>OX596005.2:24355196-25801167 GCA_951394115.2 Drosophila phalerata
GTTTGTGTATAGGTATGTATATACATGGCACATACATATGTACAGATGAGCGCGCTCTTTATAATTTTGCGCTTGCAAATAAGCGGTTCTTTCGTGGCGTTGCCACACTATCCGAAAGTAGTTAAATTATTTATTTCAAAAGCCAACGACTTTTAGGCGCTAAAATCGTCTATTCTTATATGTGTGTATTGTATGTATGTACGGATGTGTATCTGTGAATGCTTGCTGTGTATTTACTGCTGATAAGGAGCTCAACACAACGCATCGAAGAAAGCTGAGAACTGCCTCGGTCTCTGTCGCTTGCTTATCAATATAAACGTTGTAGCAGCGTGCTTTGTTATTGTTGTTCCCGTTTTTGCACTATCGCTTAAGAATTGAAATTAAAAATTGACATACGAGCAAGCGAACAACAAAATGCCAGAACTATTACTAACAATAAGTGAACGCCCCAAATTGGTAAGCTTGATGAATGAATGAGAGAGAATGAAGAAACCCAGAGATGTTGTTGTTATATGTTATTATGTACTTACTACTGTTTTTAGTGGGTGAGGGTCCAGTGTTTCACATTGATTTGTTTTTAGTATTTGTGACTAGATCCACACTCATTAAAAACGGTAGTTCAATCAACGAAAAGTGCACGTGTCTTATCTCTACATTTATTTACAATATGATAGTTGTTGTTGTCAAATAATAGGAATTGAATGAATCAAGTTACGTAGTCTTCAAAAATAAAACCAAAAAATGAAATCTATTGCGGAAGTTGTACAAATAAGATTGTTAATGAGCTGTCACAAGTTTTATTTCAAATTTGGACCAAATACAGCTTTATCCTTAGTTGACAAATACATGCGACAAGAGAGCATTTAATATCCTTAACGGAAATGTGTTTTTTTTTCTTCTTCTTTCTAAGCTACCACCTGTGTTCTTTTCTTTTCATTTTCCTTTTTGATTTTGGTTCTTGAGCAAGGTAATTAGTCAGTTCTTCACTCACGAAAGTCAACCAAACAGAACGAAATATTCTCAAGCAAGGCAACTCTCAAAGAGAGAGAGAGAGAGAGAGAGAAAAAGAGAGGGATCGCATGATCTGAATCTCTCAGAGTTTTGGTGGCTTAATTACACGCACCACATTACCGCTAATGTGTATGATTTTGTAAAGAATACAACACAACAATAGAACTTATTTTGAAATGAATTTTCAGTCGTTTTTCTGTTTTCTGAAAATAAGTGGAGAATTTCAAGTGCTACAGAAATTTGAGTACTTTTGTATTTGTCAATATCCAAAGGGCTGAGAGTTCAACAACATTTTCCAGTTTCTCTCTTTCTCACTCTCCCACATGATTATTTTTTGCTACCGGAACAAATTACTGAAATTTCTTGGAAGATTGTTCCCCAATCTGTCGCATTATTTTGCCTGCTGCTTTTACTTAGTTTCTTCTCTATTCTCTCTCTCTCTCTCTGTCGATCGTTCTTCCACTCTTTTCGGTATATAGAGATGTACGTAAATTATATTTAAATAAATATGTATGTATATAGTACATATGAAATATCTTGACAAATACATAACTAGACACTGAGTAAACAGCAATTTCCGTAGAATTGTGTGGCCTGAAACTTTTGTGCAGATCGGGCAGAAATTCAAACTGCAACGACGCCACAATTCTTAAACAATCAGACGACGGCTTTTGAAAGACACGGTTTGTAGGTAAGGGGATGAGAAGGGTGTATAAATTATTGTATAAATCAGCAGAAAAAAGCAACGAGCCGAACAAAAAATAAAAATAATAAACCTTAATTCGAAGCTTCGAGCTTGATTCATTCATACCCATACAACTACACAAAATGTACACAATAAGCGTGATCGAAGCGGAGAGAGTGGGAAGAGTGGAGAGTGAAGAGGGGAGAATGAACTGCCAATTGAGCTATGAAAACCGATCAAAACGGTCCGGTCCCAATTGAAATTGTTTCCAGGCACGAGCAATGACACAAAATGATATCCGAAAAGTGACCGAAAAATTAAACCAAGCCCACAAACTAACAAAATTGCAATCACCAATCACAAGCTGGAAGACAGGCGGACAGGAGAAAGAGGCCCAAGCTTCAGCTTCAGCTATAACTCCAGCTCCAGCTTCATCTACAGTCACAGTTCCAGTCAAAATGCCACAGAAAGTCGTGCACTGGCAATAATCATTGCTTGGAGGATGGATGTATAGATGTAGTACGAGAGGGAGAGAGGAAGAGAGGAAGAAAGGGAGAGAGAGGCTACAACTCCTCGTCGGGTTTTTGCTCTTCTCTGACTCTATTTTGTCGGCGAACATGGATCTAGTGCACGGTTGCTCATGATTAAGTTCGTGACTAGATTTCATGCTCGTCTATTAAGTTGGGTCAACACACACAACATGGCCAATGAGAAGCCATGGCTAAGAGGAGAGCAACAGCCCAAGGAGTTAGTTGCCAGTAGGCATTTATCGAGAGTCGTCAATTAGCCAAATACGAGTACTTAATGCTCGATCTGCTTATAAAACAATTTGTGCTAATGCCCTGCAGATACATATACATATATATATATATATATATGTACTACTATATGCAGACTACTCATAAATATGAAGCCCTTGTTTGTTAAAGAACAGCAGTAATTAATGATTATATTACTCGCTACTGACCCGTGACCCACATAATGACTGAGAGAGAACCCGCCAAAGTGAACCCGCCCGCAGCAAAAGTCACCGCCAAAAATACAGGAGATGAAGCAGATACAGAAGAAGAGAAAAAAAAAGGTATGTCATTGACCTATTGAACTGTACTGTCAGTTAACGCTTGCAGCAATTGTTTGTTGTTTGGCCGCAGAGGAAAAGTCAACTGCATTGCGAGGTATGCTGGCTAACACACACAAACACACACGCCCCCTTTGCGGCACCCGTCGCCCGCATGCCACTGAAAGTGTTGTTGTTGTTGCTGCTGTTGTTGGTGCTGTTGTTGCTGCTGCTGCTGCCAGTAGCCTTTCTGATTTGTGTGCACTTAGTATCTGCTTTATGGCCAGGCGACACGCGATTCGATATCGAATTCGAATCGCATGCGTTGCCACCCGTTGACAAATGCCTCCTAACGCTGCAATAAATTTGGACCCAGCATTCAAAGTTGTTGTTTCCCGGTGGTTGTTGTTATTGTTATTGTCAGCGTGTGAAATTGTCGAGCGGTTTGTCGCAATTGCAGTTTGCTCTGGCGCCTGCGGGTGAGTAGGGTATGCATGTGTGTATTTGTGTTTGTGTGTCGAAATTGCTGATCTTGCTCACATGGCAACCCTGTTACCCGATCGTTAAAACATGGCAGATTTGAAATATGTAATACAAGGATTAAACCTCTTTAAAATTGTTAAACAAATAAATAACGGTCTTAAATGTTATGCTTTTTGTTTTGTCTTTTTCCAGTGCTGCCAAACGACGAAAATGTTTGCGCGCGTTTAACTGTAACACCTGCCATTGACTACATTTAAATTTCTCCAAGTCTAATTTCATTTCAGTTGGCGAACCAAACGAGGGCCGGAACACCTTTCAACCCTGACGCGCTTCAGTCTCTCTCCCCTCTTTACCTTCAGTGGTTTTTGTTGTTGCCGGACTCGCATTTCTAGCTTCACGCACTGGAATCCAATAAAAACAAAAACAAAATAGTGAAACATTTGTTGGCTTATTTACATATTTTGTCGAAATGAGAATGCTGTTATATGTACATATGTATTTGTAGGTAGCGTTTACCTTTACCACATACCTTTAGTTGGTTTCAACCCCATCGAGATGGTCGAGAAAGCCAAGCGCAGTGAATTGCAACGGCGCAAACTTAGCCTCGAACTTGGAAGTTGTCCGCTTTTCCATTTCCTCTCGTTCATCGTCTGTCTTCCGCAATTCAACATAGGCAGCTGGAGAAGTAGAAGAAGAAGCCGACTACAAGAAGGCCAACAATGACTTGAAGCTGGCAGACGTCAAATGCTGAAACTAATTGATATAATAGTTAAAATAGCAAACTAACGAGAAAGAAGTTGGCAGCAACAACAGCCGACAAAATAAAAAGAGCCAAGAGATGTGTATGTATGTATGTATGTGTGTATGTACAGAAACTACTGCGTTGGCGAAGTGCAAAACCTTTCCAATTTGAAAATAGCTTTGTGTTGTGCAGTGTGCTCGTTCCCACACACAGCAACAACATCCAGAACAACAACAACAATCACAGCTACAACACCAAATGGACAAAGAGAGCGGAGAGCAAGATGACAATGCAGCGATTAAAGCAAAGCAGAACAACGCAACAACTTGAACTCGGAGCAGAGACGTCGACATTGTCTCTGGATCTTCTCTGCCTGCAGCAGAAGCAGCAGCGGCGTCAGCAGCACCAGCTGGAAAAATGATCGATCCAATGTGCGGCATTTCCGTTTGCCAGTGAGGATGCTGCTTTTATATGCGTGTGTGTGTGTATGTCCAAGAAAGAAGAAATAATCACATTTATTAAATCAATAAAATATGTATGCAATTTATGAAAGCATTTTGTCTATCTGTGTTCTTTCTTATGTTGAGTGCAATGGCACTAGGGAAAGAGGATATGGATTTAAAACAAGACAATTACTCGGATGTTAAAGCGATTTGGGTTCTAATTACGCCAATATATTTAGTTTGTAATTGAAATTAAATAATCACATATATTTTCACTTAATTTGAAAAAGACATTGTGTAAAGTATTAAGTTGGATTAAAAAATTGTTAATGCATTACATTTTTCATTTAAATTGCGCGCCAAAAGTAACTAAAAATTATTAATTGAACCGTTGTCCAACACTAAGTGACAAATTACCATATTGCTGAACTCAGCAGAGTGTTGCCAGACTGATGCAATAAGTCGCTTAAATTTCTTATAACAATCGATAAGCGATCGTGATCGGCGATGACAAATTTCTCGAAAAGCAATTCTACTCATGGTAGGCGCACGAATTTAAATCATGCTGAAATAATATGCTAATGTTTATTGTGCAACGCTTTTTAATTATGTATGTTAATTAAGTAATGTAATTAATGCTGTTAAAAGCAAATACGAATTAGTAAATTCGTTTGCTACTTTAACGTATTTAATTTACCTTGAGCTACGCTTGACTTCAAAGTGCGATTTTGCTCGTTTTTCCTCTCACACGTAACATGCAACCAACGTAACGAAGGCATTGCAATTGGCCACAACAAAATTACATGAGCGGCAACAGGTAAACAATACACACACACAAACACATACAAACATATAATTATTAAATCCAGTTTTGTTTTGCTAACAGGCAACTGTTTGTTTTGTTGACCACCCACCAAATCTGCGAAGGCATGAACATTTTAATATATCTTTTTTTTTTGTTTTTGGCAATTAAAACGTTAAGTATTGGCCATGAACTGCTTATGGAAGGGACGGGTGTAACCTTCGCCTTAACTTGCCGCCCGTTTGTTGTAAGCTTTAAGTTAACGCGTCCAAGCAAAGTGGGTTACGGTAACTGACCCACCAAATTTGTGCCATTGTCTAGTTTACGTCTACTTCTCAACAAATCTGTCGGAGCGCCATTGTTATGATTGCTTCTGTCGTATTAACACGATTTTGAACAATTCATGCTTCATTTCTGTGGTGTGTACTTAGAGACCAAGTCTCAGTTTGGACTTGGCCAACTACCGCATTTCGTTTCAATTTCTGATTGCCGTTCGTCGCGTTCGGTTCGCCTAAAAAAAACTCAACTCTGTGAGCATTTATTTATTTATTCGATTGGGATCATTCCTTTTCGCGTATAATGTGGATAATACTGGTATCGATGTTCCTGTTGCTGCTGCCGGTTCACAGTCTTAATGTTACGATTGTCGACGACATTTGGAACGCCTTCAGGGCTGTTACCAATGACAGTGCTCTCCTCGACCACATAATACCGGAAATGTATGGTCCAAGCATGCATAATGTCAATCCGAAGTTCGTATTCCAAATGCCGACAAGTGAACGCGACAGTTTCCAGACGCTGACAATGCAACGATCCGATTTTGCGAAACCAATCTTTCCAAATATCACAAAGAGATCAAATATTGCGGTTGACTCCGATATTAACAGCCTTGTGAAGTCTAGTCAGGTATTATCGCCATCGGGTGAATGGCATCAGCTCGGACTGGAGGGCTGGGCGGGTGAGCTGAAGCCTCCATTGGCTTGGCAGGAACAATCCCATAAGTATGTAAATATATATATTTAAGACAAGCATTATTAATATTAAAATAAATGAAATGTGATTTACTTGATTATTTTTACTGAATATTCCGAGTTGCCTTTAATCTTATTAATTAAGTTGAAGAACTTATGTCCAATAAAGTAAAAATCGTAAATTTTTTATTCTTTGCCTAATTTCAAAGTAATAATTTACATATTAATAATTGCTATAAAATGAAAATTTATAACCGGTAAAGGCCTGTATAAAAATCTGTGACTTTGAGTAGTATTACAAAAAATAATTTAATTTGGAAACTTTTAAAATAAATTTCTTTTGCAAGCGTTCCTCGCTTTTGTTTTACTATATTCTTATTAACTATGATATTTAAGTAAGATCTTAGTTAAATTAAAAGTTTAAATTTAAATCACTTTATAGTTGATTTTTATATGAATCAAGTAATTTCGATAATTATATTAGAAAAATGTTGCTCCACAGGGATACAAACCAGCAAAAGTTCAGCCTGCAATTGACGGAATATCCCCGGGATGAGATACAGCTGGATTTGAAGAGCCAACAAGTTAACGGACGCGTTACGGATATACGCGTTATATCCTCGAACCGCAAAGAGGCGAATGCCGATGATCTCATGAATGGTCAGAATGTATATATTGCACGTGCCAACGATCCCTTTGGATACTCCATGAAGTGGGCCTTGAGCAACGACAGTCAGCGGACAAATGAACGCGGCAAACGAGATGTGGCCAGGCTCTATTCCATGATTAAGTGCTCCACGAACTGCGATCCATTGATCTATAAGGGATACGGCTGCTATTGTGGCTTCGGGGGTCATGGAGTGCCCACCGATGGCATTGATCGTTGTTGCCGACTACATGACAAGTGCTACGAACAGAGCAACTGCATCTCCTATCTGGAATACTTTGTACCCTATGTGTGGAAGTGCTATCGTGGTAAACCTCTCTGTGCCATCGATCATGGTGAGTGGGGTGGACCAGATTCTTGTGCGGCTCGGCTGTGTCAATGTGATCTTCGCCTCTCCCGCTGCCTGCGCAAATTCTACTGCCCGAACCGACGCGCCATTTGCCACTCGTCCCGCTCACGAAGATTACAAAATTTAATATTCTTTGACTAATTTCCAACTGTTAAGATAATAAACAGGGACAGAAACGAATAAAACTTTTAAGATATAACATAATTTATATAATAAAAAATTATGAGTTGATTTTTATGAAACAAATTAATAGTAACTCTTTTTTCTTGAGAGCAATTACATATTTATTTAAAATCAAAGATAACTTTTATTTTAATAGCATTAAATTGTTCGAGTTTTGTAAATAATTAAAATAACACACTATTATATTATTTTTTATTTTGTCATTTATTTCTTTAGTATTTTTAAATTATTAAAAACGAAAAAAAGTTCATTTTCAGCTTTTATTTAATTTAGAGTTATTCTATGATTTTTAAATGAAATGATTTTCTTTAAATTTTATAAATGTGGATGACAAAATTAATTGTATAATTTGAATATAAAATTTATTCTGTTACCAGAATATAACATCCAAATATAGTATGTCTAAGATCTTTCCATTCATCCAGAAATTTTGTGCATTTTTTATTTTATTTTCAATTAACCTCTTAGTTGTCATCTCTGGGATTTACAGAACTATTGAATTTTTTTCATTTCCTTAACAATTACTTTTTTTGCTGTAATGCTGAACCAGTTACATTTCTGTATAGTTTTATTATTCATAAAAAATTTGTAATTTGGTAAACCGCAAAAGCTTGAAGCGGTTAGCAAGATATATTTATTTTAATGATGTCTTTGGCTCTTCCGTGAGCCACTGCGCGCTTTATTGCCAGCAGGTGTCCTCTCTTTCTCCGTCTTGCCGCTGACATTGGTTGGGAGGATGCTGTTATCGGATTGTGGGTGAGGAATGCTTGCAAACTCCTTTACAGCCTGACACTCCTGCATAAATAGACGAGCCGTCTTGTGTTGCGTTGACTGTGGCTTGTAGACCAGCAGCAGATTGTGGCACATCAGGAGCACATCCCGATAAAGCTCACTAATGTTGCGCAGATGACCCGAGTCAATGTTGCGCTTAATAGTGGGCAAGTCCATTGGACGACGGCATAGATCTGCATAGGGATGTTCGTCGTGAAAGGGACGTCGAAAAGGTGCAGCATATTTGCTTTCCAGGAGCGTACTATAGATGGTCAAGAAGAGCTTTTTGGAGGCGGCGCGAGTTTCTCGTCGATCATCCGTGTGCTCGCTGGATGCTGGCGAATTGGGTATGCTGTCAATGACCGGGGTGGAGGAACAACGCCGTCGTGTACTGGACCTAGCTGTCGAATGATCACTAGCCGTCGTTGTGTCATCATCCACCATGGGACTCTCGGAACGATCGCGATGAGGAAGCTTACGCAGCAGCGGAGCACGTGCTGATACCGGCGCCGGAGCTGGAGTTATATTAGTGCTGCTGGTTGGTGTCTGTCGCGGAACTGGTCCTGAATCAGCTTCCGACTTGTGCTCAGACTGTTGCCTTGGCTTTGTGCCGCGTCCTGGTTCATCTTGTTTGATACTGTCTGTTACTGAGGAAGATTCTTCGTCTGTGTCATGTACTGAACTGCCAGCTGCTGGAGCATTTAACGTTCTATGCTCCGTAATTGGCCCAGTTGCTGTTTTATCCGTCTCTGTCGTATCTTCTTTCATTGTCATTGAATTGCCTTTGCACTTACCTTCCGCAACAGTTTCTTTTTTATCAGAGTTAGCATCTGCATCTTGGTCCGGATTGCTACCTTCCGGATGTTTTGCGGTCTCCGGCGTAGGAGATTTGATTGCTTCAACTGGGTCCACTTTGTCGAGGACCGTATCTGAATGAATTTCTTGTGGATTATCCTCGCTAGAGCTACTGCCTATTGTTATGGTTTCGCTCAACTCATCCATGACCTCTTCATGGGTCATTGGAGCTGTCGCACTGGTTATGTTGTCGGCTGAGGACTGGCTGCGATCTTTGCTTTCCTGCGAAGCAACTGTGGCCAGTGGTATATTGTCATTGGAATCATCACTAGACCCAATGACCACTTCAGGCGCTTTCGGTATTGTTGGGGATTTGCTGGACTTTCGGCTTTCTCCTTGCTCCCGTTTGAGAGCGTCCAACTTGTCCTCAAAGTCGACTACCTCTGCTTTGTTCGACGTAGACGGCGGGGAGTCGACATTGCTAACATCTTTTAATATCTCCTCATCAATAACGCTGGCCATGTCAATGTCAATGTCGTCCATAATGTCATCCATATTCTTGAACACCTCAAGAAGCTGCTGCTCCTCTGCATCCGACTCATCCACAGCCTCTGTAGACGTTGGCTCTAACTCCGCCGCAGGCTGCTTCTGACTCGGAGCTGCCTCTGAATCCGGAGTTCTTGTAGATTCATTTGCTTTGCCTGCAGCTGCTGCTGCCAATTTGTTTTTCTCCAGCAACATGGAAAGTGTTGGAGCGGCTTGTGATGGACTGCGTCCAGTTGTGGCTACCTCAGGCAATGGAGGTCCGCTTATGGGCCGCGTCATAAATGCCGTATCGCTGGGACTTTTCATAACGATCGCTGGCTGATTGGGTATAGCGCCTGCACCGCTGGTCAACAGTGACGTTATCGTCGGTGCTGTCGCCCGTGCCACACTGCCAATGCCGGGCGTCGTGGGTGTTGTTGCTGTCGGCGATGTGACACTATTAGTGTTGTTGCCACCACCGCTGCCTGGCGATTTAAGCAAGGATGTAAGCAGAGGTGCAGGAGCCGCCTGGTGTTTGTTGTTGCCACCTGCGGCGGTAATGCCTGCATTAAAGATTATAAAATGGTTATAATTATATTTAAATTGCCAACAATAAACCTACCGGCAATGTCTTCCACATCCATGTCAACGGATGTTGTGTCTGCGGTCAGGTTAGAGCGCCTCCCATTGGCATTGTTGTTGTTATTGTTGTTGTTGTTATTGTTGTTGTTGTTATTGTTGTTGTTGCTGCTGCCGTTGTTGCGCCAATTGCCTGCAACATCCTTTTTTCGCTGCTCCCGCTCTCGCATCCGATTCTCCAGCTTCATTTCATCAATGCGCTTTGTCTCCTGCTCCTTCTCGATTTCCTGCCACATTTGCTGCAACTGCTGCTCGCTCATCATGTCCGATTGCAGAGACTCGATTTCACGCTGCACCTTGCTATATAGCTCCTGATCTCGCCGCATCTGTGCTTTAATCTCCAGTAAACGCTCCTCAGTCAATCGGCGTAACAAGATTTCCGTTGGCGTTTCCACTGCCACTGTCGCTGGCGAAGAGAAACCGGCGCTGCTTTCATTCGTCCGCTTCTTGCGTTTGGTCGTCTCCACGGTCTCCAAGAGATGTCCATACTGCACAGCACAGTTCTTCTGTGAATACCAATCTGCCGGTCGTGTGTTTCCATTGCCGCAGACAGATTTCAGTGTGCGGCTTACTGTTATCCAGTTCTGATCCCCACTGCAGGACACTGCTGATGCCAGGCACAGTTGCTCCCGTTTTGACCATGTATCGAGAGGAATACGACTCATTTGTTTAATTTTTTGGTAAATCGCTGCAAACTTTACTCTGGTTGTAGTTTGTAACTTTTACTAAGGTTGCCACCGTGAAAAAATTTACTATCTGGTTCGACTTTGCTTATCGATAAGTAGTTCAATTAAATGAATTAGTTCAGTAGTTCAATTTTTAATGAACGAACTAATCAGTTCAGCTCAAAGTTGGCGGCAGTTCACTATAAATTTAAGTTTTGATATTGAAAATATCAAAATGCCATAACTTTGCTATAAATTAATAATTTTAAGAAATAAGTCGAAATTATATAAAATTAAGGAAAACATTTTAAGGAAGGTTTGCGGCATTTCATTCCAAGGGGAGAGAAGTTATAATTTTAATTCTGAAAAAATATTATAAAATGCAGAAAATTCGAACAATGCAAAAAATTACAAAACTCTAGCTTCAAAATTAAGAAATTGTCAAATAAAAGGTAGAAAATTTTCAAGTTACCACTTTAACATTTGACCCAAAGGGGCGCATGTTGCCAGATCAGTGAATTTAACAGGGTGACAGCCTTCGGTCGGGTGGCAGCATTTGTACCAGGTGGCAACGTTAACCACTCTATCAGACACAACTCTATTTAATTTGTGTACTGCATTTGTGCTTAATTCTGTTAATAATAAATAAAATATGGAGCCAATATCGCACTTAGTGAAGTCCACTTTGCCAAACTATTTGTCGAATTTGCCAATTCCCGACAGCTTTGGCGGCTGGTTTAAGTTATCATGTGAGTGTCGAACACGTTTGTTTAGAAATATGACCATTGGAATTCAACTTAAAGTCGCCCTTTTTGAATCATTTAATTGAATGGGCTTAATGACGTAGCCAAGACATATTAGCCAAGTATAACATGGGAAAGGTTATGTGTGGCGTGATATCCAAGCTATCCAAAATGGATTTTCTACGCATTTCCAGAAGTAGAGCAATTCTTAACAGTGCCAACATATTATGCAACATTCATGTTGTTTTTGTTTGTGTAGAAACCAGAATTGACAATTCGAAAGCTCAATACTGTAGTTTTTATCGGTGATAAACAAAATGAAATTTTAATTCCATTGCCCTTCGTTTAATAGTGTGTGTGTGTGTATAATAGGCATTGTTGTATTTGTATGATCAAGCTTCGACCTTGTGCCGGTTTTAGTTTATATGAAATCTAGATCAATCTCTTAAAATACGAATTGATTTCGACTAACCCTTTTATCTATTTAATGTTACAGTCAAGGATTGGCTTGCGCTCATTCCACCCACCGCTGTTGTTGCCGGCATTGGCTATGCCAGTTATCTGGCCTTCTGTCCAGCTGTTCAGGCAAGATGCAGTCAAAAAAATGGACGCTGCAATAATCATGTTCGCAAGCACGAGGCTAAAGTCGTAGACATGATCGATGTGGAGGACATTGCGGAGAAGGCAGCATTCTGTCGCTGCTGGAAGACCAAGAACGTAAGTGTAACAACTTAACATTACATGTAACATAACATAACATTACATGTAACAACATACTCTACTAAACTTCTCTCTCCCTCTCCCTGCAGTGGCCCTACTGTGATGGCAGCCACGCCGAGCACAACAAACAAACCGGCGACAATGTCGGACCCGTCGTTATCAAGAAGTAATTGGCGTCTTTGACTTTCCGCTGATGCAGCCGAGTGTCCAGTGTCCTTATTACTTGACCTCGACGACCTTTTTTTAGCATTTCCTTATTGAAATTTTCGTAGAACTTTTCTACATTTTGCCACTCAAATAAGCTAATTAAAATGCAGCGATTGCAAATTGTGTGAAATCTTCAGATTAGTCAACCTATTCGTAATATAAGCAAAAAAAAATTTATGGACATATAAGCCGAATGAAGCCAATAAAACTATTGTCTGAATGAATGCAATTCAAAAGAAAACCAAAACAAAAATTACTAACTGTTCGTTCTCGATTAAGTTGAGTAGAAAACGCATAGATATTTATTTTTAATTCTCGTATAAATTATTTCTGGCTGATGACAATTTCATGTTGAACGCAATTACAAAACAAATTGAATTACAAATGCAGAAGGCAATGGTGGTGTGCTCTGAGCAAACCAGGACATATGTATTCTAGATCTTCACAGCACGACGTCTTTCTTTTTCTCTCTCTCCCCGTCTGTTCTGTCTCTCCCTCTCACATAATTACTATCAGTTGAAACTCTTAGATATTATAGATAGGCATCGTGCATGCTGCATTTGCTGTTGAATCTCAATAACATTGGTTGGTTGCATTTATTTGAAAATCTTGCCCTGGTTGAACTTGCGGCCTTGCTTATCGGTACCGGACCACGAGAAGTATTGGGTAACAAGCTTCTTGGTCTCCTCGCTCTTGGCATCCAGTTTCTTCCAGTCGTAGACCTCGTAGTCTATCTGCCAATCGGGCGACAGAGGGAAGGCCAGATCCTGTCCGCGCCACACCCACACACCGGAGATGGTGCTGTTGTTGTCCTCACCAAACAGACACACCGAAGCGAATGCCTGTTTGCGCATCTTGTCCAGACGCTGGAACATACCGGTAATGAGATTGCACGACATGAACACCTTGGCCAGTTCCTCGCTGTATTTGTATTCGCCGAACCAAATGGAATAGTTCTCGGCATCGAACTTCTCAAAGAAGTAGGGAATGGACTTGGCCTCATCCTCGTTGGAGTAAACGCGCTTGAAGTCATCAAAGTTGAAGGTGCCCTTGGGCATGGCATCGAAGGGATCCTTTGACTTGGGCTCCAGAGCCAAAGCCTCATCGGCAGCATCGAGCTCCTCGGGCTCAGCGGCCTTCTTGGGAGCTGCCTCCTTCTTTTCCTTGGGCTTCTTCTCCTCCTTCTGCTTGGTCTGCTGTTGTTGCTGTTGTGGTTGCTTCTTGGCTTGGAATTCAGCGTACTTCTTGGGATCAAAGACCAGAGCCTTCTCACACAGTTTGAAGTCCTTGACAACAGCCTGAACCTGAGGTTGGTTCAAGATTGTGACGAACCAACGGTTCAAATTACCGTATGCGGAACGCACACTGGGTTCCAGCACATTCTCATACAAATGCAACAAGCTGCTGAACACAACAATGTCGGCCAGAGTGATGCGTTCACCGGCAAGATAGGTGGCATCCAACAGCTTCTTGTTCAGCTGCTGCAGCACAACCTCCGCATCCTGTTTAGCCGTCGAGTTCTTCTGCTGTGGCATAATGCCCAACAGAGGGAACACCCAAGCACAGGAGACGGGCACGATTTCGTTGTCAGCAAACGAGATCCATTGCTGCACCTGAGCCTGCACAAAGGGGCATTTGCCACCGCGCAGCTGCTCGTTGGCCAAAAAGAATGCAATGGCATTCGACTCGCTCAGGTATTTGCCATCAGCAGTCTCAAATGCTGGCACCTAAAAATAAACACAACAAAAGAAATATGAACACGCGTCATCATTTTCTGCACAAGCTTTCAAATTTGCTGATGACGTAGCACCGTACCGGCTTTTGTTCTCTTTTTTTTTTGCACGCCCAAAGCGATAACCACCATTTTTTATTATATATATACATATACATAATACATATGTATGTATAAACTTTCTTACCTTGCCGCTGGGGAACTTCTTTAGGAATTCCGCAGATTTATTGGACTCGCCAAACTTGAAGTTATCGGCCACTTTCACCTTGGCACCAGAGTACTGGGCAGCAATAAGTGCCTTGTAGGCACGGAAGTTCTCGGGATAAGTGTAAAGCGTCTGCAAGTATGCATAATGTGACAAAAAGACAATTATTAACGTGTTCGAAAATGTATTGTGCGCGCGTTGAGCAAAAATTTGACAATTATTATTGTAAGATTGCACAATAAATTGCAAATTAATGCGACGCTTTTTTTAACTTACTCCAGTCGACATCGTGATTTCTGCCGGAGAGAAAGAAGAAGACACAGCCAGTGTTGCCGTCAAGTTAAAGCTCTGCTGTTACGGGTGGAGTCAAATCTGCTAGAAAATATTTCTGTTATGTGAGGAGTACTGCTGATTTAGGTTGCCACCCTGTTTAAAAAATAAATTATCAGACAAAAGGGTACAGTAGTTAAAATGTTGTTTTAAAAATAATATTAAAAATCAAAAAATTTAAAAAATTCTATCTTGAATATTAAATAATTGTTTAATAAAGGTAGGTAAAAAATTTTAAGGTTTTCATTTTTTAAATTTATAGATAGGAAAATTTTGCAGGGTGGCAGCGTTTCACACCAGTGTTGCCAAGCTTTTAGGGGGAAACAGTAGCTGTTTCTTGCTGGAAAGCATCTTAATTTTCTTTTTGTAGGCACTTTTGCACAGTTTCACCAAAAAAATTTATAGCAAAACTTAGCTGAAAATATATTTAAATTGCCAGATTTCCAGCTATTAGCATTTTTGAAATTTTTCTAGCAAACGAACGCTGAAAGTAGCGAGAACCAGCTATAAAATAGCTAAGTTGGCAACAGTGCCGCTGCACTCGCTAGTCATCCACCGAGAGAGGCCGTCTGCTCCACGGCATAAAATTTTTCAAAGTTTAGTGCCTAAAAACACCTAAAACTATAATTAAAATAAATATAATTGTGTAAGTGCAGCAACAGTACAGTCCATAGACGTGCAGCAATGGAAGAACTTGATTAA
The DNA here is from genome assembly GCA_951394115.2 of Drosophila phalerata. NCBI lineage: Eukaryota > Metazoa > Arthropoda > Insecta > Diptera > Drosophilidae > Drosophila > Drosophila phalerata. The sequence continues at coordinate 24,370,624 of OX596005.2, forward strand.
GTTGCTGCACAAAACGTTGAACATAAAACGAATACCGCTGCAGTGAAAAAAGTGAAAATTCGAGTGGTGCCTGTTCAGCGAGTACACGAGTGTTGAATGTGTGTGTGCGTCTTACGTTACGCTACACTACGTTACGTTGCGAGTGAAATTTCATTACAATTGCCAGCGGCAATTGAAATTGTTTATTATTTTTACAGTGTGCTACACCGAACAAAGCAACTGCCCGCAAATGTTGTTCCCAAAATATGTGAGTTTCATTAACATAAGGAATAGAAACGAAAAACTTACACACACACACGCACACGTTTGCCAAATGATTGTCACAGCATCCAACACAGCCAACTGCAAGTGTAGAAAATTTATACATATATTATTATAACTGTTTATTTTGCAGTTGCTCTAGACTTTTGACTGTAAAAGCTACTCGAACTATTCGCAGTGTAAAATGTGTAACCTTAACATTATCATTCGCTTTTTCCGTCATTTGTATTTGCTGCTTGTGTGGGACATGTGACCTTCATTCCAGCAACAAAATCAATAGCAATGTACATAACATAGTTAACGTTAACGTTAACGTTGATGTTCATGTTCATTACACTCTTTTTACATTTCATTCGCATTCTCTTTCTCATTCTCATTTGCATTTGTTTGTTGATTTTGGGCCTTCGGTGCGTGACCCTGGCCTACCTCACCAAACCGACCCTTCTACCCGCCATCCGCCACTCCCCCGCCCACTCTTCTCAGTCCACCTGTCGCCTTCATCCCCATCTCCATTCTCATTCAGCCGGTTAATGCGCTTCCAATGAATACATAATTATCCATTATCAATGAGTCTTACAACAATTAATGGCTATTGGGAACTCAAATGATATTCCCATAGCATGTGACCCAAACCATCGACAAGGTCAATAGTCAGCAGTCAATCAAATCATGTTGTCATTGATTCACAATTCACAGTTGGTCAAGTAAATATTTGGACAAAATAAAAAGTTCGCACATTATTGTTGTATTATTTTTAAATATATTAAACTATAGTAAAAAAGAATAAATAAAAAATAGGGGAAAAAAAACAAATGTGCAAAAATGACGCCTAGTTTTGTATGTCCAAAACATGGCCACGAGTAATTCTAAGATTTATGTAAGCCCCCTCATCAATTGAATTAATTGGCTGTAGTTATGTCGAATGAATCATAGCACTTGCCGAAAAGATTATTTGTTGAGTTATACAATTTCTTATCACTATGTTATCAGGCAACTGTTTTTTGTTATACGCTTGTTTTTTAGTTTTACTTTTTTATTTGTCACGACGAACCCGTCAAACACACGCATACAAAATATAGTCGCGTGTATTTGAATGCCGTACTCAAAACTTTAAATGGGCAGATCAAGAGAAACTCTATTAAGAATGCTATTATATAGGCAACCCTTTGTCAGCTATGTCTCTCATGTAACAACCATTTAGTTGCATCTTATTATCATAATTATTTTATGTTTATTATCTTATCTTACAGGATAATGAAAGATGCACGAATATGACATATATGAGCTGAAAGAGGATCAAGCCCGTCTTCCGAATGGCAGAAATCTAAACTGTAGCAAACAATTAAAGATTTTGCTTAAAAAACAAACAGAGGAAATCCTAACTTCCATAAGCCCAATCAAATCTGGTCAGAACGAACTGTTAACATTAAAGTCAGCATTAACACACTCGGCCATTTATCCAGAAGTACAGCAGCTTGAAGATCAGGTTGTTCAACCACTCAAAACACCACACAGTGAATCTGAGACGGTTCCAAAGCGAAAAAGGCGTATTTACGTGGCTGAGCCTTCACGTTGTGCCAGTCTTAGATCTCGTCAACCCGTTACAGTTGCTGCTGCGCCGGAGAAGTCGTTAACTCCTCCGCCAGCACAGGCATCCCCCACGCCCACAGAGGCTACAGAGGATAAATACATAAAACCAGGTAAATGTCCAAAACTGTTATACTAAAGCACAAACATAAAGTTAACTATTTATTTATGTTTTGCAGATCAATTTAAACCCGAGTTCTGGAATCGGATCGAGGAGGAGCCGGAGGTAAAGACAACAGGCAAAAAGAGACGCGGCGGCGGCGTCGGTTGTAGAAATCGCAAGCGTCGCAACAGGCTCGAGATCGATACAAATTTCTCCCCGGAAACGGCAGCAGCCATTGCGGCGGCCCAGATTGAACTCGACGCAGCAAAACCGGCATCACGCGCCTTCCGCAAACGCAAACGCAGCTGCACCATGTCACTCTACGATAGACGCTACCAAACGTCCACCGATGAACAGCGTCGTGTGGCCAATGGTTATGTTGTTGGTGGCAGTGGCCTGCGAGTTGGCAATGCATCTGGCGCCAGCGATGTCGAAGTAGCTGAGCTGCAAGGTCATCAGTATTATGTGCCCACAGGTGGCAGCAGCTCGAGCAGCACAAGCGCTGGCGCTGCCACAGGAGTCAATGGCAGCGGCGGAGTTGCGTTGAATCATGTTCCAGTTATGGGCACACTGTGCAATATTGGCAACACATGCTATTTAAATTCTGTTGTGTATACGCTACGATTTGCTCCGCATTTCTTGCATAATCTACATCATCTCATCCACGACTTGAATGTGGTGCAACAGACCATATTGCGGCAGCATAACGCCAAGTCTGCCTCACTGGGCCGCAATGTAAGCGGCGGCGTTCAATTGGAGCATGCAAGGAGCTGGAGCAGCAAAGATTTGGCCACCACAGAGTCATACAACAATAGCAGCACCACCAATGGCAGTGGCAGCAGTTCCAGCAAGTCAAGTCTCCAGTCGGTTAGCGAAAAGCTACACGAACTGTATCACAGTCTGCATGGCAACGAAATGGCCGACTCCAGTGAGCCCTATCATGCGGACACATTGCTGCATGCTATACAGGATGTGAATGCCACATTCGAGGGCAATCAGCAGCAGGATGCGCACGAGTTTCTCATGTGCGTGCTCAATTGTATACGTGAAACGAACCAGTCGCTTATCAAAGCAATTGGCGAATGTCCCGAAGTTATTGCGAATGGGTGAGTAATCTTATCGCTCTCATGTCTTTTCAAATATTGTATACAAACTCAAATTAGAATTGAGAGAAGCAAAATGTAATTTATAAAACGCTTCATATTCACAGCTACATTGCCAATCCTGACGAGACAGACACAGTCGATGCACTGGAACGTTCTGATGTGGGCAACCATGCTTTGTTAAGCGCCTTTGGTAACGGCTCGATAACAACTAGTCAATCACAAAGTACCACAACATCAACAAAAACATCGTTTTTCTCACGCAAATCAAAGAGAAAAGACGAAGTGAAATCATCAAAGGCGACCCGTGTGCAGTCCCCGCTAAAGGACAACAGTCCGACAACCAGCGGCTCCATGCCACCGCCGCATGCTGCCTCCAATAGTCTTTTCTATTTGAATACAGTCGATCTCAGCGGTGCTAGCGCTGTCGCCGCCACACCAGCTCCAGCCTCAGCTCCAGTGTCATCGACCGCACCCGCGTCAGCAAAATATTCCAGTGATGATGAAATGAATACGGCTAGTCTGCTGAAGGATAAGATGCGATTAGAGGAGCGCATTCGTGAGCTTAATCTCAACTTCTTCAGCACCGACTTCGAAGGCATTGTGGTGCTGACAACTAAGTGCCTGAGCTGTGAGACAATTACGCGACAGAAGCAGGGCATGCTTGACATATCGGTGCCTGTGCCGATTTCAGGCTATGATAATGCCGAGCTTCAGGAAAAACCCAGCTCCTATATACAGGTAACTTCGAGCATTCGATCTGTCAAGTGATTTCACAATTAACTCTTAATTCTTGCAGAACTCGTGCATTACACGTGAATATTTTCGCGGCGATAACAAATACAGTTGCAACCAGTGTACTGGTTACACAGAGGCCATACGCTCCATTTCGTACGAGGTGCTGCCACGCCTATTGGTCATCCAGCTAAATCGCTTTTCGGGCGGCATGGAGAAGGTCAGCACGTATGTGCCCACAACATTTACGCTACCATGCTTCTGTGCCAAATGTTGCGAGCTGAGCGATGCAAATAAATTGCATGTGTATAAACTGTATAGTGTGATAACGCACGTGGGCGCCACGCTAACCGTGGGTCACTATATAGCGTACACATGCTTCCTCGATCTGGCTAGCGACTATATGAACTGCCCCAAGGATCGTCGCAACACGTCAACGAGCACACAACAACAACATCAATCGACATCGGGTAGCAATGAGAATGCCGCACCAAGCAACAATGGCAGCAGCAGCATTGTAAGCACTCCCGTATCAGCAGCTGCTTCAGCTTTGGCCTCATCGGGCACCAGTCTTATCAAAAAGATGAAATTTGGGCGCAGCAAAGCGTCAAGCAGCGGCGACATGAGCAAAAATGTCAAGCAACTGAATGGATACACCAGCAAGACCATTACAAATGGCATTGGGAAGCTAAGTATGAACACCACGTGTCATGGCGTCAATTGTTGTGCCATGCGCTTGTGCTGCAGTCAACAGACAGGCGGCGTGGGCAGTAATAGCGCCAGCAGCAGTGACTTTAGCGAGGAATCTCTGCAGAATGGGAGTAACAGCAATCTCAGCTACGGCAGCTGTGTGGCGTATCCCACTGGCTACGGTAGTACGGGGCGTGGCGGCGTAAAGGCCAATTACTCACACAATCAGGGGAGCACAGAGCCCATTTGGTATATGTGTGATGATGACAAGATCAAGGCGATGACACAGCGAGAGTTTGAGGAGCTGTTGTCACCCACGCGCAAGATAACGATAACACCATATTTGCTGTTCTATGCACGTTTCGATCTGCAGCCTGCGGCGCAACAGACGCCATCAAAACCGTGTGCATCATCGACGCCGCCACCACCAGCACCACAGAGCTCCTGGTCGAATGATAATCTGCAAAGTGGATTGCATAAGATTTGAAAGGTTTTCGCAACATTGCGCTCGGCTATGAAATGTAAAACAGAAAAGCCCAAAAACATCTAAACATCTATATACGTACTGCATACCCTATAAATACGATAATTCGATTATATAGAATGCTACTTAAAAGTACATAAATACGTCTCTAGTTTAGATCACACGAGTGTGCGAATAAAATGAAGCAGAAGTCTGTTTGTTAAACAATGTACTCGTTTAAGCTCTACCGTTTATATCGTTTATCTACATGCATAAAAAACTACATTTAATAACTATACGAACTTGTTTAAAACTAATTAACTAATTTGACTGAAACCAGCCCTCAATATGTAAATCCAAACAGCTTGCCAGCTTGGAAGTTGAAATCTTTTTAGGTTAGTGGTCCAGTTCAAATTCTAATACTGATAATGATCCCGACCAGGTCGAGAAAGTTTTTGTTTATCATTTCTCTATACCAGACCATTGGACCATACACAACAAAACACACACCACACACACACATTAACATACACATGGATATATTGAATATATCAATTCTATATTTCGCAATATCATTTTGTAAATGCACCATGAAAATTGCATTTTATCTCTGGCATATATATTTGTTATAAAGTTGCTGCCAATGATTAAAATATTTGAAACGAACAGATTAACAGATATTTACGAACACGAATTTAACACGTTAAGAACGCTATTAAACAATTGTTTGCGCTATCGCTTCAAAAAACTTTAACAAAATACAACAACATACACATACACGATTTCGATAAACTATAAATGTAAATTACCATTATAAAAAAGAGGAGCTCAAATCAGCTATACATAAGCTGCAACATCACATAGTATTCAATTTTAAGCATACTTCCACAAAACAATATAGAAAAGCAAAGAATTAAAGGTAAATAAAACAATTGTCAAAGCTCAGAATGGAAACATCTCTTTTCAATAGAATTGAAATATTTTGTTCATAAACATAAAAACATTCATACATACATATATACACATTTGAACGTACATATTTAAATAGATATCAATGCATCTGGACATACTGAACAGTACTATTTAGATATATAGGCTCATGCATATGTATATCAAGTGTTATATAGTTGTTACGAGTATAAAAAGCCTTTCTAATAAGGATCAACTCTTTGAAGGCGTTTGAGTATAACAATAATAACAACAAAACCAACAACAATATCATCCAGAACACATATACACAGACTCAAAGAAAACCAATCAGTGAATTGTTATAAAAATTAATAAAATAGTTTATATTGATGTTTTCAACTTAATAAAAGCTAACAAAAGGGAACTTCGTGCATGTAATCCACTCACAAACGCAAATACACACACACATACGATACTTGTAATAAATAATAATAGTTAAAGATAATAATTATACACTACTTTATGCAATCTGTTTAAAAATTTAGTTAACAATTAAGATTTTTGTTTCAGGAGCGCTGCTTTAGTGATATTAACATTTACAAAAAATATAAACACACACACACACACATATATATATATATATATTTATTTAGATCGTAATTATAATTGTAATTTTTAACATTAACAATAATTCCATTGAGAAACCTTAATAACAATTCAACTTTCCACATAATACGACAGTTGTGTTAAAGAAGCGCCGTTTAATTCCAATTACGATTATTATTATTATTATCATTATTGATTAGCATTAAAAAACATGCTTAACTAAATATACGAAATATACAACATACTAAATTATATCTATAATTGTAGAAAATATCATCCTGAGCTGAACAGGTAGATACACGATTCTAATATGTATCCCAAAATCAAAAGGATTATCCTATTTGGGTTGCAGATCTTAAAGATCTTTCTGCTTGGCATATTTCTTACCTCGAATACTCCAGTTTGGAACATCACCGACATAATACTGAAAGTGAGAAATATCTTTCGATCTTCAAAATAAAGTTGAGTTGTCGATTGTACATGAAAATCTATTTGTTGAACTCGATTGATCCTCAAAAATATAATCGGGTTAAAGTAGTTGAAAACCGTTTCCGCGAAAATCGAGCTTACGACGTATCAATGTATTTTTACATCACTAATCTTATCCCTAGATCAGATAAACATATCACAGCTTTCGGTTGTATATAGTTTATTGGGAACTTTTAATTATACAGTGTACTCTGTTGGAAAATTGGGCTGATGGGTGATGAGGACTTTCAGAAAGATCTACAATATGTATTTATTTAAGGATATACGTGCAGCTAATTATTCTCTCTGTTCGCTTCAAAGCAGGTCTTCAATGGAGCGTGCCACCTGACGATAATTGCGTTCCTTCCATTGTACGTTTGTGAGCATGGTTTCCAGGGTTTGTTGTATGGCCTGTTCCAAGCCTTTTAGTGAGCCTCGGTTGGCGCTAACAAAGTTCTTAAAGTCATCAAAGTCACTTGGCAGGAATGTCTGCTCGGAGATTGGTGGCAACAGGCGTGACATGTCCTTGGTAATCGGATGATAGCTAAAAACAAATTTAATAATTATTAAATTATTGGAATGATGTGAAATATTCACTTACAATTTGTAGATAAAGTCCACGTTATTCATGAAGTAGTCTCTGGCCAAATGGAAGCCGATCTCATTGTATGCCACAGCCTGGAAGGCCCACATTGAATCCTGCCGGCGAATGCCCTCCTTGGGGTCAAAGGTCAGTTCCAGGTAACGCTGCAAGAGCCAAACCTCACGCGAGCAACCCAACGAGGTCAGAATGGTTCGCTTCTCGGCAGCCACATTCGAGTTCTTGTATCGCGTCCAGAGGAACTGCCAATCCGTGTCGGTACCATGGCGAATAGAGGTACAGTAAACAGTTTGCCTCAGATTGATGGGCACGGGATTCTTCGTGTCGGGATTGGGCTCTGACCGCCAGGCACGATAATAATCCTGTGCAACCCGAACGCAATCTTCCACCTGATACTGGCAAGCCCAGTTTCCAACCATGGTCTTCAGCAGCACCTGCTCCTGCTGCTCGATGGAGCTGAAGGTATCGTTCAGTCCATTCAGATGGATGTAAATGGGCGTGATCAGTTTTTGGATGTAACGCTGTGGATGAGTTGAAAGTGGATTAAAAGTAAGTATCTTTGAATGCAATTCGTTGAAATGGATTTGTGATTTGTGGCACGTGCAACATGTGGCAATCGACTTACGAAGAATAACAACTATTTTGGGCCGCATTTGGATTCGAAATACAAATCAGAATGAGAGCTGAAGGTTATGGTCGGGTATCTGTGTGGTCGGGATGCGAACTTGAATGTTTTGGAACTGAACTAACCTTAAAGAACTCATAGTTGGGAGTCTGCCGGATGATGTTCTTCATTCGCTTGAGATTCTCAAATGCCGATTTCCAGGGCAAATACTCGCGCTCCCTTTGCAGGTACTCAACCAGGCGCATGGCGATCTCATAGTTCTGCTCACCCGTCCAGGCCAAATAGAGGGCATCGTCGATCAACTGAGCTCGGTTGATCACATGGATGCGCTCAAATTCACCGTTGGTCAGCGTCTCAATGAGCAGCTTCCAGTTGCGCTCATCGTAGTTCACCTTATAGAGAGTCGAGAGCTGCGTATTGAAGATCACCCATTGATCCGCACCAGGCAGTTCCTTAATAGTCTTGGGCAACACCTCGCCGTTTTTGCCGCACTCCATCCATGCCTTGGGCGCAGTGCTATTGAAATCCTGCTGTCCCTGGGTGGTGTAGCTGAGAGGAACCCACCAGCAACCGCCACGGCCGGACCGACCTATCTGGGTGTTGAGTAAATAGCGCTCCTGGGTAAGCTTGGCACTGCCCCCTTGATAGTCGCGGGTCACGTTGATGATTGGATAGCTAAAAGAATCTGGGCATTAGAATCACAAGATGACATTACAAGTGCTTCATCAGTTCTTACCCAGTTTGCAGAGTCCAGGAGTCCATGATGCTCTTGATGTCATAGCTCTTGGGCAGAGAGCGATATTTGTGGGCGGCCTGGGTAAGGGACTCCCAGAGATTGTCCTGCTCGGCATTTCCGTAGGAGAACTTCTGCAGATAGCTTTGCAGACCCGCACGGAACGATTCGTCGCCCAAGAACATGTGCATCATACGTAGTACAGTGGAGCCCTTTTGATATGATATTTGATCAAAACTCTCAGATATCTCGGCAACCATTTCAATGGGTCGTGAGATGGGATGACTGCTTTCCAGTGCATCCCTTCTAAAGATGGTCAACAGATTGCCCAGCGACTCCTGCTCCATGGCATGCCACTCGGGATTGATATTCTCCACACCCAGACTGGCCACATAGGTGGCAAATCCCTCGTTTAGCCACAAATCTGTCCACCACTTCATGGTAACCAGGTTGCCAAACCATTGATGCGCCAACTCATGGGCAATAATCGAGGCGACACGTTGTTTATCCGCCAGCGATGAATGATCCGATGAATAGAGCAAAGCTATCTCACGATATGTGACCAATCCCCAATTCTCCATTGCGCCTGCACTAAAGTCCGGTATGGCAATCTGATCGATCTTCGGCATCGGAAATTTAATGCCAAACAAATCCTCATAATACTGCAACACTTTTGGCCCAAAGTCAGCTGCATAATCGCATTGATCGATGGCATTGGGTCGTGCCCAAGTACGGAAGAGTGTGCTATTGGGCAGTGTGGAGGGTTTGTGGGTAAAGTCATTTACCGAATAGGCAATCAAATAGGTGGACATCGGCACAGACTCCTCAAACTCACACCATATGTAGTCCGCAATTTGTTCACTGCAAAGCCATACAAAATTATCATATGTCACCAGTCAGCAGTCACCAGTCAGCAGTCACTAGTCAACTTGACTTGGCTTACTACTCACTTGGACTTGATTTCCTTAACGGGCATGTTGCTTAGACCGGTATATTTCTTGTGGTAGCCCAATGTGACCACAAATGGCGCCTTGAAATTGGGCTCATCAAAGCAGGGGAAGGCCAAACGGGCCGATGCCGGCTCGAATTGTGTAATAGAAAGCCATCTGAATAAGTTTAAGTACCATTATGTTTAGTTTCTCATTTTCCTTCATCATAATTTATTATAAACTTCATAGGCAAATAGCATTTGAAAGCTTTATACGAAATCCCAATAAATCCCGATCCATTGATAGTGAGAAAACCTTAATAGATTCTCTCCACTGTAATCCAGATCGTATACAAATTTTCTTTAGAGTTTCTATTGATATATTAATCACCTAATCTACAGTAGATCTGTATTCATGTGTCGTTGAACCACTACTTTAACAGGATTCCCATCAAAACTGCGATCATCACTGATCTTCCTGAACTTAATCTCTATCTGAACTGATTTTTAGAAGATTCATATCGATATCAATTTGAACTCCGATGTACTGATGATCTCTATCATAATATCGATCAAGTCGAAATCATTTTCTACTCTGATCTACCAACTCTTGATCTTAAAAGGATCCTCATTAAAATTCTTCTAAGTCCAGATTTTCTGACGATCCGCATCGAAATTTCGAGCAACTCTGATCTTTGAGTAATCTTCATTGAAATCCCGATAAGCTCTTATGTTCAAGCGATCTCCACTGATGTCAGACCATCTGTGATCTTCATAAAATTCTTATCGAAATTTTATCTACTCTGATCTTTAGAGGATCCCAATCAAACAGTACTCTTAATACAAGATATTTCTGCCTTACCTTGTCTTATTGGCAACGGGATCGAGGTAAGAGCTTCTGTAGTACCCCTCCAGCTGACGGTTGAGATCGGCGCTGAATGGCATCGTCAACTCATAGATCTCCCCAGCCAAGAGTTGTTCACATGTGTGCATCACATAGAAATCATGGACAGAATTCACCTCCGTGGAGGAGATGCAATTCTTTTTGTCGGCACTTGAAGTGTCCTTCAAAGTGATGTGAGATTCGTCAATGGTAAGATTCTTGGCATGCAGCGTAATGTTCTTGGTATTCTCCAGAACTTTAAAGAGAATTTTAACGCTGCCCTCAAAACGCAAGTCCTCGGGATTGTCCAGATGTGTCAGGACACGCAAGTTGTATTTCTCTGGACGCAGCGCAGTCGGCAGGCGATAATAGCTATAGCTGGAACTGGAACTGGAACTGGTATTGGCCGTAGTCAGACCTGCCAGCATGACGCCGGCCAAGAGCAAGAGAAGCAGCTTCATGGTAACCGCCTGTGGAGAGAACAAAAAATATAGAAAGAACAATAACAAGTCATTTAAATTCATTATTAAGCAATTAAGTAAATCTCTTGCTGAATTAATGTTGAATTAAATTTCATAAAATAAACCAAACGGAACGCAATCAGTTACCAATTTAACAGTTAACTGTTTTTTATTGCCTTAATGCAAATTCGATGTTTGACTTTCAGCCGCACACGTATTAAGGTCTCGGCCAATGAAACTCGATTTGTTGTCTACTTGATTATTATTTTATTTAATATTGTTATTCTCATTACGTACTGCTCGCAATTAACTCGAATCAGAAATCCGTAGACTCGACGTCACGTGCGTGGCCTATTGAAATCAAAAGCTAAATCACAATTACAATGACTTGATAAACAGCTGATCTTCAGTATGTATCTATAGTTAAAAGCGGTTACATCTAGATTCGAGAACTTGGCAATGTCAAGATGTGTAACTTGGAAAGCTTGGAAATTGCAGTCGAAGCACGTTCGATTCATTAAAAAAAAAAGTGCATCAAGTCTCTGTATGTCTTTTTTTGAGAGGATGGAAGAGATTGAAGAGAACAACTGGATATTCCAGCTGCGTGCTCCTAACTCGTTTTTTCACTCTCAGTTCTACTTACATACGGTTTGTATTTGTATCTGTATCTGAGTATCTGAATGCGTATTTATTTATTTATGCAAAAGCCATTGCCTGGAGCTGAAGTGTGTGTGGCATGAATTGGGTGCGGGTGCGGCCAATGAACTCTTGGATTAACATATCCACAGCCAGTTTCAACTCTCATTTATAGCATGTATTGGGAGCATGGTGAATTTCTCGATTCGAAAGTTTATACATATATTCAAAGACGATCCATTTGAATCTTTGCTTAAATCATTTACGGAAATGTTTAGTTAGTTTCAAATTTAAATTGAATATTGCGGTTGAATGCACTGATTCCAACTATTTGTAGTGTTACTTAAACACATGACATTGACTTTTCAATTGAACTCAACTCAGCTCTGCCTCCCATATATATTTCTCCACTACTTAATTGATTTGCACGCCTATGAATTTCTTTTATTATACCCTATATCATTTAAACATTTTATGGAAAGGGTATGTTCAGTTTGACCATCAAAAAGTATAAAAAATATAAATAGTACTGTAGATGATCTGTTTTAAAAAGCATATTAAGTTAATTAAGAAATTGTTTTAACAAAATTTATATATGTACATATTTTATTTTCTTGGTAAATTTCCTGTTTAATTATAGTTATAAATGTTAACTATTTGTTTTTCACTATTTTTAAAATAAAAATGTATTTGTAACTGTAGCCGAGTAATTAGGCTAACTGAATAAACACAATATTTATTAAAATTATGAAAATTTTGTACGATAGTAATAACTACCTGCATATTAAGTTACAGTCGAGTATTATGAAATTTGCTAAAACTGTATTCAAAATTACAAAGACGAAAAACAAACACAAAATAATAAAATTGATGTCATTTTAGAGTAACAATTAGAAAGTATCTGCTAGTCTAGCATCCACCAATTGAAGCACTTTACTTTTATATAAATATTAAACAATAAATACTATAAACAATTACTGCACTCGTTGTTCAATTGTTTTGAATGCTCGACCATACTCAATTTACAGAGAATAATTATCGCATTCTCTCGTTTGCAGGGCGTTTTAAAGTATTGCAAATTGTAATTAAAAAACCACATAATTAATGAGTGCAACAATTGTATAAATCCCTTGAGTAAGCGTTAAGCGTGTTTCGATTTATTGACTCAACAGACATTTGAAAAATATTGTTTATACGACATTTTGAGTATCTGTTAATTTGCTTAACAATTAAGAGTACACAAATTTTAAATTGTAGCCGTCTTTTACTATTTGCTTATTGGCATTTAAGAACGCCAAAAATGAAGTCACGAGCCAAAAAACTTGTTCTTCTTGCTGGTGTTGTAATTTTATTTGTATTTAACCTGAATACTTGAAGTATTTGCTTTTTTAAAAAAATTGGCACACTTCTTGGAATATTTATATAATATTCAGACTATTATCAGGCACTCGATATGTTTTGTTATATTGTTAGAATGACACTAACCGAACCGTTAAGAGCAGTAGCCACAATTAAATTGTCCAAAACAGCGAATGCGAGCCGTACGATGGTCGGCGGCAATCTAAAGATTTTGTGAGCGCAGCGCTTTTATCTTATAGGCGCAGCGTTGCACGCACACAACCAAAAGACAGCCACAGTTACAGATACATACAGTACATAGATACAGATAGACGCTGCTGCTGCTGCTGACCGTCGGTCGCTTAGTCGCAGCAAGCAGCATTGAAACGAACGGCGACGGCGGTGGCGGCTTAAACGAGTGCGATTCGTGCTTCGGCGTCGGCGCAGTTTGTGCTTTTCAAGAACCTTTATCAAACAGACACACACACACACACACGCACACTGAGCGAGAGGGAGAGACAGAGAGTATACATGTGTAGTTGTACACACACACACACAGCGGGTAGCAAAACGTTGGCCGCAGTGTATTAAGGCAGAGCTTACGCGGCGTATGCGCAATTTGGAATTTAAAGATGCCACATGCCACATGCGACATGCTACATGCTACCCATGGTGGCATGTTGTTGACAACACCAGCGTGTTTTTGACCTTAATTGCGCTGATTAACCCGTTTTCGCAGCACTTCAGCCAGTGGGCCAAGAGGGACCACCCTCTTAGCCGTTGGCCAGACAGATAAGAGAATGACACACAATCGCACAGCGTGCAACACTTTGGGGCACCCTGCAGCTACCGTTTTCTATTCAACAAAACTCTGTGTTGCACAGCGGGTGTCCACACAACATTCGCTATCACTGTCTGTCTGCAAGTGTTCCTTTGTACAAAATTATAATATTGTCACCCTTCTCGGAAAAGCCAAGAGATAGAATGGAGAAGGAAACCAACAACAACAACATAACCATCAACTTAATGCAAGTGGCCTGGCACTTTGGTTTTACCATTTTCACAGCTTTTCCTGCTTTAATGTATCGCATTGTTTGGTTGTGGGCGGAATAAAATAAGCAAAACTTAAGCCTTGCGGTAATTGCTACAAATACTAATTGCACGATTTGCGGTTATCTGTTGAAAGTGGGAATTAAGTAAATGGCTGGTAGCTTAGTGGTCGCAAATTGACATTAATTTAACTCCCTCAACACGGAACAACTGTTGATATATTACAATGAATCGAGCTGGACAACATGTCGTATGCGTAATAACCACTAAGTCATATTCCGTTTAGCATTAGATAGATTCTTTCGAGTGCAAAGAAACCATTCCATATGCAAAATCAGCGACGCCATCAGCTTCAGATACATTTTGGATGTTACCACGGAAAATCTCCATCAGGGCAAATCGAGATCAGCTGCATTGGCGTCGCTGTCGACGTCGGCAAATCAAACCAAATTTTTTTACAAAATTTAATTGCATAAGCCTAAAAGATTTTTTGCACCTCTTTATGGACTTTAAAATACTACGATCGTCGTAAGTAATTAAACAATGCCCGGTTCTACAAATTATAAAGCACCACCTAGCGATCAAAAGGCCAACCAACGCCACAGCAGCGAAGCCGAGGGTTGCCACTCGGTAAAAATTTCCGATCTGGTTTGATTTTTTTTACTTAAATAAATATCTACATTTCCGAAAAAAGGTATTCTAAATTTTTGTACCGATTCCAAATTTTAAATTTTAAGCTAGAATTATAAAAAATTGTATAGAATTTTTGTTAGAATTTTCTCGATTTCTTGGAAAATTTTGTTTCTTAGAATCAAATTTTTTAACTTTCTCTCACCCAAACAAATTGTAATTTTATTTTTATTTTTGCTTCAATTTAATTTAATTTCGAATTTTAAATTTTCATTTATTTTATTAATTTTTATTGGAGTTCTCTGCATTTTTAAATTAACAATTTGCGCTAATTTTAATGGCGCCATCTACAGTCATTATTTTGGCTTGCAACCATTTCGGATTACTTATTTTTACACACCACCACTTTTGATTTGGCATATTCGATTTCAAATAGATGGCGCTGTAAACAAAACACTCGCATAAAGCGCCATCTGTTAGAATATTTTATTTGCATCACCAATAAAGCAGTCTGGCAATGTATCTAAATTGGCGCCAAATTAGAAAGGTGCTCCCAAGATTTTTTTCCCCAATAAAATTCAATTTTATGTTATCAACCAATTAAAATGCATTAAATTTCAGTTCAGTGTTGTTAATTTATATTTAAAATTTACGCCTTTGTTCAATAATATTGCCTTTTTTGATGCAAAAATAAGCTTTGCTTAAAATAATCATTACATAATAAACGTTTTGTTTCTTATTTTCTTGGGGGAGTCGAGGGGGTGGGACTGCTGTGGTTTAATTAATTACATAAAAATAAACAAATAATAAGCGTAAATTGTACCTATCAGAAGTTTTCAACTTTCAACTCTTATAAATCTATAGTTATCATTAAAATGTGTGTGTTTTTTGTATGTGTATGATGATTGTGCGATTCGTGTTTTGTGTTTTGTTTTTTTTTTTTAGTTTTAGCCATTTGTTTTTCTGCTTATCAACTATGTATGTATAAGGGGGACTGTAATCGGAGGGCTTAAATTTTTATGTCATTAACTTTTTGTTTAGATTATAATGCACATTTTTGTTACGTTAAAATTCGACCTAAATGTCTAAATAAATTGAACTAAATCAAAAATTTCATAAAAACAATAATAAGATGAACCAAATAACTAATAAAAAATACATCAAATTGTTCTTGTTCTGCAAATGTACAATTGCCTGTGTGTGTGTGTGTTTTGTTTTTTTCAGAGTGTATGATTAGGGTGTGCTTAAAATTAAGGCTTAAACGCTATTAAATTAACAAACGAAAATCAACAAAATCAACTTAAAATGTTTAAATGAAATAAATATGCCTTGTTTTTTTGTTATTTACAAATGTGTTGAGAGTGCCACCCAATAAATATTTACATTTACATTTACAGCATCAGTCGGGAGCGTGATTTCTTGAACCGACCCGTGGTGCCACCGAGAGCATCGCCGTTCCATGACTTGGACTTGGCACGGAAATGACGATACGCCTCATTGTAGGCTGGCTCCAACATGGGTCTGTATGCGCTCGGCAGACACATCTCGGATTGTGTCTCATAGAACTCTTTGTAGCCATTATGCAGTAGATAGATTTCGGGATAGTGCAGGGCCGGATACGCGTTTGTGTTGCGCTCACGGTCCAGATTGCGTAGAAATCGTGACATTTTGGGGCCACGCTCCGAGGAGAATTCACAGTGAAAGATGATAATGTTGCGCTTGTTGCCGGCATCGGCGTTTTGCTGCTTCTGCAGCTCAGTCTGCTGCGCGGATAGGAATTCCTCGAGTATCTGTTCGTGTGTATACAAATTCTTGGCACCCTGTATGTGTCCGCCCTCGAACTCGTACGGATAGCGACAATCGATGATACGATAGCTGGCCACCTGCTGATCGAAATCACCTTTCAACAGTCGTGCCACCGTATCACTGGAGATTGACTTGAGATCTCGGTGGCGTCCCTCCATCAAAGGCAGGGCATAAGTCTTGCTAAAGTCACCAATCAGCTCCGGTTCGCTGCGGTTCTCGGAGCGTGCCAGTGCCGACATGATCTCTGCATCATTCAGAGACATGCATTTGCGCAATGGTGGTGCATGAGTGCTGTGGCTACTGGGGCTGATAGTGGATGCGGATGCGAATGTGGTGGCAGGTGTGGGTGTTGGGCAATTCTCCTTTTCGACGCAACGGTGTCGCTTGCTCTGGATGGGTGAGCAGCTGGCCGATGCGGGTGGTTCAGGACGCTTGAAGCAGTCCCGTGCAGTCTCTGGCGTCTTTGGTTGTTGGTGTTGTTGTGGTGATTGTGCAAGCTGATTGCTGTTTGTCTCTGTCATACTCAGGCAGCGTCGCACCGACGGACGCTTCATCATCATGGTCAGCGAAACAGGCGACTTGGGTGTCACCTTAATTTGGCCACTGATCAGCGAATTCAGGCCGCTGGGAAATGCGAATTCAGGCTGCTGCTGTTGTTGCTGGATGCCGGCAAACGACTCCATTTCAAACAACTCCATGTACTCATCATCCATGGAGGACTCCATGGAGCCAGTCGACGACAGGCTGTTGAAAACCCGAAAGCTGCGCGCTGGCGTCGCTGCTGACGTCGCCGCCGTCGTCGTTGTTGTTGTCGACGGCAGCATTTTGGTTTGGCGAACAATTTGGAAACGCTGGGGTGAACCCTCCGGCGAGAGGAGACCGAGCAGTTCTGGACTAACGGCACGTTGTTGAGGTAGTGCCAGTGCATCGTCATCATAGAAGGAAAGCTCCTCCTCGGCATCCATGGCCATGACGTCATTGCTGTTGTTGCACGCCAAGGAGCGACGAACGCTTCGGTTCGAGCTGTTTTTGTTGTTACTGTTGGCATTGCTGCTAAAAAGAGAGAGAAAGAGAGGGAAAGAGAGTGGATTAGTCAACTGTTCGTCTCGTCTCTTCCTCTTCCTGCTGGTTGCTGGCTAAACTGAGGAGCGGGTCATTAAACCCGCAGCTAAAAATACATGTATTTATTCCTATATATGCGGTGGTGGCGCTGGTGGTGTAAAAGCCAAAACAACAACAATAACAAGCAGCAACGGCAGAGGGGTTGATCAGCACTCAATTGTTGTTGTTTTCCCTCTTGTAAATTGGGAATTTTGAATTTAGAAATGGAAAAAAAAACTTGCTTCTTTTACTTCCCATCTCCCCATTTCCTTATTTTGCCTTTTGCGGTACTTTAAGCGGAATTCCCCTTTTGCACGTTCTGCTCGAACTATTTTCGTTTTCATTGCATCTGCACTTTGTCCACTTTTGGGTCACGCAAGGCAGAGACGTCAACGTCAGCGTCGACAGCGTCGTCATCAGAATCGCCAAGAACAACAACACAAAAAGTGACTGACTGCGGCTGTGCTTTTTTTTTCCTGCTATTTTGTTGGAGCTTCGCGGAAGCCGGTTTAATGAATGAAAAATCCAAAAACAGCAAAAACAACAACAACAACAACAGCTGAGCGCCACAAAGCCGACGAAAAAAACGTGTCGTTCGCTCGTGTAGAGCGTGCAAAAAAAGAATATAACGAAAAAAAAAACTCTTACTTTTGTTCAACAGTAAAGCAAGCAGCGCAGTCGACGTTGTGCGGCTTCTTTGCTGCTTTGCTCGGTTCCGTTGTTCACAGTTGTTGTTGTTGTTGTTGCTTTACTTGCTTTTGTTGTTGCCTTTGTTGTTGCTGTTCAAGTTCAAGCGCCGACTCTTTTGAACTTACTTTACTTGCACTTTTATTTCATTATTATTCTGCTGTTGATTTATTCATATTTGTTTTATCAAACTATTTATCTATCTTTGTGTTTTTTCTTCACATACAGTGGCTCACAGCTAATTTGTCTCACTGAATTTTTAGCTGTTAATTTAATATAACTTATGCTTGAGTTGTAGTAGGTCAAATGAGCTGGAAGCCACTGTATTTCTATTTTCTCTCTCTCTTATCTTCTTGATAATTACCTGATATTGCAATCCATGGTGCAGTTGTTCTCTTCGGCAATTGTTTCCCACAGCATTTTGTTGTTGTGTTGTTTAACTTTTATTGCTTTTTGCTATTTTGAGAATATATTTCCACTAAATGTTTTGCTTTGGAAAACTGCTAAAACACAATTTCCGCACTTTTTTTTACTGACACTCGCACATTTACAATAAATTTAAGTTCGTATTTTAGTTCGATTTTAGTTCGATTATTGCAGCTTTGTAGTGTGTAGTCCTTTGTGGAGTTTGTTGCTGCATTTGTTGTTGATTTTTCGTTGTTTATTTGTAAAATACTTAAATGTTGTTAATAACTAATATTGCATTTGTTGTTGCATATGTATTTTGAGAGTTGTCGCATTAGTTTGTCCGTTTTAACATTGTTGTTGCTGTTGCATTTACTTTGTGTTGTTCTTTGTGTGCTGCGTTTTTATTACTTTATCCAATCGTTTCAAAGACACAGACACACAAATATACTGCACTACCGTACGAAGGCAGCTCGAGAGCGCAGATGTTGACACGACGACGAACAGAAAACAAATGTAGTTCTCGATCCGAGCGCAGCTGGTTTTAAAGAGCAGCTCGGTCGAGTTGCTGTTGCTGCTGCTGCTGCAACCCCCGCTGCCGACGCGTCGGCTCTGCTGCTGTCGACGTCGCTTTGCGTTGCTGCTCTTTTGTGCGAGCAGTACAACGTATAACGGAGCGACGGCAGGAGCCGAAGCAGGAGTAAAACGAAGGAGCGAGAGCAGGAGCGGGAGCTACATGTTCTATGTATTGTACAATTTTCCATTTCCCATATCCCTATCCCAATAGCATGGAAAAGTGGAAAAGAATAAATCGGTAAATGGAAATGGAGCGATCAAGACCAGTGCCAGAGCAACAGGTATCTCTGCAAAATTCCCCTACACGATGCGAGGAGACCAAGAGCACGATTGAAGGCACAAATTTTGGCGCGCGAGCTTTTATAGCGAGAAGCGCGTCGTTGTCGACGCTGAGCGCCAAAAACGATAGCCGAGTGGGGCCCGATTGGGACCGAGTGGCGACTTGTGGAGCACGAAGCAAAAACAAGCAAAAACACATGTGATTTACGTTGCAACCGAATGGCTGGGACAGAGCCTGGAGCCGAAGACAGAGACAGAGACGGAGTCGCCTCAGCCTGTGTCTTCGTATTCGGGCATCGTGCAAATCTTTAAGTCGAATTCAAGACGTAGACGGCGATGGCATGGACATCGGCATCGGCATCGGTTGTGCGGCATCGATTGTGTCGTTCGCAGGTAATAATGTGAGATCCACGCATTCCGCGACGCCTACCCGCCCCTTCAGCCCCCCCTCTTTAAAAACGTGCAGAGCATCAGCAGGTAGTCGCAGCCATATGATCGATACTGCTCAGGGGGAGGTGGAGTGGGGCGTGTCTCTTTTGTGTTTTGCAGACGTAGACGCCAATGTCGTTAAATGAGCAGCGCTCCATGTCTGCTCACTTGTGTGTGTGTGAGAGAGTGTGTGTGTGTGTGTGTGTGTGTGTGAGAGTGTGTGTGGGCAGTCGCGGCAAAGTTAAAGCAAAATTCGCGTTACAAACATACAAATGTATGTATGTGTACGTATGTAAGCAGTGTGCAGACCCTGCGGGAGTCGTGTTCATGTTTAGCAGGGGGAGCAGTGGGGGCACCCATGAGTACAACAGTGCCAGGCAAGTGCTGTTGTTGTTGCACGCCTGTAAGGAGTTTGTGGATGCACCAACAGGCAAATCCATGAGCTGCAATATTGTTCAAGAACGGGGAGCAACCGACTAAACATCAATTACCTATACACAGTCGTTCAAATAATTGTTTTGACAAAATAGAAATAATAGTATTTTATTAAAAAAAAAAGGGATTGCTGTTCTTCATTTAATGAAAGTTGCTTATGGTTCATGGAACAAGTAGAAAACAAGCATTTATTTTAAGAAATAATTAAAGCATATCAATATTCTTTTGTTCTTTGTCAATATAATGACTTAACATACTGTAGTTTCGGTTAAAGCATGTATACATACATACATACATACGCAAATACAATCATATGTAGCGGGAAAATCATATGGTAAAGCAAATGATTTCTACCAGAGTTGCCAGCCGCTGCCAAATGCTCTCAAAGCTAAATGAGCTACGGTTTCATTCTCTTGAATTGGTTTTGTACTTTTGTGCTGCTGCAGGAAGAGGATCATCTTTTGGAAAGAATAAACAACAACTAAAAAGGACGCAGAAATCATAAAGTGGTTTTGAGCAAGTTTAAATAAGAAAAAACCAGCAGAGAATCAAAAAAAGCTAAAAATCTCATTCATAGTGGAACACAGTGGGCCCAACACATGTTGTTTGCCGATGAAATGCTAACCGGATGTAAACATGTTGGCTGAATATTCCCATAAAATGTTAGTTACGTGTGCGTTTCTTCCTGAGCAAATACTTTGTCAATGATCATTCGGGAATAAATTGTTCTCGGTTCTGTTTTAATTAATATTCAAATGCAATGGATCGTTTACCACGGTGCGGCGACACAGAAGAAGACGGAGCGCAAAAAAGGGCAAACTGAGAAATCAAAAATGTATGCAAAAACACACACATACACACACACACACGCTCACTTATGAGAGGAGCGAATTTGATTGCGAGCAAAGAATAGGCTGCACACTAATACAAGCATAGACTACGAAATTGCAGCAACAACGTGATTGAGAATGGGACACAACAATAGCAGCAGCGGGAGCAGAAAGCGCAAATAAACTTAAAAAAAAAAGAAAAAGGAATGAACGTGAAGAACTAAATTGTAAATCGAAATTCCAAGAAGTGAGGTCTGAGATTCGGTTTTTAAGCGCCTGACGTCGGCAACGACATACAAAAAAAAAAGTGTGCAAAAAAATTGTATAAAAAGCGTTTGAGATACTTTTGCGCGCGCGCGCGAAAGCCAATAGGCAAGGGGCGTAGCGGGCTGAGGTAACGTCGGTTCGTCTGCATGTGTGTGTAAGAGTGTGTGTGGCACTTTGGGCGGTGCTGGGCAAGATGTGCATACAAAGGTATCGCATAGCGAAAGAAGTGGAAGGAGACGCGACGTGCAATTAGTGTGCAATGAAACACAGATACAACAGTTTGATGGATAGCTAAATAATGAGCATTTAATAAATTTGCATATAGTCAGAACCAACAGTTAGTCAAGAAAGTGCTTTGACAAAATTAAAAATTTTGGAAATTTTCTTTGAAAAAAATATATATCAGGTATGTCCAAATTTTTTTATTTTATTATTGCTTTCTTAGCTTCTCAGTACAATTGAAACAAAATTAATTATTTTGCTAAAATGAAACTATTAAAAAAAATGCTAATTTATTCCCGCCGTAAAACTTTTTTGTCCAACTGTAAGTAAATACGAATAACGCCCCCATGGGAAGCCGAAGCAGTCGAAATTTGAATTGGAGATTGACAAAGGTGTTGACAGGCTTGGAATTGAAGGTATTTGAACTTGGGTCCGAATTTAGGCCGACCGGACTCCATCCACATTACCAACTCAAAGAAGGGGAAATTGTAGAACGTACATATGTATGTACTAATTTATATACTCAAAAGAGAACGTGGAATAGACAAATACTGATCAGAAAGAATGCCCACACACACACACAAACAGGACAAACAGTTAGAAAAGGATGGGAATGCCTGGCAGCGGGGAATGACCCTCGGTCCCGTTTTAGTTCTCGCACACAATCCTGTTCCTTACTGCCTGCTTGCCTGCTCTCGTACATACATACATATGTTCAATCAGCTGATCGAAGGGGCCGAAGGACATGCACATAGCAGAGAACGAATTAGTCCTGCTGTTCTGTGGTATGTGTGTGTCACGAGCAGAGGAACGGAACGGAGGCGACGGGAATGGGAACGAGAACAACGCGCGCGCAAATTCCTCAACACGAGTCCAACAGCAACACGTCTGTGTGAGTGCGTGCGTGTGTGTGTCTGTGTGTGTGTGTGCGTTAAGACGAAGCAGGGGGGAAAGAAGTCGTTGCGGGCGCTGAGATTTCTTGCAGTCGAAGATGTGCATTGAGAAGGCAGCGCTGCTCTGCTCTGCTCTGCGCTGCGCTGAGAGTCAGAGCCAGAGCGAAGAAGTAGGTGAAGAGCATGGGCTCGGAATGAGTGTGCAAAGAGGAATTGCGTTTAGGTTTTTGCGCCAAAATCAGTGTCGTTGTATATGTAAGTCAGTGTGAGCGCATGTGAGTTAGTGTGTGCAGGACTCGTCTGGAGGCAGCGGTTATATACAATGTACAAATATACATACAAATACATACATTTGTATGCGAGCCTGTTTATCTTCCACCTCGCTGTTGTTGTTGTTGTTGTTGTTGTTGTTTTTGCTGTTGCTGTGATTTCTTGCAGTCTTTGTCGCTCGCTGATTATGTGTATTGTTGTTGTTATTTCTTATTTTTTATTTTTTTTAATATTGTTGTCTTTTTGCCTTCGCTTTGGCCAACACGGTGTTTTGTTGTTGCTATTTAGTTTCCTTGGCAGTTTCTCACTCTGCTCCTTGTTCTCCTTGCTTGCCTACAAACTGATTGTGAGAAATATTTTTGTTACTTGACTTTCCGCTGTGCTGTGCGTGCTCATATCAACGTTCCTCAATCCTCAATCCTCATTCCTTGTTTCTCGACTCCTCCGTTCTGTTCAATGGTCAGCGATCCCACAGTCCCAAATTCTGTCGGTCCCACCGCTGCCCACTTTTATGATTGTGCCCAGCTCCACATTCACATTCACATTCTCATTCACATCCACACTAATTGATTCTCTGCATAAATTTTATTTAAAGCTTTAATAAATGTCAAAATAAGCAATTCATTTCGATGTTAGAGAACGCATTCATTCACATACACACACAACACAACACACATTCACCAAATGAAGCTTTCTCCCCAGCAATCAATTGCCGGGTTCAGAGTTTAAATGTGCTTCAGAAAAAAGCGCCCCAATGCCAGCAATTGAATACAGAATTCACAGATCTTGAGTCACGTGGCAATAGCTGCATATTCATTGTGGGAGGTGGAATTGTCCGTATAGTGAAGGGATTTTTATTTGATTTTAAGTACGCTCTTTCTTGATTGATTTTTTTTCTGAATTTTAAGAAATACTAAAACTGTTGCGATATTTAATTAGTGATGGCTTTGTAAAAATCGATACTTCGATACCATAGATGACAGATGACTTGAAAGTACAGGGTTTGTTGCCAATTTTGCTATTTTAAGCAATTTAAAATGGGGTTTTAAAGTTTTTAAAAGTAAACAGCACAATTTTTTGCATTATAATTATTCCATTACCGTCAAACTGTGTTGTTAAGCTCCTCGGAATGAGAGGAACTCTGAAACTATGAATGTTCTTTATTTTTTACCTTTTTTCCAACAGTTTTTGTTAACTTTTATCTTAATATGCTCTTTTTTTCAAATCTTGTTTCAGCGTTCAAAATTTGGCAACAGTGATTGCAAATGCAAATATGTAAGTATTTTGATTAATCGTAAGCTATCCTATTTTCTGTTTGGTTAAATTTACCTGCCTGGCGGCAGTAGCTTTTACGGACTAACGTTCTAAACCGGAAACAACACCTGAAATTCTTTGCGTATTTGCATTAGGGCCCCCATGTGCTGTAATACTGAAATAGGCCTGGTGCTCGGTTCCCATTGTTATGATTACTTTTAACGGTCGTGCTCTGCTGATAAGTTGAGCTGAAGCTTCCAGAGCTCCAACGACATTTCTTTGATTGTTTGCAGAGCTCTAAGCAAATAGAGTACATAATGTACATACGAGTATATACTTATATACATACGTACTCGCCACATATGTGTGTGAGGAATGATATGGCAGCCTCAGGAAGTACTAATCAACATTGCTTGCCCGGCTCAGCAGCACAACAAAAGTTGGTATTGTAGTGTATGTGGGTAAACAGCAACAACAACTTCACGTTGGGTCGGAGGGTACTGAGGTGTGCGGGGGTGTAGGCTCTCTGATGCTGAATGTTGTTGCTGCTTAATGAGCGAACAATGTTCTTGACATGCTTAGATATTTTATTTTTAATGTCGCGCATATTTCGCGCGCATTTCGATTCAATTCTGATATGGTTGGCATATTGGTGTCATAATTGTTGTTGGGGACTCTAGGTCACAGACGGAGGAGCGATAAGGCAGTCGGCATACTGACATTTGGCTCATCTGTTTGCCACATTGCAATCCACTTAAGATTCCCATGCCCACCCCCCTCTGGTTTGACTGATATACTTAGAATATAGCAACAATTAGTTTGTGTTTTGCCTTGCAATTTTCTATATAATTTGAATAGTAGCAGCGGGTTTTTCATTGTCCTGGTTCAAGTGGTTGGCCATTTGAAAGGACATTTGCCTTGTGATTGGCACACTGCTACTCGATGGTTTTTGTTTGGCTGTTGGTTTTGTTTTCGCAAACAATTTGGTTCACAATGTGCTTCAAAACAAGTGTCGACAATGAAACAGTCGTTGGTAATATTGGTTCTCTCACTCTCTGGGTATGATTCCAAGTCAGCCAGTGCAAAATTGTTATTGTCACATGTTGCACAGCATTTTGGTTCCCACACAGCAGGCAATTTAAAATACTTATCTTCTTTTTTAGTTTGCCCGACTTCTCAAGTGTCTGGCATTGTCTCTGTTGACGCACTTTTTGTTGTTTTCATTGTTTCAAGGCCTTGCACCGCCATTAACTTTTAAAACAGAGTTTTTATTTAATACACCCTAACACCAAGTTTAATGAAGACAAAGAAAACGAAAGATTTCCTTTTATTATCTTATACTAAAATATTCGGAACTTATTATCTATAACTATTATAAATTCATACCCAATGAAGATATGTAAATTGCTCGAGTCAAATTCAATGACTTTGGTCACTTTAGCATAGTTGAATCTGTAAAATCGTATAATAACACCCCTCCTCGCATTAACCCTTTACATATATGGTCAATGTTTATGTTTACATTAATAACAGACACGCGACTGACCGACGAACTGACCAATGGTCAGTTAATTTTTAGTAATGATCTTCTACCGTCTCGGGCAACCACAATATAAACTCTCAAGCCAATCTATAGATTGCCTTGGGAAATGTTTGAAATTAATCAAAGGCAACCCTCGATAGCAATCCTTTCTCTACTCATATATAGCCCCTTCAGGCACTGTGTACACAGCATGTAATTAATTGATTAACATTCTTAAGGATAGCATTTCTTTGGATTGATGTTCCTTTGCGATCTTATCGCGTTACATTCGCTCAGCCTTCAACACATTCGAGGGCCGCACAACCCTTTTGTTATTTGCCGTTTGCCTGTCCAGATCGGAGACAATGAACATGGATATGTCCGTGGACGGGGCATTTCATTCATGCTTCTCTGGAGCTGATTTGTTTGCCCAGCATCTAATGTGCTGATCAAGATCAAGCAACGTATTTTTCTGCTCTTATCTATCTCGTAGTTTTCTTCTTGGAATTTGGACTTGACATCAGACCATATATATCGTTGAAAAAACAACGCAATTTAAGCACTGCAATCAGTCAAATCAGTAAGCTCGGCTAAACCACATCGAGAGTGCACTTAAGAGCCACATAGATGTCCCAGGTCCAGCAATTTTTCAATGTCTTACAGAATTACACAGCACATTAGATGCCATCGATGTGGCTGATGTTGCATAATCCCAACTAGTTTCCCAATCGCCCAACCAGCTGCCCAGTTTTGCACCCCTCGTCTGCAGTAATAAGCAAATTTCGCAGCATTCTCATTCCCAATCCCGTTCCCAGACGGGATAGGAATCCTTCGCTTTACCTTGAGGGGCCATTGAGGGAAGCAATTGCTTTGTTTTACTAACAACATCAAAGTTATGACAAGATTTTGTCTATCACGGCTCAAGCTGTCCCGTCCTTGTTCTCATCTTCGACTCGGTCTTGGTGTCATCCACAATCTGGCTTGGGAGGGTTAGGGATGCAACCGATCGACCAACTGAGAGACTGACTGACAGACAGACTGACAGCAGAAGGCACAGTTATGCGTTGTCTTCAAATGCATAACGATTGAATTTCCAATTTAATCGCATATACAAATTTTATTTATGTGACATGGGTGCATTTTGTAACCGAGGGCAACCGTGGGATGAAACTTGCCAGGGATCTTTGATAGCTTGAAGATCGCAAATGGTCCATGTCAATCCCTAATGCTTTCACCTGGTTTCAATTTGCAATGAATAAAAATATCCGATTAAGGGAAACACAACCAGACTTCTCAAGATGAATAGAACTAAGTTCTTATATAGAGAACTTCACTAGAATTGAAATATTTTCACTAGACATCCCATTAAGAGATTACTACGATCTTAACTAGAAGATCTAAATTCTTTTTTTCTTAACACAGCTAAACGGCTTGCAATTGCACATTCAACACATTGTGGCAAAGACAAAGACACATGACGTATGTATGTGTATTGAATTTCAGTCATAGGAACAATCATCGCTGACAAGTACATCTTAATGCGGCGATCCATCATATCATCTGGCCCATCATCTTTGTACTCATCGTTGGCCATATGTGTGCAATATTAAGCTGCAACAATATGTTGGCCGAATGAGTAAATGAGCAAATGAACAAATGAAGTCATTGTCGGCAGTTGTCAACGCTGACACGCCCCGTGGGGTGGGCGTTGCGACGATAACCAACTCTGGTTTGTTTACACCTATATGAAAATTCGAGAAATTTTTAAAAATAATTCCCAAATTACCGGTAAAAATGGTTAAAACAAAAAGTGGAAAAGTGCCAACAAAGAATAAAAGGCAGGCGCACAGCAAGATTTTGGCCTCCAAATCATCGGGTCAAAAAGGAGTGTTCACTGATCCAACCCATAATTAACTATTCAAACAATGGACATGCGAGCATACAAAAGGATCAGCAATCAAATACACATATACCTACACACAACTTGATGTTTCAAGTCACGTTTGCTGACACAAATCCTTCTTAGGAAAGGCAATATTTCCTAGTCATCGGCAAAGAGCCATTGCACTGAACTTCATCTTCATCTTCACCTTCATCATCATCATCAGCGATCAGTGATCAGAGAGCTATATTGACAGTCCCTGCCCATGAGCATGCATGGTAGCCCGTGCATACCAAAGCAGATTGCGCAGATTTCGAAAATGTTAGAAAACGAGACAGAAACAGAAAAAGAAACAGATATTGAAAACAACAACAACAATTATGAGTACGTGAGTTTATCTACCTATTGTTCGAGCTGCAACCTGTTCTGTGCATCGTGTAAGGTGTTGCCGTATTCTTTGCTTCTCCTCTCGATCACACCTATTCCTACTGCGCACTGTGCCTGGGACGGACGAACTCTGGACTCCGCTCCCAGCGTGTGTGTGTCGCTTGCCAAGCATCAGTCCATAGCCTTGACAGCACTAGCTCATAATTCACTCACTGCAGGTTTGAATTTCTTAAAAATAACTTCGTTTGCATGCCAGTTTTTTTATTCGTATTTCTCTTGTATTTTGCTGGATTTTGTTCTGTGTATCTGTCAGATACAAATTGTGGCATGCATATATACACGAGTACATACATATGTGTAGCTAGATCACTTTTGCGCTTAAAGCCAACAGCTAATTGCTGAGTGAGTGCTTCGAATAAGTGATATATCATATTTATACAAAAAAATGAAAGAGAACGAGCGAGAATTGGCATAATCTTAAAGTGATCTTTCCATAAAATATGTCTTTATTGTGCAACCTGATCAAACAACCGGAATATTTTACAACACAAGTCTACCAAAATGTTTAATAAAACAAAAAAAATATACTTTAACCGATCATATCTATCGGTTTTTATAGATTTCTGAATTCAAGAAGCACAGAAATAATATTACTATAGTAATAATAAATATGTATTTGGAAATTTCTAATATTACTCCCATAATATTTATGCAAATTTATGAATCCACCTAACGCCCAAAATAGCGTACGACAATACGCACAACTTCCGAGATCCTTTCATTTGGCACGTGTGCCGGATACAGTTTTCATCAGTTTTCCATTACAAATGGAACAGAACGTTAGTGAAATCGAGGAGCATGTACGGCGCCCGCATTAAATCCATTTGAAATATTTATCCAAAATTGTTAATATACAGCGTTACAAAAGGACCTTTCAATTCGAAAGGATGCGATTGTATTTGCATTAACAGTGGCATTGTTATGCCGGCATAAGGATATCATCAAGCGTAGCGTGTAGAGGGTGTGTGTGCGCATGGGTGTGCGTGTGTGTGTGTGTGTGTGTATCAGCAGATCCTTTTTCAGTCACTTTCAACGCGAAAGTGTGGCGCATGCGCACGTGCGCTTAGATCCTGCACGTAATCGAGTATGCGAATAGAAGAACAATCGTTGTTCAGGGGTGGATATGCGCCCCTTTCTAAGCGAAATGAAAACAAGTGGACGCCATTTCCGCAAATGGCTTAATTGGCGTGGCTGTGCCTGTTGTTGATCCTGTCTGACTGTAGTGTACCACTACAGTGCTGTGGTGGTGTGTGCGCCCTCAGCCTGCTGGCAAGTACAGTGCGCAACCAGCATAGTGACTGGGCCCAGGATATGCGCGTGTGAGAATCTAACGGCTGCGAGGACATTCAGAGAGGGTGGTGCTGGTGCTCAATGTAGTCTGGTCTGGTGATTCACATTTGGGGTGGTTAGAATGCGCACAACCCCCAGGATATTTGTTATGGCACGGGCCCCTGTAAGTTGTAACAGGCAGGTGCTGGTTTGGCTCATGCTGGTGGCCGACTTTGATTCGGTTTTTCGTTGATGACACCACCGCAACTCAGAGTTCGAGTGATGCTGCTGTCTACGGGTGCAGCTGCCTGTTTCAGTCAATGACCCGCTAGCTTAATCAATTCAGAGTCCCTGCTTGATTACATGGGTGACATAAATCATAACGGGGCACGAGTTGCAGTGGCAGCTGCAAAAGCTTCAAGCCGTCCAAACAAACTCGATACGCAGCTGAGAGCAACTGTACTCCATACACTCGACCATCATTCAGGAGCATTTGATGAGCCAAGCCGACAATAGTCAAATTTGGGCAACAGCACGGCAAGCGATTGACCACATTGGCATTGTTGGACACACCGGGCCTGGGGCGGCACGAGACAACGACAACGACAACGGCAAGGACAACAACTGAACGTCGAATGTCCTGCAGAAATCATATAAATTACTAGCAAGACATTAGCTGCACATTATCCGAAAAGCAAGGCGGCAATCATTGCGCAATGCTGACGCTGTGCAAAATTGTAGAAAAAATCAAAATCAAGAAATCAACAATGCATGCCAACAATGGACAATGGCAATGGCAATGGCAATGGAAAATCAGTTCAACACCGGGCCTTCAAGACTCTCGATTCTCGTCGCACATCTTGCGTCCAATGTTTATGCCATTATTCTTCCGGCGCACAGTCCTTCCCATTGTCCTGCTGCAGGGCAACACTTACAGCGGCAGCATCGGGATCAGCAGCAGCATCAGCATCAGCTCCCTTCCTTTTTCTTCCTTCTTCCGTTGTCGCAAATGCAATCATTGTAATCGATTTTGCACAATTTCCAATGCGTTCGGCCCTCAAGACGTTCGTCTCCTCTAGTTTTAGTGGTGTTGCTGCTGATGTTGCTGATGTTGGTGTCTTAGGGGTTGTTGCTAGACGCCGCCGCCACTGCCACCTGGTAAATTTTCATCCCCCTTCGTAGTGCAGCGGCCACAGCTGATCATACCGAGCACTCATAGCTCGTGCCAAAGCGCGCGAGGTTTTCTTAAAGAAAACGACAGCGACTGGGACGGTGACTGCGACTGCGACAGCGGCAGCGGCAGAAGTGTAACACCGTCAATGAACCTACCAAATGCAGCAAATAATAATGAGCATTAACACTAGGGTCTGGCTCTGCCTAGACTGCTTAGCAGCCGGCGCTCTTGCCGCCACCGCCACCACCACCGCCGATGTTGTCGTTGCCTCCGACTTCGACTTCGACTTCGACTCTGACACCTTCAACTTTTGCTTGGCACAAGCCAAAAACATCTAAACATCTGTCCCATATATTGTGCCGTTTTAATGCGATACATTTGCCATTGGACTGCAACTGAGGACTGCAACTGGGGACGACCTTATCGCGGGTTGACAAATTTGGTAAGTGCGCCAAGGGTCCAATGCTGATTCTCCCCAATGCGATAATTGCTTACCAATGCAGAGAAGTACACTGTTAGTTAATTAACTGACCTAGGCCAAGGGATGTGTTTTGCCAACATCTAGCTCCCCATTAGCAAAGACGGCCAAAGGGGAAAGAATATTCTCAATGGGGCCATTGGTTGATTGAAATTTTTGTTATTGACCTCAACTTTAGTTTAGCATAATTGACTTTAATTCGAAAATATGCTTAGCTCCATTTCATAAATACTTAATGGACACAAGGTGAAAATACTCTTGTCAATACTACTGGCTACATTTGGTATGTAAATGAAGGCCAACAAAGCTGAAAATGTCTCGACTATTTGTCAGAGGCAGTTGCTATGCTGTGAATTGCATCAGAACTAAAAAAAAACGAGAAAATCAATAAAAATTATTGATAAAAGTTAATAAGTTAATAATATTGTCGGAAGGTTATGTACATATTTAAATGCTGATCATATCTAAGATGAATTCCTAGACTTGAATTGAAAATACTTATTTAAATAAGATATAATTAAAATATAATTAGAAATAAATATAATTAGCAAAATAGAAGAATTAAAATATATGAATTTATTTTAAAAATGTCGAAGATTTAACACACTTAAAGTTATCCGTTTGATTAATTAAAAGTGATATATGAATTATATTGTTATTAATAATCAAAATTGCAAACTTTTATTAAAGTGTACAAAAATTTCATTTATTTTTTACTATTTATTTTCTGACATTTGTTGAAAAAAGCCTTGAGTAAATATTTATCGGTAATATTTTCGAGTTGGGGAATATACATTATTTTCTTATTTACATATTGAAGTGTTAGATAATTTAGAATAACATTTTATAGGCCAGTTTACTTGGTTTTTTTTTTAGATGTCTACTGCGTTATCGACCCCTTTAATGGATTACTGGGAATTACACGGCACATGCTAGGGAAGTTCAACGAACTATTTGTTTTCATGTTCCTAACCTAAGACAGTAGCAAGACAAGAAATATATCTATGTGTGTGCCCCATATATGATAATGCTGGAATGTCTCTGCCCCCACAAAAAAACACACAAGACACCCTCTAACGGTATATTAGTTTCAACAGCCATATTAATAACATTGGGGTCATTGTCACGCCATCAGTTGCATTTATTTATATAGTACATCTTGTATGGCAACTCATAAATGTCGGCAACTGTCTCTGACGCTCTGGCACTCTGGCATTCAGTCACTCTTGGGTGCAGTTGCTGGAAAGGAACCCCCTATGAATAATGCATGCATTAGTCGGTAGGTTGGTCTATATCGATCGGGTGGTGATGGTGGTGCTTTACTAGTACATATACGAATTCGAGTTCGAGTGCTCGCATATAGAAAGTTGAAGTTGAAGTTGAACCCTCTTGTCGAATAAGCCAGTCAGTCTGCCAAGCAGCTGCTTAATGGCAGCTCAGACTTGGAGAGTTTTTCCTGCTCTTCGCCACGTTTCATTAAATTTTTGCTTCATTTCAAATGCGATTGCATGCGCTTGTGTGTGTCTGCGTCTGTGTGTGTGTCTGCCAAGGAGGCGAGCAAGGAGCAGGATTACTTTTGGGCGATCGAGGTGGCATATGCGTTTTCTTGGCGCGAGCTATGCGGCAAATGCACACGCAAAGAAACAACGAAGCAAAAACAAAAAAAACGCAAGGACGTAAGGATATATAAGAAAACAGGCAAAGCAAGGCATGAAACACACACAGCACAAACACAAACAGGGAGAATAATGGGAAGTTGGCTATGGGTAGCAACTAAATTGGGGTGACGATGACGTCCTCATCCTCCAGGAAGGTGGTGCCGTCGTCGTCGTCCTCGTCGTCGTCTTCCTTGTCGTCGTCTGCAGCAGCAGGAGCCATTGTAGCAGCCGGTGGTGCTTTCTGTTGTAGAAATGCGCGCAAATGCAAAAATCTCAAAACCTCAAAACATACAAAAAAAAAAATCACTAAAGTTGAGCAACAAGAAAAGTGAAAAGCAGTCAAAAAGTGCAAGAACTACTCAATAAAAGAGCTTGTGTCTGTGTGTGTTTGTGAGCTTACACACAGTCTGATATGCACACACACACACACACTCAGACACATGCAGTCACACACACAACATGCGCTATCAATAAATTTCAACAGTCGGGCGCGTTTCCTTGGGGGGCAGCAACCTCAGTTTGAGTCCCAGACGTTGAGTCGAGGTCCTTGCCACAATCGTCGCAGCTGCTGCTGCATTTCTTCTTGCACTCTGCAAATTGTTGTTGCATTTGCTTCTACTGCAGACAGTCAGACGGACTGACTGACTGCAAGACGGGGCTAGACAAGAATTAGAAAATTATGAAGCTGCAACAACGCCGGCTGCACGCTGTCATTGATAATCTAGAGTCCTTGTGGCTCGTGCGACGAGCACAACATCATTTGTTACATTGACTTTCTTTCTTTCTTTCTTTCGAAGTTGGCGCGGTTTGGAGATTTATTTGCAGGGGCGTGTGTGGACATATTGTGACGTGTCACGCCCCGGAGATCCCAGAGATCGCATTGACCATCAATAGCAGCTAATTATTTGTCATTCTCGGCATTGTTACTGTTGATTCGCAAGCTGTTTCATCCAGTTACCAACTAACTGGCTGCATTTGTTTTGGAGCAGACGGCTCACGAGGCGGGAGATCAATTAGTCCTTGCTGCGGTCTCTAAAATCTCTGGAAAAGCAGGTTAATAGATGATTACATTTTCCATATGCGATTCCATTGTCAGCCCCTAATAAGCTATAGAAAGGCCGCCCGCCAACTTTCCAACACCTCCTGGCCTCAAACACAAAGGTCTTGAATCTAGCCAAAATACGAAACTTTAGATTCGAGACTACAATTGAAATGCAAATATGCGTAAAACTTCAAACCAATTAACTGCTACCAAGTAAGCAACTTAAAACGCCTTGCGGGCATATTGCGATCACAACATGGGCCAATTTGAATGTGAAAGGCGAAAGGCAGCTTTCACTACGGGATCCCAGGAACTTAGAGCACCATCAAAATTCATGGCACACGCGGCATTCAGCGCCAACGAAACGGAAAATGCAAATACACAAGGAAAATGCCGAGTGAAAAGCTGGTGGAAATGCAAATGGGCTTAGCGCGAAAATCGAACTATCGAATAAGGTTTTCGGGGGGTAACCCTTTAGCTCATTAGTGTGTTTATTGATCTACGGCAGGAGGCAATCAAATTCACATTTTGCAATATTAACATGACAATGCGATGCAGAATTTAAGACGACAAGGATGCGACTGAGGTTGAGGATAAGGACGAGTTTTGGGCTTAAGAATGAGGCAGCGAAGCGTTGCTAACTGTTGCGGCGCAGTTGCCAATCGATTGATCGAACCTCGAACCCAATCGACCCTATCAATGCCCAAAAAAAAAAGATTCGCTTCGAGCTGCCAGCTGAGAGCACAGCTGAAATTCGCAATGAGCGCGCGCGCTAAAAAAATGCAATTAATTCCCTTGGTTCCCCCCCTGCTTTTTTATTTGTACTTCCTATACTCGTTCCGATTCACGTACTTCTTCATACATACATTCGAAGACCAAAGAGATTTGTAGCAAACGTCTTTGGTTTGACAACTATTTCTTACCCTTTTGTCGGGAACTCTGGGAGTGGCAAGGTTGAGTAAGGTAGGATAAGGTAACGAAACGTAACGTAACGTAAGGTAAGGTAGGGTAAGGTAGGGTAAGGTAAGGCAAGGTAAGGTTGGGTAAGGTAGGGTTTCCACAGCCAAGCAATGTGTCATGGGGTTTTGTTTGTGTTTTTTTGCAATTGATTTGCGGAGAAAGCATCGATTGTAGGGTAATTGTGCAAAAATTGGAGAAAGTCACAGGAGACCCGAATGTCAAAATGGGCGTGGTACGGCATCCTTGTGCAGTGCATTGAATCAGGGGCGGAGATTCTTAGTGCTGATTCACACATGATAAACGCGTATTTGGTTTCTAAATGTGCTTAGAAAGCAGCATTCATTTGGCATGAATAGAACCAAAGGTTAACGCCCCATAAATGTATTTTCGACTTTTTCTTTGACGTTTGTGGGGAAGGTTCAGTTATCCCTCAATCCAAAACATTCCAATCTACTGCCTAATTGAAGTATCCCCCCCTTAGCTGGACAGTCGAGTTTCCCAGTCAAGGATTTGTCACACGATCACTCAAGCTCAAGACGATCCCCTAACTGATCTAATTTTACTTCAACCATATCAGTGCGCTTCCACATAACGCTCCCATGCCAGTTCGAACTCAAGAAATCCCACGACAAAAAAAAAAGGTGAAATTGTAACACTCTCCCTTCTTCTATAGGGTCGCGCATGCGCCCAAAAGCTGCGCAGCTGCTACATTCTTATCCTTCAGCTAGCTATTTATTTAATTACCAAATATTTATTGAACATACATTACGGTTAATGTTGAGTCGCTTTCCCATGTCCCTTCGTTTCTGCGATTGTCGCAAGGGGATCGCATCTTGAATGCGTCACAAATTTTGCAATTTGCTAGGAGCTGCAGCAGAAGCAGCAACAACGACAACAAAAACAAAAACAACAATAATGATGATGATTTCGCATACCAACCCGCCATAACTCAACCTCAGTCTCAGTCTCAGCTTCAGCCTTTGCCTAAGATTAGGTAAGCCCACAGCAAGGCGAGTTGCTTAAGATTTTAGGGTGAACTGCATCCGCATTGATTTCCCATCGATTTGCCAACTTGCTTGGCGCACCCTTCGCTGCCATTTGCCTTTCATTATAAATTTGGCACAACGCAGACAATTTTCATATTGATTGCGCCGAATTTCCTTTGATTTTTCGCATACCTTGGTAAATAATTTATTGCGTTTCTTGATTTTCTTTTCGATTTGCGTGCCTCGCAATTTGGAATTTGAATTTGAGGCGCTTGTTTTGCTTGAATAAGGCTTATAATGAGCTGTGAGGGGGGATGATCGAGGGCTTGATATGGGATGGAGTACAACAGTCTACTATGTAGATGCCCCTCTCAAGTATATCTTTTCTATTTCAAGATTATCAAAAAGAAACAATCTTCAGAGTATGGAGTCTATTATAGCTTACCATTTATTGACTATACTCCTGTATCCACATTAGTATAATTTTCTATATATTTTTTATATTTCCAAATAAATAATATATTAAAATTTCATCTTAAGATTTTATTTATACAACGCATTAAAATAAATTAAAATTCAAAGCTAAAAATGTCTTAAATTGAGTGTTATAAGCTGTTTTATCCTTTAGGCATTTTAAAAATCCATTTGAATTTATCTTTTACAAAAAAAATCTGTTTTTTTTTTTTCTCAAAAAGACTTTTTGCTTTGTAACACGCTTTTGCCATCCAAATAAAACATTTTGTTAAGCTAATTTTTATCCCATTGTGAACAAAACATTTTTTAAACCCAACGATGGGTTTTTCTTGTCATTTCTCTTACATCACGTAAAGAAAGCGCCGCCCCAGGCGTTGCCATTGATAGCCAGGAAGCACAATGACACCAGAAATACAAAAAATACAAAATAAAAAAAACACATAAAAAACAGTCAAAATTATGTTATAAATTATAAGAAAAAGGGTAAATTCATGTTGAAAATTTCAAGTGTTTTGTAATAAAGCGCAGTTGCTGCAAGCAGATGAAAAAAAAAAACGCTTCAACCCTAAGAGATCTTCAGAAAAAAACATAAAAAAACAAGTGGGAAAGGCTATAGTCGAGATCCCGACTATAGGATACCCGTTACTTATTTCACTACATATAAAAGTACTTAAAAGAAAATTTTCTAACAATACAAAATCTATTGCATACTCTAGGGGGCATGTATTGCCATGATTGCTTAAAGAATCATTTTCAGACAATAACTGCTGTTCTACTTGTCCGATCGTGTTGCGATTCAGTGGGATAATAAATAATAATAATAGATATCAGTGACTACAAGAAAAACTATATTATCTTAAAAACTGTGGGTGTGGTAGCTTTTCGCGATTTGCGAGGGCGGAGGGGGGCGTGGCCAAAATTTGAAACAAACTTGATCTGCGCTGGGTATATAGAAATCTGTGTGCCAAATTTGGTTACTCTATCTCTTATAGTCTCTGAGATTTCTTTGTTTAAACGGTTTTTCGCAATTTGCGGGGGCGGAGGTGGGCGTGGCTTAAATTTGAAACAAACTTGATCTGCGTGGGGTATATAGAAGTCTTTTAGTGAAAGTTTGGTATCTCTATCTCTTATGGTCTCTGAGATCTAGGCGCTCACACGGACGGACAGACGGACAGACGGACAGACGGACAGACACACATGGCTATATCGACTCGGCTATTGATGCTGATCAAGAATATATATACTTTATGTGGTCGGAGAAGCCTCCTTCTCCCTGTTACATACATTCCAACGAACACAATATACCCTTATACTTATTTTTTATAAGTAACGGGTATAATTACAATGAATGTCAGAAAGGAGAAAAAAGAAAAAAAGTTTGCTTCATTATTTGCTTGTTTTTCCAGCGCATTTTGTTGTTGTTGTTGTTGTTCTGGCTGTTGTTTAATTGTGTTTTTGGTCTGTGCAACGTCATGATCATGATACCCCAAAGCAAGCACAACCCATCTGAAAACCCATCCCAACCCAACCCAATCCAAATGAAAGCCAACCAAACCCAAAATCCCAAAGTACAAATTGTTGTTGCCCGCGAATGCAACGAAGCGGCTGCAATTGAAAGAAAACATTCACAAAAGCTAGAAAAGAGTTGAGTTGAGAGTTGAGCGAGGACTTGCGCTGAGATCTGAGATTCCCTCACCTAACCTGGCACCGTCTGTCACTCACCCAGGCCACCCCTTGGCAGCGACACCCTGCGCTCCTGCCTTTACCACTGCCTGAGTCTTGATATGATCGTCGTCGTCGTCGTCGTCGTCGTCCTCGCCAGAAATAGCACCATCAGCCGGCTGCCCGGCGCTGGCATTGAGTAGCTAAGTAAACCAAAAGATTTCACACGCCGCTGCAAAAGGCGTCAGTTGCGTTTTTTTTTCTCCATCTCCTTCTTCATTTTTTTTTCCTCTCGTTTTTGGTGCCCCTCGCTGTCACCCCTGGCCGGGAGGGTCGGCGTCGTTGAGATGATGATGGTGATGGTAACGTTGCATTTTTTACTTGACGCCTTGACACAAAGCTGCATAATAATTAACCGATACCCTTATCAGGCGCTACGAAGAGGCGTAGAGTGCGAAAAATCGCTGGAAAAATCTCATTTGAATACGCACGCATTTCCATATGCATATGAGTTTTTGAGAAAACCCATCTGAAATTAATGAATATCTTGGAATACTTTACGAGCCGTGCTTAAAGGGCAAACAGATCCATAGAGTTGATTGCCAGCACTTTTCATTTGCATAGTTGGATAGGAAACAAGTTTGTCACTGGGTGGCAAAGACAACGGAGGCATCTGTGTCGCATTTCCTGCCCCATAGTGTTGCTGCCACCTGTGTTAACACTTCACTTGGAATATCGTATAAGTATCCTTACTACTTAAAACGCAATTAAAACCATGTGGAAATCACTTGCTCAACTGGGACATGGGAAAGTGCGCAGCTCTAATTCTCGAATAGACAAAATAATGGAATTCGTGATTAATCATCGGAAATGCTTGTCGCTATATTACGTGCCGCTAACCCATTTAAAGCAGCTCGTAAATAAAATGTTTGTCTACCCCTATAAAGAAATCGTATAATCGATAGACAGGCAAAATGTGAGGGAGGAGAACCACATACAGAACAATTAGAGTGCCAAACATCAAGCTCGACGATCTTAAGTGCTCATAGAACTATCGGATTTCTCAAGTACCTCTCTCGTTCTCTCTATGTATGTGTGTTCCACAAAAGTTCTTTTGCTCCCCTTTGACAACTTTATCATGAGTCTCTCTCTCTCTCTCTCTCCTATGAGTAAGCTCGGTGCGCAGTTTGAATAGAGTCCGTTATAGATTTAATTTCCATTCTTAGATGAATTATTGGGGGGTTCGTTGTACTCTTTTCGTGCCTCGATGTGGCCTCATTTCAAACTTCTATGATTTTTCTTTAGCTTTTATGAGAGTGCTTGTCGTCTAGGCGTCATAAATTGAAATTTATGCTGCAGCATTTAATAGATTTCTTCATATATATATATATATATTTATATTTAAATTTGTTGATTCGTTTCTTAATGATTTAGTGTAATTAGCTCGCAGGCTATGCGACGCTGTGTTCGAGGCGCCTGGGGGATTCACACACACACACACACACGCACACTCATACATAAATACCATTGTATGTGTTTGCGGGAATTGTTGGGGTGTCGTTCGTTTTTTTTGTGATTAAGATCTTCGAGTGTGAGTTTATTGTGCCGGACAGGCGGGCGGAACGAAGGGAGCATAACGGAAAGTGGGCTGATTGTGAGATCATCAACGAAATTCTGGGCATTCAAATCGACATGGAAAGCAAAGGGATTGGCTAATTGAGACATCATGAGAAACATACATTAAATACACACTTCCTATGGGGGTCACTCTAGGAAACATAATATATTAATTTATGATATAACAGAGCATATGAAAATTGTTCGGTTAGTGAGATTGTTGGAAATTGTAAAAGAGTTGCCATTTGTCTTTGCTCACACGCTCGTCATTGTTTTTTTCGACATTTTTAACCGTTATCCCTTCTAAGCTAACAATCTATATTTGTTTCTATTTTCATTTCATCTTTTTTTTTTTTATGCTTTTTCCCTATACAAACGACTTAGTTTTGTGCCCAATTTGTGCAGCCCCTTTGAGGGCAATCACAATGGAAGCATCCCGCCTTTTACATCAACTTGAGACAACTTGTGGATGCTTTACTTGGCATTGCTGTGAAAGCTGCAGCGACCTTTGATCCTGTTTCTGGCCACCATTTGACATGCGCATGTAAATGTGCGCGTAATTCCCATAAAGCAGCTTAAGACACTTTCCATTCCATTGTATGGCAGGCTGTCGCTTTTCCGGGACAAAACACTTAAAAAAGCGCATGAAATTTTCTACAACGTCGAGCACTAAGCGTAATGATCGGCGGGGTTGGGCCAAAAGACGCCCAGATAAATCCCACACGGGACTGTAGCGAAAGGGGTAACCTCTAATTTACATGAAGTCTCTCCGTCTGTCTGTCTGTCTGTCTGTCCTCGCGCCTGTCAGCCTGCCCCTTTTGCTTGCTGCAGGGCACGTCGGAAACTGGACCACAACGACTTTGTCCCGTACCGGTTGCTACTCGATTGGCTACATTAGATTGCCCGTGAAGGGTTGCAACTCTGCAAAGATGAAAATGCTGCAGAGTAAGGAAGTGAGACAGTCCGCTGCGCATGCGCAGCATCTTCGCATCTGTCCGCGCGGGTCACGGTCACGGATGCGGCTAATGACCGTGCACAAAGGATGCAATGGACGGAGAGGCCAGTCGCGCTATTAGCGCATACAATGCAATCAAATAGCCATGAGGAAAGCTGTGCACCCTTTCAATTTCATTTTAAATTTACAAAATTTGCATTTGAAATCAGCTAAGATCAGCTTTGGAGTGGCCCAGCTCTTGTTGTCTTGTTGCTGTTGTTGCCCTTTGTGGACACTTTCTTTGGACATTTTTATTTTCATTTGTGATTTACTTACTTGGTCCGCTCAGCGGAGGATTAGCCCCGGGGAGACCCTCGGAGGCTGCGGCGTCATTTGCCGCTACTTGACCTATTTTGCCAACTTTCGGCGAGCTATAAATGTCAGTGGCGTCATTAAAGTTTAATAATTTATGAAAAGCCGCCAGTGGAAGAGTTTGCCGAGTTGTCGAGTTGCTTTCTATTTATATTTGGATATGTATCTGCTTCCCTTGGTTTCTCCTGTAGTTTCCCAAGTGTTTTTCAGGTCGGTCGTTGACTGTAATTACCAAAAATTAGTTTGATTTTCATATCAAGTTTTTCGAGCTGCAATTGTGGATTATTTCTGGATGTTTTGGAGTGTTTTGAGCACGCGCCACAGCCGGAAGTGGTTTTTCTCCGTGCATCTTCCGCTCTATATATAGATGCTGATGGGATCTTGAATTGTGGGGGCGTTCTGTTTTGCTTGTAACGAATTGTGTCAGTTTGTCAGCAGCATTGAGGTTTTGTATATGTAAGGGTATAAGTGTACCTATCTATTCTGTTAGGAATTGGGGAGTTCGGCACTGCAGGCCCATCAACACAATCACTTATATCGAGCCAAGTGAGTGACAGCTGGATTTGAGCTGTGAAGTACATTGTATTGCGGTTTATTTTTGTTAAATTACATTTGTCAGAAATGCGTGCGGCGGTCCTGGCTCAGGAATGAAAGAACCGCCTGGTTGCGATAACGGTAGGACCAAATGAAAGCCTTGCCCCCAAAAAGAATACTGCGTGCATTTTAGGCCATTTAGATGCATTTCGAACTCAATTAGCGCTCATTAGCAAATAACTTGCAGACCTAAGCGGCAAAAAATCACTCGAAAAGCGTTGCCAATGGGGTTGAGGCTGGAATCGATGCTGCTCGCTCCACGCTCTTCGCTCTTTGCTTCTGCTGCCGAGGGGCCTAACACGCACAGAGGCGTGGCAAGGC
Organism: Drosophila phalerata; assembly: GCA_951394115.2. Taxonomy (NCBI): domain Eukaryota; kingdom Metazoa; phylum Arthropoda; class Insecta; order Diptera; family Drosophilidae; genus Drosophila; species Drosophila phalerata. The sequence goes on from OX596005.2 coordinate 24,412,280, forward strand.
GAGGGGGCAAACTAAACGGAAATGAACATTGACAACGACAATTGCTTGTTATTTGCAAAGCGAATTCCAGTGCTTCATCATGTCGAAGAAGCCTTGGCACTTGGCACTGTCCCCTCTCCCCTCTCCCGTCTCCACTGTCCCTCTCACTTGCCTCAAAATGAGACAGCCCTTTGGGGCCTCCGTTGTCGGTGCTGGGGCGTAATTATAATTATGAGCGAAGCGGGGCAGCATCATTACTGCCATTCGAGTCTCAACTTGACTCGACTCGACTCGATTTGAGCTCATCATTGCCATGATTATCATCCGGAGAACGACATCATCAGCTGCATCAACAGCATCATCACCAGTTGCGCGAATTGGTGCGAAACGCACTTTGACTTGGACAGCAAAATGCTTTTTGCTTCACTGCGAGACAGCGATAGAGACAGAGGCAGTGTGCGAGCGAGATAGCGGCAATGGATTGGCATCATGTGATGCCTTGCAGCAGACTGGAAATCTTTGCATGCTTGCCGCAAAACAAGATCCAAGAAGGGTGTATGAGGTGTATTTCTTATTAAGAATCAACCTTATAATTTAAACGTATTACTGAAAATCATTATTTCCCCACAACTTCATTCATAGTAAGTAATTGTACAGAATCATAGCATTTTTAGTTTCTGATATGATTCAAGTTCTTGCACTTAGTTAATTGTTTACAGGGTATATTGCAGTCGAGTGGTTAAATACAAAGGTCGCTGTTCTTATTATTTTGCTGCCTTTGTTTGTAATGCAATTTTCAAAGCGCGAGAATTACAGGGAAACAAAACAATGAAAATCGCCTTCATCGTCTTTGTCGTCGTAGTCCTCTTCATCGTTGACGTTCTCTTTCTCTTTCTCGTTGTTGTTGTTGTTGTTGGTGTTGTCGTTGTTGAGTTCTGCGTGTTTGCAATGAGTCTGCGGCTTGACTTGGCACTGGCGTCTTACAGATGCCCCTTGTGGCAAGCGCCTGCTCTTACTCCTTTTCTCTGCGGATCTGGAGCTGTAGTTGAAGTAGAAGTCGAAGTCGTAGTCTGAGTTAAAGTTGGAGTTGGAGTCTCTCAGCGGCGAGAAGACTTCAATTTCAATTTAAATGAAAACAAACTGTAGGCACTTTGTATTTATGTATTTTGCGGCGTTCATTCAGCTTGTTTGCATCTGTAATGCTTCGTGACTTTCGAGTGTACTTAAAGATACAGATGGATGGACCTGGACTCGAACTCGGACTCGTACTCGTACTCGTACTATATGTACATACAACGTGTGCGATGCAGTTACAGATACAAATACATAGATACAGATACAAATACAAATACAGTTGAAGATACAGATACATGTATGCTTTAGTATATGAGAGGAGTTAAGAAAGATTACTTGATATTCTCGAAAGTCATATGGTTTTATGTGCTGTCTGATCTCACGAACTTTGGTATAGTGTTAATTGGTTATTATGATAATTATGGACAGGGGTAGTAATGATTATTTATATCTATAATTTATGATGGTCTACAAAATGAATTAAAATAAAAAAATATAATTATGATTTTAATTATATTAAAAAAAATGATTTTTAGTGTTTTTGATATGTTATTTTGATATTCACATTAAATTACTGAAATAAAAAAATAACTTTTATTTCATGGTAAAGATTAAAAATAAAAGTTTATTTTCATTTTAAAAAACAATTTCGAATTTCTTTTTTTTTATCCCCAGGATCCCATTTATAAATATTATATCTGCAATTTTCACATTTATTTTATTTATTTATCTTTCTATTCGGGGAAACTAGCAGAAAGACAAACTCCAGTTTCTTTTTAAGCTATAAACTTCCGATAACACTTAAATGTCATTTCTAGGCAATCAAACAGCCGTTATATGAAATGACTAATATTCTTATTTATCAGCACTTCAATACGTTCATAAATACCACGAGGCCACCCAAGCATCACAGCATAAACAGCTTCAATCATAACGCTTCATATGAAAATAAACAGAAATGTCAATGAATTTGAAACTAAGACTCAGTTTCAAATGGAGCCTGAATCGGAAACAATTGGCGAAGACGGTGGTGGGGACAGGGACTTGAGACTAGCGCCTAGTAAAGTGTGAAGAAAAACAAGTCACATTTTGCACGCCTTCCAGTTAAACAATTGTTTGTTGTTGCATCTAAGTGCGTTCCGCGAAAAGCACAGGAATTTACCCCAAGCTGTGACAGCATCAGCATCAGCAACTTCAACATCTCCAGTTCCAGTTCCAGAGCGAGACCGAAACCAGCTGACAAACGGAAACGCGCAGCGCCGTCAGTCATATGTGCAAAGTTATTTTGAATATGCAAAAAATATGGAAAAAAAAAAGAAGACAAATCGACATAGCACATATGTATGTGCATATATCCCCATACCCATACCCAAGCACATTCACATTCACAAGCCATAAGAATGAAGTCAAAGATTGCTCCATTATGGATGCTTGTGCAACAGTCGCTGTTGTTGTTGTTGTTGTTGCTGCTGCTGCTGTTACTTTGTTGTAGAACATACAACAAAAAAGCCCAAACAGAATGAAACGAACGGGGAAGAGGGACGAACCAAGGGCTCAACGTCTACGAAGACGACGGTTTCGACAAAGCCAACAAGTCGAGATGCCCAGACGCAGGCCGAACCGTATTTAAAGATCATAAAACAACATTAACTGATCCATAGAGCGACAGAGACAGAGCGCAAGACAGAGAGCGAGAGAGCGAGAGAGTGGGACTTGGTGATCTTCACATGCGAGTGTGAAATTGTCAAGTTGTTTAAAGTTTACGCAGCATAATTAAATATTTGCCAATCGGCGTTTATAGATGTTGTTGCCAGCCGGTTGGTTCTCCTCAGTCTTTAGCTCTCCTCACGGATTTGCGAAGATAAATATATATATTTTTAATTTTTTTCGTTTCTCTAATTTTTTTTCCTTTTATATTTTAGTGTAGCAATTGTGTCGGCGCGACTGTTCGCATCTGCATTTTGCCGTGGGAATATTCTAAGCCCGTGATTTTTTTTTTCATTTATTTGTTTCCTTTTTTTTTGCACACTTGGGGTCCCAGATCGTGATCAGATGATGATGTTTATTTGTGTTGACAACAATATTGGCAACATTCGAATGTGGGCGTTCTTAAGGATTGAAGATCAGGCAACAGGCAACAGGCATTGGAGTTGAGTTCAGTTGGAAACGAGTTATTTTCCCCGTTGTCCGTTACGAATAGAAGAAATATCTACATATCTACACACGCACACATGCATGGATGCTGTGCCCACACATAAATGGAATGTCTCCACTTCTTCTAGCTCAGTGTGTAGAGTTGCTTGAACCTTAGATGCGGACCAGGGGCTATGGGGGATACATATAGTAAACATACAGGCTGAAGCTGGAAGCATCCCAGACCAAGACCAAGACCAAGACCGAGGGCTTATATTAATATCGTTGTCGCGGCGTTGTGCAACTGTGTGGGGGCTGCACAGCTCCAACGCACAACACACAAACACTCACACACTAACATGTAAACACACTCACACACACACACACACCCATGCAGTTGTAGTGCATTAACTAAATGCATTGACCTTTCAGCTTGTGCGCTCACTTGGTGGCAGAAATACGAGTTTTCCATGTATCTATCCCCATATAACTAAGTGCACGACTCTGTGTGTATGTGTGTGTGTGTGTGTGTGTGTGTGTGTGTGTGTGTGTATGTGTGTGCTTGTGTGGGGAGTTGCTCTTAAACTTGTCCTGCATCTTTTCTATGTATCGTTCAACGCATCTTTGCGGTGGCGTGAGGCCATTTGATTTGCTCCCTTTATTTTTAGCTGAGCCTTGTCTTGTGGGGGCAGCATTTACTTATGTTACATGCCTGCAAGGGGGCACAATCATTATAATATTTAGATAGAAAGCATATAGATACATCAGCAAACCAGTACCATTACAGTACATAAATACAAAAATTGTCTACGTAAGTTTTTTTGTATAATTTATTAAATATTTCTTAATTATTCTTGACTCTGAAAAAGTTGAAAATATTTATCGTTCTTATTTATAACATAATCAGATTAGATAATAAATAAAAAGTAATTAAATGCCAAGTAAGACTAGATAGAAATAAAGAAATTATGTTTTTTTTGTTAAACAAAACTAATCGTAACAAACTTTTTAAAATAGAATGAATTATTATTATGTGAATCATTGCTATTATTATAAATTCCGACTATTTCTGAGGCAAAATGTTGATTGAAAGCCTCATCATAAATAATGAAAAAGCGGCTCGGAAGTGCTGCGAACGACGGACGCATATTAAACATGAGTTAAGGCACAGGCTGTTATTATTCCCACGGGACTCTGGCGCGGCAATGGCATTTATAAGGAAACCAATCTCGGGAACAGAACAATGTTAATATCAGGGCCTGCTTGTTCCTATTCCCTTATCAAATGGGTATGCTCGAACTCCATTTGTTTAAGCGCTAAAAACTCTCGCCGATAAGCGAACCTCGTAGTTCTCCAAAGAGAACAGAGAACAGAGCATTTGGGCAAACAATAAGGTCGTATCTTTCATATTTGTTAATCACATAATTTGTTTGGTTTTTTGCGGCAAGACGCAAAAGACAGGTACACATGGCAAGGACCACCTATTGGTGGCTACTTGTTGGCCAAGTGCAAAAAGGAAATCTCTTTATTAGTGGATGAGGATATGAATGGATCAAACAGGAAGCAAGACACATAAAAGGATCTATCGTTTTACGGTTTTTGATTCCACATTCTTTTAAATTTTCCATTTGTTTTTCTCTTATTTTCTGCTACAATGGTCAAGGATCTACGGCTGGCGAAAATTGGCTATGAATGAGTCGAACTGACTGACAGACAGTGCAACCACAGAAGAATGACGCGTTCGGTGTGGTAATCGCAGTCAGCTGCATGCCTCAATGTCTGTGTCTCAGTCTCAGTCTCAAATCAATCTCTCCCACAACATTGTTGCTAAATTTCTGGAGGCTGACCGCAAATAATCAGTCAGGAAGCTGGCCAATCGATGCTTAACCACTATTAGCCCCCAGAGTCCATATAGAACATGCTCAATTGTAACTACGTATGCAAGTGTTTGTGTGTGTGTTTGTGTGTGGGCTTTTGCAGAACAAATTCATTAGGAAACAACACACAGATACATTTGTATCTGCAAGTTATGTGCGTGCCTCACAAACTAAAGTGGCTTTTAATGCCTCTATCTTGGCGCCCAATTAATTTTGTCCAATAAAATGAAAATTATATGCATAAAGGGTATATAAAAATACATACATATATTCGCACTCGTACATACATACAGCGTTCAGCGTATGTGTGTATGTGTGCGTAAGCTTGTGTGTGGCACGAAGGGCGAGCAAAGCGCACGGCATGAAAGAGATTTGCAGAAATTTTGGCGCCAAAATGCAAGTTGATAAACCAGTTGCGTTGCATATTTGCCCCTCAAATCTGTGCGCCTTTTTTGCGACTTCTGTATGAGTGTATGCTTGTGTGTGTGAGTGCGTGTGTGTGCGTGAGAGTCGCTTATCGGCGCCGACAGAGCGACTGTCAGTTGGCCAGACGGCGGTCTACATCTACATTTATAGTGCGTTTATACACATTATACACAGACACTTGTGCACACAACTTTATGGGTTTGAATTCTAAAAAGTTGAACAATAACAAAAAAAAAGCTCACAAAAATGAAACCCTGGAGATCATGAGGAGACAGAATACGGCTGAGGATGGATGCTGGCGGCAAAAGGCGACGCATAATTTGTAATAAAGCTCGAGGACTAATGTGTTTTTCTACCTTGTGCCCATTGAGCCAGGCTAACTTAGCCTCGTCCCATAAAAATCACTGAGAAGAGAATGAACGAAAAATTTGAGACTTAAAAACTTTTCACTTAATGAATCTAAGCGGAGAACGAGGCGAGCAATCGGCTAAAGCTATGGAGCTGAGAAGCCTGGACGTGATCGTTGTCGTCGTCATCATTACTGGTCATGGCAGGTAGTGAAGTTGTGCAACATTTTTTCCCAGGAACTTTTTTTTGTTGTCGAAACTCCTTATTGAAGCATATCGAGAACTGGTGGCACAGCATTCCATGGGACATCCACCAAACCAAACTAAAGTCGAGCCAAAGCAAAGCCAAAATGCACAACATCGCCATCGCGGACGTATCAAAGACCTAAGCCATTGATCAATGGTATTTGTTGTTGCTGTTGTTGTTGTTGTGGTTGTTGTTGTTGCACTGTCTGGTTAGAACTGCAAGTTACCTGGCCAAAGCCCATTTAACGTGCCAGACACATTTTCGGCGAAATGTTTTTAACAGCCAACACAAAGTGCTGGGCCGACGAAGGATCGGACAACGGAGACATTACGGACATTGGCCGGACATGCTACACGGTATCCAGTACATCAGGGGCATAAGCGAAAGCTAAGAACTTTGTCCAGTCTCAGTTCCAGACATATATACAGACATACATATATACTTGTACATAGTGTGCATCAAGGAGGCACAGTCAAGGAATTTTGCAGTGCAAACTCTGCGTGATTAGAGAGCAAAATTGATCGCTCGTTTTCTTATACAATGAAAATGGGCAAACAGGGTATAATGGTTTTGTGGCGATATATGTTACGGGTAGCAGCATTAATAGCTGAGTCAATATAACCATGACCGTCTGTTAATCTGACTGTCTCAGAGACTATAAGAGCTAAAGACTCAAAATTTGTCATGAAAATTAAATTTATTTCCAATTTCCCATCGCCCAAGAGTAATTATACAGCTATAGAGCATGGCACACATTATATATATCAAAGAATACATGTGTCCTGTAAAATTTCAACACGATCAAAAAATAAAATCAGAATTATTTAAATATCTAAGGGCATGGGTACAGAGTATCTCGTAGTCGTGTCTCAACTAGAATGTTTACTTATTTTCGGTACGGTTTGTCCGAGATATCGATACCCGGCTTTTGACTTTGCAATCACGCCTCCGCCCCCGCTCCGCCACCGTTCCCCACCCCGTTCTCCTCGCCGTCTGTGTCATCGTCTACGTCTCCCACTCGTGATCGCATAAGAATGGGAAGTTCATATTTGTTATCGTGCTTTGCCACGATCGTTATGTGTGGTTCCCACTTTTTCTCTCTCTCTCTCTCTCTCTTTCTCTCAGAGTACGTGAGTGTATGTGTGTGTGTATGGTTGTGTGTGTGTAAAGACCGCCAAAGTGCAGAGGCAAGCATCGTTTTCGGTTTTTAGTATGTGACGCAATTTTGGCGCGAAAGTTGGCGTCTCTTTTGGGGTATTTGGTGTGTGCCATTGGGGCACGCTTTTTAGCGATTATAAAAAAGCTTATGTGAGTGTGTATGTGTGTGTGAGTATGTGTGTGTGGTAGATATTTGTCGAGCTCTGCTAAATGATTCGTATAGTTCTGCTGAGAAAGCGTATCAATAGCTTCCTTCACCTGTTCAGGAACTGTCGAAATACTTCCTTCCGTTTCCTTCAACCGTTCCTTGTGGTTGGGTCAGTTCAGGAAGGAAGTGTCCAGATTTGCGGAAAAGTGTCTAACTGGACAACTTGTCGAACTTATCATCCTAAGTAAATATACACCAGGAACCAACCACATCCTGGGGGAACACTTGCTATTCGACCCTGAAGATTGGTGAGACTCTGAAGTCGAAGCCGTTAAGCAAATCTCACTGACATGCCGATTGACCGCTAGAGCCTTAAAGAAGAGCTGAAGTGACACTGCTCGAAATTCAATACTCTTGAAGAGGCTGCGAATGCCTGAGGACTTGATGATGTCCTCCTCGGCTTAAGTTACATAATCGCAGACCACGGTGCTGTCACTTTTACAGGGCATATGCGGAACGAACGATGTAAGGAAGATCATGAGGTTGCAAACTTCATATTTGCTCAAGTGTTGGTTTAGCGGGAAAATCTGTAGGTTGGTAGGCGTGTCACCTGTGTGTGTGTGACTAACTGTTAATAGAGTTGCCGCTTGTTGCATAAACCCGGATTTCGGTTCCTGGAAACGATCTAAAGCAAAGTGCTTGGCTAAGCGCCTCCATCGTTTGTCTTTGGCGAAATTTGGACTGGTGACAGTTTAAGAAAGATAACCGAGTTGACATGCGATACCTAAGGGAAAGTGGTCCTTTGGCCTTTGGGTCTCGGTCTCGGTCTATGTCTGTGTCTAGTCGAGGATGCGACCGGTTGATCCTATCTGTGCATAAATCTAAGCGCACCACTTGAATGAACACTTGAGCATACAATTTTCTCATGATTGCCAAAGTGCCATTGCCGTGTTGGTCAATTAATGAGCCGGAGCAGCTAGCCAGTGTATGAGGAGGAGCTGGGCAAAAGGATCCTTCTCGCATTCGACAAATACTTGTATCCTGTTGTGCACTTTGCTTCAGTTGACACTCCAAATAAAGTGCAACAACAGCAAAAAAATACTTTTTTTTTTACGGCTAGTTAGAGATATCCCTTGTTGGACAGACAGTTTGACATTTGTGGACAATCTATAGCCGCTACGTCCTGTGGTGCAGTACTGTCGTCCTGTTAAGCAAACAACAAGTGAACCTCGAGTCGAGTTTTGTTGCCTTCATCATCATCTACGCATCAGCTGAGAAGCGCTGGGAAAATTTTTGTGCAATCAGCTGTTCCCAAATTTTGTCGTTGTTGTTGGCGACACCGTTGTGGGAAAATGGGATCATAATGTGGATTTTTAGTAGGGGATTGAGGCACTGTGTCCATGTCTATGTCTGGAGTGTAGCTAAACCTGTTTGACTCTTGTTGTTTCTGACTTTGCTTTGCTTTTTACTAGCAATCTCTCAGTATTGGTATTGGTGGGTCGTTAATGCTCTTTCTGTAGACGAGCGACTTGTTGCTGGTATTGGTGTTAGCCTTGGCAGCATCGAGCTCCTTTTGTTCCATTGCCTTGGCCAACAAAGAAGGCTGAGCAAATCATCAAGTGCTGCCGTTGATGATGATGATGACGATGATGGGAATCTAAAGCAAAACCAAAGCCAGAGCCAGGATTGCAACATCATTTATCAGCTGCACGAGCGTGGCAAGTGGGCAGTGACCGGAGTATACCTGCCGTGTGCTGATCTCACGCTTGCCAAACAATAAAGTCAAAGGCCATAGACATAGGGTACATTACAGGTTGATAGACCCATCCCCTCCCGAAAAATACTAGTCCTTAATAACGCCGTTTTGGCTTTGTTCGATTCTTTTGATTACTTGTCGGGGTGTTACAATTGCAGAATTATTGTCCTGGGAATCGGCTCCACCTACGTTTCGTAGGACCACCACCAGACAAATTACCCGTCAGTCTCTGAGCCCTGCACGTATATCATTCTTCATTCTCCATTCTCCACTCTCCAGACTTAGTCAGCCATCACACCCGCTCAATAAGCGAAACATTATGCAAATAGCAAAACAAGCAATAGAGAGGAGAAGGAGGCAAGTAAGGGGTGGGCAAACGGCACAACAAATTTCAATACGAAGCATTTGCAGCCAACAGCAACGTCAGCGTCAACGTCAGCGTCGAAGTCAACGTCGACGTTGGCAGAGGCAGCAACGCTTGGTGCATAAGAAAATTTTGTCCGTTACAGAATCTGGCGCGCAACGGCTCACAAATTAAGTGTGTGTGTGTGTGTATGTGTGTGTGTGTGTATGTCTGTATGTGTGTATATGTTTATGTTTGATAAAATGCGATATGGGCACATTCTCATTCCCATTCCCATTTCCATTCCCATTCTCATTCCCATTCTTGTACTCAATAAACCCCCTGCCCGGCTTTGGCTGGTGCAATGCTCAACAGTGAGAAAAGGAGAGTGTGTGTGAGCGCCTGAGGAAGAGAGTGCGAGTGAGAGAGAAGAACAGAACGTGAGTTGCTGCGCGAGCGCAACATTGAGCACTCGGCTCAACCCGTCGCACAGTGTCTGCTTTTTCGGTGTCACGTGGCAAATACAAAAATATTAAAATTATAGTAAAAAAGAGTAAAACGCTTAATGTAGTTTGATTAAGAGTGAATTTCTTTTTAAATTTGAATAATTCGTTTTGGAGATAGACCTCCTGAAACACAATTAAGTTTTCATTCTGAATTTAGAAGGATTTTTTAAATTTATCAAAGGTTCACCGAGTATTAGTTTCTCTTTATATTATTTGAAACATGTAAAAACTTCAGAGCGAGTGGAAAATATATAAATTTAGCAAGAAATACGACCACTTATTCTCAGAAGATAATAAAATATGATATAGTGTTATGTCTCAATTAGAAAGTTAATTTTTCAGCTGGCTTCAAAAGCTGGAACAATTCTCGGATCCGTGCAATAGTTCAAATTTTGAACTTAAAAAGCTATGAGTTTTGATACCTGCTTTGACAAAACTAGCCACTGTGCGTCGACCTCAGAGTCAGAGAGGCAGTGGCAGCGACTGAGGCAGCGACTGTGGCAGAGGCAGAGGCAGGCGAGGCACAACATAAACGAGCATAACGTATTTTTGCTGTCGGTGTAACACTAATACATACAGACAGAGACTCTCCCGGCTTGCCACAGTGCCCCTGCTCCTGCCCCTGCCCCTGCCCCTGTCCATGCCCCAGTGCAGAGTGTCAACTTTTAGTCTCGAAGTTGAGGCAATAAAAACCAAATAATTGAAAACTCGACTGCAAACGAACTACGAGTAAGAGTATGCCCAAAAATATCTTAAAGATTAGATGCGTACGAGAATATGAAAGGGGTCTGGCTAAAGGTCGGAGAGGGGGTCTGCCAATGTCTTGCTTCGTCTGTGTACTGTAGCTGACTGTCAGCCTGCCTCAATGGGGGCAAAGGGAAGACTCTCTTATGATTAATGTGATGGCAGAATTGAAAATATATTTTTACCCCCCCAAAAAAAACGCAACGGAAATGAGGAGGAAGTCGTCATATGGTTTATGTTGTGCCAAAAGAGTTGGGGTGTGATGCTGTTGCTGATGTTGATGGTAATGGGGTCTGCACAAAATACGAGCATACGGCTCAGATCACAAGCATGGAGATTAGTTTGGAGTGCAGTCGAGGCTCGACTGTTTAGGGGGAGTGTGTTTGAGATCGCGCCAAAGGAAGTGGAGTTCTGTCTGATGTATTCTTGGAAATGCTCTTTATTGTGCTTGGCTCACAATTGTTGAATTCTTGAATTGTTGAATGTAGATTTCAAGAACGGATTTAGCTCCACAATGGACTGAGTATTCTTAGTAACTAAATGCCAACGCTTGAAAGTATGCAACAGATCTTTCCAAATAAGTACGATTAAATTTAGTTGTTAAGATTTATTTGTTCTGTTTGGCTACTTCTCATTTGTTTTCCATTGTTGCATAATTATTCAGCAATTGACACTTAATTGTATTCTTTATTCATCGACTCATTAGAAGTGGGTAAGTTCTCGGAAGGTTACCCGGAGTCGAAGGCCCATCAATTTCCAATCTAAACCAATGCACGTGCGAATAATTCGGCAATTCGATGAAGTGAAGTGAAGTCAAGTTGAAAAATTACCTGCTGGCATTGCCCATAAACGATGCTGTCACTTGTCCAACCCACATATACACACCTATACCCAGACACACAGGCATACAGACGACACCCGGGGAGTGTGTGAAGATTTTTCCCAAAGTCGCCTTAATGGCTAACCGAAAGTAAAGAAAGAAAAATGGGTACCCAAGCAATAATAATAATAACAAGTGGGAAAGGCTATAGTCGAGATCCCGACCATAGGATACCCGTTACTTATTTCAATACATTAGCGATTCAATCATAATGTCATATTTGCGTTGCCAGAATTACTTGAGAATTTGAAGCATTCTAATAAGGTTTAACAATACAAAAACTATTGCATACTCTAGGGGGAACCTGTTGAATTAACAACTTAGACACGCAATAACTGCTGTTCTACTTGTCCGATCTTGTTGCGATTCAGTGGGATAATAGATAATAATAACAGATATCGGTTATTACCAAAAAATACGTATTATATGAACAATTGTGGGTGAGGTGGTTTTTCGCGATTTGCGGGGGCGGAGGGGGGCGTGGCCCAAATTTGAAACAAACTTGATCTGCGTGAGGTATATGGAAATCTGTGTGACAAATTTGGTTATTCTATCTCTTATAGTCTCTGAGATCCTTGTGTTTATACAGACGGATGACCAGTTTTTCGCGAATTACGGGCGTGGAAGTAGGCGGGTCAAAATTTTTAAACAAACTTGACCTGCTCCAACGCATTTCTGATCTACGTGTGAAAGTTTGGTTACTCTATCTCTTATGGTCTCTGAGATCTAGGCGCTCACACGGACAGACAGACGGACAGACGGACAGACGGACAGACGGACAGACGGACAGACACACATGGCTATATCGACTCGGCTGTTGATGCTGATCAAGAATATATATACTTTATGTGGTCGGAGATGCCTCCTTCTGCCTGTTACGCATATTCCAACGAACACAATATACCCTTATACTTATTTTTTATAAGTAACGGGTATAAAAATAATAAAATAAAATACATGACATGACGGAGACGGAGACGGAGTCGGAGACGCAGACGAAGAAAGAGTATTTGGAAAAGTAAACACGCCAGGATATCAAGTGTGCACATGCTACATTGGATCGGCTAGAGCGAGACAGAGACGCATGCGAAAGATCTCCAGTTTCTGCACTTGCAGTTGGCATTGGCATTGGCATTGTCCGCACCGTTAGATAGCCAAGCCAAGAACGGTTCAGCCCAGTCGAAAGAGAGTATCGTGGGAATGGCCATTGTGGAATTGTCTCTGTGCGCTTTGTCAACGGTTCAAGTGTCGCCAAGAACACTGTCTCCGCTCTACTCTTACTTGCAGTAGTAGTTGTTGTTGTTGTTGCCAGTGTTTTCTTAGACAAATGTTTCCAATTTTCTGATCTTTTTTGTATACTCATACACTTGCCTCCTCCCACTGTGGCACAAAGAAAGTGCACGCGTATTAGTAGTACGCGTTTACCATGCGACCAACCAAAAAATCTTCAAGTGGTCAGCGCTGGGAACGACATGTCCTTTGTTCCTTGCCAGTCTAATTTAAGCGCGCCACGGCGGACACTTGAGTCAGTGAAAGGACACGAGGAAAACAACGATCCCAACACAATAGTGAAAGAGTAACTCACTCTAGTCTAGTCTCTTGTCCTATGGGAACAGAGCTGGGCCAGCTGCATTTGTGGTGCGTGGGAGTCTACTTTGCTAGGGCCAACGTGGGCATGATGCAATAATGCAATAACCCAATAAATAATGTCGTTCTTAGACCAAGGAAAAGAGGAGTAGAAATTCCCACGACTTTTGCCAAGGTGTCAGTTAAATAGTTCAGCGGATGGGCGTAATGTGTTGAGACTTTACGTAATATAAAGATAATATAGATAAAAACTCAAGATTCTCCTTTATCGTAATTAGTATAAAACAACACTTTAAATTTGATTCTGAGTCTTGAGCAAATATTTAAAAAGCTTAAAAATAATATAATCTGTTTTTGTATATTTAATCCTTGGCTATAAACTTTCATTACGTTATCACAATTAAACCAAGACAAATTACTCAGAATAAAAAATGTAGTTGGTCCATTTTTTAAATGTATCTTTTATGTATGTAATCTTTATTTTGAAATTATTGATGCACTGTATTTTGGGACATTTTTCAATAATTTATTTTAATGATTTAGCTATGATAATGAGCCTTATCTTTTCTACGACGAAGGCAGAATGTTATGGGTAGACAAAACAATTGAGAAGACACGTAGTTTTGAAACACTTTGCACTTTAACCTGTTGCATAGCTATCTCTTGGATTAGAGTATAATTTACAGTCGATAAATGGACATTTATGACCATTTACACTGACTCTTCCGGCCATTGGCAAGTCCAGTCAAATAAAATCAACTTTGAAAGATCATGTCATAAATCATGAACGAAATCGCCTTAAATACTCGCAACTCGCAACTGTGGAACACAAACAGAGATACTGCATACAAAAAAGGTACAAAAAGCAATGACAAATATTGCATGAATGAAAGGGACTGGACATGCAACAATGTTGCTAAGACTGCACAAACATTTGAAAGTTTGTTGCTCCGTTGTTTGCACTGAGATAAATTTCACTTGGTTATTGATAAGCGGTGGGAGCTGTGACACAGTCCGTGTGCGGGTAGTCGGATAGGTCGATAGGGCATCACATATGGCTGCAGATAAAGAGCGGAGGCAGCAACAAAAATATAATAATGTTGTCCACAATTTAGTTGAAATTGTGCATTGTGCGAGAGGAATGCAAGAAATCAGCGTTAGGTTTGCTGATAAAAGTGTTGGAAACGAATGTTTAATGCCAAGCGGCATTGTTTGACTGACAAACAGCGGGCGTAGATACTGAGTATGCACACAGATACAGATACTGAAAAAAATAGCAACAGCTAAAGATACAGCAACAGCTACAACTAAAGATACAGATACAAACATTGTTTTTGCTGGCAGAAGTGCGCAAACATATTTCAACTTATTTAAAAGCGCGTAAAAAGTCGATAAATGTCACTTATCTGTTTGCCGAAAGTCAATAAAAGGAACTGCCAGGCATCTCAATAACAGAGTGAAAGAGAGAGAGACGGGGAGAAGGCGGAAGAGTAGAAGCAGGAGAAGAGGAGAGTAGGCGGGTCTGAGCAGCAGCGGAAATTGCCTGTTGTTGGCATTGGCAAAATGCGAACTAAGCATTAGCGCCAGCTGCAATTATGTGACGTCATTATGTTATCACATTGTCGCTGCCGTTGCGCATACGCCCCCTTGCAACTCACATCCCTCACACACATACACACACACAGCCACACTCACACACTGTTCGCACTGATAAGGCGCTTTTTATGAATGAAAAAGATTTTTTTATTGCCTTTTGTATATTTTTAACGGGCATTTCAATAGCTTTAACTGCTTTTGTTGTTGTTGCTGCTGTCGCTGCTTATCAATGAACATTTTAAACATTTCGCTTGCAGCAAATTGCGGCTTGACTGGCGGCAAGCTGCACTCAAGTCTTTTGAAGAAAGCTGAGCAATCGACGTTGCCACTGACCTTGAATGCCACAAACATACATACATACATACAAACATATATATAACACATATAAAAAAGTATATGTATATATTATATGAGCGTATATGCATACAGATATGCACATCATTTACACACACCGAGGTGTATGTGTGTCAGACGTGTTGTTGCTAAGTGTGTGTTGTATTTTTTGGTGGCACAATATCATATTTTATCTTACTGCGGAAATGCTCGCGACGTGCTTCAAGTAGAATCGCAAACAGTCTGCCAATTCGCTACAATTTCAGTCATTCGAACATACACTCAACATATATGAATACACTCACATTCGCACACATTTACATATATTCATTTGATTTTATTTACTTTTTTCAATATTTACTAAGTATGGCGCGTGCTTGGGTTTTGAATGTAGCAAATTATGCCTAAATATTGTTGTATATTGTATTTATTTATAAACATATTTATATTACACCCTACATGTTTATATAGTTTAGGGTGAATACAAGATTTTCAATCATTTTCTTAACATCCAATCAAACGCAGCTACTATCAAAATTTAAGACTTCTAGCTCGTATTCTTCTCATTGCCATCGACAGTAAGAAGAAATCATTTTTTTATAATACAATGGATGAAGAGATTTTTAATTTATCTATATATTTTTAATCGGTCTTTGTTTGCTTATTACTTTTTCTTTCTTTCAATATTTTGATCTAATCATACACCCTGCCTAACTGCTATCTTTCTTTAATGAACCCAATTGCTTATTCAAATTTGTGTAGGGTACAAAAACTCATATTGGTCTTGTCTTGTGAGCTCTATTTGCTGACCGTACATTGACATACATAAATATGTTGTGATGTTTTTTGCATACATCGATATCAGGAGCACAGCTGCGAGCATTTATTTGATTCTCAAATGCTCGTTTTTAAATGATAAAGAGATATACACAGTATATACAGATTCTAAGAAATTTGTCGGCAATCTAAAAATACATGCACGAAGGTCTTAGAACACATTCCGGCATACCTTTGATTGTCCTAGGCATACTTTTATCTCTCCACACTCTCTGAATAGGTTTCTGATTTGTGTCTTTGGCTCAGCGGTTACAGGCACTCCTTTTTCCCATTCATACGCGCCCAGCTAAACAAAAATCATTCATTGAATAGTTTGTTATTCCTAGAAGTGGAAGGCACTTAGTTTCCACTGTCCCTGGACGCGAATCCGTTGCCCACAGTGCAGTGGAATTGTCTCGCGGCCACTTCAAACTGGGCAACAGCAGAGGCAACATCATCCAACCACTCCACATATTATATTATACACGTACACCAGTAACAATGGTTATGGTTATGGTTCTCGTAACCTGGAAATTATCTGAGAAGTGCATAACAAAAGTGTTAAAATTGCGTAGAGAAATTTTGTTTAGAAAATATGAATTACAAGGTGTCCAGGCTTTAGGTGAAGCCTCCGCTGTGCCGCGCTGTCGTTGCCCCTGAACCTCATCCTGAAACTGAACCTGAAGAGTTACCTGCCGTGCTCTGCACGATGTTCTGATTTTTTGTTGCATAAGCGGTTGACTATCGATTGGTCATTGTAACAGGTTGCTTAACCTCGATGTTTTTTGTCTTGGCCTACTGTAAAAAAATTAACTTTTTAGAGCGAGTTCATTGAAGAGGTGTTAAACAAACGGCAGCTAGACATGGCACTGTGCAGAAATTTGTCAAAGGCGGCAAGCCAAAAAGTCAATAGTATCTAAGACATAAAAGCATTTTCATTGATCTAAGACTACAAAGGTATCCAGGGAGCTTGCTCAGAAGGGAAGGTGCTGTATAAAAAGAATCCTTTATTAGCAAGACTGCTACTTGACCTCGAACTATAGAGATTACTCTTTGTTTGCGTCGAATCAATTTTCAAGACAGAAAGATAGATTTAGCCTTCGACAAAAATTGGTATATAGTTTTTTCAAAATTATTTAAAATATTACTCATGCTTAAACAAAATAGCTATATTATATTAACTAATTTTTAAGTTAAGTTTCTATACAATATGCAATAAATGCTCATCGGTCGAAAATTGCATAAAAGATCATTGTTGTTATGACTTTTTTTCATATTTATTGACTTCAATTGAACAAGTGTCCTTATAAGTTATGTCTATAAGGCACTTTTCTTCTGTTTTCCCAAATATATATTTATTTTCGAAAACACAACACACCTGTCAAAAAAAAAAAAACAAAAACAATAGACTTTTAAAAAACAATTTCATACAATTAATAGCAATAAAATCACATTAAAATTGCAACACAACAACGCCCAACTTCAGTAACAAGAATAGCAACAACAATTGCTTTATATACAACAACATCTACAAATTGACAACAATAGATAAAAGATGTATTGTCTGTTGCAGGTCTTAAATACTCGAAATGCCGCGCTATTCAAAATATCTCGTAGTTCGCAGTTCATTGAAAAATGTGTCACATTGTGAGTCTATCGACGTGTATGAACATATATATATATATATATACCCGTAGTATAATCGTATCGGCAAATGAACCAAATTATGGTCACAATGGGCGTGGCAACAACAACTGTCGCACTCGACTTCTAGTTGCACGTGCGTGAGGCAAACAATTGTGCCGCAAAATGCAATTGTGTCATGTAGTACCTTCATGTGATGTCCTGTTGCACTGTCCACCGTCCACTCTCTGTGTGGAATCAGCGATGTGAAAATTTCTAGAACGTGATTCTCTTGATGTGTCTTCTTTTTTCAGTTTTTTTCCATTTTAAGTTTTTTTAACTGAAAAGTTGGCGCATTGTTTGGGCAGTTCATTATGGGTACTCGTATGTAGTTAGGTTGGTTTTGTCCGGTTCAGCTATTGTTTAACATGGAGCGCATTTTGAGACACGTACGCGGAGTTCGTATCGTATCGTATCGGTTAGTCAACAGCCAAATATGGTTACGTTTTGCCGCCAAATCTTGCCTTTGGGCAAAGACCGAAAACGAAAGACGAACGACGAAGGACGAAGGACGAAGGACTTGGTAATGCTCATAGGAAGCTTTGCCGCGAATGCGGTCGACTGCCTTTTTAGTGCCCGGCCATTAAACTAATTTATCACCAATATAGCGCAATTTCTTAGGGCTGCGATGGGACACGGAGAGCGGGACAACCCTTGCTTTGTGGGAACCCGCCGTTCGTTTCTAGGATAGTGCAGTTGATGTTGTGTTGCCAAGGCAGCCGATCGGCTTTTGTGTCTATTTACCATAATGAAAACATTTTCAAATATTTTATGCAAAGTTGTTGCTGCAAGGCAGCCTTGACATGACCTTAGCTCAACCTCACCGCTACCCCGCGGTGCTGCTGACGATCCCGACAAGGATGCGGATGAGCATGCGCGCTTCGATATCCTGTCTGGGAATTGCAGGAATATGTATTCCAATACCGGTTAGTAATTTGCAAGCTGAACTAGTTCCTTCGGGCTTGGGCTTTGGCTTGGGCTGTCATTATGTAGATTTCATTTTGGGTAACTGTCACTGGGTGATCCCAGCCCATCTTCCTCACTCTCTACCCCCTCTTGCCTTCTCCCCATAGGAAACACAGCTAATGGTTTCTTTCTGATGTTATTGCTGTTGTAGTTAGTGCTGATGTTGTAGTTGTTCTAGTTGTGTTGTTGTTGTTGGGCCATCAACTATAGATTTTCTCACAGGAAGTATGAAATACCATTGCCATAAAACCTAGAAAGCACAATGAGAGCTGATAACGATCCAAGAGTTGCAGCTCACAAAAGTATCCAAAAAGGTAACAAAAGCGGCTATTTGGGTTGTGAAAATCAAAGCAGACAGCAAAATATCCATTTGCAGGGTATAGGAACAGGAACAGTCCTTGTTCTTGTTATGGCCATGTTTGCACTGGCCGACTGACTGTTTGACTGTCTAAGCCGCAGGTACAAAATGATTAACTTCAATGCCGTTCAAGATCTCACCGCAATTAGGACTGGCATCCTAATAAAAAGCAATCCACCAGGATCTAGTGATCTAGTGCAACCTGAACAGGTTACCGGGCTGCTGAACTAGATAATGGCAAAGAATTGCGTCGTCACACAGGTTCTTTCGGATCGTGATCCTTCGCCCCCTCAGAATCAAACCGATGCACTTAGCTATTCGATTCTCTTGTACAAAAATACCCTACTTTTCTAACTATGTGTGTGTGTGTGTGTGTCTGCCTCTGTGTTGGGGGCGAAGACAGCGATATTTTTAACATCAAACAAATAAAGGTCAAAACACAGACACATTCACATCAAGTTATATGTACAAGATATAAAAAAAAAATTAGTGGTAAAAACGCATCTCAGCTGAGAGCTGAGAGTTGAGGACGGGCCACAAAGGAGAGCGTGATTTGTTGCAAGATTTCTCTGTAAATGGCATAAAAAACAACTCGGAGTTGGCCAGAATGAAGTGAGGTGAGGCAAGTCGAGGAGACAGGCCGTGGGAGCGATGTGGCTGCTGTTAATGGCGCAGTCTTAATATGACGACCTCGTCGTCGTCCTCGACAATTAACACAACAACAATTTCGAGGCACATCCTTGGGAATGTCGAGCACTGAATACAGGCCTATTTTTTTTTATGAATTGTTCATAATTTTTGGTTTGCTCTTCATCGCTTTTGTGGACAAGGGCAGCTCAAAGACGAGCCGACACAGCTCAGCATCAGCTGATTTGTAGAGCTAATGGGGAGCTGGAATTAAAGACGGGGAGGGGATTAATTATGTTGACAGGTTACTGCAATTGAAGTGCCCCTTTAGATAGCTGGAACAAGTCCTGGCCTAATGAATGGTGAATGCTGAGATTGTGTCCAGAATCAGAAATTACTTTCCATTGAGAGTTTGGCGTTTCCAGGAATCCAGTGCTGGGAAACCAATTTCAAAGGATACCAGGTCTTATCTATTGACAAACAGAACTGGGCACGTACACAATTAACCGGGAAAAATGTCTTCAACCCAAAAAACGCATTACATAAATTGTTGTATTCCTTGAGAAGAATGTGATAGTTACAAATTTCGCATAGGAAATGATTTGGCAATAAAATTGCATACAAATATTTTCGCAAGAAATTTACAAATATCAATTTAAATTTTTCATAATATTTCGGCAGCACAAAATTAACAATCAAACCCATTTCTCTCCCGTGAGACGACAACAGACAATCGCAGCAAGAATCGTGAATGAAAATCATTTTGTAACGGGCAAAATATTCGGATCAATGGAAAAGGTGACAAGGCTCAAAGCAAAACTCAGTTGGCCTGTTGCGTTGCGTTTGAATGTCGCCTCAGGTGACAAATCGCAAGGTTTGCCAACAGGTTGCAGTTGGCCTTCCCTTTTGGCTAGGCACGCACAGATAGGCCATTCCGATCCGAACTGAATGACGCGGCAGGTTTTGTGACCCGGCCAAAATGTGTCATTTCGCACCTCCATAAAACAACGTCGACGGCAATCGTGGCCAATGGGTAATGGCTTAAGGATCTGATGTGTGGCAGCCTCCTGCGACCTTCGGTCTATGTTGCATAATGTTAACTGCAGTCTGCATTGGCAGACCTTGTCTAATGTGCGATTTCCACTAAAACCGAATTTGCATACGTAATTTTCATTAATTTTCACACATGCTAGAAAGCAGTTGCAGTTGAAAGGGTCAAGGCAACAGCAACAGGATGTGTCGGCATAAAGGATATGGGTACAAATATTTACATAACACTTTTTGGCGCGCAAAAATCAATGCCAACACACAGTGCACTTCCTGTGCGTTATAAGTCCTTGTTATGTGTCTGTTATCCTGCACAGAGCCTTCCTGTCGGCATGTCACGTGTGTGCGTTGCCAATTGCCACCCAGGTTATGTAAGAAAAACATAGAGTACACTTGCCCAAATGAAGTTGTCGACAAGGCCACAAATTCCTTCTCACGCCTTGTCCTGTCATGTGTTTTCTTTTACTCAACCTCAACCTGCATTCGAAGGAAGAAGGAAAACCGCGCGGCAATTTCGCTTTAATGGCAAAATTGTATATTTCATTCATGCCGTGATCTCATTCAGCGAACGGAATTCATTGGAAGCGCTGTAAAAAATCTCCTACAATAATATACTGGCATTGTGCGGCAACAATGCGTCCGAGGCAGGATAATAAGGACACAACTAGCAAATCTCTCCAAGTACTTGGAGGAACAATGCCAGAGCGGCGGCTATAACGCGCTACATCCCAGGCAAATTTTAAGGACATTCGACCAACAAATTCTCACGTTCATTTCCCCCTCTCTCGCTCTCTCTCTCTCTCTCACAAGCGCTGCTTGGGTGCAGGATATTTTTTTGCGGCATTTCTCGTTGGTTTTTTAATGTTGGCTAAGGCCCGGCTTAAACCTCAAGTGACCGAGGGTTTGATGAGCTCACATTTGCAAAACGAGAAGCGGATGCGTCGCCACTCGGGTGTTCCTCCTCATCATCATCAAGAACAACATCATCAACATCATCATCTCACGATCATCCGGATCTAGTTCAATGTGATTTTTTTGTATACTCTCAGTTTTTTGCTTTCGCAATCGTCAGTCGGTGTCGCTTTTTGTGCAATTTTCATGGAATTTTCAACACATAATCGGAAGATAATGCCATTGATTATCTCAGGAATTTCTATACCATTCATCTTTGTTGGTTGTTGTGCAAAGTGGCGCTGTTGCCGTTGTCCTTGTCCTCGTTCTCGTCCTTATCGTGGCTTCCGTTTCATATTTCCTACAACCGTTGCGATGTGTGCGGCCCGACAATGTGAGAATCTGATTGTGAGTCCGGTTTCGGGTCTTGGTTTTTGGGGTTTCTATTCCTGGAATTTGCAACCAAGTGGAGCTAAAGAATCGTTACACTCTGGGAAAGCGCAAAGGCACAATTATCAGATACACAAATACTCGCTAGCAGTTTTTGTTTGACAATAAATTTAATTTGATTGCATATCAGTGCCAGAGAGTTTTTCCATTTAGAATCTTGTTTTTCCCAGCAACAACCCTACGGCTCTAGAGCCCGCATGACAATTTGTAGCTGGTCAACTTAGCCACAACTTTGTCATTCTGTATGTAAATTATGCATTTGATAAGCACGTTTCACAGCGTGCTGATATCTGTGAGCTGAGTCTGTGACATTGTTGATGAAGATGAATGATGTAATAATTCCATCATAAAAATGCTTGCTCAGCCAACATTTCATCTGCAACTTAAACTGACAAGCTGGCCAGCCCCGAGCCTCAAGAGGGTTGATCCTCCTGACTGCAGCTTTTTCTGCGACAGAGCACAGAACGCAAAAGTCTGGAACTATGCTTAAAGCTAAGGCTCAGTGCCCAATAGTGTCGTAGTTGTAGATCGTAGTGCTGGAGTCTATGCAGCTGCCCATCTGCTGAGCTACAACAAGTTTTTACATTTGCCACAGTGCAATATACATTTTGATATGGAAACTGGTTTCGGGTTTGGTTTTGGTTTTGGTTTAGCCTAACCCCGAGATCCATTTACATTTATTGTACTTAGGAGTTTTACATTTTCCAAAACAGCATTTTCACTGCAGCTTTGGCTTTCATGCCTGATTTTGATTGCTTTCGAATTTGATTGCCTGCTAAGAGAAATCCATTAATATGCTCAGCCAGACAAAATCCATCATAAAGGTAAATCTTTGTTTACCTTGACCCTGCCTCCACATATGTATGTACTTACACACACACACACGCATGCACACACATATAGACATACGTTGTCCGCTATCGAGTCGTGCATCCTTTAGGTTGTTGGATACTTGTTTTATGTCTTCTTCGCATGCCCTCGACTCACCTTTCGATTTTTATACAACTTTGTTTTCAACGTCGATGAATTTTGTTTTGATTGCGCTCTTCGCGAGCTTCGCTTGTTCTTTTTCTTGTTGTTGTTGTTGCTGTTGTTGTTATTGTAAAGTCAAAGTGTCGAATTGTAAAGATCAGTCACCTTTTGGTGCCTAGGCGATCGTTGGGTATCCCATAGATACATAAACATTTACATTGCCGCCGTTGTTGTGGTATGGCATGGTATACTATAGCTTAGACTGTCCATAACATACATATACCCCTTTATTATGCCAGGCATGTCGCGCTCCGCCGTTTCTACTCGTATCCGTTCTCTTTCTCTGTCCATGTAAGTATTCTTTTTCTCTGTAATCATGCTTAAGCCGTGCCTCAGTCGCAGTCGACGTCGCAGTGGACGTCGCAGCTGACGTCGCTGTTTCAGTACCCCAGCAGCAGAAAGCAGCAAGTCTCTATGGCTAGCTGCACGCTTATTTGTTTGTTTGTTGGCTCCAAACTGGTACTGGCATCCGTTTCTTGGCCTCACCCAGCAAAAGTACAGTCCTCATTTGTGTTTTTCCTGATTTTTCTTTAGGGTCCAATGAAAGGCGCCCGTTGTGTGTTTGTGTCTTGCCACAGAGCCAACTGGTTTGTCTAGTATCCAGTATCTCCTCTTTTTATTGCCCTTGCTACATGCCACATGCCCCATCTTCTATTTCTTAGAATGCTGTTTTCCTTCTTGTCGTATCTGGCGTCGATCAAGTTTATTTACCTCGGCACAGGTTTGTTTACTTTCATTGTCCAAGGAGCAACCAACAACAGCCCAGCTTGTAAATTGTCAAAAGAATAAAAAACTAACAGGGTAACGAGAAAAGAAACTATTCATAAGCCGATTTGCAGTCGCAGAGACGGAAGGAAGTTACAAATGATGATGCGTGGAAAATACTAAACAGTCAATGAAAATTCTGTGTCGGAAATAAGGCTTAATTGAGTAACTATTACAGAAAAAGGTAGAAAACGTGTAGAATCATGTCTTTTAATATGCTAATGTCGAAGAGAATAAGCCTGAAAGTGGTAAGAACCAACTAGCTTTGATTTTCAAATCACTTTTCGTATAATTAGCTCCTTAAATATGGAAATCTTTTAGAAATTACTTAAAATACATCAACATATGGAGAACTCTAAGAAACTAACATACATAATTACGTAAATCATCTTATACATATACATTTCTATCCATTATCTATCATCCCTCTTATTTAAGAACCTTAAAGAGCAATTAAAATATCATAAGATAACTATATATTTAAAGATAGCTACCTCAAATTAGAAACTCAAGTGTCTCGCCCACACAAAAGTGAGTTGTTCCATTTGATGGCTAATTGATTTCAATCTGACCGCCACGATGGTGGCCAAAAATCAGCACATAGATCCATATACATTTCAGGAACAGAGAGCAGGGAACAGGGTAAAAAAAAGGACACTAGCAGCACAGGAATTGAGATGCATACAAGAATATTGTGATAAGATTGAACATTTTTCGCATCATCATTATCGGAATGGGTCGTATATAACTCCATTGGCAGGCAGGGATGCTTGAATAAATAATTATTATTGCGAACGCAGATTAGTTGCGCCCGAGTGAAAGTCGACCGGGAGAGTATCTGTGTACTCGTTCATTCTCTTTCCATCTACAGCAAGAGCAAGTGCAGCAATATGACTGTGGCTATCTGAAGTCTCATATCTCTGGCGATGATAAATGCTTCAGTGCACCGGACTGTCAACAAAGGAACCTGCAATGATTTCCACAAATGCTTGTCTAACGGTCACCCTGGACCGGCATCAGTCAGCTGACTGCTTCAAAATATGTATCTGTATCTTTTTCGTTGGCAGTTTGTGTATCTGTGCGCACTTGAGGCGCAGTCGGGCATATGATAGCATCTACTTGAAATGCAACCAACTCGAATTTGTTAAAAATCCACATGTAGTTTATCTTGGGCAACACTAAAAAGGGACTAAAAAGGAAACTATTTTGGCGCTCTTTTTTTCAATTCTTTCTTGTTTTTGTATTGGTCAAAGATGAACTGCAGCAATTTTACTGTGAAAGGATTTTTAGGCTGCCTTTGGAAAAAAGGATTTGGCTAGAAACTGTTCATTTTGCAAGCCAATAACTAGCATAGTATGTGTGTGTGTGGATGTGGTGCGCATTTCGTAGTCGGTATCTTAGACTCACATCATGACCAAGGATGACCAAAGGATCAAAGAGCGGCTTAAGATTTGTGTTTGTATGCTTCGGGCAACTCTCTAGAATTGCTTGGCATGTGGGTGTAGCTGCTGCTGAAACAATATTACACACAGCCACACCCCATACACACACACACTCATACACACACACATAGTAGAAACATAATGCTTGCTTTATATTCATTAAGAAATTCAACAAAACAATATGCAAGTTAGTTGTGTATTGCTGAAAACAATTTCAACAAAAAGCCTTTAACTATGTGAGCTAGCAATATTTTCAAGTTAAAGTAGGCTTATCCTTGCCCAGATCCTTACTCAGTTCTTCGGGTCAAGCTATTGTAAATTGATTAAAATTCAGCAACTTTGGCTGTTCAGTTAGCAGGCAGAGATTGACCACAGCTGGACGAGTATCTGCATATTAGATCTAGGTAACTAGAAGAAACCTAAGGTTCGGCTTTCGGCTTTGGCTTCGACTCCGACTTCGACCCGGAATCCTAGCCGTGCTTGACCACACACACAAGCGTCTTCATCTGTTTCGACCATGTCCATTCATTTGGAAGACTAAATGTGCGAAATACTTTTGTGCACATATGAGATGATCTCGTTTTTGTTGGCGAAAGAGTAGAGATAGAGATACAAGTATGTATGTATAGTACAGCAGTAGATGCAGCATCTGCACCCATATTCCCATTTCCATTTACAAATCACATTGATCCATGCCATTGAGCAATATGTCGTCAAACAGTTGCCGCCCTTAAGCCCTGAAGCTGACTGAATGCTATGCAAATTACTCTCAAATTGTTCAATTTCCTGGAACAATATCATATCCAGACATTTCTATGGAGCTGACGAGCTGGCAACTTTATTTTTTCCTCTACTTTTTTTTTGTTTTTTTTTTTTGCACTAGACTCATATGAGTACATCTGTAGTTGAGTGTTGCCCGGAAGTTTTTATGTTTTTCCCGAGAAGTGCCGCCTTGTTTTTAACAGTAGCTGACTTACGTAATGTTTGTATTAGAGGTTTTTGATTTCAGTTTTATTGTTTCGGTGCTGGGTACAGGTTCAGGCTAATGCCGATCAGCTCCGAAGCGGCAAGACTGTTAAGATCGGCTAATGGTTTTTCACACTCAGCCGCTAAAATGCAAAGGGCATAGTTATCCATAGTTTTTCTGACTTGAATGTAAATGATTTTTGTTATATTTATTTACATAGAGTCTTACGAGCTCAATGCCTTTTGTCTTAAGATTCCATTTTATAGCGATGGAGGTGTGCTTAAGCAGAATTCAATGGGGGTATTCAACACTTGTGTTGTTCTAACTGAACAGTTGTTGATATACGAGTTGAGAAATACTCAGAAATTCTGAGACAATTCAGAGATCTGACCTTCAATTGTAATGTTGATAAAATATTGGATACATTTTACTTAATATATGTAAACTTTCTTTTAATATAATCTTAAATTCTATAGAACTGAATATACTCTTTACATAAAGTCGGCACATTTGATACCATTGTCCGAGTGAACTAGGCCCTAAAACAGTACTTCAAAGACGCCTACCTATAAATATATTTTGCAATCTCATCCAGGCATGTTAATTGCCTTTTGCAGAGTCTCAAAAAAATGAGTTGTAAATGAGCAAAAACTGTGAGCCAAGTGCGGCAAAATTACCAAAATCAGAAGATAGGTGGCTCGACAATTCATTGCGGTTTCTATATATCTATGGATCTATAGCTTGTCGGTATGCAAAAAGCGAACGGTAGTCTCATCATTAATTACCCTTTTGGCAAGAGTCAGTCGGGACTTGAAACAGACCGACACGTGCATTGTAATGATAATATCATCAGGAGAAGGAAAGGGTCCTGCAGGACACATGGGCATAGCGGTAACCAATTGATTTGGCATCAGTCAGTAGCTATAGGCAATGCGTATTACCAATCTCTGTAGATCAAAATCAAATATTTTATGCACACGCCTCGTTTCGACTTTCTCGTTGAAAGGACCACGACCAACAAGCCGTGAAATTCTGTGTATCTAATGCATAAATCCAATAGTTATGAAAAAGCAATTATGTTAAGGTGATCGGGGATCGGTGATCAGTAATGTCAGGTCTGAGATCCCTTTATTTCTCCCTTGGACTGTTGGTTGAATGACCTCCAAGCAATTGACCAGCCGTGAGAATATTCATTGCAACCCTTCATTAGATCAGTTTTGAAGAGGTTACATAAAAATTAGATGATTGCTTTTTGTGTGTCATTAAAATAGAATGTTTGTATACCTCTAGAGTTCTGTAGGATCCTAAAGAGCCTGCTTGATGTTCTTTATGGGGGCGCTGGCTCAGCAATTTTCCGTTAAAATCAAAACATATAATTTTCTCCTTTGACTGCGGTGAGACAGAAAAAAAAAGTGAGTAAGGGAGAGAGACAAGCATGTATGTAGAGAATATCAGTGCATAAAGGAAAATCCAATACATACAGGTACATAGACCTGACCTGAGTAGAGAACAATAGAACCTGTTTGCAGGGGAAAGTCCAACTGGAAGACGTTGCCAGAGACCCATAAGAACTGCTGAGATTTCCTGCAAAGAAATGGAAAACAAACAAGACAAAGGCAGAGGCAGAGGAAGAGGTTAAAGAGAAGACGAAGGCATAGACAGGGACAGGGACAACAAATGGAAATTGATAAATGCCTAGCAAACAGGTTGAGGACAGGTACATGAAGAGTACAACGAATACATAAGAGTTGGAGTAGGAGTAGGAGTAGAAGCAGGAGTAGGGGTAGAAGTAGGAGCGGGATGCGGGGCAAATCTAGGCTTATCGCGCAGTAGCCTTAAGCTGAAGATGAAACTGAAGCGCGGCCTGCACGTGGATGTTGATGAGGATCGGCTTGCGATGATGAAGCCTTTTCATGTCTATGCACACTTGGAGACGTCAAAGGCGCTGTAACGAGTTTTGTATGCCTATTCGGGAAAAATGAAAACGAGTTAAGAGTGCCTGTGGTTTAATGGGGGTTTGGCTTTTTCACAGATTACCAAACTATATACCATTCTCTGGCCCAAACAAAGGAGCACAAAACAGGCGAATGTGTGATGTGGCTCCATTTGTATGAGGCCTGGGAAAATCGATTCCATCCATTTCGTTTATTGAAGTCAGCCACAAATAAAAAAAAGATTTTTGTCTGCTCTCAACTTTATATACATTGGAAACTGTTTTCGTAACATCAACACATGTGTAGGATTTCTGGACTTTAGTTTGGATTATATTACCCGTCATTTAGAGAGTCCGACTTTGCCGATGTCGGCATAAACAAACCCAATGATAGAGTCCTGCCGTTGCCAGGACACTATGAAATATCAAGTAATTGCTGATCCCGCCATGTCGCGACTCTGGACCCAAACAATAACAGTCTTTACGTCCTGTTAATGAGCAGCAGCCAGAGTTACTTGAGATGTTATCAAAACACAACCAGTCAGTCAGTTGTCCATTGTCAGTTGCTGGATGAGCGGTAGCCTCGATCGGTTTTCAGTAGATCCTTTGGCGCTGCCGCTTGGTTTGTTTATGGCTATGTGTTTATTAGGCGCTGGCTAGCTTAGTACTCCAAATTACGGGCATGTCATGAAATTCGAGTCGTCCTCGTCCTTGTCCTCTACTCCTTGTACTGCTGCGGTGCGGGGCTCTTGAAGTGGTCAACCCGTCAGAGCCAAAAAACAAAATATGCAGAGATCATCGGCGTCATTGGCCATATGTCGTCAGTGATTTATGTATATTGATTCTTGAACCTGAAACTAAAACTGAACCAGAACATGCTTTGCATGTGGTATTTATTGAGCAATTTAGGTGGAGGTTAGGCCCCTGTGTATGTATGTGTATGTGTGTGTGTGTGTGTGTGTGTGCACTGATTTGGAAGCTGTCAGCAAGGTTGCTCCAATTTCATGGCCGATTTGCTCAAGTGCATTCTAATTAATGATGAGGACACGATTTCAGCCGAATCTCGTTAGCCACGAAATTTGACAACATCTGCTGTTTTTTCTTCACATATTTTTAGCTCGATACCCAAAAAATGGGTATAGAGCCTATTAGATTCGTGTCGATTATGGTACAGAATTTTGAACACATATATCTCCGCAACTATAAAAGTAAGAGCAACCAAACTTGGTGACAGTACTCCTAGGATGTTGATCTATACTAAGTTTGTATTTAAATTTGACCCCGCCCACGTCCGCCCACGTAAATGATATAAAATCTAATAACAAGAGCACTATTAAAGCTACAGCATTGAGACTTGGCACACAGGATGGTGGGACGAGTCCTGAGGTGTGCTGAAAATTTCATTGAGATCGGTTTATAAACAGGGAATTAGTTTGAGAAAATATGATATATGGAGAAAATATAATCACCTGGATCTCAGAGACTATAAGAGATAGAGATTCCAAATTTGGTGACAAGACTGCTATGTTGCGCACGCAGATCAAGTTTATTTTAGAATTTTGTCACGCCCCCCAATTATCCTGTAATCGACAAAAAACTAAAATATCCAAATACAAGGCCAATTTAATAGGTACAGATGTCAAAATCTGCACACACACTAAACACAATTTTGATAATGCATCCTGAAAACTGCATTGCAATCGGATAACAAATACAGAAGATATTAAATCAAAACTTCACATTTCTCATGCCTACGTGCACTGGCCAGATTTTGGTACAAAACTTGCAGCAATGCATGCGATTTGTGGGTACATTGGACTCGGGATCAAAACAACTCTTTGTTTTGAACCAAATTATTTATTATTATTATTATTTTTATTTTTTTATTTTTTTTTTCATTGCATTAAATTAATTACATATTAATTAATAATTACATACTTTTTAAATGAATACTTTACATACTTAATCAATAATTTTATGTGATGCACATTTTGCAATCAGTACCATGAATTAGCAGCAAAACGAATTTGGTTCTATAAATAGCTTTATTTGCACATGTATGTATGTGTGTATGTAGGGCTTCTCTTCTAACGAGCGAGACATAATTGAAACAAAAGAAACGTGCAAAACGTACAACGAAAAAAAATGATATACATTGATATTGCCACATGCAAATAGAATGCTCCGATGGCTCTGATGATAGAGCCGTGTATTTCGAGGCGATGAGTCGAGAGTTCGAATCCCGTTTCAATCTTGCCCATGTGCTACTTTTTTTTTTTTTTTTTGTCAACTATTTTCTTTTTTTTTGTCAACTATTTTCTTTATTACAATTTGTACTTTTTTAACAACTTGTATTTTCTTTGATTTTGTGAAAAGAGTAACTAAATATATATATATAATATAATCTGTATTTTATTATTCACGTATTGTATTATAGTTAGTATTAATACCAGTACTGTCACAGACTAGCACCCCTAACTGTAGGCTATAGGATAGCATATAGTCTGTAGCATTTTATGTTGACCATATTTTACTGAAATTGAATTAATCGGTTGTGAACGTTTGGGTATCGAGCAAGTTACTGTCGAGTGCGCTCGACTGTAGACATACCACACCTCAGCGCGAGCGAAGCGAGCCGGGGGTAGGCGAGCGAAGCGAGCAGGGGGCGGAGCCCCCTTGTTTAAAATGCTATCAAGCTTACTTAATTGACCAGTTAACGGTATATAACTCTTGACTAAACTCTCAGGTATACAACGTGATCGGCATTCCAAACATGGAGATGCTATCTGCAACAACTCAGACTGTTAAAGATCAGTTAAGACGCAGTTAGTTAATTTTTTAAATTAATAATTACTCGTATACAAAACTGGGGGTATTCAAAAGGTTTTAATTGATTCCAAGTACATTTGTTGCTGAAATTAAAGAACACTCTGAGAAGCAAAACTAATGATATTAGAGTCCTTATCCTCCGATCTTTCTTAAGGTTATCATTTCAAAGTCAGATTTCACGAAATTCATTTCTAGTTGTAAACAATCTTTTAGGATGCATGTCAAATGGAATATGAACTTTCACATTGTTAGTAAAAATTCCTTGTAAATACATTCACGTATTCCCTAACAAATTTTATTGCGAAACTTACAGGAAAATGTTGCCATTAGGGAGATAAGAGTACATCTATAATAGGCTTCTGACACGCCGGCATTGCCTAATGTTGTTTAGAAATCATGGCCATTAATATGTTTTGGGCTGACTCCCCAGACACTTGGCATTATTTGAAAGAGATCATTAGCAGGAATAAGATCGTAAAAACACATGACACGCGAAAAAAAGCCAGAGCCGCCCATCGGTCGCTTGGACAGCCATGAAATTGCAACACAGAGATCGTATCCCGATCGTATCCTGAGACCTCCCGGGAAATCAATATGTTCGATTGCAAACAATTGCGACTCGAGTGGTGTGCAAAAGACAAAAGATGACCACGGCCACAAATTTATAGGGACACAAACATTAAGCAAGGATCTTGTCGGGATCTTAGGAGTTAAAAGTACAACGTCATTCGGCGGTTGCAACGTCCCAAAAAATATATATGTATATATATATCATAAATGCACACAGGTTGAAGTTGAGACTGCGGCAGAGAGTTTTTGTTTTTGAGGTTTTGCCGCCTCTTATATGCGTAGTATGTGTTGCTATTGTTGTTGCGGTTACTGTTGTTGTTGTTGTTGGTGGCTGTGTGGTCGCCCGGTTGCCGCGGGGTAAGCAAAGTGAATTCTTGGAAGCTAAATACAAACGAGTTGGCGGCGGGATTGAGCAAAAATATTATGAGAAATAACAAAAGTAATCAAATAAAAGCCAAAGACAGCAACCGAGATCCGAATGGGATTCTCTGACTGCGACTTCGACTCGGAGTCCTTATGACAGTTAATATTCTTTTGGCTATTATTTATTTATACAATGCATTTGTTTGAGCTGCAGCCTAAAGAGGGAGACCCTCAGTCTGGGCATACATATTTTGAGTCTCAAGTGATTTGCGGCGTGAAGGAGTTAACAAACGATTATGATTTGCCACCACACAAGTCGAGGTCATATATAAATCCCATATCCCGGCATATGCAAACTATGCACTGGATGCGCAGTATAATGTGTCAAATTGTCAGCATGTGATCCATGATTCGGGCACAATTTCGCACGGTCAGCAGCGAGGACAGTACCTGGTCATAGTCCTGAGTCTGCAACGGAGTCAGGTCCTGGCCCTGCGCCTGTCCCACGCAGTGCGCCGTTGCAGCAGCAATAGCAACAACAGCTCCTCTCACAGTCACAATCGCAATAGTCCTGGATCGTCGCTAGACATCGTGCTCATTAAGCATTCTCCTGGCTGGCGCCTATCCCGTCGAGTGTCTGCCTTTCTGTTGGTGGCTTTGCAATTAACTGCAGCGCTTTGTTCGATGAACGCGCGCGCAGGACATTGTGACCGGCCAGGACATCGTGACTGTCCACTGTGCCTCTCACTGCGCGGTGTTCACCATTTTTCACTCCTTTGCAGCAAATCTAATCGCAACGTTTCGTGCTGCTTAATTGCGCACCCAAGAGGAACACTTGACCGCGCAGGACATCCAGCACATGGTGTGCTCATGCCAATTCCAATCTCAATCGCAATTCTAAGACCGAATCCCAACTAAATAGTTAACTGTTCTTCAACGCCCATCGACAGTTCGCTAACATGTGCTGGACAAAGTGCTCCTGTCGCCACACCCACAAGTACGCCCTAAAGGACTCCCAATCAGACGTCACGTAATAGAAAATAAATATTTTATTGATTTTCGGTCTATAAATCTGCACAACAGCAACAACAACTACAACAACCTGCAATTGCAGGTCCTGTCAGGCAGCAAAGGGAAAGGAATCGGTATCGGAATCGGAATCCAGATCAGGTAGTTTGGTCCCGTGCACTTGAACTAATTGACGGAATGAAAGGTGAGAGATTGCATTTGTGCGATAAGACAAACTGATTTTTGGCATTGTGTTCCTTTTGCGCATCAACACGAAATTTATTGCCGAGCCTCCTTTGTTTGCAGGACTCGCCTCGCCGTTCCATCGAGGTTTCCCACTGCTCTCACCAAAACAAAGTGCCAGCCTGACAGCCTACGACAAGGACTATTAATTTGATTTTACGATGCACTTGTTGTGCCCTCTTCTTGCCTTAGTTATTGTTTTCTTTTTTTTGGATTTTTATTACTGATCAATATTTTTGCACTCGTCCTGCTAAATGGCGACGACTCGGTCCTTCTCCGACAGCTACGTGGGAAGCCACACACAGATACATGGCCTCCTCCAAGTTTTTATTATCTTAACGCCAGTTCCAGTGTAAGAGACAAACGATCGACCTACTTAAAATTTATATAAGGTGGCTCCCTCTTGCTCTTTCCAGTCTCTCTTTCTACATGTCTTCTCTGAGAGATCCTCGTTTATTGAGTGGCGCGTAATTCGATAGCTTTTAATATGCACATGTTGCACTTTAGTACTCTGCTGTGGCAAGTAACGTATGCACCATATAGTATATTGTTTCATTGTGGCTGCTACGTGCTCAAAAGCTGAATCCTTCCAAGTGCTCATTGATGTGAGCTTCCTGCCGCAACAGTGACCATTTAATGTGGGAATATTGTGCTGAACATGAGTTTTATGGTTCTATAAGTCTGAGTTTCACATACAGTTCTTGGTTTTATTGATAGAGAAGCGTTTCGAAAAGTTTTCAAAAACAGTTTAGAGACTTAAGCTACTACTAAACAGTCGATAATTAAAGAT
This sequence comes from Drosophila phalerata, assembly GCA_951394115.2. NCBI lineage: Eukaryota > Metazoa > Arthropoda > Insecta > Diptera > Drosophilidae > Drosophila > Drosophila phalerata. Next base: position 24,446,194 of record OX596005.2, read on the forward strand.
ATCGTATGGTTCTTTATTTATTTAAGGTCAACTTAGTGTTGATATCTTTGCTAAGATCTGTATAAAATTCTTGACTGATCAACTTTTTAATATCTTTTAAATCTGTAACAATGGCTGAGAAAAATTTATTCATTTTATAAGTTAGATTTTTAAGCGATGTTCCTATAAAAAGACGGACATTGCCATCTACTATATCGGCTTAAATTGTCCTCTGAATTCGAGAATCTATTTTCTTCGATACTTTACACATTTTATAGAAAAATTATATAATTAAATATGAAAATTCAAATAAATAAAATAAAATGTTAGATTTCGAAATAGTCTAACATGATATCGAATTAAGTTCTATTTCAAAGTGGTTTAAAATGGGTTCAATATGAGGTTTCTTCGATACTTTACACATTTTATAGAAAAATTATATAATTAAATATGAAAATTCAAATAAATAAAATGAAAAGTTAGATTTCGAAATAGTCTAACATGATATCGAATTAAGTTCTGTTCCAAAGTGGTTCAAAATGGGTGCAATATGAGGTTTCTTTAAGGGCCCAGCACATATGGCAGTTGAGTAGTGTGATATACTCGTATGTACAATGTACATACTGTCGTGGCATGGTGCAAAATGTGAAATTTCCCACAAAAAGCAGGACGAAGAAGTGTGAGTCGAACTTCAATTGAAGTGGACAGCACATGGCATGGGTTGGGAATAGCATACGTGTACCACCCAAGCCAAATAGACGCCTGTTTCTTGAATTAATAATTGCAAAATTTCGCGCTAAGTGAAACTCACAACAGGACAGTAGAACAGGAAAAAGGACGCATGCTGCAGGAGGCATGTAGGCGATCACATATGCCAAGCATATTTTGAACGGAGTCAGTTGGTCACTTTTGAAGCAATTACCGGGGTGGGTAGGCGTACAAAGGGTAGCGCGGCGTGAAGCTTCAGTTCAGTGCAGTTCAGTTCGAATCGACAAAGTAAACAAGCGTCGCAGGACAACAGGACAACACATGCGTACCATATGAGACGAAGTGAGAGAGAGAGAGAGTGCAGATCCTTGCGTGCGTGACCGTTACAAACTGCGCAACTCGACGGCGGTCTGTTGTCTCGGTTGCTATGACTCAGCGTTGGCGGTGACGGTGGCGGTGGCGGTGGTGTTGGTGGTGCTATATGGCCGTTATCAGTAGAGCGGCGCGCGTCAGTTGGTCAGGTCAAAGCTAACCCTTAAAACAACCGTGTCAGCAGCCGGCAACTATGAGCGCGCCCCTCCACCTCCTACTTCCTTGAGAATCACCCTGTGCCAGTTTTAAAATGCTGTCCAAAAGATAAACAAGCAGCAAAGGACGCGCCCACATGATCAAAATGAAAGGTGGTTACCATTTGCCTAAAGTTCGTGTTGTTATTGCCGTTGTTATCCTAGGAATATATTTATGTTTAATTGTTATGCTGATGTTGGCACGAGTCAAGAGCCGAACTGGCGCATATGTCGCTAAGGTCCTGCAGCTCCTTGCAACATTTTCGTGGTGCACAGTGTCATTGACTGTCTGCCATTGCATTTTGGCGCCCAATTCTTAACGCTGCGGCCGCTGCAGGAAAACTCGAAAACTCACAAGGGTTGTCACTAGGGAAAACTGTTAGTTCTGCCACCAACAACAGCACCACCACCACCGCCATCAGCGAACCGCGACCAAATTATGCCACTAACGTTGACGCAGCGCTTGGCTGAGTTCTGTCTTTACCTTTGCCTTCGCATTTGCCTTCAACTTCAACTACGACTTCGACATCAACTTCGACTTGAGCTACGATCAGAATGGGCAAACAGCACGCGCTCAACAGAAACCAGAGAATAGAGAAAAGAGAAAAGAGCGAAGAGTTCATGCGATTGCGCCACTTCCTCATTTCCTTAACTTCCTCGGCTGCTGCTGAGCTGCACCCAGAGTAATGAGTCGGCGGTGTCAGGTGCATGTCTGTTACATTGGGAATGACCCGAGTGCGACCCCAACACAAAAAAAAAAAAAAATACCAAATACCCTAGACATGCATTTTCTTAGCTCTTTTGCTGTTTGCCCGGCGCGTAATTACAGCGACCAAGTTGAAGTTTTTCATTATGGGCGCAGGTCGACTTTAGTGCGGTGCTCATTAGACCAAAGCATTTTCATGCCTTCAATGCTTGAGTGTGTATGGTTGGGTGTGTGTGTGTGTGTGTGATAACAACTCGCGCACGAGCTATGCCTGTTTTGTCCTTATGTTTTAGTTCATTTCGTCGTAATAATTTGAAATTTTGATCAGGTGTTCTTTGTATTTTGTTTTGTTTCTTTTTTATTTATGTGGCTTTCTTTTGCTAAGCATTGGGGTTCAAAGGGGAACTATGAGCGTTAAGACTCGCCGAACCGTATAACACAACACTTACACACACAGAAAGACACTCACACACACACATTCAGACCTGACCTGGCCGCATGTGGGCAGCAAAAAGCGCGCGGCTTTCAGTCCCTTCAAACATCGAGCCACTTGGCACTTGAACCGTGTCGTGCGGATTTCTATAAGTCAACCAGGTTCTTGCTTGAAGGGTCTGCAATTCTCAATGTACGAAATTGTAAAATTTGATTTGCTTGAAAGCCAACGACAGGTGTGTTTAAGACCCTAGAAGCAAAGCTGACGTGATTCTATCTCTAGATTTAGTCTACACTCTCTAACTTACGGCAAATATATCTATCTAACACTCAATAAACTTCTTTTGAAAATTGATCAGAATTATTTTTAAAAATAAAAATCGGTTAATTTTTGGAAAAATTTGTATTTTTAATACCGTGTCAAGGAAAAAATGAATACTGATGAAAAAAATGCTATTTTTCAATTTGAATGCAGATTCAATAAGGAGGCCAAAAAATAATAAAATTGAAATTCCGAAATTTCGTGTTGAACAATAAATTAAATTTCCTTCATGAAATTAACTCCAAATCTTAATACTTTAGCAGTAATTTGAGTTTAAATTGTTAAAAAAAAAAATATTGAACCGGTACTGATCCCTGGAATATGCCTTTAAGGTTTGTTTGTTGTCTGTACGCCTACGCCAATAAATTGTCCCAGTTATGATATTCGTACACCTGGCCAACATATTCTGATACTCAATATTTCTGAAGATGAATTTTTAAAGAGAGTCGGAAAGAATCTTACGCCCAGTTTGAAGTGTTCATCGCCCACTCGGATTGGCGCTCCTAGTTGACGCCTGGCAACACGCCAACTCTTTTGACTGTGAGTATATTGAGCAATTTTCATGGCCTTAAGAACTGATATACGTATTTATGAGTCTGAGATTGCAATTCGAGTACTAATGATTGTCGGCTCAAAGCCAATTTTGGAGGCATCTTGCAGCCTACGTAAAGTCACGCAACAGTGTTTCTTTATGTAGGAAGAGGATGCCGAACCCAGTTCCTTATGAACGTGTATGTAATGCGCATAAATATATATAATGGTTTATGAGAATGTCTGTCTCCATTTCAACATCATCTTCTGAGGGCCACCAAAGCGTGTAGCGCACGTACAAAATAATAATTTGGAGAATGATTATTTGCAGCAACTGTGAGCTGATGAAAATTGCCGAAAAATGAACTGAAAATAAAGAAAAGCTTAACATGCAAATCAATGCACCAAATTTCTGTGGTTGTAGTTGAAATTGGAATTGAAACTGATCCGCTTAACAATAACAATAAGAATAACAATAACTATATGCGAGAAATACTCGCAGACAAAGAAGTTGATTCACTGCCTCGATACGAATAATATAAGCAATTTGTTCAGCCACGTCCGGAAAGTGCATTAAAAGCTGACCACACACGGATTGAACAATGCCAGAGGCTCAAGTGCTCCTAAATATTCAAAAGGTTAAGCGTCCGGGTCCCGGGGCAGCCATAAAATAAACAACGCCAGACAATAGCCAAACCGTTGCAGCCTGATTCTAATGCAATTAAAGTTTTTTTCATATTCCAACTCACTGATATATAAAGTCAACTGCGAATCGAAGCGGTCAACCCGCTCTGGTCGAGTGTTTGTTTAGTTGCGGTCAGTTGGGTTAGCTCAAAAGAATTGAAAGGATCTTCTTACTTGTAACTGTAAGCGATCCCATGCAGTTAGATAACAAGGGGTCAGCGAGCGGTTCGGGTAAATCGTGTAAGGCCATCAAAATGTTGAAATTAAGCGTTAAATAGAAAAACAAAAGCTTAATCTTAAGAACAAGGCTATCAAAAAAGACAAACTAAATGCGCCGCACAAAGGAAATTTAATTAGGCCAGCCAAAGGGTCAGTTTGCAATATGGTAATACACAGTTAGGGGTTGCATTGGGTATCAAGTTGGGGTGGTCACTTGAACCTCGCCTCGGTTCGTTCAAAATATGCAAACATCGAAACGGTCAACGGCGCATTTATGACAGCCTCTCTCTAACCAGTTTGCAGCTTATTGTTGTTGTGGCTATTCAGAGAGTTTTGACGCTGAACGCGTAATGAAGATAAACGATTTACAATAAAATTTTATTATTCTTACACCACCAGATTGCACCGTCTGCATCTAAAGGAGCTGCAATGGCCTAAGGATATTATTAATGATTGGCTGACCAGCACCATTAGAAGTCGATGTCCTTTCCAAGCAAATGCAATGCGGGATCCTGTGTCCTCTGTGAGTAAAAAAAGCATTAATCAATTTTCGCGCATAATTCTGTCTGATTTCGACACAAAATCAGCTTTTTTCAAAGGACTTCTTAGTTCCCTAAAAGAGTAGAATCTATAAATTAATATTAAAAAAGATTTTATGAATAAGCTAAATTTTTAAAAGTGATGAAAACCGTATTGCAGAATTCCTGTGTGGAGTCGATGGAGGTGATCCTTTAGATTCTCCACCGACGACAGAGCGACGTACAAGTATCTGTTTTGTTGACCAGCTCCACCTCCTCTTCGCTTTATTCTCAACTTTCCGTTTTTATCCGCAGCGATTAAAATTAAAAAAAAAAAAAAATAGGTTAAACTGAAATGCACTGCTTGCTGTGAGAGTCACAATCAAGCAGTGCAGTCAGAAAATAGGTAATTTTCATTTTTGGACCCAATTTTGGGCTATTTATTCTTTATTTTCTAGAATTTTTTAAATTTTTGCTTAATTTTTTTTAGAATTTTCTTGATTTTTTGATATAAGTATTTTTTTTCTGAATTAAATTTTCCCGAGGGCTGACGAACTTCAAATTTTCATTAAAATATTTAACTAAATTTTGTCTAATTTCTAAATTTTAATTTTCACGCCCCCTTTGCCCCCTTTAACCTAATTTTTGGCTTTTATTAAAAAAAAAATGGTGTTTTTAGACTCTTTACAGTTTAGGTGCAATTGGTTTTAAGACTGACTATGGTAGAGTACTTTGCTAAGTTTGAAGTGCTGAGCTGTTTTATTAAATGGGCAGCACTGTCTGTGTGGAGCAATTTATTTTTTTTTTGTGTGGAGTAAAAAATTTATCTTAAAAACGCAAAAAACTTAATAAAAATTAATAAATTTGATGAAAATTAAAATTTAGAAATTAGAAAAAATTAAATTTAACATTTTAATGAAGATTTGAAGTTCGTCAGCCCGCGGGAAGAGAAGATAGGAAATTTAATTCTGAGAAAAAAAAGGATTGTATGAAAAAATCAAGAAAAATCTAAAAAAAATTATGCAAAAATTTAAAAAATTCTAGAAAATCAAAAAAAAAAAAATTCGAAATTAGGTACAAAAATGAAATAAACCTAAAGTACAAAATCAAACCAAAAAACTTAATAAAAATTAATTAATTTGATGAAAACTAAAATTTAGAAACTAAATTAGCTTTTTCCCAAGATTAGATACTTTCAAAACAAAAACGCGACGTTTTATTAAAATTTAAAATGAATATTTAATGATTACACAACTTAAAATATTAATTATATTAAATGAAAGTGATAATTTAAATGAATGTTGCTGGTTTCTCCATCACGAGGTCCGTTTTCCCAGCGATAATTTATTACTTTGTTCATTATGTCATTTAATAAATTCCAAGAACCTCAATGTCAAGTTGGGTCAATTTAAATAATCTTTCCTATATGTATGCGAAAGTATATAAACCAAATGTGATTATGTTTTCACTTCAGTGTTCACTTATTTTCAACTTGTTGAATATTGACTTCAGTCAGTCTTCTCAGAAAAAATGTTGCAAGAAATAATTTACATTATCCTTGTAATAAACTCATTTAATTCGATCGCTAATGGAACGCTAATATTTAAACAAGAGAAGGAACCTCTGGAAAATATCACAGATGCGCTCGTTAAGGAAATTAAACTAGTTAGAGAGGACTTAGATCGACAGCGAAAGTTAATTGAGGAACTTGTTGTGAAATCATACCCCCGAAATTGTGCCGAGACAAAGTATAAAGGAATCCACGACATAATTCTTCCCAACTTTAGTAGTACACCTGTCAAAGTTGCCTGCGATTCGGATGGATGGACGATCATCCTGAGGCGGTTGGATGGCAGTGTAAACTTTTACCGAAACTGGACTGAATATAAAAATGGGTTCGGAGATATGGATGGTGAATTTTTCCTGGGACTTGACAAAATCCATGCACTAACGGCAGAAAGAAGTCAGGAATTGCTAATACTACTTGAGGATTTTGAGGGAGAGGAAAGATTCGAGAAATATGGTGAGTTCGCAATAGGCGACGAGGCTCAACAGTATGTCTTACACACGCTGGGAAAATCGAGTGGAAATGCTGGTGATTCACTAGAATATCATCGAGGCATGACATTTTCAACCTATGATCGGGATAATGATTTGAGGGCAAATAGAAATTGCGCCGAAAGTAGCTCTGGCGCTTGGTGGTACGCCAATTGTACCTACAGGTAGGATTGAATGATTCCATTTTTAAGTTTCGTTTATTAACTTTAATTCTTTCAGCAACTTGGCGGGAGCGTATAATGACAACACCTTTGACAAGGGCATCATTTGGAAAACCTTTCGGGATAAATGGTACTCCCTTAAAAAAGCCGTTATGATGATACGGCCGTAAGTGGATCGAACTTTGCTCCTTCTACCTCATTTAACGTCTTGTGTATCTCAAAATCTTTATCTTTAATATGCATATTTGAAGTTAAATAAATGCAGTTTTCATTATCTTTATATAAATCATATTTTCCCTGCCTTGCTTTTCTTATTAATTTGTCTATGCCGAAAGATAAAAGGTTTTTTTATTTCAATAAAATGAATATGCTATATCAAACTTTACATGGTTTATCACAAAATTGCATATAAGAAATATTGGAGGGGACTTTAAAATTAAAATAGATATGAATTATGTTTTATTATTAATATTATATTATAAATTTTATAATCCGAATTTAATTTAACAGAGTACCGTTTTTAGAGTAAGCTTAAACATAAGTTAAAGTAAAGGGTTATCTATTTAAACATTGTTCCCTTGCCTTTGAATAGATTTATTTATTAATTGAGCTAAATGACCGCTGATAAGAAACGTTTAAGTATGCTAACCTGCTTATAGAACGCAAGACACTTGTGATGATAACAGTCTGTGTCAAACGAGTCATCCCCTCTTGTTCAATCAAGCTATTTATTCAAGTGAATAATGGTTATTTCAATGGACATAAGACGATTATCGGTTAAAGAAATCAATAGAAGCAGTATCGGAAATAAATAATTCTTATAAAAGCAATATTAGTGTCATGGCTTTGAGAATATTCAAAATCCAATTTATTTTTATGATTTTTTATCTTTGGTATATGCACTCGAATAATCTTTATGATGAAATCGAGCCTGCAATGTGCCGCAATTAATTCCCAGTCAGTATTTTCGTGCTTTCTGGTAGTTCCCAATGCGATTTGATCAGATAATGGACGATTTAATTGCACGGAACTTGCCAAAACAGCAGAATGGGTTCCGGGAGATGGTAGTCTAACCACACAACAACCCTCAAGAGCAACCCCAACTTGTCGTTTTTGAGGGTTTTCTGCAATAACATTGCATATGGCGTGGTACTTTTGCTTACGCATCGATTGGCATATGCGAGTAGCTTCAATAGGTTTGAATGCCGTTCCTGGTCCCGGTCTTTAGTCTGGCTCCACTGCCATGGGGAGTCCCCGAAGTGCTGCTGCTGCTGACCCCTGTCAAAATGTTAAACTAATTCTACTTAAAGCGCTCACTCGGAAGCCCGCCGTTTGTGGAGTTTTTGGGGTCGTCTGAGTCTGAGTCTGAATGTTTATTGTCTGCTTGAAGGGTTCAAAGCTCTTTTCTGCCTTTGACAAAAAAACATTTTTATTAAAATTATAATGCTTACGCATGGCCATCCGGCAGAATGGGTACCACTAGCCACCAGCCGGCGTAATTGCAGCCGCACCACTTGCTCACATGCCAGGACTCTAGAACTGGCGGCATTCACCGCCCTTGAGGTTTTCTGTCTATGAAATATGGGATCGGATCCCATTCTTAGATTCGGTCATGTTATTTTAATATGCAACGACGTTTCTAGCCGCAGTCAGCACAAAAATGTTAATCCTTTTAAGTGCGTCAATACAGAACGTTATCGGCGTAGACATCAGGGAACCCCAATGTCTCCAAATTGGTAATAGACGGTATCGAAGCGCACAGCTGTTGGCGGGCATAAATCTAATTTGAATGTAAAGTATTTTCCAATCCCATCATACATTCACATATGTAGATGAATTCATACATTGGATATTTTGGGCTGTCATAACAATTTCATTAACAATTGCCCTTTGCTTTTATGGCCAAGAACTGTCTGGGTTGGCTTATTTATGGGTGTAGGAAATTAAATTAAAACGGCAAAGGCGATAAACGTACGTAAACATCTTTAAGCCTTTTAAAGAAATTTGAATAAAAATCTAAAAAAAAATTTCAACATTTATTGATAGCCTTTATTTATCGCAGAAGGCAATCTGTGGAATCAAAATGTTTTTCGAAATAAATTTCGAAAAACCACAAAACATGCAACAGAGTCGCGACGCTGTGGTTGGCGCTGCATGCACCACGAAGCATAAATCCAATTCGAATCTGATTTGCCCGTCGCCCTCACAATTTTCAATCACATTTACAAGGGTTTGACATTTAAATTAACACATTACACGAGTATGCTCAACGGCATTTGGTGGTGGAAAAACAGATTGCCACTGGATTGGAGGCTATTCAACCAGCAGTCTGTTAGTCCTTCCGGGTTGCTGCTTGGTAACGGATGTTCTATTGTTGAATTAAAATAATTGATAGTATATTCAGTTGGTTTTGACATTCAGTTTTATTTACGCTGTAGCTTTCATTGTTACAAATGAAAAAATGGAAATTGTTTAAACTCTGAGTATAACTAGCGTATTCATAAATTTCGTTTAAATTACATAATATTAAACTAGATGTTTCCCTTTTTCTCTCTAATGGAGTACGTATCGCTTATTGGTTTCATAATCTTTGTTTCCCTCATTTGTCTAGTTTTATAATATTTCGTTGAAAATTGAAGAGCACAAAATTAAAAGCAGAACACGATTTAAGACAATATCAATTATCAGAGAGGTGTGTGTGCACATTATACAACAGAAATAGAAATACAATGATAATACAGAATTACGTACGTATAAGAAAACTAAACCAAACCACATAAACTAGTATACTAAATTAGCAGCTGTATGTGATATCAACTGTGGAACTACCAACAACAGTTTTGGTATGAGGCATGCTTTTGTGATCGTGGGTGTTTCTCGATTCCGGAACTGAGTGTTAATGAATATTAAACATGATGTGTTGTTGGTTCACTCTATGTTCTTCATTTAAGATTTCAATTGCATTTTGGAATAGGTTAATTTTCAAGTATGAATATGAATCCGAGCTGTTTATTTGCATTCATCCTAATCCTTACGCACCGTGCGTTTGCGAGCAGATTTCGTAGTGGATTCCTGTAGAGAAATATTAAAGTTAGCATCACACTTAACATATCGCATATAAACTGTAACCTTACCTCAGTCTGTGTAGGCTCGTCACTGTTCTCATCCTGCTTAACTTGCTCTTTATTATCTAAATCAGACTTTTTATTCTTTTTGGGGCTAGCAGACTTCGAAGCGCCTGTCTTACTGCTCTCACCAGCCGCCTGTGCTGATGAATCCTCCTCGCTCTCATCCTCCTCACCATTGGGCTCATTCACATCATCGGGCTGTGGTTCATCTGTTTTCTTGGCCTGAGCGGCTGCAGCGGTAGCTGCCGAGTCCTGTAATTTATTTATTGGAATGTTAGCAACCATTCCAAAAGCAACAGCTGAAGAACTGTTGACAACTAGCTTGTTAACATTACCTGAGTCTTAGCCTTGCCAAATCTACAGTAGATGCCGACGACAGTCAACGCAATAAAGGCTACCAAGCCAATGCCCCATGCCGTGGGATAGGTCTTGGCTAGCTCAAGCACCTTATTCACGAATGAATCCTACAAATAAGCAAATAGCAATAAGGGTGCATTGTGCATAGCAATAGCAATGATTGTCGAGCGTTTTCAATGTGTATGTAAGTGTGCAACTAATACAGATACATGAGAAGAGAAAAGACAAAGTGTCAACCTCTTTGGCTCGTCGGTACAAGTAGAAGACGTAGCAGCTGGCGGGGATCAGCAAATAGAGAAAATATAATGCCCACCAGCCGGGCTTATAGTTCATGTGACGCATCAGACGATGCCACAGCGTTTTCTTCCGTATGCAGAGCAATTCACATGATTAGCTTTATTTTCTTTTGTTTCTTTTTTGTGGAGTGTGTATTATTATAAATGGGAAGGCGTGGCAGCCAACTTACCGACTCCCGATCAATGTAACGGCGCTTGATATCAAAGCTGTTGGCGGCAAAGTCACGGGCAACATCCACATCGTCCGTAATGATAAGATTATCGAACAGGATCTCATTGGACATGGACCAGAGCTCGAGACCAACAGCGCTCTAAAAATAGAGTAATATTAATATTTAGACAGTCAAAGTCCAAAACTCGTTAAGCTGCTTACAATAGGCGTCATTTTGAATGGTTTCAGATCCTCAAAGAAGTCGGGATTGGCAATCTTGCGAGGTGCCCATTTGCCCTGGTAATTGGGATTCTCAATCATCGGTGCTCGCCATTTGCCCTTGTACTCTGGGTTGGGAATGTGTGGTGCCTTCCATTTGCCACATCCAGGGGCCTTTTCACATGCAGGATTATCGACTAGAGGAGCCTCCCATTCACCATCGATTTCTGTGTCCCAGTCTTCTGGTTTCTCGGCAGTGGGATCCGAGATCATGTCCGGCTCATCCTCAAGCCATCCCTCAGGCATGACAGCATTGACATCGGGTATCTGTGGTAGAGCATCATCATTCCAGTCATCCGGCTTTTGTGACGTTGGATCGGGAATCTTCTCGCGCTCATCCCACTCAGCTGGCTTCTGATCAGTGGGATCATCGATCTCTGCGGGTGGATTGACGGGTGGCTTGAAGTCAGTCAGCAAAGATCCCTCATTGATGATCTTGTGGTCCAGGCGTATCTCGAAGCTATTGTCCGGTCGGACGACCAGCTGATACAAATGCGGCAGCTTGTCCTTGAATGGCTCCTCCAAGCGATTCCTGAAAAGCACACACAACAAGTGATGAGAGTGTGGACAAGTGAATGACCGCGCCAATCAACAGCAACCAACAGTAGCTGTTGCGCATGGGGGTAAATAGACACATCCACAAGTATTTGTGGATGCGCCGGCTTATCTGCACATGTCAACTAATGAACACAACAAATATAGCGGCGGACAAGGAATGAGAGAGGAACTGGGGACAGGGGAATGGGGGCACGCACTTACTTTGGTTTGTTACAGTGCTTTTCAGTTATGGTGCCGTTAATTGGATTTACATGACGGAATATGAAGTGCATTTTCACATCGTTGCCGCACTTGTCCGGCCCAAACATAATGGTGTACGGTGTCTTGTCATTGAACTACACAAACAAAAGATAACAAATGGCAAAAAGACAATAGTAAATAATATGCCGACTTTTGGAAAGCAGTTGCCACAGCTGTCGGAGCTGTCAAAGCTTACCGTGGTCAGATCATCGGTTTCCTTGCCCGCCGACAACAGTTTGATGTACGAGCCACCGCACTCTTGACCCTCCTGTGGAAAAAGTAGTACATGAAATTGGGTCGATTAGTGACAGTTACTATTAATTGGATTATCCGATTATTGGTGCGACTGATGCAATCGGCATAGCCATTGCAATGGTCAAAAGGAAACGCACCTGCATTGTGACCTCATATTGTACCACCAACGGTTTGTTGGCTTTGAATTCGAACGGTTTGGTGAGACGGGCCGAGATGGCGGCATGCTTTGCCTTGGATTTGAGCACCAGGCCCTTATCCTTGGGCCAGACAATGCGCTGTGGCGATTCCCAGTTCCAGATACCATCGTATTTGGCTATTTCCTCGGCAATGTCGTCCTTCTTGGCCTGCGAGTGGATCCACTGCTTGCGGGATGCCTCAACATCATCAAAATGATCGGCGAAATGGAACTTTCTGGGCTCGATGACGGGACTCTCGTAAACCAGCTCCTCTGACACAACGTCAGCAGCTTCCTCCTAAAAGATACATTCGAATTAACCACGTTGAGATAAGCGAAGATATGATAAAACAAAAAACACGCGGTTGACACACTTTTCAAACCAAAGAGAGAGAGAGAGAGAGAGAGAGTGGCAGAGGGAGAGGGAGAGAGGGGACTTGCGTAAGTCGGTTTAATTTATGCATACAGATATATTTCGAATTTGATATAGTAATGCATACTGAGATATCGCAGGTCATAGCTGTAAACTATGGTCACGCGTAACCTACACACATTAACCCCTCCCCCAATATACTTCCGCCCCTTTCTAGAACAGATGTTGTTGCTATACCGACTGACGTGTACTTTTGTGCGCCGGCGGTAACCGGCCGCCAATCAACATCTGCATACATACATACACGCATATATGTATGACTTTGCGTATGCATGTATGTATGTTGAATGGAGAAAATCACTCACCTGCACATCTTCAACGATGCCGTCGTCAAAATCATCGATATCTGCATTGGCGCCGGCTGTTGGGCCAAACACTAGAAAACAGGCTAACAGTAGGGCCAATACCGTTCGGCCCCGGCAATATATTTTCTGCATTTTGCTAGTGGTTTTTCTCTCTTTTTAATTTTTGTGTTTCAACCACTTCTCTCTCACGCCCGTCCCGCTGTTTGCAACGTTGAATGTAATCAGCGATTGATTTTCGCTTTGTGCCTGCTTGCGTATCTTTTCAACGATTACTGCGTACTGCTTGCTGGGCACTGTGAAAAAAAACGAAAAATGAAATCTAGCGCGGCCAACTAATTGTAATTAAGTTAAATTAAATTATACATTCTCACTGCGCCTACTGCTTTGCTGTTTTGCTTCTTATTTTTCTTTTGGCTCGGCAGCACTGTTGCCAACTTAGCTATTTTATGGCTAGATCTGGCTATTTTCAGAATTCGTTTGCTAGACAGATTTCAAAATTGCCATGAGCTGGAAATCTGGATTAAATTAAATTCTATTACTCCTCACTTAAAGCGCGCAGTTTAAATTTTTTTTTAGTTGTTTAGCAATAATTGCCGAGATTCCGGTGCTAAGTAGTATTTGGCTAGTATTTGACCAATTTCGCATCGCAAATTCAGCTATCTTTCAGATTTTTCCCAGCCAAAAATAGCTATTTATTTCTCTAAAGCAGCAGCCCTTATTCTCTTGGTGCTAAAAAATACCAAAATTGTGCGCGTGTTTAGTGTTGAGCAGTGCGCATGATCGCCATGTTGGTGACGTCACAGCTGACCGTTTAAATTTAATTGTATATAACGAATTTTCATTATTTAATGGAATGTTAATTAAAGTTAACCAATTAATTATTTATTTATTGTCAATTAAGAGCAGCTGACCTAGTGTTATTTTACATTTTGAACAAATACAAGAAAAAATTGATCTAAATTAAATAACTAATTTTAAAATTATAACTTAAATGAAATTATCGATTGCATTAGTAATAATAATATGAGTAAGGATAGACAGTATGGTTGTATTGATATCATTACAATCATTAAATATGCTGCATTTCTGTAAAATAATTTTTTTAATATGTAAAGTGCTAAATCACCATAATAAAATAAAAGATTTGAAAAGAGGGTTTTTTAAATAAATGTATTTTGCACGAGTGCAATTAGTTTAAAAGCTTGCCAGATAAAATCATGCGTATCTCCGCCATCAACTAAGCTACTTAGGTAATAAAGTCGGCTGGGACAGCAAAACTTTTCAATATGCATGAACATAATATATACTTTTTATTTAGAATTTAAAGAAAGGTTATATTCGCCACGTTGAAGATTGGATACCCTACCTCCCCTGTAAAAAAATGTGTCATATGATTATATTTTTTATTTTGTTCTAAAAACTATGAGCAATTATTATAAAATAAAAAATAAAAAAAACATACAAGTTATTTTTAACAGTCAGAAAGATCGACAGATAGACTTTAAGAATAGTACATTATACTTTATGTGGTCAAATTTCTATTATATCCTATGTAAGGGTATACCAATTACTGGTTTATAAAGCGGAGAGCGGAGTGCAGTTAACACCCCGTCCGTGCATTCATGGGACCATTGAATTCGTCCGCTCCCATCGGCGCGTCTGACTGTTGCAGTTGTGAAGAAAAAAGCTTTCTGTTTAATGGAATATTTAACACAATTTACAAAGTTTCTAAAGACAAACAATGGCTCAGACACTCGCTCTCAAAATCAAGCACAACTTTTATTGCAGCTTGTTGTTGTGGTTGTTGTTGTTGTTGTTGCCTGAGCGTAACGAAACTTAAGCGCAAACACATACGTTCTTGTTGTTGTTTATGGAAATTGTGTAATGACAGTTAATGACGGCACTACACCTAGATATGTACACTACACCTGCACAGGTGTACACCCACCCATCTCCCTAGCCTGTCCGGCCCCACGGCACACCAGCGCATAATTAGTTTGAAGTGTCAGTGTTGGTAAGTGTTTTATTAGCTCAAGCAAGAAGCAGGACGCCTACAAACACTTGTGCTCGATTTTCGTTGTTGTTGCTGCTGCTGTTCCACTAAGCGAAGGGTGCATAATGAAAGTCAACACAATGGACAGCTTGCCAGATAAAAGAGATATAGTAGTATGTTTATACCAGATAAATGATATACCAACATGTTGCAAATAATATGGATGCTACGGATAAAATTAAACTCATACTGACCGCCGTTTTCTTTAATTTATCTGGTTTTTCGAGCTCTAAATTTCTGGCATTACTCAACAAAGCTGATAGTATTATAAAGGAAATTGACGAATACTATCGAAATACGAATACTAGGAAATCAAACCGAAACTAAATAAATAAATATGAATGTAGAATTATTTTAAAGGCCAACTATGATAAAATGACATTGCGTTTGTTTCAGTTTAGTTTTGATAAAGTTATGAACGCATTCAGTTGGTTATTATTATTATTATACATTTTATATACTTGTCACGAGTTAGAATTGGTTTATATTTAATTTATTGAAAGTCTAACACGTGGCACTTGCAATGGATCTTTTTAGTACATAATTTTCATACATCATAAACTTGAAATACTGCAAAACCGTACTTAACACCCTAAACATAAGTACAACTCAAAAGATTCAAAATGAAAGGACTACAGAGACAACAAATACCAAGGAGTAAGAGCTATGCAAACTAAAATTGGCAGGAGCTCATCAGAGGTCCTAAGTAATGCGCAGGAGCAACGGCAAGGATGTCGACATTAATTTTGACGTCGAGTCGCAAAAGTTTTGTTTTAAGCCTTTGGACAACGCTCTGTACACACAATAAAAAAAAAAGAAAGCTCAAACATTTTCACCTGCAGGCCAAGAGCACCAAAAGGTGTGTGTATATGTGTGTGTGCTAGGACAAGTACATGAATAAGTGTGTGTGTGTGTGTGTGTGTGTGCTGAGTATCAAAAAACATATGAAGGAAGCGTCGTTACAAGCGCACGAGTTCAACTTAGTGTGTACTTAACTTCCGTTACATGGACACTCACACTCACACTGACACTCACACTCTCTCGATGTGTGTACATGCACGCACGCACACACTCATAGTCCATTCACACGCATGGCTTGCTGCATATGTATATGTGTGCGGTGTTTGTTTGTTTATGCCAAAAGTGTTGTAAAGTGCGGCGCTTTGTCGGCAGGAAACGCTGAAAATTTATTACCGGACAATTTTGTCATGGCATAAAAAAGAGAGACAAGCAGAGTGGGCTCTCCCTAACCCTTACACCCTTACACACACACACACACACACTCACAAGCACACGTACACACATACACTAAGAGAGACACGGGCACAACCATTCATATGCATATGCATAGTTTGCTGGGCGTATAAGTGTATGCAAACATGCATAAAAAAAAATGTGGAGCAACACGACATCAAGGAGCAGAGACGGAGGATAGAAGGAGGGAAGCCTAAGCAGGCGGGTGGAATGCATTAAAAATTCAAAATGCCCGACGCCCAACGGACAAAGGCTGCCTGCCATTAACACCGAACTATGCGGCATACACACAAACACACACACATACCCCACACACACACACTAACGTGGATACATTTGTTTGGTGGCCTCTTAAGCTCCATCCCATGTTCGGACACCTGTGTGTGTGTGTGTTTCTGTGTGTCGGCGACTTTGCTTTGCACGCCTTTCAACAGTTCGTTTTCGCACCTTTCAAATGAGTCCTGTCCGTGTCCGTGCCCGTGTGTGTTAAGGGAGTATGAGGGGGCGGGGCATCAAGAATTTGCACCGACGTTAAAACAGAATTGATTTGTTATTCATGTTTGCTGACTTATGGCCAACACTTTTGGCGTTGCGCCTACCATTCAACGAATCTGGCCCTGGCGCCAAGTTTCCTTTACGACTATTTCTCACTTTGCTTGTATTTTATTTACTTTTTTATTCTCGTTTATTTTCGGTGAATAGTGAAAATTTAATGCAACCAGCGCGCGCATTCACCTGTAATGTCTCTCAGTGTGCTTGTATGTGTGTGTGTGTGTGTGAGTGGGTGGAGCTGAACATGAAAAGAGGGGACACAGGGGGCAAGAGGGCACTCTGAAGTTGCCGCTTGGCTTTTATTTTTATTAAATTGCCGCAAGGGGAACATTTAGCGCATGTTTTAATAAAAGAAAATAAAAAATACAAAATTGCGTGAGTTGCGGCCCATGAATTGGCAATGTTAGCAGGAACGAGCTGTGCTCCTGAGTGGCCAAAACTGAAAGGGTTCCGTAAATGAGGGAAGCAGCGATAATATAATGTCAAAGGATGCTTGAATGAATTACACTTTAAAGAGAAAAATAAAAACATTTTAATTAACGTACAGTACTCTGCACTTCACTCAAGTACTGTCCTAGTATAGTTTAAATAGATACTTGAAAATAAATGTGCAATATAATAATATTTAATTGCCCTCTCGAATACTTATCTTTCACTACATTTTGTCAATTTTGTCATTGACGAATTTGTCTGCTTCAGCAAATATTTGAATGGTATTCCTTTGAAAAGCACTTTGATTTGGGTATTCCTTGTGAATACCTTGAGGCTCCTATTGTGTTTATTACAAAAGGTGGGCAATTTGGGAGCAGTTTTTGGTGTTCGAGGGAGAATGCCACCAAGTTTTAATCACCTGAGCTGACAAGTCAAGACAAATGAAATTGGCTCCAGTCGCATCTTTTGTGTGCTCGGGCGTGAAACCAACTCGACCACGCCCACACAGCCATCCCCATCAGTCGTGGATGCGGCGGCATAGAAAAAATCTGTCTGGATAAAACAATAAATCAAGGCATAGAAAATATTTAAATTTAAATGTTTTAAGCAGACGGAAAGCGGAACTGAGTGCGGTGGTAGTCACTTTCATTATTGAAAATATAAATCACATTCATTTGGCTGCAAAATAACAAACAAACAGCCTGGAGCACTCATCTATACCCTTTGAGAGAAAAGAGCTGCAAGCTGAAGCCGTAGGTGGAGTTGGAGTTGGGTCCAACTGGGACGATTTTGTTGTCTGTTTTTGTATTTTGCGGCTGCTTTGCGGTGGGTTTTACGATAAAAACAAACAAATTCATAGCTAATAAAATTGCTAATAAATAAACGAGAATGGCGTAAGCGCAAAAAGGGACACGAGCCAAAACAAAGCAGCCGCAAAGTACAAAAAAAAAAAAAAATAAATTACAAAAACAAAAACAAAGAAATATAATGAAAAGCACGGCGACGCCAACCTGGCCACATTGACCAACAGCCGGCGGCCATTTTGGGGCAAGCGGTGCATTAACCAGGTGTGGGTGGGTGGAAGACTCCAGTCACAAGTTGGGCGTGGCACTCGCGTGCCTTAACTGCCAACAATTGCCACCAATTTCGTGTTCCCATTCTTTCTCCCTTTTTTTTTTTGTTATTTGTTGTTGCCGTTTGTGGGTTTTTTAAATTTATTACCAACGTGTACAGTGAAATATGCGACTAAAAAATACCCAATATCAGATAAAATTGGCATCTTCCACAGCAAAAGTATTACAGAAATTACTGAAGACTTTTCTAAAGTAAAAGTCTTCAAATATTATCTCAGATCAGAAAAGCGGTTTGAAGTCATATCTTCTATGTAGAGATATTGACTTGGATGTCATTAAACTCTTTTAAAGCTTGAAGAGTATTTAAACCACATTCGTTTTTTAGATATATGTATATAAAAGTGTATTTTTTAACATTATTGTTTTCTTTGGCGTTCTGTTTGTTATTGTGCACCATTTTTAATCAAATGATTGTTGGCGTCGCGCTGTCGTCGTTGCTTACTTTCAACATAAATCCAATTACCTTTTGATGAAAATGGCTAGGCAATGGCAGCATTTGGCTTTATGTAAATCAGTTGAAAAACTGTATTCAAGTTTATTAGCCCTTTTCAGCTGACCGGAGGTGCTGGACCATAAAAAAGTGCCCAGTCAGCAAAATGAGCGTTGAAAAGATCAGAGCAGCGCAAAACGTGGGTCATCATTTCATGTCTCAGCTCATAAATCTGCAGCATAAAAACCGCTGAGAGCAGCAAAAGCAGCTAAAGTTACCACTTACAGAAAGCCAACTCCTGACCAAACTGACAGACTCATAGAGGTCATAATTCTCCTGCAATTTGATTTTCTTTGTCTTTTTTTTGCTCTGCATTGTATTAAATGGTAGAAAGTGGGTTTTATGCTTTGCTCTCATTATTTGCATTTTTATTAGGGCCGTCTTGAAATTGAGGCGTTTAATGAGCTTAAGCATTGGCCAAGAGATTGACGTTGGATATGAAACAGATTTAATGTGTATAAAAAGATTGTCAGATAGATTCTAGATCAACTTTTAATAGCTGAAATTCGCTGAAGCTGTCTACTTTAACAACCTTTTTAGGCAGATTGCGATAGATTTCCCATTTCCACCATAGCAAACACATTTTTCTTTTTTTTTTAAGGGGTAAAAGGGAATTCGCACAGCGTACAATGTTGCTCACTTTAATGCAAAATTAATAAACCAAAAACAGCTGCTAAGCCATAAACCAAACTAACTGAGCTGCTGTGGCGCCAGAGTAGAGACCAGCTCTCTAATCTTAGCCTGAAATTCGACCTAAATAAACAAACATGCACACATTGATAAACACACTCACACACTCACACACTTATAGATAAGAGCACACAGATAGAAATCCAAGGTCGTGATATGAGACGCGCACGCTGATAAACTCGAGGGTCCAACCGCAAGGCGCCGGCAAAACAAACCAACAAACCAAACACTGAACATGCACAGAGTCAAAGGAATAAACCAAGCAAATAATCCT
Organism: Drosophila phalerata; assembly: GCA_951394115.2. Classification (NCBI taxonomy): domain Eukaryota; kingdom Metazoa; phylum Arthropoda; class Insecta; order Diptera; family Drosophilidae; genus Drosophila; species Drosophila phalerata. The sequence goes on from OX596005.2 coordinate 24,466,133, forward strand.
TTGGCTTATGTAAAAAAACAACAACAAGAATAAAGAAAGTAAAAAACAAAACAAAACGAAACGAAACCAAACAAAATCTAAACGAAACGACAGCCAAAAAATGCCCGACTGACAAGTGAAGCAAGCGAGGCGAGACAAATATGGAGGTAAGGAGGAGACATAAAGCCGCCAAAATTGTACCGACGACTATTTGGCTGGTTCGTGCTGAACCCCATCATCATTTTCTGCCTATGCACACACAGTATACACAGACACACCAAGTATACCAAGTATTTGTTTGCTCTGGTATCTCATACTATTCAGTCAGATTTTAAAGAAAGAGCGCCAAGGAATCTTCAAGGCGGTCGCATTGTCCTTTTGCTTATCGCGATGCTCGTGATGCTCGAAAATCATCCCCAGCCTGTGAGGCGACATTTTGAACTCTGTTTTTGATTTTGATTTCGCATCATCATTCACTTTTGCCTCGCCTCGTGTGTTGGTGTTTGTGCTGTTCTTGGTGTTTATCTTGTTTTGAGCTGTGTTGTGTTGTGCTGTGTATCCTTGGTATTAATTTGCTTAAGTGTTGTCCTTGTTGTCGGGTTAAGATTTCAGTGGGCGATAAGCGAGCTAATTTTGTGTAATGAAATAAATTAAAATCTAGAAATAGGTATGAAATGAAGCGTAATTTGCTGGGTCATTGTGAACTAAACAAATTGTCTTGATAATGCGTCATTACGTATACGCCATGTTGTACATTTTGTACCGTAGGACAAATGCTAAAATTGTACTTAGAAAGTTATATTAATTTTATTAAAGAAAATCATAAATTCATATTTGTCTTTTATTCATTTTTGCCAGTTTGACTAATTGTAAATTCATTTATTACCATACAGTTGATCCAGAAATAAGCTTAAAGTTTTACAGATTACAATATGAACTGAAAAGCAAATACAAAAATATTTAACTCACTCTCTTGTGCTTCTGCCAACTTCTTTTGGCCTTGGCTTTCGAATGTAGGTTGACGGTTGTCGATTGTCGTTTGTCGTTTGTCTGTACGCCCTTCTTGACGGCCATTTTATGAGTCCTCCTTCTTCCCCTGCATGGCTAATTCGATGCCAAACTATAAAATTGGTTAGCTCTGCCACATATGAAAGCATTTATTTCAATATGTGGGCGTTTTACTATCGTGCGTTGTGCGTGTCTGTGTGTCTGTGTGTTTGTTTAGGCCAGAGCTTAGCATATGGTAACTGACATAGTGGCCCATTCAATGGCAGGCGACTCAAGTGACTGTGTGTCTGTCTGTCTGTCTGTCTGTCTGTTTGCCTGCCTGTCAGTATGCCAGTCGTGTGGGCAATCTGTGTACGTGGCACTTGGCATGCTTAGAATCTCATCTGTGACACTCGTTAAACTTGTCGCCATTTAGTTAAATCAACTAAACTGAATTCAACTATGGTCTGAGCTGGATATAAACTAGCCCATACTTGAACTCTGGTGGCATGGTGGCATGTCGACTCACGTACACTGACCGGATGCAAAGCGGAAGTCGTGCATATCTCTTTCCTACGGGCGCATTCACAACTAGCGTGACTTTTCATAGCGTCCATATTTATCAGCATAATTTAGTTGTGGTGTGGGTGGTGGTTGGGTGAGAGTAATGACCACAAGCCGTTCCACTGTGGTCCAACTGCATTAGTTAGAGCACTCTTTGTGTAAGTACGAGTATTTGCCGGATTACTCCGCCCATCGGTCACCGGTCGGTCGGCTTTAATTAAGCTGCCACTTGAATTATTAAACTAAGGCACGCTCAAAATCATAACAAATTCCTTAACAAGCGCATTTTTGTAATTCATATCCGCTCGTGGGTGGCTAAGGGTGGTTAAGTCATCCACCCACCGTTGAGTTGCCACCCGCCGCGAAATCAGTTGCTTGCAACTTTGTATTTTTGAAGTAGTTAATAATTTTGCCTGGCGCAGGTAAGTCGAGCAAACTCTGGCTAAGGATGGCAATTGCCTATGGCCACGAGTTGGAATATAGTTGGCAAGGATGCGCATATTTCAGTGAGATTGCAGCCGGCTGACTTGACTAACTTGGCTGACTTGACTCGCCCTGCACTTGAACTCCGCTGCGCTTTTGGCCATAAAAGTTAACGTGCTGCAAAAGTTGGTTAATCAATTTAGACTTGAGTGTTGATAATAGCCATAATCTTGGCGGAATTTCAATGCATAGCCTTGGGTACTTGAGATTCTAGTGCTATCATGCCTGATGTTGTCAATGGCAAAAGAAAGATCATGGCTAGTACTGAGCTTCCATGGAACCGACTTGAACGGCACCACAGAATTTAATCTGCCAGCCACTTGGCCAGGTTCAGTGCTCTGGACGTTTCAGTTAGCCAACAGCAATCCCATGGTTTACGCAAACTCTCGCCTCGGCCTTATTAAATGTTTTGCCTGTGGCCAAATCTTAGCAGCTCGCTGGCTCCGACCATGACTTTGCGTACTGAGCACGTTGGTTTTACCAGGCCTTTTAGCCAGGTTTTCCAGCCGCAACGACAACGTCAACGCAACGGTTTTTCCAACTTGCTGTCAAAGCCAAAACTGCGCGGCTCAGCCGCTTTTCGCGTAATTAAAAAGTGTGGCCAGCATTGTTCGGACCGCCGTTGACTGCCTCTTGGCCATACTTGTACCTACTGGCCAAATGGGCACTCGCTTCACTTCACAGCTTTGTCAGATGGAGGCGAGATGAGCGAAGAGAGATGAGGAAGGCAGAGAGCTGCGTCTGCTGTGGTCCATTTTTGCTGATGCTCGCATAAATGCGCTTGAAGTTTTAGACGCAGCATAAGAGATTTAAGCTCTTCCTATTTCTTTCTCCTCCTGTCCGTTTGTCAGACGCTTAATTTGCGTGGGCAATGAAAAAAGGAGTACGAAAAAAATGCATATTTCAATTTAATTAACGCTAATGAAAATGTTTCAAACTTGCACGTTGCACGTTTGTAGTAGTTGTAACCATGGTTAGCAGTCGGGTTGATTTGCAGCAACTCTCATTTGCTGTTTGTCGACTTGCAACTTGCAACTCGCAACTTTAGCGCTCTCTAACAACTCAGCTAAATTTGTCAGCACACCACAAAAACCAAAATGGGTTCTCTCTCACTTTCTCCATCTATTTCTTTTGAACTTTCTCTAGTTCATACACTGACGCTGATTTCCGCTTCCGCTTAGAGTTCGTACGGTCAGAGGAGAAACAATGCGCCTGCCAAACTTATTTGTTCGCCACAAACTGTTGCACAAACAAGCACAATGCAATTTCAATCAATTTTATGGCACATTTATTTGCCAAGCACCTGAGCACCTACACTGATAAAAAAAATTGCTCTAAAATCAAGATTTTGGTTGCAGAACTAAAATTTTTGGTCTTATGCGTCTAGAACACAAATTCTTAATTTAAGAGAATATTTAAAATAAGACCAAGTTCTTATTTTAAGAATAAATTTTCTTAAAATTAAATTAAAAAATAAAAAAAATTTTAAATTATTTTTTTTTAATTATTTTTATATGTGTATATATATAATATTATTTTGTCTTGGCAATTCTGTAAATTTTATTCTTATTTGTTAAGCAGTGTCTCTAACAAGAGCCCCACGGAGCCACCATTTATTTCATATGAAATTTTATATATTTTTACCTTCCTACCAATTTAAGATTTTTATTCTTATATTAAGATTTTATGATTTTTTAGATTAAAAATCTTAGTTTTAGTAATTTGGTCTTAAAATAATTTTATTATTAAGAAGCTGGTCTTTTTTTTCAGTGTACCTTTGCCATACCCATACCTACATTGATGCAATGCGTTGCAGTTTGTAAATTACTTCCAAGTGCATTTTCATCGCATAGAAAATTTCATAATAAATTATGGCAAACTTGTTTGACTTCCTTTGTTTTGATGTAAAACAAAAGGAGCTTTGCATAAAACTTTCCCATCGAAGACTTTGTTTGCTGTTGCCAAAGAAGAAACTTCCCATTGAGTGTAGAATTTGATTCACAATATTTGTACATATATATTGTACAATGTACTTACATACATATTTTAAATGACTCTCAGCATGTGAGAAACTGCTAGAGACAAGACAAACAAACTTCATCTGCTTCATTTGATTGACTTTTTCATCGTTTATAGACTATAAAACTCGATTTAAAATAAGGTTCGATTCTTAGTCCGACTAACCTTTTGTTTTGGTTGGTATTTCAATTTCCAATTTCTCAGTTAAGCTGAGATGCAATTATGGCCAGACAATTGCTATTGACAATTGAGAAACAAATGGCATTCATTATGTGCTCAAAGTGCAAAAAGCTGTTTCAAATTAACAATACTCGCACACATGTCAGGCTCTGCTCAATATCGTTGGTAATCCTTTCATTCTGGCCTGTCATGTTGACAAGACATAACTTTTGGTTCTCAAAGCGCAAAACTATGACAAACAGCTACAGTATGGTACTAACAACGAACAACAAACAACAAACGACAAACGAACATACGTCAACGTTTTGAGACAAGTGCACAAGTGTAGAAATGGAGATCACACAGACAGGTCCAAGGATGTAGACAACAATTCTGGATTTCTGAATTTCGGGATGTCTGAATGTCTGGATGGTAAAGCCAACATATGCGCTGCATGAAACGATGTCGCCGCCTTTCAGTTGTCACATGTAGTATGGCCAGTTGTCTGCCGCTCTCCGCTCATGGCTGCTGTTGTTGTTGTTATTGTTGTTTACTGCCGCAGTTGACGTCTGTGGTGACATCTGAAGTGGCGCACACATGGAGTGCAGGCGGCATCATCAGGCATTCGAATAAATGCCGGCAGCATTATAAGAGAACTGAACACTGAACATTGGAACACCGACTGCCTAATATGCCTGCCGGCAACAGCGTTATCCTGTCCCAGGCAATGGAGCATGAGCTTGCCACTTGCAGCCACAACACTGGGCACTGAATTGTTGCCTGTGCACGACATTTAAATGGCTAACACAAATGCATAATCATGTAATTGTGAGGTTTGTTTAGCGCTGCAATTGCACCTGAGCACCGACATTGCGCATACGCAACGTAAGCCGGCAACCAACAAGCTAGTTAAGTTAAGGCTTGCCTGCCCTTTTTAGCTGTTTTTTTTTTCTTTTGGCCATCCATTTGATTTAATGCCCCGCTTAGTAACCGACAATTGTGCACAACACTTTGTTGGCATTCTTTTTGCGTGGCCTGACACTTAACAGTGAAAAATTGTGAATTATTATGGCAGCACTTGGTTGAAAGCCCGCACAGTAAGTAGGCAGCAGTCAACGTGGCCATGGCTGCCTTTACCAGTTTATGGCTGCGATTTGTTACGCACCATTGTGCCTGCTAGCCACAAAAGCTTCAACAACACCAGGACAAATACCAGCACAATCAACAGTGGGAGATGTAGACGCTGAAGCTGAAGCTGAAAATGAAGCTAAGGCTGAAGCTGGCTATTCGCTATGATATGCCAACGGGCCAGGTAAACAAATAATTCAAAGCCATTTGCGTGATGTGGGCCGGGCAGCTGCTCAAGCTTAGTGCCAGGAACTGTCAAGTGTGGAAAAAGTGTCAGCTCCTTTTGCTATGTAAGGTGATTATGACACTAAAGAGGGGCGACCTCTTTGGCTTTGGTCGTGTTTTAACAAAGGTGTCAACAATGTTTTAAGCATTCGCTTATCGGAACAACACAAAAAGCAAATCTCAAGTATACCCTGTAATCATCACTTAATGTGGATAATAAGTAACTACATCAAGAGAAATTGATACAAATACACACACATGGAATTATAAACTTTATGTTTAAAATAATAAAACAATTAAAACAAATTAAAAAATAAATATTTTTATTAATTATTTGTATGAGCTTTAAAAATTAAATTGTGTATAAAAATTCAATTCAGTTCAAAGATAAGTCCAATTAACGAGAGGATTTATTTCTCAGTTAAAGACGACAAAAAATGAAACTTATTTAACAGAAATTTAAATGATAGATTTTAAATGTAATTTTATTAAATTTAATTGCCCAAATGTTGGCCAGAGAAAGCTGCTTACTAACCTAATCAAATTCCTTTAGACTTAACAGATCTTAAAGTAATTAATTAAAGCTTAGCTAGATAAATTTAAAAAACCTATTTTACTCTTCGCAAACTTGTAACCTAAAAAGAGTCTTTGCTTTTGCATTTTGCACCTCTGCACATAGAACGTGTTTACCCAGAGAAGCAACAAAAAAAAAAGAAGGAAATGGATAGGAATGGGAAGAGAAGAAAATCGTAGCGACCTTCGTCCTGCTCCTCGTTTGCCTAGGCGCCTTGCCAAGATGTTGGCTTTGGCAAACAAAAAATCTCATTAATCCATTAAGTAAATGCGAAGAAAAAGTTCAAAGCGGCTGCAGCACAGTGAGTCACACATACAAACACAAGTACAGCTACAAATGCACAGAAATGTGTATAGATGTGTGTGTGTTTCAACGTGTGTGTGTGTGTGTGTGTACTGCTTGGCGACACTGTAAGAGAAAGCCTTTTGGGAGCACTAATGAGTTTGACATTGTTTCCTACTAACAAGCGCCAAAGTTAGACGAGGCCCAAGCATCCACCAGGTGGCAAAAGCTTCTGCACCGCCAGACATTTGCCTTGCCTTGGGATCCTCTGGCATTTCTATTACGATTTCACCAGATGCTGGTCCCTGTCTCTCTGCCAGTTTCCCATCCTTTTCCAGTATCCCCGATGCTGCGTCTACAGCTTTAATGAATTTTCTTGAAATTCTCCCATTTCTGCACTAATTAAAAGAGTGTTGATAGCATTTTGCAATTTTACTGTTAAAGGCCTTAAAGCCGATTATTAAATCAGCTGGGAAGCAAACGATGCATATCGAACTCAGACTGTATGAAGCTATGAGTATTCTATAGCTGGCATTTCCTGTATGGCAGCCATATTTTTGGCATGACTAATGTTTCCCTTTTGACTCATTTGGGTACACAAACCCATACACACACACACACACACACACACATTCAGAGCAGAGCTCTTGAATGCAGGATTGGTCTTTTACATACAGAGACAGGGCTAAAACTACGTTTTGTGCAACTTCATACTCGACTTTTGTGTGCGCAATTTCGGTTCCGACAGCTCCGATTGTAAATTACGCCCTAATGCGCCCATTTGTATGCTACAAAAATTGCCGCTTATTGAATATTTAGCAGGGAACGCGAATACCTGACATCCTGATAGCGAGTTAGGCGTTGGAAATGGCTGGTGTGGAGCTGTTTTTTAAATGAACTCATTTGGGATTTCGTATGCGTGTTTTGGTCGCAGAAAGAAAACTTTTGCCACTTTAAATAATTAAGCCAAGCGAAGGAAAAATCTCACGCTGAGTGGGTTGCAACTCGCATACTGGCAAAGGAATACTCTTACTTCTATTCCTACTGGCATTCGAACTTCTTCTCCTAGTCTTCAAGCATTGATAGGCAAGCATCAACAATGACTGACAGACCAACTGCCTGGGGCCAGACGGGGCAAAATATCCGATAAGAGCTAAACAAGCAAATGAAATTCGAAGTCTGCCCAGGGCCCTGAACAGAGCCGACATAGCAGTACAATGGGCAAGTGTTAATGCTTGGTGTATTGTGATTCTTCTTTAAAAACCCCGAAACCTGCGAACTCTCTGATGTTATACGATCGACTTTTTTGTAGATCTTTTCTTCTCTGCAATGGGTATAACATTTAAAATATATTTAACAATTTATAATTATCAAATTTAACTTTATTCATTTTATATTCCTCAAATAAAAAAAAAAGTATTAAATAGTTATAATAGTCAATTTCTTAATAAAAAATATTCTTATTTGTAGTTTTTATTGCAAAACTAAAAATTGTTTGATACCTTTAATTGAAGTTGATTGAATAATATATTGATACCATCCATTTACTTTGTTATTTTTGTACTTTTGTTGGTCTTTTTATGATTTTTTGGTATGGGCATTTAATTTATATTTTCCATTTTAATTATGATGATTCTAAAACATCTTTTGATATAAAAATTTCTGCTGTTTCCGGGATATTTCCCAGAAATGGAAATTTTTGTCAATTGCGTCCCACTGTGCTATCTTTGGAAATGTCATTTTAAAATGCCTTTCAATTCAGTGTGTGCACCCACAGTCGTCCCCCCAAAGAGGAACAGGAGGAATTGGAGCTCTATGCCTTTTGGTGGCGTTGGCAATGACGCAATCGATACTTCATTAAGATATCGTGTTTTTGTGCCTAGACGCTTTCCGTTTACGTTTCCTTGATTACTTTACATAGTTGTTCCTTTACTCGGCTCAATTGCTTTGGTCTCCAATCTTATCTGCATTTTGGCCTACACTTCAAGGCTGACTGTTTGGCTGGTTAGCTGTTGGGATGGCTGCTTTGGCTGTTTGGCTGCTTTGGCTTGTTGACTGCTTGGCTCTTTGTCTTTTACACTCGGCAAATAAATCGCAAAATCCTATCACAGAGAGGCCCAACATTATTTGCCACAGGATGTATGCATGGAGGCGTCATGTGGCTCCATTTGCCATGGAGTCGAGCCTATTTAATCGTCTGGCCTGAGCCGGGACAGATGAGTTTGTTAGACCGATGTCTGTTTATCGCACGGGCACAATCAAATTAGCGCACATCGAGTACAAATAACTAAAGATAGGCAAACAAATGCCACGTTGCCAGCTGGTATTCTGGTCAGATCTAGGGGGAATGGAAGGGAGGGAGGGAGGGAGGTAGGGAGGTAGGGTGGTCATAAGCACAGTGTGTGGTTGGCTTTTGGCTTCTGGCGGTTGCCGCCAGTCCACTGACTGTCAACCGCCGACTGCAGTTGGCTTATGAGCAGCTAAGTAGCCGTGGCCCAATGCAACTTTGTGTCAGTTGTCAGTTGTTAGTTGAACATTTTTGAGACTTGTACTCGTGAGTATCTTGTATCTTTCGAGTTGAGGTTGCCGCCTGCTGTGCACGAGTTGCATGGACTTGGACTGGCAAATGAACTTCTGTAGGGTCTTTGGGACTTTAGGGTTCTGGGGGTGTCTGCAACAATTGCACTTTGTACTTTGCTTTCCCACTGTTGTTGTCACATTGTCAAGACTTTTGTTGTGCTGTCAACGGCGCTGCAAGAAACTTTGTTCATATCGTCACATGACAGCCAGCTCAAAAAATATGAGCAAGGGTCCACGACACATACACATACATTGGGTACCCGCCACCCGCCACCCTCTATTCTCTATACACTAGTCTCTGCTCGGTGCTCGGTGCATGTCAGGCTTACCACAATGTTGCAGGCTTGTCGTTGTCATATCAACAGCCACAAGTGCGCCTTTTCACCCATTTAATCAACATTACTTGTGCTTAAATCAATTACAACTAATTACATTTTATGCCCCGTTGAAGGCAACTTTGTGACTCTCTACCAGTCTCTCTCTCTCTCTATTTCTCTCTCTATTTCTCTCTCTGTCTCCTTTTCACTCGTTGTCTCTTTCTTTTTTCGGTGTCACCGAAAAGTATGCAGTGCAACATTTCGCAGGGAATGGCAACAAAGTAAAATATCCTTTGAGTGTGCTCAACTTCAACTCACATGCGTTAATAGAAACTGTCGGTGTCACCCTTAACATCTCACGTATACTCAAGCACACACACGCATACACATGCACACACACACACACACATTGGAGCACATTTTTCGGTTTTGTCTTATTTGGAAAATTGCAGTTGACTCACAACTTAAAGCAGAGGTGCAACAATTAAATGTCAAGTGAACGGCAACATAATAAACACGGATTACACGCTGTTCAATTCTTTCTAGTGTCCTTTGTAAAATCAGATGTACGATATATGCTCTTTTAGAGTTCCGTACATCGCTTTAAAATAGATATAGGTTCAACTTAATTAAAGATATATAGCATAGAAATGCAATATATGTAAATTCTATATAAAATATCTATACATTGAAAGCATTCCTTAGATCTAAAAAAATATAAAAATTAAATATCATTGGATTCATAAGAGTAATTATAATACATTTTTACATTTTCTTTTGTTTATTTTTCTTATTCAAACGATTGGTCTATCTTTCTGTCTATCTTTTCTAGTAAAGTGATAGCTTTTAGTTGTTATTCTAGAACACTTTGCTCACACTTCTAATATCGTGTATAAGTTTTGTAACTCATGGTTAAACCATTTAGCTTACCATATAATAACAGTCTTTGCTATATCAGCAAAAACATAGTAAGCTTTATGTGTATGTGTGTGTGTGTGTATGTGTGTTAGTAGCTGGAGTTATGAGTTAATAACAGTGCTAGAAGCAGACTGACTGCAGGATTTTGAGTAGCTCATAAATATGCATTTTCGTTTCGCCTTTGTGCCGAGGACTTGCCATATTAATTTTTAATATGCCAACGCAGTTAGTAGGGGGGAATGGTCAACTTCCGCGCCAGGATACCTGTCCGACTAGGGGACAAAAAGCGTTGGCTAATTAGCGTGCTTGCTCAATGGTCGATTGCCACGCGAAATGGCCAGGACTAAACACAGCGTTTAAAGCCAAAAAATAAACAACAATTTAGTGGAGATTAGCGCTGTGTCCTTTTGTTTGTGCTCTTGTGCCATTGTTCCAAAGCCGAAGAGTCGGTGAGGTGGACTGATGGACAGGTGGACTAGTGACATTTAGGCTTGAATAGAACCTGCTGCCTGCTTACATGGACATGGACATTGCCACTGTTTGGCTAATTGCTTGGCGCGCACACAAACAATGGCGAACTCGCACAAGGAACAAGGAACAAGGCACAAAGCACAAGGTAAACTTCCGCTTCCATTGTGAGTGTCGAGAAAGGTATGGATTGGGTGGAGGGGTAGAGGAAGAAGGGAGGAGTGGGACCTGAGAGCTGGCAAACTAATTAGATTCGTGCGCCTCATTTGGCCACTTTTTGATTTGTGTTTGTGTGCCAGCCAGTTGGCCAAAAACTTTATGGGCCACAAATGTTTTTATCTTACAGCTGTTTCAGTCCCAGCTGCACGAGGAGTTGATGCTATGCATATTTGGTTCAAGTTCGGCCTGCAATTTTTCATCAAATGAAAAGTCAAGAAATGGAAGCAGAAGAAGAAGATGCTGAAGATGAGAGGAAAAACTGCGCCAAAACAACAAATTCTACCAAATGCGACATGTGGCTGGCAAAAAAGTTGAGCCAAGCCGCAAAAACAAAAACTTTTTCAAAAAGTAAACGAAAGCGCATCTACCAGCTACAACAACAACAACAATGACAAAATTATGCGAAATTTAATTTGACTTTTTCGTTGTTGTTGCTGCTGTTGTTGTTGTCGCTGCTTGGCAGCAACTCTTGCACTTTTCTTTTTAGTTTCTCTGCGGTTCTCTCTTACTCTCACTCTCACTCTCTCTATCTCTATCCCTGTCCTGGCCCCTGCTTGTTGTTGTTGTTCCTGTTGCTGTTGGCAGTTGCATTGCCAGCTGGCAAGTGATGCCAACTGCACTGCACAAGGATACCCAGCTCGTAATTTGCCAGCTTGGCTTGTACATATTTCATATTATTTAGTTGGAAATTGTTGTGCGACAAACAAAAAAACAGCACAAAAAAACCAAAAAAAATCAAGTATACGCAGAGTTGAGGCGAGTTGCATGTGACGAAGAAATATGATAATCTCATACGGCACTGCAATGCCGGAATGTGTGTCTTCCGACTATGACTCGAAAATGCAATCAAGTGAAGTGATCTCTAATTGGATTGAGATAAAGAACTAAAGCCAGAAGTGTCAACGAAAACCTAAATAAAGAATTTGATTTATAATTTATTGATTTTTTAATTGACGTCTTAAATACATTTCTACAAAGTTGTTAAGTTGTTCATTTTGTCTACTGTCAACTTTCTTGCAGTCTAATGTGAAAGGTGTTGGAAATTGCATGTGTCTACAGAGACTCTAGAGAGCATTTGGAGTGATTTCCTATGTTAGTTGAGTTGAAAAGACTTTCATTGCTTAAATTACATATTTATCGAAATTGACTTTTCGTGTTAAAGTCAGACACTATGGAATGCCAGGTGAATTTCAAGATCTCTGCTATTTGTCGTGTGAAATAGTCAAACTCAAATAGATTTTGTATTGTTGCGACAATTTGCACATGAGCATTTGACTACGAAAGGGTGAACAAATGCGGAGAGAACAGAGAGCAAAGGGGAAAAAGTGATGGAAATTAATAATTTATGAACACGTTTCAGCTGTGGCTGTTGTTGCATATTAGGATTCGGGCGGGCAACCGCTGTGGGTGCTACCTGGGGAAGTACGGGTCATGGGTCATGGAGCATGGGGCATGCAATATGCATAATGTGTTCCCTTTGATTTGCGATTGCTAGCACATTTATTTATATTTTATTTCAACTCTGGCTCTTGTGCTGCCTTTCTTCCTGCTGTTTTTGCCTCATTCAGAGATTTAGTTTTGCATTTTTTATTTATTTCTGTTGGGGGAAAGGGGAAAGCAAATGCTGGCTAAACACTTTCGCATTTTGCAATGTGCTTAGCTTACAGAAAACTCACAGAACTTGACTCAAGCACACACACACACACGGACACACACAGACACACACACCTAATCACACTCATATGAGGTTATTATGTACATAAGTTGTTATTGCCGTTGTTGTTGTTGTTGTTGCTTACTCTCTCTTTCTTTTTTTGTTTGGGTGGAAAAGCTGTCTTACCAAACAAAAAAAAAAAAAAAAACTATACAAACTAGCAGAAAACAAGCAGCGTCAGCTTCTGCTTCAGCTTCCAGTTTCAGCGTCAACTACAGCGCTTAATATTAAAAGCCAAACCGCAACAGAAACGACAACAACGAAAACAACAACAACAACAAGGACAACAAGCTCTGGGAAATGGCATAAGAGTGAAAAAAAAATTAAGTATGTATATGTGTGTGTATAAATATATGTATTCAGATGTATGTGCATGCTTTTAGCTGATACAAACAGCATTTGGTTGGTAAGCTGCATTGCAGTATCTACTTTTACCCTTACTTTTATCCTACTGGCATTCCGAGTGGTCCACCCGCATCCTTGCCACGTCCTTGCCTCGTCCTGGACAGTCCTCAAGTCTCATGTTTTTCTAATTTGTCCTCTCTCTTTCGCTCTTCTGTGTGATTTTGTTGGTTTTATTTGCAACTCATACGCTTGTGACTTTTAACCTTCTTTTCTCTTTTGGTTTTCATTTTCGCTTAGTGTATTTAAAATTTTTCTCAAATGATACTCGACACAAGTGGCATTTGTTTGTCTGTCCCGTTCCGTCCACTCCTATACTCTCCATGTGCTCTTTTCTCCGTGTTGTTTCTCCGTGTTGGTCTCTGTGAAAGCTACATAAGCTTGTATACCGTTTAATGGGGCTGCAAGTTGCGGTAACAGTTGTCAAAGTGACCTCAAAGCAGCGGCACTCAACAGCCACATTATAAACAATAAGCCAAAGCCAAGGAAGTGCTGTAATCAGGGTACCCAAATACTCTATTTTATATAGTTAATCAACTCAATTGAATTTAATAATGATGGCTAATTAATTTGAAATATTTGACAGGCTTGGCTGCTGTCACATGCCTCCATATGCCACTTTTACAGGGTATTAATTGTACGTGAACTTTTGTCTGTTTCCACTTGTGCTAAAGAGCTTAACTCAAACAGTTTATTTATATATATATGCATACAAGTATACGTTTTTGTAGGTATGAGAGAGACAGAAACAGCCGCAGTAAGGTGGTGTAAGAGAGTGATCCGAAGAGTGAGATAGAGTGAATGTATTTGTTTCCTGTGTTATTTTTTCCCTGTTTATTTGGCCGCTTTAATGAGCCTCTAACATGGCCTGCTTAGGAGCAAAGTACGTTACACATTTTTTCAAATTACACACAACATGTTTTGTTTTACAACACAAATTTAATTATGTGTGTATGTGTGGGTGTGTGGGTGTACTGTCTTGTAAAATGTGGTCATAATGAGCATTCGTTTTTGAAAAATTCCTAATTAAATAAGCAAGTCAGTTTGATTGTCTCTCCCCATTAATTTGACTTGAAAAAACTACTGCACTTTTTCGGTATATTACTACAATTTAAAATATTAATGAATGAGTAAAAAAAATGGATTTTTGTTTAGAAAAATAAATTATCAAATGTTTTCAACGTTTGAAGAAATTCTTGATTCAGAAGCTCTTCAAACTGAACCCTCTTTCAATTTTTGGATGATTGCAGTCTTGCTGAGAAGTGCGTGTTGCATGTTGCAACGGTCCATGTCCCAGTTTTGGTGGCAGCAACTGACAGCAATGCGTTGGCAGTTTTCAGCGATGTGGCAACTGCGAATGAAGCGAACGGACAGCGTTCATCACGTGCGCACTGGCAGTAACTCATTTGATTTACTTTTCATTTCCGTCTGCCAAGTGCTGCTGTCTGTCCGTCTGTCTGTCTGTCCGTCTGTCTGTCCGCCTGTCTGTCCGTCTGTCTATCTGTCGTCTGTTGGTCCGTGCAGTCTTCTTACACCTTAGGCAAGCGCCTGACACCTCCGAGCATCCAGCTTGCCATATCACAACAGCAAGAACTACTGTGACAACATAAAGATGGCACAACTCATGTGTCGTTGTTGTTGCTGTCGTTGTGTTGTTGCTGTCGTTGTGTTGCTGTGTTGTTGTTGCTGTTGTCGTGTTCGTCGCCACGTCGGTCCTCCTGGTTGAGCGTTATGCAATTATAACTTTTGTCATTAGCAACTTAAAATGCAAATTGCTGCAATGAAGCGTCGTTGTCGTTTTTCGGCACTATTCGTTCCTCGAGCAGTCAAAAGGAGGTGGCTAAAAGGGAGGGAGGGAGGTAGGAAGGAAAGGATGTAAGGTGTATATGGATGGTTGACGCTAAAGGGAAAGGGGTGTGTCAGTTGCCGTTATTTAAAGTGTTATGACTTAAGTTGCAACCGTTGGCTTTTAAACGTTATCTAAGTAGCTGCCCTCAAGCCAGCCACCTATCAGCCATATGGAGCACACGATAGAAGCTGAAGCAGGAGATGAAGCTGGATACAAAGCTGGAGATGAAGATGGCAATAGAGATGAAGAGTGAACTGACACATGTCGAGCAGACAAAAGTCAACACGTTACATAGTTGGGTAGCCAATTAGTGCTTGTCGCCAGTTAATTTGGTTGCGTTGCACGGCGTTCTCTTGGCCATAAAGTTGGGAACATGAAATGGCTCGCAACACAGTTGCAACTGACAAAAAGCCACAAAAGAACTAACCATAAATGTAAGTGTACTTTTGCAGCTGTCTGAGTGAAAGCAGAACTCAACGGAACTATCCTATCCCTTCACTTATCCCCAGACAGTTGAAGTCACAGCAACCTGGCTCATTCCCTTGGCCAAGTCACGTCCGAGAAATTAAATAGTTAAGACGTTTTTTTTAATGCAATTTCCAGGTGCGGAATATGCAGGAAGGTAAAAGCGTACGTTTTGCTAGGTAAGTCCTTTACCTTCAAGTTCGACGTCGAAGGAAGTTGCTGTGGATGTAGACCAAAAGAGAAAGTAGCCAAAAAAATAAATTTAGTAGTTGTGTTTTTTTGTCGATAGATAGGCCAATTCTTTTTCAAATATTTACAGATTTACAGTACTTATTTGTTAGAGCAAATTAGAGAATATTCAAAGCACGAATAAGTAAATAAAACTTGAATTTAAATGCCTGAAAATATATTCAAAATAAGAGTATTGTTCTCAGTTCAGAATCTGTTTAAAAAGTATTGATGTCAAAAACAATTCTGTTAAGATTGATTTAATTGAATCTTCTGCCCATTTTACTTGATACTTCCTTTCAATTTTGCTGCCAAAAATCAGACACATGTCAAAGGACATGCAGGAATCATAGAGAAAGAGAGAGCGAGAGAGAGAGACGGAGACGGAGACAGCTTGCTTGTGATTGTTGTTGTTAAGTTGATTAAATTGGTGTTAAAAAGTTTAAGTGGCTGTCAGTACAATGTAAGCCACTAAAATTTCATAGCCTACTTTGCAGTGCTCTGACTCTGGTTGTGTGCCGACTTTGTGCCGATGCCATTTGGGCCATAAAATGCTGTTAAGAGTGGCGCTAACGTGTATAGTTGAAGTGCGCACTTACCCACTTAGATCAAGCAGCAACAAAAACAAGAGTAGCCCCCTTGGGCTTGTACTTACCCCTTGGTTAACAGTTATCGGTTAACGTCTAAGGCTTGTAAGCTGACGGAAATCCTCAATCGCTCTCTCGCCCCTCTCTCTTCACCCCTCTTCTCCACTCGACGATGAATTATAGCTCATTGCGGATATACGCATAAGGCACGTGTCTGCGCTGTCTAATTGGCAAAGCGAATGAATCTCTGGCAGTTACGAATCTCTCCACTGACCGCTGCTCTCAATTTCCCTCCCACCACCGAACTCTCCCCTGGCAACTAATGCCGCAGCATTTTCAATTAGACGCTGCGAGTTTTCGATTTGCGTATTATTTATGGCGCTCGCAAATCGTGCACATTATTCATAAGCCGAAAGGCAGCTTAATGGCCACGGTCCTGGCTCTGGTTCTGGTCCTGGTCCTGGTTCTGGACGTGAGTGTAAGTGTGAGTGTGATGTCACAAGGGTTGCAGGAGTTGAAGGGGTTGCAACTTTGCAAGCGCTCGTTCTACTTATTGAGTGCAACACAAGCTTAAAGTACTCGTATTCTAAAGCGTAATCCCCATGTTCATTTGTTGCTGTGAGAGGGAATGTTTGATTACGAGTATGTTTGTTGGTAAATGCATAAAGCGACGCTAATGTGACGCGTGCACCTTGCGGTTGCACATGCCACCCACTCAGCTTCTTGCAACATTTCAAAACGTCATGGTAAGTAGTTGCTGCAGCAACAGCTGCTGAGGCTGCTACCTGGCTGGCTGCAATAAACGTTTGTCTTTGCCACCAACAGCAACCAAGTAACCCAAATGCCACAAAGGCATCGCGTCCACATCTCAACACAACTCCTTGTCCACACATTCAGGTCACAGAGTCTGTGACTGTAACCCTTCATACACTTAAGACGACCACATAACCAACCTAAGCGAGCATTTGACGCCATTCCAACTCCTACTTCAATGCAAACACCAACACCAACTCCACTCGACTGAGACATGAGTGCTATCTGCGGTGGTTTGTCTTTGTCTTACACTGATCTTGGTTGTCGGGACAACGCGTCGACTGAATGTGAGTTGTGGCAAGAAATTCAGACGTTGAGGTAACCAGCCTTTATCAACCATGCAGCAAATTAAAGTCTCGATGAAAGGTTAAAAATGCGATTATTATTTAATTCTAGTATTGCATATATGCCTTAAAGAAGTGAAACCTTTTATTATAATACTTGTAGACAAATCAACATTTTATATTATATTAGTACAAAATTCAATGATTAATATGTAATAATAGTAAAAAGCCCAAAATGTCTTTTTGTAGCACTAGTTTACAATTTTTATCTATCAGCTGCAGTAAATATTTAATTTTCCCTTATTTATATATATTACTTGGTCTACAAATCAATTAACTTACTTATTTCTAAACTTTTCTTAGTATAGTGTCATATCATGTTTTCGGTTTCTTTGACTAACTTGAAAATGTAGCGCTTAAAAGACCTAAATTTCGTCCATTTGTAATTCACTTACAGCATTATGTTAGCAGCGTACTGTTAAGCTTCAGATTAACAGAATTGCGGTTGCGCAGTTCTCAGCGTTGCGCTCTTAAATGTTAGCATTCTGTAAATTACCGCCTGATCTGTTGAGCTACGCTGACGTGTTCCGTTTCCGAAACGTTCCCAAGTAATCTAATGGGCGAATGGTTTGCATGGTTCTTGCATATTTTGTGGCATGCATAAAATATATGTGTCATCTGTAGGCGCCTCGAATGGGCCTTTGCCACACAGCCATTGCCGTAGCGTGTGCAGGCATCGTTTGCTGAGCTTGGGCCGCAAATATATGGCCTGGAACTGGGACTGGATAAAACCTGTTGAAGTGCCCACAGTGCAGCGTTGATTTATTACTATTTGGGCGGCTGACAATATTTTAATTAAAATCTTTCATCTTTCGATCGCCACAGACGACATGTTCTTTCTCAACTCCTGCTGCCTGTCGCCACCTGTCATAACCCGCCAGCCTCCCTCCTGCCGTCCAACTGCTTCCTGCTCCCTGCTCCCTGAAGTAATTTTGTAAGAGCAGACGAATATTGGCAGAAAATGCAGACACCTAATAAAAGTTTTGCGACAAGGAGAAAACTCAAGTGTAACGAAAACAAAAACAATAATTTTCGAGTTTATTTCGGACGAGCGAACTGAACCTGGTCCAGAGGTGCTCAAGGACGTGGGTGGAGTTGCTGGTGCTGGTGCTGGTGCTGATGGCGATGCCAATGCCAATGCGGTTGCTTTATCAGTTGCCCACTTAGAGACTGAGTCAGAGACACAAACAGAGACAGAGAAACAGAGACAGAGACGGGGACAGGGACAGATACAGAGATAGAGACAGCGTCAGAGTCAGAGTCAGAGTCAGTCAGTGGGACATTTGCAGTTTTCCATTTGCCGTTGCTATCGTTGTTGCTTTAGCTGTTGGAAAACTATTTGCCATCTCGACAATTTCTTGCACGTGCAGAGCATCGCAATGCCGGCAAGGACTACGAGAAGGATGCGCGACGAGGGACAGAGACGGAGACAGAGGGCAGCTCATGAGTGTCAGGTACAATATTTCAATAAAATGCATTTACGTTAGGTAAGCAGAAAACTTTTGATGATTCCATATTTGTCGATTCATTCAAATTAGCCACTTTTGGTTTTTCTTTTAGCTTTAATCGCTTGTTTTTTTTTCGTTTCCATGCATTTTTCACTTTGCTCAGCCGATTTAACAAATTTGGGGATTACAATTAATGACAATTAGAAGCGGCGCCGCGATCTAAGCCTAATTGTGGATAATATCAATGTTGTACATGTGTGTGTGTGTGTGTGTGTATGTGTGTGAGTGTTAGTTGACGGCTGTCAACTATTTCTCCGTACAATGTCGAATAATTTATGCCAAAAGCGTAATTAAATTAATTAGGATTAACTTTGGCGGCGCACGCATTAAACTAGCTTTGATTAGCTTATGTTTTCACACACACACACACACACATACACAAATCAACTAAAGCATGCATAAATCCATATATTTATGTATCCGTGTGTGTGTGTGTGTGTGTTAGTTGCGCACATGTGGCATGTGCTATTTAATCTCAATGCTGGCTTTGGGTCGATTCGCTAATCATAAAGATAGCATAAGCGATGAGCCCATTCACATGTGCCAATTTGGCAAAGGTTTCTTTCTCTCCAAGGCATTATGTAATAACAGATTAGGTCCTTTTTTTAGGAGTACAAATCTTTAAGGTGAATTCGCTTGACTCATGTACACAGAAGTTGTTGTCAATTCAATTATAACAGCAACATAACATTATCATTTACTCAAGGAGTAGTGTTTAAATTGAAGTGAAGAACATTTTAAGTAAAAACTCAGTATGTCATTTGTATTTTATTAGTCTCTTTTAAATATGTTTAAAGAGCCATATGCAAATATTTTAAAAATATTGAAATATAAAAAATATAATTATATATCTTTTAGAAATTAACAAACTACAATTACGTGTATCTTGTAAATCAAGTGCTCTGTAAATAAAAGTTTCTGGCATTAAGTCAATTTACTATTCAATTGTTGTGTTGTGTTTGTGGTATTGAATGTGTGGCAAATATCAAAATGTCCTTTGGCCGGACTTCATCTAATTTATATTACGAATAAATGTGTCGCAAATCATTATGCGGAACATTTTTCTATTTTTTGTATAGCAGTTTGTATGTTTGGAGTGTTGGGCGTTTTATTTAATGGCTTGGAAATGGAAAAAATAAACAAAGCAACTGACTCAAGCCACGACGGATACAATGCCAACCACAACAACAACTGTAACAGCAGAAACAACAACATTGAGAGCTACAATGATGTGACGTTGGGGCTTCAGATGAACGAACCATCTAAATATAGACACAAATCACAAAAAACTCGAAAGCAGAACACAAAACCAAAGCTGATGTTGTTGTTGTGGTTGGTGGTGGTGGTGATGTGGTGCTGTGGTGTCGACGATGGCTGGGAATGAGCATATTAAATCAAAAGTGGTGCATAACACAGGCAGAGGTTGCATAAAGCAAAAGTTGAGTGGAGCCAATGCGAAAACACAAGGATTAAAGGCATCGAGCAGCAGAGCGACGATGATGCGGAGGATGACGATGACGACGATGATGACGACGAGGACGACGTCGAAAACGATGTGAACGTTTAACGCCTGCAGGATATTTATGATCATGAATTTTCTTATTGTGCTGTTGGCTGCTAGCCTGGTCTGGTCTGGTCTTTGCTGCTATGCTCTGCTCCATTCTGAGTATGACTCCGACTACCGTTCTGACCGTAGCAGCGACGACTACGACTTGAGCTACGGTTCTGCTTCTGGCCCGGTTGAATTTCAGGGCAGCTCTGTTAGCTGCTCGTGTAAGCGATTTATTAAAATGTGCAACAGCACGAAAGCTGAAAGGCGCCCAAAGGACAGCTGTCTGTAGCACTGTGGCAGTGGCATGAACTCAGCTGGAGCAACTGCTTCGTTTTGCCGACTCTCCCTACAGGAGCGTATCAAATGTGCGCCCATTTATTTATACACATCGCTGGCCGCGCCCACCAATCGACAGAAATGAGTTATAAAACTTCAATAATCTCAGTGAAATGTTTATTTATGTTTAGCACGAGAACGAGACTCGGAAAAGGAATGGGAATGGAAATGGGAAGATGAACGGGGAGTTATGGGAACTGAAATTAGGGGTGTGGGTATGCAAAGGAGCGCGAATGCCTTGAGCTGCCATTACATTATTTGCATCATATCCAACGGGTCGGCACGAGGAGCACTTACATCGAATCAATAACAAAATAAATCGTTTTACAACCGCAGGACATTGTATTGTGTTACACAAAAGATTGGCAACGCCAGGCTACACGGGCAACCCCAGGATACGCCAGGAAGTCTCTGGAGCCAGTCCAATTCAGACAACGAAAGCGAAAGAAACGAAACGAAAAGAAAATGAACAACAACAATAAGTATAAGAATAACATAAAAAAAACACAAAGCGCAAAAAAAAAAAAGATGAAAAAAATAACTAGTTAAAGTACAAGTACAGCAAACAATGCGAGGCACTTGCAATGAAAACACGCAATGAAAGGATATTATAGTAAAAGTATTTACAAGATGAAAGAGGACAAAGGCGAGAATCGACAACTGAGAGCTGAGCACCTAGGACGAAAATGTACTCGCATTCGGTAGGGCGAAATATAAAGTGAAAGGAAGTAGAAAGTATAAATCGTTGCAATCAATTTTTGCTATGTGGTATGAATTGATAAACTGCCCCAGCTCCAGTTGTTGCTGTTGTTCTTGCTGTTGTTGTTGTTTCTGTTGTTGCTGTTGCTGCCTCTGTTGCATCCGCAGCTGTTGGGTGCTGTCTTTTTTGCAAGACGATACGGCAGGTAGAGTTGCTGAAGCTGGAGCTCCTATTTGGGTTACCTACATCGAAGCTCTTAAAGTGAGAGCTTATGACTCGTTCGAAGGGGGGCAACGTCTGCATTGTTTACGGATTGTTTTGGCTCAGGTGCAAACTGTATATGATGAAGAAGCTTTGGTTACTCCACAACTCCTGGTCACGTGATACTTTATGGATTGCACAACATTTAATTTGTGCTGTGATAAATGAAATGATTGTAACTCTGGCTTCAGCTCGATACACGATATTTATACTCTTAAGTAATTGGAACATTGATTAATTTAATTGCAGATATCATAATTATTTATTTCGCTTCAAGCATAGCCCACATAGACAAAGTTGTTGTAGCCATGCTTTTGGCGGAAACTCAACGTGGCTTCGCCAGGGAGACAGCCCTTTTTGCAGTGACAGCCGCTCGGGTTGCATCTGCCACGCCCACACCAGGTGCCCACCACACCATCGCCGTTGCCACAGATTTTCTTCTCGCAGGTCTCATGGCCATGATACTTGCCACCATATGTGCCACATGTGGCGTTATTGCCATTCTCTGCCAGCTTGTATAGAATTTTCGATGGCTTGCAGCAATCGGCTGTCGAACTCGACGTCAGGCAGCCTAGCCAAAGGACCAAGGACAGGGCTACGATCACTGGATATCTCATGCTTCAGGTGTTGACAATGACAAACTGAAGAGATACCTGCAAATACGATATTATATAGTCTTCAGTGAACTTATCATTTGAGTTCAATGCACGTCTTTGATAACGTTTGTAATTGGTTTTAATTCGATAATGTTTGACTACATTGATAAGTGCTTATCTTCGCCAAAAAAGGTGAAAGAAATTCAAGCTGTATTCAGCAATACGTTGACATGGGGAAATAATCAAAATGATAAGTTGACAGTTGTCAAAGTCGTTGATTAACTAGACGAGGTGAACATCCCTTATATGATAATCTCCGTAGAACTCAGTGAATCTCTTCACAGCATCGCCCCCTCGACATCCGCCATCACAGCGGCAACCAAATATGTTGCACGATCCATGGCCACAGTAGCTGCCTTTAATTTTCGTACCATCGCCACAAACGACCACTTTGCACACTCCTTTACTCTGCTCTTCGGCATTGTACAAACTACAGTCATCATTATCTTCGATCATCCGGAAGGAGAGGGCTTTCGACGGGCAACATACGCTTTCTCCAGGTTGCAGCAGTTCCAGTATTCCTAGAAGCAGCAGTGGAGTAATCCAACTGAAAGCGGACATTCTTCTGGCAACCATGAGTTCATCTGAATCATAACAATATACATATTGTAAGACAACTTTAAATGCAGCGATTTCAATATAAACTTACCATACTAATTTAAAAACAGAGAGATGTAAATTTAATAATGTTGACAGCTTTTAAAATGCTTTTGCATTTCTAATATTTTTTATATGAGTGAAAAAAGTCTAGAGGGCTGTTGCTGAAAGAAACTTATACCAAAGGGAAGCAAATCAAAAAATAGACAATTTTTTTGTAACTAAAAAATAACTGTTAAATAAGTTTCAATTGACATTTCATAAGCCTTTATCTCTATCGAGTTGTAGCACAATAAGCCAACAATTTGTCGTTTATAAAGTGCACTTTGCAATCAGGAAACATTTGAAACTCAATTTATATGAAAATAGATTACGTGCATACGAGAAAACTAGCTTGAGCTAATATCTGGCAATTGCTGGAGATAATTAGATTAGAAATGATTTGATTAAATGTGAGTCAGTATTGGAATATGTGAACTAAGGTAATTTCATAAACTAAACAACAGTTGCGCACGATTTAACATATTCAAGATGTTATGTTAAGTATACGCCGCTTGGCCTTGCACACTAAAAATGAAATTTATATACAAGAGAGACATTGTGGCAACATTGGGCAAGTAAATATTTTATAATTTAATCAACATAAAAGCAACAAAGCAATGACAATGGCGCTGTATGAGTATCGCGCCGCCTCTGTGGTTAACGGGGACAATAAAAACAGGCAATGGCAACAACAACGGGAACGGCAGCAAAGACGCCAAAACGAATGTCAAATACGTTGCGCGATTATGTTTAATGATAAGCAGCGAGTCGGGCTAAGTTGAAATACAGTCGGCAATAGTCGAAGATGTTTATCGTGCGAGTGCGACAATAAAAGCGAAGACAGTCGCCATGTGGCAAGGCCTCTTTTCCATTTAAGGAGTCTGAAGCACTGAGAAACAATGAGTGAGGCAACTTGGAGAGACTGGGGAGACTGGGGGACTGGGGAGACTGCCTCTGACAAATGGACCGTGTCTGACAGGCGACGGGCCCGTTGTCATCCAAACAATGGACAAGTTTATATTTGCATTTATTTCTATTAGGCACACATTTGTCAAAAGCTGTTTATGTGCTAGCCAAGATGAGATCTTGATCTTTTGGCCATACCCAAAATGTGACTTTAACTTGGCCGCATCTTAAGTCAAAAAGTAGGCAATACTTAAAGTTGCTGCTTAGTTTTGTAGACACCATCGCAATAAAATATTTATTCGGTATTGCCGTGCACTTTTATTTGACATCATAAACAAAAGCCACGAAAGTGTAAACACAACTTTGCTCAACGGCAAAGTTATTTGCACTGCTGCCTTTCAATTCTCTACCTCTCTTACTCTCTCGCTCCCACTTCTCTTTAGTTGTTAACGATGCTGTTGTTGTTGTTGCCGTGTTGTTGACTTATTTAAGCCATAAAGTTCACTCGCCCAGTCGCCCACGTATACTTGAATATTGACACGAGCTCGTGTGGGTGTGCCAAATTTAACGCCGTTCTACGCACGTTCATAGACGGAGACAATGGCACCGAAAAAAAGCAAACAACTGCAGAAGCAAATGCCAACAAATATATAGACTTAAAGAAGAATCTTCATAATCAAATCCGACTTACATATACTCTGGATTATATTATTAATCCCTCAAAAAAAAAAATTATTGATTTTAATTTCAGAAATGTAAAAAAATGTTGCACTACTTTCTCTTAATTAAAAAAAAGTAAACGTTATTTACAATTTACTCAATATCTGATAATACTAGAAAATTATCTTTCAGTTATACTTTGCGTTACAAACATTGTCATGTAGTTAACCGATACATTGCCAAGTTGCTAAAAAGACCGGCAGCAATTGAAAAGCGCATAAATTTGGAACAGCTACACAAACACAAGTGGCGTGTGTGTGTGTTTGGGTATATGTGATTGGGATGTGTTACCAGGTCCTGACATTGCTCTTCACGTGCTTTAGATTTATTTATTTATTTTTTTTTGCCTTATTTATTTAGTTTTCTTGTGCGTTGTTATTGAACCCGTTGCCTACTTTAAAGCAAAGTCCCTTCTTAGATGCCACAAGTGGTAAATGCATTATATTGTATCTGAAGGAATAATAAACTGAGAAAAAAACTAATTGATCACGATCTGTGTGACAGTTTATTATGCATCGGCCTTGAAGTTGCGGTTCTGCAACATTCAAAGGTTTATTCGCAATAACAATTTGTATTTATGTGCCACTGAATGTGCTTTTCTCTGTCTCTTTCTGTCTCTGTCTCAAGGCATATGCCCCACACGCAGCTACGCATCTACTGTGGTTCGAGTCCCCGACTCCCATTGCCGCAACGAGCTTTAGTCGCAATTTTTGTTTACGTTTAACGCTGCTGCCAACGCTCCTTGGACGGTCACCTTGCCGTTTACGTGCCACGCATATAAATTATTGTATCTCGGGCGTATTAAAAATGTACGAGTGCTCATCTTGTTATCCTGTTGTGTAAGCGGATTATGTCGGGCATAAATGTCATGCGTTGTGCGGCTGTTGAAACCACGCCATATTCCACGACTCCCACACCATATCGCTTGCTCCCTTTTTGCCTTGTTCTATCTTTCTCTCTCTCTCTCTCTCTCTCTCTCTTATATTTTACTCTTGTCGAGAACCTTTTGATTTAGTAATTCAATAAGTAACTACTTATGGCATTAGGTAATACTGATTAATATTGATTTAAATTATCATAATTGAAATAGTATTCCTTTCTTATTTTCAATTTAAATGATATCAGATTAATATCACTTAATGTTTACATTATACATTCTGACAATTGTCAAGCGTATCTTTGATTTTATTGATACTTGTAACATCATCAATACTTTTAAAGTTTAATTTGTTTCTTAACTATGCTTAAGAATCCATTGCTGTATTCTGGTAAGCGTATTTTATATTCGTTGCGAAATTTCAATGTTAACTGCTCTTTCTGTGTTTTTTTTTTGTTTTCTTCTCATTTGTCTGTGGCAGCGATTTGTGTGGCACTGTTTTTCTGTCATTTCGTATTAAGCATTACGTGCCACCTTCCATAGCCGCAATACCTCCAACCTTCACCCCTCATTCCTCATCCCTCAACCCTCACCACTCACCAATCCTCATCCACCTACAATTCACATCCATCGTATTTTTCCCAGTGCATTGAAAATATTTTGATTTTTATTTTATTGAAATTTAAACCGCAGTTCGTCGACAAGAATCGATGGCTGGCAATGAAACGCAATTCGCACATAACTTTGCGCTTTAAACTGTTAACCGATCACAAACTGGTTGTGAATTGCGTTTCAAGAGGAGGGAGACGCAAGACGGAAGCAGCAGAGGGACAACACAAATTCGCGGCCAACAACTGCAGTCGTTAATGGTAGTTTCCGATTTCATTTCAGCATTTTGGTCACATTTTGTGCGAGTGTACGGAAAAGCGTTCTATGCAAATATTACGAGTGGCTTTTGCGAATGTTTGCATTAGCCCAAATTTTATTGGATGCGAAATTGCAAACGTTGCATTGCCACGAGTGTTGTGGCAGCTTATCGTATGCAACGCGGCAACAATTTTATTCGCTTCACGAGATGAAAGGAATGTAATGCTATGCTGATATGTAAATTCATGTTTGATATAAATGTCTGTTAAGCCAACAACATTCTCTCCAGAATAGTTTCTGCTTTACAAGATATGTTCGAATTGTCATTTTATACCTTGTAAAAATGTGAAATCTAAGATATATACATTTTTCTTAAGATGGTTTTACAAATGTTTCAAATTTTAAAAATATGACAACATTAATTAATAAACATTTTAATACCAGTTTTATCTCAACTTTGAAGTTGCCTATTGTTTATATTATGTTCACATAGTTAATTTAAATTAGGTTCTACAAAAATTTATTTTAGACCATGATTATAAAAACATTTTCTAGAGTAATATGAACCGAATTAAGTTTGTAGTGTTCATAAGTCTAGCATATCCTGAACTCTTTAAACATTCACAGTGTCTCCAAGCAATGATATATATTCAATTATGATAGAAATATAATAACAATAGGAAATTTCTATAATTAGCATAATTAGCATAATTAACTATTTTAACGAATTACTCGATTACTGAGAAAGTTTAGTGTTTTATTCACACTTCGATAATTGCGACTAATTGGATTAGAAAGATGTTGCCAGTTCTTGCATGTGTGGTTAGGGTTAAACTTATGATGAACTCCTTTAACTTTCACTAGAAAAAGGAAAAGCTATAAGCCAGATGCTGCGGATTGACGAAATGCTACAGTGAGTAAACTGGTCAGCTGGTCAGTTGCTCGGTTGCCCAATCTGTCAGCTGGCATCAGTTTGCTGACTAGTAGACTGGACTGTTATGACTTTAGAGATATGAGAAAGCATAAAGCCTTAACAACCATACTATATACGCCCACACTTGAAACCAGACACTTGGTCACAATGTTGTTTTGTTTTTGAAGCGCCTTTGATATTGACGCTTTTGTCTATGCTTTATCTCACTTTCTCTCTTTCTCTCTTTTGCTCGTTCCATCTCTCTCTGTCTTGGGCACATACAAATTATTTGCAGCTTATCAGCGCGTTGCTGTTGTCCATTTTATGGTATTTTTGCCTTTGTTGTCGTTGTTTTTACTTACTTAGCTTGGCCCCTTGGTCAAAAGTTGTGTGTGTGTGTTTGTGTCTGTGTGTGTGTGTATGGGGTTTGAGGTCTGAACCACTCCACAGTTCAGGGATTTCACGCTGTTGAAGTGATGCGTGTTTGGTCGCTGTAGATGTGTGTGTGTGTAACCACAAATACTCGACAAACACACACACAGAGAGACAGTGAAGCACACTTATCGCAACCAAGAGAGAAGGACATCACTTGAAAATTGCCTAAGCAGTTTCCCTAACCATTTTTTCAATGTGAAGTGCGCGCTTCTCGTTTTGTTTTTACAATGTCCTTGAATGGCAGGACATAGTTTTTGTTATTGTTGTTGTTTTCCGGTTTTTATACTGTTTAGTTCTATATTTTGCTTGGCTTTTCAGGCAAATGAAATGTCGAAAACATGCTCAAAGTCAATGAGAATTTGGACAGACAGCAAATATTCACCGCATCGCTTTTTACAGCATATCTCAAAGGACACAACTTTTCGCAACATATTCGAAAGGCTATCGTCCGTTAACCGCAAATATGTTGGGTCAGATTTGAAATGGCTCACAATCAAGTACACACATTAAATTATATAATACTAGATAAGGGAATCACAGGGTGGTTATGTAAGCCATAAACTGTAATTTCCGCCAAGATAGACCTGAACTGCTTTTGTTGTTACCAATTTTCAACTTTCAAACTGCAAATTAATCATAATAAATTGATAATAATTGAACTCCACGCTGCAACAACAGTGAATACTCGTCTCAGCTTTCATTATTCACCGCGGCCAGTTAAACAGTTGATTTTGCGGTTGCGGTGTCATTGATTGAATCCACAGACAACTGCACAGTGTACACACTGTACAGGCCATATCCCGCCCGACCTGGCCATCAATAAATCCTCAGCTGATTGCCGTCATCGTCATTGTCATCGTCGTGCATATTGTTTAAATCCACCACTGACCGTTGATTCTCGCCAGATGACTACTGAACCGTCATTAAATGTGACCGCAGGTTGAGCAGTTGACCAGTTCACCAGTTGACCAGACCAGGAGCATGCTGTAATTAAGCTGTGACTATTTGGCCAATTTCGCACTTTGACCTCCTGCATATATGGTTAAAAAGTGCCTCAAGGCATTACTAAAAGCATTTATTGTGTATAAATTAATTAAGTCTTAAGTGGCAATGCAAATATCTGAAGTACATTTCATTATAATGCATTAAGGTCCTTAACTTTAAATAAGCTGACTACCTCTGCGCATTTGTGGGTATAAATTGTTTAAATTGCACAACTGCTCTTACGAATACGAATACGAGCGAAAATGCGAATACGAATATGAGTTGAAAAGACTTTAAGCGCCATACTAAAATTAGCACAAAAAAATGTAAATATAAAATCCATTACCGAACAGATTGAATGATAAAAATCAATTTTTTATAGTTTAAATAATGTGTTTTCTGCTGTCTGAGTTTTAATAACTTACAGATTAACTGACGAAATAAGTGACCCAATTAATGAATAAATATAGTTAGAAATCTAAAGAAAAATCAAATCGGTTTACTATATCGAAATGTTAATGGAACACTTGCTCCAATTGCAACCCATTGATATTTGTTGGTTTTTTCAGAGTTCACATGGACTTAAAATCTTTTGAGTATCTATTTTTTTTTTCTATCTGAAATATTCGAAACATTTACTGTTGGAGAGTCATTTGCAGCTATTTCCTTTGGGTTGGCTTAGGTAAATATTAATTTGTGCTGGGTCAAAGCTCAAGTAGTTTTTTAATGGTTGCAACGTGCGTTGCAGCTAAGAGCTGCGATTAGACACTTAAAAGACACGTGTCCAAAGTCTCATAAAATGATGTAGGCACACATCATTATGAATAGACGATCCCACACCAGAAGCACGTTCCACACTCCGTTTACCATGACACACAAGCTGCTCTTAGCTGAAATGCTGTGGTTTTGATTTTAAATTTATGTTAATTAACAGCAGACTTGGCAAATAATTGAAAGCATTTCGGCGGCCGTTGTCGAGACGACGGAGTGGCAAGACGCCGAATGGCTTACGGCTAAGTGCAAGGGACTCTGCAAGAAAAGTCTGCTGAAAATCTATTTCCCTTCTGTGTTTGTTTGGTCTCACAAAACCGCCGACAAGGTAAACACACAAAGGATGCATTAAGGCAGATTTAATACGCGACTCTCTTGAGCTATAGGCTGGGTACTGTCTCATAGATAAGCAGGATGTGCAGGATATACGGGAAATATGGGTATCTACCGCTGGTATTACGTGTAATGTTAATGTAGAGATGTGGATAATTTTCTAATTAGTTTTCCAAATAAAGGAAATACATGCTGAATAGAGGATTCCACTTACTCAAAACTGCTCCATCTTTAATACATTGATTTTTTGCAGCTTTAGTTTATTCAAAATATATATAATTTTACTCTTTTAATATGAACTGTCGAGGCTTTCAAGCCACAAACTCTGATTTTGTAACAATTAATCAATAAAAAATAAGATTGCATGGCTAAAAGTTACCATGTTTTTAAACAATGATGTAACCATATATACAGCGTATACATTTATGTTACACTATAGCCCATTTTGCAGCTACAGGGTATCACAACTGATGATATTTTTTCAGTTAAATGGATTTACGCACAAAATATTTTTGGGCAGTAGCCATTGAAATCCTTCTCTTGTTTTATTTTTCAAGTATTCATAAAGCATGCATTTTTAAAAGGTTATAATAATTTGACAATATGCAGCACCGCCCATTTACTATATGAAACATAATATTGGTGGCAAATATTGACAAAAACCTCCGTTGTCACTATCTTTCTCCATTGTCAATGTATTTTTTGTATCTTTTTTTTAGTTTATTTAATTATTTTATTTCTTTATTCAAATGAAAAAAAATGTGAATACTTATGGAAGGGTTAACAGATTCGATTCTATAAAATATTTAACAATGCAGTGAGAATTCTCATTGAAACGTCAGCAACAGAACAAAAATGCGTGGTTTGCTTTTTGCTAAGAAATTTTAATCGGATTCGTTGGGGTTTCATCATACATTTTTGGTTAACATTAATTTTTGAGTCGATAAATAGTATCTATTTGACTGGTAGATACTTTGTTACTTAAAAACAGTGATGGTTAAATTAGAATATATTAATTAATTTATAAATGCATTCTTAAATTGAATAGTAATAAGGAAATAAACTCATTTACGTGTATTTTATAAAATACAATTATTGATTTTTGTAACTCCAAAAATATGTCTGAAAAATTTATTTTCTCACATTTCGGAAAAAGGCAGAACTCTGG
Organism: Drosophila phalerata; assembly: GCA_951394115.2. Taxonomy (NCBI): domain Eukaryota; kingdom Metazoa; phylum Arthropoda; class Insecta; order Diptera; family Drosophilidae; genus Drosophila; species Drosophila phalerata. Next base: position 24,497,063 of record OX596005.2, read on the forward strand.
AAAACATATCGGGGTTTTCGGTGCGTTTGCCTCATGTTGAACTTTTGTGAATGTTCTGTTTCCTATAGCTGAAGGGTGCTAAAACTTTCCGCAAAAGGAATTTATAAATTATATGTTAAATACATTCCATGTTAAAATTATGAAACAGTACACAAACACACACACACACACATACATACGTGCACAGCCATCAACCGTCAAGTAGCTTTTTGAAAAGGGAAATTCGGAAGGGGGATGGGAGAACTCAAAGGAGGCATGCTTTAAGAATTTGCAAGTTATTAAAAGAGCAGTCCGTAGACGCTGTCACCTCAAGTGGAAGTGCAAGTGGAGTACTTAAGATTTAATTTATTTTATTAACAAGTTACAGAGCTTCGGCAAACAAAACGAACATTCTCCCCTACACCTCCTCTCTGCGTTTGATGGGCAAAACAAACTTTGAGCTGGATGCAACTAAATGAAAATGAAACTAACGCCTTTGAATTACAGTTGTTGTTTTGGTTGAACGTTGTTTGTTGTTATGTTTTTTTTGTTGGGTTTTTAATTAAATTAATATCTGCTGTCGACGCTGTGAGTGGATTGCAGCATCCACTCACCCACACTCACGAAAGCCGGCAATGCCATATTTAGACCCGTCTTAAAGCAAACACTTTGCTCGAAATTTCTAGTGACACCGAAATGAATTTGTAGCAATTCATTAACATTCAAGCAGCTCGGCAGCATAAATTGCTCATATAAGCCAGCAAGAGCAACAGTAACAACAAGGATATCTATCAGAGCAGCATATATCTTTCTTTTATACCCTTTCAACCCAAGCGAGCGAGTTGGGTTATAAATAAGCGCCGAAACAACAACGACAACAACGACGACAACAACAGCAAGATGGCATTTTCAAGGACATTTTCGAACAAGAACAACTACAACCGTCCAGTCCTTGCCCATCTGGCCACTGCCGCTTTGGCATTTCTTATTTCTTATTTATTTTTTGTTTTTGCCCTATTGTTATTGTTGTCTTTTATTTTTTATTTTTATTTTTTTTTGCTGCTTTGTTGTTCTCTCGCCTGCGAAAATTTATACGACTTGCTAAAATTGCACATAAATTAAATTTATGTTTTATGAGCGTTGTCCTCAGTTGTTGTCTTCAGTTTAGTTCGTTTCTCGTTTCGTTTTGTTTGGTTTTGTCTGTTTTTGCGAGTATTTCATTTGGTTTAGTTTTTGCTTTTTGTCTTACTTTGTTACAATTCTACGCTGTGATCTCTGTTAATGCTGGGCGATGCATATACGTGCCGGAAAAATCGCATTTATTTAATACGCATAGTAAATTTTCAACACTTGAAACTAAATAGACGCACATTTAGTGTCATTTCGATAGGCAGCAGGATCTCTTCTTCGTTTAAGGACAGCCAGTCCACATGACATTAATAATTCACTTTGCGCAGTCAATTTTGCCAAATCGCTCGGCTGTTCGGCCCGCCTTTTTTATTTTTATTTTTATTATGTTATTTTGGTTGTTTTTTTCTGACTTTGCTGTTCATTATTTTTAAACGTCGCTGACAGTTGTAAATCTGTCAGGCTTATTAACCGTTAAATGTCACTTAACTGTCATGCGCTTGGTCAACAGCAACAGAAACGGCTACAGTAGACACAGAATGAGGGGAAGAGGCGTTGTGGGCGGGGCAGCAAATGAAGTCCAAAATATGCGCATAATACAAAAAATTGTATAAAATTCGCTGATGGCAGCAGCAACAACAGTAACAATAATTCTCATAATAAAGCATCCATTTCAGCAATTGTAATTATTTTTCATGTCTTTATTACATTTAAATGCCAATTTATTGCCTTCGATTAAATTACCAGCCTGCATTCATAATGAATCGCCATATCCGGCGAGGTGGTTCAGTGGTTCAGAGGTTCGGTGGTTCAGTGGTTCGGTGGTTCGTTGGTTCGGCCTGGCTACAGCTGCAAAACAATTGAGCAATGGGCTTAATAAGCAATATATTTTATTTTATAATTTGATTTATGAAAGTGCTTTGCCTGACCAACTAGCTACTCACTTATAGTACAAAAGAAAGCCAAATAACATCTATTGACTGGATGATAAAGTACGAGTCGAATAATAAGAGAACGAGTTAGTATTGGCCATTTGATTTAGGCATTAAAAGCTTGAATCATTCTTCCCACTCTGCCATGACATATTATATAATTTATACTCTTTCCCAGGCGGGAAATCTGCTTTCGGCTGAAAAGGTAGCTTTATAAATAGATGTGATAAATAGGCAAATCTAATGTCATATCTGCTGGCTTTCAACAAATTTTAAATGCATTTCGACACACAGAGAGAGAGGGAGACATAGAGAGAGAGCCAGAAGCAAATACATTTTCATAAATCTGGCAGCACTTTAATAATTTCCGTTTATCTCTTGTACTCGAAATTGCAACGGCTGTGGCAGAATGCTCTGCGTCTCCGTTTGTTGTTTTTATGGCTGCTTACTTTCATGGCCTCTTCAGATTCAGTTGCTGTTGCCATTTTATAAATCGCTTGACATAGCAGCAAGGCCAACAACAATGCCAAGTGAAAGTACAAAACTTAACAATGCAGGCAGACTCAGAGTAAAAGTCGGAGTCGGAGGCAGAAACAGACATAGACACAGACACAGAATCTGTGCCAATCTGTGTGAGGCTGGGATATAACATAGGATTGGATTGGGGGGACTATGAGTAAGGCTACTTTGTAGCAATGGCAAAAAAGTATCTACGAATATGAAACATGGCAATAAATATTGTGCAGGCATTAAACGTTTGGCTTATTTTACTTGCAACTGATGTGAATGTAGGTCCAAGGGCGGATCGGGACTAGGAGGAGGGAGGGCGTTGCTAGCATTGAACATCTTCTAACTGCCTTAGTTAGCACTCGGCTTAGCTCTGTGTTTGCTTTGTTTATGCGTGTGCCTTGTCTGTATTTGTGTTTGTGTATCTGTATCTGTACCTAGGCTTAGAGTCTTGGCAACAGCTTTTCTCGACCTGCTCTTAGTTTTCTCTTCAGTAAAGCATTTCCACACCATTAAATTGACAATGCAATAAAATGCCAAGTCCTTTGGTCAGTTGCTCTTCAGTCGGTAACGTGCCGCATATTTCATGGCAACAGCATTAATAAACGACACCATCCGATTTGGGCATGTCCAGAAAGGATGGCCTTCTTTCCATACACACACATACCACATATATACGCAGAAATATTCATTAAAACTTTATTTAAATATTTTGTTATATGCCTAAATTAAATATGAATAGAGGAAATTTAAGTAGATTTTAAATTAAAATTAAATAAATAGAAGTATAAATTTCAACATATAATACATTTTATATGCAATAGGGTATACATATAGATTTTTAAGTAGATCGCACAAATTTGCTTGTGCGTTATCTTCGATAGTTCATGCGAGTATTGAGAACACAAGGCGTATGCGCAATATTTCAAAAGTAACCAAAGTAGAAGATCTCTTAATTTTAAAGCGAAGTGTTACTGGTCAATCAGTTTAAATATTTCAGCACACGAAACAAGCGAATCGTTTAGTGCACTTAGCTTCCGTTTCAGGAAAGGCAACGGAAACATTTCCAAGCCCACGCAGACAATCGCAGAACATCGAAACCCACACAATTGTTTCAATCTATGAGTATATGTGTGTGTGTTGCACATAATCGCAGCTGACTGCCCATTGAGGCAAATGCAATATGTCTGACTGTAGAACTGGCAGGCCAAGATACGGCTGAAAACCTTCATGGATCAAACCGACAACCGCCAACCGACACGGCCAACACTTTCGACGGTCCGTTCAGCCAAGGCAACAACAAAAGGCCCAAATGTGTGTGTGTGTGTGTGTGTGTGTTGAAGGTGTTGAAAGCAATTGGCTTGCAAAAATATAGACTAACATACACACACACACACACCCACATCGAGTGAGAGAGAGAGAGGAGGAGGAAACAGACTGTAGACGCCAGACAAACGCATCGAGACGAGACGTGGCAGACGTGCCTAAAAATGTGAACATTTTCTAGACTGCAGAGCGTGAAAAGGCAGTTTGAAAGCAGCAGCAGAAGGTCTTTAAATGCCGTTGCCATGTGGGCGTGGCTAACTTGAAAGGGTTGTGGCTATAAGCTGCTGAAAAGGTAATTTCTCTTTGAGCCTGCTGGCTTGTTGGAAAAGCTGGGAATGAATTGCCACATACATATAGTTGCAGCTACCGTTCTTCTCTTTGTGTGTGTGTGTGTTTGTGTTAGCCAAAATGTTTTACATATGCAATTTGTGCGCTCGATAAGCGAAATATGCAGAGTAGCAACTATATCAAAAAGAGAGCTGCCACTGCAACCAGAAGGGCCAAAAAAAGTGACTCTATTCAACTCGAATTGACAAAAGAATTTGGAAAGTAATTTTAAATCATCTTACTTTAACGACAAGTCTGAAATAGGCGAAAATAAACTAGACTATTGTCAACAACTGTTCCCCATACTAAAATTAAGTCTCATAATCGAAATGCGTAGCCAGACACATCTAATATTTTGTCTCTTTTTTCTATTCTATTTTTGATAGCATACCCTCAGGCCTCGTTGTCAAAAATGGCAACGCTAGTCAACTGCCAGAAAAAACAGAAACAAAAACAAGGAGAATAACAAGAGACGAGACAGAATGAGAGAGTGAGAGACAGAGAGATAGAGAGACAGATATGATGAGCAGCACTACGAGTAAATTACAAATTAAATCATAAAACGCAAGTGACAGCGCACAGGGCACAGATTTAGATTTATTACGTGACTGGAAACATTAAACGCTTTTGCCATTAACACACGCGCCACAACTAGGAGCAGGGGAACGAGAAAGAGATAGAGAAAGAGACAGAAGACTAGGGCAGAGGTAGAGGCAGAGGCTCAGCACAGCTCAGCCCAGGAACACATGGAATTTGTATCTTTAGCCATGCATCTAATGTGTCCATTTTGTATCTGACTTTGTATCTTGAACTGTTTATTACTGTTGAATTATTAAACATTTAATTGTCATACTAAAAGATGTATACATATTGTCCGTTTGTGTGGGTGTGTGTGTATCTGTATCTGTCTCTGTATCTTTGTAACTCTGTTTGGATTTAATTGTTACGCACGAGTGCACATTGATGAGCGGTCAGTTATGGATCAATTGATGTCAAGTTTCAATAAATTAGCAACGAACACGTTAATTGTCGTTAGAGTGATGAATTATATATATATGTATATGTACTCGAATTCATATGTGTGTGTATTTGCTTTGTGCCTTCACATTTGCTTACTTCAATGTGGTTTTTGTTAACGCTCGAGCTGTCGTATCATTCAATAACGCCAATTAACTTGGGCATTTTGTGTGAAAGTCACATATTCACTTAATGTCAATGCTAATTTCGATATTATTTCGAGGTGTTGCATGCACTTAAGTATCTAGAAGATGTGTGTAGAAGATGGTCTGATTTTGTTTGAGCGAATTTTAGGCAAAGTACTTGTAGAAAGTAATTTTCGTTTAATTGACATAATTGCACACACTGTGCATATGTAATCAACAGTCGCTGACTCACTGCAAACAGTCCAAGTGACAAACGACATTCCATCACATATACACACACACACACACACTCACACACATGCTCATATGTACAAACAGGCTGTAGTAGACACTATCAATTGTTGTTCACTTTGCTGTTAAGCTGACAATGACAGCAATGGCAATTTTATTGGCCGGCACTGACAAAATGGCCACTGGCATAGATAAATATTTGTTGGCTTACCCTTGCATTCTCTCTCCACACACACACACACACCCAGACACACACACACACAAGTGTACATATCAAGCACACACTAAATGCCACGCCTCAATATTCAAAGCCAAAGCTTTCACTCAAATGTCACTTATCTCCTCACCGTCATTGACGCCAAACTTCACCACACAAATACAACCGACCGTCAGACACTTCAACATCTGTATGCCATTCATGTTGCAACAGTATGTGTGTGTGTGTGATTTTAATGTCTGTTTGTTTTCAGCGCTTTTGGCTTCGTTTTAGTTAGTAATGATAAACAATCGAAAAGTTTTGTAAGCAATCTTCAGATCAATGAATTTGTAAAATTAACATAAATAAAAGTAACTAAAATGTTTTTAAGAGAAGGGAGAAAGTGAAATTAAAAGAAGAAGACGATGAATATAATATTTCAAAAATAACTTTAATAAAAGTTTTCTTTTATGATGAGCCCAAAAATTTCTGTATATTTATTCAAGCAAAAACATAAATACTCAGAGTCTATTCATGTTCATTCATTTCTCAGGTTCTCAAAAATACACTAATTTTAATGTTAAGTTGGATACTATTGTTGAAATTTAAAACTGTGGAGTTTTTTTTTTGCTATACTACTTATTGACAAATAAAGTTGTCGAAGGTGTCTTTAAACGAAACATTCCGAGTTCTTTCATTGGGTAATTTTAATAATAATAATAATTTTGGATCTTTGCGCTGACCAGGGACATTGTCGTGGAGTTGCATAATTTAAAGTAAGCTGAAATTGCCAGCCGCTTGATATAATTATGCATTAATGTTAATTATCACAGCCATTGTTCGGTGGCATCACGCCCACGGCTTAAGAACAAAGGCGCTGCTGCAATTTAAGATCCAATCAGAGAGGCCACAGCCGAAAGGAAGAACACAATGCTACAATACAGAAAATGATTTTAATTACAATTAATTAATGACTGTTTAAATGCTCTGCATATTGTATTGTCTTCCAATGTTGCATTAAACGTTGTCCCAATAATGCCCAATGAATTTTGTGTATTGCAACAGGCTTACACTTGACGCAATTAATTTGGTTTTATGATTGTCACACACACACACACACACAATACTGCACCTTGTGGTACGAGGCATGCCACATTAAGTTACTAAGAATCTGGCGGCCTCAACAAAGACAAAGTCAAAGTCGGGAAAGTCGTGAAAAATGATGAAAACGCTGTCAAAGGCATATGGAAAACTTTCCGTCAACTGTCCAGAGCAGAGCTGGGTAAACCCTTGAAGGATCAAGGACCTAAAACTAACCAAAAACTAAATTTCAAGGCTCATTGCGTGCGAATAATGTGGCCAATGTTCGAGGAGGCAAAGGGACAACTCGATGAAGGTTTTGGCCAGCTACTCAGTTTTGTGGAGGGTATTCGATGTGCACTCAACCTCACTAATGCTGCGGTCACACATACACTCACACACCACACACCACACACCACACACACACACACCACACACACACATCGACACAAGTTTGACTTTCTTTGGACGGATGTCTGCGACTGGGCCAATGGCAACGGCAATTTGCATATGAAACACAAAAACGTTAATGATGCATAAAATGGTTTTGTTAGCTTGTAAAATTCTTTCGATATATGTATGTATATATAAATGAATGAGCAGGAAATGAGGGCGTGACAGTCCGAAGTCAATCCGCCCACTCGTTAGCACCCAGACAGCTGTTAAGCTGCTTGTTAACCTGTTGATAAATATTTAGTCACAGTTCATATTAAAGTCGCATGTTTTAAAGGGATTTCAATATTGATTTCTACCACATCCAGTACCCACATAAATATATAATAAAAAATAAATAAAAAACGAGAAACGAACGTCAAATCACATGTAAAATTATGAAAAATGAGCAAAAAACGAGATCTCGCCGGGGAATTAACTTTGCAGGTAGCAAACAATCCGAACCGGAGCATAAAGTGAATGAGTCAGTCGGGAAACATAAATCATTTGAATGCGAAAATCAGTTAAAGCATAATTCGGAATAACGACTCAAATGTGTTTTATGCAAAGCTTTGTATTTTTTTATTCGAATTTTGTATTTTTTCCTTTTATTTAAAGCAGCAACCAGGGACATAAACCAATAAATAAACGACCTGCAACGGCAGCAAATATTCTGAAATTTATTCAAAAGAACTGGGTAACATATTCAGTACGTTGTGGTTTAGTAGGGTATCATGAAGCTGTGCGCGTTTTTAGAGTAACACTAAAGTGAATGAATTTTGCATGCAAGTTTCCGAAAAACTATGGCATACTATTAGGATCATGCGAAAAAGATTTTATGATGCGCTGATAAGTATGCTATGTTAATTTGCTGACTGGTCTGCAACTTAAATTTCAAATTAATTACATTTTCACAGGGTATACAATAGTAAGTATGTCATTAATGAAATCACTGGGTGAATAATTCATGCAGCCTTTAACATTATTGATGATTTTCACACAGACCACATATGAATACATCAAGTATAAATTGTTGCTTGAGGCTTGAAATCTATGAACTAATTAAAGCCAACGGCAGATTTATGTGTCAAGCGTTTGTCACGCTGGCTGACGGGCAGTCACGCCTTCTCCTTCTTCGCATTCTCAGTAGTGGGATGGGTATGAAAAACTTGCAGTAAACTTCACACTCACACATACACACATACACACACACGCATAGACACGCACTCTTGTCGGCTGAGCGAAATGCAGCTGTGCGATTAAATTAATAACTGAAAAGGATTAAAAAACTAACTGGCATGACAAGGACATGCGCGCAGGCAGCTGCTGCTTCTGCTCCTGCTGTTGGCCCCCTAAAACTTTTGCTGCAGTTAAGCAGCCAAGGGGTAAACTAAGCAGCTGTCCCTATCCCCACCCTACCTCCCCCTCTCAAACCATCAGAATACCCTAATTTTTTGTAGCATAACCCCAGGCACTCATTTGCATAATATTTACTTGTGAGCCATTGCTGCTCCTTCGCCCGTGTGGAAGAAAATAATTTGCAAAATTATGTCTTAAATAGTTAACAAAGTTTGCACGAAATTTTGCGGACCTTTTGTTTGGTCAGGCAGTAGATTTCCAGTTGGTCGAGGGCAAAGACACGGCAACAGAAAAACTGTTGCATGTTTGTTGTAGTTAAGTTGCTTGTTAATTTACTCGGACTCCAGTGTGCTGTCATCAGGGTCCGCCTTCCGACTGTGATTGGTACTGTGGCACCCCGTTGCAAGAACTAACATCAAAGTGGCATTAAAATTGTAAACGATGTGACAAGTTGTTGATGGGGAAAGATTGTTGCTCAACACAACGACAACGACAACAACAGCAGCTTCAGCTTCAACTCCAACTCATCCGTTGCAAAACTAATTCACTTAAAGCTAAAACCAATCCACCCGTGGTCTGCCCCACCTTTACTGTTACTTATCTTCACATGACGCCGGTTGGCGACTGGCGGACCTCGGCATATCGTAAATTTCGCCCAAAACTTTCCATTAAGAAGCTCAAAAACAGATACGCCAAAACTTCCAAGTGCTCATCCGCTTGGCTGGCTTGGACTATATGAGGGAGGTCATAAGGGTAGCTGGGGGTGGAGGCGCGACGTGCGCCGCGCAACAAATCACGCGTCGCAGCCGCCGACCGGGCCAAATGGAAACGCCGACACTCCAACTGTTGGCCAGAAAGCCGGCAGAGATGAACAAAAAATGAAGCAGGAAGTGCACGCAGTCTGTTAGTCGGGAAACGAATATCATAATTTACTTTGTCACCCGCTGCGAATTAGCATTGTGTGTGTGTGTGTGTGTGTGTGTGAGTGTGAGTGTGTGTACTCTGCCACGCCCACATTCGACTGCTCAGCAGGCAGAACATTTCAAACAAAGCGACGTCATTTAAACGCCACTGCGAAACTTTCTACAAAGCACTTAAAAATTTTGCATGAACGCTGACTTAAACATACGATAAAGAGGCAAATTTACTAAAAGATAGAGTGGGACAGAAAGAGTGCGAGTGCGAGTGAGAGAGAGAGACAGCGAGAGCGAGTCAGTCCAGGCCAGACAAATAAGTGTAGTTGCAGCCCCCAAACTCAGGCTTCAGAGTCAGATTGCAGCCAATGAATAAGAGCTGATTGTCGCGGTTGTTGACTGCCACCCCTCCCCACCATCCCCCTCCTGCCAACCACAACTTTTCGCACATCTCCGAGTGAATGTGTGTGTGTGTGTGTGCATTCGCCACAAGACAAATTAATAAAAAAGCATTTGAGGCTGAAAATGTTCAACTGCAGCGCTAATAAATAACGCGACGGCGACAGCTTCATTTGTTTAAGTGCCAGACAAACTGTGGAGCAGTGCTGAAGCGGGAGGATCGTTTTTAAGTGCAAAGAATAAAGCTTAATTTAGTTTTTAGCAGCAAATCAGGAGACAGCAATCCTTTAAGCACACGTTCACCCGACACTTTCACCAGAATCATGAGAAAGTCAAAGGCTCAATTCAATTACTAAAGAAAATCATATCCGAGTGAGCATTAGCAGGAAACAAATTACCGAAATTACATTTGTGTTATCAGAGCACAGTTCGCAGTAATCGTATTCCTTATGGTCATCCAATACAGATACAGAACAAATACAAATACAACAAATAACGCATATCACAAGCAGATACACAGCGAACACTTTTATGCGCTCAGCTTTCAATATGATTGCCCTCAATGCTATTTGCAAAGTCATCACGTATACGCCACCGCATTCGAGTACGAGCACATGAACAGGGGACAGTCGTTTGGTTAGTCGGTTAGATATGAGCATCACACACTTAGATGCGTTTAGATTGCTTCATTGCCTGATTTCATTTTCTGTTACGTCATTATTTCCGTTGTTATTTGCCAATATGACAATTTGGTTAGTAAAATTCGTTACGAGCTTAAAACTAATTTCAGATTAAGTTCACAGATTTGCAAGGAAACGCAAAAAAAAGAAGCATTTGCAAGACAGAAAGAAATCGAATCGAATCGAATGAAAATGAATCGAAACGAATGTAATAAGTGATTTACATGACTCGTAGGAATTTCGCCACAAGGCACAAGAAAGGAAATCGAGAATGCGAGAAATCGATACTTCATTAAGATACCAAACGTGGCTAAGGCAGTTCAATGCGTTGATTGTCAAGCGACAGCCTATCTCTCCATATTTCTGACTGTCTGTCCGTCTGTCTGTCTGTCAGCCATTCTGCCTATCTGACTTTCTGACTGCAGTGTCTGACGACTTCGCTCCTTTGTGGTGTCTTTGCCGAAGCCTATCTGAATTGATAGATGAGCTACTTGATAGACAGAATCGCGTCGTTTTGCCGCTGACTTGACAGTTCCGTCTCGATGCCATGTCGTATACGCAATATGCACACTTGCACAATAAAATCATATTAAAGCACAGCATACTGTAGCCATTTTATTGACCATGAATGTTTTAATTTCAACTAAAGTGCCAGCTCTGTTTATGAGGCCTGATTAAGTGCACCGCGCCCATATAATTTGGCCACAGGCACAGGAACTCACATTATTGAATACGATAAATCAAGTAATTACCACAGGCACATATATAAACGTATACATATGTAAGTATGTTTAAGTATCTGTATATTTTATATAGAGCTTTTCCGTTTGATATTTCATCTCTAACAAATCGCTTTAATATTTCATGTGTAAATTTCAAAACAGATCGCGATCAATTGAAAGCGGGCAAACAATTGAAATGTTATCGTCCTCATATATTATTAAAATATTTTGATATACCCTATATAACACTGACAGAGAGGGGGGGAATTATTTCGTTTGATGCGGCAACAACTAAATTAAAATCTGACCAAAATATTTTAAGTTTGTGATGACCATAATGACGGCATGTTGTCACTACAGTGAGATGTAAAATTTGTTTTCACATTTAATTTGAATTATTTAAGCTGACAGGTAATGTGGAGATGGGGGCTTATATAACTAAATAGACCAACAACAATTAATTGCAACGGAAATTGAAATTATGTTTTGTTTGACCTCATTTTGCATTTGTCGATGGTGTAAATTAAATTATTACCGCTCCTAAATTGTGATTTTTTTTTGTGTGACTATTTGGAAATTAACACGGGAACCGCATTTAGTTTTCATTTAAATTGCATTCAAATTATATGCAGAATATTCATCATTCCGAAATTGTAAATGCCTAATTGAATGCTTGCATTTGTATGCATTCATACGAACATTTATTTAGTAGTTTGGTGCCATGGTAAGCCGCTTTGGCTCTCCTGTAGATTCAAATACTTAATCTTGAGGAGAGTTATATTTACACATAAATAGTGTTTCGACAGAGTTTCATCTTAAGCGCAAATGCTTTCCTTCTCACAAATGCAAGCTTTAATAAACAATTTTGATTACCTTTTGATTACCTTTAACAACCGAGAATGAATTATACTATCAAAGTCCTTTTCACATGCTCTTTTCTATATGTATTAAGTGTGTGAGTGCCACAAATCCGACGAGATTTCGATGACAAGTGTATTAAAAAAAAATTTAACTGAAATGTAAGAAAGTCAATTCAACAAATATGAATTGCCAAATAAAGTTTTCCAAATATATCCAACTTTTGGGCATATGATTTTAAATAACGTTTTATATTATATTATATTTGTTAGATATTTATATATCTTAATAAAAATTACATCTGTTATGATTATTTAATATCACAAATCTTAAAAAAATTTTTTTGTTTGTTTTTCCATAATTATGGTACTGTTTGGCCTTTCCAATTCACGCTTATTATGCAAAACTCAATTAAATATGACAATTTAGTCAAGTTGAGAGAAATCAAATTACTCAGCTCCCACAGCGTTAATTGAAGAATTCTCAATCAAAAAGAATGCCAACTCGTTAGGCCATTACTTAAAACGAATTTTTGTATGCTCCCGGGAACCCTTTAACTCCTGAACCCTTCAATCATCCCAACCACCATCTCGCACTGAGATTATCCCAAAAGTTAAGCCCAACGCAAAAAAGGCGAAAAGTAAAAAGGAAAATTCCGCATACCGCCGGGCTCTGGGCGGAAATAGAATGGCAACATCAAAAGCGACGCAGCGTGTGCGAAAGACAGCAAAATGTGGAGAGTAATGTGCAAAGGGAGAGTGAGAGCAGAGAAAAAAGAGAAAGGAAAGACACAAAATACACGCACGCCCATTTTTTTTTTTTTTTTTTTTTTTTTTTTGGTGGGGGACGAACAACGAAGAGCTATTAAGACGTTAAACATTTTTAACACCTTCTTGTGACGCCTCCCAAGTTTGGAACTGGACTGAGGAGGCATGCCACCTTTTGGGAGCAGCAACAACAATAACGTCAACGAAGAAGCTGAGGCAAAAAGAAAAATAGTTGTAAAAATAAAATGAAATGCTTCTAATTCAGCGCAACGCATTTAAAAGTAATGAAAATGGGAAAAGGAATTGACGGGCGTTGCGACGTATTTACACGCCCACTTCACCTCACTCCCCCCTCGCCCACAACCTCCTCCTCCTCCTCGTCCTCGCTCGTTGCGTGCTGTTGACACTTTCGTATGAACTGAATGAAAAGACAGTCAGCAGGCGGCAGTCGACAGTCGTCAGTCGTCAGTCGACAGTCGACGGTCGGCAGGACATGCGTTTGGGTGTGTCACATCCGTCATTGCCCTGCTCGCAACTTACAGCTCACAACTTACAGCTCACAACTCGCAACATTTTCCGCTTTTATTTATAATATGAACAATTTCCTGCAACGCTTTCCCTTGTCGCACAAAACTATACAATGAATGCTGCCACTTTCACGAAAAATGCACTTCCCATAAACTTTTCAATTTCGGTAGCCGCCAGAGATTCGTCGTTGTCGTTGTCCTTGTCGTTGCCGAGTCTCGTCCTTGTCGCTAATGACAATACACTTGTGTGAGACTGCCAAGGGAATGAGTGTGTGTGTATGTGTGTGGTGTGTGTGTGTGTGGGTGTATTCGGTGCGCGCATTTACGCTTCTTACTTATTTGATTTACGTTTCATTTCCGGTTGCCATCTGCTGCATCGCATGTGAATGCCAGAAATGGCGACATTTTAGTTAGTTGCAACTGCGTGCGAGTGTGTGTGCGTGTGTAAGTGTGTGTGTGTGATTGTGTTTTTTTTTTTTTTTTTTCCATGGATGCGCCATGGGGGATGTGAATCTATCGAAAGATACTGTTGGCCCGTACCAACAGCATGCACGATTCACCGACAACGTCGGTGCCTACGTACTAAACACACCCTCACACAACTACACACCTCGCTCCCCGCGGGATCACCGCCAAGTATTACTTCGCGGGGAGGGGTTGCCTTCTCTAGGCACTGTCTCTCTCACGTCGCTCTCTTTCGCATCTTCTCAGATCCCTCTGGATGCATGCTATGAGCTGACACGTGCTACGCCAATTCTCCTCAGTCTCCAACATAAAAGCGATCAGGCTCTCCGGTGGTGGAACGACTTCCGCTCGGGTACTATACCGTGTACAGTGGTACAGTGCGTGCTCCGGGTCTTCACTGGCGTTAGGGCAATTCGGACACCCCGGACTATCCTCGTGCCTGTACTTGTGAAGGTACTTCCTGTAGCCTCCATGTCCAGTTAGGAACTGAGTTAGCTGAAAGTTAACCTCTCCCCTACCTCTGTCCAACCAATCCTCCACCTTTGGTATAAGCCGATGCGTCCATCGCCCATTGTTGCTCGCGTCCCACCTAGCTTGCCACGTAGCTAGGGATGCCTGTCTCTCTGCTCTCTTTATCGCTTCCACTGATACGATATTGCCCATCTCGGTGCGCGCCAGGTAGATATCTCGCATTTCCGTAGCCAGGATGTCTACTGGTATCATTCCCGCCAATACCAAGGCTGCATCATTCGAAACAGTCCTGAAACCAGAGATGACTCGCAGAGCGCAAAGTCTGTAAGGTCCAGAAAGTTTTCTCCGGAGACTTACGTTACTTTCGACGGCCTTTGCCCAGATCGGCGCTGCATACAAAAGGATAGACGCAACTACCCTTGCCAGTAGCAGTCTTCTTCCAACCTTCGGTCCACCAATGTTTGGCAGCATCCTCGAAAGGGCTCCCTGCATTTTTGAGGCCTTTTGGGCAACGTACTCCACATGGGGTCGGAAACTCAGACGGTTGTCGAGTAAGACACCCAGGTACTTGATGTATTCCATCGACCTGATTGTGTTGTTTCCCACTTGCAAGCTCATAAACTCGACTTTCTTGCGGCTTGTGATGAGCACCGCCTCCGTTTTATGACCAGCCAGGTCGAGTCCCGCCCCGTCCATCCATCCAGCGATAACTCGGATTGCAGCACTAGCGGCTTCCTCCACTGCTCCAACCTCTTTAGCCACCACGACCAAGGCTAGGTCATCGGCGAATCCAATTAGACTACATCCATCGGGCAGTTCCAGTCTGAGAACATCGTCGTACATGATGTTCCACAGAAGGGGTCCTAGAACCGACCCCTGCGGAACACCGGCTGTCACCCTGTAACGCTTTGTGCCCTCGTCTGTCTCATATTCCAGCACCCTATCCGACAGATAATTGGATATTATCCGTAGCAGATAGGCCGGCAGTCCGATCCGAATTAGTGCACCCTTTATGCGCAACCAGCTCGCCGAATTAAACGCGTTGCGGATGTCGAGAGTCACCACAGCACAGTACTGCTTCTTGCCCCATCTCCACCTGGCTCCCTCAATCGCCCTGGCTGCGATATTGACGACAGCCTGTATCGCGTCCACCGTCGATCTTGCCTTACGGAATCCATACTGTGCCTCAGACATTGCGTTTTTCTCCTCAACTATCTGCGTGAGCCTGTTGTAGAGTATGCGTTCCAGTATCTTGCCGACAGTGTCTAACAGACAAATTGGTCGGTATCCAGAAGGTTCCTCAGCGGGCTTATTTCCTTTTGGCAGGAGAATAAGACGCTGCAGTTTCCATCGCTTGGGAAACACTCCTTCCTCCAAGCACTTGTTAAAGATGTCAACAAATACCTCGGGTCGAGTGGCTACTGCAAGCTTTAGAGTCTTATTCGGAATGCCGTCGGGTCCTGGTGCTTTCTTTTCGCCGATTTGCTTGGTAACCGACTTGACCTCGTCGACAGAGATCGGTTGCCATTGCTCAGACAGGTGCGCGGTGCTGACATCGCCATGTTCTGGATGCTGCGGGAACAATGTCTCCACAATGTTGCGAAGCAATATGGGGCATGTCACTCTTAGCGAGTCATGACCCCTGATCGTTTTGGTGACGACCTTGTAGGCGGTCCCCCAAGGATTAACGTCAGCCTCCTCGCAAATCTGTCTAAAGCAATCAGACTTACTTTTCCGAATTGCTTGCTTCAGTGCTCGCTTCGCTATTCTCAGGTCTTCCAGCCGATCTTCGAAGTCCGAACGTCTCCTCGCTCTTTGACTGCGCCTTCTTGCTCTCAGGCAGGCCTGTCTCAACTGTGCTATCTGGTCGTTCCACCAGTAGCAGGGTGAGCCGCGTCTGCTTGGAATTCTCCGGGGCATAGACGAGTCGCACGCCACGTTCATGCAGTCCGACAACTGCTGGGCCATATCGTCTACCGATGTTTCCACAGAAGGTGACCCCTCTAAGCTTTGCTCTGACAAAGCCATCATTTGAGGCGTTGACCTCCTTTGGTGGAGTGTCCACGGCCCAGATGGCTGCCGTTTTACACCTACTGGATACCCATCCGCTACCTGCAATCGGCTTGTAAGGTTCGCATATGAGGACGACGCTTGGGCTTCTTTCTCTCACGGCTTGCACCAGAAGGGATTGTGCAGCCTCGCAGTGGTTAAGATTCAGTTGGGTGCATTGTGTGTGAATGTGTGTGTGTGTGTGGGCTACTTCACTCTGTCCCACCTCGTGAGCACGTTATGCAATTATAACTTTTGTCGTTAGCAACTTTAAGTAACTTTAAACGTAAATTGCAGCCATGAAGTAGCTTTTGCTGCATACTCTAAAGCAAAAGCTCACAACACACACATACACACACTTACATATACACCCGCACACATACGCTTACACTCAAACGCTAAATGTTATAGTTTGTTGTCGGCTTTAGCGCCAAGTGTGTGAAAGGTGTTTTATTGAATTAAGTGGGTTTAACGGGATTTCTATAATGCCAACGCCGACGACGACGACGACGACGACGGAGAGTAAGAGGATAAGCAAGAGGAAGAGGTAGAGGGTGAAGAGAAACAAGAGTATAAGGTTGCTGCCAACTCTCTGTCTCTGCATATGTGTTTATTGTCGCTATAGTTGCCTCTTTTCTATGTGTATGTGTGTGTGTGGGATGTTGCATAGAAATGAGTTTGTCAGCTGAACAACAACAACAACAATACCAACAGCTACAAATGTCAGTGGCGCACTTTTAGTTAAACTTTTTGTACATAATGCATATTTTATTTAATTTTTATCATTTTGCAACCGAATGTGGAAATAATGAGATGACGGGACAGGAGACTGGAGACAGGAGGCATCAGTTGGAGTGCTCTGTTAAAATTGTTTGCCAACATTTAAGTGGTGTTGAGTTATATATGTTAATGCTAAAGCAAAAATTACGAATCCACACACTCATAATGCACAATTCACAATGCACAATAAGCAGTTGTGAAGCATTTACAAACTAAGCAAACTACAGAGTAATTTTTGAACTGTTGTCCACACATAGGGAAAAACCTGAATAGTCAAAAGCTGTTACTAATGAGAGAATAATCGTAAATTATTTGCGTATTTTATATGGTAATCAGAAACGTAGAGAATAAATAAACTTTGAAGAAAGATAATTTTTACATTATTTTAGTATTTACTATTTTACTACTATGTACTATTAAAATAAAAATTGTATTATTAACGCGCTAATAAATTTTATTAAAAAATATGTAATTAGTCTTCCGTTATCAGAGTATTTAAAACCTTTTAAAAATGTTCACATTTATGCATTTCATAGAGAGCGAGAGAAAGCATACATTTCAAAGGCCGACAATGACAGAACCAGAAGTGTTTCCATTCTAGGCATTTTTTTCATTTCACAAAATACTTACTTGAACAGTAGCATTTTTTCTACTTTGATTTCGTTAGTGTGTACCATATGAAATGCATATGGGCATAAATATTTTGACAGGGAAATATGTATGTGAAGATGAAAAAATGCGCGTGTTGCATGCAAAGCTGAAACTGAAACTGAAACTCATTTCCCCTGACGAGCACTTAAAAGCTCACACAACTGCAGTTATTTACCATGTTTTGCTATGTTTTTATAGCTGAACTGGACATGCAACTGTTGAGGTGCATGCCACGGACCATGCCCCCGTCCTGAGTGGACACCGATGTGGTGCGGTCCGTCAAATTGACTTTCTCCTCAAAATTAGGCAAATGGCCAGCAATTAAACATGTGATTCCTTCTGGGCGCTTGTCCTTAACTTGTCCAACTTGTCAAACGGACTTGCAACAAGCGGCATGTTGCGTTTGAGCTTAATTTATTTGAGGGGTTTTTTGTAAATGGTCGTTAAATATTAATAAGCCATTTAACTGCCACAACACGTTGATGCATGGGCCTCAATTAGGCTGCAAATAGCTCGAATTGTTTACTTAATAAACGCCATTCATCAAATCGACACGTTTTTTCAATGGTGCCCCTTTTGGCCCACAAAACACGCAAGGTTCGCTCGCATTTAACCCCATTGGAGGCGCCACGAATTACAGGTCAAATGGGAGGAGTGGCAAGGCCAATACATGTTACAAGAGGTTATTGAAGAAAGCGATTGAAACTGAATTGAACCTTGAATCATTACGTGAATAAGGTATGAGTGTTTTCTTTTTCCCTACGATTCGATTGGATTCGATTCGATTGCCTGTGTTTGCATCGAAAGCGACCTAATTTGCCACATGCGGTGTCTGAACTGCGGCAATTTATAATCGTATTTGCATTCAACTTGAATCCCTTCAGTGGATGCGACACCGCAATTGACGTGGAACTGCAGTTGCACCCCTTGGCAAAAAAAACAATATAAATATTAATGCTATTTGATTAACGTTTCAATTGAATGAGGGTCGAAAGGGCTTTAAGGTGGCAACACTTGGTCCTTTCACACGCCAGAAACAGTAACAGGAACAGAAACAGGCACAGATGGAGGCACAGAGGCAGATTCAGGACGCATCCATCGAGGATATCAACGGGGCGTCGCATATTAATCAGAGCTGGCAAAGGTACGAGTCGAGTTGCTGTCGTGCATGTCGAGTAAGAGTATAACAAAAAACGAAAGTGCGTAGCACTCCATGAACTCCATGAATGTTTCATCTGCAGTCCGCGACTGTTGACTCTGGCCGGGATGAGGCCCATCGAGGGGGTTGCATTCGTGTTAGGGTGTAAGTCGACGCAAATACTTTAATCCACTTCAGAGTGACAGTGAAATTAACACACAGCGAGAGATATGGCAACGATGCAACGGTGACATCGACAACCCCCGAAATTTGGTCAGCATGGAATCCGGCAGCCGGCAAAGGTCTCGGCGAGAGGAAAAGAGGGGAAGGGGGAAAGGGGTCCGAATGGTATCGCAACGGCATTCAAATTGGCTACTATAGCAATTATTCATATGGCGGCGACACTCATAAAATGTCGCGCAAGTGGCGGCTAGACGGCCAGACTGTCAGACGACCGACCTGGCTGTTCCATTTGGATGTTATACACACACACACACACAAGCACACACACACACACATACACGACAATACATTCACAAACTGAGCTGACGTCCTTTTGACAGATGAAACACAAATGCAATTATCACTTTATTTTAAACGATTTATGTGCAACACGACAGTGTCCTGGCAAACACGACAACAGGACAACGCAACATGTAGACATGAAGCCGACAGCGGCGAACGGAAACGGAAATGGCAACAAGCGCTGACTCGCTACAAGCTTCCGTATTCGCCATCGATGTGTGCGTAGGTGAAACAATAGCCACCACCCAGCATGTGAATATATAAATTAACCATAAAAGTAACCACACAAATTCAGACCCCAACAGACCCACCATCCTCCTGCCAGATAATATGAACACTTTAGGGACTTTGAGCTCCACTCAGTAATAGTTATTCGATAAATTTCTCTTTCTATTTCATTCACAAGACAAAAGAATTCTGTAAAGTAAGAATATTTTGTGTTATAAAAGTTTCATTAATATATTTATTTTATAAGGTATATATTTATATTTTATGAATAAAGAACAACGTCACTCTAGTATAAAATATTTTCTATAATAAATTAATATTTTATAGCTAATCTTAATAATATTTCTACTATCGATTAAATATTTCTTGGTTATAATTTTCAAAAGGTCTTTTATAAATATTGCATCTTTAAATAATTTGACTATATCGACAGTTGTTTAGTGAAATGATCCATTTAATGTACTCGTAATATATTAAAGAATTAATCTGAGTGAAGCTCAGATATATCTGCATTTGTGATTCATAATGTGGCATAAATTCAAAGCCCAGTCGTTTGTATAAAAATTGTACACGATATGTCACATTTTTATCGGAAACATCTTGACAATTCGCTGTCACTGGATTCCTAATGCGTTTGATGCCTCAGTTGCAGCAGATTTGCCTGATATTTTTTTGTGAAATTGCCTTATTGAAATTGACAGAAGGTTAATGGCGTCGAATGAGGAGGCAGACGAGGAGAAGGGGAAGGACAGCAGCGACGGTCGCGATGCTGGCAATTTAACACCCTGCTGGGCAGGGAGTTGGGTTGGATCGGATCGGCGACCGCACCACATGACTGCGATTCGTAACAGCCGCTTAGATCTTGGGCGGGACGAGAGAGATTGGGAGATTTACGATAAAAAATGATTGCACATGTGAGCGTTTTGGCTCAAAATTGCAACATTTGCGGCATGAAAATACTTCAGAAGCCAAAAGAGAACTCAACAAACTCGTAACAATGAGAGGCGGTACAATGTTGGCCAAAAACGGGAAAATGAACAAGTAGGAGGGTTGGGGGATGAACGAATCAGAGCAGTACTTATTCGCTTTGCTTCTCAGCATCGACCCAGATTTGCACTTGCCGCTCAGTTTAGTCAGGTTATCAGTGACCTCGGCCATAAATCACTGTCAAGTGTCATTCGCCCTCCTCGTCGACGGCAGCAGCAGAAGGAGGTGGAGGAGGAGCAGAGGCAACAGGAGTTGCTGCATCCTTTATCCTTGCAACGTTCGACAGCACGGCATCGCAAGTTTTTTAACACAATCACACACATGGTGCACAAGAGATAGAGTGAGCTATCAGTTTACTACGACCACACACACACGAGCATGTACATTCGCCCGAGAGCCAAAAGGTGCATCACCGGAAACTGCAGCAACAACAACAACAACAAGGGCAGCAGCCACTCAACGCGAGCAACAAACAAAAAAGTTGCTAATTAAACTTTGCGCTTGGCGGGAGCCATGAACTTTGGCCCGTCGGGCTAGCCGCCATTTCCCGTTGCAGCGAAAGTGTTGCCCCCAAATGGCTGTCACAGTCACAGTCGCAGTGGCAGTCACAGTCGCCGTCTGCCAGTCGCCAATCTGTGTCCGCCTCCTTTCCCCCTGTTCCCTGTTCACTGTCTCGCTAGTCACTGCACGCGTATATTCGTTACGCTTTGGTTAACATTTCGTTACGCTGTCAATGCCGTGTACAACCGCAAGTGAATCCTGCCACCAGTGACTTCTTGTCTATCCCCCCCCCCCCCCCCCTCTGCTCACATCCTATATCAGTATCCTTATGGCAGGCCTCTGGCATGCCTAATTTCCGCTATTGTTCATAATTTTTATTGCGCTTGTTGCGAATTAGTTTCGGTTACGCCTGATGTACTCCCTCCCTCCCTTCGTACCTCCTTTCCTTTATTACTCGACCATCCCCCATCCCTTGTTACTTGCAACTTGCATTATTGCAATTTTTTGCAATTTAAAATTTTACTCTAATTGACGCTGTCTTTATTTAGGGGTTGACTTTACTTCCTGACTTTGGGCTTTACACTCATACACGGGCGTTGACAGCGGTTATAGCTACAACAACAGCAACAGCCTGTGATTAACATGACTGCAAACATGCCCAAGTAACTGCAGCAGGGGTGAGTGCGGCAAGGGGGTGCATTTATTGGTGGGTGTAAACGCATTTTGTATTTATGTTACAGCTCATTGCAATTAAATTGTCGGAGGTTTGCCTAGGGGCGTCGTGAGCATTTGCTTATGCCTGCGGAGGGAAGCAGGTGCGCGTTAAGGAATGCCAAACAGTGTCTGTAAATAATATGTAACAGTCGGTTGACATTACATAGTGTTGTGTATACATTAAGTAAGCAAATACTTGCCCTTCTTTACAATTGTTGTCTGCTAACAAAATGTTCTGTTAAGGATCCACAAAAGGGAGAGATTGGTACAGCTCAATAACAGCACGCAGTTCACAACAGAATGTTATTTCTACATACAAATATTCTGCAATCATGAATGCTTTCTTTATGTTAATGTATGTTATGTTATTCGTTTACAGAATTTTACAATGCAAGCGTTAACTGTTAACCGACATGCTTAATAACATACATTTAAAAGTAAAATTTCTTAATGCATAAATGCTAATCTTCCTACTGCTTAAATTACAAAATTCTTTATATTTACATACATATATATTCAATATATATTAAATTAATATACAAAATTAATTTTTAATTAAAAAAATTTAATTAAAGCTTTTTAAAATTTTAATAAAACTGCAGTATACATAACTTATTAATATGTATACTGCAGTTTTATTAACATTTTTAAAAGCATTTAATACATTTTTTAAAAGCATTTAATAAATTTTTTGTTTATTAAAAACTAATTTTTTCGCATATTGACAATATAAAGAAATAGGTAAAAGTTTTTAGCAGCGGTCTTAGTTGCTGTAAAAACATTACCCGAAATACACAAATGTCTCATTTCGAAGTGGGGAATGTTTTATTCACTCTTTTCGAAAAAATGTTAGCAACTTAACATTGATTCGAACTTCATCTAACAGCATATTGCTGAAATGGAGACGCAAGCATAGCACTTAATTTTAACATTAATGAAAACATCATCGTACTTCGAAATTATGTAGGCAACAGTCAGTTCATTTAATTCGAATCAGTTCTCCACCCAAAACTGTTATGCTATGTTTCTCACTAAACAACATTTGTGCTATCGCAGGGGTAGACCACTATGTATTAAACAGAATCTGTTAAAAAACATGTTATGCATAACATGATAACATTTTCGCTTATGCGAAGGGGTAGTTTTTCAACCCTCGAAGTCACTGTTAAAGCAGTATACGCTACATAATGATAACAGTCCATAGCTATCGGTCGACTGTTGGGAGAGAGCTGTACAATGGACCGCTAACAGATTCTGATTTTCGAACAGTTCACAGCTCGAACATATTTTCGCACTTCCCCTTGAAGACTTTCTGTCACGATACATTTTTCTTAAAGTGGTTCAAGTCATGTTAGGCTTAACATTATTCTGAATCATTTGTTAAGGGGTCAACCATGTAACCAAGTAAAATGTACTTCTAACAGATTTTAATTTTCGAACAACGAACAGCTACTCGAACTTGCTTTCGTACTTCCATATACCAACTTTCTGTTAGAGTAAATTTTCCATCAATGGGTAAACGACATGCTAGGCTTAACAGAATTCTGCATAAATTTTTGATGTTATGTTAAGGTAGCCATCCATTACTAAGTACAACAGGTGTTTAGTTAACAAGTCAACCAATTTATTATTTTTTCTGTAAAAAGACATATCTTTACAGCTACTGAGATCTTTATTTGCTACATATGCTTTTTCAAATAATAATATTTTTAAAAAAGGGATTGCAATAAATACAAGATGGATTTTTCCTCCATAGATATCAAATATTTAATATGAATTTGCAATAGACCAGCTAAAAACACTGAATATTAGAAAAAAATGACATTAGTTACTAGATCCAAAAAAGAGCTCAAATATTTATGTACAGTTTCTAACTGTACCATTCCCAGTTGGACCAAAGCTGAGATTGTCGAGCCAAAAATTGTTTGTGTAGGTCGCGAGTGAATCGTAAAGTAAGTAAAGAGAATCTTATCAGTTGTTGGCTTATCACGAATGTGCTTATTTCGGAAATCGTGGTGAGTTTCGGAGTGTGAAACGAAACGATAGCTCTCTTGTTTGCTCTCGCCTGCTCTCGCTCTCACTCTCACTCTCTCTTTCTGTGTCTCTCCGTCTGTCGCCCAGGACCGAGCAGGAAGCGAAACACCCGCGCAGAAATCAAGGCAAACGAAACGAATTGCAGCAAGCGTAAATTGCTTCGGGTTCGTCGTGGTGGAAACGTAAAGTACTTCGGCTGTTCGGGCCGATGCTCGAGCGGTGCTTCGAGGCTGATGAGCTGAGAATTTATTAGCGCAAAAACCGAATGCGCTTCAGTTTCGTGTTTGTTGTGCGCTCGTAAGGATGTGTCCGCAACCGCTGACGGACCTCGTGCGTTCGCGTCGCGTGTGTGCGCGTCCAGGACGCTGAACGTTCAGCAAGTTGTATGCCACAGCCAACCGTTGCAACGGTGGCCACGTTAAAAGCCGAAGTTTAAGGCAACCAAGCCAAGCTAATATTTTAGAGGCCTCGTGCCGAATGTGTCTCAAGTGAATGAATGAATGAATACCGCGAATAATTTGTGATTCTTACAAAAATCAAATAAATAGAAAAAAAGAAAAAACAAGTAAAATGAAGCCAAGTCTCAACGCGAATCTGTTATGCCTCAACCGGCTGTTAGCCGCAATCAGCCCGTGTGGCATTCAGTGGAACCACAGCAAAAGGTGTGCCTATTCACGTAGTAACTGACCCACAATCAGCACACATAACTCAACTCATCATATGTGGCAGTGTGCATTGTGTGGCGAGTATGTAAATCAGGCGCCACAAAATGCGCCTCCAAGAATTCTACAGTGGATGCGGCGTGCATGTAAATTCCACTCATTGTCGAATCAAAATGTTGCCCCTTCCATGTCCTCGTTTGCCTTGGCCTTAAAGGCTCAATAATTTAGCGCTTAGTGTTGGGAAATTCAGATATTCAAAGCTCGTAAACGGGCCAAGCCAAGCGAGAAACAAATGCCAAGTAAATGCGTTTTTCCGCCAACATATTTTGCATATTTGGCCGCTAAAGTTTTTAGCCATTTCGCTTGAGTGACCCACTTTGGGTGATTTTCATAATCAATTTGTGGAAATAACCTTTCAAATATCCCGTTTTCCATTTTCCACTGTCACTGCTTCTACTCCGTAGTCCTCAGTTCCAATTAATTAGTTTAATTAGTGGCTGTTGGCGCTTTTACTTAACCAAAAAAATTGTTTTGGCATTTTGTAAACGACTTTCGAAAGTTTTAAATTGCTGACCCAAGATTCAACATTGAACGCCCACCATTGCTAATAGCTAGGCATTAACAAACACACGCACACACACACACACACACCGAAACACACACGCAAACACCCACGCATACACTGACAAAAAAAGGGACCTCGATCAACTGTGCATGTGCCATTTAACAAACACTAAGAGCGCCAGACGAACCCTTTGCCTCCATTTTTCTTAATTTCACTCGCATTTCTTGTTCTTTTGCTGTTGCTCGGAAACCGTTGCTCATTCAATTGCTGTACATATTTTGTGTTCTGGCATTCTGGCCATTTTGCCTCGTTTTGGCCATTCGAGCAATAAAAGCAGCCAGCGACTTAAGACATTTCGTGGCCCTAAATGGCACAACAATAACAACAACAACAACAACAACAACTACAACTACAACAGCAACAGAAGAAACGTCAACATCAAGTGAAAGCAAACTGAAAGAAAATTTATTTACTTTGCCACTAAATTTGCGCTGATTTTTGTTGTTTTTGCTGTTGTTGTTATGCTGGCCATTGGCCGAAACCCCATGCCGCATGCCACATGCCGCATGGCCCTTGCTCGATTGCCTCATTTGATGTTTGCCCTACTCAAAAATGTTTGTCAACAAACGCAACGAAGCACAAAAATGGTCCAAAACTAAGTTAAAGGCAACTCGAGACGCACACATACTTATTTATGTAGGTATGGGTGTGTGTGTGTGTGTGTGTCCGTGTATTTGCCATATTTTTACTCAAGTGTGCCACGTCCAGTGCTGCCTGATCCAACTATGAGTATTTTAAAATTTGTGGCACGTGCTCCAAATAGCAAACATCAGCAAATAATAAATTCATTGTAAGCCGCTGCACGACGCGTTTTCAAGTTTTTGGACTTCTTACACAAAAGGGGTGCAAGGGTGCAGGGGTGCAGGGGTGCAGGGGTGCAGGGGTGCAGGGGTGGAGGGATGCAGGGGGGCGGGGGTACGAGCTGTGCAACCAAATTAGCTGGCATCATTTTTGGCATCTGGCTAAGCGCAGTTTATAGCATGCTTAGGTAGCCATTAAAGTATGTGAGTGGCATGCCACAAATCTAACAACTCAAACATTCAGAAATAATGCCACGCGTACTCGTATTGTTGTTGCCACAATTGCACTCAAAATTGCAATAGCGTTTCTTTCTTACATGACGCAACACTTGTGGCAACTAAAACCTCCTTCTTGTGTCTTGCATCTTGTGGCAACACTCGGTTGTTTTCTTCGTCTCTTAATGTATACAAAATGAAGGCGCTGCAGTTGCACTTGAGTTGCATGCAGCTACTGTTGTCGCTTTCTTGTGGCAATGCATGAAGTCCATTGTGTGGCAACGTGTTGCAGCGTTGTGGCATCGTAATCTACATTCAGTGCAATTGCTACGACATTATGTGGCAGACACTAGACACGTGTTTTCTTACCGCTCACATTTAATGCAAAAGTTTCTGAGGTTTTATTCTAAAATTGTGAATCTTTTTGAAATTTCTAGATAATTAATTAATATATTTAAATGCAATTTTTCGTAATTAAACATTTTTAGTTTTATAAATAAAATGTAGATTTAATTAAATAATGACTTTATTATATCATCAAAGTAGATTTATTGTGTTATAAAATAATATATACATATAATAACTTGTTTGTATCACATAAAGTAGATTATAATTAATATATATGTACTACGAATCATTCTACTTAAATAAGTTCACTTAAAAATGCAATCGCATATTCAAATTAAAGTAAAATAAGTAGTAGATTCGGAAAATAACTTTTTGACATTCCGTCGGGGTTGACATTAAAGTTTCTTATTATTCAAATGCAGTTCTTTCATGTCAAAGCATTTAGTTTTTATCTGCAGCTTGTTTGCAGTTAATTTTTCTCTATGCATTATTTATTTATGCTTTTTCCCTACATTCCTTTACTTTTCTTTTCGCTGGCTTAATTCATTTTTCATTTCAAGGTAAATAAGCAGTAAATTACAAAAGCAACTGTTGCTGTTGATGTTGCTTCTGTTCGTGATGTTCCTGATGTTTCTGTTCGTACTTTGTGCTCTGCACATACATACATATTTAGTAAACTTTTTTCCCTTTGGCTATATTATTGCTGCTGGCTTTCTCTGTGCACAGTTGGCCCTCCATGTCCATCTTCCACTTCCACATCAAATTCCGTTGCTCTATGCTATTCATTAGCAACCAGGCAATTGCTGTTGTTGTTGCTGTTGCTGTTGCTGTTGCAACTGCAATTTAAGTTTCATGTTTGCAACTTGAAATAGCGCCTCGTTCTTCATTATGTGGCAGCGTAGCTGGTAACTCTTGAAGTCGATTGGCTTTGTCATAACTGCTGTACTGGACTGCTTACCAATTACCAACCATTCACCTGCTTTCCGCTCCTTCTCGACGCATTCGCCCATAAAATACCCCCTCGGTGTGGGAGTGTCTGGGTGGAAATGACAACTAGAAATGACTAGAAGTCAGCGGCTGGAATTATGTGAAAAAATTGTAAAACCTGCTGAACTGAAATGCTGGCAGTCACTTTAATTGCTCCACTACAACTACAAGTGGTCATTAGCCTAGGATAGATGGGTGGATGGATGGTGGGTGGTGGTTGGTGAATGAGTGTATGAGTGGGTGCTCTGGGCATAGGGAACTTGTTGAGTGGTGGACAGTTGGAAACCAGGTGGCGTCCAGTTGATGAGTTCTCGCCCCTCAGTCGTTAAGGTGCTTAGCGAAAGACGTTTCGTTGACTACCACTGCGGCTTTAACTGTAACTGTTGCCATTATTAGGGCTTCATTGGACAGCGTCTCTAAGTCTTAGGATTAGATCGAGAAGTTTGTCGTTAAATGTCAGGTCGTAAACACCTGGTCCCATTCGTTGTGGTAGCATTTACAGTAGCGTAAATATTTATCATCATCTAATCGAGCTTTGGTGCAAAGACTTTTTTTTAATTCTCGTTTCTTAAATTAACCCAACATTTTCTTTACAAATTATCTTTTAGGATAAACATTTTGTCAGTAACACATACTTTCATTTAAATCTTAATTAAAAATCTCGCCTTTCATTATTTTTACATAAAACATTACATTTATAAAAAAAATATCTGAAAAGAAATGTTGAAAAATCATTTTGATATCCTTTTACTTTATATTATAATTGTAACAAGCTAGCATTTTTTAGTGTGCAAAGTTTTTTAATGTTTACTGAAATACCTGAAAAAGAGTACTTGGTTTGATGGCATACAACAGTTGGATTTCATTTTATATTTTTTATTGCACACACGTTCTCTTATATGTATGTATATATATTTGTTTTTGCATACTTGTGGCAGACTCAGGTCTAGATCGACACACACACACACACACACACACATACACATACAGAGACATGCACGCACACATTTGCATAGATACTTTACTTTAACAAAAAGTGATGCTGTAAAATTGTTTGTGTGCTGACAATATGGTCAGATATGTAAATAATATGTATATTCTGTGTGTGTGTGTGTGTGTGTGTGTGTGTGTGTGTGTGCATATGTATGTGCATGTATGCGTGTTGCTTGTTCTCGTTGAAAGCCAGAAATTGCAGTAAGTTTTTTCACACACAAAATGTTAAAATAACTTTAATTACCAGCTACGTGAGGGAAACAAGTTGCAAAAATCCAAAGCAAAAGCCAACAATTTATGTTGCCATGAAACTTGCTTAAATTAAAGAGCTTATCCAGATACGAGGATGGTAAATTTTATCTCAGGGGTTACAACTCATAACCAAATGCTGGAATAATAAGGAAAATCTTTACTCTGAAGGCAGAAAATTTTAAGATTTACCTATATTAGTATGTTGTTAGTATCGAAATTGTACCAAATGAATTTGATTATTTGAACATTGTTATTTGGGCTTTGTATTCGTTATACCAACCATTCTAATTAGTCGCAATTCATTGGTTAAAGAACAAACATGCAGTACTATTGTTAGTTAAAATCAAACTGACGATGATAATTTAATAAAGGTAACAAGATATGAGTTTATGTTTAATAATACAGAGATGAGATGTATGTTACAAACATTATTCAATATCCTAAATAATTGGACACTCTGCTGCTGAGGTTAAGCCGTATAAGCAGCACATTTTCCCAGCCCTGGATACTCATTGAATGGGTCCCATTGGTACCCATTGGTATCCATCGGGTGCCAGGGATTAAAAGGTACACAGGAAAACTTTCATTTCAGCTTTCATTTCACATTAAAACAAAGTTTTTTAAAAGCAACCACAACATTTACGTCACGTGTGGCAGGTTGCTTTGTTTGCTTGTGCTGTTGTTGCTGTAGTTGTTGTTATTGTTGTTGTAGTTGTTGATAATGTTAAAGTTGCAGCTCTTGTGCTTGTATGTTGCATCAAAGTGGCAGCTTTAAGGTGCTTACCGCTCACTTTGCAGTTTTTTATAGTCAAAAGGCAACACGCCAAGTTGCTTCAACAGGCAACAACAACAACAAAAACAACCAACATTTGTTGCCACATGTTGTAACTGTTGGCGCATTTAATGCGTACCCCCAGCTGTGGTTCATGTTGCCGTTGTTGCAGTTGCAGTTGTTGCTGCTGTTGCATTTGTGTTGCTCTTGCTGTTGTGCGGGGTGAATTTCACTTTTATGTTGGCGGATCTACGGCACTTTTATACTGTTGCAACCGACAGTTTTTTCTCCCCTTCCCCCTCTCCCTGCCCCTGCCGCTGTCGTTCAACCATTAGTTCACTGGGCACCACCAGCAGAGATTTCACTTCATTTTATGTTGTCAGACTTCCGAGTGCGCCGTTCTTGTTATAAAAAAGCCAAATTCATTTTGCACATATAACTTTTATACTCAGACACAAATGCATGTGGTCCACATACACAGACATACATATATATGTATGTATGTGTGGAATGTTTATATTCCCTGCTGCTTTTGTCAGACATCTTTGGTTAATTTTACAGCCGCAACTCTAAAATGCCAGCAGTCATAATTCTGCATCCCTATGAAAATCATTTAATTCAATGCATTTATATTCGTAATTTAATTTACACTGTCTATAATATAATATAATTTCCAATTTATATTTTAAATTCCATCTCTGTATTTTACAGCTTCAACATAATGATTCACCTAGGGTCAAACCTAAATGTAAACAAATGAACCAAACTGATAAAAAAAAATCATCAAAATTTATTATCGAATTAGAGAAGAGTGAGAAAGGCAGGAAAATCGAACAAGATTTTTATCTCTGTATCAAATTGGCTTGAAAAGTAAACAAAAATATAATTAAATTTGATGGCCAATGGGCAAAATATAGAACAAAACTAAATCAACACCAACCAAAAACCAAACCAAATCAAATCAAACAAAAACCAAACTATACCAAAAAAGTAATGTAAACCACCGCAAATAAAAAATTGCTTTAAAAAATCAACAACAACGTAACAACCAATTACAACAACATCAACCAAATCAGAAACAACATCCACAAAATGACGCAGCGCATATCGGCCAAATCGAGCAATCATCTTGGACTCATTATTTACGGCTTTGTGTTGCTGATAACAACATTAATGCCATCCATTGAGGCGGGACGCATTTTTGGTAAGTTCCGGAAAATCGTTAAGTGAAAGTGAAAGTGAATCAATGAGTAGCAGCTGATTTTCACTTTGTTCTTCGTCCAGTTAGTTAATTTTCCATCCAATGCGAAGATTAATTAATACGCACAGTTAGCAGCTAATGGAATTTTTAATGCAATGAAGACGCAATGTGGACACGTTCCACAAATTGCAAAATAAAGGGAAGCTTTAAGAGAGATTCAAGTTGACATCCCTTTTGTGAATGCTATACCCTGTATTCAAGTACGCCCATTGGGTGTAAACAGTGTGACGACTTAAGAAAACTTTGAATTTATTTGTCACTTATTCGGTTACATTTTTTTATTAAATTTCTACTTAAAAAACAGTCTAAAAAAATTGATTTAAAATTAATTGTTCAAAAAAATGCTAAAAGTTAAAAAAATTTTATTGTTTATTAAGAGTTGGCATTTAATGACCAGTTTTTTTTTTACTTGTTCATGCAAATATAGCGTATTTCTGCGTTGATCATCCTCTTTACGATTTCAGTTACTTATCTTTTATTGGTTTCGCAGCATATCGCTGCAGGCCCGGGTACACGTTATTTTCGTATTAATTAGAATTACAAAAGGCTGTTTTTACATGCTTCTTGACGTCATTTGCGTTAATGAGGTTCCCTAATTCAAACACACGCGCGCACATACACATACATACATACATATGTACCTTTAATGTTGCCAGTGTTAAAGTCATAAAAAATAATTAAAAATAATTACATTTCTTGGAAAAAGGTTCCCGATTCCCTGTGAGCTCTGGCCTAATTAAGCATAAAATTAATAAATGAGCAAACAGTTTTGGACATGCGGTTATTATTTACATGTAATTATGGCAACACAACTAGTTATGGCCTGAATTCAAGTAAAACGGGTTGTGTAAATGCCGTTTAAAGGGGTTGCAACAACAACAACAACAACAACGTGAACTAAACAAACCGAGAGCTAATTGCAATTTTATCTGTCTGGCCGCACTTGAAAAAGGGGCGTTAGATTTGAATAGACAAAATGGCAGCTCTCATTTATGGCAGCAGCATTGACAATGGCCAAAAACAAAACACTGGCAACAACCACTCGCATAACGTGCACCGTCGACTTTTGTTGACACACATTTTGTTGCGGTTCGCCCCAAAAAGTATGCTGCGAAAATGTTCACGCAAATGAGAGAATTTACGCGCCATCAGTGAAAGAGAGAAATACAAATACCATACTATGTAGATGTAGTATATGTTAAAAAAAGGACATACACACATTCACAGGCACACTTAATACCATGTTACAGTGTGTGTGTGTGTGTGTGTGTGTGTATTGGTATTAGGCTGCCAGTTGCTGGCTCTTTTTGCAGAGCAATTTAAATGCCACTGTGGAGGCAAGCAGCAGGCAACCATCATAGCCGCAACAGCCGCAACAACAATAGCAAAGCAATAAAACTGCAGCCAGGCGTATATTCACACATACACACACACACACATACACAGACACAGTCACAGTCTCACTTACACATTCTCACACATGCAGAAGTGAAAGCGTAAAGTTTTCGCGCTTGTTTGCTATAATTTCGATTGTTTTCTCTGCATCCCAGCAGCCGCCCATTCAGTTGCCGCCCCATTGCCACGCCTATTGATGGGCAAACAACCTCCCTCCTTGCCTCACCGCCTCTTGCCACCTTGCAACGACTTGTGGCAGCGACTGTAACGCGACAATTTTGCTGCAATTTTCGTTTTATTGATGTGCGACTAGCTCAGCTGTTCAGTTGTTCTTGTCGTAGTCCTTGCCGTTGTTGTTGTTGCTGTTGGTACTGTTGTTGTGGCGCACAACTTTGCCAACTGCCAGCACTTACAACAATAATATCAACAGCAACAACATGAAGAGCAACATCGACAGCAACAACTATTAAATATGCCCCATAAGTAGCACACTTTTGCATTTGAGATTTTTCTGTTCAGTTTTGTGTCACGGTTAAGTGCGAGCAAATTTATGAAAAACTTATTCAAATGCTCCAAAGAAAATGCAAAACAAAACGACAGCAGGAAATAAAGCGAACTGCCGGAAATGACACTTAATGCCACACCCACATTTAAATGCCTTAACTTAACCATGCTTAATGGAAGCGTATGTAATTTGTTGATTTGAATAAGAGAAACTTATTTTATGCTGCCTTATTGTTATCTTCTTTTCTTTTTATTAATTTTTCTTTCGAAATACCATATGTATTTGGAAAGCTATTCGATCTATGTCAATTTGCCCTAAGTCAGCAGAAACCACAACAATGTCACAGGCATTTCCAAACATCATTTAGGCAAAAACCAAAGTTTACTTAGCCGCTTTTGGCCATAAAATTGTAGTAGTTTTTTAGTATCAACAAATGACACGTGTGTCACATGAAGAATCACTTTCTCCAGACATCACAAACGTCTTTTCATGTCCTTGGCAACATAATTGCCTCTTTGGACTGTTTGAAAATAACAACCATTATGCGTAAATTAGGAAACCGAACGTTTAATGTCCTTCAGGCAAGAGTCAAATACATTTCGTAATAAAAATAAAGGATTTTATTATTTATTATTTTTATTCTGACGACATATTTTCACTTGCAAACTTTAATACATTCCGTTTTTCAAACAATAAACAATTTTGTAGTCGACGATAGACGCACTTAATATTCAGCTCATTACATAAAGTCAAACAATTGGCGACATCCTCAAAATAACAGCAACAACAGCAACAAAGTCCTTGGCCGGAACACAGTTTGGCGTAATTTCTTTATTAGATTCATTGCGCCCTTAAGAAAATTTTCACTTGCCATGGCCCAAGCCACTGTCGGCTACAAAGGAAGATAAAAACAATAACATAAATTAGCTTTGACTTTTGTTTAAGGAATTTTTGTGTCAAAAGTCAGAACTTTAACTATTGTACCAGAAAATATTTTAGAAAACGAAAAGAAGAAACTAAAGTTAGGGAATATGTAAAGAAACACACATACCACTGAGAATACTCCATTTTGAACTGAAATATAGGAATTAATTAATTTTTATAATTGCCTGAAAAAGTTCATTCAAATGAAACTAACTTGTAATGCACAAGATGTTTTAAGTCTTTGTCTTGACATAAACCAAAGTATTTTTATTGTCCTTTCAACTAGCTCGCTTGTCATATCGAATAAATTTTATTTTAAATACTTTGGTAATTAAATTGTGAATTGAGTGTTGAGTGAAGTCAAAAGAATTGTTTGTTAAATTTTACAGCAAATAACAGGGATTCTGCACATTCCTAGATGGAATAATTGAAAATAATTCGCATGTTTATCGCATCAACTGACTTGTATTTCGGTATATTCACTATATGTATTGAAATACAATTATTCGCAGTGAAAAATGCCAATTGGTCCTTTGGGAAATTGTTGCAACTGCAGTTCATATAAAAATGTATATAGATAAAAATATTCTCTGTTGTAGTTATTGTTATTTTGATTTTATGGATGCAAATAAATTGTTTATGCATGTGGGTCATTAGGCAGTCTAATTTAATTTAATGATTGTTTATGCAGTTTATTTAAACAAATAACAATTGATTACAAACTTATGACCATAAATATTGATAATATGTACAGAAGTCCAACGGGAATGATTAGGTGATTGGAAAGCAACAATAATAAATTGAATATTGTAGTTTTATGTCATAATTGAAATTAAATGGATGTTGTACTATAAATTCAATTGAAATTATCTATATAAAAGATTTAACATAGTTGTATTCAAATGGGGAATAATGTGTTATTTAAATAAATCAAGTTTAACAATTTCCCATATGAAATTCTTATAGAAGTTCTTTAACTTGGCTTTAAACGTAATCACAAAAGCAAACCATGTGGCAATGCGAACAGACCACAAAAGGTCTCACCTGGTTCATTATCCTCTGGCTGCTGCCGAGTGCCTATTATAATCCCAGCTAAGCCACTGCGATTATTGTCTACAAAATTCATGTATTTCATTATTAGCCAGCGTTACAGCCAGGACAACGGCTCAGCGGTTCCGGCTCAGTCCCATCCTTGTTAGATATGGCCCCACACTCTCTGACTCTCTGACTGTCGGACTGACGGACTATTTGACTGTCAGGCTGCTGATGCTGCTGCTGCTCATCGTCAGTTGTTCATTTGCTGTCATAATTTAATTTTTACCACCGACCATGGCGACTCACACAGAACGACACACACAGATAGTCAAACAGACAGACAGACAGACGGACAGACAGACGGACGGACAGGCAGCACATCCTGTCGAGCTTTGGCTCTCTGCCTGCGGCCTGACTGACTGAGTTTCTGTTCATGCTCATCGCATGCAAAATGGCCGGCATGCAAACGTGGTCTGTTAAAAAAGCCAACATGATTTCAAATGGACAGGCCTCAAAAATCCCAATGTGGTTGCTGCTGTGGCTCATTAATCCGTGCAGTTGAACGGCCGCCAACGAATCTCGAGCCACAACCTTTTGCAGCTTTGTTTTGCTCCAGCTTCGCTTCGATCAGAGCCACACATAAATCAGCTGCCTCTGGGCACTTTATCATCGTCATCGTCATCATCATTATCCGAGTCCACATCATCATCCTTAGTAGCAGCAGCTCAGCTGCCAACTGGGACACCAATTTAGTCTCTCTCTCTGTCTCTCTCTCTCTCTTACTCCTATTCACAGTCTCTTTCTCTCGCATGAATGTCACAATTTTTGTCGCTCAATTTGCTACGCAAATTATAAACACCAAATGGAAACTGTAATAAAAACCAAGAACCAGCATCTGCATAAAAACCAACTTCAACTTCACTGTTTGGTCAAAATTGAAATGCCTCAAGCTGATTTCAACATTTATGCGCTAGCAACACCAACGTTGAAAGTCAATAATGAAATTTTCAAAGGGCCAACCAAGTCTTTAAACGGCCTCCCTCTAAAAAAGAACCCGTAACACCAACACCAACAGCAACAGCAACAAAAACAACAAGAAGAAGCTGAGTATTTCGGCCTCTGCGGGGGGCAGCAACTAAATGTAATAAAATTCGCATAAAAACATTTCACAGGCTTTAGACCCGCCACAGTTGCTAAACTTGTGCCGTCCGCCCGGAGCCGCTATCCTTGTCCAAGAGCAGGCTGAGAGAGAGAGAAAGAGAGACAGAGATGGAGACGGAGCCGGAGCCGGAGCCTGAGAGATCATGTGACAGCAGGAGAAATTAAAGCAAGCTGCTTAAAAAGTTCTGCAACATCCGGACTAGAGGCCGCATCCGAGTTGGTGGCAGAAACAGCTCTCAGTCGCTCACTTGCTGCAGCTGGCAGTGTCACAGTGTCACACTGGACAGTGGACATCGGAAAGTTGGCTAATTTGTCAGTTGCAATTAGTTGACATTTGTTAAGAGTTGTTGTGTTTATTTAAGAAAGGTATGATTTTCATTAGACAAGCATTTGCAACACAGTTCGCAAACTATGTTCAAACATTTTCACTCACATTTCTAGATGTTTTAGCCCATTGTACCACAAATTCTGTGACTCTTTCAATGTCGCCTGCAGTTGGCAAGACGCCCAAGTTGGTTTTTCCGGGGAGTTCCGTGATGTTGCGCCTATCACAACCAATTTACTAACGAAGCAGATAAATCCAATTTCTGGCCAACAGCAGCTCAGACTAGCTATAATAACAACAACAGTAACAATGAAAGTGGCAAGCCGAAAAGAAGAAGACTGCAAAAATAAGAAGGAATTGTCGTGTTTTCTGTTGCTAGAGACAATTTCCGTTTCCGCTCGACTAGGCCGCCATCTCAAAATTACTTGCTTCTGACCCTCCGCTGAGGGTTACGTTTAGTCTATTACACTTATCAGCGGCGTGGATGAACGAGTTTATTAGATTCTTAAAGAATTTACCAAAGCAGACTTTTAACGTATCCAGGTCAAGTATGAGAAAGGCATTAACTGATCAACAGAGTCATCGAATCATTGAACTTATTGATTCAACTTGAAGTAAGGCAATAAAAAAGAAGCTGCAACACTTGTAACAGCAGCAAAGCAGAATGAAACTGGAAGTGAAATCTATTGGCTTAAAATCTCTCAGAGACATTGAGGTGTGGACTTCTCACCAGTGGAGTTGACATGTCTCGCATTTTTGTTTGTTCCTTCATCTTTCCTACTTTAATAGAGCCACACAATATGTACAGTAAAGAAGACTTTAAAAATGTTTATATGACATTTATGACACGGTTGGCTGAAGACAGTATTATTTCTCCTCGAGATACTCGTATTCAAATTTAAGTGAGTTTTAATGCAAACTGAAAATAAATAAGAAACAAGGCGAATGTAAGTAAGCTGGAGCTGGAAGGATGGAAGGGAAATGAATGCAGCACATGTGCTAAGCCTGCATTATTGTTGTATTTGGCCTGTGCAAGTATCCTTTGAAATACGCATTTATTTATGCTCCCAGGAATGAGGAAAAGTTTTAAATTAAATTTTATGTACGACCAGTCGAGCAGTCCAAGGCAATGTAAATAGAAATGTAAGCTTTGACCCAAATACCAAAGCAAAGACGAACACAAAATGCACAAGATGCCATATACAGTATTTCTCTTTCGCATGCTGTCTCTCGCTTTCTCTCTCTCTCTTGTTCTATTTCTCTGTTTCTATCACAATGTCTCCTGCTATCTCTGTCTATATTTTCCTTATTGTCTTTTCATGCATCTTGGCCTGGATGGGCTGTCAATCTCAGTTAGGTAAAGCAAACAGTGGTTAGGCCATGATTTTCCAGCTTTCTGACAATGGCACAGCAAACATGGCGCCAATTAAGCCACTGTCGAAGTCCTTGAGTTCTCTGTTGCTCCTGTGGGCAGGTCTCTTTTTTCTTCTTCCTTCTTCAATTTTTATTATTAAAGCATACTTTTGTGCGCACATAAAATTCGATTATGCATCGCTTTCACTCAATGTGCGCGGCGTGTGAATATAATAAGATTTTTATAATTTAATCAAGCAAAAAGCTGCCGCTATCTTTCGCTCTCTCTCTCACTCTCTCTTTGTCTGCCTGTCTCTCTGTCTTGATCTCTGTCCATTTGAGTCGTTGTGTGTGGCAATAAAAATAAGTACAACAATAAAACAAAAGCTGGCATACGCACATCCGTATATCGAGATTAACAGCAACACCATCGCATGTTTTACGAGCAACGCATTTGTCATACACTTTTCAGGCCATAAAAGGACTCTTGAAGGGTTGCCCCCTTCCCACTTTCCACTTGCCACTTGCCACTTGCCACTTGCCCCACCTATAACTTAATATTTGTGTGTCAGTAAATCGAGTGATTGACCTGCTTTTAGGTCTTTAAAGTGCAATTTGAGACTTTAGTTCTTGTCTGTATTCAAAATCCTCCGTCTCACACCTTGAAACTTGTTAACTTATCAATTCATTGGCTGATACAATTACCAACATTTCGTCTGTCCGTCTGTTAATTACTAGAAACACACACTCATTTACACACGTGATCAATCAATTTGTTGGCGAGGCAAACACATACATATAAGTAAGTACTCGATGCCAGTAAATGGGTCAGAGTAACTTGTCATACATGTATTCCTGATTTATGAGCTCGTATGCATATGTATGTATGTGTCTGTGCTACGTCATGCAACAAGCTCTAATGAATAATTTGATCAATTTGTTATTTAAATATCCAAATACACTCATATTATCATACTATTGATTTATTTGGTCAAGAGCAACTCTTTAATCTAACTTAAAATTTGTCAGGGATTTTGATCGCAACAAAGGTTTATCTCTGTAGGCCATGAATATTTTACGAGTGCTTAAAAATTGTTAACAAATCGTATTCAGCTAAGCAGTGACAACAACAGCAACAACAGAAACATTTTGAATAAACAGGCTTACATACATTTAAATAAATGCACGACTGATTTCTGTTGTCATGCTTGTGTGTGTGTGTGTGTGTGTGTGCTTGGGAATGTGTGTGTGTGTGTGGGTGTGTGTGTGTATCTGTCAACCACTTGTTATGCCAGACATGTTGTTGTTGCTGTGAATATGTGAGTGTGTTTCGAAACAATTTATATCCGATTTTAATATTGAATCTCTCGAGCGTAAATCGAAATCTCTTGAAAGCGCAAATCTTTTGGGTGGTGTATTCTCTTACGTTGCTAAGCTCAACCCAGCTGAAACGAAATGTCCAATTAAAGCTTGTCAGACAATTCGATTCGGTACAATTCCAAATAAACTTGTTCAAAACTGAGATATTGTGAATTGAAAACTGCAATAGCTAGAAGTATAATAACCAATAAGAATATTCTGTTCTGTTCTGTTCTGATCAATAACGTTGCCAGGCACCGCATTTCCTATCAAATTGAACTAATTAGGTTGTCTTGAGTAACATGCCGCAGAACAATGCCTCGACTATACTTAAGCAGACACACACACACACAGACACACACACACACTACATGCTCATGTGTGTAGGCGTGAGTATTACAAAGAGTAGGGAACGTGAGCTCAGTAATTGGAGCAACGGCGGCAAATGTAATCAGGACTTTTGATGATAGCATTCGGAAGAGCAAGTCATGCGTATATACTACAACAACAACAACTGGCAGAAACAACAATGAAAATAACAACATGACTATCGCTCTCATGCACAAAACAAAAAATACATAAATCAAATTGTTGGAAATTGGTAACCAAGCAGAGATAAACTCGCATTATTATGCCGCCTATTTGGTTAGGCTGCTTGGCAACGTATTCTATACCTCCCCCCTCCACACAAACACACACACACAAACATACACACATACAGTTCACTCATAAGGAAACACGTTACTTATCATCCATCAATCAATTGATATGAGCCTGCTATTCGCAATATTAATAAATAGCTCTTTGCCCTCATCGTGAATAATTTAAAGTCAGAGATGGAAACTCTACCAGCAATTCATTGACTTCAATGAAAACTTGATTAACAGATTCAACCTGGTAACTTGCTATTGATATCGCTTACAATTCTGGCTGCATTTCAATCTAAAATTCAAGACACCGCGAATTGCGGATGACAATTGAGGTATTTAATTAGTGCAATAATGGAATAGCTCACACACACAGAGAAACATAATTATTATCCAATTAATGCACTTGATTGAACCAAAATTAAGTCCCACAAGAGCAGCATTGAAACGGGCTTCCCTTTGTTCCCAGAAATTCTCTGTTCTCCAGAAGACAATGTTATGGACATATTCTTGTAATAGATAATAACTGGCAGAGGCTTAGGATATTATGTTCACGGTATTAACAGAGTCAGCAGCAATGACTACTTTCACTCAATACATATTAACTGCTTCCAATTTCCATAAATTCATTCCGAAAGGCTGAAGAGTGTTGAGTGTGTCTTGAAATGCTTGGCCAAGTTGAAGAACCAACAAATGCGACCGCAGTAAATTATGCAAATGCAAAAGGCAAGCCAATTTAGCGCACAATTTGCACGTTGACCGCAACATTTGCTGGTTGACCGGACTGTCGTCCAATGGCCACCCACTTCCTGATTCGCAGTTGGCGGCCAGAAGGTCTGGTAAGGAGAGACATACTTAAAGACGGGCCAAAACAGCTGGTGGCCCGCAGTAAATGTGCGA
Source organism: Drosophila phalerata (assembly GCA_951394115.2). Taxonomy (NCBI): domain Eukaryota; kingdom Metazoa; phylum Arthropoda; class Insecta; order Diptera; family Drosophilidae; genus Drosophila; species Drosophila phalerata. Next base: position 24,537,653 of record OX596005.2, read on the forward strand.
GTATACCGCATGATTTGTATCACAAATGGGCCACAAATGGACGAACAGGCCAATACACACTCACCCACACCCACACATACACATACACATACACATACATATACATATAGTCACACAGGCAGTTAGCCAATGCAAACATTTATTGCTAATTGCTGAAAGGACATTTGCATAAACTTAACAAAACCCCAAAATTCTCATACAAGCAAGCAAATAAACGACAAAATGGCCAGACACACACACACACACATACACATGCACATGCAGACCTACCTTTAAGTGAATGTCAGCAAATAAACGTCTTGGCTATTGCACAGTTCATTCTGGTCTTTAGACAGTGGTCAAATCACAGTATGCCAATGGGCGTGTCTGCCCCAATTTGCATGCCAGTTGCGTCAGTTGACCAGTTAACAAACATTGCGGCCCTGTGGCTGTAACAAGAGCAACACCAACACCAACAGCAACAGCAACAACAACAATACCAACAAATATCAAAAGCATAAACATAAATCAATTTGCGTTACCTGACAATTTGTGAGGCAACGAGCAGCTCTTTCAATTGACAGTTTTTAATTGATTTCAGAGCACGATACTGAATGAATTTAACACTGCAATGACAAATTAATAAACGCACACACACACACACACACACACACTCTCATCTAGTCAGTGTCAAATGTTATTGAGTCTTTAAGGCCGTTGAGTAAGTTTGTGGCACACAAGTGCAACTAATTAGTGTGCAACACTTGTGCATTTCATTAGCTCTCAAGTACACGTATCACACGCGGCGTATGCGTGATATGCACTAAAATAGGCATCAATTTAGTATGCCACAAACGCTTGCCCCATTTAAGCAGCTGCAAATATATCAATGGGCCAAGGACACTATGCTGTTAACCATTTTGCGTGACTATTCATTTGTTCCGTCTGTCCGACGAACGCATAAATTGACCAAATTAATGTGAATACTTTGCACGCGCTGTCAATGCCTATGAATTGATCAGAGAAACAGAAACAGAAGTAGAAGATGAAAATGAAAATGAATGGCGTAGAAATATCTATTGGCCTTAACTTTATACTTTAACTTTTGCCTTAGCTACAGTACAACAGAGCGTTTTAAGTCGGAACTTGGAACTCGAAAGAAAGAACGACAACGATTTGCTGAATTGCCCTCATCAAAGCAACAACAGGCGCAGGCATTCACATGGCCATTCCTTTGATTACTCTCTCTCCCTCTCTCTCTCCCTCTCACACTTTCTCTCTCTCTCTCTCTCTCTCTGGCTGTGGATTCCGCTTCGTTTCTGTTCTTTATTTTGCTTTGTATCCTGTTAAAATCATGCTGCGTTCTTAATTTGCATTGTCTGGTGACCTGTTCTTCTTCTTCTTCTTTTGAAGAGCATCCTTTGATTGCTTTGCCAGTTGTCAACACTTAAAATCAATTTAATGACAGCAAAAGAAACTCAACTTTGAAGACATTGTAAGTGTGTGGGCGTAGCATTCAGTTTTATTGATAAAACTTTTGTAAATGTTGCAGCAACTTTTACCTGTTTTCAGAAGTGCAAAAGAATTTTCTTTAGAGTGCCAATTCTTTTGGTTCAACCGCGAAGAAGAAGACAACGGACTTCCAGTGCCAAAATCACAAATAGACATACTAAAAGTCAGCACGGAAATAACACCGAGAGCGATGCTAGAGAATGTCAGACTTGCAGACTTGCAGACTTTCAGAGTTTCAGCAGAAGCATCTTCCATTCTTCGCATATAAAGCAGCGGAAATTGTGCTGCATTGGCGCCAAGAGACATAAGAATTGAAGTCAACTTTGTGCTGGGCGTCAAGCAACGGAATTAAAGTCCGTTTATGAAGTCATTGTCCTACCATGTTGCACTGTTGCTGCGGTTCAAGAAATCTGTTGCCACTTTGCTGCGTTTCGCAATTTCATTTATACATAAGTATTTTCCAACAGTGCTCTTCTGGCCATCGCAGTTTCTACTCGTAATAGTGTACTCGGAGTAAATGCAAGTGGCATTTAGCAAACAAATTGTGGCCGAATACCCAACGGCAAGTGGGTGAAAATGAGCCAACCAGTGACTACAGCAATGGCAACCGCAGCTCAGCAGCTCAGCAGCTCCAAGGCCGAAAGTTGTGTCTACAATTTTTGCAATTACAAGACGGCAGCTTCATTGTTATGGCCATAATGAAAATCGTGCTGCAGTCATTTTTGGCTTAGCTTGGGCATTTTATATTAATTAATGTTAAGCATACGACCCGTTGTCAGCCGGACAGTGGCAAATTTGCATATGACATTGCAATTTGATTGATAAAAAATGTAATTGCCTGTCTGAACGATGAGGAGCTGAATATTAAATGAAAATCTTAAAACTTTGCTGTAATTTTCGTACAGACATATCAGACTCTTTAAAAAATTAAGTTATTTAATAAAGCCAACAAAAAAAGTGGCAGCCACAATGTCGTTAAGTGGCTTTAAATGATTTGTGAGACTGGAGACAACGCTAATGAATCCTTGGCAGACTCTTCTTGTGGGTGGCAACACAAACAGACGAAACATTTGTTTACTGCTTGTGCCAACTTTAATGTTGCTGAGGGGAATGCAGATTGTTGCAGAGGGGCAGCCAATCAGTTGACTTCACCCTCTCTTTCTTACTTTCTCTATCTCTCTCTCTATTTTTGCGACAACTGGCAGACAGCAACAAAACGATGACAGACACAAATTCAGAGCTGCAATATTTTTCACTTTTCGTTCGTTTCATTTGCTGACTTTCTTTTTTTTTTGCTCATCTCTTTTTGTGTCATTTTGGCATTTCATTTTGATAAATTGCCCGCCGAGGTTTAAAGTAACCCCCCTCCCCGACTCCCATGGGCGTGTCACTCAATGGGAGGACATCAAATAACGCGACTCCACTAACCCGAACTTCCCGATTCGCTTCTGTTGCTCTTGCTGTTTCTGTTTCATTAAACTCGTTTCTGGGTCAAGCGAACAATTTAATTTGGTTTTAAATATGAAACTAGTCGAAATATTCGTATTTAGATTATTCCATTGCTGTTTATGCAAAATAATCATTAGTTTTGTTTAATTAAGCGTCAGTAGGCGTAATGACAATAATTTCAACCTATTTTCGAGCATGTCATTTGCAATTGCAGTTGCCGTTGCTGTTGCAGTTCCAGTTGCAGTTGCAGTTGCAGTTGCAAATAAGCAATAAGCGACACCTCAAATTGAATTTGAATTGCATCAAATGCGCATAAATTATGCAGATGAAGCAATTAGCAGGATGTGCTCAGTTTTTGCCACCACTTGCAAATTCGTATCCTATTTAACATTGTCACCTGACAGTGGCCTATGCGAAAGCATTGACAAATTTACATACAAATGCTCATTTGTAAAATTCACAAATTAATTGACAACACACACATGAACATCAGGTATACAAAAACACTTCGAGCTTCATTTAAATTAGAATAGTTTAGAATGTAATTCTAATTTTGATGCGTCCGATGAGCCAATGACCAGGACAACCGCAGTTCGATAGTTAATCAATAGATAATAAACCAAATGATAAATTCAAATAAGTATTCAAAATACTCGATTGATATTCAGTCACTATGCCACCGATATAACTTCTGCCAGAGCAAATACAATAACATTTTAAGCCGATTGACGCACACAATGATTTCAATTGAGTGATTTTTTAATAAAAAAAACATTTTCATTTCATAAATTTATTTAGGTACAGAAAAAGGGAGATGTTTTCAATTGCTCAGTCGGTCAGATAATTCTCCTCTGTGACACGTTTGCTGTCTTCTTATTATCATAAAAAGACAAAAATGTACTTATATTTTGTATATATACATAAAAACATAAGTAAGTGAAATGGCATGAATTTCCATGGCGCATGCAAATGTCGTTACACAGGCGCGAATAATATAATTTCGATGGTATTCATAAAAACAATTTTAATAATTGAAGCAAAAACATTCAGCGAGTCGCATACAAATTTGCATAACAACAAAAACCAAACCAGGAGAGTAGCTTAACATTTATATACAAAAAAAAAAAAACAAAAACTCTCTTTATTTTGTACTTATTTTATTTTTTGAGTAATTCATTTTTTTTTTTTGCGCCGAAAATTGTGTTTGCTGCTTTGTGATTCATGAAACCGTTGAACGATAAAAGTTTTGCCGCCGTGTGGCACTTGAAATTTTGCAGTGCTCGACAATCGAGCATCGACTGCGGCGCCAAAGTTTGCAGACGACTATCGAATGGGATTAGAAGTCCGCCGGAATGACGCTAACTGCAGCTCATTGGCGTTTATGGGCGCTTAGCCGTAATTTTTATTATTATTTACCAAACGGCCACGGCGCACTCGAAAAATCAACAATTAAAAGCGCAGACTGCGCCCACGGGCGTGCTGTGAACAAATTGAGGTCAGACAAGGACTTCGAAGCGGTTCCCTCAACAAAATCTGAAACCGAAACAGAAACCGAAACACAGAAACACTGAAAAAGAGCGAAAGACCGAAAGAAGCCCCAAATAACTCTTAAAAGAAAATTGGCTGCTGCTACAGGCAACCACAAATGAAGGCAACAGGGAGCGAGATAAAGGGAGACGGGAGAAGGGAGAAAGGGAAAGAGAGGTCGAAATGGAACCGGATGTGAATCTGGCGCTTGGCCGTGGCTTACGGCCAGACTCTTGTTTTCGCTGGGGCCATAAAAGCAACACAAAATTGTGCTAATTAACCCTAAAAGCATGACTATGTGTATATGTGTGATTTTCAACAATTTCCCCCCTCTTTCTCACACTCTCCTTCTGGCTCTATAAGTGCACGTTTAAAAATTATTATGCACATTATTGTTCTTCAGTGTTGTTATAACCCAATTATTACAATAGCAGTAATAAAGCAGTGGCATGTCCTGTTTATATCCCCACCTACACTTCACCATCTATTCCCCTTAAAGGTGGACTCCCTTTGTCTGTTTAGATAATAGCGTTGCTTTGATAAGACCCCTAGTCAAACAGAGTTGAAATTCGTACTTGCATGTTGTTAATGTTGTGGCAAAAATGCAGAAATAGTTTTATTATGGCCCCCTCAAGTGGCAATATAACGCATACGACCCATCGACCCGTCGACCTGTTTTCAAAATATGAGTAATTAGTTGTTAAAAGCAAACAACATATTTAGCATGTTATTATTGCTATCATTATTGTCATTGTTATTACTTGCGCTGTCGACTGCGCTGCTCGCTGGTTGCCATGCACCGCAAAAATTAAACGCAAACATTTGTTAACAACTTTTGATGTGTGTGTGTGTTCGTTGGGCGTTGACAAACACAACAAGTAAAACAACCAATGTATAAACACAACAGCAAATGTTTTGCTATACGGAAGTGACAAACCCACAGACAGCCGGAGCGTCAATCGTCCTGGCAAAACAAACAAACAAACGCACGAAAGGTCCTGTCAATAACTAACCACATAACGCATTTTGCCACTCGATTGATGGCCAACAACAAAGCTGGTAATACTTTACTACATTATTATTAGTTGGCAACGAAAAATGACTTAAGATATTTATATGTGTCTAATAGTTATAACCAGAAGTTATACCGGAACCATTAACCGAAACTATCCGTTCCTTTTAGTACCGAAAACCAAAACGACTCTACCTGTTTTATTTTCTGTATGTTTAAACATTTTTTTTTATTAACAAATATCAAAATTATTGATTTGTAAAGCTGATTGGGTATTTTCAAACGGAATGTCATTTTGATCATGGTTTGGCATTACAGTTCATGCTGCATTAAAATTTAATTTATTGTGTGTAAGAAATATTTTAGGTCAGTTCCGATATCAATGCTAAGGTTCCCCCCTTTGAAATTTTGAAAATTTTAAATCTCAAGTTTTCGCTTTTAATTAACTCCTTATATCATAATTAGTATAAAACCAACACTTTAAACTTGATGCTGAGACCTTTAATTTTCTTGCCAAAAATCATGTCAAATTGAACAAAACTTGTAAAGTTGCCAATTCAGTGGTTTGACCAACTTCAAGCATTCATAACTTTGTCACAACAGAACCAAATATCAAGCGGAATGTCATTTTGATCATGATTTAACCTTTAAATTCATTCTGTATTAAAAATTAATAATTTCATTCAAATAATGTTTTATTTGGTAAAACTCGATTTGTCTTGTGTTTTTCGAAGCATAAAAATTTTAAATCTGAAGTATTATAATTAATATAAAATGTTCCCAAATTAATTAGTTGTACCGGTATGCTCAGGTACTTATTCCGGAACCGAAACACTGAAATTGAACGCATTTGCCGAAATAGTTGTTCTGGGACATACCGGAACCGAAAATGGAACCAGTATTTGTTTCTGTTTGATTCCGTGGTTATAACCGTACTTAAAGTACTCACTGAAAATGATTATCGAAAAACCATTAGGCAGAGTGAGAGGAAGCGAGGTGAAACAAGGGAAGTTGAAGGGGAAAATGTTTAGATTAACGGGCAAACGGAGTCATCCTGCTGTCGGCGGCAAATGTCAGCAAGCAAATTTAAATTTAAGCGACAGTCGCTAATGTGAGCGGTTGCCAGGCACAATAACAAACGAGACCGACAGGCAGGCAGGCAGGACGACAAACCGACAGACAAGCCGACATACAGGAAGACAGGTGTATAGATACGAGTACCCAAAAAAACATGCTCGCACCGGATGTGCGTGTTTTGGCTGCTGCCTGGCTGCATGTCTAATGCCACAAAGTCATTTGGCGGCTTACGCAGCAACTTAGATGTGGCCTATACACACACACACACACACATACGTGTACGCATAAAAAGCCGAACCCAAGCGGAAAAAAAGGCCAAGCTAAAGGTAAAACATTCGCAAACATTGCAAAAGAAAAGCACCGTAAGGAGGCAGATCATTTATATCATGTGTGCGTGTCAATGTGTGTGTGTGTGTGTGTGTGTGTGTGCGTTTATGTCGGTATGTACAACGTTGCGTATGAGTAACATGTCTTTCCACTACCAGCAAACAGTTGTCGCTGTTGCTCTGTGTAATGGTGTTTGGCTATCGCTACTTCAGATATCGTTGTCGTTGTCGTTGTCGCTGTCATTGTTGTTGTTGTTGTTCTTGTTGTTGTTTCCGTTCCTGTTCCTGTTCTCCTTGTTATTGTTGCTGCGTGCGTGGTTGTTATTAGAGTTACTTCGTTTAACGCCTTTTTGCCTGAGCTCTAACCAAAGGCAGAGTTTAACAACTTTACCCAATGCAATGTTTCATTGAGGCATAAATATTGTCAGTGTCTCTTTGCCAAGAGTATCTGAAGTACGACTTGGGTCCTAGTTAAAGTTAACTAAATGTATCTCAAACGTTGTGTTTATGTTGCTTTGCTCAAGAGCTCTTTAATAGACACGTTGCCGTTGTCTACTTAAATTTCTATCTGAAACGTTTACTCGTCATTTTCTTCTCTCTCACTCGCCCACTCAGTTACTCGGTCTGTCTGTCTATCTGTCTGTCTGTCTGTCTGTCTGTCGGACGCGTTGATACGATGATATATTAATTGGTTTTTTATTTATGATGCCAAGACATTGCCACTTACCACAAGGACATTGACTGTGTTTATTTGTACTAGTTTCTTCGTCGCATTCTTTGCCAATTGTCGTCTCAACTTTCTTTTGCTTCTAGTTTCTTTCTTACTTTGAAATAATTGATTTTCGCATTTGGTCAGAATGAGTACACTCATATGAGTACACTCACAGTAACCCATCAATGACAAGTTCAACAAACTGCTGATTACTTTGAGTCGGGGTTGAGGATCAAATTAGGCAATGACCCACAAGCTATGAGAATTGTATACTCTGCACTTGTGTGTAGTTGTGAGTGCGAGTGTGTGTGTGTGTGTGTGTGTGTGAGTGGTCGTGTGTTGGTCTTATGTGGCTATGACAATTTATTAGCAGTTGTAATGAGCAGAGTTTATTGTGGTCCCGTGTGTTTATGATTTAAATTTACATGCACATGACTGCACACACAGATACATACTTTCACATAAGTGTATGTGCATGCGAGTGTACATATGTAGTACAGGGCAAGTAGCAAATGCAATTGCTGTCTATAGGGTAATGCAAACACTTGTCATCATTAAAATAACTGCAGAGACTGCAACAGATGTTGTTGCTGTGCAGCTAAACAATAAATAAAGGCAATTTGCAGCTGCAATTATTATGAAAGCTGATAACAATAGTTAGTCAACTACCTACAGACACACACACACATACACGTATATACCTATGGCCATATTTATTTTGTAAGGATAACGTTTTGTCGAAATATTTACACATTGTTGACCGCAGTCTGGTTACCCACTTTGTAGCATAACCAAATAAATGCTTAAACTATGTTATAACTTAATTCCAAGCCTAAAAGAGAAATGAAAATACATTGGGGAAAGAGTATTATATTGTATTGCTTATTTGGAGAGGCTTTCCCGTTGCTTTGCATTATATAATAATCTTATTAAAAGCAATTTATGTAATTAGTAATAGATTCTTATCAACTGCTGCAAACTTATAATTAATTGTTATGCAATTAATGCATATATTATAATTAAACTTTAAATTATTTTGCTAAGTTCTGTTCAACACTTAAATTGCAGCAATATTCTGCGGTATCTTTGAGAAGATCTCAAGGGACTGAGCTCGAATATTGCTTAAATTTAACTTAATTATCGCCCACACACACACTCACAGATACACATGATATAAATATATATATGTAGAGAGTATATATATATATATATATATATATATATATATATATATATATGAACACTGACGAAATTAGACTAATGAAAACAAATGCATATCGAAATTAATCAAATAATGTCGCCTTTATTTATAGACAACAGTCAGCAGCACAAGTGACAAATGAGCTGAGTCATTACAGTCATTACTCGTTAGATGGTACAAGGGCGTGGTCAGAGCCCACATTGCTTAGAATAATGCAAAGAGAAATGCAAAATCATTGTGAAACAGAATTTAAATCGAAACCAAGACGAAAGCCATTGTCATTATTTGATCTGCACGCAAGCATTGACAGAAACACACACACACACACACAGATATACAAACACACACAGATACAGCAGATGACGCCATGATAAAATTGTTAGAAGCAGCTCCCCATTCAGTTGCTACAGTGCACACTGCTGAGTCTGGGACTGTCTGTTTGGGTACAACTCATAAGCAAATAATCATGATGCATTTTAATTACTAAACCGAGCGCTTAATAGTTAATTTTATGTACTAGAGTGAGAGATAGAGATGCAGAGAGTTAAATGGAGTAGCTGGAGAGTACAGATGATGAGCAGACGAGAAACAATTTGCATTAGCAGACATTTCAGTTTTGCCAGCTTGTCATTAAAATAATAAACACGCACAAAATGCATTAGAAAATTTAGTTGAGATCTGCGCAAAGAGACTGTAGAGAATCCAGTATTGGTGGTGCTGGTGGTGGTGCTGCTGCACACATACTTACATACTGATATACACACTCAGCCCAGGGCTGTGATGTAAATACCTACACACGAAAACGCCTGGCAAGCTAGACAATGGCTCACGTTGCGTATACGCAACGCTTGACAATTGTTTGCTCAGCCAAAGCGCCATGTTTCATGCTGTTTCATGTGTGTGAGAGTGAGAGTGAGAGAGTGTGTGTGTGTGTGTGTGTGTGAGAGTGTGTGAGTGTATGTGTGTTTGTGGGACAAACGTGTGCTATTTGTGTTGGCTGTTTCACTTAGTGCGTTACTGACTTCAGGCCTCAGGTAAGTTTTGTGGGCAGCAGTAAGGGGTAAAAGGGGCAAAAGGGGTAAGGGGACTACAGGGCAAAGGCCAACTTCTATTGTGTTGTAGCATGAGCTACGCACTTGACCCGCAAAACGCTTACAGAGGCAACACAAGCCCAGCTAACTGGGCCAAGAGCTGCAGATGAGAAAATCAGGTATGCTCATAAGATGTCCGTTCTCGTATCTGGCAACAACTGACAACAAGCCAACTAAACAAATTAGATTTGATACGAGTATGCTAATTGTTGTTGTATACATATATATCTATATATATAGTATGTATGTTATTGTCAAGCACTCAATGCTTATTAACGAACATTTTCAGTCAAATGAGCTCAGACATTCTCAAGTTGCGGAAAGGTAAATCTGACGAAACTAAACTACGACCAAGTACAAACAATTTATGTTGGCCACAATCAACATTTAAACGCTTGCGACTAAGTACTTGGCTGTATTTTGATGGCACTCTTGCCTTTCCGCCACTCATACACTTAAAACAGTTGGCTAAACACTGCAACAACAGCAACAACAACAGCAACAGAAGCAGCAGCAAAAAATTACAAATGACAACAATGGGCTAGCTCGGGGAGAGGGGGGAGAGGATGGTGCGGTTCTGAGGTTGACTGAGTGCCTGCCCGACTGCATTACAGATCTAGCCGTCAACTATGTCAGTCTGTTGTTGTTGTTGTTGCTGTTGTTGAGTGCGTCTGTCGACGCTTGAGTGTATCAAACGGAACGTTACATCAGCTGCATACTTTTAGCTGCAACTGTCTCTCTGTGCATATGTATGTGTGTGTGTGTGTGTGTGTGTGTGTGCACTTAAGTGTCATGGTGTCAGTGAGCGACTGACCCACTTTGTGATAAGCACCACGTCACCAACACCAACACCAACAGCAGCAACATCCACACAAATAGCGGCAACAATGGCAGCTGCACACTCTCTATTTATAATGTTGCATATTTTTTGGGCTGCATTCAAAACAATACTAATACAAACACACATACAGTATATGTGTGTGAATGTGCAAAAATAAATACTGTTTTTATTCAATTTTCATTGTTGCGCCTTATTGAAAGTATTGAAATTTCAACAATAAAAAGTCAACTTTTCCACTTTCAGCTTTGTTAATTTGTTAGTGCCAATTCAACGTGGATTACCCCACACACACACACTCACACGCATAAATAGATTATGTCACTTGGCCTGTTTCACTTTAGCTTTCGCTTTCTTTTGCTTTCGCTTTCGCTTTCACTGTCGTTTTGTAAGCAATTTGCCGTTGACAATTAAATGAAAGTAAGATAAATTGTCGCGTTTGTTTACAGTTCAACTTGACGTTGTTGTTGTTGTGTTCAATTTAAGGCTTATTCTGCCTGAGGATGGGCCAATCTATAGAGTCTCCCTCTCTACCTCTCCCTCTCTCTCTTGCCCCCTATTTGCTGCTTGCCACATTGTATCGTCTAATTTATTAGATGTATTCCTTTTGCCGCAAGTATTTCTGTGAGATAAATACCCAAATGTCATGTCATTTGTTGTAGGCGATGCGCCTTGGGGGCGTGGCAATACTGACAAGCTGTGCATACTTAACTGGCAATCTTTGAAAATTAATGAGCATTAATAAAAGAAAGGTTCACTTAAATGTGGAAATGCTGAAACAGAACTGAAGAGTATTAAATTTGAAAGAACTATTCAAATTTAAATTAAACTAAGTAAATTGCAGCCAAGGCAAAAACACCTGAGCAACACCTGAGCCGCAAACAAAAAGGAAAAGAGAGGAAGACTGGGAACAGAGAAGAGAGGAATCTGTGGCTAAGTCGTTTTCTGTGTATAACGCTGCGGGGCAAGTACGCTTGTTGCTGCCACAGGTGCAACAGTGACAGCGAACAGCTGTCTCAAATTTTTTTTTCCCAACTATTTGTGACGCAATTAAAGTGCCGCTGGTGTCGTGGTTAAGTTGAGTTGAGTCGTTGAGTGGACTCAGAATAAAAACCTGCTTCGTTTTCTACTTCAGTGAAATGTAAATTTCATTATCCCAGTGGCAAATATTTACAATGTCCGTGTTGACCCAATCCAATCCATATGCAGAGCACAGAACACGGGAATCAGGGATGGAATACGATGGTATGGGGTCATCAGTGTCACAGAAAATGGCCGCATGTCCAGTCGGAAGAGTGGGAAGGGGGAAGTTAGGGGCGCGTATTTTGTCGTTGACATATTTATCTAGACGTTTGTTGTTCACATTTTGCTGTCGTTGTTGTTTACCAAATACGTATTTCTAGACTCGATTTGACGCCCTTATCCTTCCTCCTCTCCCCACCTCAAATGGCCAGCTTGACTTTTGTTTAGCCAGGCTATGATTAATTAAAACATGAACGCTCCATTGTTGCTATTGTTGTCGCTGTCGACCAGCACAACATTTATATACTATGTACTTATTTTACCACGCCAGCTTTTAAACAAATTACACAAACAACATGCCATCCGTTGATGGCCTGCCATCCTTGTCACCATCAACAGCACTTGTTGTTGTTGCTGTTGTTGTTCTGTTGTCTACGGACATTAGCTCAAATAATTCCCATCCCCTATCCCCCATTCCGCATTCCTCAGTTGGGAATTTGGCTGGGGAACTTTTGCAGAGTGCGGGCGTCGGATTTGGACTCATTAGGCAGCTTCAGCTGCTGGTGTCAAAATTGCCTCTGTGTGTGTGTGTGTGTCTGTGTGAGCGTATACATGTGTGTGTGTGTCTGTAGGTGTGTGTTGGTAAACATGACGCCTAATGAGAAAGAAACTTACTCTACTATTTGAGTTTGCTTTTCGGCGTTGTTGGGTCCTCTGTTTGCCAAGTCGCGGGCCGTGGGGCAAGAGGCACAAAACATGAGGCATGGGGCATAGGGGTAAGGTAGGAGCGCATAGCAAGTGGCACACAAGCAAACAGATTGCTTACAGCTAGATTATTATTGTGGGTAACCTAACATTTTCAGCTTAGCATATGATTAAAGCCAATATTAAAATTGAAATAAAATAAATTGAATGTGAAATTTATCTGTTATTACATTTGATATAATTAAATGGCAAAGTAAATACAAAAGGCAACGTGCTTTACATACATTATGCTGACTCTCTAAATTCGAGGCCTACATAAATTGTATAAGCTAAGTATTCTGCAAATTTTCATAGAAATCAGATAATAGTGAATGAAATTAAACTAGAATCTATTGAATTATAGCTGTATATTATCAAGGCGAGCTTTTGAAGAGAAGCAATTTCATATTTCACACTGTTTTTCATTTAATTAATGTTATTGTTTATACATGAAAGATTAACAATTAATTATGATAAATAGCGGCAAATGTTATTGGAGAGCAATCCAAAAATGAGAACATTGACTCGAAATTAATTAAAATGTATCAATCAATTAATGTTACAGAAGTCAAGGATATCCACGTAAATACTTTTGAAATCAGATACGAGAACAATTCAGATTTTCTACTGAAATATGCAAATTACACAATTTTGAGATCATAGCTTACTGAGCATTGAGCAATAAGCATTTGGCCGGAAACTAGGGGCCAAAGGTGCATCAGCAGGACGAAGAAGGACACGGCAAACTGGTGGCAAAAGCATCGCTAATTACTTGCTCATTATGTCGGCTATTTAACTTTAATTACGCCAAGCGCCATCCATGACAAGGGCGACAACGAGACACACTCACACACTCGCACACTCAGATACACACAGATACTCAGAGTGGTATTCAGCGGCAAAAACTCGCTAAAATTTGCCTGGCAAAGAGGCAACAGCAACATTGAAACCTTTCACTTTTCACCTGATGCCGTTGGCCTCACACACTGCCTCCGGTCGTATGCTGCCCCTCAGTGCTTAAAAGTGCAACGTTTTCTATTCAAGTGCCGCAATGCCAATGGCAACAGCAGGAGGTGGGAGGTGGGGGGTGGGTAGGTGCTTGTGGTATTGCCATGTTCCGCCAATTTTGCAGGCTTTCAAAGAGGACACTGACTATGACTGGGGGTGATAATGTGCACTGTGTAAAGTAATATCCTTTTACTCGTATTCTAAAAAGCGCTTTTGATTATTTAAATTAACTGTGAATGCCACAAGGTTTAGTTCAGCAATTTTTCGATATTCCCTTGTAATTAACTTTCATTACATAAAGTACTTTGTTTATTAATTTGTGTGAACTACACAAGTGTGTTTGATTGACACCCCTCATGAGTGACAATTTTTTAAATTTTCAGTATAAGCTTAAGGGTTGCGATAAAGGGTTGCAGATTTTTAGGCAATCATTTTAACGAGTGATTATGTATATATTTTTAACTTATTTTAATCCGCATTTGTGTAATGAGATGGAAGCACTTAAAGCTGGCCGTCAAACAATTACCACCCCTACCAACTTACCCCCTTAGAAACTTACCCAGCCAACAATTCAATCATTCACATCATATTACTGAAAATGAAGTTGAACGAAATTGAAAAGCACACACACATACACACGCACATGGCACACTGGTCGGGCTTGTATGGAGCCGCGGCCATAAATACTTCTAGATGAGCTATCGCTATGAAACTTTCACCAAAAATCAAAAAAAATATTATAACTATATTATATAAAAATTGGCCAGATCGTACCACTATATCCTATAGCTTTCATAGGAACGAAACATCGAAAATAAAGTTTTAGTATGAAAAACTTCTTGATTTTTTTAGATATCTTAACCAATCTCACACAATATACATCTGGGCTGTTACTATACATCCTGACCAAATTTTGTTCAAATCGGACCCCTATATCATATAGGTCATAGGACCGATCGGTCCAAAATTAAGTTCTAGTATGAAAAACTTTCTTGTTTTACGAGATATCGTAACCAAACTCATAGAGTATGCATTTAAGTTGATGATATATATCCTGGCCAAATTTGGTTCAGATCGGTTTCCTACATCATCCAGTAATAAAAGGATCAGAGCTTAAAAGGTTAGGTTGCATTTTTTAATGTCACATCCAAATCCGCAAGTTTCCGCAGCTGAACTAAACAGTTTTAGAATCTTGAAATATTGATAAATAAGATGATATACATTTCGTTGGGGGGTAAGCGGGGGTAAACAGTTAAAACTTTAACTAAACATTGTAATGCACAACATATACGAACTGAAAAAGACGCACTTCTTTAACTACGATGTACACAAAACACAGCACAAATTATTAATATATTTATATGTTTAAATAAAGTATATACCATTATGTACAATATCCATTTCAATTATTTTTGATTTAACACTGTTTTATATATTTTTTTGATTTTTTAAATTCAGTGTGTTGCACTGCACTGCTGGCAACTTGCAAATGCATAAACACATTGCTCGCTCTTTGCTGTCAATTTCTGCAAAGTCCCGTTAGAAATGTCAAAAAAAAATTTTTGCATCGTAAAGTTTGGACAATCAGCTGATCGAAAAACCGGTTTTCGCTGGAATAGCTCAAAATCAACTTTTTGATTTTTGGCCTATGGCACCGACCAGTGTGCATGGTTGAGTTTGGGATGACAGGAGCATCAGCTTGCCTTCAAAATGATGTCAGCATTAGTGACTGATCCGTGATGGGCCAGGACCAGACATTTTCATAACTGAAGCACTTGATACCGCCTCGTTTGTGTATTTACCTGCATTCGAGTATTGTGGCCCAATCATCTACCCCACTCACGCCACATGCCACATGCCACTTGTCAGGCCTTATCTTTCCACAAACGTTTGCCAAACAAATATGCAAAACAGGGTATAACAAAGGTATGCCACTTAGTTCGAGAGGTCAAGATAAAGATATATTTATCTAATAAATATTAATGTTATAGATATATTCACAATTATAGATTTTACAGGATATTCGAAAGTTAAGCATTTTACTTGTTAAAAATTATTATATGCATGTATTTCTTTGTGTGTGTGTGTGTGTGTGCGTAGGTGGGTTTATTGTAATTTCATTATTTGCAGCGCTCAGGCATAAAAAAGGGATATCTTGTCGCCATGTGAACGAGCCGCTGTTGTTGCTGTATCCCTGTCCCTGTCCCTGTCCCTCTACCTGTCTGTGTCCTTGTCCTTGTCATAAGCCGGACCGCTGTCTGTGGGTCTGCTTAAGCATTTATTTACATTGAAGAGACAGCCACCACCACGAGAGATGACAGACTGTCTATTCAATCAGCGAGCCAGTCAGCCATTCAGTCAGTCAGTCAGGCAGACAGACAGACAGGGGACACACGCATCCTTCACAGCTGCTGTCCTTGACACGTGCCTTAAGCAAGTGCCAAGTAAAATACATATTAATAAAAAAAAATATATGAAAAAGTAAAAGCGGAAAATCAAGTTTATGTCGAGGCGATGGCTTCAATTTAAATTGGATAATTATTCAAGCACTTCAATCGAAGATGAAGCTGAAATTAATGCGTAAAAAGTGCGGTCAATCCTCAGAAGTGGTCGAAGGAGTTGTGGTTAATGAAATTCCAACAGCAATAAATGATAAAATGCATTCAATTGCCCGCCGAGAAAACACATCAACAGCCACAAGTGTTGGAGCGTAGAAAATGTGTTTCCATCGGGGAAATTCAAGTGGAAATGAAATGCCAGAAAATTCAAACAAAGTCCGTCAGCAACTGCAGCCACTTTATAAACTTGGCAGAGAGAAAGAGAGCTTTGTTTGTGTCGATTCCCATTTTAATGCGACTGGCGGTTCACATTGAGTTCGCTGGACACTAAATTGTATGGCAATGATTTCATAAATGACCGTTTTCAAAATTGCATAGAGCAGCAACGGCAGCACAAAATGGCCCAACTTGTTGGCCTTTTCCAAAATGCAGTCAAAAGGGTAGCCAAAATAAACTGCGTTCTATTGCAGTGAGAAAACTGGTCCACAGTCGAACCGTAGATAGCGTAAATGTTTGAGCATGCAACGAATATTCGCTGGAACGAGACAGAACAGTAAAAGCCTTTTGCGAGACGATTGGCAGTGAGTTGTTGGTCAAAAGGCAACAGCAGAAGGATTAAAAAGCAATTGCCTTTGCTCGGGAACGATGCTGTTGCTGTCGGGCAGCCAATGTCAATTTCGCGGAATTTAGTTTCACTGAAAAACCCCTATTCCCTTTCTTCCTTCACCACCCATTGTCCCCTCGGCAACCCTGCAGTTACTGCATGATTCAGTTGTTAACTGCATTGCAGCATTTGATGCACTCCACACATGGAGAAATCCAGGCAATATTAGCACTCAAATTTCTTATAGAAAAAATCTATGAAATTGATTAGCGAACTATAAAACTTTTTTTCAAAATTATGACTATGTGAGATACAAAAGTATTTAAAAAGTACAATATTGCGCATACAAAAAAACACAGAATACAGAAAAGTATCTGTATCACAATACTACAGTATCACAATAGTATATTTTGCATAGACAGCGCTGTAGGAAAAAGTCTGTAAGATGTATCTTTAGCATTCCGTAAACTATAGAAAAGGATCTGTTAGAATAAAAGGTATCTGTAACATAAATATAAATATAGAAAAGTTAAACATATAACATTCAAGGCAATACGTACGATATTTTCCATCTGAACTATGATTAAATTAATTATTTTGTCAATACAAGAACACACACAATTTTGATATAATCAAGATTGTGGGTTGAAGCATTTTTCTTGTAGCAGAAAATTGTAAATGCTGTTTGCTAATCTGTGTGCAACGCCAGTTGAGCTTGTATGCAACACATAACAGTACCATTGACTGGCACTGACCCACAACTAACGGCAGTCAGTGGCATTAGCAACAATCATGCCACACACTCCTGCTAATGACAGTTATAGTACTTGCAACTAGATTCTCTCGAGAGCAATCGCCAGGTTCAACCGTGCAGAGCAGCACGATTTGGTTCAGTTCTGCTTGGTTTACTGTCAGAACTCAATGGCAAGTGGCAAGTGGCAAGTGATTGTGCTTGTTGGCCATTGACTTGGTCAGGAGTGCATGGGACCTGTTGGCCAATCGGACAAGTCTAAATATACTAATAACAATAATGATTTAGACTCGACACTGTTTGCCATACGCAGTGGACGCAACGGTGCATGGATTCAATTTTAATTCACAGACAGGCAGACAGACAGACAGGCAGACAGACAGACAGGCAGACAGACAGACAGACATTTAGATAGAATGGCAGTCGAAAAGATAAAAAGCTGGACAGATTGCCATAGTTACAAAACGCCACAAGAGGCAATTGTCGGAGTGAAAACGTTTTTCGTTGATTAGAATCAACATAAATAAAATTAATTGTTGCCGCTTCGTCTGTTTGCCACTTTGAGGGTTGCATTCAATTTGATTATTAGCTTTGCCTCGACCCAGTCAAGTGAACCGCAGGCCAAGTGCAATTGCTGCCGGGGTTGCTTGGCCAATTGTGCTGCGAACTCAGACTGTGAATCCCCTGGGTACCCGGGTACTCGGGCAGCCATCCAAATATTCGTAATTATAATTTATTTACGCAGCCAACGTCTGCTTGGCTGCATAATTTGGGCCTGTTTTTATTTTTTTTAATTGTATCTTTCATTGCGATTTCGTGTTATTCAATTCAAAACCTTAACTCCACTCCCACATTTTGCACTGTCGCATAAATTGGGCGCAATTGTTTCCACAGTTATTGCATGGATATCATTATGTAGTGTAGGAATAGGATGGAATTGCAAGGTGGGAGATGAGAGGTGAGAGGTCACCACTTGACATTTGAGCGCAATAAACCGGCGTCGCGATTTCGCATCGAAAAATGATCAGGAAATTAAACACTCTGCCCTCGGGTTGTGCAGTTGCGCTGCTCTTTGGGACACTCATCAGCATGTGGTTGGCATAATAAGTATGCAAAATCTCTGGCAGCTGCAGTGGTCCCAGTTCGCTAGTCCGCCAGTCCGCCAGTCCGGCAGTCCGGCAGTCGTATCCCGGTGCCGAAAGCCATAAATTACACAAAACTGACCACCACAGTCAGTATTAGAACCAGAACCCGAACCCGAACCAGGCTAGCTGCCCACACGCATTACGTCATTGTGCAGAGAGAGTAGGAATTGGAGGAATTGTAGGAATGGGAGGAACAGAAGCGTCCAGCTGGGACCATGGTCAGCTTATAATATGCAAAATATGCGTACGAGTCCAAGCCGATGGCCATCCATGCTGTCTGTGGCATGGGAGACAATTACACAGATGCCGTTGGCAGACGATGCTAAAACTCCGGTCTGGAATCAGAATCACAGCCAGAACTGGCGACAGGAGCAGAGTAATTAAGCGCTCTTGGGTGGAATTTGTGTCCACCCTGAAAAAGTGTGCCCCAGAGGTGTCATCCACATCGGAATGGACCACAGGCTTGGCACAATTGTTATTCCTGCGTTATGGCATTAAAAACTGGACACAAATCAAGCAAAACTCCAACAATCTATCCACTCTTTGTACAGTGGTCGATGTGACTGATCTATAGAAACTGGTTAACAAAGGATTCAAACTGCCCAGTGGGAAGCCATAATCAATTTGTTGTTTTTATAATTTTAATTGAAGCTCCGGTTCAGACCGGATTGAGCCTGTGCTTGAATCTGTGGCACAAACTCTGCTGTGTAGGACTTAATGTGACTTGATGTGACTGATCTATAATGAAGCAATTTATAACTTACAAACAAAATTATAAAGTTTTCTTTTAGATAATAATCTTAGAGTCACACACTCGTCACTTGATTAAACTTTCGTTTTTAAAATATATATATAAAATATGTAGGTTCGATTCCCTAAACTGCCACGATATTGTTTAAAATTCGGATGTGGCATTCAGCTCATATTAATAATTATCATATTTATGATATTATTTCATATTTTTTAACCGCCTACTAAAAAATATAAATGAAGATGGATTAATTCTACTTCAAATTTCTACCAATCGCAATTTTCAATTTAGTTACGCTAAGTCAAGCGCATTGCCCACTGTACATTTCCAGGCGCTGTGATCGATAAATTCAGTGGCATACTTTTCAGTTCGACTTTTGCATTGAAGCTGCATCAGAGCTGGCCATGCTACCAATTGAATGCAACCAATAAGCCACTGCCAATGCCAATCTGTGTCGACAATGCCTCGAAATCGATTCATGGCCATGTCGAAACTGGCCGAAACTTTTTAAAGGTCTGTTGAAGACACACGCCAGTTGCAAATTGTATGGAAGTTGATTGCAGAAAAGGCGTCTCTTTCTATTGCTAGTTGCTGCTGATGCAACTAGTTGAATTTGCCACTGGCAATGGTTTTTTTCACTATGATTTTTCAACTGAATCCATATGGAAGGAATAGCAGGACATGGTCATAGCTGGTGCTATTTGAGCCATGTCTAATGCTTATTCCAAACACTTGGAAGCTTACAAATTTATGCGCCTCAAACAGAAACTGGTTAACAAAGGATTCAAACTGCCCAGTGGGAAGCCATAATCAATTTGTTGTTTTTATAATTTTAATTGAAGCTCCGGTTCAGACCGGATTGAGCCTGTGCTTGAATCTGTGGCACAAACTCTGCTGTGTAGGACTTAATGCTAAAATGCGTTTGGCAATTTCCTAAACAAATATTGCTCATAAGGATCAGAGGTAAGCGTGTGTTCGTCTGTGTCAAGCTATTGTCTGGTATGCCGGACTTTTAGTCTCTCAGTGTGTGTGTGCGCAACACACACACACAATGAGAGGCAAACTGGCATCAACTTGCAAGCCATTCTCAATAGTTTGTTGCATAAAATTGCATTCAGCAGGCAACTTTATAATCTCAGTCAAAACATTTTGTGTAATTAAAATGCCTTCAAGATATTTTTGCCAACATTTTCCACAACTTTGTAGCCCAAATAACTTAAGAGCCTCTTCAACTTGGCCACATTTGGCCAGGTAACATTGCCCTCACCTTTACTACATTTCTCTCATGCTTCTCTCTGCTCTTTACAGACGTCACGAATCTGGACTACGTCAAGGTAAATGCCGAGGCTGGCAAGAACGTGACCATACCATGTCCGGGCGTTACCGAGCACTCGCTGGTCGACACGCTCGTCTGGAAGACAGCATCAACGACAATCGCACAGTTTGCCAATCGCATCCCGTTGCTGCATAGCCCGAGGGTAAGTTTCGATTAATCAGTTTCAGTTTAAAGAGTATTGTTTATTCCATCAATACATACTATATATACTATAGTACATAGAAAGAAGAAATCTCTAACGAACGGTACAAGTAGCTCTGCTTTGTGTCATATTAGAATTCATTACCCACTTGCCGCACTCGTTTGCTGCCACTTTATGGCCCGGACAAAGGCACTTGAGTTTGGCCATTAAATATTTTTGGTTCTTGTCTGCCATTTCTATGTTCAGTTGGCGCTAGACAAAAAACGTAGCTGTTAAAATAATTGATAGCCAGTTAGTTTCAAGGCGGCTGTTTGAACTTTGCCACCACTGTAAACTGAAAGCTGCAAACTGAAAGAAAGTGCAGCAAAAGTCAAAAGAACTAAGTGGCCATCAGAGAGGAGGGGTCTTAGGAGGGGTAGTTACTTGGGTCTACTCGATGGTCCGTTGTGCAGTGGAGGAGCCCAATATATTTTTAATGTTTGATAGTTGTACTAAAAGAAAAACGACGAGGCGCAAAAATGGTTTAAGTGGCTGCCAACAGCCAAGCAGACAAGTTGCACGGCAACAGCAACGGCAACGGCTTTAAACGCACTCGGGGGGCCATTGAGGCGGCCAAAACAAAATGATGAAGAAGTTCCACAGCTGCAAGCCAGAAGGCGATGTGGAAGACGATGTGGATGATGGCCCAATGGCTTGGGATAAGGAACTGTGCACCGTTCCCAGAGTCGTTTCTCACATTGTGTTAAATGGCAAACTGGGACACTTGAGCTGCAGCCAAAGTTGGTGGCAAGCTAAGCAGAGCAGAGCTTGTTACCTGCTCCGTGCTTTCTTTCGCTCATATTTCTTGGCCATTTTGGCCTTTGCCATTGCCAATGCCATTGCTCAAAGTGCGACGGCTGCGTCGTGTGCTTTATGCTCGGCTATTATGTGTATTAAAACTTTTTCACCCCGACCATTTTATTACAACTGACACTACATACGCTTACCAACACACTCACACACTCACACACACACACACACACACTAGCTTAATCTTAAGCATCTATTAACTTTTGTTTTATGGTTGAAGCAAATATGATTCATGTTCCTGTCGCTTACTGTTGGCAACTTAAACGAGCTTAACTGGGCTAGTGGAAGCTTTCAACTCTCTGAGTTACTTATTCCCTACAGTCGAAACAGACAGATGTATAGATAAATAGAACCTTAATCAACATCATAACTCTATCAGAGATTGCACTAGAAATGCAATCAAGTGGCCAGACAGCTGCAATAATTTGTTGCATGTAATTAAAATGTAGTTGCAAGTTTTTGCTTGACTGCAGACTGCAATGTAAATTGAAAATCCGAGTAGAAAAATTGGAAAATTGTTTGCGGACAGCAATTCTTGGTTATTGCTTAATAACAAAATTCAATCGAGCAACAAAATGCTACTAAATTTCGCACAGAGGAAGAAGAGAATTTTGTGAAAAAAAAATATAACAGAAAACACACACACGCACACACATGTTACAGATTACATAGTATAAAATTTGGTCAGATAACCGTCA
This sequence comes from Drosophila phalerata, assembly GCA_951394115.2. Classification (NCBI taxonomy): domain Eukaryota; kingdom Metazoa; phylum Arthropoda; class Insecta; order Diptera; family Drosophilidae; genus Drosophila; species Drosophila phalerata. The sequence continues at coordinate 24,560,205 of OX596005.2, forward strand.
GAAGATTGAACGAGGCAGCTGCAAAGAGATTTCGAAACGCAGGCAACCGAATTATTGCGAATAATTCATCACATACGAAAACTTTTCATGCTCACCTCGGGCAACGGCCTTTTAAGCCTTAGTAACTAAGTAATGCTCATGTCTTTAAAACAATCCTTGAAATATCAGACAGATTGAGCATAAGGTTTACTCTAAGCATATAATCTGTAATAAATTTCCTGAAAATGATATAAAAGGCACAGAGTGCAGGAGTCCATCAACCCATAAGGATATTAAATGTCATGAATTTATAAATGTTTCTATTGCATTCAAGTAAAACTAACAAATCTAAAAGCCATTTACGAGCATTGGCCCAAACTCAATTTTCCAAGCTCAATTATGAGCACAAAAAGATTTCTACCAGCAGCAGCAACAACAACAACAACAGCAGCCTGGACAACAATAACAACAAGACAAAATTTAACATTTGCATTGGAAAGTTCTCGGATACGGCTACAAATTGTCGCCAGAGTCAAATGCTGGCCCAAAATATATACAAACGTGTATATGTATGTACGTCCTCCCATCTGGCCAGTTTAGATGCTGACCATGCAGACAACGAACTGACCATTTGACAGGGTATAGGCTGGAGAAAAATATTGGGAAAGAGGGGAAATAGGAGGTGGTCATGCAGAAAACTTGCTCCTGGTAACTTATTTGTCTTTTGTATTAAAAAGTTTGCGGAGCCTAAAGTAGAAACTCGTGTTGTCCACATTGTTGTCAGGCACTGTCAACATCTCTATGTTCGTTTGTTTTCCCACATACCTCTTGGTCTGTCCTCTTCCATCCGACATCTAACGGTCGGTTTGGTTTTTCAACCTACTTTGACTGCACTTGGTTTGCACACGTTGAGGCAAATTTGTTTGTTATGCCAATTGATGGCAACCCAAAATAGATTAGGCATCGAGGCAACAGAATGGTGTTCATTCGTTTGGAGTTCCATTCGAAACTGAGTAGTTGAAGAACTATGACTATGACTATAAGAAAGATGCAATAATTACACAGAATCTACTGGCATTTGACCCAAATACTTTTCCAATTGCAGATACAGCTTTTATCGGATAACTTTGGTCTGCAATTCTCACCGGCGTTGGCCAGTGACACCACAGAATACATCTGCCTGGTCAACGATCGTCACATACCTGAGGCCATTGTTGATCTTTTAGTGCAAGGTGAGTACTGCTTAGAATAGAATGCATTTCTATAAGGTTCTATAAACGTATTTCGACGTTGGAGTGTGGAAGTTATCTTTTTCTCATTATCAGTGCTTGCCTTTTATTCCATTCCATATTCATTTCGTTTCGTTTGGCTTTTCTCATTTAATAAAAGCCATAACTACATTATTGATTTATCCGGTTTCCTTCCATTTGGCGATTTCATTTTCAGATATGTGTTCACATTCACATTCAAGATATCCACACCGCACATTTTCCATCGTTCTCCTTCGTGTCATGATTTTCATTTGCATTTCACTGATAACTGGCATTTCTCTCATGTGTTGTCTTTCTTCTTTTTTCTTCTCTTTTCTTTTATTTTATACAGATGTACCCGATCCACCGGAGCGTCCTTTGTTAATAAGTTTCACGTCACGCTCGGTGAACTTATCCTGGGCTCACTCGCAGCATCCACGGAATGCACCCGTAACGCATTTCGTTATTGAAACTCGGTAAGTGTTGAATGTCACCACAGTTGGGTAGTTGGGTGTAATTTAAAGTATAATAATAATATTGCTATTATTAAATATATTGTGTTCGATATAGCTATGGCTATAGCTAGCCTCAAGTATGGTCAGTGAGCAGTTAATTCATTGCGATTCTTTGTGCGATTCATTGAGAAGGCATTCAATTAAAATCTTGCGTTTATTGCTTTCCGACTGTCACTCCACTTTCGATTTTACATCGCCAGTGCTATCCACTGCCACGCCCACTCGCCCACAGCTGCACGCTGGGTACTTTAATTAATATGTGCAACGATAAGGGCGATACGAGTACCCGAATTCGAGTATGAGTATGAGTATGAGTATGAGTATGAGTATGAGTATGGGTATGTGTATGTGTATGTGTAAAAGAAAGAATACGCACTTCACTTGTGCTCCATTTAAATAGAAAAGAATACACGCACATGCAGTGCAGTTTAACACACATACACACGCATGAAGAAACACACGCAGAGGCGTTCTTGCAGCGGCTATTTTCCGAATAACTTGAACTCAATGCGGAGCATAAAATGAAAACGATTGCCGCCATTGCAATACAAAGGCCAGCACAGAGAATGCAAAAGAACTGAAAAGCGAAACTTTTTCAATAAATTCCCATCATCAGCAGCAACTGCAGTCGTATCGCAGTACCTCCCACACAGAGGACACAGGACACGGGACAGGGGGAGGAAGGGACCCACGGCGTGCTGTCGACCTGCAGAAGACATCGGGGCCGGCAATCGATGACAGGCAACTGGAAAGCAAAGCCTGTGGTGCATTTATGCAAAATAAGAAATAACCACACACAGGCACGCGTTGAATACATACCCACAAACACAAGCACTCACACACACACACACACACACACATACAGAAGCACACACAGACACCGCATACAAAAGCCGAACAAGCGCGAATATATGTAGCACACTTTTTTGGGCGTGCGCTCAATGCACAAAATGAAGCCACCGATGAGCACCGACTGCGACTGCGACTGTGACTGTGACGCTGACAGCATTTTATGTAAATTCCCATCGATGTGAAGTGATGTGAAGTGGGAGGTTGAGTTGTTGTTGTTGTTGTTGTTGTTGACATAGCACGCCTCTTATTTACATTTTCGCTTGATTCGGTTTATTTTCGATGCATACAACGGAGGGGGCGTCGTTCGGTAGGGGTATTGATATGGCGAATGTCTTTCGGTTCGCCTGTAAATTGAAAGACGATGACAACGCAATGCTTCAGCTGAAATCTTTCATCGCAAATCCACACTGAATGGCAATGCAATTGAAATAAGTTCAGGCGGTTCTGAAGTGGCCCCAAAACAAGATTCCTCACATTAATACAGACGACCCACAAAACGAGTGTGTTTGTCTGTCTGTCTGTCTGTCTGTGAGTGTGAGAGTGTGTGTGCTGTTGTGATTTGACATTAAAAGTTTATTGTGGCTTTTATGCAAATATATACATATATAAATGTACTTACTTACCAAAGAACACCTGCACTTACTTATGCTTTTATTTATTGACCAATTGTTGTTGACTTTTGGTTTTTATGCAGTACACAAACACAATCACAGACAATAATATAAATAATCTACCATAATTTAAAGTGCTACCCAGATGTATTCACATTTGATTTGCACAAATCTAAAAAAACTATCTTATTTTCTTACTCTATTTTGTTATTGAATTATTAATTAAATAAATTTATCGCTTCTAAATGCAGTGCCAGATTGTTATTGAATTACTGAACTTATTTGCTCATCAAAAATTAAATGTTTACTATTTAATTCTAAATTTATATATTTTATTTATAACTGTACTACCAATAAATTAAAACATTTTCAATTGTTAATTTCAATAGAAACTTGTTTCGCACTTAATAAAATGCGTGTATTTCAATTTATAGTATTCATTCACGCATTATCTATGCAGTTCAATGTACTTTTATATTTTATATAGTTGTTAAGCCACAAATAAATTTGCATCTTTAAACAAGTCGTGCGTGAACTTTGTCCTTTACACTCACACACGCACATCCTACTAAAAGCCATATGCTAAAAGCAGCAACAATTTTTAAGCGGCTTACAAAAAATGTTGTGTGTGTATTTTATACCGATTTAAACGCACACACACACACACACACACACACATGTGGTGAGGATGGCCACAAATTTATTTGCCATTGCGGTTACTTTGCTGTTTATTTTCTTGTTGTTGCTGTTGTTCTTATTGTTGCTGCTGTCGCAGGGAGCTGTTTTTAGGCCTACAACATTTTTCAAAAGTTTGTGCCGCCCATATTTCATGAAGTCGCCAAGACTTTTTTCCCACCCGCCCAGTGTACACATACGTATTACGTATACGTATGCATAAATATACCCAACTCTGCCACCCACCTTGCAAACCCTGCCAGAAACAGCTTGTATTCATTTTTTCAAAATACACACTGACAATACAGTCACATCTGTTAACATATACCCACACACACACAAACACAAACATGGGAGTCGAGCTGGCCACACGCATTTATTAATTTTAATGCTTTTCATGCAACTTAAAAAAATATTTACCATTTTTTATTGGTAGTCAAATATTTTGTTATTTTATTTTCGGATTTTTTTTCTTTTGCTATTGCTTTCGACGACATCTCATATTTAATGCATTTTTAATCACACATAAAAGCTGTCCATTCATTTTATACTCGCTCATCTGATGCTGTGCATAAGCCCTAATAACATAATGTGAGCATTTTCAACACAACCACAAATACACACACACACACTCACAAATATATTCTTACGTAACATGCGTGAAATTTATGCAACCCCAAAAATAAAAAAATGATGCTACATTTTTGCATGTTTAAACAAAATTTACTGCACTTTGATATTGGTCATGAAAAATGCTCATTGGGCTCAGTCTCTGTTATAAATTTATGCGACAAAGCAGACCTCAATTTCCTAAACACAAATTTGTTGTTTCTAAAATGGCTGTGTGGGTGTATATTTGGATGTATGTTGGTATGGGAAAAATCGTATAAATATTTTAGTGCCTATATGCGACACACACACACACAGATTTATATTTTGCTCAACGTCCACAATGCATCTCCAACCTATCCAACCTATAGTTAAATGTATCCGTTCTCTGATTACCCAGTAAAGTGCATGCTGTTTTTACAGTACAAATTCCATTTTCAGGTTGCAATTGAGCAAAATGCAATGAAAATGTTTTAAAAAGGAACATAACTCAATTAATTCTTATATCTTACTTGTTAATGTCATGAGAATAATAAGTAAATTTATTTAGGTTTGTGTTTCAGTATAATTTTTTGATGTTATTTTCTCATTAAGAGTACTGTAAACTGCAATATTGGGCAGAAAAAATTGGGAAACAATTGTATTGATACAATATTCCTACAATGAGAAATCGAATCTTAAGAACTAAGCTGATGTTACAGTTTCAATAGTCACGGTTTCTCTTTAAATATTATATTTGCAATAGATAATTTTTTTATGATTCGTAGCTCACATCGATCATTTTCTTTGAACATTGCAGCGAGGGCGAGGATGGTATCTGGGATCAGGTGTCACGGATATATACGAGAACCAATGCGACATCATATCAGGTGACCGGCCTGACGCCCTTCACCGTGTACAGCTTTCGTTTGCTGGCCGTAAACAAACTGGGCGTGAGTCCGCCCTCCAAGGAGTCCTACTATATTGTGACGCTGCGTGAGGGTAAGTACAAAACTGATCCTGGCACGTGTAGTTGCGCCATACTTACATTATTTTATGACAGTGAGTCACATTAATTGCCAGACAGGCTGACATGACACTTTTTACAATCGTATTTAATTTTCATTTGAATTTTATGCCGACTCCGAGCTGAGTTAAGTTACCTTTTAAGTGCTGCCTATGAAAAACGGTCCCATAAAGCCCCATCCATGAATTTAAGCCTCATATACGTTTAATTATTTTTATGTTCATGTCGATGTGTGTCTGTGTGACTTTCGGTGCATGACAAGAACATCAAACTACAACTTAACAGCATGTTTACAAGATGTACTCTCTGAAGAACCAGACCGTTTTACCTGTTTCATCAAAACTGTTAAAGCTGAAAACCACAATTCAATAAATTGCCCAATTTGTGAAAAAAAAACATGTAAACTTTGGTATATTGCATCATTATTTGAGAAAATCACTTAAATAATTCCAAATTAAATAATCAAATGAAAATCGAGACATATTAGAGGAGGAGACATATTTGTTGGAGGTTTGTAAGTTTTAAGATTTAACATTATAACAAGTTTGACAATGGTAATGCAACTTTGCATGTTGATTCCATATGTCGTGCCTCATGCGTGTGGCATTGACATTTCACCTGCTACTGCTGTGGCTGCCACGGACAATGATTAATCGTGGCAGCATACTTTTTGGGCAGACTGACCCCAAAAAGTCATAGAAGTTTCGCTAGGCTTAAAGTACGTCTTGTAGACATTAATCACAGCATAAGAGGCACAACAACTGCCTTCCAGTTGTGACGCCCTCTTCTGTCATTCCACCTCACACTCTCTCTATCTCTATCTGTGGCTCTTGCTCTTGCTCTTACTCTGTTTTAGCCATATATATCCAACGGCGACAGCGACAAGCTATTAGCAACACATTTGTCTTACGAGTAGCACTCTAAATGACGTTGCCAGCGTCCGTTGAGGGACCCGAATTGGCGTGAAATTCCATTTATGCCACAGAATATTGGAATGCGAGCTGAGCAGATGTTGCAACATGCTATATGCTACATGCGACTGCTGCAAATTAGTCAATAGTCTGCGGCCCGAAGCTCATTAAGTGCCACCGTGCCACAGTGCCACAGATGCCTCGCATAACTGCGGCTTTTGCCAATTTGTATAAATTAAGCTTGTCGCATGCATAAATTAGAAAGATGCCACAACGACGAGCGGTTGGAGGAGTTTTCAATTTTCGGCTGATTTGGTGTCAAAGTCAAAAGAAAATATCATTTAATTTATTTATAGGTAGCACAATTTTAGTTGCCAAGTAAGAAACTGGCAGAGCAACTTGCCAGTCTCTCCTTCCACAACAAATTCCAGCTCCAACTTGCCGTCGATTTAGTTCACCTGGCCAACAGACCGTCATACCATCATACCGTGAGACGGCGTGAGGCACACGCACCATTTAACTTGATGCGATAGAAGAGGAAGGCAGATCTTATGGCCCCATAGCTTAGGCGCGGGGCACTTGCAACTTATGTTGCGTGACAGTGACAACTTGACAATGCCACAGACAACGCAACGTCGACTTGACGGCCCAGTGAGCCCAACTGCGAGAGCGTAACTTTTTGTGCGGCATTTTTAATTTGAAATTTTTGAGTTTCCGCCAAGTTTTTGGCAGTCAAAGTTTACGTTCCTGAGCTCCTACTTATCTCTCTGTCTCTTTCACTTACAGCGCCCACAGGGAAACCGATACCGACGACGGCGCACAACACCTCCTCCACCTCGGTGTACATCTCATGGAAGCCACCATCGCCGGATACGATATTGGGCGAGTTTCTTGGCTATCGCATTACATATCGGCCACGCGATCGCAGTCCCAACGACACCAAGGAAATCTATATACGTGACAATACTGTGGAGGTGAGAGAAAGAGTAATAATAATTGAATTTACACAATTTCTGACACTTTACTGTATTGAAAATGCCAGCAAATGACGCAAATTGTGCACTCTATTGATTTCCCTTAAAGTACGCAGACTTTCTGAATCTATCTGTCTGTCTGTCTGTCTGTCTGTGTGTCTATTCCTCGTAACCATTCATACAATACCATTTCTCAAGTGGACTACAAAAATATGCTAAAATATTCCTCATGTTTTCCGTATTGTCATTCGACGGCTTTTGGGGCAACGTCAGCAACGCGTCGCGATGTATTAAAAAGTAATTTACACCTGCTGCCAAAAGGAGCTTTTCTCACAGCCACGCCCAGTCAACAGACATCAGCCACACATGTGGCAGGCACAAAAAAAAAAAATAATAATAAGAGAGGAATGCTTGCTGTTGTTGTTGCTTCAACCTGTCAGGTATTACTTTTGCCATGGGGCTCATTTACCATATCTTGTAGTGGTCGCTATCACAAGCAATTTGTTAACGATTAGTTGAGAGCGATACTTCTCCTACCTTCTAGGGTCGGTGTGGGTGAGTATGTTGGCATTTCTATCTTTCGAATACCACCTCACGCGAGGGTCCCAATGAGGTGTGAGAATGTAGCATTGATACCGTGCGGGTAGCCAAAAGTGGCACGTGCTTGGAAACATGCCACTTGGGAATACCTTCAGCTAAAAGCTGAAAGCAATGTCTTAGGCCAAATGCAAGGTAACACTTAATGGCCGAGGGTAGACCTAGTTATCCTTCCTTGCGATACGTTAGATAGTCCCAACTATTTAAATTGAAAGCCCAAGGGCATAAAGTGAAATTAGCTAATGACTGGCGACACAAGGGTCAAAGTTAATGCTTTCTGCACAGATTTTCGATTTACAGCTAAGCCATAAAATTGGATGAAAAGGATGTGTGAAAATGTATGAAAAATGCATAAAGACTCTGATATTGCTGGATTGGATTCAAGAACTAAACGACATTTCACCAGATTTCATTGCTCAAGAAAGACGCTCTTTTTTTTTCTTTAAGCATTTTCTGATAATATCAATTTTAAAGTGGTTTTTTGCTCAAATTAATATAGAAAAGTGCAGAGTATTTTGTGGTTGAATACTGTCGACTGTCGACTAATACGCTTAATTGCTTTATTATTATTTTGTTGCCTTTGATATAGATACACATATTAAATTATTTACGTTTAATATGTAGATTAAAGCATTGCCAATTTCCGATTTAAGTTTCAACCGCTCTTCTTCCGTTACCCCTTTTCTATTTTGAACAATAATATGCAGTGCATGCAATGCATTTTTGGGAATTTACAGTATTTTCAATGCACGGTTATGGGCAACATTGTTTTGGGTCGTGAGTGGGAGGAAGGAGAGGGGCATGGGGCTTAAAATATGCAAAAATTATTAGCGATAATGCTCACGTACGACACTCGACGCGACGTAGTTGCCTAAAATGCCAAAAACTATGCGATGCCGCTTGAAGTGTGTCGTGAGGGAGAAGAGTGAGTGCAGGGATAGGGATAGGGATAGGGATAGGGAGTGTGTTGCAGGTTCCGCTGATAGCGACATGGCACGCTTTTGTGCTTGAGTGCATATTTTGCAGTTATCTAGACGCTTGCCCCGCAGGCCAAGCCGGGCAAAACAGAGAACAGAGCTGAACTGAGCTGGATTCTATTCTTTTTGCATGTCAGTTGCATGTTGAAATATTATCCTTGCAGGCAGAAACGTGCGACTTCATTTTTTAAGTCATTCTGCGAACTCGAGGGCATGGCTTTCTGTATTCCCATATCACCGTTAGCTGTCAGCCTCCCTGCTCGACCCCGCCTCGACCCGTCGTCCACAAGCTCGAAACCCTTAACCACGCCTAGTTGGACAGCAGCCCTGGTTGGCTACATTCAGCTGTCACGTGTGAAAGAGCTCGGGGCTGAAGCTGCGCTAAATTTGCCAATTTTCTAATTAAAATTTCTGCGCCGTAAAGCATAAATTTCCCTCGCTTAACGTGGCTAAAATGTTACACAAAACCCAAAAGCGGGCAAATGAAACCGAGTCATATAAGATTTATGCAATTTACAGAATATTTTTTGAGTGGCAAACTGCAAAATTGTTGATTGTTTCAGTCGCTTCTGATGTGCCTAATTGTTGGCACATTCCATTTCTCATTTCTATCAGATTTCTATCACACTCGTGCCAAGATCGAATCGAAAGTATGAAACATTAGCGAAACAATTTATCATACTTTTAGCTTAGCACACTCAGTCCGACTCAACTTGCCTCTATCAATTACATTATATCAATTAACTGTTCTGGCCTTGGGCACTGCCAATTTTTGGTGACCATAAAAGTGGCAGCAGTTGTAAATTTCGGAGCTCATTTACTAGGCACACTCGTCCGGCGACTACATAAAATGAAATTATATAGTGGGCATTAGGGTTGCCAGAGCAACTAAAACCTCGCCTATTCAGAACTTACACACATACACATATTTGCACTGAGAAGATATGTGTGTTGTCGCTTGTTAAATCAAAGCGCTCGTTGGCCAACTCTGGAGCCCAACAGCCACTTAAGCTTTTGGCATGGCAGTCAATCCGTTTCTAAGCACAGGCTTTGAGCCGTACCAGGCACTGGCAAACCAACCGCTTTGTGGTCAGGACACTCGACCAACAACAGCAACAACAACGAAAACTAGAAATAATAAAGCTTAAGTCGAGAGTGCTCAACTACGAGATACCCTGCCTTCTGGCCGATCGATATCCTAATTTGTACTCAGAGCATCAGAATTTCGCTTATAATAATTTTTATAGATTGAAGGACGTACCTAAAATTTGCAAGAATTTTATCCTAACAAATTGGTAATTCTAACTATAGGATCTGTTCATTCAAACGGAATGAACAAGAATATATACACCTGATTGCATCTGTAAGGTCTACTTCTGTCTGTTACATACATTTCCACAAAACTAATATACCCTCTGCGAGCGTACGACAAGGCAAGGCAGGCATTTGAAAGCGACGCTCTAATGTATGCTACATAAATTGTGTGTATGTTGTAGCAGCAGCCATTTTGGGCTCACATTCACTCCGTATGTGTACGTGTATGTGTGTCTCCCTGTGTGTCTGTGAGTATGGGTTGCGAACTTCTCAAAGCTAGCGGCTTGTTTTATGGTTTCGCACTGCTTTTTGACCTTTCGTTAAATTTTAATAAACCACACCCGCTAGAATATGCTCGGGTACCTAAGTAGTTTTTTCCTGGCTTCGATGGGGCCACTCAGAGTGCAACTTCAGTGATTGCTTTTGCACCCACTTATACACACATCAGATCTATATGTATGTCCGATTAAATTGCATCGCACAATTAAGATGACGATTGCTGCTTGTTGGCAACTCATGCAACTCAATTTCCTCTTTGTGCCACATTTCGCCACTGCAAAAATACATTTTTAACTGCCTCCATTTTTTGTGCTTATTTGCCAACAACATACAAAAGTATGCAATGCGCAATTTCCGCTCCAAGAATAAGCACAAGGAGGAAGTCTAAAGAATTCTGCCATACCCTTAAGTCTACTTTCCTTGTAAGCTCGTTGAATGTTGATAATATAAATATTATGTGGAATCCTTAAATATTTGCATTGCACTTCCTTTCGCTGTTTCAGAGCCATGAGATACAAAACCTGCAGACGTACACCCAATACAAGGTCACGGTGCAGGTGTTCAATCCGGAGGGTCTCGGCCCGGAGACAACCATACTGGTGATGACCGATGAAGGAGGTGAGTGTTTAACTATCTTAGCTTAAATTTCAATTCAAATTTTAAGTTTCTAAATATGAATTTTGGCTTATATCAGCAAGCGACTAGGTTAATTTCTCCATAATAGAAAAAACTCTGGAAAAGAGATCAAAAATCAAAGAATTTTATAAAGTGCTATCACTTGCTTCTAAACTACAGATGTATTTCGTCAAATAACATAAAGTATTAAAAGATTCTTTACATTCCTTGGGCAAAAGTTTCTCATAAATTCACTTACCGCATTGACTTCAATCACACTTGCAACTTATTTCGATAAAAGACTTTCTGCAGACAAAGACTTTTGAGACAGCCTCTTTATCGCAGACTCCTAAAGTGTAAATATGTATGCAGAAAACTTTGACTAGTATAAGTATGATGCCACATGAACACAATGTGTGGCATGTGGCCATAGCCACTTGAAGAAACAGACAAAGCTGAATACCAGATATTGGATTCATCTCTTTTGCATTTATGGACAGGCATCGATTTGAAATACAAGCTGCAAATGCAACTAAATATTTCGCACATATGGAAAATGCAGATGCAACTGCTTATTGGAATACCAAGTGACCAGAAATTGACCAAGATACACATTCTACTCATATTTTAGTCAATTCTCGTACAACAGCAATAACAACAACAACAACTCGAAGAAAGAAGTGCCACAACAAACAAATTCGACTTTGTGTGCACTTCTTTTTTTCTCTCAATTTCTCGATTTAAATGGAGAAAAGAGCCGAGGCTTTGACTCGCTCGACCGCAAAATGTCTGTGCCATGCAATGAAGCAAACAAATAAAAGCTGAGTTAGACCAACAGAGGCAAAAATATGGTACAATTTCTCATATTTCTTTCACCAGCTGCAAGCTGGCTCACAACAAATACTGTTCGTGTGTGCGTGTGTGTGTGCTTTGGTGTGGAATATAAATAAAAATTGCTTACTTAAACTTTTGCCATATGCTGCACATTCAGCAGCAAATCGAGACAAGAACTGTTCAGGCATATCTTTTATGCGCCACGTTGCGATCTCCATTTTCATTTCCCTTTCCATTTACCATTTACCATTTCCCAGCGAAAATTCGGTATTTTGTTTTGTTGTCGCGGTCTAACGTGGATTTCCGTTGCCGTTACAGTCTGAGGCACAGACGCCGCCATTAACGGAAGTCCTCAGACTGCAGACGCCGGCCACTACCTTCAACTAACTTGGTCAGAACGTATTTAGGCAGGGCAGAAGCATGAATATCGCCAGAGTGGGACAGTAAGCTAAGTAAATAATAACCAAAGCGTAATTCATTCTTTTTTCATTACTTATATTTCGAAAACGTCTTAAGCCAAGTTTTCAACTCTTTGATGCAGATTCTTAGGAAAAAGTTAAAGGCTTAGCGTATAATTAACATATAATTCAGCGGAAAATCCGCTCAAATAAAGTGAGTTCCGAGGTTTTGTATATCACGGTTAAGAGATTTCAACAAAAATTAAACTTTTGATACGCATTTCTTCAAAAGACAAATGGTTATGTCGGAAATTCGAGTCATACTCTAAGGCTTGCAGAATTTATGGAGATGTATGAAATATTTGGATGGTAGGTTAAAGGATATACAGACTTGTACTTGTATTTACTTGAATTTGTTGTTTACTTTCGGCAAACTGTCTTTGGCACATTTTCATAAGCGCCTTTGACTTGGGCTGCTCCTGTGAACGAACTTCTGGAAAATGTTCACATCTGGCATAATTTTGTAATTTCATTTCATTTTTATTTCCCATCAGCTGCTTTTTTTGTACAACTCGAATTTTATTCTTCGCCTGCTTTCGGGCATCCAGGTGCAGACAGGCAAGGCTTTCAAGGGATTTGCAGCGGCTTAGTCGACAAGTTTAAACAGCTGCGGATGCGACTGAAAATAAGGATGAGAACAAGGTTGTAGATGCGAATGAGGATGCGGATGCGAGTGCGGCTGTCGTTGTGGCAACTGGATGAGATTGGCAGCGTGTAGGACAGACTTGATTAATTAGCAGTTAGACGGCTCTCAAAACTCAAATCAGACTTAATGAATTTCATTTCATTTTCAAATGTAACTCTTTACTTGATACATATATGCATACGTATGTATGTATATTCTATTGCCAGACTGTCTGCAACATTCGGTTACATGCTGTGTAGCATGCCGCAAGTAGACGGGCCGCATGCGGTGAACATTATGAGAAGCCCCTCAACATTTATGTGTCCTTCGAGGACAGGACTTGAGCCGCAGCAAGTGATAATACCGTTAACTGTACCATCGCGAACTTAAGAGACAAAAAATAGAAGAAACAGAAGAAAAAGGACACGTGCAGAGGCAATTGCTTAGCAATTCTAAGGCTTCACATGTTTCTGCTTTATTCAATATTCTTTCAGTTAGTCACTGCTCTTGCTGTTATTGTTATTACTGTTTGCCGACCGTTAAATCCTGTGCCTGCACTTTGACTTGAGCAGCTCGGCAGGCTGTCTTTGATTAAAATTTTGCCACTTGCCTTTTACTGTTGCTTCTGTTGCGTTTTAACTTTTGACATTGACCCAAGACTCTGACTCTGTCTCTGTATCTGACTCTGGTTCCGGCTTTAGCTGTGATTCCGTCTACGACTCCGGATCGGCTTTGGATCGCCTTGCACTTTAGCCGGTACGCACTAGAATTTCATTTGGACCTTTGGCATGTGCTTTGTGGCTGCCTTCTGTCAGGCAGACTAGGAATAAGTTGGGATGAGAGGGAATGGAATGGCTATTCTGCCCAGCCCCGAAACACTTATCCCTGAGAGACAGCGAGACAGGGAGACAGGGAGACAGCAGTAATAGTCATGTGCCTTCAGTCAAGATAACTTCGTTTCGTTTCGTTTTCATTTCACTTGTACAGTTTTACTTTTGGCCTGTCATACTTGTACTCTTCTTCGTCCTCGTCTATTGTGGCACTTGATGGCCCTTCTTGTTGTTGCAACAACTTTTAACTTAAATGAGTCATGTTTCAAACAATGACAGTAACATTTTCTTTCAGACATGGCCTTAGGATTTGCGCTTTTACTGCCTGGACTTTACATTCAAAAGGTCACACCAAAGGCCAGACAAAACTGGTGAATAGGTGTCCAACTGACGCCAGGTTCAAGATATCAGTTGTTGACCACATTGTCTTGACTTTAAGTTGTTGTTCAACTTTTTGCTTTTGTATGGAGATAATCTGTCAAACCTATAAATAAAACTTTGCATAAATGATATCATTTATGTCACAAAAGCAGCTGAAGTATTTGAAAACAATCTTTAATAAATGTTTTTATGCAAAGTGTTGCAAAGCTATGATTGTTGATAATATTTCTATTCACAAAAAAGTCAAAATACCTTTCACTCACAACTTATGACGTAACAAATTGGAAGAATTTGGAATTTCCTTAAGCTATGCAAAGAAAAAAGAAATCAGAACACTAAAAAAATATTTATATTGGGTAAAACTATTATCTTTTTACCCGAATTTAACTGAATAGAATATTATTAGGTTTTACTGAAGGTTGGACTATAATTTCGGATAATCAGCTAACGATAATCTAAAGCAAAATCAGCGTAGTCAATTTAACTGCTTCATTAGCCGCTTTGTTCGCCAATCAGATGAACTCAAATTTTCCGTAGTCATTTATTAAGTCTCCTTTGCTGTCAACGCCCCAAGTTTTGGGGTCGGACAAGGGATATTAATAGACATATGCAGCAACGACAAACGACAATGAATGGAAAAGTGCAGCGGAAATTGGGGAAAGGGAGAGCAGCAGCTGCTTAAGTATTAAGTATTTCGCTGTATTTCAAGTGAATTTGAGGAAAAAGCAAACGAAAAGGAAATGTATAAAATAGCGGTCACTCATTCTAAATGAGGATGAAAGTAAATGGTGAAATCCATTTACACCGACAACTGTCAAAGGCTCCTGGCAATGCAACGTCACCTGGCTCTTTGCTCCGATCTGTTGAAACTGAACTAAACTAAACTAAACTAAGCACAGGGACGAGGAGTTGAGCGGAGTTGAGCGGAGAGTTTCGCGGTTTAATGGTACTAGCAGCTGTTTGCCTTAGGATGGAAGCCTTCTACTCTTACTGCTATTTCTACTCCGTTTCCTACCAGAATGAAACTTGCAGCAACAAAATTAATTACCTTTGGCTACTTTCAACTAGTTGTGGTTCGGCATGAGAGAGCGACCGCTGTTTGCATGCCCGGCCAAAAAGGTGGCCCAACATCCGCTGACTGCTTTTAAAGCGCAAGCCGCAAAAGCTGCTCTAAAGAGAAAAACAAAAAAATAGAAAACCATCAAACAGCAAACAAGTTTCGCCAGTGAAAAGTGCGGACGACTAGCGGATGTGACAAAACAACAACAACAAGAACGAAAAGTAGCATAAAACATGAAGCAAGGACAACGAGGATGGCAAATAAAAAGATGGCTGCAGTTAAAGAAGAACACGGCGACTCTGTCTCCGTCTCCGTCACCGACTCCAACGATGAGGACGGAACGGATGAGATACAACGCGAAAAGTATGTTTTAATAAAAGCGGAAATGAAGCAGCGTTACCGTTATTTCCTGTTTGCTCACAGTTTTGTTTGAAGCTGCCTCCAGAGAAACTGCAGCAGCATCCAGAGATCTAACCCAAACTCTGACCTGCTGCATTTAATTCCCAACGTTGCTGCAAACCAAAAAACCACTTACAAAAAACTTGCCGAAAACTGTGAGAAAAAAGCTGCTTGTAAACAGATGAAATTAATGTGCGGCAACGAAAATTGCATGCCAAATTTCTGGAAAAGAGCGGAAGGGAGGAAGAAGCCAGAGCAAAAGACTCTCAGGTGTATTGATTTCACCGAGTTTTTAATTGAATTTGAAGTGCAAACAAAATACCACAAATGCTTAATTACACTAGAATTGTGAAACTTTAAAACAATCCTTGGAAAATACAAGTTCAGATTTGACTTAATACATTTACAATTTAATTATTATATAATTTGTTTGGCTTTAAATGAAGTTAGACGTGGCAATTTGAATTAAAGAAGCTACTCGGATAACTTATCAGATACTCGTAGTATTTTCATATTATTGCCACATATCTTATCCACAAATTTGTGCAGCCAACCGCAATGCAACCGTCGATGTTATTGTTGCCCCATTCCCAAAATTCGGGACCAGATAGTAAGCTTATAAAACATTTGAAAGCAATCACAACTTTTGCGCTCCAGTTCGATGGCTGTCATTGCATGTCTGCGCCGTTTGGCATGCAATTCCATGGAATAAAATAATACCAAAACAGAAAAAAAAAACCAGCTCGAATTGAAACTGAAACTGAAACCGAAACTGAAACAGCAACACGAAATTCAAAATATAAAATAAAAAAGTATGGAGATGTCTCATTCTACCATTGAACAGCGGCCGCAAACCAAAATGTGGCGCATGCCAAAATGAAAATGAAATGAAATGTTGGAAAAGTTGTTGAAAATGGCGTTGACAAATAATTTCATATCATGTCTGCGCTTTTTGGCAATGCGACTGGCATTTGCCTTTGCTTAGATTTCCTTTGATTTCCTTTCTCCTTTCTCCTTTTGCTCTCCAGGATCAGGTTCATTTGATTTCATTTCGCAGCGTGAGGGAATGTAGAGGGGTGGAAGGGGGTTGAAGGGGATCCATCCACCTGTCTGATACTCACAATGATTCCATTGAACTTTTTGACAAATTTACCCTCAGGCTTACGACACACACACACACTCTCAATCACTTTATCGACGCAGGATTTTAAAGTCTTTAACTTGTCTTTTGACTTTCTCAATGCTGCGCAACAAAGAATAAAGTAAAGTTCATAGTCAAAAGGATTGGAGTTTCGGGCAAGGATATCTTTTTTAAGACCACCTCGTCTAGCATCCATCTGAGGAATGTGTAGGTGTCATGTCCGTCCTCTTGTGCGTGTATTCCCCATCAAGGACCCCAACCTGAAACTCTTTTTGTCTCTTTGCATGTGTGCCTGTCTATGTGTGCTTCTGTCGTATGTATGTACTATGTAGGTCCTGCGGGTTTTTTGCTGTTTTGCCGCCTGCTGCTTGCCGCTTTTGGTTTGGCAAAAGTGCAGAAAATTTGTGCAAGTTACGTGCTTGATTACATTTTTTTCAACTTTTCACTAGCCTTTTTTTTTGCTCCATCTGAGAACGTTTTTTTCGATTTGTTTTCTATTCTTTTTTTAAGGCAGATACCCATTGATGGGTTACACAAGTACCAAGACTCGATAAGGTTAAGGCTTGAATAGATATGTCTTTGTGTGTGTGGGTGTGTGTGTGTGTGTGTTGCTGTGATACGTCTGCTGGCGACGTTGTTCTTTTGATTGTCTGACCGCCTCTAGAGATATTGATAGAGTGAATGCATTTCATGTCTAGCGATTACCATAATTGAGCAAACACCTGTCCGACCACAAACAAAAGCTTTTTACAAATTGTGGTCAGCTGTAATCGCCTTAAACTAAACAAACCTAAGCAATTAAGTGACAAACATTACTTAATCAAATGGTTTAAAACCAATCAACTGTCGACTACGTATTATGGTGGATACACACACATTTAACAGTAATACGTAATACTATTATTGCTAGAACAACAACAACAATCATACACACATAAACCTATTTGAAAATGGCTTTTATTTTATCAGTGCAATTACAACAATCGATGTCAATGCAATTTAAGACTGTAACACATACAAATATATCAGAGAAAGAGAGAGAGAGTGTGGCACAAAGTGTGGCAATTGCACAACATGACGTATGATAGATTTCTCTTTAAGCTTGTTGCAATTTCAGCTTCGGGCTTGTCCAATACACAGGCGACATACAACATGTTGCCAGGACTCTTGTGCGACTCTTCAGGCTGTTGCGCATTTGTATCCACTTGCTGAGACTTTTGCTGTTGCTGTTGTTGCTGCTGCTGTTGTTGTTGCTGCTGCTGCAAGCTACACTCTGTAAAATTAGTTTTGCACTTTGTACATTGTCAGTGACATTCTTTACACTTCTTACTCTTGGCCACATTTCCGCCTCCTTCATGCGGCACTTTTGGTTGTTTGTCTCCATCTAACTCGGTTAAGGTTCTCCCAACCGACTGTGGCTCAGCCGACTCTCCAAAGTATGTATATATGTGTGTGTGTGTGTGTGTGTGTCTCTCCAGTGGTTATCACTGTATGTATGTGTGTGTGTGTTTGTGTGTGCCACTCAACTTCAGCTTGTCATGTTGCACATGTTGCATTTGTATATGTGATATGTGTGTTACTAAAACGACTTTCATGTGGTTAGTTTGCTGGCCCAGACAAAACTCACTCTGCACATTTAACGCTAAATGGGCGTGCCCGTTACCGCCTTACATCCCCTCAGAATGGTGGCTTTAGCAAATCAGCTTTGAAATTTATCTAAATGCCTAAAGCTCGTTATAAAATGTGCCCGGACAGGCGTAGATTTATGCAGCAATGTGCCATGTGCCAAGTTGCAAGTTGCCAGTTGCACAGTTGTACAGTTGTACAGTTGCAAGTTGCGGGCTGCCGAGGAAAGTAGACAACACATTTTAGCCAAGACCTAGGCTCGACAACGCTTTGAACTGATTGCCCATATATGAATGTAGACACACACACAAATACACAAATACACACATACGCACATATGTATGTTATGCATTCATTTTCATTTACAGCACTTGCTTGTCGACACTCCTCATTCCCTTCCCCCCCTCCCCCCAACACTGCCATTTTGTCGCCTCTGCCACGCCTCAAACGCACTTAGCCAAATTGCATTGCTTGGCCATGTCTTCGCGCAGTCGCCGTTGCTTTTGTCGCAATCGTAAAGCGTTAAAACCGCATTTGCAAACCAACACATCTTGTATCCCAATGTGGCAGCCAGTTCCACGCATTCCCCTCATCCTCCTGCCCATTGCTTCCCTTCCATTTCCCACCTCCCTCTGCCCGGCTGCTGTTTTCTGTGCATTTTTATTTAAAATGTAAATCCTGCAAATTTTATGCACATTGTGTAGACGAACCGAATCTCTTCTTCTCTCTCTCTCTTACTCCCTCTCTCACTCCCTCTCTCACTCTAGCTCTCTCTGTCTGTCTGGCTGTCTGTCTGTCTATCTGTGTCCGCTCGGCTATATAAAATATTTTGTAAAACTGCATTTACACCACAAACACATTTGCATTTGAAATGTGCTGTTGTTGTTGCTGGTATTACAACTAAAACTGTCTCAATGACACGCCCACCAGTCGACTGCCTTTGCAATGCATTTACCTAATGCTACAGTGGAGCAAAATCATCATTTTTTATACCAACAGTAGTGATCATTGTTGGAATGGATAGCGATACAGAGTGATATCTATATTATATCGATAGAGTAAAACCACTTGGTATTCAATACATTGAAATTTAATACAAAATTTCGGAAAATATTGTTATTTCTTAAATCCCTTTCTTTTTTTTTTGGCTTAACATTTATATATGTGTAAAATAAAATTCCGGTAACAATTTTACATATAATCCTAAATAGTTTATATATGGGTTACGTAAAGTTTGTTGAGATTTGATCGACAATCAGTGCGAAATGTTCGATAGTTATTACAATATGATATTCTATGCGATACTTTTCGCAGTGTCAATATGAATATTTATGGCGATACTGATTTCAACTGCAGAATACTTAAACAAATTTGGCAAGTTATTTTATTGAATACAACTTAGAAGGATATTCCACACGGTCAAATCTTTCGTCTGTATATATGCAAGCTAGTAAGAATATTAAATATTGTACCACTGTGCAACTGAGTTGTCTGCTGAGACTGCTGCCCGCATTTGTTTAGTGTTGTTGTCATTTCTTTTGCAACATTTTGTTAAATGCCTTGTAGCCTGGAAATCCTGTTTAGCAATATCCACAGCACAACATGACAGCTTCCGCAGCTGTTGCACATTTTGCAACACATGACTAAGAGGCAGCTGCTGCTGGTTTCAACACTGTTACAACCATCCACCTCATCATATTAGATACATATTATTTGGTTTGGAATGCCTTCTGATCCATCAAAGGCTACGCGAACTTGTCGCGGAGTAAATAGTCCTTATCTCAGCCAATTGGCAGCAATGGCCAGGACCAAATTAATGGCGTTCTTAACAGGGTCTATTGGGCGTTATTAGCATCCGTTCAGTTATATTTAGTCATGTTCAGGTCTTCGCACAATTGTTGTGAATTGAAAACGGCAGCGCCTGAGTCAGCGAGTTGAACAAAAAATTTCATTTTGTTGTATTATATTTCAACTTAAAAACAAACTTTAAATTAAAAAAAAAAAAAAAATATGTTAGTGTAGTTAGTTTGAAACAAAGTAATTAAACTGTGATATCCCAATTTACTGTATTGAAATTGGTAAATGCAACAACATGTTAGGATTTTATGCGTGGGATATTTATATGGTATATGAAGCTCTTTAATAACCGTTTTTTAAAAAATAATATAAGCTTCACAGTCTCCGCAATATATTAAGATATCACTGAATTTTTTGGCAATTATCTAATATTATTATCTATTATCCATATTAATCGTCATTCAGATTAAATTCGCTCAAAATGAAATGAAAAGCAATTCGCGAAAGTTTGAGATTAACAGAACACAGCTGTATGTCGTAATTTGCAGCTATTTTAAAGGCCAAGTTAACTGAATGCGTCAGCGTGTTAGCCTTATTGTTGTTGCAGTCAAGATGCGTTAATTTCATTTAAGCATTTGTGGCATGCGGTCGCCGCTGGCATCGCTTCGCTTTGTGCCTGACAGCTATGGAATGAGATCAGAAGCAGCAGCCACAACAATAATAGTAGCAACAACAACAAGAACAATTTGAACAACAACAACAACAACGATGACGGCATTATGAAGACTAGCTATATGACATGGTCGCCGTAGCATGTCACAGCTCGAGCAAGGACCATGACGACCACCGCCTTTTGTTCGTTATCCTTGTCGCGTAAAATGCGATGCCTTTGAAAAGTTTGCCATCAAAAATAAAATGAAATAAAATAAAACAATATTAAAGTCAACGCAAAATGCATATTTCGAGCGAACAATAAACCAACGAAAACCATAAAATTTTGCATTCTGCGGCCGGAAGGCGTGGCAAGTGCGGTACTTGATGTGGATGCCACAAAAAGCTGCTGCGCACCGAGACCACATAAAGCTTTAATAAACGCAGTTTTCATTAAATGGCACATCTGCAAGGATAAGGCCAAGGACAAAGGGGTTACGAACTCAGAAGTATATCTTGGTAAAGCATTAGGAAATTGCAGGCTACTCAGACTGTCAGTATGAAAGATGAGACAAAAGTGATCAGTCAACTTAAATAATTACATTTTAGGAAGACCTTCCAACTGAATAAACATACTTTATTGGACGAGATGCATATGGAGATAGTTACTATTTAGTTATGTCGAGTTTTTCGGATTAAAATGCAGAATTTAAGGGCAATGTTGCATATAGTACTTCTCTTTGACATTTAAGTGCAGCAGCGTTGCATGAAGTGACCTTCGCACATATACAAATTGTGGCACGCTTACCTAGCAACATGACCTCTTATCCCATGACGCAATATATTACGCAAATTTGTGACTTTCTCTTTGGTTTCCTGTGCGGTTGCAAGCTTATATTCACATACGTTCATAAGCACACGTACATTTTATTCAATTTCTGTCATTTCCCGAAACGTATAAACACATCAGTCGATGCCAACGACGACTGCGTTGCCGACGTTGACGCTGACGTCGACTGCGTGTGTTTGACAGGCAGCAGCCGCAGTTGCCACAACCACAGTGATTCTTGCCGCACTCCGCACACCTGAGCTGTATCCTTGCATTACCAAGTTGTGGTTTAGATTGCCGGGCCTCTGTTTTGTCAATGTTTAAACTGTGCTCTTCGCATAAAAAATACGTATACGAAGCGTGTGCCTGCGTGGCCAAAAGGCACGCGCGATAAATATTATTTTCAACTTTTTCCCCTGATTTTCCCTGCTGCTACTGCTGTTGTGCCTCTTTGTCAGTTGAGCAGCGGAAAATATTTTGCGCTTCGAGAAACGTCAGGAAACGGTTGCGGATGTGGCACACGGAATGCAAATAAAGTAGGGCTAAATCCATGAAAAACAAATCTACATACACACAGACTACTAAAAAAGAAGAAACTATGCAATAGCTGAGTAAATTCTCAAAACATTTTTATATTTTGCTCTTAGCTGCGCTTTTATCGCATTAGTATACGTGATGTTTTGGAAGCAACAATGACATTTCGCTTCATTTAGCATAGATTTAAGCATTCAAGATCTAATTAAATTTTTACTTCGGGTTTCTTTTTCAATCTGAGTGATACCATTGCTATTATTACGTATACGCTATTTTTTTTCAGCCAATTAAATAAAATATATACTAAAAAGCAAATGCTGCAATTTACTAAAAGCAGCAACATGATAAGCTGTTGTATCCATGTTTAAATCATGGCAACATTTCCGTATTCTCTTTCACTTTGGTTTAGCACATCAAAGAACTTTAAGCAGCTTAAACTGAAAATTTAGCAAAATTTGCTATATCAAGTGCACACACATATACACACACACACACACACAAGCATGTTGCAGTGCGTTGTATGGCAAATCAATGTAAATGGAATGCATACATTACTCATACGCAATGTTGTGTGGCAAGCACACTAAAAGCTTGCAGCTAATGATCCTTCAATTGCTATTTCATATGAGTTGCAAAATGTTGAATGAATGAGCCCCATTGAATTGAATGACACAAGCTTTGCAGCAAGTACAGCATCGTGACAGGGTTGCAATACTCGTAGTAACACTAAGTAAGTGCTTGAAGAGGTTGAAGGGGATGGGGGATGGGGCACGTCCTGTCGACGATGTTGATAATGATGCATGTTTCAAATCAATTTTGTTGTATTGTGCCAAAAATGTGCACGCTCTCGAGTGTGGTGAAAGTGCAGTAACTCCAACTCCAACTCCAACTCAACTTAAACTGCAACTGCAACAACACTACAACAACAACAACAACAACAACTGGGGCGCATTAGCAGCTAGTGTTGCACCGAGACATGTTGTCCTGGTGCGGGTTTTTTTTGGTTCCACCCAAGCGCTCAGCTTTTATGTTGCCGCTCGTTGAATGATTTCCAGCAATTCTTTTTCACCAGCTCAGCTCGTTCCTTTTTCTTCTTATTTTGTGGCACGCCCCCCATTGCATTGCCTGCATTACTTTCTCCATTTTATGTCGCAATACTTTGCAGCCATGTGGCATGTTGTGAAGCTCTCACCAAACTCGCCTCCGATTTCAATTTTGGGCGGGGGGGGATGGCAAATAATGTTACCAGTTCCTTTTGCTGGTGCTTCAATTTTTCAGCATCCGCGTGTTCTTTGCTTGCTTGAGAATTAGTGTTATTGGCTTAAGATACACACACTTACACACACACACTCACAAGCACTCACACACTTGTATTTTCAGTCCTTCTGTAGTTTTCTCATGTTTGTTGACTTAAGCACATCGCATTGTAAATAATTGTCTTCAAGTCCATTTTCTTTTCCATTTTTCAACAAGCTTTTATATAACTACAAGTTTCAAGCTTCTCCCGTTTATTTTGTTGTTTTCTTGTCGTTTTCGGACATTTCATTATTTTTCTTTATAAGCAAACAATCTATTAAAGTAATAACAAATTAAAACAAGGAGTATGAATTTGAAGAGCTTTTATATTTATTTTGATAAATTACAACAGCTTGATGTATATTCAATTAAATAATATTAAATAGAAACTATAAAATGTTCTTAGCAAAACCGTTTATTTTAATTTGTATTAAGCAAATGTATTGATTAATTTAAAAAAACTTTCTCGTAAAAGATCAAAACTGCAATTTTGATTCAAAAGAGGAATAGAAAAAGAAAAGATAACTGACGGCTATTGGTGGCAGTTTTCGCACATCGTTTTCAATACTTGTTCCGTTCTTTCTTTTTTTTTGTGCACAGCGAAAAGGAAAAACTGTTACGACATTTTCATTTTAATCTTATTAAAATGTTACACGCTTTGTGCCGCTTTAGACGTGGGCGTCTCTTTAGCGACTACTTTGGGCCCACTTTGATATTGAAATAAGTTTTTAAATTAATTTTTTGTTAGCAAAAGTTGGCCAAACTGAACTGAACTCAACTGGACTGAGCTGAACTGAACTGGACTGAACTGGACTGAACTAAACTGAGCTGAGCTGACTTGGTCTGGCCAAGGGCAAGGACAAGGGCAGGAACAGGGGCAGGATCAGCACAGCGGGGTTGCCAAATGGGCGTGTGAATGGACCAATTGTGTTCCATATTGATTGAATCGGCTATAGTGTAGTATATAAACAGCCATTGTTAGCTATTTGTTGCTGCAAAATTGAAAAACTTTTGCATGGCCATTGATTGACAGAAAGTTGAGGGAAAAAAACTTGTAATTAAAATATAAACGCTGCCGCGTCAAGAGTATATAGTATGTACTTGACCAGTTTGGGGGAGAAATTGAAAAAAATAAATAAAAAACATACAACAACACTTTCACATTTTCCATTTCCCCAAGCATCAATTGTGTGTTTATTTATGAAAGTGTTCGTAATACGCTGCAACATGGCAGCTGTAGCAGATTTTTGAATTGACCTGTCCATCAGTTAGTCAGTGGGTTAAGAGTGCACTCTGCAACACCTGTTCACCTGCTCACCTGTTCAAAATACAGTTCCTGCTTCAGTCCGATTGTACTCGTGTATTGTATGTATATATATTGAATGTTGCATGTTGCTGTTGCACGAGTGTTCCTATCACGTTGCCAGTTTGACTTTTATGCGCATTTCATTTGACTGAAACACTCTTTATACGCTTCATGCTAGAATATTCAACTGCCAAAGCGCCAAACGGACATCTTCGACCCCCTCGATGCTCCCCTTAGCTCCATAAATCACATAAACAACATTCTGATTTTTCGCGCATGATATTTGTGCCTTCCGTTAAACAACTACAAATAAATAAATAAATAAAAAACAAAACAAAAACTAAAAAAAAAGGTATGCGGCGATTTGTGGGTTGCAAGAGGTTACAGAAACAAATATCAAAATACGGAATACGGAAACACATAAAAGTAGATAAAAATAAAAAAAAAAATAGTATACGAATACAAAACGGAACCGCACTGCGCATGATGAGCAATAAAAATGAGTATAAAAATAAAAATGAGAATACAATGAGACGACTGTTGAGTTATTATTAGCATTTTTTGGCACTGATTTGTTATGTTTGCTCCCTTTGTGCTCATGCTTTGCAACAATGCAATGATTTTTATGCTGCCATCAAATTTGTAGCACGACGATTCATTGTTTCCACATCGACTCCGACGGTGGAGTAAAGGGACAAAGAATTATATTTTCCAACATAAATTATTTTCCACGCTCTTCACCCTTTCAGAGACTTAAAAGCATAGCTTAAATTATTTTATCTTTTGCAAGCCTTTTAATTAAAATTTAAAATCAGCTCAAAAGTAGCTCTATATTTAAATTGGAATTTTCGGAAATTTATAAAATTATTTAAGTTGATTGAAATTACAGGACTCTACGATACAACGTTAAAATGTAGTTGCAAAGTTCAAGAAATACTAAGTAAATAACCTCTTAAGTGGAAAGATGCTCGTATATCTCTTGTTATTTGCCGTTTTTATTTAATTTGCAACACTTTTCTCCATTTTTACAATGCGCTACATTTTTCAATTTACTTGTGACTTACACTAACACACATACACACACACAGAAAGGAAGAAAAAAAAATATGGAGACTGCGCTCGCTTCGACGTAATTTACACATTTTTCTGCCACATTAAGCGACATTTTGCCTTACACAAGGCAAACGGAGTCGACTCCAGTTCAGTTGAGTTGTTGGACTTGCTTGGTTTGGGTCAGGAGTGGTATTCCCCAAAGTGCAATAAACATGCGCGCTACTGACACACACACACACACACACATACACACTGATACCTATGTCATGGCACACTTAAATTCAGCAAGACAGTCAAAAAAAAAAGAGAAAAAAGAGTAAACTTTACCGAATATAAATGCAGAGTAAAGAAGAAATAAACTTCAAATAAGCGAGCGGGCTATTTCCAAGATGGCTTACAGCCTGCCACACACACACACACACACACTCGCACACACACATACATTTGTATGTATGTGTGTTTAGTAGCAATTGTTGTTGCCACTCAAACACAGGACCTGACTTCCATTTAAAGCGCCTGTAAAGCTGAATCCCTAGACTAGATCCCATATTCTCTATATAAATAACTATAAATATATATTGAATATATGTATATATGTATACGCCAGATATATGCGCATATATACGAGTATATCTGGTTATCCATCTATATATCTTGTTGCGCACAGCCTTAAACACTCCAAGCTTAAGCGTTGCACAAATATTTATTGTGTCATTGATTTTGCCGCTAAGCCGCCAAGACTTGGCGCTCAACTTGCCTCTCCTTGTGTTCCCCCTGCATTCCTCATCCTTTTGCTTATTTATCCAAGGAAGTCTGTATCTTTGTGTGTGTGTGTGTGTGTGTGTAGTGTTTGGCAGCAGAAAACTGTGTCTGGCAACACAAATATTAAATTTCACACATACTCCTACAAATGAAAAGGGACATTTTTCTGCTGAATTCACCAGGGAGGCGTCCCAGCTGACGCTGATTGAAATTGAAAATATAATTTCATATGTCCTTTCGAGATGTTTAAAGGTCGCAATTTTTAATACAGTTTATGAATCATATCTCTTATGATTGACATTGAAGTCGCCTCAATTAAAGCATTTTTAATTACAAAGTATTTTTAATACCAGAGACCTATTTATCTTATAGTTTACATAGTTATTATAATCACAATACATACGAGTATAATCAAAGCATCTTTCACTTTATTTTATTGCAGGTAAGTTGAACAGTCGAACAGTCAATTATGTGGTTTTTTATGGTTTCATGTGAGTTTGAACATAAAGTAATTTTTAATTGAAATGAACTGCAAATACACATACACACACTCAAACGCACAGGCACATGAACAGGGAATGTGTTGTGTAAATCCGACTAATCCCCGGTTCAGCGACCACATAAATCAACCACAAATAACAAGAGGTCTGACCAAGTCTATTATGCATATTCGATGCCATATAAAAAAGGCCCCTAGGTATAATTGCCTAAGCGCGTACACACATACCATAAAGGGAAACGGGAAATACAAAAGCAACGCCATTTTCGCTGAATATGCATCAATAATTCATAAAATTAAATAGCAGCAAATTAATATTGCATATACGTATACAGAGAGAGAGAGAGAGAGAGGAACGTATTGTGGTGATGTGTACTGGTGAGAAGTATAATGTGTAAACATTGATTGACTAGATAACAAGCCGACAAGCTAATGCCACATCACCCATACGCCACGTCAAAAGAGAGAGACGAGACACACACAACGTGACGAACTTGCAACATCAACATAATAATAATAAATTAAAATATTAGCGCTTAATCAAAATTATCAATTGACTCAAACCATTTGGCCAATTGTCATTGAGCTGACAGCCGCATAGCCAACCCCGCCTCCCCCCCCCCCTCTCAAACCACCCCTCAGCATAACTGAACGCATAATCGTTGTTATTTTTCAATGAAACGAGAAGGCATTAAATCAACAGCACGCATACGCCCCATTGGACAACAGGCAAATATTTGCAAATTAGCCAGCATCTGATAGATGGAATTTGCGTTGTGAATTGCAAATACTTTAACAAAATACATAATTATGTTATGCATTAAATATTTATTCTCATGCTTTAATGCACATGAGAAGACACGGCATAAATATTGTTCGTGAATCGGCTATTTATTCAAATTCAAATCAATTAAGTTTACCAATTGGCAAACAACAATATTGATATTGAGAGCTTTTCACACATTAAATAACAGATATCAGGTATCCACAGAGTGTAAATAGAAAAAACTATAGATTTACGAGATACTTTCAAAACGATGTCATTTGTCAAAAATACTTATATGCTGAGTTTCCCTTTGTGCTTTGAGAATAGTTTCCAAGTCGTCTTTCAGCTCATTTAACTGCCAATGAGATCAACCTGCAATGCAATCCAGATCCAGATCCAAGCGCAAGCCCAAACCCAAAATTGAAATCGAAATCCTGCTCCAAATCCATATCCAACTGAATGTTGTCAGTGCCATAAAGCAGACGCGTGCCAATGTCACAAGCAGCACACATAAATCAATCAAACTGCTCAACTTTGCAGTTGCACAATCGACTAATCACAATCAGCTGAGCGAACTCATCTCCTGCACCATGTGTGTGGCAGTGTGGCAGGGTGACTGGGTGGCACTGTCAATGCCAGATACATAAAGTCAATGACATCAATTTCCGTTGTCAATAATTCAACTTCAGAATGAAATTTAATCTACCTGGATGCGAATGCGTATGTTGCACTTGCGATTGCCATTTCAGTGGCAGTTGCAGTTGCAGTTGCAATTGCAATTGCAATTGCAGTTACAGTTTTTCAATCAACTAACCGATACCTTTACCTTTTCTAGTGTTTACTGTTATTAATCTGATTACAGAGAGAAAGAATGAGAAAAAACTGGGAGCGAGAATGTAAGAGGAATAAAATAAGAGACGCTGTCAGGGAACTTGCATCGTTTTAAGGATTCCCTCAACTTCCGCACATTTCATTTGAAACTTTTCAAGTGCCCATATATGTAATGTCATATCAGTCAGACGATGTGTGTGTGTGTGTGCGGGTGTGTGCGGGTGTGTGCGGGTGTGTGTGAGTGTGTGCGAGTGAATGTCATGACAGTCTTGTGCCAATTGACAGCTTGACAAGTGAGCAACATGAGAATTCAACTCGTATGTCAAACTCCAACTTGAACAAGAATATGCAAAGTAAAAACAACAACAACAAGAACAACTACAACAAAAGCCAAAAATATTTGTTATAAAAACTTTTTAGCTGTGACAACTTTTGCTCAACTTTGCCTGCAAATGTGCAACTGTGAGTGTGTGAGTGTGTGTATCTGTGTGCCGTTCGCTATCTAGACCAGAGATTTAATTAATCAATTATAACGATAGCAACTTTCTGACCAGCATACAACATTGACCATGCCCATTGGCAATGCCTGGCACTTCGTAAAGCCAGAACATAAATCTAAATGTCGAAAGCTGTTCAACAATTTAACAACATGAAACTAGAGTTGCAGCTGCATCTGATTTCCAAAATCAAAAAGTGTTGCATATTCTTTGGGGCATGTCATTTGTGCTTATTGATGTGTTCCGTCTGTCTGTCGTTCCACGGCAAACGAGCAAGGGAAATAATTTATAAGAATATACGCATTTGACAATATATCTAGATGAAACTTTTGTTATTTGCAATTTATTTTGTTAAAAACGGCAAATAAATAATTCGAACTTACGAATTTATAGTTGCAAAATAGTTGAAAGTTTAATTGATTTAACAATAATTTCATGTTGATTGCATTTGAGGTTGTTAAACTTCAATGACTGAGCAATTGCATAAGCAGTATTTAAGCCAGAGATTAAACTGCAGCTGCCACAACGAAGGTCCTAAGCGGATATTGCAAGCGAGGACAAAGGATAACTGACGATTGTTATGGCATTGTTTGTAGCATTACTTGTTGTGGTTATACGTACTCCAACAGTTGGCCAACAAAAGCAAATTCAATAAGCAATTAATTGAAAAATTCTCAAAATCCTGACAGAAATGGCTCCCATTTGATCATCGTCAATGCAAAGCTCAATGTGACCGCAGAACTGCAAAGTGAGTGATTTCTATACACACACACACACACACATGCATTTCCCAGGTGATGTGTGTGTGTGTGTGTGTGTGTGTGTCTTTTGTGGTAAAAGCATGCATAAAATATGCCAATGTATATACTCTATCTACTGTTCCCAACAGCGCACATGACGCATTCATCTCCATTTGCTTAAAGTGACGAAGCAACACACACAGACACACACACACACACACACACACACACACACACACACACACACACGCACACACACACACCACATTCAAATTCGTCTGCACTCAGGCAGGCATACCCCATTGGAACTTCAATTCATCCATAGTGCACAATTTCTAACACTCATACGCCCAGTTGGCGTGCTCTCGGTTATAGTCATAGCCAGAGATAGAAACACTTTACAATGCACAGTGCCCCCAATGCAGTATTTTGTCATATTTCTCCTTTACTTGTTGTTCAATGTAAGTGTGTTGTGCTGTGTTGTGTTTTGTTGCTGTTGTGTTGCTGTTGTTGTCTTTTAAGGTTCATCAAAGCTTCAACATTGTTTGGTCACAGTTGTTGGCTACGCTGCCAATCCAACCCGTCCGCCCCTATCTTTTTCTCCTCCCCTGCCTCGTTTCGTAGCCGACATGTTCGTCATAGCTTCTAAACTGTCTTGTGAAATTTTTCCTGTGGGAGTTAAAATATGCACAGACTGGCTGGCTCCATGATGGGCTGGCCTGCCCTCCTTTCCTCCCCTTTTCTACCCCTGCCCCTGTTCCCGCCTTTGCCCCCTGATAGCTGACTTTTTTGCTTTCACATTCTGGGCTTTACCCTACAGATACGCATACATATACATTTTTCGCATGGTGCTGTAACGGGTAGTTATGCTCTAGTGCATGTGCAACTTGTCTGTTGTTTATGACACCCCCATCTCTTTATCCCCAACCCATGAAGAGTGTGACTGTGTGTGTGTGTGTGGGTTCTGCGTGTTGTTGCCGTCGACGTCGTTGTCGTCATCAACATCATCGTACGTCTTGGTTTCGTGCTCCAATCACAAGCATATCATCACACACACACACATTCAAAACACATATACACTCACACACACACACACACATGCAAAATGAGCTCAACACTTGTCCACAGCTTTGTGTCGTTGTTTAAGGCCATCAGAGGATACACATTTGAATTTAGCCTTCGGTTTTCGCTTCGTGACCCCCTTATCGAATATTTTCTAATCTTGAGCATGTCTAGAAAAAATGTAATAAATACTTACGCATATTTTCTTGTTGGCCAGCAAATATAAGCTGACCTTTATAAGCCCTCTTCCATTGAATCAGAAATCTACCCTAATTGAGTTTTCATTAGAATCTTAGATTTAGAATATTTGTCTCGGTTTTCGCCAATCGAACTATGTAAGCAATTTTTATTGAGTTTAATTTAAATTTTATATACATTGATTTAATTTCTAATTAAGAGTTTTAGTTTGAATACAAAATAATTTCTTAATGAAATAATAATAGAAAACTTGCGATTTAATTCCTAAATTTGATAGTCTGATCGGGATAGTATCATAGTATAAATACATTGTAATATAAAAATAGTTTATCAACACGAATATTTAAAATGTAACTTAAATCAATTCTGTGCTCTACCTATTTTTCTCTCTGTCTTCCCTAATCGCTCTAACTTTTTTCTAACCACTTAAAATTCCACCCTTATCATAATTATCGTATTAAAGGCTAATAAGTATCTACAGTATTCTCTTTTTAACAATTTTTTTGTTGCCTGTAACTTACGGACAATGGTGTAAAGCAGAAAAAGTCAGGAAAAACGCTGCAGGATATTGATGCATGTAACTCATTCAGAAAAAAACTTTAGTTCAGGTGTAAAAACTTAAAAAATTGCGTATAAATAATATAAATTTTCCAAAAATTTAAGATTCCAATTAAGCGAGGGGAATGTATGTGTGTGTGTGTGTGTGTGTTTAAGAAATATACATTTACCTACACACTTTTTATTTACTCATGTTTGATTTGCTGATTTCGATTCGACCATTCGACACCAAAACAGTAGAGAATATATTTCAATAAAAATGCGATTTCAGTGGAATTTATTGAAGTTGCAGCAAATTGTAAAAGCACAAATATGTGTGGGTTGGTGAGGGTGTATGTGGTGGTGAGGGAGTGAAAAAGCGAGAGAGAGTGTGTGGGAAAAAGAGGGAGAGCGTGTAGATTGCCACTGTGAATAATGGCCCAGACAAATGGCAAGGCAGTCGACAGCTTCCATAGTCATCCAGATAGTCATTCACTCAGACAGTCATTCAGTCATTCAGTCATTCAGTCAGTCAGTCAGTCAGTCAGTCAGTCAGTAATTCAGTCAACTGCGAGTCATTTCATTGTGGAGAGAAGTGAGTGCAATAGAACAAAATGTGGAGAGTGAAAGATAAAGAGGGGGATAGCAAGCAGATCATCACAACAACAAAAATATTATTATGTCAGCATTATGTTCACAATGTCGTCTGCCATTAAGTCAACGACAACAACAACAACAACGACAACAACAGCAACTAAAACAGGAACAACCATAACAATGGGAATGCAAGTGACATATGAAAATGTGCAGACAGTTGGTTTGCATAATAGAAAACATAAATTTTTCAGTTGCACAGTTGTGTTTCTATGGTCGCCCCCCATCCCCGATGGAGAAGCAAAGTTGGTCAACTGAGTGGGAAATGTTGATCGTTAAAAGCCTCGAGTGCTTCAGTTTGTATAGTATATATCCGAAATGATTATATCCAACAACAAGGTTTTGACATAAACTGATATTGTTTCCCATTTTTTACTCTAACTATATGAGATAGTTGCCCTCTTACTGATTAAAGTATTAAAACAGTACTATTTATAAATTATATTTACCCCATATGACACAAAAATTAAGATTATCAACTTAATTCCCTTAAGCTCTAAAACTTATAATTGAATTTGCAGATTTGCCAAATTGTAATTGTAAAATTCTATTAATGTTTCGCCAGCGGCGGTTGAATTTTATCAACAGAAGTGCACAATTATGCAGCAAA
Source organism: Drosophila phalerata (assembly GCA_951394115.2). Lineage (NCBI taxonomy): Eukaryota > Metazoa > Arthropoda > Insecta > Diptera > Drosophilidae > Drosophila > Drosophila phalerata. The sequence continues at coordinate 24,593,345 of OX596005.2, forward strand.
CGGCATACTTAAATCTTGTCCGAATACTCTGTACTAAAATCCCAAGAGCAGAATTTATTTTGAATGTTTTTAAAGATTGTTTTCTGTTTTTATTAATTTAATCAGCGCCAAACTTAAAAAAATAATGGAACATGAACAACTAAAAATATAGTTTTTTGTATCAAATTATGACTTTAGATATGTTGATATATTAAATAAAATTAAGATCTAGATATCAAGGGTATCTGTTAGTTAAGTACTTACTGCTGCACAATTTCAGCTTGCCTTTAACTTATTTTGGTTGCACTTAACGCATAATTTCCTCTGGCTTGTGCTGCTTTGGCAACGAGACGCCACCAAAAAGCGTTTGCTCTGCTGATCTCTCTGTATCTGTGTGAGTGTGACTGTGTGTGTCTGTGTGGGTGTGGTTGAAAGCATGAAATTAAATTCCATGTCAAAAACAATAACCGAGACTGCCAAGCTGGACACAAATACAACGTTCACTTCAAAATCGCTGTGAGGCTGCAGCCGTTGGCCAAAAGGACTGAAAATAAATTGAATCGAATTTAATGTCAAAAAGTGCAGCATATAATTGGCTTAATGTTGTTGCTGCTGTTTGCATTGTTGTTGTTGTTGTGGTAGTGGCAATTGGGCTGATAGCAGCTAGGGCAAAGGCTAAAAGCTGCATTAAATGTGCGTGTGTTTCTCTTTGTATTTATGTGTATGTGTGTGTGTTACACACACCTGCGAGTGTGCCACTATCCACGCCTCCCATTTGCCACATCATTCCCCCCCGCTATCCACTTCCTCTTCGGTTATATCCTTTGTGCGTTTGCCATTAAAAGCGCAAAATTCAATTTCGTTTTATTGTTCGTTGGTTAAACAGCAGAGCTCGGGGTATAAATATCATAGTCATATATACTATATATAGTGTATAAAGCACAGTAGTGCGGTGGCTGTGTTGGGGCGTGGCAATTGAATTACGCCCACCTGTGACTCGTGGCCATTTTTCGAGCACAGCGAGCGAACGGTGCGTATGAGTAATGTTTGTTCAGAACTCCAACAACACGTTGGTGTTAGCTGACAAAAAAAATTAAATAATGGAGAGGGGAGAAAAGAGAAAAGATTTGCGCTGACACCGCTATTATTACAGATGCCATTCTCTTGATGCTGACATAATGCAACTAATTTGGTTTTTGGTCAACGGACCGCACATTTCGTCAGGGGATTAAACGGAAAAGATTATTTTATTATATTGACAAGGATCAGGGCACAAACTATAGTATTTTATATATACCAACTGACAATATTGTATAGTTAGTCAAAGGAAAGCTGGAGTTCAAAGGCGGCTAAGGGATACGCTTTTAGGCATAGATACAAATTGAAATCACCAGTTGCTGTTGCTGACCAAATGCAATATTAGTTGCATGCCACAAATATGTTTGCTTTCGGCCTAAATGCGCTTCACTTGACATATTGACCTGAGTCCGAATCTGATAGCCAGGAATGTGATTATTAAACGCATAGATATTCCACAGCAGTCACATGATTATGCCTTCAAAAGGGACACGAATTTGACAGCATTGATTGCTCCTGTTAGCCAAATAATCCTGAGTTCAAGTACCATGTAATTAAATACTTGAGTCTCCAAATATCGCAGTTATCGAAACATCATGCAACACTTTTCTGTATGACTGAGAATTTAACGAGGTACAAGTATGAATTGAACGGATTTATCACATGACGCAATTTTATTTTCATAAATATAGCTACCTTCAAGCATTTTGCACAGCAATTTTCCAGCATTTTTTGTCACAATTTCTTATCTCATGAGCATAAAATTAACAACCCAACAAAATGGCGCCAAAATCAACGCAGAATCTTGCACATTATTATTTGCCTGAACGGCAAAAGTATGTACGACCGAAGGACCAAAAGGACGAAATGAAACCAAGACACGACGAATGCGAAGCATTATTTAAAATCGACGCCTGCGGCGATGCTATAAAAATTTGTGCGCGATAAAATGGAATTATGAAGACGACAAGAAACGATGCTGAGGACGATGTTTGAACGACACGTGTTCTTATTAATTTTAATGCATATTAAAAATCGCAGCCTGCGGGACTCCTGAGCAGCAGGAACAGTAACAGCAACAACAACAACAACAGCTAAAAGCCTCGTCTTGAAGTTGTAACTTTGGAGGAGCGTATCAATAAAGCTACGAAACGATAAAATGGGAACAGGTTCGAGTTTGGAGTTTGGAGTCAACTCATAAAATGTCAAAACCACAACAATATACAAGACACACTCACACACATGTGTGTGGCAGTGACTTATGTTTATTAGATTTTATAGGCGCTCATCTGAATTTGGAGCAAAGTCTACACTGTGGTTTCCTCTTTGCAATTTCGCTTCTGCATTAAAATATCTTAATAGAAAATAGATAAGTCATAAAATATTAAATGAGTGACTACACCACACACTCACACACACACACACACAGCAGCACATTCTGGCTCACACACACACACACTGGCACAGACAGCAGCTCATAATCAGGCAGACAGTTAGTGGGGTAGTGCCAAGTGGCATACAGTGGTTTCATCTGCTTGTGGCAAGCTGTTTTCTTCGTCTGGTCCGCCATTATGCCACAATGTTGTGGTTATGATTTGTTATACCCTGTATTCAGTAAGCCAGCAGTATGGAATATTAGCTTGCAGCTACAAGTTGTGGTTTCCAATGTCACTAGTTGGTAACAAATTGAGCTAAATATAAATTTGTATACTTACATTTTATATAATTTTTAAATATAATGCAAACATAGATAAAACAACAAATTACTTCCCAAAAAAATTCAATATTAATGATTAATTAATGATAGCATTAAGTTTTGAGCATTAGGTTCTGAAATTTCGACCACAATTCATTGATTTAAATATCTAAAAGTAATCAAATTATTTAAGTTTCCCACCATAGGGTATTAAACAGTTGCTAAATAAATACTTTAAACGATCTTGTTTGTTCTTAGTGCTCGTATTTTCATTTTGCAGATAAATAATGCACAAAAGTTGTTCATTTAACTTTGCTTGTTTGTTTCGTTTCGTTTCACTTTTTGTTTGTTTGTTTGCCTGCCTACGAGACTGTCAGATTGCCAGACTGCCAGACTGAGAGACTATCGGACTGCCAGACAGCCTGCCATGTGCCAGATATAAATCTTGAGAGCCTAAAACCGTCCAGGGGCAACTTTTTATGTTGTTGTTGTGGCAAAGCCTATAGAACAGTTTCACAACCGAAAATAAGTTAAGAAACTCATTCACATAATTTTTGAGTTTATTGTTAGCTGTTGTTGTCGTTGTTGTTGTTGTTGTTGGCATGATATACACCTGGCAGGCAGGGCATAAACCTGCTCTAATTACCAGGCCCCAAAAAGAGAGCCCATAAAATATAAATAAAAATCATTCATTTTCAGTGCATGCTGGAGAATTGCCTAACCTAACGGTAACCCAAGGCGGCAACATTTCTACTACCACTGCCACAGACACTTTAGCTCCTTGAGGTCCTTTAGATGATGATGAGGATGTTGCTGCGTTTGCGGCTGCCTTTTGTGCGTAAAATTTTTATAGCCTACACTTGGGCGCCCGAGCAAGTTACTGCCACTTAATGAATTAACATTATTTTGATGGGTTTTATGATTTTGTTCATACTTGCCCAAACACAAATAGGCCACAGCAGCAACAGCAGCGGCAATGGCAACACCTCGAACTGTTTTTAACTTTTTAATAAGCCACAAAAATTTAAAAAAAAATATAAAAAAAAGTATAGAATAAAAAATTAAGTATATTCAAGCATAAGCGTAACTCCACTCAAATCATTTCATTAATATTTGGGCGGGAGTTTGGACCACAGCAACATCAGCAGCAGCCCTTTTTATGTTTGGCCCGCATGGAAATTGCTTTTTAAGTACTTGGCTTCAATGCAGCGCAAAAGTTTTAGCTGCAACGCCACAAAAAACGAAAGAAAATCACAAAAAAAAAACAAACTGAAAAAAAAAATAAAAATAAAAGAAAAAGGAAAATGCGAACGCTGAAGTGAAAGTTTTTATTAAATGCATAAAACGAGTCAAAGTCGTGACTATGTGGTATGTATTAGAGTGTATGTGTGTGTGTATGTGAGTATGTGTGTGTGAATGTGTGTGTGTATCGGGCGACATAAATCTAAGTGCTTTAACGCCCCTAAGGCAGCTTGTGCAGCGCCTACTTTTGTGGCCAATGGTGCAAACTGTTTTACCAGTTCGAGCCATCATTCCCCACTCCACCTACTATGTGTGTGTGTGTGTGTGTGCGCATGTGTGTATGTATTACAATGGGTATCTTATATAACACATTGTGTGCTGCTTTTGTAATGAGTTTTCAAGTGGTTTTATGCATAGGCAGGTAATTTTAACATAATACCTAATGATGTATCTCTTGTAGGGGGCTTACAAAACTGCCAAAAGATGTGCTAGGTTACGGTACTACACGCACACTCACACATGCAAACGGGCAATAACCAGTTAGTTAAGCGCCCTTTTAGTTATTGTACATATAAAATAGGTGATGATGTCAAATATTATATCACTTCATATTTGAATTTTGTTATAGAACATGATTAAAACAAAGAGTTTGTGAAAAATATTGTCATAATTTTCAATTAATTTCCCAAATTATTCATAATATTAATATTTAATTATATAACTATCTAAGTACTTCAATTTCCAATACGTTTTGTGATCTGTCCCTATAGCTTATTTGTTTTATCAATCTTTACTTTGATACAAACTAATTACATTGCTTATCACTGAAGTACCTGATAATTGATAACCAAAAATAAACACATATATTTATATAAACACACATTACGAGTTTGTTGTTCTGATTATCTCAATACGTCAATCTCTTCTGCAAATAGAAAATTAATACTCGCACTATGAGCAGCTGTTATCGATATAGCTAACACACTTGAATTTCCCAAAATTCAAATGCGCGCTCACAATAAAAATTCCCCAACAGCATAATTTCCCTTTTGCACTCGCACTTTGTTTAGTTGGCGAGTCACTCACAAACACACAAAAACAAGAACTCTCTCACTCTCTCACTCTCTCGCTCTCTCGTTCTCTTGCTAACAGCTCACAGCTCACAGCAGCTGCCGCATATGCCGCAACACGGCGAATTGGCCCAAGACAACGGCGGCGAATGTATCAGTGTATCTGACAGTAGCAGCAGCAGTCGCCCGTGTGTTTGTCTGTCTCTGTCATCATAGTCGCCGTCGTCGTTGTCGCCGCCGTCTCGTTGCTGTAGTTTTTCTGATTGTGGCCCATGCAAAAAGAGGCAAATTTATATACAAATTTTAATAAAATACTCAATAAAATGCACAAAATGCAATTGCATGTACTGATTTTAAACAAATAACTAACAAAACACAGTGACTCAGTGCTTGCAGACGTGAAAAAACCCTGTGAAATTTTCGTGTAGTGCGTTCGCTTGAAAAACTCTCTGCGCAGCAGCCGCCTTTTTTTTCGGCAGCTGCGGACAGTTTGGTACAAAAGCATAAAAGAATATATAATCAACAACTCAGCAACTAACAGAACAGAAATTAACCAATATATGGAGTAATAAACACACATATTAATTCAGTATTTATAACTTGTACATCTATGGCAACAGTCTGCAAATATTCCAGACACACATAAATATTCAAAAACGTATCTACATAAGCATCTGAATATGTACTTATGTATGTTTGTGTATACATACCAACAGTTCTAAAACAATAACGAAAATTTATATATTTATTCATAAATTGTGTCAAATCTAGAAAACAAACAAATTTGCATTTTAATGCAAATGAAACATAAAATTATGACAATAAACTTTATGAATATCCAATAAATAAAATAGTTTCCAATAGTGCGCCCAGTGTTAACAGTGTTGTTGTTGTTGTTGCCTTTGTTCGTTGCGTTGCTCCTTATATTGTTGTTGTTGTTGTTATTCGCATTTTGTGTACCTTTCAAGAAATCAATAAAAAGAAGAAAAAAACACAGAACGCAACCCAAAGGCCAGGCAAATTCGCTCTAAACGAGTCGCATGCTCGAAAGAGAGAGACACAGAGAGCGCGCGAAGAGTGTAACACAAAGAGAGCGAGAGAGTTTGACTCTCAGCTCTCGTCGAGTTTTGTTGACATTCTGCCGCACGCCGTATATCTTATATGGGAACCCAAGAAGCCCAGCTTTACTTTTTTTTGCCGTGGTTCTTTTACAATGTCGCCATAATTTAGCATATTTAGCAAAAGAAGAACTGAGCAAAGTCAACAGATGAATTTTAGAGAAAAAAAAATAAAGAAGACAACACAAAATATATCATGATAAGCACGCTCAGTTCGGTTCTTTGACAGTTAAGTGACACAATTTCAGAATACTGTGTGCCAGTTCCCTTGGGTTCTATTCGTTAACCGACAGTCTGCTGGAGAGAGGTCTTCCAATAGAGTTCTGGACATCTCGTTGTCTCGTTGTGTTGCGAGTGTACGTATACGTTGTCTTCGGTACCACGTGCATTATTTAACCCAGCCCGGTTCTATTGATTTTTCGCCATGTCCTGTGGCGCCAATGTCCTTTTTGTGTGCATGCGCATCTTTCGCCCATGCGGCATACTACTATATATGCGGCCCTATGCGTCCCAGTGCACTGACCTTAGCCATGGCCCATCCAGTCACAATTCGGCGATTCATTTCATTGTTTGGCTCCGTTTGCATTGCTGACTTTTCGTATATTTCCCTTTCAAATTAACGCCATTCAAAGAGTCGGTTAAAATAACAAAAACAAACGATTTCGATATACACTCGAGCTCACAATATAGGCCATTCATGAGAGTATAAAAAACCGCTTGTCTGGCTCAAAAATAAACAAACACTTTCATGTGGGACGCGTGTTGTAGCCAGCATATAAACTTATACAAATGTATCTATTTGAGTTGATATTTTCTCAAAGTGGATAAGGGTTCTCAGTTATTCTCACGCTAATTATATGCTGAATCTAGCTCGATTAAACTCGAATTTAGACGATCTTCCTTCTGGTTACACACATAGTTCACATAGACACGGATGTTTTGTAAGCTTAAAGCTGTGACTTTACGAGACAAGCGCACAAAGCTTTTCATTCAAAAGCTCACTAATACATATACACATCTTAGCTTATTTTCTTAAGTATGTAGATCAATTTAGTTTGCTTACAGTTCAATAATACTCTATACAGTTGGAATACTCTTTCAGTTGCAGTCAATTGGCTCAGCAATCGACAAGCATCAATTAGATGTGTTTTTATTGACACTTGAGACACTTTCTCAACATTCTCTCGGTTCATGCACCCACACAAGTTCAGTTCTTGAATTGCCCCCATAAAAATGCCAGTTTTGTAAAGAATCGAAATGAAAATCGGCTTAGACTTATTTTGGGCAGTTTAGGGCCAAGTAAGTAGCCTCTACTTCCGTTTCCAGAAAAGGGGCGTCTATTAATTTTGTTACCTGTTCGAACGACAATTCGTTCACTTTTTATCAATCACACACACACATAAGCCTAGCTTATTATTATTATTTATGTATAGTCATATATGACAAGTATAATGGAGCTTATCTGAACAAGCGGCCATAAAAAAGTCGTCACGATTCTCTATGCATGTATGTGAATGAGTCTGTTTGTGTGTGTGTTTGATTACTATTTATGGGTCATACATACAGATGATATACATATACATATGCATATATGTATGTGTATATGTGTTTGTGTTTGTGTATCCCCATTGCGTCTCTTCCGTTCTGCACTTGACAGCGAACAGTGGGCAATTTTTCAATTACGTTTGCAATTGCCGGGCACATGTCACAGGCCAATCACAAATCTGCTAATCAAATTGTTGACCCAAAGTCGCTGACCCCGATTCGATTATTAAATATTGACAGAGGCTCCCTATGAGTGTTATTACTATGGTTATTGCCATTATTATTTTTACGATGCCCGACTGTTTATCGTATTTGCTGACTGCGTCAACACAGACAACGTTGAACGTTGAACGTTCTCTGGGCCATAAATGGCCAACGATTGTCGCTTGATTGACCAATTTTAAGTCTCGTCATCAACTCGTTTTCCAATATCGTTTTATAACTACTAAAGGCGACCATCTCCTCCCTTCCTGTCATCTAGTCGTACTTAAGAATGTGTGTTCTCAATCTGTCTGTCTTTATGTGCCACATTTTGATATTAATATTTATTTTTATTTTTTTTGCCTCTTTGATTGGAGTTACGTCTAATGCTCAGAGTCAGCCCGTTAAGCATTATAATCGCCCTTCCTTACTTGGTTTCTTTTTGCATGTGGCTGCAGTTTGATGAGCTGCTAATTAGCACCGGCTGCTCGACAGTCACGAGAATCGAGAAACGAGAACTGAGAACTGAGAAACAAGAAACACTTTACACTCAGCACATGGCGTGCCAATGCAGAGGCAGTTCTGAATGAATCAGCACGAGCGCACTGTAATTTGCACTTTGCTCACTTCCCTAGCCCTCTCCCACTCTCCTACTCTCCCTCTCTTACTTCTGCTCGTTCTCTTCCTCTTTCCCTCTGACCACAGCCAGAGGCAGTGATGCGCTGCAATTACTGGTTGAGGCAAGGTATATTAGTTCCACAGAATGATTGACAGATATTGCATTAGACTAGTTTCTCATTTGGCAATTAGTTAACTAGATTGACACATTGATAGACAGCTAACAAGATTTCCCTTTAAAAATCGGTTTAGATATCATCTTTCCCTTTGCTTAAGAGAGGGGATCGCAAATCAGCGTTGAGTTTCTAAGAATTAAGCCCCGAAATAATTATTTAGATAATAACATCAATTTTTCGATGTGGTATTCTGAAAAGTATAATAGTTGGAGACAATAATTTCAATTTCAAACTTATTTAAAAATCATTAAATATTATCTATATTCCATATTTTTATAATATTCAAAATACGAATCTTTTTTCAATTTAAAAGTGTATAAAAATTCGAAACAAAATTAAATTGTATAATATAATCCCACAAATAATATTTATTTTATAACGTTGATTTAATAAAAAAAATTAATGTTTTGGAGCCTAGTTGTCTGCTGTTGTAGGTCACAAATAAGTCGACTATAGCCGGCATCTGCATATCGAATCACTGAGTTTTGTTGTACATATTATGTCGATCCACAAGACAGTCATCCGTCCAGCTGTTGCACACATGTCATCGGGAGGACGATGTCGACTTGAGGGTCGCCAATTTGTTGCAAGCTCTTCATATTTTATATGGGCACATTTATAATATTCATGTGGTCGACTGGTCACACATGAGTACGATTCTCTGCTCAAACACGCCCCTTCAGTTTGTGGAAGATTGAACCTCGTTGAACTCTGTGCTCTTCGCTCTCTGTCTGCATGTGTGTGTGCGTGTGTGAGTGTGTGATGAGTGTGTGTGTATGTGTATATTAAAAAGCAATAAAGCGCAGAAAAGTGCTAAAGAAAGCGCAAGAGAACAAAGGGCCGCGAAAGAGAACGCTGAAACAATGGCAGAAAATCGAAAAAATGCAATAAATTATCATAAAAAGTGACAGCTTCGTTTGAGTTGTTTTATTTTTTTTTTTTTGAAACATTACAAGAACAACAAGAACAGCAACAACAACAACTGTTAACACAGATCTAGACAAGAACAACTTGCGAATCAGTTATTTATTTGTACAATATTTTATGACAGTGCCAAAATGGAAATCATTTAAGCAAATAAAAAACAATAGCAATAAATTAGACGATAAACAAATGCACAAGCAATCTAAACAAATCGCGAATGAATAAAATGCACAAAATGCTGTAATCAAGAAGTAAAAGCTAATAACAACAATAACAAAAGGCTTGAGTCCTACATTCGTGACGCGGTGCGTGCACAGTGGGACAAAAGCACACAATCATCACCGAGAATACAAAGAGAAGAAGAGAAGAAGAGGAAACGAAACGCGCACAAAGCGAAGAAATAACCAATTTAAGCGATCAAAAGCACAACGAATAGCATAAACGTAAATTAAGTAACAATGCCACGCCCACATCAGTTGCCCATAGCGGTGCGTGCCTTGTTGCAGCTGTTGTTGTTCAGCAACATTGCCCAGCAACATTGGACCACCGCATTGCCCACCACAACTACGGCAACACCACCCACTGTGGCAACCAACATCATCATCAGCAGCAGCAGCAGCACAGAGTTGCCCTTGGCCAGCACTTCATCGGATCGGAATATTATGGATCTGGTCAATGATGAGGATGGACATGCTGGCTCTGGCTGGGAAACCCTTGAGACTGAATTTCACTTAGCCACGCACAGTCCATCCCAACAACCCCAACATCCTCAGGCCACTGCACCCACATCCATCGAGCAACAAGATCAACCACCGGCAGTTCCCGCCACAACGTTGGCTTTCTCCAATGCCGTTGCCGTTGCCGGAGACACATTGGATTCCAAACTGGGCGATGCCACGCCTCCCTATGCCGCCGTCGATGATAATTATGGTAAATTTGTTGCAAATCAATCTTTAAGAATATCAAATGATTCATAACTCGTTTGACAATTCACATTAGTTGTATTTAAATCTGTTTGCTTAACTGTTGATTCATTTCATTGTTTGTAAATACACTCAATTTAGTGCATATGAATAATGGAAATCAACCAGATTAAGCGATATACTATTTATTTAATTAATAAAAACAGTCGACTTAAAATTATTAAACTAAATATAGAAATTAAAAATTAAAATAAATTAATTTAATGTAAAACTTAAGGGTGAAAAGGTTAAAGATTAATGACATGTATACTATTTATGGCTTGGAGTTCATGTCGAAAGGGCAATATGAAAAGTACTTACTTATAATTATAGGAAGTCCATATAGTTCTATGTATATTTTGTCGAGTCATTATTTTAATAGAAAATCAATTTAATTTAAGCACTACTCAGCGCACTTTCAGCTGCAGTTGAGTCCTTTTAGTTTCCAGCCTGGTCAACTGTCGCACAGTTAGTTGATTAAAAGTCTATAAATGGCTTCAATGGGCTTGCCTATACGTACAAGACTTTCCCATTATTGCTGGGTTGCCCGAGGTACGCAGAGGTTCAATGACATTACCAAAGTTTTGCTGCGAAGAGCGGTAAAACTTATGCCTCAAAGTGTGGCACCATTAGATAGATGGTAACCTAGGTTCAGTCGACAGACAGTTCACAGTTCATAGTTCAGCTGTTCAGCTCTTATCGATAACACGGAAAACAATAACAAAATGAAAGAACTATGGCAATTCTCTGCATACTTCAAGGCAATTAACTGAGTTCGAATTTTGGCCTTAACACGCAGCATTGTTGTCGGCTCTCAACCCTCTTTTAGGGGGTGAACCACCCTCTGTAATATGGCTAAATTCTCACGCAAAACTTTCAGCTCGTCGAATGAATTATTTAACATTGTTGTTTGCGGTTCAAGTAATTTTTTGTTGGGCCACTGGCCGATGTTTAATGAAATATGCCTAAGGATTGACATCCATGACAACAACAAAAACAACAACATGAACAACTCGTCAAAAGTTGAGGGGAAAACATTCATTAAAATTCGCGCATCACGCGATAGCAACAATGAATGGAAAAGGACGAGCTGAAACTGGCCAAACAAAGCAATTAACAACTTAACTTTTATGGCCCACAATTATTTGGTATTTATTGTTAAGCTCTAACTAACTGTGCACAATCTTTATGGCCTGGTTTTAAACGCAAGCTGCTGACAAGTTGCTGCTATCGTTTAATTGTACACTCCATTCACAATTTACAATCTGGACACACTCCAGGCTTAATAAAGAGTTGGGGCCACGTGGCGTATGTGCAATTTGCATGTTGGCTCATTGCGTGCTGACCAGCATTTTACAAGTTCGCTCAATATTGAGAGCAGACTGACAGCTGGCAAATTGCATGGCACTGCCCAAGGTAGGGGGCGTGTCTAAGAAGACTGGACTCTGATTCAGCGGTCACACGCAAAACTTGAATTAAAATGCATTTAGTTTTTTGTATTTAGCTCAGCACTTGTTCCCAATACAAATCAAAATAAATAAAGGGCTAAGTAGTTCACGGCATAGCACATCATATTTCATTCCGATTGTATTCCGAATTCTCAAAATAACTTCCTTTGCATTGCCTTGAACTTGAATGAAATGTCAGATAAACTCAATTAGACAATTAAATTATTCAGAAAAATACAAATAGTTTGGAGTTTATCTTATTTTTAGCTGTTCTAAAGTTCAATTGTATTTTAGTGTCAAGTGAGTGTACTTAATAACTTTATTCGTGAATACTCAACTTAATTCTGATCTTTTTTTGTACACACTCTTTTCCTTACACAATGAAATAACCTTGACTGTAGGCATGATTATATCATTTATTTCATATGAATTGTCATTCCAAAAGCAGCCTACACTATACTATATATATTTAAAAATTTATGCAAATTACTCGAGACAAGACGACGCAGTTAGTAAATTAAGCAATTGTCGGCACTCAACTTAGAAATGCGCTTAGCGTTAATTATTATTTGAGTCAAACAAATTGATTTGTTTTTCACTTGAGAGACAGATGAAAATACGCTTAGAAATTTGCGCATTTAATAGAATTGAATACAAGCACTCAGTTAATACCCATACAAGATTTAGACTGTTTAGATGTGGATTTTGGATTAAGATGTGCTTTAAATGTACATCATGTGCTTAGCAGCAAATAAATCGAATAAGTCCCATCGATACCTGAGAAACTAAAGCTTATTTACAGCTTTATGGGATTATTCAATGACTAGGCAAATGAGAACAATACAGAAAATTATCAATAAGCAAAATCAACTTTTTACAATTCATCTCATGCTCTTTCCCTTTAAATTTCTATCAAGTCATTAGTTTAATTAATTGTTTTTGTGCTTCTTTCAACTGCTGCTGCTGAGTTAATTTTTGTGCAAATTCAGTCGAGTACCCGTCACAATTTCGTAACACTTTCGGCTCATCAAGTGCCAGGGAAAAGAGCTAGACCCAAGACTTCCCCCAACTATGCCGCTAATTTTGTTGAGAACTGCACTGAGATATCTGTCGTCAGCTTTTCTGAATGGCACTTGAGAGGCGCCGAGTGGCATGAAATTGGAATTGCTTGCAGCTTGCAGCTTGCAAAATGCAGCCGAGTCTCAGCAGCTGCACTTTCCTCAACCCAGACCCAAATTTGCAATTAAATGCACTCGAGTATCTGTCGTCTGTTGACGACATAATGACAAACAACAGTTGACAAAAGTTTCGCAGCTCGAACTTTCCGCTAAAGAATTACTCGGATAATTAATTTCGACGAGGTGCCATGTGTAACTGTCATTGCGATAGACTACTGTACTACTACTGTACGTATGCAGAATTAGGCATTAAAATGTTTGCCATTAACTCAGAAAACTTAACGTCTTCAAGCCGCAAACACTCGCAACTTGTAAGTCACACCATTCCAGCTGAAGAATAGATATTAAACATCTTTTGGTATATCATCTTCGATGGGTAGAATCTCAGCAATGGCCACTCAAAGTTTTGTAGTCCCACAAAAGTTGCTAATACAAATTGACGTAACTTTTGGCTTGTCAACAACAAACAGCCAAAGTTTGCTGCGTTTTTTGACAAATGATTTGCCTTGCACGAAATAAATAAAAACACACACCCACACACACTTTACACTCACACTCACAAAAGATGAAAGTCAGTCTAAACGAAAAATAACTAAAAAGCGGCCAACACAAACTTTGGACTTTAACTTTGCTGCAAAACTTTCAATGCTGCAATTTCTAAGGAAAGGGGATGAAGAAAAAGAGAGAGTTGTGTATGTATGTGTGTGTGTGTGTAGATGAGGGTGTATTTGGACTAGGCGTCACTCATAGAAATTTTACAGGACACTGAGTTATGAACATGACTTGTCAAAAAATACATTAAAAGTGCAAAGTAGTGGAAGAAGAAGAAGAAGCAGCAGCAGCAGCAGCAAGAAGAAGAAAACAATCATTTAGTAGCTGGCAAATTTTCACAACTAACTAAGTGAAAAGCATAAATCATTGAACTTTTTCTACACTTCTTGTCCGCTAGTTTGACTGTTTTGGCTGCCAGCCATTTTGCAAAACAGCCATCAATCATTTTTCTAGCTGCTGTCTTGATTTTAATTTGCGACATGACCACACACACACACATACACACGCACACACACACTGCCGTTGCATACGTGCTTAAGGCGTTTTGGCCCTAACGTTGATAAGCCAAGCAGCGACTCTAGACTTGTCTCTTGCCACTTGACACTTGCCTCACACACACACACACACACGTCTTTCACTTATCGCTGAGCACAAAAATGTTGCCTACTTTTTGGCTGCATTGTTGTGTGTTAATTCATGGAACTCGTCCAACTTTAAACATCCTGCAGACACAACACAACACAAACAATGCAAATGGCCAAATCTGAAGAGATAAACACTTTTTATCGGCCCTTTGGGTGAAAAGCGAGCACCAAAAATGGTTGCCACAACAACAACAACAACAACTTCCGCCTAACTGCAATCCAACACGACAATCTGTTTGTTCCCAACAATCTACAACAACGACAACAACGGATGCAGTACAACAACCCTGACTGGCAACAAGAGCATCATTTACTCCCCGACTGATGTGTTGGCTGCTCCTTTTTTTTCTTTGCACTTGAAAGTCACTTGTAGGCGGACGTCTTTTGTCTGCCTACTGCATCATTTGTATCTACACACGTCAACTTGTGTGTGTGTGTTTGTGTGTGTGTTTGGGTGTGTATGCACACACATGCGATGCTTAAAGTCATAAACACCTTGTTAGTGCAGCAACTCGACACGTTGAACGTGACATTGATGCCTTCTTTTGTAGCCGACTCTGTCGGCAGATACATCTACATTTGTGGAGCCCTAAACAGTTTCCGCGTCTCAAGTGAGCTCGTGCCTCCCTTTGGTTCCCCCTTCCCAAAAACGGTAGGTAATGGCCGCCATAGTATCATGGTGCTGCCATGTGCAACTTCCTGTCGATAACCTTTGGGCCATGGCAGAAGCCGGCGCCGTTGGATTTATCGCACAATTGTTTATGATTCTCTGGTGTGGGAGAGGCTTAATTAGCCGACGCGATTTAAAGCTGACAACTCTGTTTAATGTTGGGCAAATAAAATAGAAAATGATTGCATAAAATACAGTCAAGTCTGAATATAGGGAACATATAAATTAAGACCATTTGCAAAGCAAATTCAAGCAGAAAGCAATAAAGAAAGCCTTGCAAATATTAGTTCACTTTGCTCAGTTATTTACCTGTCGATCCTTTGTTTTGTGCTTAGTTAATGGCCCGAACGGACACATGTCAAGAAGCTCAACTCACAAATTTGTGGACATTGTCAGCAACAGTTAGAGGCCAAGTTAACAACGAGCAGCAATCAAAGCACAGCAAATGACATGTACCAGACAAATGGCCCAGCACACACAACATCTAACAAAGTAACATTGCAAAAGGGTTTATTTGCCAAGCAAATGTTGAGTGTGCATTTAAATGACATAAGTATAAATACGAGTTGATGGCACATTAACTTGAATAATAGCTTGAAGGTATGTCAAGTTCTGTGACAACATTGGGCTATATTTTACATTTTTTATTTTGAAATCATTTACATTGAAATTAAATGTCCTTTAAATTATTAACTAAAAGGGATTGAGGAATTAAATAAAATATAGTCCACTCAATTCCATTTTGAATGCTTTATATTAATTTCCATCTGCATTAAGCTATTGACATAATTAATTGGGTTTTTCTTACATTTTTAATCATGTAATTAAATGATACTATTACATTTTAGCCGGGGAAAATTTGACTTGTGACTTGAGATGTGAAACAAATGCCACAATTTAAAATTATATACTTTTCAGAACTGTTATTGAGACTTTAAAGTGTTCTTTTTAGAAACAGACACATTACACTTTGTGCTGCCACGCCCACTGTCAACACAACGCCCCTTTCTTTTCTCTCTTTGCTAGACAAACTTTTTCATTTATTTTTTCGGCTTTATTTCGCATAACTTTTTTTGCGCCTTTATGCGAAATCTCGAGCAGTCAAGTCGAGCCTTTGAGGTGCCATTGAAAGGCAGTCAACCGCGTTGCGTTCACATGTCAAATTGCATGTGAATCCGGATGTGTGAGTGTGTGTGAGTGTGAGTGTGCGTGAGTGTGTGTGATTTTGAGTGTGTGTGAGTGTGTGTGTGCGAGTGTGTGTCCTTAACACATCTCTACACTCTGCCGCTTTAATTGTTTGTTTGCCTCTGTGTCTGTGAGAGCCGTCCGCACTTTCTTTCTCTCTCTCACACACACACAATCTCTCTATTTCGCTTTCTCTCTCTCTCTCTCTCTTTTTTTTCTCTGTCGCTTTGCACGTTGCCTTTTGTTTAGTTTTTACGTCTGGCTTAATCCTAAAGCAGCTCGTAAACTTCAGCGACAACAACAATAACACATCGCCCGAAGGATAACAACTAAATAAAGCACACGCGTTACAATGGCCAAGACTTGTTTCATTAATACCCTAACTTGGAGTATAACAACTATATTCTTAAACGGTAGCATACAATTAATTCGACAAGTCACTAAAAAAAATGTTCTGTTTTTTAATTGACTTATCAAGCAAGTTTCATAGTGTATTGAATTGTCAGTGTGACCATGATAATTTTCGCTCTGTTTTTCTTGGCTTTATTTTTAGCGTAGTTTTTTTTTAGGCTCAGACAACTTAATGCTATTTGCTTTACACTCCCACACACACACACACACACACAGAGTGTAGCGCACCTTACGGTCCCTTTGCCATCTCCGATACTACAACTACCCCCACCGCCTCTCACCCTCTCTTCTTTCGCCCACCGCCTTTGTTTGCCTTTCTTAACAACTTAAGCACGTCGTCTATATTGGTTTTCGGGCGTTACTCTTTTAAAAAAAGATTTTGCTTCCTGCTTTTCGCCTTTGCTTTGTGAAAATAATCACGCGCAGCTTTGTGTTGTTTTTTCCGTTTTCTTTTTTTTTTTTTGCACAGTTTTTCTTTTGCTTTTCACACTTGGCTTCTTCCGCTGGGCGCCGGGCAATTCTTAGTGTGCCTTCTCTCTATTGTTTTCTTTTAATTTGTAGCTCTCTGTTCTTTACCCTGCAAATCCCTTGAAACTCTATAGAAAAAGGTATCGTTAAAGATAGACCTGTGAACCAGTTAGATGATGCTAGAAAAATTGTTCAACAAGCGTATTTCTGCCTTTTATAAAGATCATAATGTTCATGCTAAGAAGCTACCTTGAGCAAGAATAGGGTAGAAACTTTGATGAAAATTCTTGTCCAAGAGATCTAATGTCACGAAGTTGCGCAAAATTCAAGCAAATTATTTATTGTTAGTATATTTTATACACAAAATTTTTTGAAATATATTTTATGCATTTTTGTAGAGTTCGAAAATATATAATTAAATTCAATAAATTTTATTAAAATATTATATAATAATAATAAAAAATATTTGGACATGTTAGACATTTTTGTTAGTTATTAATTACATCAATATTTATCTTTAAGTTTATGTTATCAATTGAATACACATCGATGGAATATTGTAAAGGAATCAAGACTATAGAATAGCTGCCACAAATCCCTGGGAGAATGTTGCAACGTGGTTAACCAGTAGAGAGGAAAGCGCATGCAAATCAATTTACAGTCAACTAAGAGCAAACAAAGCGGCTTCACATGATTGTAAACGATATAGGGAAAACCAATTAGGAGCACTTAAGACAGGCTCAGAGAAACAGGCTTTGGCCGAAGAGAGAGAGAGAGAGAGAGAAGGTAAAGGATGAGGGTAATGATTAAGATACTCGACAAAGAAAATGTACGGCCAACTGTCTGTGGCATCTGTCAATGCTATTAACTTTTGTACCCCTGCTTCCCCATTCCCTCCCCCTCCCCCTCCCCCTGTTGGCAGGTGTCCTTGCCACGACTCGACGTTCCGTTGGTTGCTCGTTGTACCTTCAACGACATTTATCCTTTGGCGCCTCAGTGTATGCAGCACTTTGTTGCTTAATTGATTTTAATGCCACGCGCACGGGGCCTACAATTTGCCATTGCCATAGTTTTCACCCTATCTCTTACCCTCTTCCTCTCCCTGCCACTCGCTTTCTCCTTTCTCTCGCTCAGTTAACATTCATAGTTGGGAGTCTATAAATTGGCTTTTTCCTTTGCCGTTCCCGTATCCGTACCCAGTATCCAGTACCCAGTACCCAATGCAACTGCTCTGTCTGTCAATTTCCCATTTCCATTTCCGTTTTCAATTGCAAAGAACTGAACAAGAGGAAGAGGAAGCAGCAGCAAAGCAAAGTGGAGCAAAAAGAGAAATGCCATTTATTGAATTGTATAAATTTCTGCACATTGACAGCGACTGTTTATTTTATACACACACACACACACACACCCACACATATGAAACGGCATGTATGTGTGAATCTGAGAATGTGTTGTGTTGTGTTTTGTTAAGCTTTATCGCATTTGCATGGCTCTGTGAGAGGCAGTGTCAGGTCAAGTGCTTGGACCGCCCTCGGGTCACTCATTTGTTCTTTTGATTGCTGCCAAACGCAAAACGTTTTTGCCTTTGCCCTTTGCCCTTCGCCCTTTGTCCATGTCCATTTGGCATTTGCCATTTGCTTTTGTTGTGTTAGTAAAATAAATTACCATTTAGTGCTTTTTGCCACTTACATACATAACAGACTTGGACTTGGACTTGGACTCGGACTCCAGGACAGACCCCTCCAATTCTCGTTTCTTCTTCTTCTCGACTTCCTCTTCGATCGTCACACATGGTCGACTGTTGTCCTTTGGCAGCCAAATGAAATTATTGCTGCAGCTTTGCATCCTTTGGTTTCGTTTGTTGGATTATAACCAGCGTATGTAGGAGTATCTATATATATGTATATGTGTGTGTGTGTGTTTGTGTGCAACTTAGAGAGACTCACAATTGCAGCCATAATAAATTGCTCGCAATCGCATTTCCGTTTCTTTATGCGCTTCGATTACTTTGCGCTTGGCTTGTGCCAGTTTCTTACTCTCTCTCACTCTCTCTCTCTTCGCTTGTAGTATCTGTTTCTCTCCTTGCTCTTCTTCGTAATTGAATATATAATTTTATTGTACCTCCTTACAAATACACACACACACACACACACATGTGAGTGGCATTTGAATATAAATTGTTTCGTCTGCTTGCAAAATATTCATTTCAATTTATTTGACTCTTCATTTTTTTTTACTCTCATTCTGCCATTCATTCGCTTGCAACTTTTATTTTTGTTTGTTATTTAATAAATTATTTATATGTGCTCGCATCTACATTACTTTGGCGTCTTCTGCTGTCGCCCAGCACTTCCGGCACGACTTTCATTATGCGATTCCGCCGCAACGGTTTATTCAAGAACTTTTTTTCTAGGACTGAGGATTGTCATGCCTTAGGATTTGGCAGCTGTGATGCCTTTGATAAAAACAATATTTAACTTTCTATATCTTTTAAGAGCGAGTGTGTGTCAAGCGACAGATACTCGTACTTTCACCGTCTAAGCTCTTGAGTCTATACGCATTTAACTTGACAACTTTTTTGCATCTTTTTTTGTTATTCTTTGCAGTGCCAAGCAAACCTCAAAATCTCACCGTTCTGGATGTGTTGGCTAATAGCATTACAATGTCCTGGCATCCGCCAAAGAACCAGAATGGTGCCATTGCCGGCTATCATGTTTTCCACATACACGACAATCAAACTGGCGTCGAGATTGTTAAGAATTCTCGCAACTCGGCCGAAACGCTGATACACTTCGAGCTGCAGAGTCTGAGTAAGTACATCTAACTTTCATATTGTAATTCAGAACAAGAAAACGTATAAGTCTTCTACTTATAAGTCAGAATTATTCAACAAATGAAATATTTGTGCAGCCTATTTTCTTATTTTGAAAGCCTCCCAAAAGTATGCTATGAAATTAAAGACTCTTTAAAATGCATAGCTTGCAAATAACTGTTAACCGTTTTTTTCCTTACGCTCTGTTCGCGAGAACAACCGAAAAAAATCATACTTTCTCGCTCTCGCTCTGAGCAAGACCCTTTGGTTGTTTTCGATCCGGTTTTCGGTTGAGCGCTAACAGTTGAGCAATTTGCTTATCGGTCTTTGAGTGAACAGCGCGTAAAGAGTGAAACGATTCACGCTCACACAGTGAGGCTCACCAAAAGACCGATTGACTGAAAAACTCAACGCAAACGGTCTTTTCAACTATTTGTCTTCTTTTCGATGCACAGTGGTACGTTGTGTAAAATTGCGACATTAAATTTCACTTTCGATCTTCTTGAAAAAATTGTATGTATTTCAGACTAATTTTAATTTAAAAATTTAATTTAATTAATTTTAAAAAATTTATGCACTTTTTTATTAGTTTCACGTCCCATTTTGTTAAAATCACTGTGCTCAATCGAAACTCACAAAGCAAATTGACGCGTAAAACCCACGAAACTTCACATACACACATACATGCGCAAAAGACTTTTTGAATCGTCGTTCAGAAGCAAACGGTCCCGGAATGAGCAGAGCAAAAGAGAACAGAAAAAAGTGATCTTCGACTGAGCGCGAGCAAAATTTATTTACGAACAATCCAATCGGTTGCTCTCAGACCTTTTGCTCAAAGTCTCAGTGAAGAACACTTATTTCGCGACAGTGTGAAACGGTTAACAGTTATTTGCGAGCTATGTTAAAATGTAAATATCAACACAATTTACAAACTTTGCTAATAAATATCTAAAACAGCCGAACACTTTTAAGCTACTTATTCAAAGTACAGTCATGCCCGCCAGCTGTCAACACTTAAAACGGCATTTTAATTGCTTTCTATTGGCCAGGCTTCAAGCTGTCAATACCTGAGACCGATACGCACCAGTCAACCTGTCAGCTTGGTGGCCCTTACCTTTTGTTAGCCTTAATTGTAGCTGAAGTCAATTGTTTGCTCGCCGCTTTGTAATTAAATAGTTTCAAGTACTTTTCGCTGGCCACTTTTTGTTGTTAACAACTAACTCTGACGCCTGTAATTATGAGCCAGCTGCTGACCCGTTAAGCTCAACGCAGCCGGGCAGAGTTAAGCCAAGCAAATTATTTGCCAGTCACCAGGATACGCCCTTCACATAATTTTCCTTGCCATCGCATATTTTAAGGGCAGAAAAAGGAAAGAGGGGGAGGAGCTTTAGCATTATTAGCATGGCAGCTAAAACTGTTGCATAGTTTCTGTGTTACGTTGAATTATTAGAAGCGGCAGCTAAGAGACGTGGTATTTTCCTTGCCACAGGCAGTGCAATTAAGCTGCGACTCGCATTCCGTGTTGCTCATACGCATCGTACGCCCGCATGTCAAAGAAGCAACCGCTTCCCACATTGTTTAATTAATTACATCAGGTGCATCAGGTGCTTCAGGCATCAAATTGTTGTTGCTATTGTTGCAACCTGCAGGATTTTGTTGCAAGCAACTTTCAAAAGACTTTCGAAACACGTCCTTTGCCAAATTTCGTTCCACGCCCAACATTTAAATGTTGAAAATTTAATTTCCATAAATAACAGCGAGTTTTTGGCCCCGTTACACTAATTAAAAACTCACAACATGTCAGTCAATGTAATCAACCCACGATCAAAAGGCAACCATTTTTCATTTTTCCACTGCATATTAAATCAATTTTCCTCAGTTGATGTTATTAATGCTCGACACTTTGTCAGTGAAAT
Source organism: Drosophila phalerata (assembly GCA_951394115.2). Taxonomy (NCBI): domain Eukaryota; kingdom Metazoa; phylum Arthropoda; class Insecta; order Diptera; family Drosophilidae; genus Drosophila; species Drosophila phalerata. Next base: position 24,615,237 of record OX596005.2, read on the forward strand.
GCTGCTTACTACAGTCAATAGTATTTCAGTCTCGCATTTCAGCATATTTAATAATATCTCAGTAGTTTTGTAATGTTGTCCATAGTGAACACTAAAGACCTAACAGAAAAAATTGACTATAATTGGAAAAGTAAGAGGAAAGCCAAATATTACAGATTCAATTTTAACTTAATTAAAAGTTAGTAGAAAAAACTGTAAATGACAGATGAATTAATTGAAAATAAAAATATTAAAAAGACAAATACATTTAAAAAGACAAAAAAAATTTGTAATTCACCAAAATAATTTTCCTGGGTATCGTTAAAAATCGAAAATAAGAAATAAATAAAATCTGAATAAGTCAATTTTAAATGCATTTGTTTGTTATTTAAAATATATTACTAATTTTAGTTTTGTTTAAATTAAAAAACAATTTGAAGAGCATTCGATTTTTATGATTCCGAAAAGCTAAATTTATGTAAAATTATGCTGAACATATTTAAAACATATATTATGAGAATTACAGGCTATTAATAAATAAATTAATCAATTGTATAGGTATGTGTTAACTCGCAGGTAATTTAGGCAGTTTTATTATTATATCAGACAAATTGTTTATATAACTGAAATAAAAGGTACTCATAAAAGTGAATCCATCGCAGTCTAATTGTTGTTTCTATTCATTCTTCTTCTCTTTAATTTTCTATGTAGAACCCTTCACCGACTACCGTGTCATTGTCAAAGCATTCACAACAAAGAACGAGGGAGAACCCTCCGATCAGATTGCCCAGCGAACGGATGTGGGCGGACCGAGTGCGCCGGCGATTGTAAATCTGACATGTCATTCGCAGGAGTCAATTACGATACGCTGGAAGCGACCCTATGAGTTCTACAACACCATCGATTTTTACATCATTAAAACGCGACTGACCGGTCAGGATACGCATCGTGATATACGCATCAATGCATCTACCAAGGAGCTGGAAACGGCGGTAAGTAGAGCGAGCAGTCTGTTAACCCAAGGACTTGCATTGTTTTAAGACCAGACTATCCCTATTTATAGGCCATACTGTACGCCATTTTGTTGTCCAACAATTTATCATATATTCAAAGGGTTTTTCTGTTGCAGCAGGCCACAATTTTATTTTCCAACTTGGAATTGGGCGGCGACACAAACCTTTCCATTGTTCTATGCGAATTTTATTTGCTTTCTGTTTTAGCAATTTTTTCCCTGTCTAAACGATTTATTCTACACCCGCACAAACAAAATGTTGATTTTTGGCAGCTTTACAATGATATTCTCATATTCCTTTTGTGTTTTTGTTGTTCTTTCAAAAAGTATGCTTTGATAAACAGACTACGGAAGCGGGTCTAGGCGGGACCAATCGGTAACAACCGGGATAACAACCAGCAGGGGGGAATACTATAGAGAATTTGCCAAAAAACTGCACACAATAATTGCATTTTTATGCCACAAAGAGCATAAATAACCAAACAGTACCTATCTGGGGATTACTCTACCTTGAGATACGCTATTTTCAGTAAAGACAGAAAGATGCACTACATATAGAAATTACTAATTTACTTGATTCAATTTAAATAACTTAAAGTATGTTTATCTATTTGAATTTCGCACATTTATTGTCAAAATAATGTAGAGGATTCTCTACAAAGACAAAGTGCTGAGAGCAAAAAAGAATGAGGATGAGCTGGAATTTTGTTATCTTAATTCAAAACTAAATAGAGTTTCTGTTGCAGATGGAAAATATGGTTAACAAATCCATTTAAGTAGGTTTACGAGAGACAACCACTGAAAACTTTGCGGTTCTGTGGCTCAATTCATGTAAATATTTTACAAATGTTTATCTGCAGTGACGCCCCCACGAGCATGAGATTTTGCTTTTGCTTTGGCTTTGGCTTTGTGCAACATAAATTCTTGGCCAAAATAATACGCACACACAGACACACACACAGGACATCTGGCACACCTGTATGGTTTGTCCGTGCAAATAAATTAAATTTATGCTGCTTTGTTCTGTATCTTTTTTTCCACGCTTCTGTTTTTAGTGTGTTGCCGCCGCTTTGTCCGCAGCATTCATTCCTTTTTTTTTTTGGCAAGAAATAATACATAAAACTCTGTCGAAACAAGTTGGCCAACAAAATATCGTAACAATAAAATTGTATAATACCCTTAGTAGTATAGTATGCAGTATTCTGACTTTTTTCCTTTTACTGCGAGCACCAACGAAAGGTATTCTATAGTTTTTGTTAGTTCTGTTCTGTTGTAATATGAGCTCATCCTCTCTGATGTTCCGAGATCCGCGTTTTGTCGCGCATTTTTCATTGTTTTCAGTGAGAACTATTTTTGTAATTGAAATATTTTGTAGGAAAATAAATAAAATGCCAAATGTAATAATATTTGTTCAGAAAAAGTCGGTTAAAAAAAATGTGTACAATTGTAATACAATTCATATAAGCGCAGTAAATTATTGTAATACACGATTCCTGCATTGTGAGCATATTTTGAATATAACTTTAAACTATTGCGATTTTTTTCTTGAATTTTTCAGATGATTTTACAAAACCTGACAACAAATTCGTACTATGAAGTCAAGGTGGCAGCGGCAACATTCAGTGTTATAAATCCCAAGAAAATTGTGGTTGGCAAGTTTTCGGATCCAAGAATTGTAAGTATCACATAAAGAAGCAAATACACCTACAACCGAAAACACACACACCCACACATCCACTCACACACACACACAGCTGCCACATGGCAAGCAATTTGAATACTGACACTTGATTTCCAACATGAAAGTAGAAAAAATGCAATGTCAGTGTTTTAGCCAGTCTTATAGCTGTGGCTTGTCATAAACTTGCAAGTAATATTACAAAATTGTGTCAGATCTGATTACTTGTGTCTTTCGGCTTGGCATCTCAGCTAAGAGTTTATTGCATATTTGCCAGTGCATTGCATTAAAACGAGTTTGCCTTTAGTTCTCACAACTTTTGGTCCTCGCGGCGTATGTGTAATATTCGCTTTGTTCCCATTTAATGCCACTTTGTCAACAATAATCAGACACGCCTATCAATACACACGGGTTCGTTTATTGACTTTTCAACGACGTCACAAGACATTCAACTTGTCATAACAACATCCTTAATGACATTTAACCCCTCACACACACACACACACACACACACACAACAAAGCAAACTAAAACTTTGTCGTATGCATAAAATATGCTGCAAAACCGTGACAAAATATACCAATTTAGTTGACCTCGTTGCCCATGGTTGGGAATGGCTGGAAATGGTTGTGAAGGCTTGGGGTTGGAAAAATGTCACGCCCTCATAACTTTTGCAGTCTCTGCTATTTTAGTGTATACATGTATGTGTGCCAGTGTGTTGTTTTTTAACCATTTTATGCCTTGCTGTGTTGCTGTGCTTCTGTTCGGTGCATTCACATATAATTCATTGCTGCTGTTGTGTTTTCGCTTGAATTTCAAGTGGCTGCACCTTTTGGTCACATTTACATGCTACACTTCCGTTGCGACTTCCGCTTAGTCGCTCCTCGACCTACCAAAGCGCACACACAACACACAGCACACAACAGAACAAATGTTTTCTAAATAAATATAATTTATGCAAGAACAATGCAAACAAAATAACATTTAATTTCTGGACAACAGCAGCAGAAGGTTGCAAAAATATACATAGTATGAAATTCTACTTTGCTAAATGCTCGTATATGAAATAAGCAAATAGAGTGAAAGGCAAAGGGCACTTAAAATTGTAGCATACACCAAGGCGGCACACACACACACACACACACACCATTACCTTTTAAGTAGTAACAGCTGCTGCTGCTGCAAAGGACATAAATCTCATAAATTTCAGCTACATACATAAATAGAACCCCAAATGACTTGGCTGCTTTCTCTTTAGTTTTCTCTAATTCTTTTCCGTTCGCTTTTCAGATACAACTGCATCCGAATTGTGAGAAGATACAACCTCTGCTGCGTCAATCCCATAATGACTACAACTTGGCCGTCTTGGTGGGCATCATTTTCAGCTGCTTTGGCATCGTGCTGATCGTCATGGCCTTCTTCTTGTGGAGGTAAGTGGCGATCCTTGTCTGCATACATTTTCCCTGTCCCCTCAATTCTCTACCCAGGAGCAAGTGCAGCCGGCACGTGCTAACCCATAAATAAATAATAAAACTCAGCAAGTTCTGAGTTGCCAGTTCTCTTAGTGCTTCTCAACTCACACCCGCCACACCCCCATGGCGCCATATAAATAGCCAAGAACAACAAATCAAACTGAGAACTGGGAAGATGCCACAGAAACTAATGCTGAATCCAATGTTGCACAGCAGGCGATGCTGCCTTCTATTTTTGTGCGTGTGCCGATGAAAATGTTTTTATTCTCTATTTGATTTCCCTTAGACAAAAATATATCTGCACTTACTTATATATAATCGTATATATATATATATATAATCATATACATATGTGTGGCACAGAAAGAGTTTTGAACTGTATGAACTGTGCAGCTGATCAGTCTGAAGATTGCCAAACACTTATATAGGGATTACAACCCCCTCATAAAAAGCCTAACACATGTAATCTATAATATGAGATGTAGTTATTCCTATTTTAAGCAAGCAAACATTTAATTTGTTTTAAATCCTAAGCTAGCACTTTTTATCTACTCCTTAGATCTTAATTAGTAAAAAATTATGTCAAAATTAAGAAATATTGTGACTTGAGCAACTTCGAAATGTCATAACTTTGGCAAAACTTAACCGATTTTTAGGCGGAATGTCATTTTTATTATGGTTTCTCCTCTAAATTCGTTATGTATTCAAATTTAGTTAATTTAGAAATTTTTTTTATTTTTCGACCATGACTCGATTTTGATGGTAAGGGTCCCCCCTTTGATATTTTGAAAATTTAAAATTTTAAATGTCAAGTTTTCACTTTTAATAGACTTCTAATATCATAATTAGTACAAAACAACACTTTAAATTTGATTCTGAGAGGTTTCATTTTTTTGTAAAAAATCATGTCAAATTGAACAAAAATTTTGATTTGTAAAGTTGCTAAGTCAAAGCCTTGACCAACTTCAAACTGTCATAACTTTGCCAAAACTGAACCGATTTTCAATCGGAATGTCATTTTGATCATAAATTGGCCTTTAAATTCTTTCTGCATTCAAAGTTTATTCATTTACAAAGTTTTATTTGTTTCGACCTCTATCGCCAAAACTGGCTTGACGTCTGAATTCATTCTGAATTCAAAATTTTGCAAAAGACCTGTTTCATCGATTTTCGAAATTCAAAATTTAAAATCTGAAGTCTCCACTTTTAATCACCAAAACATTTAAAGCATAAGAAAAGTAACTTAGCATTTCATCGAAAATAGTGCAAACAGCAAAGCAATAAATTAATACAGTCTTGTGCAAACAATTGAACTTTCCATTCATTAATAAAGGAAAACTGAAATGAGAATCGCCTGAATGTGAGAGTAAATAGCAAAAAGGCAAAAACTCAGAGATCAGAAATGAAATCTAGACATGCCAGAACATGGGCAACTAGAAAGAAATGTTTTGGGTACTCATACCCGCATGCCAGCATATTCATTAGAAATGTTAATTAAAATTCAAATCACAACAAAAACATAAACCCGACAAGGACGTCAAACGGAACGGAAAGTAGAAAGAAAAAGGAAAGACAAGCAAACAGTTTTAAGTTACTTAAAGTCTTTATTATGTGTAAGATTGGTTAACCCAGTGGCGAAACCTTACCCAACCGCCAGGAAAGGAAAGTCCCCGGGTTACATTATTGCCAGCAGACCCACATCCAGATCAAGTCGGCAACGTAGCACAACAGAAAGAAAATGCGAAACATTTTTAACTTCAATGAAAATTGTTTACGCTTTTTTTCTATGCCATTTTTCATGCTCCCGCGAATATGTCAAATAAAAGTTGCCGCCCTCCCCCTCCACTCACCCTCCGCACATTCTCACACCCTTCGAGAGCTCGTATTTTCTAACAAATTAATGCCATTTTATTTATTTTTTATAAATACGCCGGGAAGTTAAGGGACATCACTCAGTGGGGATTGGGGAATATAAATAAGAGGGGAAAGTACTTTTTAAAAGCTTACCATTTTTCAACATGCCAAAGTTTTAGTTCAACAAAAAATTTATATTTTTATATATTTACCAAACAAAATAAATATCTACAATTTCCTTTTCAATGCAAACAAATAATAGATCTTGCTAAATGAGAATGAAAGGGTTAAATAAAATAACAGCCTGAATAAGCAATTTAGTTGAATAATAATGCTAGAAATACACATTGACTCAGAGAAAAAACCTCTAAATTGAAAATGTATATATTAAATTTTTCATCATACTCAAACATATGAAATATGCCTCAAAATATACATATTTATGTATGGCTCAAACTCAATTGCTTGTGGAAAATTCCTTTATTTTAGGCTCGATAGTTAAGTTCATCCCACAAGGACCTCAATTTGTGCTGGCGAAACTTTTATGCTGATGTCACACAAAATACTCAAAGAATTTATATTGGAACAATTTGCCGCTTAGAATACTTACAAAAAAAAAATATGTCAACGATAACAACAATTTTTATTTACATTTTGACGCCAAGTGAAAGAAGTGAGAAAAAAAGAAGCGCAGCTAACAAAAATGGAAAAACTTTGTATCTTCCTAACACATGAACAGATATTGTGTGTCTATCTATCTATCTTTATCTATCTATATACAGCTGTCTCTGTCGCACGATGTGCTTATGAGTACGAGTACGAGTACGAGTACTCGTATGTTGGTAGTTTCAAATTTTATGCAGTTTGACAACATTTTTTCGCGGCGATGGTTTTGTTTGCGTACCTTATGTGTGTGTGCGTGTGTTGAATGGAGGGAGAGGGGGTTTGTTGTGTCAGAAAATTTGGCTGCCAACTTTTGCCTTTACCCAAAAATAAAAAATAAAAAAAAATCAACAACAATGCTGGCAAGAAATTGTTTTGGCTTCGTATGCGCAACTTTTGCCAACGTGCCATTGTTGCCCGTTTCCCTGGCAGCGGTAGAAATATTAGAAGCACGTGTGGGTCAAAGTGTGTAAAACCTTTCCTTGGCATCAGCAAGTAAGCAAGTAAAAAAAAGAAATATTAAGTGAACCTGAAAAATATATATATAGAAGTGTATGTATGGATACAAATATTGTATGTATAAGATTTCACTTCATCAGTTTCTTTTGTTGCTGGCAGCTATAAAACTTTGCCAACTTGAACTTTAATATCTGTAGCATCATCGACATGCAGACATTGAATTACCCTCTCACTTTTCTTTATTTTGCATATCTTACTCTACTCCACTTTTCTTGTTCTTATCAACTGTTGTGGAAAACTTTTACCATGTCTGTGCAATTGTTATGCTTTCTGCCAATTAGGCGATTAATCTGTTTGCCTGTAATAAGATGACTCTATTGAAAGTTGTTCCTTGCAATTATAATTAGAAAAAAAGGTTTTGTTCGCAGTAGAACAAATTGAATCAAGGCTAACGCAACAAAGCGAGAGCGAGATGGAAAGCTTGATATCTGTTGTACACTTGTGTTATCTAGCATACAGCTGATTAATATGACAGCCGCGAAAAGCTCGCTCACTCTCTTACAGCAGATCGAGAGAGAGCGAGCACTTAACATGCTCATGTTGAGCTTAACATTAGCATTAACAGTGTGTAAATAACATGGCGAGCCGAACGCAGCATTTGATTCCAATTGGATTTTCAGTTTCGTTTTGATAATCGACTCGTGATCAACAAATGAGCGAAGGGCGTGCAAGAGCGCGATAAACAAAGAGTGAGACAGAGAGAGAGAACTTAAATTGAATGCACAAATTTAGTTGGAGAAAAGAGAACCCATATTGCTTATCAAACGCCAAAAAATAACAAATCACGATAAGCAGGTGTATTATTTTTTGTTGTTGTCTAATTTTATGTTCTCACAGCTCATTCGGTTGCTGTGCCAAAACATAAAAGACAGCGTGTGAGTGTGCGTGTGAGTGTGTGTAAGTGTGTGAGTGTGTATTAGTGCGTCAATTGCGTACTACACAATTTTGCAAGTGCTTGGCGACAGAGCGGCTGCCTCTGCTGCTGCTGCCTCTGCCGCTGCCTCTGCCGCTGCCTCTGCTGCTGTTGCCTGTGAATCGAACGCGCCTGCAATTGTCAATATGACGTAATTTGTGTAAATAAAAGTGTGCAAGTAGCAACAACAGCAACAACAGCAGCAACAACAAGTGCAATGCAATTTGACTTGTAGTCAACAAAGCTGTGTTCCCCGCCTCCTGCCTCCTCTCCCGTTACGCGCATCTCATCTCAGAGATCATCGTTAAAAGCTTGAGCAGCATGTCAGCTGGAGAGGAAAAGCGACGCAGCAGCTCAGTGTCGTCGCCGTCAGCGTCGCCGTCGGCTGCGACGCCACAAATCGTACGCCGCAAATCGCAGCGTGGAAATTGGTTTACGTAAGTTTCTTGTACTCACAGTCTCCGTCGCAGTCGCAGTCGCCAATTGGCCAAGTGGGCCACCGGTAAAATGTAGGCCATTTAGGTCGCTGCTCACGTGTAGAGTAGGAGAGAGCGAGAGAGAGGGAGAGTAGGCAGAATCTTCAGATCAACTTTATGACAAAATAAAAACAATCAACAACAACAGAATGCATAGCAAATGAGCACAGCAACAACAACCACACACACTTAAGCAAAACTGCTGCCAAAAGCATAAGAAATAAATAAACAAAACGGAAGTTGACAAAGAAAACAAATGCAAAAAGAACGTCTCATAGTCGCCTTATAGATACTCTGTAACTTTAAGGCATCTCTGATATAACAGAGAGAATACATATATATTTTACATAAGAACAAACTTGTTTAGTTAAGTAGTTATTAAGAAACATTTATCATTCATCCAACAGCTTTTTTTTTCGATTACAAAACTTGATCAAGTCATTTAAATAAGTAGTATATTTGTATAGTACTCTGTCGGTTTATAGGGTCGTAAATGTCTCGCTCTATGATTTACAAACATCGTGACCAAGTTTATAATAAATGTATTTTGCTACAATAAATATTTGGTGCGTAATAGCAGGCCATAAACAATAACAAAATAAGGAATTGAATAACAACAATCACACATACACATACACACACATATATGTAAATATTAATGGGAATGTGTGAGTGATAACTATGTGCATAGGAAATAACCCAAAAGACATTTAAATAAAGTTGTCGTTGCTGTTGTTGTTGTTGTTATTTAACATTCTATTTGTTGTTGTTGTTGTTATTGATAAGCAAACTCAACAGACAGATGCTTTTGGATCAATTTTAAAGAAAACATTCCGTTTCCATTTTATTTAAACAGAAAATCAATTGGATAGAAATCCAGCTTTGTTTATGCAAAAAAATACTTGATATACAAACAAAGCACATTGGGAATGTCTATGATAAAGGAGTGTTCCGTAGACGTGGATAATCTTATCAGCTTAGAGTGAGATAAGGGTCTAATCAGAAGCACTTTGCACCATAAGCAGAAACAAAAGAGGCTTGCAAAATTCTGATTAGCTTGACTGCAACTGCAACTGCATCTGCAACTTTCATCAAATGCAACGAACCACAATCGTCATTTTGAGCTTTGCTTCCACCGAGAGCAACGAGTTGAAAACTTTAAGCAAAGTTCTTGCCAAGTTCTAGTTTTTGTATAACTCGTAAAGCTCTCAATCTCTCACTCTCGTTCTCACTCTCACTCTCTCTCGCTCTCGCTGTGAATGAGCCTGCTGAATGAAAGTTGGCGCGAAAAGTTTTGTGCTCCTTGTAATCGCTTAAGCCAATTACGAAACTTAACCTCAATTTGTAAGCAGCAACTGCAGCAGTTGCCATTCAAATTGTTTGGATCCCCAGGTGGCTCTTAAAGGAATTCTTCACCAACGTTGTCACTCATTTGTTGTGCAGTTATGCACAAATATTTGTACAAAGTTCAAGTATAGCAAAAGTTCCATTTACCATTAACACGATGCCATGGCTTACAAAAATTTCCCCTTCCTTTTGCCATTCTGTTTCCGTTTCCTGTTTATGCCTGGATGCTATTAAATACCATTAATGTTGACCACCTAGCACGTACTTACGCCTGCTCCTTCAATGGTCAACCAGCTGTCTTCTTTCTCTTTCTCCTGCCCCTTCTCCCTTTGTCCCAGCTCTGATCCTTGTGTTTCTCCTGCTCCTTTTCATCATCTGACAGCTTATTATTTATGCATTTTGATTTTCTTAAAAGCACGTTGCACATTGAATGCTGGGTCCTTTCAACCACCCCTCACTCCCTCTTTCTCTCATTTCGCTCTGCTTCTACATTAAGCTTACCTGACACCTGCTATTTCATAATTTCTGTTATTTCACACAATTTCTATTAATTCTCAAATGTATAAAAATCTTTTTGTGTTGTTGTCCATGACAGCAAATAAAACTTGAGTCCTTGTATTCAATGCCAGCATTGAAGTCCTTTGTTGGACTACAAAATGTTTTCTTATTATTAATGAGCTTTTGATGGCAAATACATGTTTGAAAAGAAACTTTCATTATAATATAGATATTGAACTTTTCAAGTAATTGTTTTGTTTTATTTTTGCTTATTGTATTATATTTAACTGGGACATAAATAATGAAATTCAAAGGCCTTAACTATTTTTCAATATGTAAATTTTCCCATAATAAATATAGAAAATTTCTCAGTATCAACGACTTGTTGGCATTTCAAATAATAATTTATAATTTCAATTTGATTAACACATGAACTTTGTGGTTTGGCTAATTTCAGCAGAAAGTGCTTCCATGCCGCTTATTACTATCTGGACGACCCTCCGCATCATCCCAATGCGCCACAGGTGGACTGGGAGGTGCCCGTGAAGATTGGAGATGAGATTCGAGCTGCTGTTCCCGTGAATGAGTTTGCCAAGCATGTGGCTTCTCTCCACGCCGATGGAGACATCGGATTCAGTCGGGAGTACGAGGCCATTCAGAATGAATGCATCACCGATGACTTGGCCTGTGAGCACTCACAGCATCCGGAGAACAAGCGCAAGAATCGCTACCTTAACATTACAGCCTGTAAGTTTCAAGCATTTCAAGCATTCCAAGAATCTTCTGTTTATTAAGCTTTATCCTGCATCCACAGACGATCACAGTCGCGTGCATTTGCATCCAACACCCGGGCAGAAGAAGAACCTGGACTATATCAATGCCAACTTCATCGATGGCTATCAGAAGTCGCATGCGTTTATCGGTACCCAAGGACCATTACCGGATACCTTCGATTGCTTCTGGCGCATGATCTGGGAGCAGCGAGTGGCGATCATTGTCATGATCACCAATTTGGTGGAACGTGGCAGACGCAAGTGTGACATGTACTGGCCCAAGGATGGCGTCGAAACCTATGGTGTTATCCAGGTCAAACTGGTCGAGGAGGAGGTCATGTCCACCTACACGGTGCGAACTCTGCAGATTAAGCATCTGAAGGTGAGTAACTTACTCTGCATTAATTCCATTTATTAATTTTATTAATTCTCGCTTACAGTTGAAGAAGAAGAAGCAGTGCAATATGGAGAAACTTGTGTATCAATATCACTACACCAACTGGCCAGATCATGGCACACCGGATCATCCATTACCAGTGCTGAATTTCATCAAGAAATCCTCTGCCGCCAATCCCGCCGAGGCTGGTCCCATCGTTGTCCACTGCAGGTGAGTGTCGGCTCTGAATGGAAACAGGACCATTTTAAATGAATTCTAAATTGAATCTCTTCTCCTTGCAGTGCTGGCGTTGGACGCACTGGCACCTACATTGTCCTGGACGCCATGCTGAAGCAGATTCAGCAAAAGTCGATAGTCAATGTCTTTGGATTTCTGCGACACATTCGCGCACAGCGCAACTTCCTTGTCCAGACGGAGGAGCAGTACATCTTCCTGCACGACGCTCTGGTGGAGGCCATTGCCTCCGGCGAGACGAACCTGACAACCGAGCAAATTGAGGAGCTAAAGAACTGCACTCCCTACTTGGAGCAGCAGTACAAGAACATCATACAGTTCCAGACAAAGGACATACACATCGCCTCGGCCATGAAACAGGTGAACTCCATTAAGAATCGTGGCGCCATCTTTCCCATTGAGGGCAGTCGTGTTCACCTGACTCCCAAGCCAGGAGAGGATGGCAGTGATTACATTAACGCCTCCTGGCTGCATGGTTTCCGGCGACTACGCGACTTTATTGTCACCCAGCATCCCATGACGCATACGATAAAGGATTTCTGGCAAATGGTCTGGGATCACAATGCCCAAACCATTGTGTTGCTCTCATCGCTCGATGATATTGTAAGTGCATGTGAATCTATAATATTTATCGGGAAATGTAACAATTGTTTGCATTGCAGAACTTTGCACAATTCTGGCCGGACGAGGCCACGCCCATCGAAAGCGATTACTATCGCGTCAAATTCCTGAACAAGACGAACAAAAGCGACTATGTGAGTCGCGATTTCGTTATTCAGTCCATACAGGACGACTACGAGCTGAGTGTCAAGATGCTGCACTGCCCCAGCTGGCCAGAGATGTCCAATCCGAACAGCATCTATGACTTTATTGTCGATGTGCACGAGCGTTCGAATGATTACCGCAATGGACCCATTGTCATTGTTGACAGGTGAGTTGAGTTGAACTCAAGTGTTTCACATTCGTAATCCTTATCCAATTTGATTTCCTTTATAGATATGGCGGAGCACAGGCGTGCACCTTCTGTGCCATCTCATCGCTGGCCATTGAGATGGAATACTGCAATACGGCGAATGTGTATCAGTATGCGAAGCTGTATCACAATAAACGTCCTGGTGTTTGGACCTCCAGCGAGGACATACGTCTCATCTACAACATTCTGTCCTATTTGCCTGGCAATTTGAATTTACTGAAGCGCACAGCGCTGCGCACTGAATTCGAGGATGTGACAACGGCAACGCCGGATCTCTATAGCAAAATCTGCAGCAACGGTAATGTTCCACACCTACAACAACAGCAGCTGCATCAACAGCAACAGCTGTTGCTAGCACAGCAGCAACAACATTTGCTGCAGCTGCAAATGCAACATGAAACACAGCAACTACAACTACAACAACAACAACATCAACATCTGCAACAGCAACAGCAAACACAACAAAATCTCATTAGTCATAATAGTCATCAAACAGAAGTAGGAGCCATAACAAAAACAGATACAGATACACATACAAATACGAATACAGAACTAGGAACAGAAACAGAAACAGCTACAACAACAACAACTCCAATTGAAACAACAGCAAATACTAATTCTTCCTTATTACCCATCTCATCATTGTTACCTCCCACAGTTGCTCCATCATCCATCACACCCACACCAACACCATCAACGTCAAACAGCTCCGACCACCATACAACAGTCCTAAACAATATAACATCAACAACACCAACTACACCACCTTCAGTAACAACACCAACTGCAACCACAACCACAACAACAATAACACCAACAAATGATCTAACCCATACTAATGCTAATCTTACCACTGTTACTAATAATGCTGCTAACTTGGTCGCTGATGTTCCGATGATTGTTGCTGCCTGTGATGATTTAAACTTGGCCCAACACCAACAACAACAAATGCTGGCGCTGATGCAACAACAAACACAATTGCAACAACAATATAATACTCATCAACAACAACAACAACAACAATCGGATAATGCCAACTGTTTGCTGCCCACAAATGTTGATGAATTGCTCAATCCAATGAACACAATTATCCAACCAAACAACATTAACAACAACAATCTGCAACAACAACAACTTCATGCAGCAGTCACAGATGCTCAAAACCTAGATATTGTAGCCTAAATTAACAAAAAAAAAAAAAAAAAACAAACAATATTATAAAATAATGATACGAATAATTTTATATGTATGTATATGCTAAGATATGATATGTTTAAATATAAATCTAAATATAATACACATAATTAAAAGTAATTAAATATAATTATGTATACACTTCAATGTATTTAAGCGAGTGAACTAAGCGTTTAGCGCAATAACCTTCAACTATTATTTATGATTTATTTATTGATATAATTGCTTTTATTTAATTGACCCCTATGTATTCCCCTCATCCCCTTCCTATTTACCACAATGGTATTTCAATGCGGAATACATCTAATAATTATTCATATGTTTAAAGTAATTAGTCACAACTAACAAATAGTCAACAAATAAACAACTAGAAACATAGAAACAAGGCACAGAATTATATTACATAATATCGATAAAAGTTACGCTAATGTAGCTTAACGCACAAAGTGAATGGATAGTTCCCCACAAAAAATAATATTAATAAAAAAAATATAATAATATTTTAATCCCATATTTTGTTAATATTCGTTACATTTACACTTAAATGTTGTCTTTTTGTGCCATGCTCTAATATTGAGTTGAAATCAGGTCTTAAATGCCAGTTAACCGAACCGTTAATAATGAGCATTAATTGTATTATCGTTTGCAAAATTAAATTCATTCAATGTCCGTCCTAAAATCTGTTATTAATACTGTTTTTCAGCTCACATTTTTATCAATTAACTGTTAAACTTGATGCAATTGAATTTTACAAAAAAAAATTAATAACTTAGCGAAAATTATGCGAATTTAATAGACGAAAACGTGAACATAAAATATACAAATATTCAAGAGTTAATGAATACGAATAATGTCAAATATGTATTTTCCCAGGCACGTACACAAAATATTTTTCAAATTTAAATAAAAACCAAGCACTTAATGAGCACATCACTGTAAATCCTAAAACAATTGAACTAATCACAAAATCACCGACGCATCACAATTGTAAATATATTTAAAAATAAAGACCGTAAAAATGCATGAAAGAATCAGAAAAATAATTAACGTTTAAGACGGGCCGTAATAGTGGACTTGATTGTTCCGAGCCGGCTCTTAATGCTATAAATATTGTAAAAATAAAAATATATATGATAAAACTGCTTAGCGTCTAGTATTTAAGAACTTATTATTTGTAAAACAGATCGCAAGCAAAGTATTACTAAAATATAAATTCATGTGAAAAATCCGAAAGATAAAAATGGTAAATATTGAAATTGTTTTTCTCACTTGTGGAATATGGAAAAGCATAACAAATCAAATAAGAAGTTCATTTCATAATGGCTACGGAAATGGGAATCAGATTTAAAATACAAAAATAAACAGCTTCTTTAGATATTAGAGGTATTACAGTGCGAAGTAATACACCGAGTCCCATTTCCCAATCTTGTACAGACAAACATGATATCTAACTTTAGTTTTATCTTAGTTTTGCACTTTTGAATTGCCATGGATATATGTTTAGATATATATTTGAATAAAAAATTATATAAATATATATTTCTAAGTGCGATAAATCAATGGATAATGCATGTACAAGTTTTCATGGTACCCTTATAAGTAAATAGTATTAATTGCATAAGAGCAGGGTGCTACAATTACGATCAATTGGGTTCTAAACAGCTGTACAATACCCCACAGTAACGCTTGAGTCAGTTTTGCACCCTGTTTCATCGACTCGACATTTAAGCAACTAGAAAGTAATCCAATTACACATTTGTAAGTAAATATACATATGTATTTACTGATAAAAATGTTTTAAAGACTGGTTTTTTGTAAACTTTATCTTAAGCAGGTATACTGACTATGATTATAATGTATAATTGCATTTGACCCTTAATGTTTATTGATTTGCCCATGTCAACCAGATTGGTTTTCATTTAATGCTACAAGGTATACCAAAAGTTCATGTCTGTTAACCAGTTCAAAATCCATTGAAATTTAATGATTTGCTTTAGACCTAAATGTATTTATCTGGAGATATCGGCAATATATTTTTATTTTGTCAAAATGAACTTACGAGTATATTTATTCAAGCTGCATTCTTATATTCGAATTAAACAACCACATAAAGAAATTGAACATTTGAACCTAACGACCAATTTTAAAATTATGTTTATTATAAAGAGACCCTTTTACAGATAAGTGATTAAGAAACAATTTATGTGTATGTATTTATATCCCAAAGGCTTGTAAATTCTCATACTAAAGGCAAACTAGAATGCTGCATCTGTAATATAAAAACCATATTATTTCAACTAAACGATAACTAAAGCATTTTAACTATTACAAAACAAAGAGAGTAGCTTTTAGATATACATAATTGTATGTAATACTATAAATTGAATTGAATGAATGAGAATATTTGTAAATGACAGCCAAACAACCTTGACGAATCTGGCGAGTAAAATCCCAGAAAATGTGAAGAACACAAGATCCGAAACTATACAAAACAAAACAGAAAACACTGCACACACTTCTCGAGCAAGGAAACCTTTCCAAGACTAACTACCTTCACAAATCATATATAATTAATATAAATATTATCTAATTGACGGTGTTATGCAATTTATAAATGTGATGAATGTCAAACTTAAGCGTATGAAACTCAAACAAAACAGAAAACCCTACAAAAAAAAAATACAACAGATTAGTAAGAAAGCTGAATGTAGCGAAAACTTAAGTAAGCATAACCGACGATTTTAGAGCTAAGCGCAATGCGAAAGGATACAAAAGAGCAGCCCATAGTTTTTAAAGGGAATTAAAGAGTAGCAGCAAAATAAAAATCAAGCAGAGCAAAGTAAAACACCGGCAAGTCGAATGAAAAAAAGCATATAAGAGAAAGAATCAGAAAATAGAAAACTTGTTGAATGCTTCAAATAATGCACGAGGAAAGCATATGAACCGATGCATAAGAAACATTATCTTGATATATATTAAAATGAAATAAGTTTATGTATTGTATGTACACGTAAGTTATGGTTAAGCCAATGAAAAGTTGATGTGGATGCAAAAACGAAACTTATAAAACTAAAGAAAATGCAAATAAAAATAAAGAACATCTGAATACGCACATGTGTAGTACATTTAAATCGGCGAACGCGTTTGCACAGTAAATTCAACTTGCATCAGTCCAAAATGACTGCGTGAAAGCACGTCTGGAGTCCATGATAAGAGCAATCCACTCTTGTCCTTTTGCTCAGTATCAAAGAGCATGTTCACCATATAGAGTCGCAGTTTTGTGTAGACAAAACGCTGCTTGGATGGTGGAACTGTCTGCACAGGCGCTTGACGCACATATGGCTCAAAATGTCCATCTGTGTGACGTTGAAAGGAGCGTTCCAGCTGCAGGAAAAGCTAATGAATAGGAAAAACCATTTATTGTCTTGGTCAGGATGTTCTTAAGATTGTATACTCACATTACGACTGCTGAAGATACGCTTCACAGTGTGAGAAGCGCTGAAATGCCAAACATATTTGCTGAGACCTTTATGTTTGCCAGTTTCAATGACGGAGACTTTATGAAGTGGACGACGCTTGACTCCAGCACTGAAACTCTTGCAAAAGTGAGAGAAGGTTTCCTAAATAGATGCAAGAAATGAAGAGTTGTTGGAATGTCTAGGTTAATCGGTAGCAAACCTTGTGAACATGAAGACTATGCTGCACCAAACGTCTGGTTACTGCCGCCTGTTCGGGCACGGGTTCAATGGAATCATTGATCAGTTCTATCACATAATCCAGCCAGGCCTCATAGGCCAACGCTGGTTCCACCTCCACTCCTACAGCTTCAACAGCGGCTGTACCCGTGGATTCATTAACAATCAGCGTACGTTTCGCTGGCAACGGCGGCTGCTTACGAGTCTTTACTTCGTTGACAATTTCGGATGCTTTGATGGCCGACTCTTTGATCACAGAAATGGTGGGCAATTCAATGGCTGGCAACTGATTGGTTGTCGTTGGTGGCGCATTTGAAAAAATGGGCGGAGGCGCCAATATGTTGAAAGGTTCACTGACCAAGGGCAGCTCAATATCATCGCTGCACAAATCAATTTGATCAGTCAGTTGATACTGATCCATTAGCTCAATATTGCAGTCTGTCAGCTCCAGATGTTGATTCTGCTGCTCGGCATATATGTCATAATTGGACAGGAGCTGAGCATCGTTGGCATAGCGGACCACAGCATTGCTGTTGGCACTGTTCTGGGCAGGCGTGGAGTCCACATTGTATACAACATCGGGAAGCTCTTCCGGCAGAGGCAACAGCTGTAAATATGTATCATTAATAAATTGTGTCAAAATCCTAAATTAAACCAAATCTTACGTCCGTAACAGTCTCACAGCATTCGTCGTCAAAGATATAAATGTCCTCATGCGGATCAATGTCGCCGCCAATGTTGATGCTTAAACTCAAACGCAAATCATCGTGTGTCACCTCGCCCAGAGGTGTTTCCAACTTGGCGGGCATCCAAAAGGATTGCAGAGATTTCGTAAAGTTGCCATAGATCGTTTTACCCTGCGGCGAACTTAGAATTCCAGCCAAGACGAGCAGCAAATGATCACAAATCTCATCCTGCATGACCAGCGAGTTGTCCGGTTCCACAATGATCTTAAGCTTGCGACAGGCACAGGCATAGGTGCCCTTCTTGATGGACAAGCCATTAGCCAGTGCCGTAACATGCAGATGCTCAGCTGGAAACGTATTCGAGCGTTCACATTTCACCACAAAAGTGGTGGCATTCAAGCGTTGCACCGCTGGCATCTTCTCTTGCTCCTCGGCGATCTTGTACTGCTGCCAGAGCTGTTGCTTCTGCTCCAGGCTAATGTTGAGATTCCAGAGCACCTCCCGCGACACTGTATACACCAGCGCCTTGGGCATCTGTTGACTGCATTCTCGGCAGGCTTTGATGTGCTTGCAGTTGTTGTCGTTCCTGCACGCATCCACATAACAGACCGCTTTGCTGGACACAACGGCTGCATTCGGTTGCAGCGACAATGTCACATCCTCAATGCACACAAAATTCCGAGGCTGTGCATCCTGTTCCCGTTCCTTTGTACGCAGTGAGTACACAGCACAGCCGGTTCGTCGACAAACCAACTGCACTCCATCAAATACATTCTTATTTTGTGGACACACGGGATTGCGACAAAGGAGCGCACGACTCCCATTAATAGTTCCACAACTTACGCATTTTCTGATGCCACGCAGTGTAGCAGACTTAATCTTGGCCAGCTCCTTCTCAGATGTACCTGTAGTTCCCGTGAAACCTGCGCATTGGCGCAATTGGTTCGGAGAAAAACTTGACATCTTTTCTTTAATGTTTTCGACTTCAACATTTTCAAACACAATTCGTACGTATTTGTTTGGGGCTGCCACCTTGGCCAAATATCCGATCTGGCAGCTCGTAACATTTTAATCAAATTGCAAAAACGGTAACAAATATACCGATAGTTAATTAAACTATCGATAACTCTAACGCTAAAATTGCGATTTAAAATCCAAAACAAAGAAAACTAAAATAAATCTGATTTTTTAATTTTTTTAAAATCAATTTACAGTCCTATTAGCATGCCTCTGTACACTCTCTAAGCTATCGAATCGAACCTGTGCTTCTATCCAACGTGCCACCGTCAGCAGCAGTTGTTCATTAAAGCTATTGCTCATTATTTGCAGGCTGAGCGGCAATCCAACTTTTGACAAACGCACGGGGATTGAAATCGCTGGAATGCCAGCCATGTTGGCGGGCTGAGTACAAAAGTCCTGCACGGCACACTGATCACGATTGCTCTGTGTGATAAAGTCCTTGTAAAGCGGTGCATCACTTAGCGTTGTGGGTGTTAGCAGTAAATCCACTTTTTCAGAATCCTCTTTAGCCTCAAAGACCCTGCTAAAGTCTTCCGCAATCAATCGACGTACACGCAAAGCTTTCTCAAAATAATGATCATAGTTCTTGCGCAAAAGCAAAAAGTTACCGGTCAATATGCGTGTCTTGACCACTTGATTGAAGCCCTCCGCCCGAGATTGAGCATAGAGCTGTTCCGTGCTGCGCTCATCAGCGGCACGATGTCCGTACTCGATGCCATCGTAACGAGCCATGTTACTCGCAACCTCGCACTGATTTAGAATCGAGTAGACGAATATGCTGGCCGCTGTGTGGGGGAGAGACACCTGACGCACATTAGCTCCTGCACTCTCCAGTAAATCGGCCACCTTGGTCCAGGTTTCCAGCACCTCGGCGGACAGTCCGTCGCAGTGATATTCCTTTGGTATCCCAATCCGCACAGATCGCAAATCAATTTGTTCCACTTCTGGTAACTGCAACATTTTGAATGGCTGTTGTATGCTCGTCGAGTCCAGGGAATCCGGTCCAGCTACCGCATTCAATACATCCACGCAGTCGCCAACAGAACGTGTAAATATGCCGGGTACATCCATTGAGTTGACTAGTGGAATTAACCCATGTCGCGAGCAAAGGCCATACGTGGGCTTGAGACCCACCACTCCACAATAGGAAGCCGGATTTCTCGTTGATCCACCCGTATCGGATCCGATTGCGCTGAAAAATACAAATAAATAATCATAGTTTATAATCTATTTAATGTATATTAATTGATTATTTCATCTGTGTTCGCATTTTTAATTTTCATCATATTTAATAATATATTGCAAAATATTCCATTTTTCAATTTGAATTTACCTAAAATTTAATTAAGCCACATCGATAAGTAGATAACCAATAGTAATTCATCGATGTACGTTATTTTGCAGGGTGGCAACCTTTGACCCGGGTGGCAGCCTTCCACACCAGTGTTGCCAAGTTTGTAGGCGAAACAACAGCTGACAAATAAAGGCAGAAAGTTCATTTACGAAAATTACGAACATTTTAGCGTTCTGAAGCGATGTCTGCGCTTTTTCGCCTAACCAGCCGCGCCGTGGCGCTTCAGCGCTCTGTGGCAATCAATCAAGCGATTGCACTGCGTGCATGCCGCAGCATCAACACGTCGCCGAAGAAGGACGAGACGGTTGCAGCACCAGCCAGCGTTACAACCGAAGACTTTGCCAATCCCAGCCCCAAGAACTGGATGAGCTATGGCTTTGACTACAAAACCGAAGCGGAGGATCGTAAGGCAACCAAGTCGACATTCTTTGTTGCTGTGACACTCTGCCTGGTATGGGGAACATTCTACTGGGCATATTTGCCGGACACGCAACTTCGCAGCTGGGCACAACGTGAAGGTTTCCTCGAGCTGCGTCGCCGCGAACAGGCGGGCATCGATTTGGTCAGTCCCGACTATGTGGACAAAGCTAGCATAGTGCTGCCATCCGACGAGGATCTCGGCGATACGGAAATTATCATTTAAACAATTAGTGCACTATCCCTTAGTTTGTTTTGTAAGCGAATGTTATGTAATTGAAATAGCTGGTGTCCAATGCTGCGTCGCTCATCAGACTTGTCAATAAAATTGCATATTACGGCATGGAATCTTGTAGTGAATTGATACTCAAAATCATAGCAATATATTTACACTTGCTAACGATTTTGGGTTTTTTTTTTAAACTAACGCTCGTTGAGGTTAGAGAGAATAACAAAAAGGTAAACAAATGATTTTTACTCACGCATAACACAAACCAGCTGCAACAGCTGATGCTGAACCACCAGAGCTGCCTCCCGCTATTCTCCAGTTGTCCTGGCTCAGGTCCTCGCTCCATATATTCTTAGTTGGCCCGTAAATCGAATCCACTGTGCCGGCTCCCATGGCAAACTGATCCATGTTAGTTTTACCAACTAAAACAGCTCCCGCTTGACGTAACCGTGCGCTCATCGTCGAATCGTAGGGTGGCACAAAATCCTTGAGCATGCTGAAAAAGTGAATGAGTTGAGCACTTTTAAAGTAAGCTTATCTATCCATATACCGCGATGCACATGTAGTGGGCACATTGGTGGTGCAAAAGTTATCCTTGATGGCAATAGTTACACCGTCCAGGTCGCCAATTGGCTGCTTATTTGTATAGCGTTGGACGGACTCCTTGGCCTGCTGAAGAGCTTGCTCCGGTGTGAGGCACACAAAGGCATTCAAAGTCTTTAGCTTGGCAGCATCGTCCAGTGCCTGCTCCGCCACTGAGAGTGGAGACAATTGACCATTGATGTAACCGGCAGTCAACTGTAATTTCACTCATTTGAAAAACCAAGCCAAGAACTTGAAAATAATCCGTACCTGTTTGATGCTCAACTGCACGTGACGTCTCATTGCTCTTATTTATTATTATTGAAGTTATTAATAATTATTTAAAAAAGAACCATGATAAACAAAACGAGTGCACGGCGTTTTTTATATTTTGGCCAACAACAGTTGTTGATGGCACCCTGTCAGCCAGGGTTGGGCATAATATCGATAATTTCAAATTCGATTACAGCTTTTGAATGGCGCAAAATATTTAAAAATCATTTTATCTGACAACAAGTAAGCAATGCACATATATATTTCTTAAAACATTTTACATTACTAAACAATTCGACTACATATTACGCATTATTCTATACATTAGACTGAGACTTAATCATCTGTATACTTTTTTGACTTTCGTCGCCATCATGTACTGTGGTTATATTAAGTGAAGTGTTGGCATCAAATGGTTCTTCTTTCTTTATCTCCAGTTTAACGGCAGTAGAAGACGGTTCTTCGTCTTCGGTCTCAGATTCGCATTTCTGTAGATGATAAATAAAGAAACACATGAATGAGAATTATTATGAGAAGTGATACTGATTGCAAAGTATAATAATGAAATGGTACATGCAGGATTTGATTTGAGTTAGTGAAGTAGATCATCGAACCACGGCATTTCTTCAATGCCTTCGAGAATATTCATTATATCATCATCGACTTGATTTAATTCAAAATTTGATTCGATTTGAATGTCATTTGAACCTGGAGTTGCAGTTGCTTCTTCGCCTTGATTCGAAACTTGCTCTTGCTCTTGATTTTCAAGACTTAATCCACGATCGCTCAAATAAGGATCTTCGAGCCCCAGCCCCAGTTCACTACAGTCCATGTTCAGTAGCATGGCATAGTTCTCATCAATAGAATTGGCCAGATCTTCGGCAATATCATTATCAAAATTAAATATACCGTTTGTCAAGTCCAATAGGTTCCCAGACTCATTCGAATCAACGGTTCGTTCACCATCACCATCACTATTATAACTATCCGCACCGCGGCCTGCTGCAAAAATACTTTCGCTCTTCGATGTGCTCGGCACTCCATAAAACTATGTGGAGGGAGGGGGATGAAAGGTCGGTCTTTTATTCAAATTTGATCACAAGCTTGTTCATTTAACGCTACGAAATACTTATGTATGCGTGTATATGTCTAGCTATGACTAAATAAAGTAAGTATATATACTACAGCACTACCAACTGGATTTAGGTATAAATACTGTATGTATCATCTGATTTGTTTTATGAATATGCAATATATATGTTAACGTGTGTATACAAATGTAGGCGCGCAAGGTGTACAAGACTTATCTAGGTGCTAGTGGGATTGGTAGTGGTTTTGGTAGTGGTAGTGGTATTGGTAGTAGATAGGCTCAGCCTCTGTTTAACGCACCTTTTGTATGTACTGACGCTTGGCAGTTGCCACGTTCAAATGGAGCACACAAGTGGAGTCCTCGAGAATGCTAGCCACTGGTTCTTGGCACACAACCCCACTACGCTCAACGCCACAGGCGCGATACAGCACCTGTCGCTTATCTTCAAGAATATGCTTGCGACAATGCTTGCAACATGGCAGTGTTCGTTCCCCACACTTGACGCCGCCCTCGGTAAAGATGCACTTGGGCTGACTGGATGATTTGGCTGACAACAAGGTGTCACGTGCGCGTTTCTCCTTCATCTTCTTGTACAGAACCGCCTCCATGCCCTGCCTGCGATGATAGCCATTCAATGCCTTCAGTTGCTCATACAATTTGCGCTCGTGCGGTGTCTCTTTGAGTTGATCATGAATGCTGCCTGTAATTTAAGAAGATACAAATTATTGAAACAGTTGCATTTGTTAAATCTACAATATATTTACAGTATGTCTCCCGCTCCCGGCGAATGTCGTGCAAATAGCTGCGTCGTCGCTGCTTAAAGACATGTTGCAAGTGTGTGATCTGATCGCGATACAATCCCTGCAACTTGATCAGCTTCATCTCAGAGAGACGCACTGCCTCGGCGCGAGTGTAGACACCAGCATGTCTGCAATTATTAATGTTTATATTTGTTATATTAATAGAATATTATTGTTACTCACTTGAGTGGATCATCTTCCTCCGAGTCAACGCTCTCGTAGTCCGATTCAAAGAACTCCAGATCTCGTGCAGTGTTCCTTAGACATGGTGGGTCGTCATCGTTGCTGGAGCTGTCTGAGGCATAATCCAAGATGCGACGACGCTTTCGCACACTTGCCACAACCTGTCCAATGCTATTCGTATGATCCTCATTGACTGGAGGACATTTGAAGATTAAGAAACAATTTCCCAATATAGCGAAATATGGACTTACCAAACGGCGTCACGTGCGGCGATACGACATCAATCTCATCATCGTCCGGCTCGGGTTTGGGCAGCTCCGGTTTGATGTCTTCCACATTAATGTGATGCGATAAATTGTTCAACAGGGTCTCATTAGTCTCCACACGACTGCGCAATCGACCCACGGATAAGTGCGTCTTTTGCAATTGTGTCTGGCGATTGTGCTCGAAGCACAGTGTGGTTAGAATCTGTTCCTTTTTGGTGTCCAGCTTGGGCACAGCATTGGTGCACTTCCTCCCGTTGGGATACACATGTGTACACTGGCGATAATTGGCCCGCGGATCGCGTAGAATGTGACGAATGCAATACTCATATCCATCAAGGCGCATCAAGCTACATTCGTATGTGGGATTGCTGCAGTACTTAATCTTGGCCAGCTCGCTGTGTATTTGATCGCGTAGCTTTTGCTCCTTCTCCGGTGTACATGCAGTTCCCGAAAACCGTGCGCATTGCCGCAGTTGGTTCGGAGAAAAACTTGACATATTTTCTTCAATGTTTTCGCTGCGACAGTTTTTCCAAACGACAACGCTGAAAATTAAAGTTGTATCGAATCGTGCGAATTAAGTTCTATTGAACTAAATCACTCAAGCGAACGAACTGAATCCCTGATTCTAGGTCATTTAGTTCAAAGACAGTTCGTTCAGTGAACGAAAAGTGACGAGTGTTGCCACTCCATTTAAAAGTTCAGATCTGGCTTGAATATTTTGTACATCTTTTCAAATTTTTTTTTTATTATAGCTAGATTTTCTAACTTTTAGTCCCGATTACCATAAATTTGTCAAATTTAGAATTTTCGTCAAATTTATGAATTCTTTATTGAGTTTTATGAGTATTTAAATTTTATATTTTTATAAGTGATGGGAGACAATATCGCCAAAATAAGTTGACCATCGATGACAAAGATTAGTTCTTTAATGAGTGAAAGTAGCATTTGATCTGGTTCACTACTTAAAAATTAACGACTGAACTTATTCAGTAAATTGAACTAAATATCTAAACTGCAATCGATGTCATCGATAATAAATAACAAATATTTTGATATCAAGATTTCTTAAATAAATTGTGGTTTACCAGAGTACTATTTTTTATTTTATATAACAAGAACTTCTGAATCAACAAAGAATCTTGTAACCAATTGAAGAGTAATTCACTAATTTAGATGGAACTAGCTATCGAATTGAATTGATATACAATCCCGATATTACTGCATCCATCGTCACTGCCAGATCATGAACGAGGGAAAAATGAAATTGATATGTAAGTATTTTTGAGTTGAATCAAAAAACAGTTATGATTAGCTTGGTGAATTCCAGACGAGGAGCCGGAGGAGAGTGACTTAATTGCCGAGACTGAGTCCGAGGAGCACATGGAGAGTCAGAATACGATTCCCCTTCCCAAGCACAATCGACGTAGCTACGTCTGGAGATACTTTACACCTGTGCCTGATCACTCCGAAGTATATAGATGCAAGATATGCAGTGAGACCTTTGGCAACAAAACCGCTAATCTAGGACGCCATTTACAGACGGTTCACAGCGTCAGCGACATCGTAAGTAGTCCTTAAATCTGTGAAAGAACTTTGATAATATAAACAAACGTATTCCATTGCAGCATCATGAGGATTCAGTGAAGAAAGGACGACCTAATCGCAGCATCGTTTGGAACTTTTGCACCAAGCTGGATCACAAGCGAGCACTTTGCCATCTGTGCAAGAAGGTGCTTTATTTCGGAGGCGGTAATACGTCCAATATTACGAAGCATCTAAAGCGGATGCACGCAGAAAAGATAGATGAACTGGTCAGTATGGACTGTAGCCTGTAGATTGAATGGCTCTTACGATATCTCTATGAATTCTAGGCAAACCGAATGCCAAGAAACGTTCGGTGGGGAACTGAAACGACGTCATCCAAAAAGGAGCGCAGGGGATCCAGCTATGTGTGGAACTACTGCGAAAAGCTGACCAAGAACACAGTACTCTGCAAGTTGTGCAATCGAAAGATGCGATTCCATGGAACGGCGAATGTCATAACGCATCTGCAGCGCAGACACGATATTATGGATGAAACCAGCAGTGTTAAGATAGAATCACCTGGCAATATCCAAGAGGCTGCCATGTCCAGCACGAATGAGAATGCCACATCCCGTAGGAGCAGTGTCAGTGGCAGTGTGGTCTGGAGGTACATTACCCGACTCTCTGAGGATACGGTCCGATGTCGGGTGTGCCTCAAGAACTTGTCGTACCAGGGCACCAGTAATCTGCAACGTCATCTCCATCGCATGCACAACATTATATGGAACCTTCAAGATACATCGCTGCCAGTCAAAACAGAGACAGATCCATCGATTGAGGATTCTTTCTTCGACTTTTGTGAATCCACCAGCGATCCGTCGGTGTGGAAGTGCCAAATGTGTGAGGAGCATTTCGAGGACAGCGAAAACATGCAGGAAAACATCAGCACGCATATGATTAAGATTCACGGTGCTGCCATGCGCAGAGAGTATGATGATGTACGTAATTGCCAATATCTATGCATTTTAATTACATTTGTCCACTCTTTTGCAGGAGTCTCCAGCCACAGAAGGCGACGATCAACAGTTTGTCACTCTTTATTCCCCTATTGCTGGAGAAGACGATGAGAGAGCTGCCGATGAAATGGAAATTGCAGTTCCAGACACCGATACGGATGAAGCACTCTATAACGAAATTATTGAGGTTGAAGAAGACCTAAACGAACTAGACGATGTTGGAGAACATTTAATCGAAGGCGAGAATTGTGAGAATTCACTCTCCGCGCAATCGGGTGACAATGTTTACTCCGACTTCAGCAATGACAGCAATGATGCCCAGCTGGTGACGACAACGATCCAAGCCGATGATACGCCACTCATGAGGCAACTCAAAGAAGATCTGCTGCGACAGCAGGCAATGTATTTTAGCGAGAAAGCTGGTTTCTATCGCATGCAGAAGTTTCTGGTTGCCCAACAGGTGCGAAAGGAGCGTCTGGAATTTGATAGACTAAGTGCGATGGGAAAAAGCGATGAGTCTGTTAATAATCTGACGAGTACATAATAATAATTAACTTCATTTCTTGTATTTTATTAAGAATAATGTATATTAAGTTCAAACTGTTACATAGGCCATATATCATTACTGTGTTTTTTAATCATATATATATAAATATATATGTGTGTGTATAATATAATATTATTAATATTATCATAACAAAAATAATTGCGTGCAGCTTTAATTGGTTTCCACGACGTTCATGTCAAGTAAGAGTTTCTTGGTTTGCAGATCAATTAAACGACGTTTGGCTCTTGCCAATTCGGCCATTTCATTGTAATATATGGTTTCAGCTTTGAGCTTCTCGTCCAATTGGGTGGTTCCCTCCTGTAGCGAGTTTCCATCGACTTGATGCTCCATTGAGTTGCTCATGTTGGATGGTTCCTCGTCACAATGCCTGGCTACCATTACTTCCGAGTTGTCCACCACGTATTCGTAGAAGGGTTCCTGTTCCAAAATCGAATTAAACTAAAATCAAAATTCATTCCCTTCAAGTATTAGATGTTATCGTAATTCCTTACCTCATCGTCCATTTGATCCGTGACCTTCTCAATAATGCTGTCGACATCGTCAAAGTCTACCTTCTCCAGTGGATCCACTTGTCTTCGTTCCTCCGCCTTAATATTCTCCTTTTTGGGTGAGATTAGGCTGTGTTGGGAGTAGCTCAGGTTTTTCGAAAAATTATGATGACGCCGGACGATGTGCCTCATCAGATTGGACGACGAGTGCTTGGAGGATAACGTTTTGCTGCAATGCTTGCATTTGGCCATAAACTCGGATATCCGTACAAAATGCGCCCACAGTTTATTATTCTTGCCAATTACTTTATTGCGTGTGTCATGATGGTGATGTTGATCCAGTTTCATTGTTCCCTGGTTATCAATGATGGTGCGTACCGCCGTCTTAGTCTCCCGCTCTCCCATCGCCGCGTCCATATCGACATCGGGCTCCGGCTCCGGATCGGGTGCATTCAGTTCCTCCCTGAGCTCGGCCAGCATTTTACCCTCATCACCGGCAAATATGGCGCGGGCCAGCAACTTGTGGTTCCTTATTAAATGGCGCGTCAGATTCGAGGAAGTGTGTTTGGATGACAGCGTCTTGTCGCAGTGCTTGCATTGCACAATGTATTCGGTGAGGCGGTGAAAGTGTGACAAGGCTTTAGCATTTCTGCCAACCATTTTTGCGGTTCTTTTTTATTTATTTATCAACAATTATTTTGGACCGAGTTGGCTTTGGTTTAATCTTCTGGTTCGTGTACAGTATCGTTCCGATTAAGTTCGATCGAACAACTTCAATAATCCTGAACGAAAATTTTTATTATTAGTTCGTGTACAGTTGCGATTAAGAAACCCTTGATCTATCGACTATATCGATAGTAGTTTGATAGTGATGGTGGGTTTCACTGCGTCCATCGATATTTCGATGCTTTTGGTTTTTTTTAACGATGTGGCAGCCTTGAATCCTAACAATAATATTACCGATAGTTTAAAAATTAATTATAAGTTCGATAGTGCTTTCACTATTTTTATAGTAATTTTTTCTAAAACCTACCTTTTTTAATTTCTATCACACTTATTTTATTTAATTTCGAACTCTTGTTTAATAATTTGTTGCCAAATAAAAGAATAATATGTAAACATCGTCAGGAATTGTGCCAAGTTGGCAGTAATTTATGAAAAGCAACCCTGCAAAAGTGCTGCCCATCGCTGTCAAATGGCTTAAGTACTGCCCAGTCGATAACCTAAAAATTTTTGACACGAGGTAGTGCGTGTCTTTTCCTTTCTTTCTCGCTTTTTACTCGAACATGGGTAAGTCGTCGGCTTGATAAAATTGTGTTAAAATATCAAGAAAATCATCAGTGATATGCATAAAAATAGCATAATAGTGCGCATAACTTATGACTGCATGTTTTGCGAACGAGGAATATGTGAAATATAATAATTTTGCACTTAATTGTGCATTTCAAATTGAGTTGCTACTCAACCGCGTGCTGTTGTGTATGTGTGTGTGTGTTTGATTTTCTTGATATTTGACAAGTTGAGTGAAATTGAATTGCATTTTAATTGTGTATATTATTATTTGATACTCAATTAAAGGTATTAGCCGTGATAGTTCACACAAGCGTCGCGCCACTGGTGGCAAGCGCAAGTCGCTCCGCAAGAAGCGCAAGTTCGAGTTGGGTCGTCCCGCTGCCAACACCAAGGTGAGTTGCCTGTTACCAGATATCAGTTTCCCCTTCTCCTTCAATCCGCCATTGTTGTATGTATGTAAAATGATGTTAACGCGTGTCAACTGCAATCGCAATCGACTAGTTCGTGAGCAAAATATCCTTGATGATTAAAAAGCATTATGTTCGGACTACTGATTAAACATACTAAAATTCCCTATTTGTAGTTTATGTATTTAAAGATTCTTTGCTAATCATTGGACACTTGTATTTACAGCTTGGCTCCTCCCGCGTGCACCAAGTGCGCACCCGTGGTGGCAACTCCAAATTGCGCGCTCTGCGCCTGGAGAACGGCAACTTTGCGTGGGCCTCTGAGGGCGTTGCACGCAAGACGCGTATTGCCGATGTTGTCTACAATGCCTCCAACAACGAGCTGGTGCGCACCAAGACGCTGGTGAAGAACAGCATTGTTGTCATCGATGCCACACCATTCCGTCAATGGTACGAGTCACACTATGTGTTGCCACTGGGACGCAAGCGTAATCCCAAGCATGCGCAGAAGGAGGATGAGAACGATGTGCTCTCCAAGAAGCGCAGCGACAAGGTCATGAAGAAGTACCTGGAGCGCCAAAAGTACGGCAAGGTCGAGCAGGCTCTTGAGGATCAGTTCACCTCTGGCCGCATCTTAGGTATGTTTTTCACTTTCCTTCCGTTCGTGTTTCTGTTTCCATTCCAATTTTGATAATTGTCCCCGTCGATGATGATAAAAACTATAGCGATCCAGCTAAATTTATTGCATCAATCTTGTTTTAAGTGCGATGCAAGCCAGTTGGGTGTGAATTTTGCTTGTCATAGTTACTCTGATGACATTTATTAATAGTTAATAGATTGACTTTGCTCAGTGTATGCTTCCCACTCTAATGTATACTTCTCTCTCTCTTTCTCCGACAGCTTGCATCTCTTCCCGCCCCGGACAGTGCGGTCGCTCCGATGGCTACATTCTGGAAGGCAAGGAATTGGAATTCTACCTTAAGAAGATCAAGTCTAAGAAATAAAGGCACTAGATAAGAATGCAAACCACCAACTGATTTGCAACAGAAAACAATAAAACGGCTTGTTTTTTTTATAAGAAAAACATTTGAACATATTTTACTACTCAATCATATTTGTGCACACGGCAGTTAACTATGTTAAATAGTTTTGTTTATAAAATGATCTTAAATTGGTATTAAAACAAAATAAGCACAGACAGTAAGGTGTTCCCATAGAATGGCAATTTATGTTTTCAATTCGCAATAATGGGAATTAAATACACTAACAACTGGATAAAACGGAAGTCAAGTCAATTATGATTGTAGCTTAATTAGTTTAGAATGCAAATATTGTTGTTATAAATCGACTTAGACAGAGATGTTAGGACAGTACTTTTATTATCTAATCACTCTTAGCACTTTTATATATCTGATCGGTATTGATTATTTTTAGACTTTATTTCGAAGACCTCATTCAGATCCTCTAGCCTTTCTTCTTTTATGTACTCCTACAAAGAGTATTTGTATTTTTACTACCAACTGGGTAAAGCATTATGACTGGCGTGTCCGAGACTATAAATTGTTTTTAATCAGTGTGACGGGTTACGACCTTACGATTGCTCATTTCCCTGTAACATGTAAATAAAACAATGTAATTCATTGGCTGTCTTAGGAACAGCATATTGTAGCTATAAAAAAAATAGCTTCATTGGTAACGATTTTCTGAAAAGCAAAACAGAGTACAAAAGATTAATTGATTCATGCTTAAATGAGAAGTATATTTATGTATAGATAGTTTTTCGCTTGTTTCCATGCAATTTTTAATTCATACAGTATGTTACAAAATATACGTAATCAATAACAATAGTTCAAATATCATTCGTATTAGTTGGCTATAATTACATAACACAAACACAGGGCCAGTCAATTTGTCGTAGTCGAAGTTGTAGAACAACAAATATCTGGCAATTTGTACTGCCAATGACAATATTGATTTGCAGTGGCTATGAAGATAACAGATAATTTGAAAGCAACTTCTAATTGTTTGTTTGGCGCTCAGTGCTCGAATAGCATTGTCATGAGGGCCATTAAGGCTATGCCAAAGACTAGGGCCAGCAGCTGTTTGACAGACTCCTTGCGCTCCTCCTCCTTTAAGAGATCTGGTAATACTGTGACCAATGAAATATGTAGAAACCCGCCAGCGGTGAATGGCATAATCCAGGATGTACGCGCCTCTGTAATGCAATAGACTTGATTAGTTAAAGAATTCATTGTTGTAGCCTTAACTGTTTGCTTACCCATTGCTGATGTAACCCCGGAGCCGCCTATGGCCACGAGAGCACCCAATAGACCGGCCCCGGCCGTCAGCAATTGTGCGCGTGCCGCATCCCATCGACTAAAACCAGAACGCAAAAGAATGGCAAAGTCTCCCACTTCATGGGGAATTTCATGAACTGCAAACAGACTTATTAGATACGCTGATGATACAAAGCTGGCTAGAACACAATCACTTACGCAAAATGGCAAAAGTGGCCAGCACTCCGTGCCTGAAGGAAACCAGAAAAGATCCGGCCACTGCGAGGCCGTGTGTAAAGTTGTCTATGGAATTGGCCAGCAGGTTCAAATAGCCAGCGACTTTCTTGGGCTGCTCCTTTTGCACCTTGGCCTTCTGTTCGCGTTCCCGCAAAAAGCAGACCTTGCCCACATCCTCAATGTCGCAGGCGCCACCGCAACTGTCCGACGTCTGACCCTCGGGCAATTTGCCGCCATGTCGACGCAGCAGACAGTTGGCGATTTCCACGCACTTGGGCTGAGGATTCTCCTCGTCGGCGCTTGTATAGCCGGAGAAGATTTTCTCTACTATGGTAAAGATGAGTATTCCGGAAAGCACCCACATGCCGGAGCGCAACGATGGATGACCGTCGGAGTCTATAAACCACAAAGGGGGAAATTTCGTTATCTCTATATGGACGACTACAACAAAGAGATTACTCACTCTGGTTATCGCCCTCCCAGGCTTCTGGCAGTAAATGTAGGAAAACATCACCCAACAACCCGCCCACCGCAAAACTGAGCAGCACCCTCAAAAACTTGGACTCGGATGCTATAAAATGATCAAATAAAAAATGTGATGACTGTTTATTTACTTTTGTTTTTTTAATTGCCAGACTTACGATCTTTATAGCCCTCTTTAGCCAACTTCTCGTTGGAGGGTATGATGAAAAGTGGAAAAATGCCGCTGAGGCCAATCACAATAGAACCGAGTAGCGAAAATACCCATGGTGTGTACTCCAAGCTCTTTATATATTCGGGCATATACTGATTAACCAGATTTGAATAGATCATGCCAAAATGTTCATCGAAGAATCCGCTGCTCACATTCATTGTGGTAAACTCTTTAAGATGATGATGATGCTGTTATCTTTAATTATGGATTAATTAGATGTTAAGTGTCTTTGGTATTCGGCTATGGCTTAAGTCAAGTCCTTATCATGTCCTCCACTTATGCAACGTTTGAGCCAACAATTTGTCTTTTTATTAGAAACTGCAATTTACAAAAGGAAAATTTATTAAAAAACAAGAAACAATGCAAACATATTTTTTTTTTTTTGAGATTTTGAATTCGTATGAATATTTTTCATTGGATTTTATGTTAACAATGAACAACAACAATTTAACAGGCCAGTCGCCTAGCAACCAATCAGTGCAGATACTTTTCCTGATACTAGATTGATGTACAAATCCTACACAATATGTTCTCCGCCGGGCAACAGCCGATAGAGCCACATGATCCTCACCCTTGACTGACACGATCGATAAGCGGGCTATTGTAAAACTCAAGTAGCACGGCTTATATATGACTAGATAACTGATAACTGTGTGAAAAGTGACAGTTTATCAAAAGTCGCATAACGCCCATGAGACTTATGGAAGATTTTCTAAACTTCGTTAGGGGTTTTTCACTTGGCTGGCAAGCATGAAGATGGAACAGTGAAACAGCATAGTATTACTCACTTCAAAGAATTTACTGCATTATTAATAATTGCAACATTTAAAAGATATCTGACTAAGTACTTAAATACATGGATTTCTATGTCTAATAGTTGTTTAAATGTATAAATGTTGGATAAACACTTGATATTTTAATTTAATATTGCACGTTTTAATAACAGCAGAGCATATTTAGTATCTTTATTATATTACGCACTTGATTTCAAGGAAAGGATTTTTTAAATGATAATATTATTATTAAATCTTAGTATTTCACACACAATTTTCTAGCTCAATAATATTTCTTAAGGTCTCGTTATAAATTATACTTTCAGAGTGCAAAGTCAAGCGTTAACCAAATGAATCTTGCCCTGAATCTTGTAATACGATCTTATAATGACAGATATCAGGTTGTACTCAAGGAAAACCAGCAAGCAAATGATTAAAATTAGCACAAATTCAAACACACACATAATTTTAACAGATAATCAATAAAAACTCGCACTTTGTGGAAAGCCTGGAACAACACTTTGACAATGGTTACGAAATACAATCTGAAGCTGAATCAGAATCCGAATCAGTTGGCGAGCACACGGAGACTGAATGATTGAAAATGTTTTTGGAATAGTAACTGGAAGTTGAGTTAAAGACTTGTGCACCTGTGATTTACGACACAGTTTGAATCAGTTCGCTTCACTTTTGATTTGATGTGCACAATGCAGCTTAAATTGTTGAATTTCTGGCGATAAGATACTTATGTATAAATAGACGCCGCTAAATGGCAATAGCGAGTGTGTAGACGGTCAGAAGATATAGATACTCATGTCTGTGATTAACTTGGGGGCCTAACTGGGAGTCTTCGAGGTGTTAGCGACCCGTCAACTATGGATAAATATCGAAAAACGTGAACACTGGACTGCTCCTCACTCCTCTCCTGCTCTTTGTCTATTGATTGTGATTGATCACACGGCGTGTACGGGACTGGATATGTTTCTTTACGTTCGAATATCACGTATACGTACATCAATGCCAAATTGGTATAGCAAACGCATTGAATGTTTAAAGTTTAAACGGTTTCTACTAACGCGTCTCACCTGCTGACAGCGACGCCAGCGACTGCTAACTCACAAGTCTAACTCACAAGCAGCGTCGGTCTCTGGAAGCGAATGCGGTTTGCTTATCAACAATTATTAACCAAGTAGTTAGTTACTCGTTATAGTTGTTTTCATTTTTCCAGTTAATCATAGACGCGGTTGGTTTGTTGGTAAATAAATGCACTGCATTCGCTCACAAAACTATCAGTTGTGGTTCTCTTATCAAGATCTCTCGATGTAAATATGGAAACAAATCTTTACATTGTATCACTTGCACTTAACATTCTAAAGTATCTAACAAATTTTGTATTTTGTAGAATACATGTGTTTTTTAAAGTTCGACAAGCACTTGTTCATACACACTAACCTGAAGAACAAGGTGGTCACAACTAATACCAGTTTATTATGAATTTATACATAAATAGGTATATGCATATATATGTATAAATGTTGCTTGGGGCGCAAAACCGAAGCACATAAGCAAAGCACGTAAATCAAAAAGAAATACTAGAGTTGAGATGGGAGTACAGTTCTTGTTTTTGATATCACAGTAGACACTTTATATACATACATATATGATCATACAAAGAACTTTACGCACAAACAACAACAACAAAATATTTCAATTATAGAAATTGACACTCATGCATATGTATGTATGTGTTTAAAGATCTGCACATACATATGTATGTATGAATATAGGTAGATATGGAGGACAAAAGAGCGACAGCGACAGCGCGAGTTGTTGCCTATTGAAAATTGACAAGAGCTTCTCCGACTGCGGTTGCCGGTGCTTTGAACTTGATTTGTGGTATCCGTGTATTTGTGGATGTAATTGTATTCGTATTTGTATTTGTTTATCTTCCAACCGAAAATACATACACACACACAAACACACAAAATACAATTCCTTGGCACTCACTTGACTGCTGCTAATGCGGAAATTTACGATCGTCCGTCTTATCACGCCAGCAACTTAGCTCGATATGACGGTAGAGATGCGTTGCTCCCCCTTTATAATAATATACTTTGTATATCACACGACTGTCCGATCTGCAAAATACCATTTACGGGGGTTTCTATGGGCCAGCGTTGCTAACCACCCACAAGTATATTATAGTATATTATAAATTGTCACATATAAATGTTTATAATTACATGAATCAGACATTTATGACGACGTTGATCAGTTGTTATGTTCTCTCCATGTGATTTGTGTAATGGCGCACATTATTTTGCACGCTGCACTATAGAAGAATTTGGAATGGGAGAGCAGAGCGCAGAGCGTGAGAGAGATGGAGCGACTCTTACTATCAATCGAAACGTGCCGTTCCAGCAAGTCAATTTAATGAGAATGTGTCACTTGAACAACGAAATGCATCGCAGCTCTGTTCATATGTACATATGTATGTAATATAATAATATATATAGGTTTTTGTGTATGTGGGGTATCAAGAAAACACAGCCGTTGTGACGAAATGATAAGAGCAAGCCGCATGAGTCGATCAGCTGTGCGAGTGACAAAAGAGAGATAAAGAGAGGGAATGCCATTGAGAGCAAAAGTGGGAACATGGCGTCGTTCCATATGTGCATTCATACATATGTGTGTATGTACATGTATGTAAACATATGCAGAATATGCATACATACAAACAAGTCAATGACAAAGGATTGTGAAATGTGAAAAGCTATTTTCATTGTATTGAC
The DNA here is from genome assembly GCA_951394115.2 of Drosophila phalerata. Taxonomy (NCBI): domain Eukaryota; kingdom Metazoa; phylum Arthropoda; class Insecta; order Diptera; family Drosophilidae; genus Drosophila; species Drosophila phalerata. The sequence continues at coordinate 24,651,882 of OX596005.2, forward strand.
CAAGGGTTTATCCACATTATTTGGCTTCTGAACAAGTCTTTACGACGCAATTGTGATCTAGCCAAAACCTGTTTATCAATTTATTGCTGCGGTTGTTATTGTTGTTGCTTTGAGCGTGTTATCGCTGTGATTATCAGCCAGCCATTCGGCCATATTCAAGTGCTGTTCAGTGCACAGATTCACATTTATAGCTTTAGTGCTGTTTGCAAAAATAACAAATATGGCCGCTGACAGTGACGATTTATCACTACTTGAAACTATTATTTGTTATACAAACATATTGGTTGTAGGTGTAGGTTAGTTACAGTTAGTTGCAGTACTTCCGCCTTACCGTCTTCTTTATGTTATGTTTGCAGGTAATTCACTCAATTGCTGCAATCGCCTTTGTCTGCATTATATAGTTTGCCGATTAAATTCGTACTTCGGGAATTTCGTACCGCTGACTTTTGATCATAGGTGCTTCAACTTCTTTGTTTTTGTCTGTGCTAGGCTAACATGCAAAAATATACTTAATGCGCAGTATCGATCAATTTCGCCAGACCACTAATCTACACTGAGATTGAGTAACTGGATTTTATTCGAGATGCTTACAAGCTTAACGTTATTTATGTTACACTTTTATTTAATTTACAAGGAATATCACCCAGTTTTATAACTTTCGAGAATGTTAAGTCAAATCTTGCCGTTTCGTCGCGGGCATTTACAGCTGAAATGAAACAGATACGCCTTATGAGCGCAGTTTTTGTTTTGTTTTGGGCCGTGTGGAAAGACAAACATGGCTACACACACGAGCAGCTGAGTAATAGAGTTGTCAGCACACATAAACATTTCTCAACAGGGTTGCCAACAAAAATAGCTGTTTCTGGCTGGAAAGCATCCGTAAAATAGCTACGATTGCGATGCAAAATAGCTATGAAACTAGACTAGCTAAATTTTAAAGAGGGGAGGGGTTGGTTGCATGCAACAGCTGTTTCAGTTTTACAATTTTGGTGTCACGCTTTGTTTATGTTTGTGTTGTGAAGAAATTTTAATAAGTGCAGTGTATATAATTAACTAGATGTGCATTAAAGTGCATTGTGAGTGCTGAGTGAATGTGTGTTGGATATAAAGCGAGATGAGTACAGACGATTTGTTGGTGCGCCATGATAAAGGCGACGATTCACCGTCATCTTCGCCAGCAACTCCAACAACAACGCCTGCGCCCAATTCATCATTGAATCGCTTGCGCGACACGTTTCGCCGGACTGAGAGTATATCGACGCACATTTTTAACCACATCTCAACACAATTCTCGAATGCCGCTGCCGCGGCGACCGCCTCAGAGATTATTGACGGTACTACGACATACCCAGAAGTGCCACAGACAGTGGCGACTTCTTCAACATTCCCTCCGGGAACTTCCAATCCCAAACGTAAGAAACCCGGTGAGTACAAACGACTATTTATTTACTTAATTCCGCGAAAATTTACGAAAATGAAACGTGGCATATTTGAAATCGAATGTTTCGTTTTTTGAGTCTTTAAAAATTGTGCAAAACGTTATCTTGAACACCCCCTATGAAAAGCTCTCGAAAAGCTGCGTTGCCAAGCGGGCTTGACAAATCAATAGAAGCTTTTGCGTCAGTCACACTCAACGCAACAACAGGATAACTCATCGCAGCGACTTAAAAACCAGCAAATTGTCTCATTTTAATCATAATTTCACAGTACAAATATTATAATTATATTCATTAAGTGTTTACGGAACTTCTGTGCTCAACGGCACGCAATTGAAAGCCGCAGGAAAGCGCTGGATTAACTCAATTCGTTAACGTATGTTTTGTGCAGTGTGTTTTTTTCGAAACCGTTCAATGCGCTCATTTTTGGAAATCTATTTTTATTGCTTTACGTGACTGAAATGGACACACACACAGTTGGCAGTAGGTGAGAGGAGGCCAGCACGATGCGTGGACTAGTCGAGGATGCAAAGAAGACAAAGCTGTCGCAGGCCAACAACAACAACAACAACAGTGTGTTGGGCAGTGGTCGCTCAAAGCCCATAACATCGATGACAAGTGCAAGTACGTCCAGACAAATGAAAGGCGTCATCAAAACGCCAACAACAACAACAGCGTCGTCCGTTGGTGCAAAGAAAACGCCACAAAGTATGCAACAACAAGTCGGCAGGTCCACAAAGTCCACAGCTGCGTCATCAACTGCAGTACAGGGTGCAGCAACAGCAACAGCAACAACAGCAACAACAACAGCTACCACCACAGCAAGCAGCTCAAGCTCAAAGCCAGCAACATCAAAAGCACAAGCACTAAAGGGTCAGAATCAACCCCAACAAGCGCAGCCAACGTCCACAGTGACACAATCGACCGCGACAGCGACACCCTCACCAATACCCACTCCCACTCCCGCGCCCGCGTTGCAGTCCCAATCACAACAGCTGCAGCCGTACAACAACAACAGCAACACAATTGCACTACCAAAAGCATCGCATGCCAATACCAACGAGGAGTTGGCCGGTGGAGTTCAGGACACGATCTATCTGTGCAATTTCCGTGTCTCCGTCGACGGCGAGTGGTTGTGTCTGAAGGAGCTGCAGGACATTGATGTGGCTGGTGGCGTCAAAACAGTTGGCGGCGGTGCTGCAGCGCTGAATGTATCTGCTGGTGGTGGTGCTGCTACTACTACCACAAGTGGTGGCTTCGTGCAGCAGCGTCAGCAGACAAACCATCAGTTTGGGCAGCGTAACAAACGATTCTCGGGTCTATCGACGGCCAGTGGCGGCAGCACTTTCGAGGATAATGGTATTATGGCAATTGAAAATCTAATCGGGCGTCGTCTGTGCGACGTTGTCGGCTCAAATGCACTAGCGACACCGCATCAGCAACACAAGAATGTGGGCCTCATCGGTGGCACACTTGCTGAGTGGTCGCATCTCTGTAGGTTGCTTCTTGTCCATTCTTTATTTGCATTCCTTTTGATTTCATATTATTCTTCCTCTTCTTTTGTAGTGTGTAGTTTTTGTTGTTGTTTAACTACGTTTTTGCTACCATATTGCACACTCTACTTTCTTTCCTTGTCACAGTAATTGTGCAAGCACGTTAAGTTGGCTGCGCCTCTCAATTGCATGAAGTGGAGTTAAAATTTAACCGTTAAATTGTTTTACATTCGAAAACAGACGGATGAAAAAAGCACTAATAATAGATTTATTCTAATTTCTTGTTTTTTTTTTCGTTCAAAACAATTACTTTACTAACGCTAATCTTCATTTCTATGTTGCTGCATTATTACGCTTTGTCTTGTCGTCTCTCTTGTCTCGAGGGCGCTTGTCCTAATCTTAGATCATTGTAAAGGTAGAGCAGCTTAAACATGCAAAGAACTTTATTAAGCAAATATATTTGTAAAACAATGTAATGGGAGAAAATAGGCGACAGGCAAATGCTCTTCACTTGCTGTCATCTTCTTCAAATGTTTCCCAGCTGGCCGCATACATTGACGACTAAATAGGTTGTTAAGATAAGATATAAGAACCCTTCACTGAAGACTATAACGATACTTACCTCGCAGGCGGTCCTTGACCGAACTGGTGAGGATAAGGGCATTGAAACAGCTTCTGCGCTGTTGGGTTGCGACTCGGAAATGTTTGCCACTATCGAACTGCTGGGATTAGACGCTGTAAATGATTTTATGCTTAAAGTGTTGTAGGTAAGGATCTACTTGGGAACATACTATTCGTTTCAGTTGTCCACTGTTGCTTGCCGGGAGTCTGCCCGTTCTGACTTTCGTGGTCTTTGTCATGCGAAGACTCCTTCCTGCTAGCTGAGCTACTAATGCTTTTGGAGTAATCGCTTTTGCTACTTGAATTACTCTCACAGGGTTCAACCTAGTCTCAATTAGGATGATGCTCTCATTTCTTAAGTAATAAATCACTTACCTCTCTTTCATGACTGACACTGGTCCTACCACCCTCCTGTCTTTTATGCTTACTATGGCTATAAAGTTGTCGAATACCGTCGTCCTCTTTAACAGGTTTCACTGTAGCCTCCTGCTTCTCTGGCAATTCTTCTTCAGATATAGTCTGTGGTTTCTGATGTCTTTCCTCCCGATACCGATCCCGCTCTCGTTCTTTCTTGAAAACACAGCTAGACTGTTTACTAACCGATTTGGAGCGCTTTTTCTCTGTTTTGGCGTAGTACTCGTCTCGTTTCTCTCGACTCATTTTGAGTGGTATAAATTTTCTGTTGAATTGATAGCCGAGCGAAGAGGTCGATGTCATCGAGTCCTGTTCATAATTATGCTCTGTGGTTGAGGCTAAGTCTGATTTTAGAAGTGGGGAGGTTATATGTTTTTTTTTATCTTACTTACCTTTTTTACGGGAAATAAACTTTTCCAATTTCATGGGGTAGGGATATGGATCGTCTTGTTGACCGCCAATTAATCCCATGCCTGGAGTCGGTTGATTCGTATTATCTACTTCTTCAAGCTTCTTTCGATCTTTCTTGGGTTTTTTCTTGCGACTGCGGAAAAGATTGCTCCAACAACTTTGATTGGCGTCATCGGATTTGGTATTGGGCGGAGGTGCCTCTACATCTCCGATATGTTTATCTGATGATTTCTCGTGTGGTTTCTCTTTGTGCTTTGGTTTCGGCTGTTCCTTTAATACGTTGCTAGTACTCTTTTTCTTACGTCTTTGCAAGCAACAACAGATAGTCAAGAGCAGCAGCAACAGGAGTAGACCCAAGACTGCAGCAATGTAGGCCACGTAGCTCTCATCGTCGCAGTCCACGCACTCCTCCTCGTTAGGATTATTCAGATTCTTTACCTCTTCGCCCTCCTTGTGGTCGGAGGCATCGCGTGTACCGAGCTTTTGTCGGGGAGATCGGCTTTGTTTGCGGGAAGTCGCAGCGTCTTTATCCTTTTTGTTTTTATGAGGACGCTCAGTTCTGTTGTTGTTCCGCTTACTGTCGTTATCGGTTATGTTGTTGTCATCATCGGGGGGACTCTGATAGTCCTTGCAGTCGTCTTCACTTATAACTGGCTCCTCGTTCTCTTCTGACTGCTCCGATGACTTTGAAGAGCAGCCAAGAGCCTCGTAGATTTGCAGCACACCGCCAAGTCCAGGATAGAAAGACTCATCCCGATAATGCAATTGGAGATTTTCACGAATCCAGTTGCGAAGTTTCCGATTGTAAGTCTTCGGACTGATACCCTGAAACCGATAACAGTTAATCAGAGTCTTGAAGAACTTGACAATAATAAATGAGGCATCAGGAGAGCGTAGGTTGTAGATACGTCGATGCTTAAAGGGCAGAAAGATGTTGCTAAGGAACCCGTTGCTATCCTCAGACTCTAAGTGCGGCAGAGGCACTATCATCTGTTCCTTCTGTGCATCCTCGTTGAGGCAACTCTGGTCCAGCAATGCACAGCTGGAGGCATCGTCCTCACTGCCGCGATCCTCGTTCAGCTTAATGGGTTTAATATGCACGCTCTTCAACTGGCTGAGCACGTCTGCTACTGGTGTCCTCCAGCCATTGCCATTTGTGTTGAGCACCACTTGACACTGACGATAGAGCGCCACCAGACGCTCCACCGTGCAAAGCTTCAGACGTCCAGCGTAGTAGGACACCTGTGCGACGGGCAACAGATAGAAGCGGAGATAGCCTCCCAAGGCATCGTAGAAAGCACGTTGGAGCAGGCGTCTCGATTCCAGGTCGGACACCTGCTTTATTACCTGATTGACGCTGTTGAAATACTTCATCAAGGTGTAGACAATACCGTCGTGGAGCAAACACTGTGGATAGGATTTGGGTATGAGAATCTCAAAATCCTTGCGTGCCGACATTAGGGCAATGTCTTCCGCAGAAAAGCATTTCTTAGGATAATTGCCAAACAGATTTGTGCCCAGAAATGAAGCCTCATCGCTGGCGCTTCGATAGACCTTGCTCGACGGATGTTCAACCTCTGCCTCCAAGTCGGAATCCAGTTCATCCGGCGTGGCAGCTGCGTAATAGGTGGCCTTGATGCGGTCCTCAATACTGCGCATTAGCTCACTCCTCTCGAGCAGATCCTCTGGACTGGGGGGATGCGCCTGCTCGAAATGCTGAGCAGCTGACAATTCATTGATTTTCGCATTCGAGTTCAGTCTATTCCTATACTGATGCAACTCGGATGACAGCATTGATTGTAGCGTCAGCTCATTTTGAAAGTCATTAGGTACCTCCAGTGTTGACAGATCGATGCTATAGATGGGACAACCGCCGGGCGCCAGAAACAACAGCAACGAGAACAGCACATAAATGTTCATAATTTCAATTGAGTTTTCATTGTATTTGAAGCAGAATGCTCCGGTTCGACAATAACTTGGATCTTAAATTCGTGTTCGCTATGTAGTTACACATGTTAGCCACAATCTTGTCCAGAAACGTTACACTAAACCATCACTTGGACCGATCACTTCTCTTGCAGCACGCGACACGGCCGAAATCGAGCGAAGTAATTTGGTAAACATATGCAAACTGGTTGTCAAGGAGCTGTTGGAGCAATCGTTGCGTTATGGACGAATGTTGGACTCGGATCATCTACCGTTGCAGCACTTTTTCATTGTTATCGAGCATGTGCTTGGACATGGATTGAGGCCTAAGAAGGGATTGCTGGGACCTCGCAAGGAGCTATGGGATCTGCTGCAAAGTGTCGAAAGCTATTGCCCTGAGGCACAGGACATAACGGCCAGTGTACGTGACCTGCCCACGGTACGCACCCACATTGGTCGAGCCCGTGCCTGGCTACGCATTGCCTTGATGCAAAAGAAGCTATCTGATTACCTGCAGGCTCTGATCGAGCATCGGGATGACTCCCTCAATGACTACTATGAGCCACATGCGCTCATGATGAGTGACGAGGTCTGTGTCCATCAATCCTGGCCAGCTTGTCGATTAGTAACTCGTTCCCATTGCCTTGTTGCAGATTGTTGTGATAATGGGCATTCTGGTGGGTCTCAATGTCATCGACTGCAATCTTTGCGTCAAGGAGGAGGATCTGGATTCACAGCAGGGCGTCATTGACTTTTCGCTTTATCTGCGCTCCAGTTCCCGCAATGCGGAGTCTAACGAGGAGACCAATATCCCACCTGTACCGATGGATGCGACTGGACAGGGTAATATGATTGCCGTGCTGGACCAGAAGAACTATATTGAGGAGCTCAATCGACATCTCAAGTGCGTCTAACAAGTCTTATTATGCCCGGCGCATGGATCCATCTAAGTAATGTATTTCCAAACGCATTTCAGCGCAACCGTTGGAAATCTGCAGGCCAAGGTCGAGTCCCTGACCACCACCAATGCCCTGATGAAGGAGGATCTGGCCATAGCACGCAACAGTCTTCTGGCTCTGCAGGCCGAGAATCAGGCCATGCGTCAGTCGGCCACTCAGACAGCGCAGAGTCACTCGGATAGCAGCTCCAATGGCAGTGGCAGTGACAAGGAGAAGGAGAAGGCACAGCAAGCAGAGGCTGTGAGCGCAGAGTTGGCCGAGGAGCGAAAGAAAAATGTTGAACTGGACAAGGAGCTCAAGTTGCAGGTGTCGCTTAAGGCCGAGTCGGACATGGCCATGAAGCTGCTGGAGAAGGACATTCATGAGAAGCAGGACACGATTGTGTCGCTGCGGAGGCAACTGGATGACATCAAGCAAATCAATCTGGAGATGTATCGCAAGCTGCAGGTGCGTATCCCATCACAGATCATCAGCATCATTCATGACACAACGACACAACTCAAACCAAACTCCTCATCTGATCACATTCATCATCATCAACTCATTTGGTCGCTAGTTATTGGTTTGTTTGCTGTCTTTGGTTTAATGTTTCAACAAATTCGACCCAAATCGTAAGCTGGCTATATTTTTAGCCTGGCCAATCTGATATCAATAAGTTGACAATCAAAAAAGAAAAAAAAATATAACTACTCCCCCTCGTTTAAAATTCAATTAGGAATGTGAAGATGAACTAACACAGAAAGGCGAGATGGTCTCTCGTTTGCAAACGAAAGCCTCACAAATTGGTAACATTTTACAATCGCTAGAAAAGAAATACGAGTCCAAGCTCAACGACCAGCACCCGATGAGCGGTAACTCCTCAGCGGGAGGCGATCGATCTCCCAACACGCGACGTCTACAAAATCTGCAGAAGTTCGAGGCACTCACCAAGAAGCACAAACAGGACACTGGGCCACCGATGAAGCGACTCCACCTCAAGATGGACGGCATTCCTCCCTTCAATCCCAACAACTATCGCAAGTCACCAGCAAGTGCTCTTCCCCCGCTCCAATCGCAGATACCCCCTGGAGAGCCTGTAGCCATCATAACGCCAACGTCTGCCAAATCCTTGAACGATGAACTGGCCGAGGCAGCTGCAGCTGTGACGCAGCACTTCAAGGTCGGCGGCGATGGTTCTCGCAGTGACTATGCTCTGTCCCACGATCAGGAAACACTGGGCAATACTTAAAATCATTAGATGTAGCTTTAATTACTTGTTAAGAAGGCATTTACTTAAGTTCTGTAATCTATAATCATTTGTGCTAGTATTGGGACTATTTAGTCAAAGTGCAGGAACTACATCATATGTATATGTGCATACATATAGACAGCCCTATATACTACTAGTACTACGTTATGGTTCCTGATTCGATCTGGCGACCTGCTGTCACCTGTAGAGTTACAAAACAAACCTAATCGGAACTCAATGTGCAACTGCTTAACAATAATAAATATTATTGACTCTATGTTTTATATACGATATTACATAAATGTACGATGCCTTCAATGCTTAAAGATCCCCTAGTCATATGATATAGAACTACATACATATATAATCGTAACAAGTTGTTGAAGATTCTGAAAATTATAAGCTGTTAGCTGAATACCCTTCCTCCCCAAATAAAGAATTCCAAATTATACTAGTATGTAATGTACGTATATATAGTTATAGAGCTGAATTATTATATTATATGTACTTATACTTAAACCCGATGATACTCTATACGCATATGTACTTTCAACTTGCTTTACTAACAATGTAATTATATAAATATGTATCTATACTTACATGTTAAAGGGACTACAAACACATACACATACACATACACATACTACTAATAACTCTAGCTAAACCAAACCAAAGAAATAAAACTTATCTTAACTCTAGTGTTTCATTTCTTACTAATCCTTGAACAATCTTTCATTATGGCTGATGAGTGTTGTATTCTTCTAAGAAAATCCGTACAAAAGATTCTCGTATCTTATCTTTATCGACAGGACTGCAAGTCTTCGCTGACCCACAAAACGGAATTAATGAGCAAATTAGAGTGCCAAAAGGAAGACATGGCGAGCACAATTGAACAATTAGAGAAAAAGTAAGATGGAATTTATGGAATTTATTTGCGAAATAATAATTATAATGGGATTGAGTAGTATGTAGATTAAATCGTTATGGAAACAGTTTACAAATTATTCATTATAATAAACGAAATTTCAAGTTTCTCTGTTACTGATTAAAGTTCCAGGAAACATATTTGCCTAGGTTTTTTATCGTGTTTAAATTTAATTATTCTTTTGGAATAGAAAACTTATTGAGAGTATGTTAAACTGTTCGTCAGTCAGATTAGAAGCTTGTAATAAATTATATTTATTATCACAAGTTATTTTAAACGCCTCCAATTTTGAGTACATGTCTAATCGAAACAATTGTTACCCCTTTTCCCCAGATGGACTAATGATAAAAGCAACTTGGGTGAAATATTGAAGAGTACCTCACAAACGTTATCCACCCAAGTGACGGCTTGCGAGGAACGGGCTGCTCGAGCGGAGGCTGAGAGCCGGATTGAACGCGACTGGCGTGTGTCCTTGCAGGAGAAGGAGCTGAAACTGAAGGAAAAGATTGCAACGTTGCAAAACTGTGTCAAGGAACTCAACGAGGAGAGACAGAAGAGTGACAAGCTAAAGTTCGACTTGGAAAAGGTGCGCACCCAATGGTCTGAGGCTCAGACGACGCTCGAGGAGCTTGGCATACAGTTGAGCGTCAGCAAATTGAAAATATCCGAGTTCCAGGATAACGAACGACGGCAACAACAACTACTATCCGGTTCATCGCAGTCCCTTCAGACAATGCCCGAAACGGTCAGCAGCCCTGGCATCTGGGCCCCCGATTCCATAGCTACCCACTGCACAGCTTGCACTCGGGAGTTCAACTTGACTCGGCGTAAGCATCACTGTCGCAGCTGTGGCGAGATCTTCTGCAAGGCGTGCTCCGAGCACACACTGCCCCTTCTCAATGCCCAGGGACAGCCTGGCAGACCTGTGCGAGTTTGTGACGCCTGCTACGCTTCCACTGGCAAATGATCAATAATAATGTTTATATACACACTAAGTACGCGAATTGTTATAAATAAAATATTGTTTTGAGTCTACATACTATGTATACAGTTATCCATTTATTGACAACATTGACACAATCCCAATTGGCAAGCCATAAATTTCCAATTATGTTTTAATTTTACATAACAAACAACCTTGTCTAAAATTGAATAAATATTCTACATATTTAAATTATTTTATTTTGTGCAAAATTGTTCTGAATTGAAATTAAAACAGCTGTAAATCACTTTGTTATTTTTTAGCTAGTTCTGGCTATTTTCAGAGCTCGTTTGCCAGAAATATTTCAAATTTCAGTGTGGCCCTATACATTTCAGTATTTTTCTGGTATATTTGTAAAATATATCGACTATCGAAATATCGCTATCAATAATGGCAATGCAGTCCTGATATTGCCGCCAATATTCAAAAGTTGCAGCGAAAACTGGAAATTAAAACCATTCATTCTAACTAGCTATAGTTATCAAATTATAGTATTGTAATCATCTTATAGGTCTGAGCGTTCTGCATGTACCAACCGAAAATTAATATTGTCAGCCGTAGTGAAAGTGAAAATGGATCGACGGTACACCCAAATGGCTCTCAATTCGTCGGCCATTATACACATAGTTTTTTAATTAAATCAAATAAAATTCACAGCTGGCAGCGTCTACAACTAAATACAGCCCACGGCCGTTCAAGAGTTGTCATTACCATAATATGAGAGAGTGAATATAAACCCGATTTTTGGCTGAGAAACACGCGCCCTTTTTACCCAGGCATATGTGCAGATTCAACTAATAACAGTTGCCTCACCGAGTTGTCAAAGGGGCGTTTTTTCTGCTCTCCTAACTGAGGGTTAGATAACGGGGTTGGGCTCAGTTCAGTTTTTTTTTCCGGGTAGCTCATCGAAATCGGAAACAGTGTTTGTACCCAAACAATGGCTGTGAGTTTTAAGAGCCAGGCTAAAGGGCGTTGCCTCTTCATGTTCTTGATTGTTATTAAAAAATTATACAAACTGTGTACAATATTGTGTTATTATATTAACACTCAAGAACCGTGCGTGTCATGGCCAAAGTCAGTCATGAGCAGCCCAAAGAACTGCGACCTTGTTTTGAGTAATGTGGCCAGCTCAAATTACGGGTATGGGTATGGAACGGGTAGGAACAAGAGGCATCATAATCCCATCGTCCTGCCCTGCTAACGATCCTATAATGGACCGTTTACGTCAGGGTGTCAAGTTTGATTTTGTGCTGGAATTCGCAATATTGTATAAATGTGAATGTTGTTTTTTTTTTTAGCCATTTTGTGTCACGGCAATTGTTTGAAATCTGAGCTTCCGGTTTGGTGTTGTTTTGCGAGATTTGTAGTGGCAATTTTAGTGCAGATTTCCAAGGATTGATTTTGGCGTGTGTCATGTAACAGGGAATTACAAATTTCAAATTCGATTACAATAACAAATATGTGACTCATCAATGCCTGCTCATATGTATAGGATCTGCATATGACACCCGACAATCTTACGAGCAACGAGTAGAGGAAATCCAGCTAACAACTTTGGCAGGAAAACAACAAACAACACAAAAGTTTCTGTGAACTTTTAACAAAATTTCACGTTTCCATGAATTCACAATACTTGTATTTGTACTTCGTCCTTCGTCCTTAGCTAGCCAGCAGCACGTGGAAGATGAAAATGGCTTCCGACTTTCACGGTACTTCCCCCTCAATGCTCTGCTCGTACTCGTAGCGAATACATATATTATCGTCTAAGACGGAAGAGAAGCAAAATGTAATTTCATGGCTCGGTGAACGATGAGAACGAGAAATACAAGAGAGTTCAAAGTTTCAGCTTGTAGCTTTCTAGATGCTGGATATGCTGGCTGGCAGGACTTGAAAGCGCCGGAAGTTATTTAATGAGATTTCTTTATGTCAAAGATAAGTCGAAGAAGAATCGTTCACAGTTTGCAACTAAGAAAGTAAATGTTCTGGTCTTGTAAAACAATCAGCAAAGGCCACAAAAGGAAAAAAAAACACATTGAACTGTCCCACGCCGAGACTCAAGTTGAAAAGAGGGTTGTGGCTTTATTAACATGATGACGACGACGACGACGACGACGACGACGACGACGGCAACACGGCTGAAAAGGATAAGCGCAGACCAACAATTGTTGCACACACTTGAAATTAAATTAACTTTTTTCTCGCCCCTGTCCACTTGGAGTGGCTTTGTTCAATGCCTGCCGCTGACAGCTCCAAATGGAAAGCGTTTTGGAGCTGGGGGATTACGCTTTGGGTGGCTCTACCTTCCATAGACCTTTCAAAATAGAGACAATGTTCGGTGCAGCCTGATGCGCCTCTCAGTCCTCCAGCTGTGATGATTGCTCAAATATTGTCTTTGGATGCGACACAAGATGCATAAACATAAAACACAAGTTCAACTGCGCAACAACAGCAGCAGCAACAGCAACTACAACAATAATAATCATAAAACGTAAAACAAACAAATCGCAATCGGAATGAATGAATGAGGCAATGACGCAAGGAAATCTCATTAGCCGCGTGTCTTCAAGTTTCATTTTTAATTTTGTACAATCTTTTTTTATTTACTTTTTTTTTATTTTTTCATTCCTCTACCTTCAGTGAGATGACACAAAGATCTTTGTATACATATTGTTTTTTTCGGTGGTCTTGATCAAATAATTTTGCGGCCAATGCATGGCAAATATTTGTCAACATTTTAAGGCACTTTTCTTTTGTCTCTCAATCGACTTGAGTAAGTGCCCCTCCAAACCGCTAACCCCTGCCATACCATACTCGTATACCTTTATACCTTTTGTATCTGTATCTGTATCTGTATCTGTATCTGTATCTGTATCTGTATCTGTATCTGTCACTGTCTCCACATCTGAATCAGAAGCAGTTCATCGTAACTTGCAGTCTGCTGCTCACTTGAGCACTTGACTCTCGGTCTTCGGCCCGTCGGAGGCATCAAAAGCAAAGAGACATGGCCAACAGCCAACGGCCGACAGGCAACAGTCAACAGTTAACCGTCAACCAACAAGAGGGGCACGTAAAGTAGCAAGTAGCAATGATCCCCAAGTGATCTCGACTTTCGTCACCAGCAACCTTTTCCATGACCATCACCAGCACTTTGCAAGTAACGGCTACTTATTTGTACACTGTAATGATTTGTATCTTGTTATCATCTAACCAAACTGACGATCAACTTTAGAATGTAATGGGATCTATAAGGATTCTTTACTTGAACAGCCAAAAGAGTATTACCAGTTTGTTAGTAAACCAGTTTGTAATAGATTAAAGATGATTAAATAAGAAGAATTCTATACTTGCATTCGGTAAATAGAACCTAAACTGGAAATAATGATTAAATATATTTAGAGTGGTGTTTTCCAACAAAAAAAAAATTGTTTAATTTTCCAGCTATTACTACTATTATTTTAATTAACGTTTTTATACCCGTTACTTATAAAAAATAAGTATAAGGGTATATTGTGTTCGTTGGAATGTGCGTAACAGGCAGAAGGAGGCATCTCCGACCCCATAAAGTATATATATTCTTGATCAGCATCAATAGCCGAGTCGATATAGCCATGTGTGTCTGTCCGTCTGTCCGTCTGTCTGTCCGTGTGAGCGCCTAGATCTCAGAGACCATAAGAGATAGAGTAACCAAACTTTCACACGTAGATCACAAATGCGTTGGAGCAGGTCAAGTTTGTTTCAAATTTTGGACCCGCCTCCTTCCACGCCCATAATTCGCGAAAAACTGGTCATCCGTCTGTATAAGCACAAGGATCTCAGAGACTATAAGAGATAGAATAACCAAATTTGTCACACAGATTTCCATATACCTCACGCAGATTAAGTTTGTTTCAAATTTAAGCCACGCCCCCCTCCGACCCCGCAAATCGCGAAATACCACCTCACCCACAATTTTTCATATAATACGTATTTTTTGGTAGTAACCGATATCTGTTATTATTATCTATTATCCCACTGAATCGCAACAAGATCGGACAAGTAGAACAGCAGTTATTGCGTGTCTAAGTTGTTAAATCAACAGGTGCCCCCTAGGGTATGCGATAGTTTTTGTATTGTTAAACCTTATTAGAATGCTTCAAATTCTCAAGTAGTTCTGGCAACGCAAATATGACATTAGGATTGAATCGCTAATGTATTGAAATAAGTAACGGGTATCCTATGGTCGGGATCTCGACTATAGCCTTTCCCACTTGTTTATTATTGTAATCTACCATCCTTCTTGATAATAACAGGATTAGATAAATAAAATTCCTTTTTTTAATCTTTAAAGCAATATAAGCTCCTAAAGTAATCCTGTAGCCAGAGTTTTGACTATAGCCATTACCGAGCGTGTTAATTATGGCTTACTAAGGGCCGTTTTCTCATCATGCTTTTAACCTTACAGTCTAGACAAATTGGCCTTGAAGGAAACTTTGATTTTCTTGTCAAAAATTTAGTTGCAGGCAGGCTGTAAGTTACAGGGCGGATCATCCATACTATAAGGGCTTAACATTCGCCAACTACGATTATTTCGGTGTTGCTAAGGGCAACGCCATAAAGTATATAAATTATTGCATACCTTTAGGGTCCTGAATTGCTTATCATCATTTATCCTAATTTTTTACCGCAATTTTTATCTGATATTAATGAGAATAAGCTGAATAATGGCTAAAAATAACACGAAACGTTATTTAAAAACAAAAGAGTTTTATACTCAAAAATGTGGGTGCAATATGTTGTTTTTGCGATTTGCATTGGACAACCGTGGCGTGGAATAAATTTGAAAGACTATTAAATTACACCACATTCATGGTAGTCCGTCTACCAAATTTGGTTGTACTAGCTCTCAAAGCGGTTGAGATATAGGCACAATTCACACAAAAATTTCAGGATTTTAAATTTTGCGCCAAACCTTCTGACAAGTGTTGCTCATTTTTAAAAAGTGTGACCCTTTTTGTGGAACCGAGCTGCCAACCTAGTCACATTTCTAAATGTGACGTTAAAATCAAGATGAGAGAACGAAAAATGTTAAAGCCTTCATTTAGAGCAAAGTTCCCTATGAGTTAAGTAGGCTTTAAAAATAAGATGAGAAAACGGCCCTAAGAAATTTTACCATAAATTAAGTTTAATCATTTGATTATCTGATTAGAGCCCAATCCAACCATCAAACTGCAAAAGATATATCTAAAATATTAAAATTTTTTTAGAACTCTTACTTAATCTAAAAAAAATACCTTTTTACTTGAAACTATTAAGTTCAATTTATAATTAAATGCATAATGTATTTTATTTTTAGATTTTAACTTTATTTTGATTAAAATTTTTGTTTTTCAATTCTTAAAAGAAATGCTTTCCGTTTTTGTACTCAACGGATCACTTAGGGCATATCAGATTCATCATGTCATTGTGAATATCTTTTATTTTCTTGTTGTTGTTTAAAGTTGCTGTTGTTGTATATTGTTGTTAAGCACACTTTGTTGTTGTAGTGTACTGGCTACTGGTTACTGATTGACGCCTTGACTCTGGTAGCTGATGATTACGAATATTGTTTGTATTGGACTATGCCGCCGCATTTGAAACCCCGTGGCTTCCCCCCTTTGGCGCTGATGTGGAGCCCAGCTCATGCATGAAGAGCGACGGCCAAGCCGACGACGACGACGACGACGACATAATGGACATGTTTCAGCTTTTGTTGGTTGAAGAAGTTGTCAGTGCGGTCCAACTAATTTGCATATTTGGCCCCCAGTAAAAACACTTTTTAAGTGGCCACCCAGCAGCATACAGCACATGTATCTGTGTGAATGTGTGTGTGTGTGTGTGTGTGTGCGTGTGTGTGTGCGCACTTTAAACAAAGTTAAAATACGAGAAATAAGCAACGCGCTAGAACTGGCAGCAACAACAACAACAAAGTCTACAAATTCTAGCCATTTACAGTTGCCAACGACCAGTGACTCTGTGCGCGAGAGCAACACAGATAGACCGACACAGAGAGAGAGAGGGAGCGAGAGAGAGAGAGAGTCAGCTGGCTGTCCTTCTGCCGCTCTCACACACACAAACATACGTACAGCTTTGCTGCTTTTTTACTCCTCTCTTCAGTTTGGAAACTTGTTTCTTTTGGACCAACAACATTGTAGCCGCTTTGTGTTTTCATTGTATGTGTATGTATGTGCGTGTGCGTGTGCGTGTGTGTACGTGTATGTGCGTGTGTGTATGTGTGCGAGCATTGACTCCGCCTCTGCGCGTAGGCGGAGTCTACATAGAGAGCGCATAGCGTGCAGCGCGCAAAAGAGAGCGAGAGAGAGCAATGTGCGCAGAGCTTTGAAAATGTCGCCGCTTCCGTCGCACACGTGACTTTTGGCTTGATGTTGTTGCTGTTGTTAATGTCGCTGATGCTGCTGCTGGCGTCGCCGTCGCTGTTTGTTTCAATTGCAATAATTTTGTAACATTCTAATAGGCCAATACGACCCACTGGCGCCGCCATTGCCCCACACAGCCCCCTGCCATAGACGTCTTATATACAAACAGCTTTAAGTTGTCTGCTCTTGAAGTCTTCTCGCTCCGACTCTCCATTCTATCTACTAACAAATTTATTCTTTAAAACAGTTCCTTAAAATATTTTTATTTAAATGTAATGTATTTACTAAAATACATTTTTAACTTTTTAAATTGCTATCTTGTATTTTATTTTCATGGTTTTTCACTTAATCAGACTTAAACTCAACAGCTTAAGTTGAAAATCGGAACAGGTAAAATAAATTTAATTCTGAAAAATGTTGCTGAAAGTTAAAATCATAATAACTAACTTTCATACCCATTTTTAAAAATCAAAATAAATTCCATCTGACAAAGTTTCCCGAAATAAAATAAGATTAGATTAAAGAAATACACTTCCCGAAAGTAAGAACCGAATCAGGCCCGAACGTATATAAAAATAAAATTTAAAACTGCAAATATAGAAGGATAAACTTGAAACTTGATAAGCAGCCACAAATTGAATAAAACCCTCTGAAATTTTTTCAAGAAATAATAATTCTAAACTTATTTCAATCCCTCGACTTCTGCATTGCAATGCTATCCATACAATCCATACAAAGTACTTACATTTTATTTCTTTCATCTCTACTTCATATAGTTATTGTTATTTCCATTAAAATATAAACAGCCATTTCTTTTTATGCATTAGATTTTCAGTCTTTCAGTTGAGTGAACATTTCTTAATTATAAACAATAAACAATTATTTGCTCCCTAATTTGATGCCAATCTTTTTGAGCAGCTGCAAAATGAAAAGCAAGTGGCAACATGCCAAATAATATAAAAAAAAAAGTCCAAGCAGCTTTAACATTGAGAGCAGCTGCACAATGATTTAGACAAGTCCAGGCTCCAGTTGACCTCCTAAGTTGCTTCATCCTCTCTTGCAGCTCTATACATAGGCAAAGGAAACAACAAATAATGTATGCCAACTGTGTCAGTTGTGTCTCACAGTGTGTGTGTGTGTGTTAGTGTTAGTGTATCGCCTACGCTGCCATGCCAACCAGCGGCGAGGTCGCATCGCTGCTGAGGCGCAACAACGTTTTTGGTTGGCTGTTCCATTAACAAAGCTCTCTCGCACACACACACGCACAGCTTAAGCTAAAAGCAACGACCAGAAAAAAAAAAAAAATAAATTGTGAAACAAAAGCAACAAAGAAAATGAAAGAAACCTCAAACAACCACCAGCGGCTAAGGCAATAATATGTATGAGCACTGCCAACAACAACAGCAACAACAACACCACCACAACCATCTACACCACCACCAGCATCAGCATCAGTAACCGTCGCAGTCGCAGCAGCAGCAGCAACACAACCACAGCCAACCACCAAACCCGCTCCACATTGCACGTTGCTCATACGCCGCGTCTGCCGCAGTCACCGTCGCCGCCGTCGTCGTCGTCGTTGCCTCGAGTGCACAAATTTGTATACAGTACCAAATTAGATTTTGAAACTTTTTTCTTAATTGCTGCCTTGGCTCTGCTGCTGCTGCTACTGCTGCTGCTGCCAACGCCGACGCAGGCAGCGTACAAAAGGTGGTGGCAACACTCTCTGAATGTCCCATTTATGTACGTGTATTTGCAACCCTCGTTTTGCCTCTCCCCGACACTGTGTGAGTGTGTTCGTGCGTGTGTGTGTGTGTGTGTGCGGCTTTTGTATTGGTAAATGTTGCCGCTTGCCGCCATTTGCCCTGAGATGCTGTCGCTGTCGCTGCTGTTGCCGCTGTCAGAGCCGTTGTCGCTGTCGTGGCTGCTGTCCGCTTTACATTTATCCCAACTTGATTCAGTTGCAATCGAGAGCTCCGTCTGACATGGTCGTCACTGTGCGTGTTGTTTTCCATCAGCCGTGATCGTTACCGTTACCGTTACCGAGATCGTTACCCAAATCGTTACTGAAATCGTTACCGAAATCGTTAGGTCGCAAGAGATGCGCCTAAATGAGAAATTGAAAAACAAACGAAATTGTTTATGACAAATACAAATCCAAATTGATCAGCAAACTCTCAAAGAGTGTCCAATTGTGTGTGTAGTGTAGTGTAGAGTAGTGTGTGGAATTTCGATTAGATTTGTGTGTGTGTGTGTGCAGGATGAGTTTACCGTCGGGTGTGGATATGCAGAATCTAATGTCCCAGCATCCAGTGTTGGGCGCCTTGCCGCCTGCCTTCTTTCTGCGCGCCGCCTCGGAGCGTTATCAACGCACTCCCAAATGTGCACGCTGTCGCAACCATGGCGTGGTGAGTCTACCTAATCCCTGGCAGTACTCTTTGGACACTTACTAATAAGATCCTCATCTCTATTGCATTGCAGGTCAGCGCCTTGAAGGGTCACAAACGGTATTGCCGCTGGCGGGATTGCGTCTGTGCCAAGTGTACGCTCATTGCGGAGCGTCAGCGTGTGATGGCCGCACAGGTGGGTTAATGATGGTCGTGCCAAGCCGCATAGTCATCTAATCAGTTAGTTTTCCGCTTCCATTGGTTTCCAGGTTGCCCTGCGTCGTCAGCAGGCGCAGGAGGAGAACGAGGCACGTGAACTGGGACTGCTCTACACTTCGGTGCCCGGTTCGGGGCAACAGAATGGCAGCGACAGTGTCACGCCTACCTCACACAGTCCGCCACATGGTGGCGGCAATGCATCCGCCGGAGCTGGCAATGCTGCCACACAGAATGGCGTGTTCCATGGCGGCATTCCCTCGCCACCCAGCGATGGCTATGAGGCCAGCTCCACGCCCAGTCACCATCAGCAGCATCAGCATAATCAACATAATCAGCATCAGCATCAGCACCAACATCAGCGACAGTCGACGCAACATTACAATGGCAATGAATCCGACACGGATGGACGCACACGCTCCGAGCACCTGAGCGTGGGCTTCTCACCGACGCGCACCGAACTGGACGAGAGTCCTGGTAAGTCCTGCTAAAAAAAAATATGAAATTATTATATTTATGCCCTGTTGCTCGTCATGCCAAACAACGGGCACTTCACGGTGCAGCCGATGTGTGACATTACCCCATTCCAACTCCCCAACTCCCAATCCCTTCCCCGTCTGTGACCACATCCCCGAAAGCGCTTCAAAGTCTTCAAAAAAGAAAAAAAAAAGAACGAGCTCAAGAAAATACCAGCATAATTTTTATTTTCAATTGTCAAAAGCGCAACGGAGCATAAACTGCCACACTCCCCATTTGCATATGTGTGTTTGAGTGTGTGTGGGTGTGGGTGTGTGTGTGTGCTTGACTGCTTAAGTGTGTGTGTGTGTGTGTGTGTGTGAGTGTGAGTGTGTGGGTCTAGGTGTTTATAGCACATAGGTTTCCCAGCCAAAGCGTTGCCTTGCACTTTGTTAAACTCAACGCCTTTTTTTAACCTGCCAAGTTTAAATTTAATATGCGAGTAAATGAAAAAAATGTGTAACAATTAAGGAGAATTCTTAAGTAAGGAGTTAGCTAGTTAAACAGTCTTTAAAAAATTAAAGTTTTCAACTGCAATTCAAAAAGTCTAAAATAAATATTTCCTCACCTTTGCTAAAATTAAAAAGAATATAATAATCAAGACTTTAAGTGAACAAAACTTTTGAGAAAGTTTAATTTAATTTAATTTAATTGACTAAAAGAAAATATTTCTGTTTTCTCACTTGTTTTCAATTATCTATGATTTGAAGCCAATATTTTTTTTAGTTTAAATATTAAAAAATAATCAGATGAAGTTTATACTTTCAATTTTACCCAACCCGGATTGATTTTATCATAATTATAAAGGAAGCTAAAGAGCTCTAAAGTTCGTTTCTAATTCAACAGATTTGATTTTTGATTTCTTTGATCGCCTCACTTTCATATACAACCTCATTTTATGCGGGTTTGTCCTATATAGGGTATATTTAAGAGTTGACAGAATTCAATATTATTCGACACATTAGCATCCTTTTTCAAACTTGGTATATCATCCCTATAAATTGCTCAAGCAACATATCAAACAGTTTTTAAGCCTATCAATAGATACTTAGCCAGTCAATGGGCTAATTTGGATGTGGATTACATCGTCAGGTTGTAAGACAATTCCAAACTGAGGGCGTAATACGAGACTCGCAATACTTGTGGACTTCTTTACTGCTCTGTTGCTCCTTTTTTTTTTGTTTTGTTGATTTGGTTGCCTTTATTGTTTCGAGAAAGGAAAACACACAAGGATTCTCACGCGAATCAATCGAACCTGTCCATTTAAGTAGTTCACTGTTTATTTGCACTGAAATTCAAGACGATTTCACGCTTGAGTTTCATCCCAGAAATAAAAACGTAGCAGAAGGAGCAGCAGGAGCAGAAGCAGCGCCAGGTGTCCGTGTCCCAGTTCGTGCCCAGAGGAATGTATCATTATCGGAATACCAGAACCGAGGGTTACAAATCGACAGGGTGCAACTTAATTAAATTTTCACTGCGGCTTCGTCAACTGCAAATCAAATAGAAAAAAAATATCGTATAACTTGTTTCATTTCGGTACAGGTTGCAGTCCGTATAACCCCCGCCCAACTCATCCCATTGTCATCCCATCTGGGGTTGGCATGTCAACGAACCCTCTCTACCATCCTCTCCTCCATCTCCACTTCCATCTCCATTTGTGTTTGCGATTCCCGTGATTACATTTTGTTTATTTGTTTTTTTTTTTTTGTTTTTTTGTTATGTCTATTTGTATTTTCATTTAAAATTTTTCTTTTTCTATGTCCTCTGCGCACAATTCGATACTTTTATTTGTTTTGCCATGTCAAGTGGAAAACCGCACAGTTTCCCACAACTACCTGCCTGATCTAACCTCGGCTCTGGCTCTGCGTTTCTATTCATTTGCAGTTTCAAAGCGCGGCGCAGCTCTCTCGAATGAAACCGATCAGGATACGGGATCGGAGTCCGGCTCACCCAGCAGCCCCAGGCCCAAGGGAGCCGGCCTATTTAATTTGACATCTAGCCTTTCACCTGCCCGCACCGGTCCGCCCAGCTCACCAGAGTCCGATCTGGATGTGGATTCGGCTCCCGACGAGGCCACGCCGGAGAATCTCAGCCTTAAGAAGGAGGACAGCAACTCGCCGCCAAACACACCCGCCGAGAATTTGCATTTGTTGCGCTCCTTTGGCAATGGACATGCCCAGGGCTTCATGCCCTATCATCACACGCAGTTCCTCGCTGCCGCTGGACTTCCCGCCCATCATCCGGCCGCGCAGGCGCAGCTGCAGTCACAGCATTTGGCACAACATCCGCAGGCTCAGCATCAGCAGCACCAGCAACAACAGCGTTCCCCCATCGATGTCCTCATGCGTGTCTTTCCCAACCGACGGCGCAGCGATGTGGAGCAGCTGATGCAGCGCTTTCGAGGCGACGTGCTCCAAGCCATGGAGTGTATGCTGTCTGGCGAGGATTTGACGCAGACGCCGCCGCCGCCGCAGGTGCCACCTTCGCCGCCATTCCCCATGAAGTCCGCCTTCTCGCCGCTGGTACCGCCCGCGGTCTTCGGCTCTCCCACTCATCCGCATCGCTATCATCCGTTCATGCAGGCGCATGCCAAGCGTTTCCTCTCTGCCCCCTATGCCGGCACTGGTTACCTGCCCGGAGTGTTGAGCACACCCGATATCGAGCAATCGGAATCGAATGGAGCCGGTGGCATTGCCATGGATCGCACCAGCAATGCAGGCGACTCTCAGGATTGAGGCTCCAGCAACAGCAACGCCAATGCCAGCGGTGTTGTCGTCTTCCGACCCTTTGAGCCTTAGCTCAAAGCCTCATTCGACATTAGCCACATGGATTAGGTATATTGTAAACATTCTTTTAGGGAAATCGCCGAATCTTAGCCTAGCAATTGGTTTTCATTATTGTAGTTCGTAAGATCCTCGTATGCGATTGTAACTCTGGCTATATACTCTTATCCTAGAATCTATATATCCCCATATGTATATGTATGTAAGTGTACCCAGCGAATCACCCTCTAAGCATAACTGTAAATTGTATACCCGGCATGTTTATCACTCAGAAGTATTGTATTATACGTTAAGAGCTCTAAGATACGATTAGATGAAATTAAACTTATTGAGATTATTGTGTAAAGAACCACATATAAATATATATATAACTATTGAGATACCTATGTATATGTACCATATACCATATAAATATATCGTACTATGTATTAGATAATACATTTCAAACACTGTGTTAAAGTATTTAATAAATTTAAAAACAAATTCAATAAATCAAATTACACGGCATTTTTCTTGAAACAATAATGGGATTTAAAAGTGAACATGCATTTTAAATATTTACAAATCTAGTTTGTTTATATTGACTAGAGTGTATATAAATGGAATACCTGATCTTTGAAGAATGTTTAAAAATTTCAAATTGACTACTTTTTTCTGCTTTTCTTGAGTTAAAAATAATTTACTCAAGATTTATTATCTGTGTCAGGTGATATAGACCAAGAAGACCAGGAGCATCTTCCTAAAATAAATTATGCCTTTTATGGCCTTATTGATCTTTCAACCTAATAAAATTTGGGCTTGTCGAGAAAGTTGACCTTTGTTTTCGTAAAGAAATATATCTGTTAAAGTTATACATAATATAAGAAAATTTAAGCCAAGATTTCTCGACTAAAAGTTAAAAGGGTGTATTCCCTTGGGATTCTTAACACGTATGTATGTATGTAATTGTCATCACGTACATACATAAAATATTCACTATAAGGCAGACATAGCCGAACACAGTTACCTTTATTTAAATTTTTGAATAACAATCAAGTTAATTATCTGATCCAATCTGATCAGAATACTTAGATTTAAAATTGGTATTGTAAAGAAGTTTTTGTTTGGTTTGCGAACTTATAGCTATTAATATAACTGAGATTTGATCAAATGGACGGACGGTCACACGGATATGGTTATATTCTCTATGGTGCCTATAACGTCTTCTTATACTTGTTAAATTAAGTTAAGTTAAGAGCTCTAACCATTCATTTCAAAGCAAACTTAAGAATGTCAGCAATAAACTGAATGAAAGCAGATTAAGTTGGTAAAACAAATGGATTTCCATTAATAACTTATTAAACTCGTGTGATATTAACTGACTAAAGGTCAATTCTAATAAGGCTTTGACAAACACTCGTAATTGATTCATTAATCATAATATTGATTAAAAATGTTGGAAAATAGATATTCAGCAATAAATACGGGAAAATTGCAATCAATTTAATGTGAGTATATTTTCAATTGGACGCCAGCATTGACAATTATTGGACTTATGTGAAGGATAATTGTGAAGCGTTAATCCATATAAATATTATCTATTCGCCACTATAAACTATTATCAAAGTGACGGCACACGACCCTGGGAAATTCCCGAGTTGTACACTATGAAAACTGTAAACTGTAAAACTGTGTGGAAAAGTGTGAAAACCTTTATCACACAAATGGTTTCGCTTGTTTGTTGTTCGGACACACGACACATAAACAAATTATAATAAAACTAATGCCCACACACTGGGGATTAGGTCAGGAGTCGGGGTAAGGGGTCAGGGACCAAGGATCAGGGGTCAGAATGAGAATGTAGTTGAGATACTTTACAATGGGCAAAAAGGACTCGCAGGCTGCTGGATGACAATAATATCGGTTACACGCATGCCGGAGTGCAAATTACAAAACTATTTTCCGACATGGAGCTGAAATGGATAACAAAATTAAATTATTGGATATCAATTTGTCCAATATGTTGTGTGGCATTGTGTGCAATGCCAAACTCGAAAAGTCAACGACAACCGCAACAATAAAAACAACAACAGTAGTGTGTGTGTGTGTGTGTGTGTGTATATTTATGCCTCATGTGTGTGTATTTTGCTGGCAACAGGGACATACAATGCTCTCTATGTACCCATTGTCAGGGCCTAACAATGACGGGGTGGTCCACAGACCATAGACCAAAGACCAGAGACCATCCACCAATCGCTTCAGTGGACAATAGAACTAACAGTCGACTGCCTTCCTTCCTTGTGGCTGCTTCTGGGCAGTGTTAGTCAGTCAGTCAGTCTGTCTGTCGGTTTGGCCTGACCTGTGCTGGGCTTGTTATTGTCAATGGACGAGCTGTCGATAATATCTTAGAGTATCGGTCCATGTAGGCCAAACAATGGAGCGAGCAGGCAACATGCATGCTGCTCCTGCTCTTGCTCCTGCTCCTGCTGCTGATTCTACCGCTGGAGTGGCCCACAAAATGCATACAATGTCAGGCAAGGAACTGCTTGATAATAGACAATGAATTAATAGCAGGCGATTACGACAACTGATGCCAAACAAACAAACAAACAAACAAGCAAGCAAGCAACCAACGAACGAGCAGACCAACAAATAGATATTTAGATACGATAGATAGTTAGATAGATAGATGGATAGGATGAGCCCTGTGGGCGCTACTTTCCTGCTGCAGATGCCACACGGCTCTTGCGGCTTCCCATAAGTGCCGTCAATTAAAAATCCAAACCAACTCAACAGCTCTCACAAGGAATGCCAGAAAAAAAAGAGAAATGGCAAATGGCAAATGGTTGGAACATCTTGAAGAACACCCTTTGGCTAATGAGTGAAGGAACCTTGCCAAAGGGTTACTTAACGGCTTAAATGCCCAGCCATATGTTTCGCCTTTGCCCAATTAAATGAGGGTGGTCCTCGGAGCATTTTAGCTCTGTCTCTGGCATTAGTTTCATTTATTTGTTATTATTTGCTTTGCCAGATTTCAAATGCGTTTTCCCCTCATGTTATTACAAGACAAACATTAAAGACGCTGCGGCTCATTGGCGCATTGGGTAACCCAATCTGCGGCTTGTCAAGCACCGGGTCATAAGGCTACATAGCAACTAATTTGGCAGGTTCCCTCCCCTTCATCCAGTACAACATCTTGTTTTGTTTTTCCAACACACAGACAGAGAAATACAAAAAAATAAAAATAAAAATAAAAAAAATATCCATGAAAAGACAACAAATGCCATTTCAAGTAGCCAACGTGTAAAGTAGGTGGCCCAGACCTTTTTGCCGCACCAAGAGATACCGCCACCGTCGCACAGTGACACCAGATTTGTATACATTGGGTTAAAAATTCAATAAATATGTATTCAAATTAGAAAAATATGAAATATGAAATTTGTAATTCATTCAAATTCATTCACTTCTAAAGTTGAATCTTAAGTCACTAGTTTTAGTATCACTAGTCAGAGTTGCCGACCTGTAACATGTAAATATAACCTTGAATAACAGCTGTATTCAATTTATTTCAACATATTTTTATACGCAGAAGGCATAATTAATTTGTCAATATAGTCAGTAAAAAAAATTTCATAATATATTAGATTAGTAGTAAACATAGGATTTTTAATGCATTTATTATATCTTTGTGATCATAAATAAATTTATTTATATTTATATTTTTGTTTCAAAATCTGGATGAATAACCACAATTTTCGTATAAAACACTAAGTATATTTCTTAGGTCTGTATAAATATCTTTTTTTTTGTTGCCGTTTTAACCACTGTGCGACGTCAATGAGGCTAGTTCAGTCAGCTAATAAGCAGAGTGTCCATATATTGAAGTAGAAACCCAACCTGACTGCCTGTTGAGCAACTGACGCGATGAGAAATCAATTTTTATGCCGCCCAAGCAGACAACAGATGATAGGACCCATCCCTATAGCACATACGAGTAAATACGATATAGTATATTCAGTGATTTAATACAGTAGCTGGACTGGTTGGCTAATGGCTGTTCTCCCACTCTGTTCTTTGATGCACTCTCTCGCCGTTGTTTGCGGTTTGTTTACATAAAATTTATAATTTACATATTGTTTTTTGATTTTTTTTTGTTGTTTTTTGGTCGTTTTTCTGTGTTGTCTTTCAAATGATTTTTTACATTTGTCTAGGCTGCTTTCTTTTTATGGGGGAAGCGAGGAGAGTCAAGCTGCTTTCTTCTTTTATCCCAGCCGACAAGATGCGACGCGTCACTTTGATTATTTCATATTGTTCTGTTTGAATATGATTAAAGTAAATATAAATGTGTGTTCCGGAACGCAACTGTACCCCATTAGTTTTTTATTTTTATGTTTGTACTTATGCTAAACAAATGATCATGGGAGAAGCAAAAGGAGGAGGGGTAGAAAGGGTGGTTTCCCTTGCTCATTGTTTTCCCATCAGCGTCCTCATCATTCGCATCAAACGTCGCCCGTCAAAGTCCTCGTGATTTTTCAACTCTGCACAAAAGTCACGTGTTGTCTCTGCGGTTGACATCGCGTGAGAGGGCAGTTCAGTGGAATGGGGTGAGGGAGGGGGAGTGGGAGGGGAAGCGGGAGCAACTAGCATAGCTAAGTGCGATAAATATCTAAATGCAACGCTTTGCGGGGCGTTTATGTTTATCCAACAGTTTGTTTACGGTGTGAGGATTGCGAGGAATGTGAGTACTGTCGGTTTTGTGTGGTAATTGACAACAAATCGTGAGTTGAGGACTTTGTTCAGGACACGTGGTTCAGATTGGCATTGTGTTAATTGGCACACGGTTGCAAGCACATGCAAATTTTTATTTAAATTCAATAATCAAATTTTGTATTTGCTGAGATATCTTAAAGTCACTGTGAAAAATCAAAAAATGTGCTGAGAAAATAATATTAATGAAATGTAATCCTCGACATGATTTGGGAACAGACTCATACTGCAAACTTTCATAACTTTGTCAAACCTTAACCGATTTTCAAGCGGAATGTCATTTTGATTATAGTTTGGCCTCTTAACTCATCCTGCATTTAAATTTTATTAATTTCTTAAAAAAAATAATTTTTTGCTAAAATTCGATTTTTAAGGTAGGGTCCCCCCTTTGAAATTTTGAATTTTGAAAATTTTAAATCTCAAGTTTTCACTTTTAATCAACTCCTTATATCGAAATAAGTATAAAACAACACTTTAAACTTGATTCTGAGACCTTTCATTTTCTTGTCAAAAATCATGGGGAATTTCACGAAAATATTGACTTGTAAAGTGCTAGACCAAAGTCATACCACCTTAACTTTGTCAAAACGAAACCGATCTGCAAGCGAAATGTCATTTTGGTTATGGGTTAGCCTCTAAATTCATTCTGTGTTCAAATTAAATTAATTTTATACAATTTCACATTAGACAAATATTTAGTTCTGTTTAAAAACTGAGAACGTACGTATAGTCTACAATGTAGACCTTTTTCTATGTAGACTCTACATAGAAAAAGGCGGATATGTCTAGTCGTCCTGATGAAAAATAAAAAAATAAATAAAATAAATACTTATATTTAATTGAGCTATCATGTCTTATTTATTGCTTTTCACCTGTCGTAATACATTCCGTAATCGTATAAAAATATCAGAGGTATGAATCACCTTGTGCCTCTGTGATCAGTATTCTATATTTATCTTTATTTGGTTAAATTGCATATTTATCCACTCTCTCTTATCCTTGACATTCGGTTGAAAATAAAACTGCAATCACACAAAGTTAAACACTAACAAGCAACAGAACAACAACAAAAGTCCCCACTATTGGACACTTAAGGGACAAAGGCAACAACAAAAGGCGTGTAAAAATGAAAACACAAAATACAATATGCAAAATAAATGCTCAAATAATAAAGAGCGAAACGCACACAAAAATGGCAACGTAACTCAAGAGCTACTCCAAAATAAAAGCGAGGGAAAGAACAAAAGAGGAGCAGACGTAGGAATGTCGGCTACAGGCCAAAATAGAAGGAGAGACGGAGAGAGAGAGAGCGAGTGCGAGTGCTAGTGCGAAAGAGAGAGAGTTATAACAATACAGTTGAGAGCACACAAAAGTGATGCAAAAAGAAAAATGTAAATTTGATAAAAGCAATATTAAAATAAATTGAAAGCCAGCGAAGTCGGGCTGTAAAAATAGTCAAAGGAATTATACGAATAGGACAAGTATATATATATATAGTATTGTATATATAAGTATAAGGGAATGGGAGAGAGGCGAAAAGAGCGAGCAGTAAAATGATAAAGCTAAAGTGGACAGAAAGAAAAGAAATAAAATAAATATATATGAACAATACAAGAAATACATTTTATTTCGCAGCTTTTGCACGGGACACGGGACAGCCAGTAGCTGGATCAGTCCTTTTCAACCAACCTACCCTACACCCCTCCCCCCTGTCAACGCCCCTTCACCCCTGTCCCTGCGTCACAGTCCCATTGACAGGCAGCAGCAACAGCAGCAGAGAGAAATAAAGGATTCTCGTCGTCAGTTGTCCTTTGTGCGCATTGTTGATCGAGTAGTTTTTGTTTTTATATTATTTCCATTTGTCCGTTTGCTGCGGCCTCAAAGGAAATACATTTTGTACTCTCGTATTGTGTGTGAGTTGTTGTTGTTTTTTATTCGGTTTTTTTTTTTTTTGGGCAGCGCAGCTAGAAATAAAGTTTTAATCAAAATGTAGTTGAGTGTTGAAGGGTTGTTCTTCAGTTGCTCCGACTCTCCCTCCTGGTATGTGATTGTGTGTGTGTGTGTGTGTGTGTATGTGAATTGTTTCTGTCAATCAGCAGCTCCTTTTGTTGCAGCTGAAGGATACAACGTGATATTGATTTCGAGTTGCGGCAAATACAATGGCTGCTCACTGAGCATCCAGAGAATTGAGAGGGGGAGAGGGGCGGCGACCGCAACCAATGAGAAAAGTTTCAAAGATACGAGTGTGCCTCACACACACACACACGCACACGCACACACACAGTGACAGGCACATAAAAGCGCATGTGGTATGCTTAAATGGCAGTCGGAAACATTTACAGCACACACACACACACACGCACACACATTACATTCATGCTCATTGCATAGTTTCATAATTACAAACTGCAATGGCGCAGGACAAGAGTCCAGTAGAAATCCGAGCTCTGACCACTTGGCATTGCAACGCCCCCTGACATACACACACACACACACACACCACACACACACACACACACACACACATACTTAGTTTTCAATGTTTTATGTGCCTTCAACTTCGCCTTGTGTGCGGCATGCGACATGTTCAGCTGCCTTTCTACCTCCCTCCCCCTCTCTCTCTCTCCCTCTCTCTCTCCCTCTCTCTCTCTTTCTCGCTCTCTTTGGCAGTCGCAGCTGGTGGCAAATCTCATTTAAATGTGGTTAAACGCTTGTTGGCATTGCACGTCAACGGGGGGTTATGCCACCCCTTCCCTCTTCTCCCCTCCCCTCCCCACTACAGTCCTTCCCCCACACCGTTGTCCGTTAAAACTCAATTAAAACGGCATTTAAATCATGCAAATTTCTCGTTTTCCTTTCAAAACGTTGCAATGAAATTCTTTGGCAACACCCTCGCACTCTTCGAGCAGCCCTCGCATGCCTTGCGAGTCTTAGCTTGGCATTTGTTCTTGAGCTGGGAATTGTTAACACTTTGTTATGACTCGTATCGAATCGACAACCGAGCAAAAGCAATCGAATCCGTTCATCCTTTGTTCAATTTCCCAGCTACCATGTCTGCAATTTACGCACATTTTTATTCAAATTTTGTGTAGTGTACAAATTGCTGTTGCAAATAGCAAACGCCCTCGATAATGTGCGCCCAAAAGCAGCAAAAAAAAACAAAAGAATGACATATAAAAATTCAGCGGAAAATGTATAAATTCGAATAGAACGAATACGGTATGCACTTTCCGATGCTCAAAGAAAAGTTTTTGAAAATTCTGCAAAAAAACACAGGAATCATATAATCGAACAGTTGCCATTAATGTATAAATATGATTTAACTTTAAAATAAATATGGCAATTTTAATTGCAAGTGTTATCGCTTTGATTTTAAAATACGCATATATTTTTATTTTAAGTACGTTCTAAGTTCAATTAAAGCGTAATAGATTTAATTCTGAAACTATTTTTGTTTAAGTCTACGTATATCTCTTAAATTTTAATTATTTTCAAATTAAAACCGTATTTTCTAATTAAAGTTTGAGTTCTTCATTTGTCGACAGCTTTTAGTTTAAGTTTAAAAAATAAGAATTTGTAGAAATTGGAAAGGTACATATTTCTACAATTGAATTGTATTGATTTAATTTGTCTGTTTATAGTTGATTCTCATATCTTATCTTTTAGTCTAGCAAACCTAATAGCACTCCCAGCATACCCCATTATATAGATATTATAAAAAACGCTATCATCTAGCACATTAACGACTTCATATCAAGTCGGCAACTATGCCGCAGGCACATTTGCATATTTATGTTTTATTTTTTTGTTTTCGGTTATATTCTCTTAGCAACTGGCAGAACATTAGCATTTCTCCAAAGGATAATGCGCGACCAGCTTCCCACTCCACAAAAAGAAAAGGCGACTCGTCTCTTGATTCAATCCATTCAATCCAAGTTGTTTGGCATTCTTCTACTGACATATTCACGTACAATTTATACGCTTGCCAAGCAACCATTTGTTGTTCTCAGTGTGAGGAGATGTGTGAGTATGGGTGAGTGTGTGTGAGTGTGTGTGTGTGCGTGCGTGTGCTTAAGAGCCTCGTTAACAAAGTTATTTTGTCTTTTATAACTCACTATTCTGTTCGAGCTGTCAAACATAATTTGCCATGTGCCGAGCGGACATTAAGTTATACAAATTACTATATAGTACATACATCGATTCGCTTGACGTCATGTGAAATGACATAGTTGTTGGCTGTTGCTCCTTGGGATTGCTCCTGCAGAGAGCTACACGTACATTTTATATCATGTTCGAGAGCAACGTGCTGGCATGCATGGCGTATGAGCAATATTAATCGTTAGTTCGAAGGAACATGGCAAATTTTTGGCTTTGTCATTCTGTTGCAGCCTTCAAAACAGCAAATAGAAATTTCTTATGCTCTCTGATATACTCCTGTATTATTGGCACGCCCATACGCACAATTAATCTTTTGTCGAAGCACTTAATTGAATTACCATCGTGGTCTACGCTCGGCAAATATCAATTACAACTGCAATTATCGGGACAATAGGCCAAATGTGAGTACACTCTAACACACGAGTAGGAAGTACCAAGTGTTCCACTTTGTTATTCGCATTTAATTGAATTACAATTTCAGAAATTCAATAAAAGATTGTTCGCATTTCGTAGGAAAAACCAAAAATTAATTCGGGTGCAGGATGCGTTGTCGGAAATTTTAGACGCCGCGCATGCGCAGTTTGTCGAGGGGATCACGGTATCTCGGGATCACGGGATTTCGGGAATGCTTACAACTTTTTAACACATTGCACAATGCGAACAATGAAAGAATCGCTAAAACTTCTCTTTCTTCTCTTTGTGCTCTTTAAATGGGCCACTCGCGTGTTCATTGTACAATCATACATATATATATATATATATAGTATGTACATTGTACATATATCCATTGCTTAAGTACTGGTTAGGGTACTGCCCCCGATTCTGATGCCCCGTCTCGTTAAATATTGAAATGCGCACATAATGCCAACAATTGAAAGTTATGTGTAAAGTATACATATACAATACATAAGTTTATATGTTCAAGTGATTCGCATCGGTTTCCATTGTGCGCTTTCATTTCTCTTTAAACGTTCGCGCAGTCGCAGTCGCTGTCGCAGTCGTTGCCGACGCTCTGCCTCAGTCAGCGTCGACGTCACAATGGCGTCGTTATGTTGGACCCTAACCGAAGCTTTTTGCCTGAGCAAAGCCCACTTAATTCCAGGAAATTTAGTCTTTAAATGCTGCATATAATTGTACCCTTGAGTTTGTGGCCACTTGGGATTGTTAAGAGACTCAAGGATCAGGTCTCAGGAAAAGACGTTGTATGTTGCCAAATGAGAATTCTTAAAAACATAACTAAGAACAAATTATTATACATAGTAACTCTTGCAGAAAGTAACTTCTTTGATAATGTAACTATACTTTATTTATTTTAATTATTAGAGTCTAATATTATCTCAGTTTATCTGAGTTTTTCACAATCCCAGCAAAAAATGCTGAACTACTCATTTTCTTTTTCATTTAAATTACATTTAAATGTATACATTTTTTTAATTTTATGAATTTAAAAATTCTAGTGCTTTTTAAAGTATTCCATTTGACTGTAAACTATACTTTATAGCATTATTCAAATATATTATACTGAAATTTCAATTTATCACCGCAAAGAAATCAATAACAAACTTTAACTACAAGTTAATTTTTTAGAACTCATACTTTCCCATTAAAAATTATGAAGCACTGTCACAATTTTATTCATCAATAGCCCAAATATCAACAGATAATTTCTAATTTTCAATGAAATGTCAACAGCTCAAGTATACCCCATCCATAAAGTTGACTTTCCCTTAACTGGGAGCACTTGAATATAATTCAAATGCCAGTAAAACATATTTTTCGTATTCTCCCAACAATGTGACTGAGGGCAAAGAGGGAAACTCTGGTGTGTGCAAAAGCATTTCAAGCGAAATATCACACTTTGACATTGTCTGTGGGCTGTGAGCTGTGAGCTGTGTGGATACCCTGGAATCGCTGGGGTTGCGATGTCTGTGCACCAGTATTGCCAATAAACGTCGCGCCTCAGACCCACAAAAGAGAACGCCCTTTTTTGGAACGCGCGACGGGTGCAAAAACACTTTGTAATACATATTTATCCAAGCAAGGTGAGGAGATGCTGACCTTTGTGGGATCAAGGGGGACAAAGGGGGGAGGGGGGGTCGATCTGTGGCAACATCGCGTGTCAAAAGGCAAGCCAACAATGGGGTTGCTGACGGATAGCCGGTGGCTGTTATTCTGTTATTCAGCCTGGTAACTGGTGGGTGACTGGTGGGTGACTGGTTGACTGGAGGACTGGATGGGGCAGTAGGGTGGTTCGAATGTCTGCTTATGACATTCCGCACACCAAATACAAATTTCATTTGGCAACTCTGCTCAACCGCAAGCGCCCATCAAATTTAGACACGAAAAGTGTGTAAATAAGTTTATTATATGTACATCAATTTGATTGAGTGAACAGCTCCAACTCCAACTCCAGCTGTTGGCCAGGCCAATAGGCCAGGTGTGCCTCAGTTACAATTGGTAATTAAAATCTTGAACAAATTGAAGGTAACAACAGTTTAATTCAATTTGTTTGTCACGCTCAAGCGATTTACCAAACACAAATCAAATTTGGGAAAATCCACAACTCCTTCCCGCAATCCCCGTTTAATGCACAAAGGATGCCGGGCATCATCATCATCATTATCATCTTATCATCATCATCGTCATCATTGTGTGCTTACGCCCGACTGCCAAGGATAACTGTCTGTCTGGGTCCTGGCAAGACAAATGGGGGTGCAAATCGTTTATGGAACTCACAACTCAGAATTCAGAACTCAAACTCGCACTCACATTCACATTCACATTCACATTCACTCATCACTGAACTGAGTCAAGCTGTAACGGATGCATTTAATTTATTATTAGAATTATTTATGACAAACGACTGGGTTGGGGTGATAAAAAAGCCGTTATTGTTAAGTTTATTAGAGCAGCAAAGCAGGGGTCCAAAAGGGGTGCGACAGTGGTTGAAATAGCCCATCGATGTAGGCAGAAATATTTAAAGAATTAATTGAAACTCTGAAAAGTTATACAGTTGAAATGCGATTGTAAATCACCTACAATTAAGACTATGAGATTTAAAATATATAGATTTATAATATAAATAATCAAATAAAAATTCGATGATTTTTAACCCACTAAATATTTCTCAAAATTAATGCATGTTTCGTAAATATAAACATAAAAAACTTGTTTTTATTTATGTATTAATATTCTAATATATTATATCATTAATATTAATTTTTTTAAATCATGTAAAAGATTTAAACAGCAAATACGATATTTGCTCCACTGTAGCTTACCCATAAAGTTTCAAACTTCACAAAAAATAAATGCAGATTGTCCTG
This sequence comes from Drosophila phalerata, assembly GCA_951394115.2. Lineage (NCBI taxonomy): Eukaryota > Metazoa > Arthropoda > Insecta > Diptera > Drosophilidae > Drosophila > Drosophila phalerata. The sequence continues at coordinate 24,686,801 of OX596005.2, forward strand.
GCAAAAATGATCAAAAACAGCCAAAACGCATAATTCATGCATCAGCAACATGGCAGAGTCCTGACCGGGAAAGGACACTTCAAATAAATTGCCGACCAGCCAACGGGCCACAACGTTTGACCAGTAACCACAATGCGAATACAATAACAACTGGTACAACAACAACAAAGACTACAAGTCGACGCACACTTGAGCCCATAAAAGGATAACAATTTAACAGCATACAAATATTTTTGTAACTTGCCAAAAACCCAAACCTAAAATGAAAATGAAAATGAAAATTTGTTTTCAATTCGAAAGTGAAATATGTTTTGGTGACATTAAGCCGTCGGAATCAGGATTAGATGCAGCCGCCTGCGAGGACAATAGCAATAGCAATAGCAGAGAGGCTAAGGACTAGACCACAGGACGAATTTGAACTCCATCAACCGAAGTGATTATGCACGGCACGTGCTTATCATTTTCATTGGATTGCATTGGATTGGACTTCTCGCTTACTTTTTTAATAAGTAGCAAATTTTGTAAACATTTGGAAATGTTGTTATCCTTGACAGCAGGGCCAGGATGATTGCCAGCGGAGTGTGGGACGAGGCGTGCCGGGATGTCGTGTCAATCGCATTCGAAAAAAAATTGTTTAAAATTTAATTTGGCATTTGATGCTTCATATATGGCACTGACTCTGGCATTGGCATTGGGATTGGGATTGGGATTGGCATCTGCCATCATTTGGTTGCCAAAGGATTAGCGCTCTTCTTACTGGCTGTCGGAGTAGTGAGTCTGGTTGTCACCTTCAACTTTGGCAAGGAGCAACTTTCCTTTCGGCTACATACTCAGCTAGGACATTTTTATGCAAATTTTTCTCATTACGTTGTCGCCGGCTTCATTGTACGCTTGTTATTGTTGTGCTCTTGCTGTTGCTGTCTTGTTTAATTCAAAGTTATTTTCCAAGTGAATTTAATTAAATTAAATATTCAGCACACGCTTCAGCGGAGAGCGAGTTCCATCTCGGATCGCTTAGTTAACACTTTGGCACCTTTTGGTGCCTGATTTTATTTTATTTTAATTAATATTTACGCCCTCAAATCTTGCAATTCTTACACGTTTCAGACAATCCTTTAGGTCTGTAATTAATTACGATCTTTATGAATATTAAAACAAGAAATAGTTGAAAAATATGAAAAATGTGAACCTGAGAGCATAAATAAAATATTTGGAGATTGCGACCGATTTTTTCTATGGCAGCTATATAATATAGTGGTCCGATTTGAAGCGAATATGGTCAGGATGTATAATACCAGCCCAAATGCATATTCTATCAGTTTGGTTAAGATATCAAAAAAATATATAACTTTTACTAAGACTTAATTTTTGATTGAACATCTCTATTGCAGCTATATGATATAGTGGACCGATTTGAACCAAGTTTTGTCCGGATTTATAACAGAAGCCCAGATGCATATTCTATCAGTTTGGCTAAGATATCTTAACAAACAAAAATCTTTTCAATACTTAAACTTCTTTTCGACTTATTGTTCCTATAGCTATATGTTATAGTGCTCCGATCCAAAAATAAAAACTTACTTGATCTGCGTATGGTATACCAAGTTTGAAGTCTCTAGCTCTTATTGTCCCAAAAATCGATTGTCTCTGAAAGACACATAAACATTTTAGTTAATTGCATTTAAAAAATGCGAAATAAATTTTATTGTGAACGAAAAACTTGGGTGTCTTTGAGCCAGGATTAGAGCACTTACTAGCAGTGGGAACAGCTGCCTCAACAGGCCCAAGAAACCACAAAGCCACAATTATGTTGCACAAAGAGAATTTTTGATATATTTGACACAAGGCATAACTTTTAAATATAAATATAATAAAGCCAACGCTTTGGTAAAACGCTTCTGAGAGAGAAAGAGAGGTAGATATAGGTGCTAGGCAAGGTAAGAAGGCGGCCATTTTGTTTATGCGAGGCGCACAAAGGAAAGCAACAGCAGCAATAACAAAACTCAACACCAGCAACAGCAACAGCGGCAACTACAACAATAACAACAATAAAAGCCGCAGCAAGTCAAGAGGCGCCGAGGAAAGCCCAAAGAGCAAAGGAATTGAAAATTGTTGAAGGAGGAACAGAGGTAAATATGAGAGAGAGGGAGAGAGAGAGAGAGAGGAAGGACTATGCGTTTTTAGTGCGAAAATAATTGTGAATTCTGTAAAAGGTTTTTCCTCTGCCTGCACAAAGGTAACACAATGGATGCTGCTCAGCTCAGCTTCCTCTGAGTTCCCTCTCAGCTCCCTCTCAGCTTCTCCTCGGCTCCTGAGAGGCTTTTGTGCGAAATTTGCCTCCTTGCACAACAAAATCCTGCTGGCAATGTGTGTGGCAAAGATTGCAATTTAATTGCAGTTAAATTGCTGGCGATTTGCCAAAATCAAAATCAACAAAGTAAACACACAACTTACACGTAAATATAGCAATTGAAATAGAAATAGAAAAAAAATCTGTATATATATAAACGATGAACGATGAACTCGAGTGGTTGGCTGTCAGTTTCGCAGGCCATTCGCTCAAGTGGAAGAAAGGTTCAGAAATGTATCTAAAGAATACGCATGCTGTGTATCTGTATCTGTATCTGTATCTATAGCTGTACCTGTGCATCTGTTTTGTGTGGGAAGATTGTGAGCAGGCAGGTTGCACTCGAATCTTGAGTGTGGCGTATACAGAGTTTATGTCTATCTCATTATTTGTTTGCCATTTGCAGAGCAAAGCATGAGAATGTCCTTGGGGCACTTATTTCTAGACGAATAAACGCAAATAAATAAATAAATGCATATCAAAATCAAAATGAAAATCAAAATGATAAACTCAGCGAGACAATTTCAGGATACTCTCTCGTAAACACAATCAGGATGCGCTCAAGTGGCTGTTATTGTTGTTCCCGTCTATAAAATAAGCCTTTGCATCCACAAAACCTGAAATCTGGTTAACCGATAAGTATCTATTGGATAGGCTAATTGCCGATACTCGTATTGCTGCAGATTTAATTGTAACCCCTTGACAGATGCTTCTCTTTTGACCTGCGGCAAATGCATTGTGTCTGTGGGATTTATGAGCCAGCTTCACTTTATTGGCTGCATCACCTTGGTTATTTAATTTGGTTATTGTATTCATTGACACAAAAGCCAAACAGTCAGTCGCCCGCTGTTCACGGCATTTGCTTCATGTTTTTATCCCTGGTGCTTTGCCAACTGCCACAACCGGGTAAAACAATGCCCCCAACCACCGTCCACCCACTGTCACTAAACCAAGTGGTTGGCCTAAGCTGCGCCAGCAATATGTTTTAGTCGAGTTTATGAATAAAATTACACGGGATTTGCAACGATAGAGATAGAGAAAGAGATAGAGAGAGAGAGAGAGAGTTGGAGAGAGGGAGATGGGGCCACATATCAACGCCAACGAAGGATGAAGGATAATAAGCGTATCCACTTAATGGTTGCCAGGAGAGAGTGCCAAACACGCGGTCAAATGCAAACGAACAATGAATGAACTCAGTGTTCCTCCGAATCCTGTTGTGGGTTATGGTTGTGTGGGTGTGAGTGTGAGTGTGAGTGTGGTCGGGTGTGCGCCAAAAAGCCTTTGCCTGTAATCAAGCGTAAAATAGTACAATGAATATATCTACAATATATTTATAACAATGGCCAGCAAGCTGCGATCATGGTATGGGAAAACTCCCGATTGTCAGTTGGCAAACAAAAGGACTTTGCAGCACACGCAGGTTAATGAGTTCTACGGTTAACACAGCTCTTCACACAACAGAAAGAGACAGAGACAAAGACAGAGAGAGAGAGAGTGTGTGTGTGTCGATGCCAAGTGGGCGGTGGGCGGTGGGTGGCCAGTCACACATTGCTTACATGCAAAACAGATTAAAGTAACAAGAAGCAGACAGGATACAGAATACAGAATACAGGAGACAGGAGACAGGAGACAACGGGAAATCGAGTATGTGAGTTAACTGCCAATCGAGAGGGCTGCTTATTAAGTTGCTTATAAACTGGAGATTCTGATTTCATTAGCAAAAATCTTTCAGTTTTACGAATAACATTATTTTAAATTATATTCAATATTTGACTATTGAGTTTTTCAAGGAATTAGTTAATGCAAGCATAAAACAACCTAATTTCGATATGCTTAATATTGATTATAATCAAGATAATAATGTTTGCATATTTTACCTATAGCAGCTGCATGCTTTATAAAAATAGAGTTTTATAAACACTTACTATAGTATATACAAAATGTATCATATTTCTTTTTGAACTACCAACTAAAAGTTCTTATTTTCTGTATTGAATAAAAATTACTCAATATTTATGAAAGTATTTCTGGCATTATACATTTCCATACCAAAGCTGAGGAAAATATTTGGAGACCCTCTTAGACAAAGTTTGATATAATACGTAGAGTCTAACAAAGGGAATTTGGAAAAGCAATAATCGTTCAGTTAACACTTTTAGCGAAGAGAAAATTTGATTAAACTAGTCCTAATGAAATATTTATATTTTTTGTATGATTTAAATTTTTGTTATTATTTTAAGTTAATTGAGATTTGTCATGCAACCCTCGCGATGGCAAAATGTCAATAAGTTGCAGACAGATTTTAGCTATCTCTCTCAATACCACGCCCAAAAGCAACACACTTTTGTCTAAGTTGTCACTCTTTCTCTCTGTCTCTCTCTCTTTCTCTCTCTCGGTCTGTGCACTTGACATTGCGCATACGCCGTGTGTGACCAGCAGCAATTGTTGCCTTTGTTAATTCCGATCTAGATACCTGTGAATTGAAAAAGATAGATGAAATAATGACTTAATTGTGACTAACAATGATAATCGATAAGGACTGCAGTGCAGTTCTTTAATCGCCAAGAATGTTTGACCTCTTGCTAATTGCTGTTGACCGATAATGACTGTAGGAGCTGTAGGACTGTAGGAGCTTTGGCATCTGGACACGCCCTTAAAGGATGCTCTTGCCAACTGCCATTTGCGGCAACTAAGCGCAATTAATTAGCGGTCCTGTCCACTTCGAAGAGAGAGAATAGAAAAAAATTATATAAAATGTAGGCACTTCACAAAAGAGTGGGGTAAGAGAAAGAGAGAGAGAGTTGGGTAAAGAAATGCAGCTTAATGCTAAATTAATTCCAATTACCACATTGCCTGTCCACCAGCTGCTCATCTGGGCCAGCAACCGACAACGGACAACCGACAAGTGGACAAGTACACTCGACCACAGGCCAAATGCCACCCACCACCCACTCACCCATTCAACCACCCAACCAGTAACGCCCCCAACCTAGAGTCTAGTAATTTAGCAACGCTAATGCGCGGACTGTGGTCAACAAAAGGCGCAGCACGCGCTGACCTCCGTGCCACCTTCGTGACCTCCATGCCACACACCATCCACTAAACAGTTTCAGACCCAAGTCAGGGTCCCTTTTTTATTTGAAATATGAATTCTGAATTATTTGATTTTTCATTACAGACTGAAGCTGCAGTTGTTTGGCTTTGTGCCTGTTCGAAAGATTCGCTAATTAATAATTAATTAAGCTTACAAATTGCCATGCCCACAATTTGCCAGCAAGTCGAGTGAGTAAGAAAATAAATAAAATAAATAAAATAGGAAAAAAGAACTTTCGACTTGTGAAAGTATTCCAATTTTCTAGCATTTCTTTTGCTGCAGAAGTTGGACTAACTTTTGCCAGCACAACTTTTGGCACAATGTGTCGCCTACGTTGGCCAAAACGCCCAGAATGCGGCCACGCCCCCATCGCAGGGTTAAAAAGTTTTTACTGTCGCATTTGTTGGCAACTCGAACAGTTGGCAACTCGAACAGTTGGCAAGTTGGCAAGTTGGCGCACTAAAATGCAGACACACGCTCTGCTGCACATGAGCCTGGTCGAGTGGAGCTTTCGCTGGCAGGTCCTTGTAAGGATTTCCCGCTGCTTCAAAACAAAACGCACGTGTGCCCGCTCCAAACAGTTGCTGCCACCGCTTGCTGCATGCCCCATTCAACGTCATTCAACGGCTGACCTTTCGCCTGCCCCTCACAAACATACATACATAAGTGTATACATATTTTTTTATATACTGTAGTAAACTGTGTATTTTGTGAATGTGGAAAAAAAACTGAAACTGAAAAGCGCAAAACATTTTATATTTAATTGGTGAGTGTGTGGAGTATGTGTGTGTATGGCACCGTCTACTGCTCCTGTTTTTCTGGATTCCCATTGCCCATCCAATTGAGTTTCAAAGTTGCAATTAGAGCAGCTTCAATGAGCGACCGCCACTGACCCATTGGGGCATGCAACGTTCCGTTCGTACAATGGAAACAGTTGAGACTGGACTCCAAAAGGACCAAGGACCAAGGACCAAGAACAGAAACAATGCGTATCAAAAGAAACATATCGCAGACCATTAAACTCCAAAACGAACGTTTCATAAACAAATACAAAAGAGTCAAATTGAAATAAATGTAAGGAGAGAGAAAGAGAGAGAGATAAATGATATTAGGGGTGTGAGATGGCGGTAGAGTAGGGTTAAGAAAGAAAGGGAGTGTTACAGTAAGTGAAACACAGAGAGATCTATGTATACATACAATGGCTACCAATTAAGAACATCTTTGAAATCATTCTGCACTACAAGTATCTTTCTCGTATTATTACGAGGGTCAAGGATGCTAGACACTCGACCCCATTTATATGGTAAATATTTCATTACTTTAATATGTAAAGATTTTAATTATTTATTTAGCAGTTTGACTGTAATGTAATTAATTGTTTTGATTTATATTTAACATCTTATCTTAGGCATTAAATATTTAAACGGATTATCTCTTAGTTAGTAAACTAAAAATAAATCATTGAATTTACATCAAGTTTTAAGCATAAAAAAACTGCAAGAATTAAAATTGAAAATAATGCCCTACAACTATTATATGAAAATATCCTAATTCTGGATTCGATAAAACCCAATTAAATTGTGTTTTTTTGATACAAAATCATGTTATCAATTTTCCAGATATTTCTTGATGATGTTTCTGACAGATGACTTTTGCAATTCGATGTGTTAATGTGCACAATACACAATGTTCAATGGGGAACAATCATTGCAATTCGCTGAGATCTTTGAAACTACGTGTATATGGGAAACTAAACAAACCGAGAGTCAAAAACCGAATGCAAATCAAATGAAAAATCAAATTGAATTCACTTTGCCTTTGACTATGAGTATAATACGCCCAAAGCCCTCGATCCACGAAAAGTGTCAAGTGTTTATCGATGGGCAATGCCAGCCGGAAGGATGACGATGATGAGGTTGGGGATGATGATGAGGATAAGGTTGGGAATGACGGCTACGTCGTTGATTTCTTTACACGACATTTAATTGAGAAATAATTGAATAGGTCGTGTAAAGTGTTTGTTTGGCGTTTGCGGTCTTACGTATCGATAAGCCCGCCGCAATGAAATTAGCTTTGTCAAACGTGGCTGACATATGCACGGGTTGAAGCTGATGAAGTTGAAGTTGAAGTTGAATGGTGCGGAAAGATGTATTGCAGCGTGAAAACGACACAGCGAGTTGTTAATGAAGTAGTCACAGTCAACGGAGAAAGTCTTCTTTCATACATACACATCGAAATATGCATGTAAATAAGTACATATGTATGTGCCTTGCCAAGACAAAAACAAAGTGAAATAGGTAAAACACCAATCAAAGATGAAAAACAAGATGAAATTTACGTTTGATTGCCAGATCGAAATGTGCAATCAATCGTAAGCTTATAATTGCAGTTGCAATTTAGACTACTTATTGTGGGAAATGGTGTATGAGCTAAGGATTCATGTGTAAGGACTTTCAGCGCAGACCGTTTGAATTAGTTTACATATATGCGATTGGAGCAGGAATATACTGTACAGAGATTACCAACTATTTCATTATTATTATTTTAATCACATTGTTCAATCAAAACAAATACATACTCTAATTCTAGCTAATAATTCGAATTATTTAATATGTCATATGTGTGTCTATAACCATTAAGTAAAATTACAATTTAAATACAATTAACCTTTATATACAATTATTTTTATGTTTGTGTAAACGTATTTGAGTGTGCTACAGTTATGGTTTGAGCCACAGTTTTGTACAAAATTATATTTATACATATGAAACAAAATAAAAAAATAGTTTAATATTTGTTTTCCATTATTAGTAATTTTAAAGAGCAATAGCAGTTTTATGGAATATATACGCAAATATCACATTCTTTAATCTTTAATCTTTAAAAATTAATTTAATAGTGCTGTTTTTGTTAGATACAAAAGATAGAAGATAAATAAAAATAGTATTGCTATAACAAAGCAAAAATAAACAAATAAACAGGTCATTTCACAGGCTAGTTAACAGCGTACGCGATTTGACAGCTGCGTACTCTTCCTGAAAGTAAACGCTAGTTTATAATTGACTTAAAGATACAGATTTGATAGTAGTGACTATGAGATACTCTGCTTGATTCATTTATTTAATAAATGTCAACTAAGACAGCAAACTTTAAATTAAGTTTAACGATAATAAAAAACTAAATTAAAATAAAATTATAAGTACATTAGCTTCAGATCATATAATAATAATTTAATTAAAATTAAAATAAAATTAAAAATAAATATACCATTTTTTTAACTAATATGCTAAACTTATTATTATATAGAGGAAGCAAGTACAATTCAAATCTGGTATCTTTGTTGATAATCTCTGAGAACGATGAGACATGCTTTTTATTGATCAGGAATATATATATGAAAAATAAAATGTAGAAAACTTGGAATGAACAACAGTAGTGGTATTTTCGGTGTAGGCCTGGTCATTAGAATCGACGCACTATGAAGCTATGATGACATAATGAGAGCTATTAGAATCTTGGCGTAGATTTCCATGAATTCTAGGCTAATGTCAATGACGACGATTTAATCGAAACTGGTTTTTCTCATTGCGTGATTCTATATATAGAAGAGATTTACAACGTGCAACATTTTCAGTGTGTTGACAGTCGGTTGAGTATGGTGTGTCAATTGGAACTGTGTCTACTCTTCTGTTGCTGCCTTCTTGGCCTTTTTAATGGTCTGGCAGGTGGAGCAGCCTTTAAGCCTGCCTGGGAACTGCCCACAATGGAGCAAATGCAGGACAGCCTGCAGAGATGTCAGATTAAAGCTGCTGGTGAGGATGCTATTATGCTGAGGTGTCTGGTGGAGCAACTGGGTCTATGGACGGACGAGGAGGGCTACAATGCGAAGCGCATAGCAAAGATCTTTGCGGCCCAGAGGCAAATGGAGGAGCTGATGGTGGTCATCGAGTACTGCAACAATAAGGAGCGACGAGAGGAGCAGCCAGCACAGTGGGCCTTGGAGGCCTACAAGTGCGCCACTTCGGGCCGGTTTGGAAGATGGGTCAAGGAGTATGTGAAGCAGCAGCAGCAGAGTTACAAATAAACAATCATTTTATTAAACAAATTGAACTTGTGTGCAATTATCAGTGTTCTGGAAATGTCCTCTCTGTAGAGTCTAGGGTCCTAGACCTTGACGCTTTGCTGCACGAGCTGCAGGCTGGAGCGCATGAAGCACATGCCTCCACGGTAGGCCCAGGTGCAGGCATCGCTGCCCTGGGAATTATTGTCCGCACAGGCGGCGATCTTCTGGTGCGTCTCATCCGTGTGGTCGACGGCACTGCCGTTAGCCAGTTGCTCATGCACCTTGTGGACATCGAATCCGTGCACAGCATCGAAGAAGCCAAACTGCTCAAAGACGCACTTCATATAGCAACGGGTCTTCTCATCATCCGGATACTGCCACTTGACGTACTTGGCCACATCTTCCGGGGTGGCATGCACCTGCTCGGAGCAGACACTGCGGAATTTAACCAGATCCTCATGGGTCTTCACCACATAGCCAGCGCCATGCTCATGATGATGATGATGATCATGCTCATCGGCCAGAGCCACCGCCAAAGTCAGCAGCAGAATGAAAACTTTCATGGTGGAAATACTTGTTGTATACAATGAAGATGCCCGGATTGCAACTGCAATTTTTGCTGCAATTGCATTTATATTTATAGGTTACCAGCTAGACAACAGCTGGAAGTCACCTTCTAAGGTCAACATAAGTGATTGACTGCTTTATTGATTACCTTATCATTCGGTTAAAGGTCGCTGCGACCATCTCATAGATAGAGGACAGTCTAGTAAATCAAGCCCAAAATAGGCTACTCCTATCAAGCATGCACAGAAGTAAACAAATAAAAGACAATACTGATATTTTAAGTAAATATTCAGCATATTCTACTCATATCAGTAAAACACAGAAGTAACTAAGAAGTCACTGATATTTTAAATCAATATTTCAAATTAAAACTTTCCATTTCACAGCAATGCTGTGATAAGATCTGTTTTTTGAAAATTCTATAAATGAAAATTTTATCAATAATAAGAAGAATATGTTAATTTGAGATTGCATTGAAAAACAAAAACAAATGATTCGTTTGATATAATGTGCTGCAAATCAGAACGTTTAATTAAGAACAACACAGATTTAGTATGTGAATTAATTTGAAATCAGCTGATTGCGATTGGAAAAACAAATTTAACGTATTTTTTCAGAATGCCCAACCGAAACTGATTAGCCACCTAGCGATCAAAAGGGGAACCAAAGTCACAGCAGCGGTAAAAATTTCCGATCTGGCTTGATTTTTTTGGCGAAGGCGAAAGTTTGCCGATCTGGTTTGATTTTGTATTTTAGGTTTTTTCTATTTTTGTACCTTTTTTCGGACTTTTTTTTATATTCTAGAATTTTTTTAATTTTTGCATATTTTTTTTTAGAATTTTCTTGATTTATTGATAAAAGTTTTTTTATCTCAAAATTAAATTTCCTTATCTTCTCTTCCTGGGGGCCGACTAACTTGAAATCTTCATTAAAATGCTAATTTTAATTTAGTCTAATTTCTAAATTTTAATTTTCATCAAATTTTTTAATAATTATGAGTTTTTTTAGTTTTTAAATGTTGAATTTTAAATTTGACTAAAAGCGTCATCTGTGGTTCAAATAAAAATGTGTCGCCATCTAGCGTTCAAAGCAAACCTACCGCTTGCACATGTTATAAAGCTGTTAGCTTTTGCAAGTTAGCAATAAATTAGTATTTTATGCGGTATTCAAGTTTAAAATTGTATACGTTAGGTTTTTAAAACTGAATGACTCTAAAATTGATTGTAATAATTTAATAATTAGAAATAAAGAAGTACTATATCAGTAAGATTCATTTGCTAAACTCAATGAAGTTATTGAGTTATTAAGTTATCTTATTAATTATTAAAATATAAACACAAATAATACTGCGTCTAACAATTTACAGATTTAGGCGCAATTATGATTTAAGAAACTTTTCTATCAGTAGAAAGCTTTGCAGGCATGCCTGGTAGACAACAACAACAACAACAAGTACTGAACTACTACCTGACAGAGAAAGATGCCACGAAAAGTTCAAAGACTCATTATGCCAATCAAACAGGCAGCAAACGTAAAAAGGGAAAGCGAAAGTTCATGCAATAAAGAAAACGCAACAGGAGGCAGCACCAGCAACAATAACAACAATAACAAAAACAACTGCAAACAACTAACAACAACAAAATATCTTCAAATTGTTGATTGACCCCAAGAGCTGTCGGCATATCTGGTCGAGAGTGGGTGGGGAACACAGCTGACGGACCGACACTTATCGCCTATGTTAGTGAACGTGTCTGCAACATAGTGGGCAACAATCACAAATGGCTAACTGTGTGATACCCTGTAATTTAAACAAAAATTTAAATAAAAGTATATTTTACTTAGCCTTAATAAATAAATAAATACTGCATACAAAATACTGAGGAAAATTACACTTTTTTTCTATTAGTCAATATACCTTTCTTGCTTCTAACAGGCAGTGAGGGTATAACGATCAAGCAGGGAAACAGCCGGGCAGGGAAACAGAATAATTGCTGTTTTGGATCAAACAACAGGTAAGCAGCAACAACAAAAATAAACACAATATGAAAAGCAGTTCTTGGACATTACAATGAAAGTGAAACTACTCGCAGCTAAAGCTCATTTGTTACTATATGGGCTAGAATCGAAGGCGTGACTGGCCGGGTCTGATCAATTGCTGATCAGTCTCATTCTCTCGCTCATTATTCTAGACTTTCGCTCAGTTAACTGCATTCAATCGATTGCGATGCCAGAGCAATTAAATCAGTGGTAATCAAAATGCAACAAAATGTATTTTAAATTAGTTGAGTAGAGTAGACCACACGGAAGTTTACATACCCTAACAATCTGTCATAGCAAGTTTACCTAGAATTTTTTAAGAAAATATATGCTGAAAATAAAAGAATAAAATAATTTAATTCAAACTAATCTAATCAATGCTTAAATCTTATGAATATTATAGTAATTTTTATTACTTTGTAGAAACAATTTATATTGCCTACTGGTTTTTATGAATATTTATTAATATAAACTAAACAAGTGAGCTTCTTTAAGGATAAGCAAATATTTTATTTAAATTAATAATATAATAATCTATCCTTTTTGATATATGTTTTTTAAATTCTATATTACGAATCCTTGCTGTTGTCAAACTGAATGATCGAACTGTGATACCCCAGTGTAGGAGGGTCCTCAAAACTAGGCCATTTGCAAGAAGTTCCTGCAGAGCGCCATAAAGCTCCATTGCCAAAGGCAGCAGCAAGAGCAGCAACAGCAGCCATTTACTGCGCCGCAACGTCGACGTCGGCGTCGCTGCTGAGTGTAAAGGTATAAAAGGTAGGAGACCGCCCAGTTGCTCGCTCAAATCCAATAAGAAACGCGCGTGCGCAGCCGCCGTCAGTTGAACGTCAGCAGCCTCCGTGCCAACTCGTGTATCTCGTGTCTCTCGTGTATTTCGTGTACTTCGTGTCTCTATCGTCAGCTGCAAAGTTAGCTAGAGTGCGATTCGTTGGCTTTATTTAAGTTGCATTTAGTTACGAGTAGTTTTGCATGTGGAATATATTGCAATATAATTTATAGCAACTTGTTTTCAAAGTCATTACGTGTCGTGAGGCAGCCTCAACAAATTGTGCATTTTAAAAGTACTCACAAACTGAACAACAACAAATAAAATATATAAGATAAAATACAAAGAAATAAACGAAATATAAAATAAAATACCCAGTGCAGTTGACGATTTATGCGTTATTTTTTTTTGGACATTTCTTAAGCTTCCTGCAAGTCGCATATTCTCCGGACACAACTTGCATACGAAAATCCCAATCGACGGACGGCAATGCAAATGACAAAGGTAAATGATGTCTTGATTGGGCATTGATAAAGTTATTGGTGTTGGAATTGGAGTTGGAATCGAAATTGGTATTGGTATTTGTTTTAGATCCCACGCTTCCCATTTTGAGCAGCACTTTCACTTTTAGTGCGAGCCAGGTTTAAGGTTACATTAGTAACCATTTTATTGCCTTTGAACTGGTCTGATCTTTTAGCCCTGACTCTGATTGTGGCAGTTGGCTGACTCAGCCCCAGTCTAACATGCAAAACTGGCAAACTGGCAATGCAAGCCAAGAAATAAATAGGAACGAGATCAAATATGTCAAACGGACTAGCCTCAAATTTGAAAATCATTCACTCGTAAGAAATTTATCTAAGATAGCTAAAAACAATCTTAAGACTTAAATCGAATTACACAATACTTTTTACTGCTATTCAGTAGTTCGGTACGGAGACATGTTCAGGATCCTCTGAACCTTAGCTTTTCATACATTCAAATAAATAATTAAATTACTATAAAATAAATGTATAGATAGTTAAGTAAGCATAACAAATTTGAATTGTTCTTCCAAACTTATTTATTCAAATTTTCGAATTAAATTATATTCTCACTTTTATACTTTTTAAAATCAAGCTGAAATAAATTGATAGAAAGTAAATAGATATCAGAAATTTGCATTGTTTATACCAACTTATTGAAAAATGAAATTTAAGAAAACAATTTTATTATTATTTTGGAATTTTTTTAAAATTAAGCCGAAATAAATTGATATTATAACGATTATAATAAAGTGGGAAATCATTGACATTATTTGTTTCAAATCTAACATTTTTTTCAATGAACTGGTCACACCCACATTGTAAGGCTGTTAATCGTCAATTGAAGCTTAACTTTTAAGCCTAAACACATCCAGGGCCAAGAGCGTGATCTTCAAAGGCGACCCGCAGCATCTCGTGCATCATTTTCAGCTAACATTTATGTGGTTGCTGTTGTTGCTGTTTGTTGCTTTTTAACAAGCCACAAAACTCGTACTTTTGGCACTTAAGCTGCCCCAATTTCGAGCATTGAAGTGCACTTACACTTCATCATCATCATCATAATGAACATAATGATCATGATCCGCTCATGATCGGCACGAGCTGAGCAATTGCTGAGTGAGTGTGTTGTTGTTGTTGTCGTTGTCGTTGGTCTGATGTTTGTTGATTCAATTTCAAACAATTCGATTCATTTCACTGCCGTACACAAGAGCACAAAAGCCAAAAGGAAAAGCGTTGAAAATTGGTCTCTGATCTTTCAATTGATGCTCGCTTGCTTCGTTTTGAAAGCCCACAAACAGACGGACAGACAGATAGACAGACAGACAGACTGGGAGCAGGCGCAATGCTTGGCGAGCAATCACGAGCTGGTGCGTGGGTGGAGAATGCTTTTCTTTCTAGCCGTGTCCATGGGCCATGGCAAGGCAAGGCAAGGCAAGGAAAGTCAAAGTGAAATGAATGGAAAGCAAAGCCAATTACTAACTAACTCTGAAACGATAGAGTAGCAGAAGGAGTAGGAGCTGGAGGAGAGCTGGAGGAGGAGCCCAGCATAAATGTCTCTTGGTAATCTGAGCACAGTCGTTGCGGATTACAAAAGCAATTGAGAGTGCCAGGCGTGCGCAAATGCAAAGATCAAGATCAGTGGAAACTCGGTCACAGATCACAGTACGAGTATGAATATGAATATGAGTACGAGTACGAGTATGTGAGTGTGTGTGTGAGTGTATGTATGAGTGAATATGAGTGTGAGTATTCGTCACTTCATGGGCTAGCGCATTTCCATGCCAACTGGCCAACTTGTTAAACCGGACCTATGACCAAAGCTCCAGATCACAGATCACAGATCACACATGGAGCTGCCAATGGTAAAGGCTCAAAATTCCAAAGCACAGCCCATGCGATCGCTGTTCGTTGTCCGTCCGGTTTGATCGGCTTCATAGTAATCCAATTAAAGGAACAATCTACATTTCAATTCAAAACTAATGAACTGTAGTTAATTCTCAACAATGGCCGCACATGTGTTGATTGTTATTGCTGTTCTTGTTGTTTTTATTAAAGTTAAACTATTGCAATACTTGTAGCTTGGGGATCGAAGCGAATCGATCTCTCAATCGCTTAACTGGCATTTGAAAGTCATGAACACTTGGCGATGACGTCGAATTTGTGGCCAGCGCCAAGCTTCCAGTATTACTAAGAAACCAGCGACCAGCGCCGGCTTCCTAGTCTATAGTCGGTCCCCAATAACCCCGACTTCCGTCAAGGTTCGCCGCCCCAAGAAATCTGTACAATTGTTAACAATTCATTGATTGATGATCGATCTGGCGATCAATTAAACAGCGTTAAATGACTTAGTGACAAATCATGGACTTGTATACAATTGAAGTGAACTAATTCCTCTCCAATCTATTTTCAGTACGGTCTAGCAATCTTGCTATTGGCGCTAGCTCTCTGCGTCGGTTCCTCTCATGGAGCGCGTCGTCTGCGCAAGAAGCCAAAGGTCTACAATGCCCTAATCACCACAGACGACAACCTGACCTCGAGTCGGGCATATCCTGTCATACAACCCACAATACACGAACCGGGCTATGCACCCTTTGGACCCTATAATCCCTTTGGCTTCTACAGTCCACCACTGGTGAGATTTGGGCAACCTTTAGTGCCTGGACTGGCGCCCAACGAGCGGGTAAGTTGACATAAGTAACCACTGTAAACTCCGACTGATCATTATCTATTATAGCTACCATATCCCCTGCCAACTGGTAGTCAATATCCGCCCATCTACACGTCCTACGATCCCAATCAGCCCAGCATTGTGCCTGCGGAACGGCAACCACCGCCACAACCAGAGTTGACACCTCAATCTCCGACAGCAGACGAGTCAGAGCCCAAGGAGATTATGTCCAAGGATCAGTTACCTCTGCCGCTTAACGAACAGGGTCTTCCGCCTGTTTTAATTCCACTGAATTCCCAGTACAATGGCCAGTCCATGCATTTGCCGCCCTATGCCTACAATCAATATCCGGTAATCTACGATCAGGCGGGATTTGTTCGCCAGCAAGAGAATTATCTGCCACCCTACGATTACTACCCTAGCCAAGGTTATCCAACGCGTAGTCCGGCACCCACTGCACCACCGATGCAGGCAGCGCAGCCTCCGCAGCCTCCACAGCCGGAGGTGCAACCACTGCCCCTGGACAACTTGGATTCCACGCCCAGCTTTGATGATATCAAAAATGGCTCTGAGAACAAGAATAGCGATGTGCCCGACGTACCGCCTCCTCCAATACCTTCCGGTCCAAAGCGCCCCAGGACGACAGACAATTAAGGCGTTAAGTAACATTATGGGCTTTATCCCACTCAAAGTATACACGTATTTATTACCATTTTCTCTTAAGCATTTCGATATGATTGTCGTTTAACCCATAAGTTTAGTAAGTGTTCATCAAAGATAATAAATAAAAAAACAAAATAAAATAATGAATACCGCAGAAGCGGTGAATGAACTTGGTAGACTGGACTCTGGGGAAATGGTTTGTTGATCTCCGGATGCCTTTCTCTGGGGATTTGATTACGAGTATCTGTATCTTTCAATAAATGCGGGCCTATAAATGCTGCAAAATCAGCAGGAATTTCACAGTTTGCATTCAGAACTTTTCACTATGAAATTCACTGTGCTGTTGATTCTGTGCTTTTGCCTATTAAGTTTGGGTAAGTGGGAATATATTATCATTTATTTTCCTGGCACTTAAGCATCAATAAACCCCAAACAGCCTACGGCAATGCCATAGTTGCCACCAAGCCACCATTTGTGCGCAGCCGTTATAGTCTTCGTTGGCGCAAAACAACAACAACTGCCATCCCACAGAGCACCACAGGTCGTGTCATGGAGCTGGCCAGCTCAACACAAGCTCATCCCAAGCTTGGCACCTCAACGGCCAGTCCAGACTACGATTATTATGGCAACGGAGAAGCTGACAACATGTTGCATAAATAAATAACTTTGTCGTTGCTGTCACAATATCTATATACAATACATTTTCAAATATGTAAATTTCATAAATATTCAATAACAAATATACAAACATATTACAAGTTTAAATTCAAATTCATTCGGTCAAATTTAAATTCAAATTCAATCAGTCTTGAGTCTGGCGGTAACTGCGGTAAGAAGAAGCAGCAATAAACAGAGCTTTGTTAGGTTGCCAGATCGGTAAATTCTGCAGGGTGGCAACCTTTGAACCGGGTGGCAGTTTTCCTAGCCAGTGCTGGCAAGTTTGGGGGGGGAACAATTAGCTGTTTCTCTTAAATTCTGTTAAATTGTTGTTAATAGGCACTTCTTACCGAAAATATTAAAAGCAAAAATTGGCTGATATATATTTAAAATAGCCAAATTTCCTGCTAATAGCAATTTTGAAATTTTTCGAGCAAACGTATTCTGAAAATAGCCAGATCTAGCAATAAAGTAGCGAAGTATGCAGCAGTGTCTCCCCCCCTAGAAGTGTAAAAACATTGATGTTTTGTCCAGTTATTATTAAAATAAATGTTTTTGTCGTTTTCTCTCTCTGTCGTTTGCGAGGATTTTTTCTTAGAGATGATAAAAAAAACATCGTTGATTTGAATTACCCATTCGATGTTTTTTAAAGTGAAAAGCATCGGTGTTTCTCCACCTCTAACATCCCCCTCCCACCCGTTGTAAACCAGTTTGGCAGAATGTTATTAACAAATAAGTGTGCACATTATGGATTGGGCTTTCAAAAACTTGCAAATCTGCTTAATAAGCGAACTACAATTTATTGGCTGGTAAATGCCGCCGGTTTAAAGACAACAACAAAAACATTGAATGCCAGCGGATGGAGAGAAGGGAGCGAACGATTGTGGTGGTGAGTACCAGCTGAGATTTACTCCAAGATTGAGCAGCTTTGTTTGCGCGCAGCAGCAGCAGATATGCGAGCTCAGTTCTATGCCCGACGTCAACGAGAGCAGCAGCAACAGGTCTTGGCAATTGGAGACCTTACAGCAAACAACAAGCACGCACATTAACCACAAAAGCAGCTACTAAACGCAAAATGGTGGTAAGTGAAAATCTGGTTCATTCATTTGAATAAGCAATACAACAAATTTGATACCTCGACTTGAACACCCATTATCTTTTGGGGGCACGCGAGGTCAGCACTTGATCCCAAGGCCAGCGAAAGTATCAGTCAAAGCAATCAACACAAACAGTCAGTACAAGAACACCAAGTTCACATAAATACATACATATTATTCTCTCACAGGCCAAACTAAATGAACAGGAACGCAGCGAAAAATTGCAGCCATTGTTGGATGCAGGCTGGACAATGGTCGAAGGACGTGATGCTATCTACAAGGAGTTTCTGATGAAGGACTTTAATCAAGCGTTCAGCTTCATGACAGGTGCTGCCTTGCTGGCTGAGAAAATGAATCACCATCCGGAGTGGTTCAACTGCTACAACAAGGTGCAGGTCACTTTGAGCACCCACGATGTCGGTGGCCTCAGTGGCCAAGACATTCGCATGGCCAAATACTTTGATGCCCAGGCCAAGTTGTTAAATTGTTAAATCATTTTTTTCTTTTTTTTAAACTATTTTGTTTATATATCTCACTATTGAAATAAATAATTAGCCCAACATGGTCTTACTTAATATTTGATAGTCCGCCTCCTCCAAAACGTCGGGCGAAGTTTCATCCGTGGTGTACCCAAGTGTTTTAAAGAACATTAACGAGTTTTCATTATTATTTAAGACGGTAAGCATAATTTTCTCCAGCTGCCAGAAGCGGGCACATAATTCAAGTGTTTCCATCATGTATTTTCCAAGTCCTTTTCTACGATACTCAGGCGCGATTTGTATCTCATAGCTAGCTCGAGAAACAGAACGGTTAGTTTAGAAATTTACCTTTTACACTAAATATATTTACCAGTAGAGCACGCTATCGCCATTGTCCATATCGAAGCGGAACATTGTGTAAGCCACTGGTTGATTCTGTTGATTCAGTGCAACCAAGAAGCGTGCCCAGTTCTTGTTGAGTTCCGCCTGTTTTATTTTGGGCTTCCATCCCATTTTCAATTGCTTGTAATAGGGGCCGACATTCTGTTCCGCTAGTTTAAATGTCCATTTAAGAGTCTTGGCATCCATGTCGCCTTTGGCGCGGCAATATAGTTTAAACTCCTCCGATGTGTTCGATTTGTAGCTATCGCATCGTACCGGCAGGTTTTCAAGAGGGTTTTTTGCACGGGCGGCAGCTTCTATAGATTTGTGCTTTGCAGAGGCACTAAGCTCATCCCGATTTGTCATTATTTGCAGTCTTGTTTATAACTTAACAGCGAATCAATATTGTTTATATGATTATTGTTGTAGAGAGCGTGTGTTGCACTAAAAAGCGGGAAGCCAGTGTTGACAAGCATCCATGCAAAATGCAACTCTGAGAATAATAGTGTTACTAAACACTAGTCTATCAACAAGTAAACAAACAACTCATCTACTTTGGATATTTTAATTTTTACACACTTGAAATAGCTTTATTCTTTGCAAATTACGAAGGTGAAATTGAGCCGAATACTTTCACATATAACCACTGGTAAAGAAATATAGGATTTGTCAACGTACATACACAAGAACATATAATTTTTTGCTGACGTATTCGCTTGTTTTTCAGATTTATAAACAAACCGAATTTCCCATTAAATCCAATGTTTAGGAAGTTAAAACCACAGGTGGCTCCACCACCCGCAGCCCCCACAGTAGAGGAAATGCTCGCTGATATTGACACATTTGAAATATGCCAGCCAGCAGGAAGTACCAACGTTAATAGCAGTGCAGCTTTTGAGCATGCACTGCTCACTGAACCAGAGAATCTGTCCCTTGAAACATGGTGGCAGGTGTTTGACGAATATGACCAAAAAGTCAAGAAACTGGAGACTATGGAGGGAACATTGGACGCACAGAAAGAAAAGCTACTAGCATGTAAAATAAAACTAGAGAAAAATGCCAAAGATCTGCGTGAAGGTATCAGTAAGCAGCAGACGTTAATTAAAGAGGTTATTGATTGTTAACCAAATGGAAAAATTGTTTAAAAATAATTTGGAAAGCGTTTTACTTTCGCCTATCGATATCTGTTTCGATGACATTGCAATCGATGACAACATATACACAGCACGTATTATCGAGTATAAAGTAAGGCAGAGCTCAGAAAGTATCGATACTAGTTACCTGCAGCCGTTTTATATGTGGGGAAAATAAAGTAATTGTTTTTAAAATCATTGCAATAAAATGCAAGTGTTTAATTAAATAGAAAGTGAGTTTCGTGAATTGAAGCATCGCTTTAAATAAAAAGCGTGAAACCTTAGAACAAAATATTTATTTTCGAGCCATGAATAAGCCAGGGAACAGGTTTAGGCCAGAAAAAAACTTGGCTGGCTTACCATTTACGCCACAGCGTTAATGGCAATACAACAGCGAGCGGAGGTCGATTGTTTAGTGTGTGTGTGAGTGTGTGTATATGTGTTAGTGTGGTTGCTTTAATATTTTACCTGTAAGTTAGCCCAAATCCAATTACCTAAACGAAAAAGTGCAATAATTGCTGTGGGTAACTAAAACCCTTCTGCTCTGACTAATTGAATTTTACGTATTTGGTTTTTGGCTAACAAAACATAAACAGTGGCAGTAACAAACACTTAAAGAATACACAAACACAAACACATACTCAGAGCAACGGATTATTATTCAATTGAATAGTTGACAATATAAAAAAAAGAATGCAATTCATTGAATGACCAAATAGAAATGTTTGCAAATAAAGAAAAAAAGCAACAACAACCAACCGACTAACAGTAATTTTCACGGGCACACAACACAAGCAAATCGTACGTGTAAATGTGTATGTGTTGTTTATGCGCGCATGCATGAGTGTGAGTGTGTGTACGTATGAGTGTGTGTGAACAAAGTGCTAATGAGATGCTGAAGCTGTGCTTCTTCTTTAAAGCAGTTTGTTGCTTTTGCCATTTATGCAAAAATACGTAAATTTTGAACAAAAGATGTACATACATATTTTTATTGTTTTCAACTGTTGCGAATTTCGCTTGCTAACGAACTCGCTGCAAAAGGTGAAAGCAACTTTATTGTTGTTGCTGATGCTGTGTGGATTTATATGAATTACACAAATACATACATACATACATATAGTATGTATATTTTTAAAGTGCAATCTCAGCCATATAAAGCTACCGTTAATGCAATCAAGTCGATTAAACTCATTCTTTTATTCTTCCTCAACAGCAGCAGCAACTACGCGTGAGATGTCGCGGCTGTAACGGATTTTTCCCAGTTTGGCAATTCATATTGGCAAAACAACAACTGCTGCAATAATGTAAGAGACGGAGGCTAACAAAGGTCAATCTAAGCCAATAAACCCAGCCTAGAACTAGTTAGGTTTCCACACACACACACACACACACACACATACCCATACACATAAATACAAATACACGTAGTCACAATAATCATGGGTTGGTTGCTAACGCTCCTGGCGCTGTTGTTCTCTATCAACGAGCTGCTGGCAGTTCCAACTCCGCTCAAGCTACCAGGTGAGACCAATCAGAGTAAAGCTAATATAACATCTTGATTGTAATCATTTGTTTGTGACTCAACAGGCTACACACACAAACTGACGCCATACATTAAGCACTGGGAGGCAGCGAATTTTGATCGCTCGGTGCTTCAGGTGGCTCAGCAAAGGCACTTGGAGCAGGCGCGTGCTCGCCGAAAACGTCAAGTGAATTCCTCAAGTGGGCTGGGACTGGCGCACACAATACGATTGAATTTCTCTGCACACGACAGGTGAGTGGGTGGCGTGTTCAACTGCATTCCTTATAAATATTCACACTCTCATTCTTTTGTTCACAGAGACTTTCTTTTGGTGCTGCGTCAGCAGCCAAATTCGGTATTCGCAAATGATGTGGAAATCGAAAACACACTGGGACCCATCGATTACGATGTGTCACGCATTTATACGGGCAGCTTGGAGGACGATGAGACTGCCCATGTCCAGGCGATACTCACAAGTGATAATCTGCTGGATGGCACCATTGAAACGCAAGCTGAGCACTATTACATTGAGCCAGCGCAGCGTTACTCACAGCAATTGGCGGAGAGTGGAGTGCACAGCATTGTCTATAAGCTAAGTGATGTAAATATGCAGCATCAGAATTCATTTGCAAGTGGTTTGTCATCAAAGTCGCCCATTAAAACTCATTGTGCTAGCGAGAGATTGAGGCAGAAACGTTGGTTACCTGAGGAGGAGGTAAGTAGCTGTTTTTAATTTTGATAGAAAGTGTGCTAATTATTGTACCATTATTTGCAGCATGTCACTGTTCCAACTTATAATCGCAATCCTCCTCTTCCGCTGGATCTAGAGGTACCCTACAACGATGATTTTCGCGTTCTTGCCTCTGAGGAGGATCGCAGCGATGAGGAACCTAAAAGATCCACATCAACAACAACTATCCGCAGTACAGAAAGTTTTCTGGCGACGCTAACGAAGCCCACACCCAATCGCAATATACTTGTAAATAACTATAATCCCTCCAATGTTGGCGATAGCAGTCGAAGCTATAATGGAAACAGCAATACCAATTCAAATACCAACAACAACAACAACAATGTGCGCAAATTGTACACGAAGCATAAAAACATCATCGTTAGCACCTACAACCGGCCCATAGAGCCAGAGTTTGGAACACCCTATGAGGAGCCGAATGCCAACAACAGCCTGCCAAATAACTTTTTTAATGCCAATTGGACGACACTCTCAATGGGTAACAGCAACGGCGCTAACGATCGCCCTAGCCATAAAACGCATGTAGAGATCATCACCAAGAACGGTGCCACCAAGAAACCCAATATTATTGTAAACAATTACAATCCAGAGATCATCTTTGCACCCAATCCGCACAATCCCAGTTTCAATACCATGCTGATGACGAATCTGTTAAGCGGCCGTGGCGATGATATACATAACTCGCCGCGCCTGCTCTACGATCGCAAGACCACTTGCATGCTTTATTTGCAGGCAGATCACACATTCTTCCAGAAGATGGGCAGTGATGAGGCTTCCATTGAGGCCATCACGCGCCACGTTCAACGCGCCAATTCCATTTATCGAAATACGGATTTCAACAACGATGGAAAACCTGACAACATTACGTTTATGATCAAACGTATTAAGGTCCATAATATGAACGCAATGAAGGATCCCAGTTACCGATTTCCCGGTAATTATGGAGTGGAAAAGTTTCTGGAATTGTTCTCAGGTAAGTTATCATTTGTCCCCACAAGTCATGATTTTTCTCTAACCATTTGTTTCACAGAGGAGGATTATGATGCCTTTTGTCTGGCCTACATGTTTACCTATCGCGATTTTGAGATGGGCACTTTGGGCCTTGCTTGGACTGGCGATCTAAAGAATGCAGGTGGCGTTTGCGAAAAGAATGGTCACTATCGAGGTTCCCTTAAGTCATTGAATACTGGGATTGTCACGCTCTTAAATTATGGAAAACATGTTCCACCCGCCGTTTCCCACGTGACGCTGGCGCACGAGATTGGTCACAACTTTGGATCGCCTGTAAGCATCGCTGAAAACTAATCCATGCTCTGAGGTGATAACTAATCATTTTCTTTACCCGAAATTAGCATGATCCGGAGCTGTGCACACCAGGTGGTGAGGATGGGAACTTTATAATGTTCGCCCGAGCCACGTCAGGCGACAAAAAGAACAATAACAAGTTTAGTGCGTGCTCCTTAAAGTCCATAGAGCCAGTGCTGAATGCGAAGGCACGTTCAATGAAGGGATGCTTCACAGAACCGCAGTCGTCTATTTGTGGCAATGGCGTTGTGGAGCCGGGTGAGCAGTGTGACTGCGGCTGGGAGGAGGACTGCAAGGATGCATGCTGTTTTCCCATGTCACGGCAGCCGCATCTTGATGAAACGCCCTGTACGCTGACTCCCCATGCACGCTGCAGTCCCTCGCAGGGACCTTGCTGCACTACCGATTGCAAGGTGAAGTTTGGGGATAAATGTCGTGACGACAACGGCTGTCGGGATCCCTCATTTTGCGATGGACGTGTGCCCCAGTGCCCACCTTCAGTTAACAAACCAAACAAGACCATTTGCAACAAGGAGTTCGTCTGTTATATGGGCGATTGCACGGGCAGCATTTGCTTGGCCTATGGACTGGAATCATGCCAGTGTATACCTGGACCACAGGATGATCGCATCAAGTCATGCGAGCTGTGTTGCAAACTACCTGGAGAGAATAATCCGTGTCGCAGCTCGTTTGAATGGAACGAGGCACCCTTTGATGTGCCAGACATGTACTCCAAACCGGGAACGCCCTGCAATGACTATAATGGGTATTATATTGTGCTTATTTAATACCTAACATAGCTAATCTGTCTTTAATTTCTAGCTACTGCGATGTCTTTCAAAAATGCCGCGAAGTCGATCCCTCTGGACCATTGGCCACGTTACGCAAACTGCTGCTCTCTGAAGAGAGCATAGCCACGTTTAAAAAGTGGATGCAGCATCATTGGTACACTGTGGCCCTGGCTGCCATTGGAGTCTTTTTGTTGCTGGTATGTGTACTAGACTTGGACCTGCAAATAGAGTCCACTTCTCACCATCTAAAAATGTATTTAATGTTTGACTATTATGATTTAATTTTAATTTTTTATATACTTTATTTTAATGTATACCTAATTTTAATGAATATTGTTTGGAAAGTTAATGCGTGTGGTCACAAGTATCTTAAGGGATCAGTATGAGGCCAATTCAAACGCTATGAGCGAGGGTGAGCCCACATATGAACCCAAGCTGAACCTCGTAAATCGTATTGATAAGCGCTTCATTCGACAATTGATAACAAAGCTAATTTAGAACGCATTTAGACTTGGACTCACGCAGCCATATATATCCCGAATTGCAATCATTAATATTATTTAATTAATCAATTGATTTATTCCTACCCTAGATACTGAGCACAAAGCTGCTGGCGAAACGCTCGAATCTGAAGCTTAAATCGGTGACCATCATTCATAGTGCTACCACGGAAACTGTGCGTCTGCCAGAGAACAACAATGGTGTCATAGTGCACACGGCCGTGCGCACCAAAGTGCCATTCAAGAAGAAGGTTCGTGGTGAGCGCAGTAAGAAGTCTGGAACCGGATTGGGAGCAACAGCAGGAGTACGCTCTAGTGCAGTAACCAAAGGCAGTGCCAGTGCAGAACCAAAGAAAACATCTCGAACACAGGCGCTGGCAAAGAAGAAGCTGAAAACGAGTGTGACGGAAGAGGAGCAGATCAAAAAGTCCAACAAAAAGCTGGGAAAGCATATGAAGGAAATTATCGATTATTCGCAGCGCAACAACAACGGAAACGGCGCCGACGATGGCTCCAATCTATCGACGACCAACAATCATAGCAACACTTTTGGCAAAGTACAAAAGTGGCTATTAGAGTCGCCTATTGTGGCCCAACCACTGTCGCACATAGAGCATAGCTCACGAGTGCGTAATGTGATGAGTAAGTCGCAGTCAACGCCCGAAAGACTAGTGCAGAAAACGCCACAGAAGACTAAATCCATGGGCAACTTGTCCAACGAGAAGGTTAAACTGCAAGTCGTCTACAAGCCTCCCTTTAAGTTTTCGCTGCGTCTGTCCAAGAAGCCCAAGGTGAAAACGCATGTGGTAGGCGTCAACGCTGGCGCACGTCCAAAGCGTACACAGAAGAGCAATGCACGCGCTAGTGGACAGGCGACTACGTCCAAGGGACCGTATACGGAACGAGCTAAGCGGACCGCTCTGTTGCTATGCAATGAAGCAGAGGATGATAATCAAATGCTCACTCTCAACGAACCCAACTATGAGACACTGAAGCCACCAAACCGCAGCACTGAGCATTGCTACGAGAATGTGGAATTGCCCAGCGGCAGTGGAACAACCGATGTAGCAGCCGCATCAAAGCCGAGCAGCAGCAGTAGCGGTGGCAAAATTGCACCTAGCTCAACCCGCGCCAGCCTGGAGGCCACAGCAGCAGGGCAACGGAGCTCCTATCGCCGCTCAAATTCACTGTCTACACACAATCCTTTCGCAGTGGCGCCGCGTCGTAGCAGCAGCAAGGCTTCAAAAAATGAAGCCCAGAGCTCTGGCGGTTCCATTAACTTAACGCGAAACTTTGGGAGCACTCAAAATCTCATCAATTTAAGCCAGAACATGGCCAAGTCCAAAAAACGCAGCAGTCTGAATCTTAAAGCAAGTGCTGCCAAAAATGGCAAGGATCCGCCTACAACAACAACAGGAGCTCCAACGGCGACACCACAGCGCCGGTCTTCTTCGAATGCAAATCTGCGCAGAAACAGCAGCGTCTCCAACTCAGCGCCACAGTCAGCGCCGGTGCCACCGACGCGCAACTCGCGCAACAGCTTCAGTAACATTCCACGCGCCAGTCTTAATGGTCAAAGCGGCGTCTCCTTGTCAGCGGCTTCAGCTGCAGCAGCGGCGTCGTCACTAGCGCCGCCCAGCTTCTCCCGTCAATCGTCTAACAGCACAACGACAACCTCGTCGAGCGCTGGAACGCCGCCTGCCTTGCCGCTATCATTGCAACAATCAGCCTCGACGAGCGCCATGGCAAGCCAAAGGCAAACTGCGCAGCCGATGCGACGCAGTCTCCACAATTTTAGATCGCGCTCAACGGCAGCGACAGCAGCACCTGTACCAACGACGACGACGGCGACGGCAATGGACAACGAATTGCCGTCGGATCTGGAGGTTGTTGTGTCAGATATTGAGAATCTGGTTAGCTAAGAGCAGCGCCATTCCTTTTCATTTCAAACCAACCAAGTGAAAGTGATAAGTCCTAAAATTAGTTATACAAATTGTCGCATAGGTTTAAATGCATATATATATATATATATATATATAAATTTAGATTTGTATATATAAATATACACATACATATATGTATGTATGTACTTTACACTGCCTTAAACTTGCCGTTTCTGCTGAATATGTGAATGCCACGCCAATACATCCCCACACCAGATACTAAAACGACCACAAAATCATTATTAAACGCTATCAACGCTCGTGCTTATGGCTTCATCCCTCCCACGACACAACTTAAAATCCATAAACCACAACACGCTCACCCACCCAATGCCACCGCCACAGCCACCGCCACAGCCACCGCCGAAGCCAGCCGCACTCACCGCACATTGTACCTTTTACTGTTTAACTGTTGTATTGTATTCGTGATCTGTAACTATATCTTGTAACTGTATTTTAATCTAAACCTATAACCATAATTGTGTCCAGTTGTCGAAACAAGATCGTTTTGTATGTTTGAAAAATGTAATTTAACTGTCCAGTATCATATTGAAACTGAAGCTCCTAAACAAAACACTCTGAATAACGTAAACTTCGAAGATCTATATATAATGTCCAATAGATCGATTCAAGCTTATGAGTATTTACAAACCATCGATTTTCGATCGCTGTACACAATCAATCTATTCTTATACTATTATTGGCCTATTAATATTGTTTCCTACATAGATTTATATTTTGTTATATTTCTATATATCTATATCTTTTTATTACATTCTTAACGTTTCCAACAACGACCATTGTCATCTGTAAACTTCGACACACAGAACAGAACAACAATACAAGGTGCTATTTTAGTAACGAATGTAAAAAAGAAATTAATCAACAAATTTTTAAACTCTTATGAATATTTTCCAAGAAGATCAAAACTGATATTAAGAATCGTAGTTGAGAATGAGATAAAGGTGTAGTAGCCAGGTAGACTGGTAGCAGGAGTCAGGGGAAGTTGCAAATAAATAATACTTCGTAACAATAAAATATAACCAACGATAAATGTCAATAAATCAAAAGTAATATGCATCGAACATAGTTTATAGTAGTCGCAACAAAATCAAATAGAGAAGTTAATTCTGTGTCCCCCCCAATCACACGCAATTCACTCCCCACTTACACAGTGACAAACACACAAATGCCTACGCCATTCTTAGTAGTAGTGTATATAAAAAAATCAAATTAAAAGATACATACTTAAATAGTTTTTATATGCAATAACAAATTATAGCAATGAATGAAGGAACACCTAATGATATTCAAACACAAACACTCACGAATAGTCACGTAGCGTATCAAATCACAGAGCAAACGGCTTACAAATTAAACCCTAATATTAAAGATTTGTAGTGTAAGCTAATTGGAATCTCTAAACATAGATACATACTATAATTGTAGCTACTAATTATAATACTGTGTTGAACATCGGCGTTTAAGATTGCGTATAGTTCTGATATGACTTTGAATTGGTATAGGTGGTAAAGTAGTTAAATGGGAAGTTCAATTTTATGAGCATTTGTGTATATTTTTTTTTAATATACATTGCATTATTAAATAGAAATACTTATGCTCAGCTCAAAAGAGCGACCCATCTTGGGACAGATAGTTAACGTTAATGCGTAGGCAGCTATGAAACGGAAAAACGATAAAGTACGCGACAATCGCTTTAAATGCTTAACAAACAAAAAAGAAACTCGAATTTTAGCTTTAAGTTCGTCTTAACAAAATGAATAAATCAAGAACCTATGATAACTATTTAAATATGAAACTATACAAGGCGCAGATTCTTTTTTAACGTCAACTATCGGCAATATCATTAAACTTACCAAATAAAAAATTAAAATAAAAGGAAAGAATATTAAAAAAAAATTGCCAATGTTTATGTACTGTATATAATAAATGCATAAAAGTATAATCTAAGCGGAGAATCGGTCAATGAACCGATTAAATTATTTTGGGCGTGGAAGAAAAGACTATTAAACGCGAAATTAAACATTTGTGTGTATTGTATATAAGATATTAATTGATTTTAAACTATATACATATGTATGAAATAATTTAGTCGTATTACTGCAAAACAGATTTTAAAATCTTTGTGTGTACCTCAATTGTAATTATTTTTTTGTGTATTTTCATGAAGGTTTTGCACCTAATTTACCTGATTGATAACGACTATTTTTTATAATTTAGTTAAATCAATTTTTACACGTATTCAAGACCCCTCGCAGAGATCCGTTCCCCTAGTTAATAACCAGATTTAAATGTTGTCAAAAGCCGTATCAAATATGAAGTATTTTGTCAATTAATAATGCGTAAATGAATGTTGAAAATTAAAAAACATAAGTATAATGCATCAGTTATGAACAATAATTAAAATCGAATAAGTGGCGTACATAACGAAACAGAGAAATATGTGAAAACTTAAGTTGTACTTAATTTTAATAATATGCTTACATTAATTATTTAATTTATTAATATTATCTATATTGAATTATGCAAATGTAACTAATTTTTAACACTGCACATACATCACGATATTTTATAATTTTTCATTTAATGCAAAATTCAAATAACAATAAAAAGGAACTAAAACTTTACGAAACTCAAGCATTTATTTAAGTAGACTTCTTAGCCGCCTTTTCCAGTTTAAGGGCACGTTTGGCCATGATCCAAAAGAAGACAGATGGTAATAAATGTCGCAAATAATATGCTATCTTGGCTTGGAAATCGCTAACAATTATGTCAGGTTCCTTACGCAGGATGCATTGTAAAATTCGTTCCGCTAGTTTTTGCGGCGACATTCCTTTAGCCGTTGTTTCATCCATTTCTTAAAATGAGTCAACTATGTAAGTAATGTGCAGATAGTAATGACAAGTTTTTACTTACTGCCATAGCTGTTGCCCGATCCTGTCAAGGCATTCATCGAGAGCTGAGTGTGTACGTATCCGGGACTGATGCACGACACATTTATATTTTTACTGGCCACCTCGGCACGCAGAGCATCGGCAAAGGCCTGCATTGCATGCTTGGATGCGGAATAAGCTGCACGTTGCGGTATTGCGAATTTGCCTTGAACGGAGCTTATGAAGCAAAGATGGCCAATCTGACGTTTTATCATAGAAGGCAATAATGCTAAAGGGAAACAAATATTACACCTTATATTTTCGTATTATATATATATAAAGAGTAGCATTCGTACCCTTCGTCAATGCCACAGATCCAAAGTAGTTTACGACCATCACCTTAAGATCTACATCGACAGCCGTAGACGCAACGTCAGCACGTACGCTTATTCCACCATTGTTAATCAGTATATCGACTTGGTTATATACAGCCAAGGCGCGCGTAACAAAGTCTGGTATGGAATTGAGCTCTGATAGATCCAACGGGAGGACAGTGGGTGGATATGCAGGTTCCTGTAAGCAGCTTTGAATAACAGAATATGATGCTGACATTTCGCACTCCTTACCACATCTAGAGCCAACAGATCCTTCTTCACACGCTCCAGCTCTTGAACACGGCGGGCAGCAAGGATAACCTTACAGCCTGCACGGTAAAAGACATGCGCCAGGGACTCGCCCAGACCGGAACTGGCGCCCGTAATAAGCACAACCTGTAAGAATTTTACATAAGTCGTTAAACCAGTCGATTTGTTATTTTAACATGATTTTCACCTTGCCGGGCAGTTGATTACGGTATTTTTGAGCGCGAAAACGCTGCCATAAATTGATGATGGCCAGTGGCAAAGCTAAGGGCATTAGAATGCTGCCGAGCACCCAATAAAGGACATTCCAGTCGCTGGTGGGTGCACATTTCTCAATTTCTTGCAACTTCATTGCTAAACTTAATTTACAACTCTGAGAACTTTGCACTTTCGTTGACTGCACAAAAAACAAAAACAAATACAAAATGACACTCACAATTATGGTAATACCGATATTTATCGATAATCGATATGTTATTGTATCTCATTGTGAATGGCAGAATGCACAGCTGATATTCGGTTACGTTGTTGCTCTCGCCGTATGCACTACATATAATTGATATTTTAATGTATTTCAATTAAAAATATGTTAAAATGCACAGTTTAGTGAGACAAACAGGCCGCTTAAGCTGCTGGCTACCAGCAGCTCGAATTTACACATCTGCCGTGCAGCGTGCATTTTGGGAGCGCGAAAAGAAGTCCGGCTACAAAACTAAACTTCCGGAGCCCTCCAAAAAGGAGCTAATTGTAAATGGATTACGAGACCTGAAAGAAGAAATTAAGCTGTGGCGTCAGGAGGTGAAGGAAAAGTTAGAGAGCGATCCCATATTGGTATTTAGACCCGGCGAAACGGATATTGTATTCGATTTCAAAGCTCCGGACGTTCTTGACAAATGGACCGTGACAACAGATGCAGATCACGGCGAAGGTAAAAGCAGTGCCACTCTTGAGTTGAGCGCAGCCGGTGCAGGACTTTTTCACGGCGAAGTTAACTCGCAACACACTAAG
Source organism: Drosophila phalerata (assembly GCA_951394115.2). Classification (NCBI taxonomy): domain Eukaryota; kingdom Metazoa; phylum Arthropoda; class Insecta; order Diptera; family Drosophilidae; genus Drosophila; species Drosophila phalerata. The sequence continues at coordinate 24,718,650 of OX596005.2, forward strand.
GATGGTGTCATCAAAAGGACCGGATATGCCAACATACGTACTAAGCGTGTGCGGGTCAGTAAATGAATCAAACCATTATCAAATTGCTCTTCATTTATATTATCTTTTACAGAAATCATTCAAACGAGAGACAACCTACGACTGGACGCAGTACAATATGCTTGTGCTGAAGGTGCGAGGAGACGGACGTAGCTATCTGATTAATTTGCACACTGAGGGATACTTTGATCTCATGTGGAATGATATCTACCATTATGTGCTATATACCCGCGGTGGTCCACACTGGCAAATAGCCAAAATACCTTTCTCCAAGTTCTTTTTATCCTCCAAAGGCCGCGTACAAGATCGACAGAATGCCATACACTTGAATTGTGTAACTCATTTCGGTTTCTCAGTCGCGGCCAAGAAGGGAATGGACGGTCCATTTGGCTTAGAAATCGATTACGTCGGAGTTGAATTTGATCCTAGTCATCGCGAAGAATTTGCCTACGAAATGTACAAGACACCCAAGTATATTGTAGCCACGTAAATCAAATGTTATTTAATTGTACAGTCGAAATAAATTCATTGCGTTTTCATTTAAAAAAATCCTCTCTGACGCAGCTCTCTCTCACTCTTTGCTTCTCTCTCGAATCAGCTGTTTAAATGTTTACATACGCTCACTTCTCAGGGTCACTTACAAAACTCAACAGATACTGCAATTCACAATTTTTGTCTTTTGTTTTGTTTTTGCGTTCACTTTGTTTCGACATTTGCCAATTAGAAACTCACGAGCATTGCTCGCGCTCTTCTCTTTCCTAGTTCATTTCGCTTCAGTTTCAGTCTCACTCTGGCTCTTGCTCCTGAAAGTAGTGTAGATAAAGCAGCGGCAAGAACTTCCGCCTCAACTCTGCGTGGGTGCTGTTGTTTTTAATATTATCACATACGTAAATATTAGATAAAATTATGGTGAGTATATTCATTCGGTTTGCGTTGCAAATAGAATTCCAACCCCAATCGAAAAACCAACAACGTGGCCATGTGACAGTTCAATTACCAACAAACCGGGTGTGACCTTGAATGGGCGGACTGCGAATATAATCCTGTTCATAGCATAAACACAACAAAGCAAAATCAATAATAAAGACTTGAACTATGGCTTGGTCCCAGGCATATACGCATTTTACCGGTTTGCGGTGACGTTGACGTTGAAATATATGCACAAGAAACGTGTTACCAAAAGCAAAAAATAAATAAAAAACCAGTCAGTGGCCATCGAAAGTGATTGAGGTGCATGAAACCAGTTAACGATAACCGTTCCTGCTATCGGCTTCAGTTGGTAGCTGTCTACCTGTCTACTTGTCTTTCTGTTGTCTCTCTGCGCCACAGTTGTGCTCTCAACAGCGTCAACTGCTGACGTTGGCCCTTTTTTCGTAGCATTTAAAATGGTTCAATATACGGTAGATTCTCTATCTAGTTCAATTATATTTAAGATACTAATTAATTGAATTAACTGTTTTACTGTTCACAGCAAGAGACATATCTGTACGATCCGAAAGTGCTGCTCCAGCTCGACTTTCATCGTAGTCCAGCCAAATTTCAGCCATTCATCTCGGCTGCGAATCCGGGTGAACCATGGATGAAGGTGCGTCCCCTTAAGGATACCGATTATGATCGTGGTTTCCTGCAGCTGCTGTCGCAGCTTACACATGTTGGCAATGTATCCCGCACACAGTTCCTTAGTATGTTTTAATTATTAAAAAAAAAAAATACAATTTCTATCTGAGCTCACGTCCATTTGCATCTGCAGCACGCTTCTCGCAGATGAAAGCTAGCGGTGATTACTTTGTCACAGTCATTGAGGACACCCGCAAGGGTGAAATTATTGGAGCTGCTTCTCTGATCATTGAGCGAAAGTTTATACACGATTGTGCTGTGGTAAGTTACATAATAATATCCCTGTAACGGCAATTGTACCATGAACTCATACCATTTACAGCGAGGTCGACTGGAGGATGTTGTGGTGAATGACACCTATCGTGGCAAGCAGCTGGGAAAACTGTAAGTTCAGTTACTCCACCTAAGTAAGAATAACTTTTAATTGATTCCCCTTACAATTGACAGCATTGTGGTCACCGTGTCGCTGCTGGCCGAGCAACTTGGATGCTACAAAATGTCGCTAGACTGCAAGGACAAGCTCATCAAATTCTACGAAACATTGGGCTACGTTCTCATACCCGGCAACTCCAATTCAATGACTATTCGCTATGATGAGGCACCAACGAAACGAAATGCTACCTCGGCCGGCATTGTTCCCGCATCCTCAGGCGACTCTTGCCAAACTGTGAGCCTTGATTTTGCCTCTTGACAATTAGCCGCCAACGCTTCTCCAAAATCCAAGCTTTAGGTCACCTTCAACCTAAAGCTACAAACTGCACAAGACGCAATGTTAACAACAATAACAAATGAGCCCGACGAAATACGTTCATTTGGTGCATTTACTTAAAACAAATCTATTGCAAAAATTGCATTGCACTTGGCGCATGGATTTTTGGACAGCGCTGGCAGGCGGTGGTGTCTTTATGGTTCCTTCCATAAGGACATACAATTAGTTATATGGCTAAGGCAACCGCAATGGTTGTATTCTATTTTTAATACTTACAGAACTCTCAATTTTATAATTTTTTCTCTCCTTTCTGCTACTGAATGTGAGGCGCGCCTTTAAAATATAAGGTTGTTGTTATACTTCCCTTCAAAAGCACGTTCATCAAGTAGCATTAACTTTCTACAAATATATATATGTATATATTATATACAAAAATTATGAAATACACTTTGTTTTATGTACAAGTTTTCAATATATCTACGGGATATTAACCATGAATTCGAATAACAATTGCGATTTATGGTTTTTATCATACAATTATTTGTATGTCTATTAAGAATGGGCAAAAGGCTCTTCAACATATCACGAATACGCACACAAGTGTCCACATTTTGGACATTTTGAATGCTTGGCAAAGTATTGCTGCAGATGCTCGATATGTCCGCCATGGGAGCAGCCTTGGCACCACGCATACACGCCACGCACAATCAGTCCACAGACGCAGCACTTGGCCGACTGCATGGATTTGCATTTATCACAATACCAGCCCACATTTCCACCTAGTGGACGACCACATTCGCCGCAATTCGTATGCATGACGGTGGAGTGTTGGTTTAACTGTCTCACAGATCGCACCCAGGCGCGATTGATCACTTCACAAGCTTCGTTCCATAGCTCATAACGATGCAGCTGATCCACGTAGCTGTGAAACCAATGTTCCTGTTGAAAAGATTACATAGTATTGTAAAAAGAATATCCCTTTGCTGGTGAATGGTTAAGCTTACAACAACGGCATCCTCAATCGGAAGTAATTTGCGTGCCTCGCCCAAAACTATGAGCACGGTCAATGCTGTTTGGACATCGCCAACATCGGTTTGCAACATCAAGGAATCCGCCATGAATTGATGCGGCTCCCACATGGGTATCGGTGGCACATGACCGACTTTCAATATGCTGGGCACATGTGGTGGCTAATTAAAAGAAATGTTGTGACGATTACTAATTAATATGTTGATTCTATCTAAGAATCCTCTCACCGGTGACTCGTCATGATCCGATGCCTTTAGGTCTGGTTGTGGTCGAGCTGCTTGAACATCATGATGAAGCGCAGTATCGGGAAAGGCCAACGCTTTTGTTACATCCGCTGGACCGACGTATATAAACCCATTGCGCAACAGTTCAAAGTTATCAAACGTAATCTCGCTAATGATTTGCGTCTCAGAGAGTATTACGGAACTAGTTGGCGGTGGTTGTTGCTTTCCACCTCCGCCTAGGTCATCACCATCTTCACTTGCATCTGCAATTTCATTCGCCACTTCTTGGCTAATTCCATTTACATCCTGTCCAAGTTCGTGTGGCGCCCAATCACTTGCCACTTGTGTAGCACGACGAGAACTCATCGGATTCTTCTGATTGGAGAACGAGGAACGATGCTCAAATGGTGGCTCAAAGAGATTGCTGCCATAGAAGAGCTTAACAAAGTTCCACAAAGTGGTGGCCTGCAAATAGATCCTGTTAATACAAATTGTGACTGATACCATTTCGATTCTTTACATTATGCTTGCCATATTTCTTGGACACATCGGCGTTGTGTTCACACAGTTCCGCCAGCTTCTTGCCACTCAACAGTAGCTCCCTGGCGCAGCCAATGAAGCACTCATGCACTCGCAACTCAGTTGTAGTGTCATGTGCTGGATACCCTGTACCAGAGTCCATGTTCTGTCGAAGTTATACTTAGAGATTAAAGTGATACAAGGTAAAGAAAGTTCTGGTCGTTAGATTACCATATTCTTGAGCATAAACATATACATCTTGGAATGGTCCAGATGGAATTGCATGTTCCCGGGCAAAACAGATTTGCGTCGACTTCTACAATAAAAAAAAATCTTAAGAACCAATGATATGTAGAAACAAGTATCTCAAACATACATAAAGTTTGTGGTTTTGGTGTTGGAGACACCACTTGATTTTGATGCATATTCCTTAATTTTGTTGGCAAATGAAATATCGCCGTGTCTACCCAAGCTGGCGCCTTGTGCATTCGCTTTCAGAGCCGGTCTTGTGGCATCCTTGAATGCATGCTTATAAATGCTGGAATCCTTGCCGGCAGACAGCAGACAATGCGAGTCGCTTCCTTGCCACGCAATGCCCGTGGTAACGTTTGTGTGTTCATTAAAGGAGGCAAATGGTATATAAGGTCGCCGAATGTCCCACACATGGACACTGTAGTCCACCACAAGGGCACAGCTAGCTATGTGATAACTACAAATTATAATCGTTAGTACAATGTGTGATAATATAGAAGTAGTACTCTTACGTGCGCTCTGGTCGCCACTTGACGCGACCAACGACAGCAATAGTGTGAATTGTGTACTCCAGACTCGCACGTCCATCCATGTTCCATACTTTGATCTGCTTGTCCCGGCTGCCAGTGGCCAGCCAATTGCGTGTGGGATGCCAATCACAGGTGTAGATGGGTCCACTATGTGCCGTAAACTGCATCATACATTTATCCCACTTTCGCATGTCCCACAGTTGAACGGTGCCATTCTCCGACACGGCCGAAAATACGTTCTGCGAGTGTGGTGAGAACTTGAGATCGCGAACAGACTCTGAATTACTGAAATACGTATTGACCGACTTATCAGAGCGTATATCAAAGCATTTAATCGTGCCATCCTGTGAGCCGGATATTAATATATTTGGTTCGGTGCTATGAAATGTGACTGTGTGTGCCGTTCGCTCATGCTCATTGTAGACAAGCAACTGCTTTTGTCGTCCAAATTTGGACAGATCCCAAACGGAAACAACACCATTTGTTGCAGCTGTGGCCAAAATATTGCTGTCCAGGGTGCTCCAAGCAACGTCGTTGGATGAATAGCTGAGATTTTGGCTTTTGGTACCCCGCATATTGCAAACTTCTGTGAAACCATCGCTATCAAAGGAATAAACCTTGAGCACTAGAAGGAATAATATAATTACTTTAAATTGCAGGATGAATTGTGTTTATAATTGTGCTCTTACAGCTACGTCCGGCAACTGCTATCTGATTGTGATCCTTATTCAAGGCCAAGGCATTGGCATGTCCTTCCATACATATTGTTGATATGGTCGAAGGATCTGCATCCTCCAGAGAATCCGGCATTTTAGCAAAGTTGTTGTTTTTACATTGAAAGCGAAAACTTCGTTTATTTAGTAGTTTTTGGGAGACCTTGCCATCTGGCAGAAAAAAGTTGCAATTTATTTTAGCGTGGCCAGACCTAGAGTTCGATCTAGATCATTTTGCATTTTCTTCCGTTTTGATCTTCTTGGTCATTTTTAAGTTTTGAAGCTAGAATTTTAATAATTTTATGGGCTAGGAACTTTAAATCTTCATAAAAATGCTTATCTTTGTTTTATCTAATTGGAAATTTGTATCACTATTTATTTATTGCAAAGTTATTGCATATTGTAAATTGCAATTTAAGTAAAATTTAAATTTAGCCGTTTCTAGCCAGAAAGGAGCATAAGCATCAGTGCTACCAGCTTCTTTGAGGAAATATTGCTATAATGGTTCGACTTGCCAGATAGGAAATTTTTAATCGGTGGCAACACTCGGTTTAAGATCACAATTTGTCAGAAACAGATGACCGACAGCTTTGACAAAATACTTGTTCATGTAGAACTGTTTAATTATTTGCTATCAAAATGCCGGACATCAAAATAACACCGTTGGGAGCCGGTCAGGATGTGGGCCGGAGCTGTCTGCTGCTTTCGATGGGCGGCAAAAACATCATGCTCGACTGCGGCATGCACATGGGTTACAATGATGAACGACGCTTTCCGGATTTCTCGTACATTGTGCCGGAAGGACCAATTACCAGTCACATTGATTGTGTGATTATATCTCACTTTCATCTGGGTAAGTGCTCCCATGAGGCAACCACATTTACAACACTATCTGTACCAATTCTATGCATTTAGATCATTGTGGCGCGTTACCGTATATGTCGGAGATCGTTGGGTATACGGGTCCCATTTACATGACCCATCCGACTAAGGCGATAGCTCCCATTTTGCTCGAGGATATGCGTAAGGTGGCAGTTGAGCGCAAAGGAGAATCGAATTTCTTTACCACGCAAATGATTAAGGATTGCATGAAGAAGGTAATACCCGTGACATTGCATCAGAGCATGATGGTCGACACGGATCTGGAGATCAAAGCTTACTATGCCGGACATGTGTTGGGCGCTGCAATGTTTTGGATTAAGGTTGGCTCCCAGAGTGTTGTATACACTGGCGATTATAACATGACGCCGGATCGGCATTTGGGTGCTGCCTGGATTGACAAATGCCGCCCGGATTTGCTCATCTCAGAGAGCACGTATGCAACCACGATACGAGACTCAAAGCGTTGCCGTGAACGGGACTTCCTCAAGAAAGTGCACGAATGTGTGGCTAAAGGTGGCAAGGTCTTAATACCCGTATTCGCACTTGGACGTGCACAGGAACTCTGTATCCTACTGGAAACGTATTGGGAGCGCATGAACCTCAAGTATCCAATATATTTTGCACTCGGTCTGACGGAGAAGGCAAATACGTACTACAAGATGTTTATTACGTGGACAAACCAAAAGATACGTAAAACATTTGTGCATCGCAACATGTTCGATTTCAAGCACATAAAACCGTTCGATAAGGCCTATATAGATAATCCTGGTGCCATGGTTGTGTTCGCCACTCCGGGTATGTTACATGCTGGCCTCTCGCTGCAAATCTTCAAGAAATGGGCGCCAAATGAGAACAATATGGTCATTATGCCTGGCTACTGTGTCCAGGGAACAGTGGGCAATAAGATTCTAAGTGGAGCCAAAAAGGTCGAATTCGAAAACCGTCAAGTGGTTGAGGTCAAAATGGCTGTGGAGTACATGAGCTTTTCAGCCCACGCTGATGCCAAAGGTAAGTGACAAAGATCTTTGACGAAAGGAAAACTAATAAGTTAATTCTATAATATTTGCAGGTATAATGCAGCTCATACAGAACTGTGAACCCAAAAACGTAATGCTCGTTCACGGCGAAGCTGAGAAGATGAAATTCCTGCGTGCCAAGATTCGCGATGAGTTCAATCTGGAAACATATATGCCAGCCAACGGTGAGACGTGTGTGATCTCTACGCCGGTCAAAATACCCGTGGATGCATCCATTTCGCTGCTCAAGGCAGAAGCACGCTCCTATAATGCACAGCCACCAGATCCAAAGCGTCGACGTCTCATACACGGAGTCCTGGTGATGAAGGACAATCGAATTATGTTACAAAATTTAACAGATGCCCTTAAGGAGATCGGTATCAATCGCCATGTCATGCGGTTCACATCAAAGGTTAAAATGGATGATCCGGGACCAAAGTTACGCACCATAGAGAAACTCAAACTGCTGATGGATGAGAAGCTAACCGGTTGGACAGTGACTTTGCAGGAGAATGGCACTATAGCCATAGAAAGCGTTGAGATCAACGTGGAAGAGGATGAAAAGGATCCCAAGCAAAAGACCGTGCTGATCACATGGACCAATCAAGATGAAGACATTGGGGCCTATATTCTGAACGTCTTGCAGAATATGTGCTAAATTCGAGCTTCAACCGGACTTTATGTCTGGCTCTATTCCATAGTTGTTAAGAAAATAGTGTTGATTTGAATTTTGGTTATACAAGTTGTCTTTAAATACATGTATCAACTTTTTTAAAATTTAAAATCTTTAGTTTTCTCAAATTACTGAGCAACAATTCGGGGAATGGGACCCGTCACGGAAAATAAGCTAAAAACGAGTTCGTTCGTTTCACGTTATTTATTCTGGGTTTATATCAGATAATTATAACTTTTATATTATTTAAATACGCAGCTCAGGCGTTATCGAATCGTAATTGTATTTAGATTTGAAGAAATCGTGGGTTTTTAAGCTGCGGCTTTAACTGGAGTGTGAGCAGTACACATCCTATTCCAAGGCAGCGGCACCAGAGATGATTTCAATCAGCTCACGGGTAATGACAGCCTGTCGGGTGCGGTTGAATGTGAGTGTCAGCTTCTCAATCATCTCACCGGCGTTCTTTGAGGCATTGTCCATGGCAGTCATGCGGGAGGATTGCTCGGAGCAAGCGCCCTCCTTCATGGTGTAGAAGATAAGCGAAGCCAGAGAGAATTCCAGATAACTCTTGATGACATCGCTGTCAATGGAGTCGTAAACCGACAATTTCTCCGACTTCTCCACAGTGGGGCCACTGAAGATGGGCAATGAAGTGACCTGGTACGACACCACAGACTTGAATCTGTTGTAGAAGATCTTGCCCTCGGTGTATTCGTAACCGGACGAGAAGACTTCATGCGCAATCTTGGATGCATCCAGGAAGGTAGGTGGCACACGGCCCAAATCACTGGCCACCATCAGGATGTTCTTGCCATACAGACGGGAGAGGATGGCGCGCGACTTGTCACCGACGCAGAACACCTTGGTGTTTGTATCATCCTTCTGCAGCTCACCACGGATCTGACGTGCAACGCCGGTGTGGACAGCACCGCAGAGACCACGGTCCGAAGTCACGGCGATGAGGAGCTTCTTGGGCTCAGCGGCACCGTCGGCCTCGATTTCGCTTTTGTCAAAGAATTGCTGGGCACCAACGCCATAGGGACGCGCTGCCTTCAATTCACGCTCGGCACGGGTGTATTTTGCGGCGGACACCATCTTCATTGATTGCGTAATTTTCTGAATATTCTTCACGGATTTGAGACGCATGGAGATAGTCTTCAATGTAGCCATGCCACGTTGCTGTTGGGCCACAATGGTGGCTTCAATAGCCAGAGGCAGCAAGAGCGTAGTACGTTGCATCATCATCCTGCGAGCTGTTGAAGATCCTGCCCAAAAAATTAGCACAAAATTCTACAAACGAGCAGCGAAAATTTACCTGCGTGAAGTTGGCAGCGAGACGAATGTTATAACACAGAGCGGCGTTGCCACTGTGTTCAACTGTCAACTGCGTGCTGTGCATTTTTAGGTCCTTTGGGAATATAATTTAATAAGCACTTAAAAAATACGGGAAAACCTATATTGAAGTAACTAAATGCTCCAATTGTGAATATATAGAAAAATATTTTAATTATCCTATTAAATTTGTTGTATGATAGTTCGATTAGCAATCGATTACATTTTATAAGTCAGCTGCTCATCTATTCGATTGTGCACCCCTTGTTCGCGTGCCATCACTAAAGCAACCAAAAGGAAGAAGAAGCAAAAGCTGACGTACTCGGGGAAAAGATTAGAAATAATAAAGAAATTATTTAATATTAATTGGGTACAACGTAATAGCTATAATGTAACATTGTGTACTATGAAACGCGTTAGTCTTTAATTTCGTATTAAGCCTCTATACATTCGATTTAAATCCCTGAAGTATGTTTGAAAATTGTTGCTCGTGTGCATAGAAACAAAACTCTATAGATTTTGAAAAGACCACGATTGTGAGCATACGTGCAAAAAAGTAGAACGCTCCGAGTGCAGTAGTTAATTGTTGTTAAATTCATATGCAGTTAAATCTTGAGTGCAACAACAGACACGTTAACAGCTGGCAAATAAAAGGAAAACGATACGATAAATACAAACGGCTGAAAAGTAAGTAGCTGTATGATAGTGGTGGTAGTGTACACGCATTTAAAGTTAATCTCTCTCCCTCTCTTTCGCCAGCGCCTCTCTTCCTCTGTCTTCAACAATAGTCAACAGCCAGCAACAGCTGTGTGTGTGTGCGTGTGTGATTGGTGCGCAAGTGTGTGTGTGTGTGTGTGTTGTGTAGATTGTCGCATTTTGGGTGTTTGTCGGACGTAACAAAATATTGAGCCGTCGAGCAAAACACATGATGTGGTCGTTCTTCTCGCGCGACTCCTCCAAAGATTTTCCATATGATATTGGCGAACCCGTTGCTGGCTTTGACAACTATTCCATATGGACACTTCACAAGGCCAAACGCAAGGGAACCCTTGAGGAAGTCTCTGTCTTTGTCTACGACGTTCGCAGCGGCTCCGACACAAAATGTGAGCTTGCCAAGGCGTCATTGAAGCGCCTGAAGACGTTGCGTCATCCGAGCATATTGCAATATTTGGACTCCCTGGAAACAGATAAAATGCTATATGTGGCCACCGAGGCTGTGGAACCCCTAGGCACATTTTTTACCAAGCTTGCCACAGACAATGTACAGAAGGGTCTGTATTTGGCCTGGGGCATCTTCCAGATAACAGTAAGTGAATCAAACATTTATTTATCATTATGATTATTAATTTATTTATTCATTGATTACAGCGTGCACTCTCCTTTCTGAACAACGATGGCAACTTGCGACACAACAATGTCTCTGCATGGTCAGTATTTGTTAATGCATCTGGCGAGTGGAAGCTGGGCAGCTTGGAGTATGTTGCCGCCGCTGATGGTAATCCCATGCCACCAGTGAAGATTCCCGTCACTCTGGAAGTGTACGATTCGCCGGAGAAAAATGATCAGAGCAAACTTAAAGCAGCCACCAAATGGTATGTAAACTTACAATGCCTATGCCATTTATTTCTAATTACTCAAATGTATTTATTTTGTCAGTTCGGTGGACATGTGGGGTTTGGGCTGTCTGGTTTGGGAGGCCTTCAATGGCGTGTTGAAGCAACGATCCAATCTAAAGGATATCGAACACATACCCAAGTCGCTGCAGTCTCTTTATTGTGAGCTTGTTGGCGCATCGCCTTCTAATCGACCAAATCCGGCGGATATTATCACGCGCTGTCGCAAGCCTGGCGGTTTCTTTAAGAATGATTTAGTGGACACGTTGCTTTTCCTAGAGGAAATCCAAATCAAAGATAAGGCGGAGAAGAATCGGTTCTTCAGCGGCTTGACCACACATTTGGAGAACTTTCCGGATAATGTTTGCAAACACAAAATTCTTCCACAGCTGATAACCGCGTATGAATACGGTGACGCGGGATCCGCGGTGCTGGCACCCATGTTCAAGGTGAAGTAATTGAAACTTCTGTTTTCTGTTATTGTATAATTGCAATAAGTAACTTAATCTTATAGCTGGGCAAACTATTGGACGAGGTGGATTACCAGAAGCGCATTGTGCCATGTGTTGTGAAGCTCTTTGCCTCTACAGATCGTGTTACACGATCACGTCTGCTCCAGCAATTGGATTTGTTCATTGCCCATCTGCAGCCACCAGTGGTCAATGAACAAATATTCCCACAAGTTGCGCATGGCTTCTTGGACACAAATGCTACCATTCGTGAGCAGACGGTCAAGTCGATCATTCATTTGGCTCCCAAGCTTAACTACAATAATCTGAATGTGGAAGTGCTGCGACATTTTGCACGATTGCAGGCGCGTGATGATCAGGGTGGCATTCGCACCAATACAACAGTTTGCCTGGGCAAGATTGCACCACATCTGCATCCGCAGGTGCGCCAACGCGTTCTTGTCTCGGCGTTCATACGTGCCATGCGTGATCCCTTCCCGCCGGCAAGAGTTGCTGGCGTTCTGGCCCTGGCAGCCACACAGCAATATTTTCTGCTTAGTGAGGTGGCCAATCGTGTCTTACCATCGTTGTGTTCGCTGACTGTTGACCCAGAGAAAACAGTGCGCGAGCCAGCCTTTAAAACAATACGCGGCTTTCTTGGCAAACTCGAGAAGGTCTCCGAAGATCCAAGTCTACGTGAGACAATGGGTAAGTTACCAAATACTTGTTTAATAATTAAAAGCAATAGTAAAATTAAAATTTGAATTAACAGAAGCGGATGTACATACCGCAACGCCTTCAATTGGAAATGCGGCTGCCACCTGGGCGGGTTGGGCAGTAACTGCCGTAACTGCCAAGTTCTATCGCAGTCAAAGCGATTCATCTAGACCAAGACCGCCATTAACAGGCCGTAATCTCTCAAAGCCAGCGTCACTGGGTAAGTGATCAATTCAGATTATTATAAAGCTATTGGTTAACTATTGTCTGTTGTTTTGCACAGAGCAACCTTCGAGCAGCAGCCTATCGACCACTACGAGTAGCGTCACCTCAATGACATCGTTAGAGCACGAAAGTAATGATACATCCGCCTCAGCCTCTGACTATGGCAACAACGATTGGGATAATGAAAACTGGGGAGAAATGGATGTAAGTTAATTAGTAAAATAACTCTCTTAATAAATTATATTGTTAATATGCACTTAATTGCGCAGACCTCGCAGGATCCGAGCAGTCCACTGGCAGCTAGCTCCAACAATGGCCAACTGGTCGCGGCCAATGCCTTAAACGAAGTACGCGATGGCTGGGACAACGAGGAGTGGGGCAGTCTGGAAGAGGATCCGGTAAGTTAGATTAAATTCTAGACTTTATTTGATCAAGTAAGCTTACATTGTGGTGATTTGAGCAGGGCGAGGAAGAAGAGCAAGCGGAGCAGGAACAGCAACAGCAACAGATGGCAAGACAATCGATATCCTCAACGACATCATCGAGTCAGCAACAACAGCGACCACTGCTGCCGCATCAGCACCAGCAGCAGCTGCAACAGCATGAGCTCAACGATCTTATCGAACCGCTAGCCAAGCTTAACTCACACATCACCACATCGCCATCGAGACAGCAACAGTCGACGCTGCGGCCAAAGGAGCTGGCTAATCTCTCAAGCAGTGCCACCACATCACCAACAACGCCGGGTGCATTGACCAATTGCAATAACATTAGTCCGCCTTCATCGCATTTGAATAACTCGATGAATAATGCCAATTGGAACAGCGATTCATGGGCCGATGGCGAGTTCGAGCCTTTTGATGAGCCCGGATTAGGTAAGTTAACTACAAGTTACCGATTGTCGTTGGCATTATAAATTATAAACTTAATTTTCCGCAGGCAATAGCAAACTAGACGAGGCGCGTCGCAAGCGTGAGGAGAAGAAGATACAACGTCAGCGGGAATTGGAGGCCCGTCGAGCGCAGCGCGCCACTGGCCCATTAAAATTGGGCGCCAAAAAGCTTTAAAAGGATTTACAGAACACAGCAAAGTGCTTGCAATTTTTACCATTGTATATTTATTAGCTCTTATTCCAAAATTGTAAGCCTAAAGTGTATGCATGTATTTGTATATCGGTATGCGTGTGTTTCTCTCCCTAGCTGTCTGTGTGCGTGTGCGTGTGTGTGTGTGTGGAAGTGGTTGTGCAAAAGTTTGCATTGAATGCAGTCTTGATGTTCAAATCTCCATTTCGATTTTCTGCCCATAGGCGCAAATAAATTTTCATACTTGTAGATAAGTATAATGCTGGTACGATATTATTTAAGCATTGATATTTTCTAAAAACTCGAAAGCTTAATACATAAATATTTAAGCATTCTTAATAACTAAATAAATCTTATTTAACAGCAGAAAACCAACAACTAGCTAGTGAATAATTTTAATTTAAAATTTGTACTTCAGTATGCCAATAACTAAAAGATTAATTATGTGAAACAAATTTATGAAATGTATATCGATTTGGCTCGATCTACAAGGTTTAACGGTTAATCGTTGAAATGCTGTAGTTTAAAATATCATGATCATATGAAATCTATTTAGGTAACATGGTATTATCGAATGGCATTGTCTCTCTTTATGAATCTATGTGTATGAGTGTGGCTATTTAACAATTTAATACATTTCAATTCAATCTGTGTGGTGTATGCATGATGTTGTGTGTATGTTGCAATAAAAAGTCCCTTATATATTTGCTCAGCCATTTTCAGAGTTAAAACGAATTAGTATTCCAGATTTGACTTTCTAGGAACGCTGTACAACAAATGTAAACTCGTTTTTGCCGTACGAGTATAGCAAAACTAAAGTAAAAAAATGTGAATTTTAATATATATACATATAAATATATATTGTATTTTTATATAGTACCTAAACACAATAAACAAAACACATAAAACAAAACATGAAAACAACAGCAAGCAATTATCAAACGAAATAATTTGTAAGCTTTTTCATATTACAATTTGTACGTAGTAAAAATTGCACCTGTTATTGCCTATGTTGCCGTATAGGAACAAATCCAAATTAGAATACCGAAAAGTCTAGAAGGAATTTGGTAAAAAAAACAACAATTTTTTAAATGTGAATTTTCCCACTAACAGCACCAAGCGCAAACCATTTTTTGCATCTCAAAGTTACATAACAAATACCTTACCTTACCTTATATTATAGCCTGTATATATACAACACGGCATACGAAATACATAAGTACATACAGACATAGATACATAACATATACGCCGATTTTTTCCAATACCTCAATATCAGTGTACAATTTTTCCATATATATTTTTTAATACCCACAAAAAGAAGATAACCGATAAAAGCAAAAAAAACCGAAAATACAAAGAAATGTTAAATTTTGAAATCTGATTGTTGTCACCGCGTCAGTTGTTTATGAATTGGTACATATTTCAATTTATCAGCAACAAGTAAAAGTAATGCTACTTAGTCCTAGAGATTCGAGTATTTGTGGCATTCATTTTTAATAACATTTCTAGAAAATACAATTTTCAGAGCAACATAAAATTAGTGAATGAAATTTATTAAAACTAAAAACATGAAAATTCATTGTTTAGACAAATTTTTAAGACTGCAAAGAATTCATTGAAAGTGGTAATGATAAAAACAAATTAAGAGAAACAAGAAAAAAAAAAAAAATCGAAATAACATAAAAATTATTTAGTACTTATCATCATTAAAAATAAATTTTGAAAAATTTAACACATAATTATTGGAGACTTTTTCTAATTTAAATTTGGGTTTTCAGCGAACGAAAATTCAGCATTCAGGTGCCAAATTCCGGAAACACGATTGTTTAATGAGCGTCTGTCCATCTGAATGACAAAAGTCAATCTACTATATATTTATGTATATGTCTAACAAATTGGCATCTGAGTGAATTCTTTTGTTCAACCACCCTCAACACAAATGGGCAGACAATTCTGAAAATTGGTTTCACAACTGTTTCGCATTGTTTGCTAATTGCAACCATTAAACCAATTGCATTAACCGCTTCGGATATTGTATTTAAATTATTGTTTAGACAGCTGTTTTAACTGGCGTCAAGGACTACACAGATGGAGCCAAAGAAGTGGCACGAAGATCACAAGTTTGCAACAAATATAACACAATATAAATGCAACTCACAATTGTTTCTTTATTTCGATAAGAACCAGAAAAAATAGTTATCTTTGGATATACTGAAGATGTAATTGGTTAAATTTAGACGAAGTTTTGATACCTTGAAGAGTGAAGGGAAAAGTATGAAAAACACTGTCCAGTATTGGAAGAAAATTCAATTTTTAAATTAAAGGTCAAAGAATGACCAAATTATATTTCTCATAAATATCGGTTAAGTTTTGGCAAAGTTGTGACTGTTTGAAGTTTTTTTTATAATTAATTCTTAAAATAAAAATTCTAGTTTTAAGATTGGGTTTCTTTAGTTTTTCTTCGAGAACTGTTTTTTAAAAAATATTTTCGAATTTCAATTAAAAATATAAATGCTGGTGAAAAGCAATCGTAAGTGCCGTTAAAAATGTGGCGTCGGTGGTGTAATGGTTAGCATAGTTGCCTTCCAAGCAGTTGACCCGGGTTCGATTCCCGGCCGACGCAGTACACTTTTTACTTTTGTAAATTTATATAGACCCTGTACTTAAAAATTAGAATGGTTATTTTAGGTTTTTTGAAAGGATTTCAAACTAGGTATGCAGATTATGATTATGCCGAACAGATACAGATTGCTCAAGACATTTAAGAAAACAAATATTATAACTTATATGAGCAATACCCGATATCCCATAACATTTTATCACGATCGAATAAAAGAACTGAGATCTCGGTTTAAGAACATATTTTAACGCAGCGTCGAATCAAAGTTAAGGATTTTTAAAGGGATGCATAATCAAATTATAAAAATTAGTTAATGCTTAACGTGCCACAAAAATAACTTTCTATACAATATTTTACCCATATGCTTAACTTGAAAGCTGCGGGACAAGACAAAAATAAATATAGAAAACGATCCAAAATGGAGTTTGTACATCGTGTAAAAATTACACATTTCTTAAATATAGTATGTCAAAAATATCTAAAGATTGAAAAGCTACCTCGAGTATGCTGGCATGGTTTTGAATTCTCAAGAACCCCCATTTGGTGATTTAGAAGGGCATTTGATTTGTTCAAATATTTATAAGGGTTACAGGAAGAGGGTCTGGTAGAGTATATGTAAGCATTGGTTCTTCAATTATTACAGATCGTTTCACATCGTCACGGCATTTTGAGGCGCTCCACTTACTTATTTATAGGTAAGACCAAGCCACAAACTGTGCTAATTTGATTGGCTGCTTTTCTCACGCGCTCGTTTCGCATTCATTTGTTGCACTTGAATGTTGGTGCTGCCCTTGCCATGAGTCAATTACTCATTACAAGTATACTCGAGTGTTGCACTCCCCCTCTGCGTTTTTATTTGTTTGGCTTTACTCGCAGTTGAGCAGGTCCGAAATAGTTTCGTTTAGCAAATCTGAAATGTCTTTGGAGTGTATTTTTAGTTGCTGAAGTCATTGCTAAGAACAGTCGTACAATCTCCATTGCAAAGTGGAGAGGGGGTGTTTGACAAGCAACAAAAAAAAAAACAATTGCAATAATCACAGCATTAACAATGCTGCACTTGCATTACTCATACGCCCTGCCTTACCAGAGATCGCGTGTCTAATTGTGCTGTGTCTGGTGTTGTCGTTGAATCGTATAATTAAATAGTTGGTCGTGATAAAGCTGTGCAAATATTGAGATCATTATGTTAATAATAAAGACTGCCCTCCAGCAGCAGCAGCAACAACAGCAGTAACGACAGCATCTTGGCCAAATTAAATGCCACCCATATTGCGCATACGTACGAGTGCATGCATTAAACTTGAAATAAGTATTTTATTTTTTTGTCACCGATGCGGGCCAATTGGGCACGCAGGTGTGCGGTAATACCAACAATTCAACAATTTTACAAAATGCACAAAATCACATCATTTTCTCGCTTTAAGCGTGTGCAAAATGCATTAAATGCTTTTTGTTTGTTGATGTCGCAGCAACTATTGCACTTTTATTGCTATTGAGAAAACACCCTGTAAACAGAAGTCAAAATATAGAGGTCTTTGCTATTAACTAAAGCACTTTATGGACTACTAATAGATTAATAAAAAGCTGAGGAAATGATTAATATACCATAATTTAAATAGAATCTTGGATAGTCATTTTGTTTTTTTTGAAGAGAAGAGAGTTTGTTTTGATTTACGATTTGAACATATTTTCTGTCGGGTAACCCTTAATCTTTTTTCTACAGAATATCTCTTAGTCGAGCTGTCTTTTTAAGTATTTCAATGTTATTTAGCGATTTCAACTTTAACTTTAAAATCCACGTCTCGCATTCAATTCAATCAAAGCGCAACATGCCGCTGCCTTTGCCTTTGGCTTCGGATTTGTTTTCGGCATCTTTTTGTTGTTGTTGCAGTTGCAGTTGTTGTTGCAGTTGCAGTTGTTGTAAAAATTGTTTAAAATTTCAAATTAGCTGCAGTTTGCATTGGTTTAATGTTCATGTTTTACGTTTTACGTTTTGTATTTGTAGGAGCGGTTTCTAAATATTCCACAGTTCTTGTTGTTGTTATTATTATTGTTATATTTACTTCAATTCTATCGTCACCAAGCACTATTTTTGTTTGTTTATTTACCTTCAGCTGCTATTGCTGACCTTGAGAGCTTTTACAAAGCAACCATCATATTTCTATCATATACATATTTATAACTAGGAACTTTTTGATTTTCTCTGCCTATAAGAATGTAGTTAATCAACAATGCCCCTATATTAAAATAGTTATCAAGCATCTTGTTAAAGTAAATATTGGTACTGTAATATGAAAGTGGACTTCAGTAGCTTTTGTCTTACAAAATGGAAAAATGGAACAAACGTCATCCAGGAAGACATCATAATTTAACCTATATACTCGAATACTGAACAGTTGAAAAATATTTACTCAACAATACTAATGTTTTGTATATCATTAGCGTAAATACCTCGTTCTAATCTCGTTCTATTTTAAGTCTTCTATTTCAGATCGACAATATACAAAATTTCTTTTTTTTTTCTTCATTTTTGCTGTATTATTTAAAAATATTTATAATAAAGTTTTCTGTTGCAAAATAAAATATCTAAAATTTATTTAATTTGTCAAAACATCTACTTGACTAGCTGTTATTCCATTCGTTTTTAATTTTAATATATTTAGATTATATCTTATAGTCCATATCTGAACTTATATTAAAGTATGGCTCATCGAGGGTTTTCCCAAATGGTTCCATGCATGCACAGAGAATACTTATGATGTTATCTACAAATGTTTGTAGTTTCCGTTTCTCTCGTAGAAACCATAAATATATATCTATATATGTAAGTATATGAACATGTGTAAGTATGTGTAAGCCCCTGTGAGCAGGTACAGGCCTGAAAGCAAATGGACAAACCCCCAAAGCAAATAAGCGAAATATATGTAAATAAAAGTTCGAACCGTAATAAACCGCACAATGGACAGTGTACGTGTCTTTCTACATCTCCCTCTTGGTGCTCGCTTTGTTTGCGAAGCAAATGGATTGAGCTTAAATAGAAAAACCACGCAAAACCGCAGCCGATAAGCGCTGAAATGGCAAAACTACGAGTGCGTGTTGCGTATGATAATAAAGCCAATAACAAGACTTGAGATCGGAGACGAGAGACCAGAGACTAGAGACGAGGGAGCAAAGACCACAACAAAGCCAGTGAGGCTTCAACGGCGTCTGTGGTCGCATGCCGCATGTGGCATGACTCATGCGCCGACGCGTGGACATTGAGACGTTCAGCTCCAAGTGTGCCACGAGTGGCACGAGCTGCCGAAAATGAGAAGAAAAAAAAAACAAAAATGGTATTTACAACTGCTGGCTGCATGCAACAGTTTGCCGATGAATGAAAACGTGCAGACAAGCCATTAACCAGTGGGTGGGGGGGGGGAGGTGGAGTGGGTGATCTGGGGGAATAGGTGAATACAGCACAATTAGAGCGCCTGCAAACAGGTTTCGACCCAAGCTGTGGGGATTGGCAACTCGCACACGTGTTGACTTGACTTGGCTCGAATGGACTTCAGTTGAATTTGAGTTGCGGCAAGTTTTGTTTTTTGCTGCCTGTTGGCATTGCCAGACGCTGCATAAAGTTCATGCCTCGTGCCACCGCTGCACCCCCGCATCATCGACTCCGCATCCTCGACACGGCAACTTTGTAAGTGGGTCAATTACAGGCTGCCATTGTCGCGCGACTTAAAAGGCGACTTACATACACTCACAAAAATAAATAGCATTTTACAAGAAATTCGACTTTTTCTTTAAATCGCCAAAAAAGTTAGAAATATGTCTATTTATAAGAAACATGTATTTTTCTTTATTATAGTAAAAATTAGCCTAAATTGTTTGTAAAGAAATATCGTTTCTAAACTGTGTATAAACGGTTTTTTTTTTCTAAAAATAATGTATTCTGATTATATAAATAAAATTAATATTAATATAATAGTTTCTTAATTTTCCATGTTATAAATGACTTTTGTTTCCTATTTTCAAAAATTATAGTAGTGAAGAAATTTTATTTCTTAATTAAAACTGAGTTAATATATGGGTCCGGTATCAGAAAAAAGGTCTTGCATTTCCGAAAAGTTAAGCCACATATAGAAATATATTTTACACAATGAATCGCAAATCGTAATTGTAAAAATTCAATGTTGAATTCCTCATTTTTATGGTGAAAGACGTGTTTTTTTTTTCCCAAGTGTACACTTATACAAATGTAAACTCTGCTTGTGTGTGTGTTGCGAAATAATAAATTCAATTTCACAAAAATAAGCAAAAGAAACTAAGCAAACCAACAGCAGCCACAGCAATAAAAGTAACAACAACAACAAATATAGTAACAATAACAACATCAGCAAACAACAGTTAAAAACGCGTTGAAAATGGATTGTGAAATTCTAGGAACTGTCGCCAACGTCGCGGCCAGCTTCGCTGCTAGCGTCGCAGTCGCTGCCGCCGTCGACGTAAACGCGAGCGTCGATCGCCTCAGTACTCAAATTTTACGCTACATTTGTGTAGCAACAACAATAACAACAGCAACAAATCCACACAGCTGTGCTCCAGCCTGCGCTGATCTTGGCTCCTATTCCCTCCCTCTGTTCCCCCCCAAAAAAAAAAACACTTCATCCTACTGTTCCCTCTCCCGTTTCGCCTCCTACACCTTCGCCTCCTTACAGCGACTGCTTTGCCTGCAGCGCCAGTTTTGTTGTTGATTTTATGGCGACAGCAACGTCGACGAAGTTTTTATTTATTGTACATATGCTCTTTTTTACCCTATCCTTGGGCATAGCCGCTATTAAGTGTATTATAAAAATATATGATAAAATAATTATATTTTTCATTATAATTAATTATTATATTTTTTAATAACTATATTTTAAGACAATAATGACAATAAGAATTATAGTTAATATTCGAACTTATTTACGTATATGTACATATGTGTCTATATCTATATATAACTATAAAAGTATCTGTATCTATGTTTATTTATAAATATTTTATAGAAAGAGTATATGAACTTCGAATTGATGAAAAGCAATGAATTTGGGTTTCACATTGTTATTGTAGCCCTGTTATTGCCGACATGCTCTCCATTTTTAAGGTGTGTGCAATTTAATTCTTTTTTTTATTTTGCAAATCTTTTATCTGCATTACTCGCGCATTGTCAATCTGTCTGTCTCTCTTTCTCTATCTTAACTATTTAAGTATTCAGGTATCATGATTCGAAATTTGAGCCTTTGTTCAATTTGACTCCCAAATGTATGCTATATGCAATTGTGCGATTTTCGAATTAAATTGCAATCCGTAAATTTTTCTTGCTATGAATTGCATGCATACTCAATAAAACTTTTAAGTGTACTGAAATATTAGATTGAAATTCAAATTTCATATAAAGACTCCAAGGCGCTTGCCAGCCCTCGTCTCGAGTCTTTCTTTCTCTCTTTTTGGAGACTGCTCAGATTTAGGGGTCCGTGTGTCTGTCTCGGTGTCGCTCCATGTACGCGACTGGCTGGCAGTGTCGATTAATTACTCAGGGACCGAGAATTGCCGCTTTGCTGATTTCAGATTTAGCTTTACGAGCCTTTTTCGCTTGACAAGTTGGAATTGAAATATGCGTCGGAGTCGGAAACTTTCGCGCAGAGGGCATAAAAATACCAGAGTCAGAGCTCTGTTGTTTCTTATAGTGTTTTTTGCTCTTTTATTTTAATTTATTTTATTTTTGGGTAAGAGGCATTCAGTGTTTTGCTTTGTTTGCCTGCTTGATGGGTTGCTTTTTTGTGAGGCAGCCCAAAGAAGCGAGAATAATACAAAGCTGCGAATAGTGGAGAGATATTGATTGTTCTACCAGAAGTCAACGATATGAAATACTCAACGTATGTATGTGTTACATACACATTTGTAGACCTAGGTCCGGTAGCAAAATAGTAAGATCTGAGAGAGAGAGAGAGTGTGAGAAAGAGAGATAGAGAGAGAGAGAGGGAGAGTAAGGGAAGAGAACAATCGATAGCAAATGTGAAGCGAGCTGCGCATACGAAATTGATGTCGCTTTATGTGGGTTAGAAATCGAAACGATTGCGGGTACTCTCCAATGAGTCATAGAGCTGGACTATCAGAGAATTCAGTGTGTAGACTGTCCAGTTTACCCAAAGACGTCACGCCATGATTTCTTTTTTTATTTGTTTTTTGGTTTTGTGTTATAGTTATTGTGTGTGATAAGGATGTCGAACACGTCATTCCCATGACGGTCGCGGTTCTACGCGAATGCCAGTGGACTACAGAGTTCAATGTACAGGGCTACGTCAAATATGTGGGGGCCACACCTGTTGCCGAAACCCAACAAGAAAACTACAATAAAAAGCTTCGACGCAGTTAAAATGGCAACAACAAAGCCGCAAGCAAAACGCAGAAATCACGCTACGATCATAAAAGCAAAACGTGCTAATAAAAACAAAAACAAAGAAACGACAACCACAACAACAACAACAAGAAAAACCACATTAAGGAAAATAAGAAACGGTAAAGCACTAGGAACAATTGCACTTTGAAACATGTTGGAATATGGGAAGAGAAAATAAAGAAAATCTTAAAACGCCTACATCGCTGTGGAATGCCAATCATTTCCTCAAGCACTTCGGTTAACCACGACAAGAACCTCCGACGAATGACGAGTGATGAGAACCGAGCAACACGGCGAAACGGTGAAATGGGGCCAAGGTAAACGACAGCGACAGCGACAGCGACACGACCTCTTCCATTGCTGCTTCTTCTTCTTCTGCTTCTTCTTGCCGAAAGAGAAAAACTTCTGTTCTTTGGCCGACGGCATGCGCTTGTTTTGGCTTTTGTTTTGGTTCTACACATTCGCAATTTACTATGTATGTATGTAATGTAATACATACGCACATTAGTACAGTGGCTCACAGCTTATTTGACCCACTACATTTTAAACTATTTTATGTCTTATACAAATTTAAAATATTTTGTTTAAGTTTAATAAATTGCGAATAAATTTAATTTATATCTCCTTCCCATTAAGAGATAAATTTATTAGAAAATTGGTAACATATTGCAATTATTATTATTATTATTATTATGTAATGGGGAAATTCCACCTGCAACCTATAAGATCTATTTTACCAATACATATTGCACATTTACTAGAAGAGTCACATATTTCGAAAAACATGATTTTTGATTTTGATTTTAATGATGCAGATATGTTCATTATGTGCTGATTTATGTTATGTTTTTATTTAGCTATCTTTAAGAGAAGAGTATCTGTATGACCGCTTTGCTAGAAGACATACGACACTTGAAAGCTTAAAATGTCTTAATCTCCATATGTCACTCTTTTAGTAAAGGAGCCATAAGTAAGAGTAGTGGGTCAAATAGGCGAAGAACCACTGTACCTATTTAAATACATGCAATAAAAGGAAAAAGCTTTTGATTTCCTTACGAGTGCTGATCGCATCGTTGTTTTGAATAATTATGGCCGGGCCAACAAAATTTGAAACATGCGTTTTGTATCGCACACGCTTACGTCGAGTTCACTGTACTCGTTACCTTTTACACACACACTTTCATCTGTATACATATATTGTTAATTTAAATTTGTATATTAATCAGTATGTACAGTAATTATGTAAGTGTGCCCAACAACAAATACAAGTCGTATATCAAAATGCGTTTAAATCTCGCAACGTCAATGGAAATAATGCATATTTTTTGTGAACCGCGACCGCTCCCTTTGCCAAAAACGAGCGTGAACTCGAAAAGCGATTTGTTGTTGGCAAAATCCTCACCGATTCCTCACCGCTCCCGCCTCACTGCTCCATTAATAAAGCGAAATACTGCATCCGCCTTTGTTGTAGTTGTTGTTGTTTTTGATCGTACGCATTATAAAAATGTCATTAACATGTCAACAACGGGTTGCAAAGTACGCCATGTTCTTTTGGGGGAGCGACTTTGATATCCACTGAAAATACATGTCGATAAATATACAGACGAATTTGAGATATTTCTAACTGCCACCATTAACTAGTATAGGATTAGTTAATCTCTGTGGACGGCAAGCCACGCTAGTGACGCCAGCATCTCGAATACAGTGGCACACAGTTAATTTCAAACAGCACCTACAATATTTATTAATACAATTTCACAAAGTGGGAATACAAAATTTTGGTACTTGGAAATTCAATAGAAAAAAAAACAACCATTTTGTGGTTTATTATTATTTTTTTTTTTAATTTATAATAATAATTAAGATCATTTGATCTAGTTAGTTCTTATTTTTATGAATTTTTTTTCTAAAATCTTACTATTCATAAAAAAAAAAAAAAAATATTAACAACCAAGAAAATGTTTTTTTTTCAATAAAATGTGAAAAAATTTTATTTTTGTCAAGACAATTACTTTACTCACTGTGAGTTTGCAAAATTCACTCGCCGTCAACGTTGCATTGACAGGAACAAGATGAATTTATATATTTACTCTTCACTTCCTCTCTCACTCTCTTTACTTTCCGTTGGCAATCCTCTCACTTACTATTGCTATGTTAATACATTTAATAATATTAATGCACTTATCTATGTGTGTGTACATTATATAACTGGAAATGGAGAGCTAAAGATACATTTGTATCTGCGATACCCCGCATACACAAACATTCACATGTAGCGTATGCAAAAGCCCAGCAACAGCAGCGGGCAAATTTAAAGGCCAGCCAAAAATTAAAAACAAAAACAAAGACTGAGCAGTGGAGGCGGCAGCGACAGCGGCAGCAGCAGCAGCAGCAGAGACAGCAGCAGAGGCAGAGTCGCAACTCGACGCAAAAGTCAATGATCGGCTCGCCGTCGCTGCTGCTGCTGTTGTTGTTGTTGTTGTTGCTGTCATAATTAAACGCGACAAATACAAATACAATTTGAAGAAAAGAAAAAAGAGCCGCCGTCGCCGACGTCGTCGCCAGGCCAGCGCCAGCCATAAACACAACAACAATGAGACAACAATAAATTCTTCAATTAACATTTGTCCAGGTAAAAAGCGTCGAGAGCAGGCGGCATGGCAAATTTCTGTGTGCATGTGATTGTGTTGGTGTTGGTGTTTTGTGAGAGAGAGCTGGCGTGTGAATGAGAGGGTGAGAGTGAGCAGAGAGCGTGACAGTGACAGTGACTGTGTGTCTGTGTCTGTCTGTGTGCGTGTGCGTGAGAGTGTATGCTAGTGTGCAAGGATCATTTGCATTTGAGGCGACGCAAGGTGTCGCAAAAACTGATTAAAATGCATTTACACACACACACACACACACACTCTTGCTCTTGTTGTTGTTCTCAAAAAGTGGGCACGTCGCGCATATTTTAACATCTTGTTGTTGTTGTTGCATAGATTCCGAATCGACAAAAAATGAAAACGATAAAAAAAAGAAAGAACAAATTTCAGCTCTAGCACTTGTTGTTGCTGCTGCTGCTGTTCTACATATTGTTTTTGTTTGTGTTTTTGTAGTTGGAGCTACAGCCGCGTGCCTGGCTGCGTTAGTCATAGGCAACGTCGCGGCCGGCGTCGACGTCAGCGTCAGCGCAAGCGTAAGCGTCATCGTCATCGGCAGGCAAAGCAGCCAAGAAGACGTCAACGGGCTATGAGTGATCTATGAGCCAGCAACGCGAACGGAACGGAACAGAACGTAACGCAACGCAACGCAACAAAAAACGGAACAGAACGTTTTCGAATAGGGCCTCCCCCGCCCCCCAAAAATAAACGAATACGAAACACGCTGCCAATTGGCAAAATTGGCGCCACAAAAGGTGTTTGCAACATTTTCTGGACATTGACGCGAGCGACCACCAAACGCGATTAGTCACAACAACAACAACAACAACGACAAGAGAAATAAAACGCGACTTGGGTTTTATTTATATTTTTTTTTTTTTTGGCTTGTGCATTTTTGACAATTTTTCGCTCGCGTTTTTAGCCTTCCAGCGCAGTTTGAGCCCAGAACCCGGCCAGAGCAGAGCAGAGCAGAGCAGGCCAGACAGAGCCCAGAGCCCAAAAGGCAGCCGAAATAAAACGAAACGAAGCGAATTGAAAACGATCGCGAGTCGAAACCGAAACTAAAAACGAACGCGTTCGTCGCTGTCGCTGTCGCCGTCGCCGTCGCTGTCTGTGTCCGTGTCTCGTTCATGTGAGCATTTGTGCGTGTGTGTGTGTGTGAGTACTGCTTTGCCTTTTGAGCGCAGGTTTATCAAAATTCGATTTTCATTTTGTGCTTTAATACAATTTGTGCCTTGCTGCCGTGTGGAAGTCGCAGGAGACGCCAACACAAAAAACAAACAAATCTAAGTCAGCAACAAAACAAATCAAATAAATCGAGTGCAAGACGTGCGACAATAATAATAAAACAAAATATATAAAGAATCAAACAAAAGTGTAAACTTATTAAAAATAAAAATAATAATCAATCAGCGTCTGCGTTGATCAAACGCCTGTTTGTGTATACATATGTGTATGTGCGTGTTTATGTGTGTTTATTGCAAA
Source organism: Drosophila phalerata (assembly GCA_951394115.2). Classification (NCBI taxonomy): domain Eukaryota; kingdom Metazoa; phylum Arthropoda; class Insecta; order Diptera; family Drosophilidae; genus Drosophila; species Drosophila phalerata. Next base: position 24,745,442 of record OX596005.2, read on the forward strand.
GAATCACGTAATTTAATCCGTGCGCGCATTGGAGGAGTCGTAAAAAGCGAATGAAAACACAAAACAGAACAGCTCCCAGCTCTCTCTCTCTTTCTCTTCCTCCTGCGCCTGCTCCGCCTTCGCCACCCACTGCAACACACTTGAGTGTATGTTCGTTTATTGCAGTTGCAGTCGCTTGTTTGTTTGGTGTTTGTTTACGCGCCGTTTACCGCTACTCGTTTATGTTACCGTTACCGTTGCCGTTACCGTTGCCACTTGCCTGACACGTGTGCGCCTAACCAGTCACTGACTGGGAGGGGGTGGTGGTGGGGGTTGTTGTCTGTCGTGCCAGGGCGCTGCACTCTCTCCGTCTCTCTCTCACGCGAAACTCGCTCATTTCGCGCACATGCAAATCCCTCGCGTTGCCAATACATAGAAAAAAAAAACAAACAACATGAATATCGAAGAAAGAAACAACCAACAACAACAACAAATTAAATAAAATATAATTTACATATTGCGCGAGCAACTAAAAAGTTCAGATACATATACCACAAACACTCACACATACATACATAGTGTATTATTAATAAGCAAAAGTCGAGTGAAAAATTGAGTCATCGTTACAAACTTTTATTTTATTTCTTACTCTTTTATATTGCACAATATTATTTCAAATGTTGTGTTAAAAATCATAGAAAACTCCCAAAAAGCCAATAAATTACAAAAAAATCATCTTAAAAATATATATTGCAAATGCCAATATTGTGGAATACTCTTGTGAAGATCATCAAATATTAAAATATTAGAACGAATTTACAACCCAAAAATAAAATACCAAATATTGTTTAGTGTAGAAATATTTAAGTTCATTTGCGTTAATTACATTTTATATGCAGAAAAAACCCACAAAACAAAAACCCACATATTGAAGAAATCCCCTGAAAATAAAACAAGAAAATAAACAAAATAAAATCCACATACACTTTAAGACAAAATATATAAGAAAAACCTTGTGATAAACTCTGATAATTTGTTGTGTTGTTGATGATTGCCTTAAAATCCATTAAAATGCAACACAACAGCAATCTGCAACAACAACAGCTGCAAATGCTGCAGCAACAACAACAGCAGCAGCAACAACAACAACAACAGCAGCAGCAACACAATTTAAGCGATAATTATGTTGTTTGGGCCAATAACAATAACAACAGCAACAACAACACACTGCAATTGCAACAGCAGCAACAACATCGCGCTGCTTTGTGGATATCAGAGAGTAATAAGCAACAACAGCAACAGTGCCACAACAATAACAATAACAACAGTATGAATGTCAATTATAATCAGCACATGTTGCAGCAGCAACATCAGCAACAACAACCGCAGCAGACACAACAATACATGCAACAAGCTTACACCAACTACACGCAACAGCAACAACTAACGCCAACAACAACATCGCCCGTAAGCAGTTGCTATTATGCCAGCTTGCAACAACAACACCAACAGCAACAACAATTGCAACCACACCAACAACAACAACCACAACAATTCCTGGCACCAGCAAATCGTCAGATACAACTACAACTGTCACAGGACGCAACGTTGTCGAGACGAAAATACGGTTTGCGTACGGATCAGCAACAATTCAACGTGAGTAAATAATACTATGCATTAATTGCATCTTGCTATCTCCCTTTATGCGCTGACACTGATGCGCTACTCTTCTTCTGCCATTCGCTTTCTGATTTGTTGCTTTGTTGTCGCCTTTCATTTTGCGGTTTTGTGGGCGGCGCCACCGCCAAGTCGAAGGTGGAGTTAATGTGTATCTTTTGTGCCTGTATCTGTATCTGTATCTTGTTATTAGTACGTTGTTAGTTTGCTAGCAAAATGAGAACGAGCATCAATAGACGGGGCGTATGCGCAATGCATTGTACGCCACATTACGCATACGCCGCATTGCACCAGTTGGGAAATGTGAAATGTGTCGCCAAAAATTGATTTGCTGTTTATGTGTGGCAAATATTTGCAGTTCGCGCGCCGTGGGAATGCCACTCCCCAACACAAAAAAAATATATACATATATACTTATTTTAAGTAATTTAATTTGTTTCAACTTGAAACTTGTTGAGGGGGAAAACTGAACAAAGCGCGTACAAGTATGCAATTATGTGTGTGTTTGTTTGTTTGTTTAAATTAAGCCAACAGACAGTAATAAAAATGAAGTTTAATGCACTTTTCAATAAGTAAGCGTCATTCATTTCAAAAGCTAATACCGACGCGACCATTGGCTAACCTAAACTCTTATCGCCCATACACAACTAGCCCAACAACAGAAATGTCGGGGTTGCCAAGATAAGATGGCAATTGTGAAGTCACGAAGCGCTCGATCAGTGAGCTAACCCTTCAGGCCAGGCCAGGAAATGGAAAGCTGTTAAAATTCGCTCGAAAAAAGCGTATCGGAAATGCCAAAACACAAGCAGCGAGTTCGAGTTCGAGTGCGAGACATGCCCATATTTGACCAACTGTGGCATCAGCCTTGTTTTCTTATCTATATTTCTAGACGTGGTCTCTGTTAAGTAATTAACATGGATGTGAATGACTCGCTGCAGTCGAGGCACGTTTAACTGGAGCAACAGAACTGGGATAAATCTTTTATTTCGAATATATATTTATTTATTGTCAACTATGAAAAATCCACACATTTAAATTTAGATATATTTTTATTAGTTTATAAAAACATATATTTTATTATCTAAAAATATATGACAATTGTCCCAACAACAACTATTAATTATCAATTTTTATCATACTTGTAGATATGTTTAATAAACCAAACATACGATTAGTTTAAAATATGTTTGAATAAGTTAGCGTAAGTTTAGACTTCTGATTAAAAATGTAATCATATATACTTTGGAGAAGGAGGACAATAAATCATCTGATAAGCGTTGCACAAAGAATGTGATAATGTTGTATCTTCTGCACAAAGGAAAACATATTTATTTATTTTGAAATCAAGGTGACCTTTACAAATTCATTCTAACGTCATCTGAAACCATAAAAAAGAAAGTGAATTTAGCACATAATATGCGAGTATTTACGTATCTATCTTATTATTAACATTAAAGAAACGAGTTTAGAATGAAAAAAAAACTGGAACCACAGATTAAGTGTTAATTTGAACTTGTCACTGTGATTGTCACATTAATATTCTTTTTAGCTGTTTTGAGATATTCTCAAATTGATTAACTGTCAATTTAACAAATGTGTTGAAATAAAGAGTAAATTGAATAAACAAATGAACTAATTCAACAAAAAGTATAATTTATAAATTAAAGTGAAAGAAACTGAGATTTATTCGGTTGATGCGATTGATATTTATTTGCTTAATTTGCTTGTTAAATTCCATATAGTTGAAATTGAGTAAATATTTATATAGTTAGGACCAATATATCGTTTATAAATGAATTTTGTAGCTGTAAGGAAATACTTTTAAATTAATGGATTGACTACTCTGTCTCTCTCTCTCTCTCTTATCGTTATCTTGTTTCTCTTCTATTAATCTATCTTATCAGGGATCTCGTGCTGTACTTGTGTTAATGTTATTGTTACAGTTCCGCCTTGCATGCTAATTTTACTGAGATTCTCTGTTAAGCGCCGCCTGTCGCTGGTCCTTGAACTTTGCATTGTTTTTGTTGCAGTTGTTGTTGTTGCTGTGGCTTTGTGGTAATACCTGGCTTTTGTTGTTAATTATTACAAAAACAATTAAGCGCTTGAAATGAACAACTTTAAATTGCAGTCGTTTAACTGTTGTTGTTGTGCTTTTGCTGTTATTATTATTTCGTATGCTTAATTTTAATGAGCGTCACATTTGAGTTTTTTGCCATTGCTTCTTAGTGCAAACGATTCTACAACAAACTCATTAAATTCGTTAATCATTTATTGCGTCGCAAAATGTTGCAGCCACGCCCAGCACCGTCGCAAACGCCCCTTTTTAGCGAAAAATCAGCTGTTTTCTTCAAGGTCTTCAGCGTTAAAATACAATTTTAATTTCAATTCGAATTTGTTTAATGGCTGCGAAAGTCTAAAGCAATCTTTGTCCGTGAAACACATTTGCTTTTTAAATTAATCAATAACCACATTTAGAACCACAACTATAGAAAATCCACGATTGCAACAATATCAAGAACTACAATTATTCCAACTTTCCATTTGCAATTAACATAAGTTTTCTTCCATTTAAGATTGACTCATTGAATCTGCTTGTATCGGAAATACTAGACTAAATGCAATATTAAATGCTATATTATAAGTATTATTTGCATATTTCATTAGTATATCTAAAGGGTTTCGTGAATATCTTTCATCAAACGATTATCGTTATAAAAAAATCACAATATCCCTCCGGAAATACCTTTTGATGAAGACGTCAGTTCCGCGAAATTGAATTGAAATTCTATGAAACGGTTGAGGCAATATTTGTATAAATATTGTTACTCAGACAGTTTTGCATGACATAGGCGCTGACAATGAGCGTGACAATCAAAACAAATATATTTTTCAGATAGAACCATATCTTTGAAGAACTAATAAAACAATCCGTTTGGAAACAGACAAGTATCGCAAACCAAAATGTTTATACACATTATTCTAAACAAATTATTAATTTTTTTTAATTTACGTTCGAGTATATAGTATAATTTTGATATATATTCAAAAACAACAAACGAAATGATTTTTGATCATGGTTTGACCATTTAATTTAAATTTTTTTAATTTTGTAAACATTTTTTTCAAATAATTCTTGATTTTTAGTTTAATGCTTTGGAATTTTGAAAATCTTAAATCTCAAGTTTTCACTTTTGATCAATTTCTTATATCGATATTAGTATAAAACAACTTTAAATTTGATTCTCAAGTGTTTAATTTTTCTGTAAAATCTCATGTCTAGTTAAAGAAAAACTTTGACTTGCTAAGTTACTAAGTGAAAGGTCTGACCATCTTTAAAATAAAAATAATAACTTTGCCAAAACTGAACCGATCTTCAAACGGAATACCATTTTAATCATACATGGGCCTCTTAATTCATTTTGCAATATATGTTTTCATGGTCAACTTATATCTCAATAAACTACATTCATCGTAGTTTAAATTTAAAGCTCTTCCTATAGGTTTCCAAGAAAGTATATCACCGCTTCCTTATTCGGTTGAAAGTTGTTCTTATCACCGTAGTTCCGGTTCTCCGCACTGGGAAAGGGAAATAAATTTCTGTCTGTATGTGTGTGTTTGAGTAGATAGGTCAATTTCCGTTCAAGTGGTCAACGAGTTGCACTCAACCCTAATTCAAAGTGTAATGTAGTCGGGTAAATTGAGACTGGGTACAAGTAACCCTCGACTGACGGCCTTGACACCGTCGTTGTCGTCACTCTCTAAGTTTGCCTGTGCTGGACGGTTATCTAATTGAGTGCGTTAAGGGCCAGACAATTGGAAGTGCCAGTGACGCCAGTTGCCAGTTGCCAGTTACCATTGGTTGCACTCAGACCGGCTTATCTCTGCCTCCTGGCGAGCTGTGTGGCTGCTTAATGGCTGCTGAGATTTAGACGCCACTTGGCTACCTGACGCGATGCGATGCCTAATGGCTGGGAACGCCTAATAGGCGCATTTAGCACGCGTCAAAGTATCTGAAAGATACTCTCATAAAGAAACTCAACATTGGCCCCGAGCAACAAATGGCTGCTAAAATGCGCCAATTGAGAGTGCATGGAACCTGTCGGTGACCGGTTGCCTGAATTCCAAGCAGGGGGTCCCAACAACAGATACAATTATGTATGTGTATGTGTGTGTGTCTGTATCCGTGTGTAGAAACCCCGATGAGTCATCGTCATACCAGCGAATAAGGTGCGTGGGCCGCCAGTTTGGCATACATAACTCAAAGCACCAACACAACATGTGAACAGGCTAGTGGAAAGAGGGACAGAGAGACAGAGCGCCGAGAGAATGAGAGTGATGAGAGGGGAGCACTGAAAATCAAAACAAAACGCGGCCAACAGCCGAGCAGCCATGTAGAAAATGTCAACAAACGAGTTGCCCGCCAAATTCACAATTTGAGTTCAAACAAAGTGAGCTAATATTTAACTTGAGTGTTAGAGACAGTAAAAGAGCGACAAAAAGAACGTGCGGGAGGCTCACTCAATATTTATATCGCATGCGAGAAAAATATCTGTACAGATTGTTGCTGCCTGTGTGTGCGTGTCTCTCTCACTCTCTCTCTCTCTCTCTCTCTGGCTCTTCTTATATGTGTGTTTGTGCCCGCGCTCTTTTGCTGTCTGCCTTTTGTATCATTATTCTGACAGTCATTGTGCGCTCTGCTTGTGCGCAGTCATTCGTCAGGGGAGACTAACATCGTGAGCACACGAACTTGGTACTGAGTTCAGCAAGGAATTGGAACTACACATTCAGGGAGAAAATAATCACGATTTGTGTATATTGCTGCTTTATATCTTGAATAACTAACTATAATAAAAAAATTCAATTTAGATGTATTGTTTGTTCTCTTTAACATAAAAAATACATTTATAACTACAAATTTTGTAGAAAATTTAAATTTAAAAAATTAAACAGTAAAAACAATGAAAAATAAATCGACTTTTTAAAAATAATAATTGTCAGATTAATATTTGTATTATACTATAGGTCCTAATTATAAGCATAGCTTATCAGTTTGTATAAAAGCTCTGAGAGTTAGCAATGTGTATATCAAATAAATATAAATAATTAAATCAATTTGACTAATTAAGTAACATTATAAAAGAATAAAATCTTTTAAAATAACCATTCATAAATTTAAAATTAAGTGCTGGTCTCTTATTGTACTGGTTATTATTATTTAACTGGTTCCATTGAGCTATTGCAGCCCTGGTTATCAAAAGTCTTTAATTTCCAGCATATGCTCGCACATGTGTGCGTGCGTATCTGTGTGTGTCAGAATGTATCTGTGTATGTACGTGTGTGTGTGTGTGCCTGGCAATGGCTAAAACGTCACGAGAGCGTATGGATGACGATGGCGGGCTGGTTGGGAGCTACTAGCTCAGTTATTTTTCGCTTTTTGTTAAGGCAACGCGACTGCAACGGCAACGGAAAGCCACGCGGCTGCGTCCCCAGTCTCTGTCTCTGTCTATCCGTGTAGTTATTCCCCCCTCACTCTCTCACTCATTCGTTTGTACTATCACCCCACTGTGCCACACTGTGAGTGAGAAGAAGAGGAACTGACAAACGTTCATGTTCATATTCATATTCTTGTTGTTGTTGTGTTTATTGCTCCCGTTCTTGTTACGTTTTTCACAAGTGCTTGCAAAACGCAACAGAATTCAAAACGTTATTCCCCTTTCTTATTGTTGCTTATTTAGTTGGTTTCTTATACATACATATGTATTTTATATCCAAGCAATAAGCAAAGTAAAAGTCATTGTGTTTGCGTGCGTGTGCGTGTGTTAGTGTTAGTGTCTTATCGCCATTTGTGACAACGTCAAACGTCACAAAGTTGGTGTTAATATTGCGACAGCGACAGCGAACGAACGTTTTAACGTTTTGAAACTTTCAATTTGCTGTACGAAGTTCAAAGCGAAACACAGTCATAAAAGACAGCGACAACGACAACGACAACAACAACGCGGTGCGGGGCGTTGCCAGTTAATCTAGAAAATTCTGTGCTCGCAGTTAACAATATTAACATTTACACACAGACAACAGCAACAGCAACAACAGCGACGACAGCACAACAATAGCAACAGCAACAATTTGACAGCTGGAAAAGTGAGCTGCAAGCAGCACAACGCAAAAGAAAACGCAAAAGAGAGACACGAAAGAGAGAACAAGCGAGCGAGAGAGCACGCCTGTGTAAGTGAAAAACGAAAGAGAGTGAAAAAGCGGCGGTCGCACATGTAAATTTGTGCATTGTGTACGAAATATCAAACGAAACAAAACGAAACGAAACGAAATTAGTGCAAAGTGTTTGCAGCCAACAACAATGAAAGTTAAAGTCGAACGCACAATAAAAACGCAACCAGCAACAACAACAACAGCAACGAGCACGACAACAGCAACAACAAGTGCAGCAACAGCAACAACGACATTAACAAAGGCGGCAACAACGTCAGGGCCTGAAGAGGATGATGAGGTGACGACAATAACAACGAAAGCAACAACAACAACAGCAACAACAGCAGCAACAACAACATCGACAGCGGGACAAGAATTGGACTTTTTGCCCGATATGTCCACAACGATATCGACAACGACAGCAACAATAACAACAACAGCGACAGCAGCGCGCAATCTTATCGTAAGTGTGACTCTCGTTTTTTATGATCGGTGTCCGTTGTTTTTGGTATATATACATATGTATGTATGGTGCAATTGGTGGGTGGGGTAGGTGCAGGGGCGGGGGTGTAAGGTGCATAGAACGAGCGCAATAACAAAGACTGTGCAAAAAGTGTTCACGAAATTAATAGCAATACCAACAACAACAACAACAGCAACAACTCAACTCAAAAGTTCCCAACGCAATATACTTTTATTTTATAGCAACAAAGTCAAAAAACTTGTTTAAAAAATATATTTGTACATTTGTATGTTTTGCTGTTTTCGTGTATTTTTTTTCTTCGCCCAATTGTATTGTGCGCAATTTTATTGTATCTTTCCACTGTGGCTGTTGTTGTTGTTCACAGTTTCAGCTTTGGTTTTTTTTTTATTCGCGTTTATTTTGTCGACATCTTTGGAATTTCAATTCACACTTTTGTTGTTGTTTCACATTTGCTTTCAAACTTTGTGCGCTCTCTTTGGTTCGCTCTCTCTCACACATACACGCACACACACACGTTCACACAGATACGCAAATGCTCTCGCACACGTACGCATATTTGTTGCTCTTTTATCGCATGCGATATTTTTGTCACTCGCACTCACAGATTGTGACTCTCACTCTGGTTCGCTCTCACTGGTTCGCTCAGTTTATGGGCTGAATTTGCACTCACTTTTTTTTTTTTTTTTTTTTGTTGGTATTTCGTCAATTGCGGCAATTCAAGGCTGGTGGCACATTTGATTTTGTTTGCCACTTCAGCATTTTCTTCTCAATGTGTTTTTCCCACTTTTATCGCACTGCGTGGGCGTCTCTCCGTTTCGCTGGCCGCACTTGGTTGTCATTTGCAGCACGTGCAATTCCCGGTTTTTCATTTTATTTTTTTTTTTTTTTTTGTGAATTGTAGTGTCTACATTCACTTAGCCACAACTTGAGTTTATGGTAAGGTCAAGGCCAACAATCAGATGCGCGATTTATGAAGCTGATTTGACCCAGACTTGCTTAGTCATATGAAAGATACCACAAAATGTCGGTTCGAAAATAAAGAAAAATTAAGTTTTTGAAATAGAGCATATCATTAGTATTCAGAACTTTTAAGCAACCTTTAAATGATGATCATGATCCTAATTGATGTGCAACTTTAACAAAGTGAATAAACTTTGTACGACAACAAAAAAGTTTACTTAAAACGGAATGCTCAGCTAATATGAAACTGAGTGTTATTGATTTAATAACTCCGATTAAATTAATCCTAAATTAAAGATTACGGCATTATATAGTGCGACAAAACACTAAATAAAATATTGCTTAACGACAATTAAACAATTTTAATTCAAAAACAATAAATAATAATAACGAAACAAAGATATCTTAAAACTAAAAGCTCAGATAAATATTATTATATTATTTGCAGAATATCCACATGAATTACTATGGCAAATAAATTAAAATTGCCTGTATAATGATTTCTAAAAGCTTTAAGCTAAGTAGTTCTGATTAAAATATTATAAATAAAAGCTCAGATGCTTTAATATTTTCGCCTTTCAACTGCAAAGCGATTATTCCTCTTATTAAACATTTATGTATGTATGTTACCATGAATTTCACAACAAAATTAAATACAATGCCAAGGTCAAATGGCACACAGGTGCTGCTGCTGCTGCAGGTGCTTTCCCCGCACCCCGCTGCCCCTGGCAATTCCAATTGGAATGTCAAACGGCTCACGCGTTGTCGTGGATGGATTTGGAATTGGAATTGTGATGTGATGTGATGTGAATTGTTGGATTGGATGCGTCTCGCCAATGGCCCGTAAATGGCGTGTTGCACTTGAAGTGCACACAAATGGCCATTTTAGTTGATTGTCGATGTTGTTGTTTGTTGTGTTGCATAAAATATGCGACAGCTGGATACATAAATATGCAAGCATTAAAAGCCAATGCATTAAAAGTCAGTCCCACAGGTGATAACCTTTTTTATGACCGATCCAACCGAATGTCCTTTATTTTATATAAATATTAAAAGTCTACTAAATTTGCAAATAAAACTCTTTTTTAAAGATAAAGATACAGATAGAGATGGAGATACAGATACATGCTCGTGTTGCCAGCCAGCGACAGAAATTGGCAATTTAATGCGCGCATCAACTAAAAGTAAATAAAAACTGCCAATGCAGCGACTGCGACGTCGCCAACGTTGTCGACGTCGTTTAGTAAACAACAATAAATATATACAATTAAGCATTAATTGTGAGTGTTGCCATTGTTGTTGCTATTGTTGTTGTTGTGGCTGCGGTTTGCTGTTCTTTTTTTGATTTTGCTTTTATGGGTGTATTAACTTGGGCGTGCTAAGTTTACGACTTTTGCCGTCCTCGGCCTAAAAATATGGACATTTTTTTTTTATCAGAGTTGACTTACGACAATTCCAGGAAACCCCTTTTCATTTTGATGTGTTACTGAACACGAACGTTCTTGTAATCTCTTGTTAGTTTTATCGTTGTTTGTAAAGAACTTGACAACAGCATTGAAGCTTATCGGAAAAATATTAGATCTATATATTTTCTTAGAAATGGAAATTCAATTCACTTTTTTACAATCTCTTATCAACCACATTAATAATAAGTTGTCGCTACGTTTTCAATTTATCAATCTATTCGATTTTTGATTAGAAATCTGTCATATAACTTAAGATATGCTTAGTTCTTTGTATGCAATAATAAAAGATATAAATGAAATCAAACGAGTTAATAAACACATAATTGAGGGAAATTCCCTTTTTATATCTTTTAGTATAGCCTGTCATTTTCAAAAGTTTAGTTTGGTAAATTTTTTGTTATCTTTATATCGTATAACAACTGTACCCGCTATACGCTCGTCAATGACGTCAACGGATTGTCTAATGTCTTCGGCTTTAACTTTGGGCTTTAACGAAGCTACACGTCGCGACGTGTCTAGTCTTTTGATAAGCCGGTTTTTTTTTCTGTGCTGAAAGCGATCGTATTCAGTTGCCAAATTTGGTAGCAAATATTGTTGGCTGACGTCACAAGACGAAGCGTTGCTTTAGATCGAAGGAGACAGAAAGATAGAGAGAGAAAGTGCGAGAGGGAGAGTGAATTTGTATTGCGTATACGCAACGTTTGCCACAACACAAACGACATTGTCCCTGTTGCTGTGAAAATGCTAAATATCGGAATTATGTCATGTTATATTTTCAACTGGCAACTAAATGTCAAATGTGGCGTGTTTTCACTTTCGATTTTCACGTGAACACAATTTGGCGGAAACGAGCGGAAACGGGGGATGAACATAAAATTCTAGGAATCCATTTCGAACTGTGCGTTTGTTGAACTTCCCAAAGGTTGAAGAGTGTGATGAGGATTGCCAAACTAAATGCCAGTTGTTGACGTTTGTTCAAATAAAAACGTTAATTGAGTTGTACATTTACATTTTGGCTAATTTAATGCGGCGGAAATTGCAAAAGTGTGAAATGGGGGCAACACATCTGGATAGCAGCGTATAATACTTATGTTATATATGTGGAAAGTGCAACACGACTGAAAGATTTACACGCATACAATCCTTAGTATTATTATTATTGTTGTTGTTGTTTGTGGTGGCCCGTGCCACAATACAGTGGGGATTAATGTGGGGATTATTTTGTGACGCGTCATGGCGCCAAATTCCAAGAAAAAGGCGCAGCATTCCGCGTTGCAAGCAAAAGCAAAAAGGCAACCACTTGGAGAAGTGCGAAAAATGCCAATGCGAAGATAAGTAAGTAAAGCAATTGGGGGAGAAGAAGTGCCACGCCAAGTGGCAAGCAGCATCAACGAATGCGCCTCCAAATGGTGCATGACGTGGCGGCTCCTTCGACTAAGCAGTTGTTGTTGTGGCTTGTGTTGTTGCTGTTGTTTGTTGCCTTGGCTTAAAATATGCTGGGGATTTCCGTCGGTTGCCTGTTCCTCACACACTCAACTCTCTCTCTCTCTCTCTCTCTCTCTCTCTCTCAGCGCTCTCTCCCTCACACTGCTTGCGCGCTCTCTCTCTCTTTGAGTGCTTTTTGCTTAACTTGTTTTGAGTTCATCTTGAGTTCTTGCTCTTTGCTGTAGCGTAGGAGCTGCCCCCTACTCTCTGCCCCTCTGTTAACTGGGCTTAAATAAGCGCTTGAATTCAGACTAAATTCAGTATGAGTCATCGTTGAACGTAGTGGCGTAGCGTCTAGTTGTAGCCACATTTGGTTCATTCATTTCACGCTTCAACTTTGTGCGACGTATGAATGAAATTTACCTTGTTATCGTAGCTACTTTAAGTTGATTGTTTCATTTTTGTTATTGTTATTGTTGTTCTTCGTCTGGCTGATAGGCAATCAAATATTTGCACTGATGTCAGGTGATAACATTAGAAATTTGTGAATCTTTCCCTTTCCAGCCTCCATCTCTGGTAGTAATGCACAATTTAATTATAAATACCTGTATTTTGAAATAAACTTATAAATATTTATGTTATGTGGATGCATTGATGTACTCAAACCTATTGGTATTTTATAAAAACTGTAAACTAGCTAAATTAAATGTTATTAAAGCTTTTATTAAAAATATATCTGATTACTGCTCAGCTGAAAATTTTCCACAATCAAAATAACAACAATATAGTATCGGTATCACAAAATATTGTAGAGTACAAATACTAGTGGGATTCCTGATACGACCGATGAATAAAGTTCTTTCACGAATTTTTAAAATACGTATATAGAAATTTATATTTACAAAAAATATGGGCTCTTCTATATCCCTAATCTCTGATCAAGAAATAATTATTTTTGTACAGGCTTATTGCATATATTGAATAACTTTAACAAATTTAGCTACTGACAAAATGACAAACGGACAAACGATTCTCTGAGTGTACTTTCGATGCATTCTGTTGTTGACATTAGTGTTGTTACATTTACTACTTGTTGTGTACGGCGACGCTGGCCAAGATGAGCGTAATGTCATCGGGTTTTCCACCAGGGCCATAGTTGATATTGTTGGCTCTGGCCTTGAGGGCGAATGGCGATTGAAAATTGGGACTGAGCGAGAGATCGCTGGCCAAGGCAACAAGTTGGTTGGCAACCAGCTGCAGTTGCTCCTTCTGTGTCTCGCCGTGCACAGGTCCCAGATGGCGCACGAGCATGCTCTCGGGCACATTGTCGAAGAGACCGTCGGTGGCAAGCAGGACGAGATCGCCCTGTTGCAGTGGCATGTGGGTGGAGATTGCCTGCTCGGGTTCATCGCTGTGGGAACTCTTCTGTCGCTCGCTTGGTGGCATCGCCAGCTGAAATGGCGTATTGAATCCATGATGTTGCTCATCGGAACGATGCACCACTTTTCCATTGCGTAGGACCAGAAAACCACTGTCTCCCAGGTTGGCGGTGTGCAGCGTGCAGTCGGAGCGCTTTAGAGCCACCAGGCAAGCGGTACTGCTGCCCAGTACATCTGCCGACCTGGTCCGCATTTGGTTGAAGCTATCGATGAGCAGCTGTCGCGGATTTCTGCCATCGAACTCTGCGCGCTGTGCGTTGTTGGAACACCAATACATCAGCTCCTTGGCAAAGACGCCGGCATCGATGCCCACCTTACGCCAACCGCCCACGCCATCGGCCACGCCTATCACCTCCGCCTTGGGCGTGCTGCTGATGAACCAACTGTCCTCGCCGAACCGATTGCTTCCACCCATCCGATGCACAGGATAATGTCGCGGATCCTTGGAGCTACCCTGTACAGCCTTAATGAGATAGGGATACTTTTTGAAGCTTCTCGCAGAACAGAGACAGCGAATCTGCACGATTCTTCCCGAGGGACAGCGTGATAGGCCTCGAACTGCAAAGAACATTTTTAAATTTTGTGAATTTCATAGGTCAAATATATTTGAAATTTAATTTGGAAATTTAGCTGTGTGATTGAAATCGAACAGAGAAAAAGATCTAAAGTGAAATCATGGTCTATACATTAGACACAATATATCATATTAATTTCAGATACATTTGTATCTATGCCATTAAAATCCAACTATTTTCTTTATCATCGTAGATACTTTTGTATCTATGCATCATCAACCTTTCTTATCAACAGATTCTATAGCTGTAATCGTAATTTCTTTAGTATTTGATTAACTGTGGATACAAGTGTATTTCTTTGTTTTTCTTTTGAATAACACGCTCATTCACTTATTCACTTTGGCATTGCCTTCCTGGTAATTCCATTGTTGGCAATGTGTAATCTTATCTTCTTTGCCTGGGCCTACGACACAGTGTTAATACATTTGGCAATTTTATTTTTATTTTTTATAAATCATCACCGGAAGTGGAAACGCAACGGATCCAAAACGAATCGCCTTATCGCAAAAAAGTCTCTATCTGGAAAAAGCATATATGTATATAATAAATGAAAAACAACAATTCAAACAGTGCATAATGGCGAGTTTATTTTTAAACAACTGATGTAAACCATCCTATAAATCACACGTATCAAAGGCTTATCAATTGAAGGTGCGGTCCGTTAGATTCGCCAGAAATTGCCCATTATTCATGATTGACAATCGGCCACATTCAAAGAACCCTTGAGCTCGAACTTCCTTGTATATTCGGACGTCAATGATATTCGTTTTATCTCTGTTCCGATATGATCCCAAGTATTTGGGATTGTTTTTGTTTAACCCGAATTAGTTGTAGCTTCCGATTTCGGACTCTTATCAATGCTCGATGACGTTAGACGTTTGTTCCAACTAACTTTCTATTTCTGGAACAAGCCACAGACGTTGCTGCTTTGCAATTACCCTAATCAGAATATGGGTGCACTACTCTAAGCTCCACAGGTCGAGTTTTAAATAAAAACCCGCATTTGTAATTGTTACCGCATAAACCTAATACTTTAGATTGCAGGGTCAATGTCTAATTTCGTTGTAATTATGGTGAATACTGCTTCCCCTTAAATCCATAGAGATGCGGGTGAAATTGCGATAAATAAAAATAAGTACAAATAAAAATAACAATTTATTTATTAGCTCGACTATACTATATCGATAGATCGATATGCGCACACTCATTATATTATATGCAATGTATATTATTATTACTATTACTATTATTGTTATTATTATTACTATAACCCAAATTCCTCTCTATTTATCTTTGCAGGTAAGTAAATCCAAGGGTTACTGCAAATCAATTACCACAAATGTTTAGTGTCACATGGCCCAGTTCCAGTTTCCATTCCGATTGATAAAACAAGGACAGTGCGGCCTTTCTATACCCTGCAACGAAGACCTTAAAGGGTACACTGTTGCCAACCGATTTATCTCTTTTCTTGTATAATAATTATTAACTTGTGGGGTAAGCAACAGCTATTGTTTTTATTTTTACAGGGTATTTTATATAAAACATGTGCTTAAATTACGAATGGAGCGCGTACAGTTGCATGGCCCATCAATATATGTGTAAAGGCTGACATATTGTCGATAAGGGCCACAGTAAAAGTAAAGTAAACAAACACCTGCCTGCCTGCCACACACCTGTGCGCAATGGGGTAGATACCACAAACTGTATCGAATCAAATTGTATATCGACCTATTTTGCAATCCCAGCTGAAGATAAGACACTAAAGCCTTTTTTCCTATCATTTACTTCATGTTTTTGGGGGCACAAAGCCAAGTCATTGTAATTATGTATGTATGTCCACAATGTAGATTGGTGTGCACACTGTACACTGTACACAGTACACATTGGCTGTGGTCTTTTGGGTGCTTTACCCAACTCTTTAAATTTAGTTGCTTATGTCATAAGCATAAGTATTGTCTAGCGATAAGATAAGAAGCGCTGTAGAAGCTGCTCGTTGTCGCAACGTAGCCAAGAAAATTGTTGGACGCCTGGGCGTGGGCACGTGAGTTGTTGCTGCCAAGCCAAATGCAATCCAAAAGGCAGCAGAGCTAAATCCACAAAGCACAAACTGCAAATTCATACACACATACATGCATACTTAGATGTATACACGCACACACACTCACTCACACTCATGCCTGTGTCGCGTTTCTTACGCTCAGCAAAAAAAGCTTCGCTCAGGAAATGCCAATCGCCAAAATAACTTTCGACTCACTCATTTGCAAGCGCTCTCTCTCTTGCTTTTGCATTTGCTGCCACTCTCACTCAGTGGCTCAGTCGCTCGCTCACTTGCTCTCTTTCTCCCTCTCTTGTTGGAGCTGTGGAATGCGATAAAGCACTCAAAAGTCAACGGCGCTGGCAGCTGGCGTATAAAAGTCGTCGGCGCAACGATGACGCATTTAGTTGAAACCCGTTGGCCGTCCGAAACGTTTCGGCAAGTGCAAAAATTGCTGTAAGCGCGAAAAAAATAAAATTTAAACAAAAAAATATACTGTAAAAACTGTTGAGCATTTTGCAAATAACTTTCGGTAACACAAATTAAATTGAGTGAGCGAGAACGCGAAAAATTCTCGGAAAAACTGACAACAAAAACAAATTCGCACCATATAAAAGCGATTAACAGACACAAAACAAATACAAATACGAAAACAAGGCACAGATACAGATACAGATACATTTAAGTGCGCGCTAAATACAATAACAAAGCGAATTTCGCCAGAATTTGCATTTGTCATCGCAGAGACGCCGACGCCGACGTCGACGCCGCAGCCGCTGCCTGTTGCGCGTCTTAATAACAAATCGGCAGTTGCTACTTATCTTATAAATAATATACATATATAACAACTTATAAACATGACGTTGGACAACTATAACATCTTTGGCGATGAATATCATCTGTTCAACATGCCGCTATCGCCATTGCCTAAAGTGGTAAGCTCAACCGAATAAAATAAAAATGCCCAGTCTCAAATACATATACAGATACATTTGTCCGCTTATCAGAACGAGAGACCTTCCACTAAAAGTTCGAGAATTGTCGAACAGTTGTCGGCAATGCAGTTTTTAAAAACATTTATGTAAATACTTCGTTACATCTGTATTTCTATCGCATTTTGTGTTTAATAATACAGTGGGCTTATCGTCGCAAAATTCTTGGAATTTTTCCTTGTAACCCCCTTGGCTCTTGGCCCTCCTCTTCCTCCATAAGGCCCCTATCGCCCCCATTGTACGTTATATCGTGTTTTAACTTATAAGTATGTGATTTGTTATTTTGCAATTGAATTTGTTTGTTTAATGATTAAGTGTCGGTGTCGCTTATCAGCGTTCCGATTTATGTTCAGCTTTTTTTATTCCTTTAATAATTATTTTGTTTTACTACTATTATTATTATTGTTTTTTTTTTTTCTTCCTTTTTATTTGTGCTCAGTTGTTTTGCCTTAATTTATGTGTACTTAATTCAAGCTATTTGCGATAATATTAATTATTGACTGTGGCAAGTGCACAAATATGTTCACACACACATTGGTATTTAAAGGCGGGCGTATTTCAATCATATCGAGAAATTTGTACGCCGATAAACAAAAATATTTCAAATATTTGCGTAGTTTTGTCGACCTTCTATAAAGACTGATATGAGGGCGAACAAAATTCCCCCATAATTATGCTTAACAATTATAGATTATGTTATCAGATTTTTGTACACAATTACCATATACACATAGATATACTACATGATAGCTAGCTTCTTTGTTATAATATAATAGAGGTCAAGAATTTTGATTTAGATATTTGTTATAGAGATATTTGGTTAACAGATATGTTTTTTAATATTTTTTATTTGAAATTTTAAGTTGATTTAAGTTTAAGTTGAGGTAATAGTTGGCAATAGAGCCACCCCCTAAAATTCAGACAAAAAATAATAAAATCACGTTGCCAACTCATGAGTACCAACAACCCGTTATTCGTTTAAACTTCTTGTTGTTGCTTTTATTGGTAATTTTTTGTGTGTTTTTTTGTTGTTGTTTTTTTTGTGGTTTTTTTTTTGCATATTGCGTCCATTGCATTTCACAGTCCAGTGATCGCGGTGTCTGGAACCGGCGCCGTTTGACGATAATCGCACACGTGCGATTTTCGTGGTAATTTATCAAGTTTTATGAGCAACATTTGTGTGTGTGTGTGTGTAAGTGTGTGTGTGTGTGTGTATCTGGCACCTTCCGTTGTTGTTTTCTGGATATATATTATGTAGGGTTCAATGTGCAACGACTTGGCAATTGTGGCTTAAATACACGTAGAAAGTGAATTGAGAATTGTACAATATGCATGACCCTTTCAACTGAGAGGCATTCGCGTGACACTTGAAACTGTCCGCATACTTAGTTGCATAAGTGTATGCATAAATAAACATATATGTATACATATGTACATAATGTGGCACATGTGTGTATGTACTTATTGCCACAATTAGGGCGGTTCAAAGTAATATGCTTCAAGTCAAACACTCGCGACTTATGACATGAGCGACATAAGCGACATAAGCGCTCAAATTGTTTAATTAAAGGCGCTTAAGTACAAATGCACTTGAAGAAATTAATTATGCACAAGTTGAAAAAGCCACAAAAATCAATAAATAATTTTATTAAAACTATCCCAAGCAATATGTTGCCTTAAATTATTAAATTTAATTAAATTTTTTAGCTTAAGCAGCTAAACTACATTTTCTGTCAGTGTAGAATGCGGTGCGAGGGAGTTACAAGGGCATTTGGTTGAAAACTCTTCCAATATCATACAAAAGATGCGCCCCCACACAAAATGCGAGAGAGACTCAAAGCGGACAGAAAAAAGACAATTTCAACTTTCTTTCGACAAAACCGACAGAAATGAAACACTTTTAATTAACTGAATATGGACAAAGTATGTACATAGTGTGGGGGAACTTATTTTCGATTGTTTTCTTATGAAATTCGAGATTTATTTTACTTATTTTATTAGTGGGCACTTTTGCGAGTAGTTGCGTTTTGTTGTGGGCGTCAACGTGGGCCAGAAAATAAGAAAGCACTTGATGTGGACGTGACAAGTCCAAAAGCCAAAAGAGTCGATCAATAAACATGGCTTAATAAATTATATAGGGTGCATGAAATAGTATAAAGTTGTAGATGCCACAATTTAATGGATTTTAAAGCTTTCATTTAAAAATTGTATTGTTAATTTAAATCTAATCTTTTAAAATTCTATATCATTTTTTGTTAAACTGTTTCTAATTAAATAAATTTTCAGTCTGATCATAAGCAGACGAGCTTTAGACCCCGTTATAAATGTTGGCCCGCAAGCTCAGTTTGTATATGTATTAATAGGTATTTTTGTATTTGTATTTATACTTATATGCAGCCTAGTTAATTGCAGCGTGAAGTTGAACATCAAGCGATGCACTCACTTAACTCACTTACGAGTATTCAGTTGCCAATTGCAATTCAGTCTGGAAAGTTATTTGGTAGATGTACAGACTGCAGTATGTCGGCTTCAATTACTGCAGATTGTCAATTCAATTTGGCTAAGATAATTTGATCAGGCATTGGATACTCTGCTCTGTCATTTAACCCACAAAAATTGAAAAGGACATCAACGTGTGTCCTGCTCCTTAGCTGTCGAGCATAATTTCATGGCTGGCAGTCACACTGTCAATTGGCCAACAACAACGACCGCAACGAATGCACATTTTCTGTTGATTTTCTCCCCACTTTGTATTGTCGGCGTCGCATTGTCCTTATTCTTGGAATTGGCCAAGCCCAAAGTCGTAGGTAGACCCCATTCTTCAAGCTCCAAAAATAGTGGAGAATGAAAAGTGAAAACAACTTTTACTACTTGTCTGTGTTGTCTGTGTTCCCCTCCGCTTTTCCCCGCTCCGCTTGGCTGCCTTGTGCAATGTCGCTTGCATTTTTCATGTTGTCCTTTCGTCCTTTCGTCCTCGACGGCGCCTTGCAGACGCGTCGTTTGTTTGCCATTTCCTCGAACTGAAAACTTTGCCATAAATTTGTAAAACTCCCCCAAATCGTTGTTATTGTTTTTATTGCTGCTGCTGTTGTTGTTGTTGCAGTTGCTGTTGCTTTAGCTGATTGTTTTTGTTGTCATGTCGCGACAAAATGCATTTAAATAAATTATTCGTAGACCAATGTCGCGTCATTTTATTAGCCGCTTTTCTGTATTGCGGGTATTTCCCCATTTTATGTAGATTTCTTTGATTGTATTGGTGTGTGTGTGTGTGTGTGTGTGTTTGATTGTTTACTGTGCAAATTTAATTACAAGCTAATGACACTTGAACTTAAGTACAATCCCAAATACGAGTAACTGCAAAGTGAGCTCAAATTGATACCAAGTATACGTATGCCCATTTCAACGTTATCAATGCTCTTATCAGTTGCAATACCAGGATTAGTTTTTATCAATATATGATATTCTGTTGAATTGCAATGAGTGATAAAGTGTATGTGCTTACACAACAAATATAAATTTATTTATATTTATTTATATATAAATAAAAGTTAAAACTTTATTTATTCTTCAGTTGAATCGAAGACATTCTAAAGATTCCCAGACCTACTCTATACTAAATATAATTTATATCATATCCAACAATTGCGTGCTATTATTGTGCATTGTTATTTGGGACATTTTGGGACGGGCCACATCAGTTTGTTTGACTTTGTTATCTCCTCGAACCATTGCGAAACTCACACCTTTTCCAAATATTTCCCATAGGTGTGTTTACTACTACCTTAGTGTGTGTGTGTGTGTGTGTGTTATAATACAATACAAGTATATTCATTAGCCAAGTTCAATGCACTGCTTAAAGGCACAAACAAAACGACACAAGCGAAATATTTTTGTTCAACATCACATGTAAATTTGTCAAATGTGCTGTTGTTGTTGTCACACTAATGGCACAGACCGAACAAAGTCTGATTAATTTGACACTGAACTTAAAAGCCTGGCACGAAAGGAATCGCAACCCAAAACCGAAACCGCAACCCGAAACCGAAACCCCCTTCAAAACCAAAACGAAAAAAGAAAAAAAAAAAGAAAACCCAACCAAATTAACTTAAAATTTATATACCGCGTATATTGACATTTTTTGGGGTGTTTGCTGCACTTTTTGGCAAATTTTGAATTATGACTGCAAAATGTTTAATTCAATTGCCGGCAGGGAGGAAAGGCAGCCGGCAGATCGCGTGGGCGTTCCGAAAATGGACAAACACCAAGTGATTTTAATGGCGGCCGCCGAATACATATTTATATATATATATATATATAAATATATACGTCTGAATACATGGACATATGGTATATGGTCAAGCGGCGTTTGCGTGCCCAAAAAAAAAGGCCGGCAAACTTCGATGCTTCGCCGGGCGTTGACTTTGCTTCCAACTCTGTCTGGCCAATGGGCGCGGAAGCGCGACCGGAGATCGGGTGAACGGGCGGCGGACAGCGGGACTGGGACTGGGATTGGGTTTTATCAAAAGACCGAGCACTCAGCAACCCACTCCATACAATTTCACTCTGGCATTGCGGTCACGTTCTCCTTCCCAGCGAATAAAAATAAAACAAAAAACCCCCAAAGAAGCAGACAAATGCGACAAGACAGCGTAAAAAATATATATTTTCTGCTTCTCCTTTTCATTAATTGTTTTATTCGCAGAATTTGCTTATGCAAAATAAAAGAAAATAATGAAATAAGAAAAAAATAAATAAATAAATATATGACAAGAAAAATATTATTTTAAATAATGTGCATGTGTGTGTATGCGTGTACTTATCGCAAAGGGAAGTGCAAACTGTACTCACCAAATACTACACAGATACACACTCACACATGCACTTGGCAACTCTGCTCGCTTGGCTGGCCTACTAAACGCGACAGCACACAGCGCACTTGAACTTGTCAACTCTAGTGCTGACATTGCAACAACTTTGACTGCACTGCAGTCACGATAGCAACAACAACAACAATAAAATAAATGCCTATATACATAAACTTGAGTGCGCTTTGTTGCTGCTTTTTGTGTGGCAATTCTTTGTCAATTAGAAATCAAAATTGCATTTTATTTGAAAATAATGCGCATTTCTAATAAGCCGACAATCGGTAAAACAAATAACACACAACAAGCTGCGAGTTGCGAGCTACGAGCTTTGTTTTAACCTTCAGTCAGCCGTCAATTGGCTGTATCTAAATGTATCTATAAGTTAATTTATGCAATTGCACAGAGAAATAAATAAATAATAGGCATTAAAATAAACGTTGAATTAAAAACAAAGCCTTTTATAGAGCGTAAATGGCAGCACTGCCTCATTAGATACCCTACAAAACGTGCAAAAAGTTTACATTAGAATATTCTAAACCTTCAGACTGAAAATGCATTTGCAAGCTAAAATACTTTTTACAGACACTTAACAGTGCACTAACAGCCGCCCCACAGTCTGACCGTTGATCTCGCTGTTAACTTAACAGCTGTTAAGTTGGCGTGCTTGCAACTTTTGATATAAACAATGAAATTGTCATCGCTTTTATCGTTGTTGGTGCTTGCCATTAAGGCTGCCAAGTTGTTTGTATTTTCATTTGTATTTGCTTCATTACGTCATTGTCTGGCTAAAATTGGCTTAAAAATAACCCAACACGTCAGCCACACACACACACACACAAACACAGCAATAGCAATAGCAACAGCAACAGCAACAACAACTACAAAATCGCGTCGTCGTTGTTGTCGTTTCTTTTACTTTTTAACTTGTCGCCCCGCTGACCGCCTCCCTCCTCTTTGTCTTATTATGACAGCCCAAGTATTTGACAAATAAATACAAAAACAGTGCGAATTCGATAAAGAGAACTAATTAAAGTCAAGGGCATCACAACTTTCGCTGAATTTAACAAAATTATATATTCAACACATCTTTCAATTAATTTTCTTTAAATTAAAGATTAGCTGCTGTACTATGAATTGTTATTTTTATTTACTAGTCGACTATTTGTTTTAAGCATTGACTGAATTGTTTCTTAGTTTCGTCTATAAAAATGAGTCGAGCTTAAATTTGGCTTATCAAGTCCAACTACTCGAAAGTAATCAAATTTTTCTATGGAACTATAATATGTCAATTGACTTTGTCTAGTCTCATTAGTCAACATTTTGAAGACAATAATATAACATGATTGACGTGCAGCTACCCTAGGAAATTATAAATATTTTATAGCAACTTAGGTTTTAAGAAACTGCTTGAAACTATCTTTTGCAGATTACACTATAGTTACTATAAAGTTTAAATTATGAGTTCAGCTAATATTTCCGTTGTAGATACTTCCATTAGAGGGTATGTAGAGCACGTCAACTTGTCGACGTCAGTTTTTCATGTATCTCTCACTCGACGTAGTTCAATTGACCCCCAAACTGAACTTTGCCAAGCTGTCTGATAAGGCTAGTGGCTCTGTCCACTGAGCTCGTTTCAATTTAGACAATTACACGCAAGTGTTCAAGCGACCACTATATACTATACTGTTATTATTATTATTATATATTTTTAATTCAACTAAATTGGCTGATTCATCTGAGTTCTTCGAAACGCATTTATTGTTGATTTTTACGTTTAAGTATTTCATTTTTCTTAATTTCAAAATTCAACAAGGCAACTGGGAAAGTGGGTTAAAACGAAAGTCACAGGCGCCGTTACGATTGTGTTTAAACACTCGAGTAAACAATAAGGCGGCTAACATCAAAAGCATATTTGCTAAAAAAAAAAAAAAAAAGTGTACAAAGAATTCATTTGATTGTTTGTCGTGTTAAATAAAAAATAATGTGTAAATACAAGTTAAGGAAGCGCTTGGCGATAAGTCAAAGGATCAACGTTCGTCACATGTCATAATAAAGATAAAAAATTTCACTGCGCCTCAAAAAAAATGAGATAAATAAAAAGCTAACAACAGCAACGCAACAATTTGTTGAAAAAAGCACTTGAAAAATTAACGCATTTGCTAATTTCGAGCAGGCCAAAAATAAACATTCAACGCATATCGACTGACAATTGGTCGTACGCCTATTTGGCCAGGCTGAAATCTCGAAATAACAATAATTGTTATTGTTAATGTTTATTGCTAATGTTAATTGTTGCTGTTGACAAGACAAGACACCTGCTCGCAGCTCCTCAATGTCTGCAACTGTATTACGAGTACATGTACACACAGACATATGTGTGTTACGCATGTTGCCTTTCTTCTGGGAATGTGACAGCTCTCATGCTATAAATACAAAGATACATGCAGCCACAGATACAGATACAGATACAGATACAGATACAGATACAGATACGAATACACAGATACTCGCATACCATTGCAGGCAGGCATATAATCAGCCATAACTCTTGCTAAACACTCTGGTCTGACAGCCTGAAATAGGCGTATTGAGTTATTGGCTGATAATTTATGACAGAACATGGCCACAATAAACGTTTAAGCGAGTGAAAAGTGCTGCAGGCGAGTGCACTCGACGAGAACATACCCCATGTCTATTATGAAATTGTAGAATTGTAGCCTAAGTTGACTTTCTCTTAGTTGTATAAATATTACAGGGTATTAGTAGCAAAATTAGCTAGAAATTTGCAGTGTTGCTACTTGCCATACACAAGTTTATGGCAAACTTATGGCAGCAACTGTTGCTGCTGCTGGTGGCGTGGGTTGTTGCTGCTGCTGCTGCTGCTGCTGCTAACTCTTCTAGATGTTGTTGGTGTTGTTGCTATTGCCGCTCGTGTGGGCCGCTGGCTCAATTAAGAGCACGGGCATGAGCACGGGGCACAATTTAAATTTATTCGATTTGCTTAGCTGCTAAACGTTATTGTTGCGATTCTCGTGGTCGTCTAATTTGCTCAGAATCACACTCGGGAGAATAAAACTCTCACACACACGCTCACACACGTTCTCTGAATATTTTTTATTTGAAATATACAAATATATCTAAAGTGAGCAACCATCTGAAAATTCGTTGCCAATTTCAATTTCTTTCGCTCAGTCGCAAACGAACATCGAACCATCGAAGTTTAGAATTTGAAATACGCAAAGAAAAACTTCCGAGCGATCGCGCGCGCTGCCCGAAAAATATATCGAAAACGAAAATAAATTGAAATTGAAAATAAATATATAAAATAAAATAAAATAGAATCAAAGGAGGAAAGCAAACCACAAAACGAAATTGCAAAAAAAGTGTTTCTTTCTTAGCGCGTGCATTGCCAAACGAATTTGAAACAACGAAAGCATCAAAAAAAAAAGAAAATAATGAAAATAAAGCAATAAAGGAAACAGCAACAACTACAACAACGACGCACACAGTTTTATTGTATTTTTATATTCTATATTTTAGTTGCATGCCGCGTGGATTTAAAGGCAGCAGCACAGCATTAACAGATATAAATACATATGTACATATAAGTACTATATTTATATATATACATATATACGAATTAAAGGCGAATTGTTGACCAAAGCAGAGGCAAAAATAAAAAAGTAAAAATCCCATTTAGAGGCGTTGCCGCTGCAGAAAAAAAAAAAACAAAATAAGAAAAAACAACGCGCTAAAAACTAAATCGTAAAAATTAATTAAACATAAATTAAACACAAGTGTTATTATTGCTGGGCCAAAAACTAGCGCAAGGCAGCCTACGAAATACATACTCTGATGTACATACATACAAGCATAATTATATAATCTCAAAAATTGTTCGCAATTAAAATAGTTTTGAGCATGCCATAAATGCAATGCACTAAGACCTTAGCAGCGTTATAATTAAAAACTTATGTTTATTGTTATTATTATTGCTGTTATTCATAATATATTAATATTGTTATTTTGTACAATTGCAAGTCGTAAAGAACACGTGCTATCATAAAATTGCGTCTATTCGATTATCAAATTTATTATGTTTGCATTGACAAAGTTGCACTCACATTTCGAACCCTTGCGAAATTGGCAAACGCTGCTCGTGAAGCGCTTGAAGCCGCCGGAAGGTAGATAAATAGAGAGAAGAATCAGAGGTAAAAGCAACGCATAAAACAAAAAACGAATAGAAAGCCCAAAACGAACGAACTAAAAACCAACGAAAGGCAAAAACGCTACAGCAAAAGCAAAAGCAAATGCGAAACGAACGAACTATTTGGCGCCCCAACAAAGCAACAACAACTAAGACAAGCAACAACAAGATTCTCATCAACAACAAGAATAAAAACAACATTATATACACACATTATAGCACACGATAATAAATATCAACGTGAAGTAAAAACTGTGCGAAATTTGCATCTTTTCCAAGAAAAGTTTGCTGTAAACATATATTTATTTCGAATTTTCTATTTGCCAACTTCCTGTTGTTAATTTTACTTAAACTTTAAGTGTAAATTAATATTGATATAATTATAATTGTTGTCCAATTGTTTTGTTGTGTTTAGAATAGTAAGAAATTTTAATTTTAAGAGTCAACACGAATTTAAAACTAGTCAAACTGAAAGTACGCATTGTGCGTATACGTAACGTAACTCAGTGCGTATACTTGATATTTTCTAAGTTCAGTCTAAGTTTATAAGAAACGCGCGTTATGATGAAAAATCTAAATGGTAGAGCGCATAATGCGTGCTACCATCCCTATTATCAGCAACAGCTGCAACAGCAGCGACATCAGCAACAGTTGCAGGAGCAGCAACTGCAGCAACATCAGCAGCAACAGCAACAACTACAACAACAGTTGCCGTATGCTGTGCAGTACAACCAGCTGCAGCTGCAGCAACAGCAACAACATCAGCAGTACAACAATCAGCAACAATACTACAATCAACAGCTGCAACAACAGCAAGAGCAATTGTTACGTCAGCAGCAGCAACAACAGCAACAGTTGCCCACGCTACCGGCCTACCAGCAACAACAGCAGCAATCAAAGCAATCATATGGCAATAACAACAATAATGCCGCCAACATGGCAATGTCTGCACGCAGCAACATGCACGCAACAGTTGCTAATGCGACAGCTAACAGCAATGCCAACGGCAACAGCAACAGCAGCAGCAGCAACAACAATAACAGTACCAACAACAACGCCAACACGGCGACCGCAGCAATGGCCGCAATGTGCCAAATGCAAAACTATTTAAGCCAGCAGCAACAACAACAGCAACAATACAATAATAATTGTGCTCATATTAATTATAATCAACAACAACAACAACAGCAGCAGCAACAACAACAGCAACAAGAAGTGCCAACAACAAATGGTGACAAATTAGCATTGGATGCCAGCGAAATTGCAAATTTTTTGGCCAGTGAGCTATTTATGCAGCAGGTATGGTTAGGGATATTACGCTGACTAATCAGGATAATCAATTTAGTAGGGGATTGAACTGATATTTCCTGATCTGCCTTATCAACAATATCAAATTTGTTAAGTTTCTGTTTCCAACTCAGACACTGATGCCAACTTAGCTATTTTATAGCTAGCTGTGGCTATTTTCAGAATTCGTTCGCTTGAAATGTTTTTCTTAATTTTACCTAATTTTGAATTTATAATTTTTAACAAATTATTAATTTAATTTTTGAAATTTGCAATACCTAAAATTTACATTTAACAGTGATTCGACGTTACTCCTCATTAGCAATTTTCTCCTCACTTAACATCCTGCAAACATTTTAGCTATCATCGCAATTTCGGATGATTTTTTGGACAGAAACAGCTATTTTTTCTCTTAAAAGTTGTCAAAAGCTCAGAGAAACATTTGTAATAATAACAGAGCCATTCGAGCATTACAGAATTATAGCGGGGCATATATCGATAATAATCGGCTATCGGTATAAGCAACTATCCATTGTTTATTTACAAAAATGATTAAGTTGGCTGCATCTGACAAATTTGTTAATATATTTCATTTAGCCCAGCAACAATTGGATAGCTAATTTTGTTTGTAATTTGTTTTTTAATTCATTTGTTGAAACATGTTCAAGTACGATTTGTTAATGTCAATTTCATTTGTTTACATTTGCAGCTCGTTTCATTTGATGGCATGCAGAGTGTTCCGACGCTGACAACGCCAACGCTGACTCCAACAACGCTGCGGACGATTGAGGAGACCATCTATGAGCTAACATCGGAGCCACAGAATGTGCCGTCGTTTCAGGCCGGTTTCAAACCGCCGCCCCTGACGGCCGTCAACAGCGGTGGCAACAACAACAACAACAACACAGGCAACAACACGTCCACCACTTTAGCCGCCACGCTGGCCGTGGTCAATGCGAATCCGAATCCGATTAACAGCCAGTCATACGAGCTGATGAGTTCGAATTGCAGTGTGCCCGGAAGTGATTCAGAGGACTCCAACGGTTCCTGGAACGATGGCCAGCTGAACGATGACCAAAGCACAACCGACACTTGTAAGTTTCAGAAATCGCCATTCCAATTTAGTTTCTAATTAAAGTATTCTCTTAACTCTACAGCAAGTGCCGCCACAGACAGCACCTCGTATCAGAATGGTGGCCACATGATGGGAAATGGCTCAAATGGTGTTGCCAATAACTTTACCGCTGCACTCGCCGCTGTTAACAACGCCGGTCGCAGTTCCGGCCAAGCCGGCAACAGCAACTCAAATACCTCAAATAGTGCCACACCAGCGCGTCGCGGCGGTGGCCGACGTCCCAACAAGGCGGCCAACATGTCACCCGAGGAGGAGGAGAAGCGTCGCATACGCCGGGAGCGCAACAAATTGGCGGCGGCACGTTGTCGCAAGCGACGCGTCGACCAGACCAACGAGCTGACCGAGGAGGTGGAGGCACTGCAGAAGAAGGGCGAAACTTTGAAGAAGGAGATCGAGCTGTTGAATGTGACCAAAAATCAGCTGGAGTATGTGCTCCAGTCACACCGTCCCACATGCCAGAAGGTGCGCGATGATCTGCTCAGCGTGGCCACCTGCAATGGACTCATTGGACCCGCGGCTCTGCTCAGCGCTGGTAGCTGCAGTGGCAGCGGCAGCGGCAACAGCCATCACATCAATAACAACAACAGCAATAGCAATGACAGCAGCAGCGGCACCATCACCGGTTTCGATGCCACGCTCAATTCCACCGGGCGCAGTAATTCACCGCTCGATCTCAAGCCGGTCATCACCGATGAGCTGCTGCAGCACATCAAGCACGAGCCGCAGGATGGTGCACTGGACTCGGGATCATCGCTGGATCAGGATGGACCAACGCCGGCCAAACGTTGTCCACTGCCCAACATTGCCACGCTGAATGCATCTCTGACGACACCCACTGGACCCATCTCGTGCTCCTTGAACACGCCCATTGTGAGCGCGCCGCCAGTGAGCTTTGTCGCCTTTGCCGGCAATATTTGCAACATGAGCAGCCCTACACTGAATGCCCTCAACAAGCTGCCCAAGACGCGTCCCAACACATTGAATGTCCAGCGGCCATTTGGTGCCAACATGCAGGCGGGCGTGGATGGCAAGGCGCCCACGCAAATACAGGGTGTGCCCATCCAGACGCCGTCGACGGGCACCTTTAACTTTGACTCGCTGATGGATGGCGGTACCGGACTGACGCCAGTGTCTGGTCCGCTGGTGCCCACCTGCTCCTCGCAGAACAAGCATCCGCTGGAGATGCCCACGCCCACAAGTGAGCCGTCCAAGCTGGTCAGCTTATAACCAGTGTAGGGGGCGTGGCGAAGGCGGAGGCGCATAACAAAGTCAACATTACATTTAGTTTTATATACGTTGTAACATGCAACATGCAACAATTATGGTTACGAAGAGAACGCTAATTAATTAATTGCTAAGATTTATACACAATGATGATGTTTTGCTCTTTTTGTAATGATTATTTTGTAATTGTAATCAATGAACCTGGCTGCAACCCTCAACACTCCCCCTCAACACTCCCCGCCCTCAAGTCTAGTCGTGCGACGGTCTGGACTCGTGTGGTGATGTTGCATGTGGTGGTTGTTGTGGTTGTTGTTTGTTGCAGTCAACAATTTTTATTTAATATTTTATTGTTTTCCCGTTAAATGTAAAGCTTTTGTATTATTATCTCTATTACGTTTAATTTATGATTTTCTATCAATTATTCTACTCTATTATATCTATCTAAACAATATGTTTACTTGTATTTTTGTGCAATTTTTAAACCATTTCATTTGCGTGCGTTATATTTTCTAAAAATATACATAGAAATATTTATGCCTAAACATTTGCAACTTGTGAGCGAGCGAACAAGTAAGAAATGTTAAAGAATATTGAATAGAAATGGAAATGTGAATGTGAATGAAAGGACGTTGAATATGAAGGATGCGTTGTGATATTTATTATTAAAAAAAAAGAAAGAAAAAACAAACAAGTTAAATAAAAAGATACAAACAAATCTTAACAGAGCGTGTAATGAAAGGAACTAAGCCGGTTTTAAAATTGTACATTTAAACATAAAGATTGCGTTAAATATTAAACGAAACATAAAATAATATTAAATAAAATACAAAACTAAATACGATGCCTTGATAATGAGAAATAGGGACAACAAATGAGAGAGAGAATGTTAAATACTATACTTATACTACTTACTATTTAAGCCGCAGTAGAAAAACCCAAATATATTTTTACTAAACGCAAAATGCGCTATTTTCAAATACCATTTATAAGAAATGACAAAACGCAAAGCAATTATTTAATATGTAATTACGTGTATTATGCAATAATAAAAAAAAATACAATTATAAACAAAAGCAAATCAGGCAACAATATTTGAAAGCCTTACAAAATGTCCGAGTAATTTCCCCTTTATTGCTTATGCAAATTATTAAAATTAAATGCGCAAAAATATTGAAACAAAATCAACCGTCAAAAATCAACAAAATTGTAAACAGAACTTAAATAACTGCACTTTCATGGGCAACCGATTGCCAAAATTGATAAAGAGAAATAAATATAATACAGAACAACCTAGAACCCAATTGTGTACTTAATCTTGAGTGGTTCAAGAATAGCTAAAGATCTCAACGAACTATTACTGGAGATACATCTCTGGTGGGATTATGGGTTTACTTGGCCAGAAATCCGGGAAAGAAGGTATATGAAGCAATTCAAATTCGTATAAAATTACTTATTCGCTGTCTCATCCGGCGATAAGACAAGCAGGTAAATTAGGATGGACCTTAACTGAAGAAGAGAAAACCTTCTACACATATAGTAAATACTATTTTGTAAGTGAGTTTCGGGTTCCATTTCTTTGTGAAATAAAATAAAATAAAATAAAAGTATCAAATAAAACAGAAACCAAATGGACGACTGCGTCATGCATTGTTTCTTATTTTTTTTTGGCACCAGTCTAATCTTCAGGTAAGACTCAAAAGGTGCGAGCAACAAACCGACAGATATACGTTGTATGTATGAATATGTGTTAGCACACACACAACAAAGTTGGGAAGATATTCACATAGATACATATAATATACAGGTAGATACATATGTTTTATATGCAGATACATATGTATGCATGTTTATAGTATGTACACAGCGATTTAAAATTCGGGTTGATTTTGCATTTTTTTTATTTTTTGGGGTTTTTGCTTCAGTTAATCAAGAACCTCCGACATGGGTAGCTGTAAAAAATTGCTGCGCGCTTTAAAGCGGACTCTGGGATTGGGACGACGGCAAATGAATGTGGGTGAGCGTCAAATAGTGCTGGTAACCGGCTGTGATTCGGGATTGGGGTAAGAATACAACTATATATCTATCAGAGGTATCAAATATTGACCCTGAATTAGAGGTTGTCTGTTAAATAACATCCAACTGAACGGATCTTTGCAATCAATTCTGTGTTCTGTTTTCTCCAGTAATTTTTTTTTAATGCTTATGTGCCTTTTGTGTTTTTGTAAGGAACTGTAACTATTACAAGCTATAAAATAAAAACTTATAATTTTATCCCTAAAAATAATAATAATTAAGAGTTAAAAATTTTTAATAAGATATCAGACAGCTTTGAAAATTATAACTGAAAATATAAATGAACATAAGAATTTGAATTGAATTGAAGAATTGAATAATAAATAGGAATTCAAAATTTAATTAAAAAAACAGACAGTCTATCGAATTGACTGTTATTTGCGATCTCTGATCCCTATATCTAATATCCACATTGTATAATACATAAATATAAATATCCATATAGACACTCTCTGGCCGTTTACTGCTACAGTGCGTTGAACATGACGGTCATCTCCTGCTGCCACAATATGCAGTCCCAAGGTGCACGTCTGCTGCAGCAAATGAACGCAGGTGAGGATGAGAAGCGACTGCACAAAATGCTCACCTGGGAACTGGATTTACTGCAGCCCGATTCCATAGAGCAGGTTCAAGGGAAACTCGAACAGTTGCTGAGCAACAATGATTACCAGTTGATGGCGCTGGTCAACAATGCGGGAGTCATGTGCTTCGGTGAATTCGAGTGGCAGTTGCCGTCGCAGATTGAGATGCAGATCAATTGCAATCTGCTGGGCACAATGCGACTAACACGCCAACTGTTGCCACTGCTGCGACAACATCGCGGACGCATTATCAACGTAACCAGTCACTGTGGACTACAAGCACTTCCCGCCCTGGCGCCCTATGCCGCCTCCAAAGCAGCTCTAAGGATCTGGAACGATGCCCTACGCATTGAGCTGCAGCAATATGGCATGGAGGTGGTCAACTTTATACCCGGCTCCTTTGTCATGGACTCCAATATTTCGGCACGTCAGCAACAGCATGCCCAGCAAATGATCGAAGCCTTCAACGAGGAACAATTGGCCCATTATGGCACCTACTTTAGGAAGTTCAATGAGTACCTGAGCATTTTATCTGGATTCAAGCCACCAAACAAGCTAAGGGATGACGGATTGCTCTCCAAGTTTAAGGATGCCATCACAAACACGCAGCCCGCAGCACTATACATACATGAACCGTGGCGCTATAAGATCTATCGCTGGTTGTTTGGAATCTGTCCGGCTCCTCTGACGGATTGGCTGGCTGTAAGATTCTGCGCCATGCCCAGCTATGAGTCGACCAGGGGTAAAAAGTTGATGGATTAATACTGCTAGAGTCTATAGTCTATATAGTTTTATTTGAATTTCATTGATATATTTGGCTGTGGCTGGGCATGAATTAAATATACTGGAGCACACAGGTTTGCCTGTCGCTGCATTTGGAATTGGCACAAACTTGCGTACATACCGTACATCAATCAGGATAACATTTACATTTTAATGGGCAGGTTCGGAAGGTAGTCAGTGTCCGGTGAACAGAGGATGTTAATAGCCGGTACTTCGACATCTTTCGTACACAGCATCATTGAGCAGTTGAAACCATTCCCTGGCATAAGTGGAATCCTCGGCAGCACGAAACAGCAACAGTTTGTCCTGTGAGGATAACGTGGCACACAGATAATAACTGATGGCCGTTTCCGTTAGCTCCGCATGATAGTTCTTTAACGCCCATTCCAGCATTCGCAGACAGTTGTGAGAATCCAGAAATTCAATGAGTCGCTCATGTAGCAGGGACTCCAACTCGGGAATAATGTATACTCGCGACATCTCGAATGCCTGGAGCAATGCCGCGTAGTCGGGCATGCTCAGATGCCGGGCTTGGCAGCTTATCAAATGCAGAAAGTAACGTAAACCGCTGGCCGTATAATCGCGCAGTTGAATTTCGCCTTTGTGGCCTTCACGGAAGTCGCTGTTGAGCATCTTGTTAAAGACTTCGCTGGTATCACAGAGCAGCTGCTTGTTAAAGCCAATACTGAGCGTCTCCTCGGCGTCTCCTCCCTCAACAGCAACATCCACATCAGCAGCATCATCCACATTCCCGTGAACTAAGAATCTCATATCGCAGTTGTCATGCAGTGGCGCTGTGCAGGTTTTCAACTGTATGGAACAGATAGTGGCATTTTGCTCCTCCACCTCAAATTCAGGCAGTGTGATGCCCAGCGTGAAGCGTGACATGGCGGTAACTGCATCTGCTGCCTCATCCGCATACAGATTGTCACTCTTCTTGCGCAGGAGCATGTCAAACAGCAGTGTCAGTGCATTGCCATCGTACAGGAATTGATAGAGCAACCGATGGCTCTTGATGATGTATGCCACTGAAATGGCAGCACGTTGTTGCGCATTGAGATCCGCATCGGAACGCAGCAGACGCACCAATTCCTCCTTGCCGTAATTGGATTCACCGACATTGGTAAGCGTTTCCAAGAAAGCGAATCCATCCTTGCGCATCTTTAATAACAGAAATACAATATACGATTTTGTAACGCTTTAGATTTCAATATGCAGCTTACCTCATCCACTTTGGTGAGCTGATAAAGCTGATGCACTACACCATGCTTTATTATCTGGGCAAAGAACTGGCTCTCACTGCAGAAAAGTATCATTTAGTTGGGATTACAATTTACTCAGTGGTAGCAACTTACAGCAAAATGTTCGTCAACGCATTGGCAAAATTATTGTTGGCGCCAAATATATTTATGGCCCTTATGAGAGTATCCAATGTCTCCGGTTTGCCCAATTCCGGGCGCTTATTAATCATTAGCGTAATTCGGTAAATTAAATTCTCAATGACATCGATGGTGTCGCCGGCCTGATTGCGTAGCTGTTGAAGCTTTGGGGGCACATCTGAGCTTAGCTCATCAAGATCCTCCTTGTCGGACAAGGTATCGTCAATAGTTTCGGTTCCCTCATCGATGAGCTTTAGTATATCCATGACGTTGGCGGGCTGCGCCCGATTAGTTGCTATGCGAGATTCTCGGCTATCATTGTTGGTTGCGGTGGTTTTAATATCATCATCATCGTCATCATCATCGCTGCAGGCAGGTGAGTAGTTCTCATCATCATCATTGGCTAAGAGATTCGAGCAAACTGGTGACATACTTCGAGAGCTACATGGACTTGTGGTGCGATATGAACGTGGCGAGCTACTGGGTGAATCAAAGTCAGAGCTAATCGTCTCCTGGGTTTTTGAGAACTGCAACAATTGATATTTTTAATTATGTGTGTAAATATTTATTTAAATTCTCCTACATTACCTTGCTCAAAGTTTCTGGCGTTGTGGGATCGGTCAATTTGCGCTTTTTACCGCCCTGCATGCGCTCCTCGCGACGTCGTCTGTGATGATCCTCATCGCTGGTTAGATAATCATTCAGTTCACGCACCAGCATTGGCACCAGTCCCTCATAAAGCAACAACTCCATGCTTATGTTGTCATATTGAAAGTTGTTCAAAATATGGAATAACTGCAAAGTAGAGAATTCATAAGACTTTCAAGACCATTTAGAGATGTATACAAAAAAGAAGGTTTCACAATATGGAACACTCTTGACTCACCGATGAGCGTTCGCTCTGGGAATGCGACTCGCGAATCATTGCCACTAGTTTGCGCAATGCGCCACAGCGTCGAATCTTGGAGCGACTGCAGGCATCGGCGGACAAGGTGGATATGATGTTGACACAGTGTCTGCACTCGCTCTCCGACAGCGGCTTGGCCATATTGACAGCCATGAGCAGCTCACAGGCAGCCACAATGGCATCCGCTGTGCTCAGCATGTAAAAAGCACACGGATCCTTGCAGAAGTTGGACAGTATCTTAAGAGCCGATGATCTCTGTTCGCTGTCCTCCTTGACAAAGTACACGATTGGTGCAAAGGAAGTGTTGCGCGATAGAACCTACGAAGGATAATACATTTAGCCGATTGATACTACTTTATAAGTGGATGTTATACGTACCTCCCACGCTCTGACGCCAATCTGCTGAGCGGACAACAACATGAGACATTTCAGTATCTCGGAGGCCAGCTCTATGGCATCCTGTTCCTTGGGCAGCACGTATTCATTATTACGCGTCGAGTTCTTTAGCATTTGGTAATCGAAAATGTCACTTCGTACACCTTCCAGATTACGAGCCACTTCCTCAAAGTATTTCTCCCGATGCTGATTGCGTTTGAGCCCAATCAGAGTCGATACTTCAATGTCTTGCGGGGACTCCTTAGGTGCCTCATTGTTCTTCATTACGGCCACGAAGATGCGCATCAACTGCAGAAATCCATTGGAGGACAAGAAGTGCTTGTAGAACTGACTGCTGACCAGGAGAAAGCGACAAACACGGAATGCCATTATCCGTGTCTGAACCGCACTTGTTGACTCAATGATGTGACAAATAGCGGGAGCTATGGCACTATAGTGGACATTCAGAAAGAGGGATGCCTTCTTGTTCTTGGCAAGATTGCCCAGCATGCGGCAGGCACGACATTGGATCAAGGGATTTGGTATTGTCTTCAATATCGTTATCAGTGGAGCAATGACCTTACACTCTACTGCCTGTAAATGATTATAGTTTTAATAACTGAATGCAATTCCATTGATTGGTTTACTTACCTCTATGCATGCCTGCTCATCCGTACAACAGTTGCCCAATATGCTCAGAACTACCTCCATAATCTTTTCGTTGAGTTTGCTAATCAGGCGAACCATTACCGGAACACCCCCCGCAGTACGAAACAACACAATGCCATCTTTATCTTTAACCAGATCAGTGCGCAGCTTCACTAGGCATTTATATATTACAGTTTTATCCGTTGATGTTTTCAGGACACCTAACATGCCCTCCACCTGCTCTAATGACCAAAACATTTTGATTCTACTTGGCTGTTTTTTACACACTTTTTTGTTTCATTTGCAAACACAAAATCAAAAACACAACAAAAATGTATCACTCTCAGCTGCTAGACCAAAAATACCATAAAAACAGTTTTTAGCTGCTCTAAAAAAATACCGTAAAATACTGAAAGCCCTCAATTTTAGCTATTTTTCAGCTAAATTTAAATTTCAGGTACTGCAAATTTCAAAATGCAATAAATTCAAATTACAAATTTTTCATTAGATAAAATTAAGCAAAATATTTTAGTGATGGTTTGAAGTTTGTCATTCCAAGGGGAGAGAAGTTACCAGTTTAATTCTGAAAAAAAATTTGACAAAACTGGGTAGAAAAATTTTCTTTACCATTTTGACAATGTTCCAAAAATGGTACACGTTGCCAGATCGGAAAATTCAGCAGGGTGGCAACTTTTTGGACCGGGTGGCAGCGCTTGGGTGGTAGTACCATCACATGACAGATCTGCTGAGTGTTGTAGGTTTTTCTCCTAGTTGGTTCGTCATATGATTTTTCGACTGGCAGAAAATTAAAAATGTTGCAAAACGTCGTCGTTTTCTCGCTATTTATTGCAGCAAGTAAGTAAATCCATCAAGTTATTCATCGAATATGTATTGAGTCTCGTGAAATGTGCAGCAATTGTACAAAATATTCTCTATCTCCGACTCTCATCGATTCTGCTGTCAAGAAGGGGGTGGAAGTTGCACAGCAATTCCTCCTCCTGCATGCGCAGAATCTGAGTTAATCGCACAGTTTAAAGTGTTTTGCAATATTAAGTAAAGTATATACCTAACTAAGTATGTCTTTGATCAACAGTTCATGCCGCAGGCGAGTTCACCGTGCTGAACAGCCCCAAGTCGATAAGCTTCAAGGGCAATGATCCACTGAAAAGCAATTACGTCGGTGATGCTTTGTTCGCTGCCATGGGCAATGCCGTCGTTGGCGACTCTGACTGGAGCGGCCTCACTATCAACGATCCCTTCAACCTGGCCAAGGGCGTGATTGCCGTCCATGTTGAGGGCATTAGCCATATTACAACAGCTGGTAATGTCAAGTCCTATGAGCTGGTTGGATCCAACGCTGGCCATTCGCTCAATGCCTTAGCCGCTGAGCTGGAAGCAGCCAACGAGCCAGTTTGCGACATCAACTTCGGCCAGTACGATGAGGGCGTAAGTTACTCAATCTTATCTATTTACCCTGCGTTATATAAAAATATTGTCTTTTTAAGGTTCAATCTTTCAAGGCCTGCTTTGGTACTACCGATGCACCTGCTGCCAAGCCCACAAAGCACCTGAATCCCGCTCTGCACAACGCCGATAAGCAGTTCCTGCAGGAAATCGGTTTTATTAACGCTGCCTCCGAGAACTTGGCTGAGATGCTCAAGCCGTCGAATGTTTTGATCATCCGCCTGTCTGTCGATGGTATTGCCAAGGCACATGGTGAGAAGTCCGTTGCTGTGGATGAGGCCAACAAATTGCTGTCAGCTGCCATTGGTCGGCTTCTGGCTGCCGCACAAAAGTCCAGCGATTCGGTTCTCTTTGTTCAATCCACGGACAAGGATACATCGGTTTCACGCTCTAAACGCGATGCTATTCCAGCCGACAAAAACAATGTTTTCAATTTGGCCATCTACTATGACAATGATTATCCAGTCATTTTCAACATCATTCTGTGGTTCATGGTCATCTTTGGTCTGTCCCTGCTAGCCATCTGCTATGCCATTGCTGCAATGGATCCCGGCAGAGATTCCATCATCTATCGCATGACATCCACAAGAATGAAGAAGGACAACTAAGCGGTTAGGTTAAACATATGAGAAGCCGCACAAAGCGTCGCGCTTGAAACCTCCAACTTCTTTGTTATCTCGCCCCCATTTCTTTTTAGCGAAGAGTCAACTTACCCTATAATTATACTGTTCTATTTCAATTCAGTTAGCGGAAAAATTGTGTGTGCGTGTGTGAGCAGTGTGTAGTTGGCTTTATGAATACCACCCATAAGCTATAAATAAGTATTACAAACTTATTATTTTTAAATGCAGTTCAGTAATTCCATTATCAGCTAAAATAATTTGTTATATTTTGTGTTTGTTGTACTTTTTAGGTTTATATATTGTCAAACAGTCATTTCTTTATCAAACTATGTAAATTATCACATGTAAAATGTTAATAACTTACCGTTAAATAAATATAACCTAAAAAGACAAAGAATTGCCTTTTTTCTGGAAAATAAGTAAATCTGTATTTGATACTTTTTATGAATCAATAGTAAATATGTATGTATATTTTTCCCAAATACAAAACAAAAACATTCCGTTATATACAACACAATTTAGATGCTTTATGGTTCTTTGGCAATTGAAGACACTGTGTTGACCCACTACAACTACGTATTCCAATGCTCCTTAGGATTGGTTTCATAACTGGGCGAACTGCTGCTGCCTCCACTCCAATTGCATCCGTTCTGTGATGACGTTGCCGCTGAAGCGCTGTTCTCGTAATCGTAGTGCCCGGAGTGATGGTGATGATGATGGGATTGACCATCGTAGTGGACGGAGCTGCTGCTGCACTTGAACGAAGATAGATCCGTTTCGGGCATTACGTGATTCTCCCGCAACATGGCCTGCAGATGGTTAATGTAGTTGATGGCAATGCTGTGGATAGTAACGGATTTCATTGAAATTTAAGTTGATAACATATACTTCAACAATGTGCGTATGAAAATTTAAAGGGTCTAACTTATACAAAAAAAACAAGTGGGAAAGGCTATAGTCGAGATCCCGACCATAGGATACCCGTTACTTATTTCAATACATTATCGATTCAATTCTAATGTCATACTTGGGTTGCCAGAACTACTTGAGAATTTGAAGCATTCTAATAAGGTTTAACAATACAAAAACTATTGCATACTCTAGGGGGAACCTGTTGATCCAACAACTTAGACACGCAATAACTGCTGTTCTACTTGTCCGATCTTGTTGCGAATCAGTGGGATAATAGATAATAATAACAGATATCGGTTATTACCAAAAAATACGTATTATATGAAAAATTGTGGGTGAGGTGGTTTTTCGCGATTTGCGGGGGCGGAGGGGGGCGTGGCTTAAATTTGAAACAAACTTGATCTGCGTGAGGTATATGGAAATCTGTGTGACAAATTTGGTTATTCTATCTCTTATAGTCTCTGAGATCCTTGTGCTTATACAGACGGATGACCAGTTTTTCGCGAATTACGGGCGTGGAAGGAGGCGGGTCCAAAATTTGAAACAAACTTGACCTGCTCCAACGCATTTCTGATCTACGTGTGAAAGTTTGGTTACTCTATCTCTTATGGTCTCTGAGATCTAGGCGCTCACACAGACAGACAGACGGACAGACGGACAGACACACATGGCTATATCGACTCGGCTATTGATGCTGATCAAGAATATATATACTTTATAGGGTCGGAGATGCCTCCTTCTCCCTGTTACATACATTCCAACGAACACAATATACCCTTATACTTATTTTTTATAAGTAACGGGTATAAAAATGAACATAACAGGCAGACTTTATAGCGTTTACTTAATTCAAGAGTATCAAATTTCGAAAACGAATTTAATAAAAAAGACTTTATTGAGACTGTTCCGTTCCAAAAGTTCTCGATACAAAAGTGTAATATAAAATCTTTATACAATATAAAAACGCTATATTATATATTTATTTATTATGGCTGCATGAGCACCAAGATCTCTAAGTATCCATAAGCGATAGATACCCGAAACTTGGTATGTAGGTTTTTATATCTTCTAAGCAAATTAAGGATGTTTTGAATTACATGTACATACTATGAACCGCTTATCGGAAAAGATATGTTTTAATTTGAATTTTAGCGCACATGGTAAATATTACGTTTACTTTCTACAAAAATTTTGTATTATTGATATTTCTTAAATTTTTCAGGAAATTTTTGGAAAGTAAATAGAAAATTAAGCAATTTTCTAATTAATACATAACTACTACTAATACTGATTTTGAATTATTGTTAGCTTACCGCAAACTCTCGATCTTGGAGTACTTTTTGCCGTTGGGCTTTGAAATGGGCAGTTTGGAGCGGAGCAGATCGAAGGCTTTATTCATATCCCGCATACGGGTGCGTTCCCGATCACAGGCGGTGCGTCGATAGTCCTTCTCCATTTGCAGGGCTTTCTCACGCCATGCGGGATTCTGTTCCTTGGCAATCTCCACTTCAATGGCGCCTCCACCGCTGTAGGTCATGTAGGTGGGCGGTGGAACCGAAACGAGCTCATTGCGCTTTGGGTCAACGAGGGCGCCTCCTCCATGCCACATGGAAACAGTCTGTGGAATACTTATGCTGTATGCGGAGTTGCCAATTGTGGGTGCAATCAAGCTGACACTGTGCGGCGGATTCCCCTGCTTGTCATAGCCGGACAGCAAAGTGGGCGAGTAGGAAATGCTGTGGGTGTGTGGACCAGAATAGGTCAAGAGGCCGTCGGGTGCCAGAGTATAGTTGAGACTTGCTGCCGGCGTTGCTGCGCCCAGCTCGAGAAGCACCGGCTGCTCCGTGGACTCGGTATCGACATATCCACCGGTCAATGCCACCGGTGTGGGTATCAAAGCAGGTGGATCCTCCGCGGCAGCACTCAACAGTTGATCAGTCATCGCTTAAGCCGATTTCGTTGAACGTCTCGCGACAACTTGCCGCTGGCCAATGATCCCAGTGCTGCAGTGACTCAGTTACGAATGCGGGGAAAATAACGTAGTTTACCTGGCCTCTATATGCGTATATAGGGCATTAGATTGAAAAGTATTCCCTTCGGCCCTTCGACTGATAAATGATGACGGCTCACCAAAGGTTGCTGGCGAGTACCATCTATTCATCATCATTGGAGCAAGTGGTCATGGCGTCAACTACTTGTCTATGTTGTTGATCAATTCTTCAGTTGACAAGTGCCCTTTGTACGTGTGTCAACAAGACTCGTTGCCGATGTCGTTGCCGATGTCGAGGATCGTGATCGCGATTGTCTCTCGATCGATCTGTCGGCTTTTCCTTTTGTCTACCTGTCCGACAACAACAACAGTAACAATAACAATAACAAAGGTGCTGCGGCTTAATTTCCTTCTATTGTAAGCGGGAGATGAAGATGAGCGCGTGTGCAAAGTTGGAGTCGCGTTTGGCTTATGGACTGTCAACTGACTTGGATCGTTGTCGCTGTCGATGTCGTCGTCTCGATCGCCACAACTTCACTTTGAGTTTTTCTTTGGAGCAGCATTCTTCGTATGTTATACACAAGCGCACATTCGGGCTCAGTACATAGAAGGAGCTATAGGTGTGGGTGTATACATACATACATACATACGTATATAGACGGGGTATATGTACTATTTTCAACGCGTGTAAACACAAGTGTTTTGGGTTAATTAAAAAAATATATATCCACATACATATAATAATACATCTATACGTACACATTAATGGGAAAAAGGTCTCAGACATGAAATTATTACCCTATTTTATTTTATTTTATATATATCTAAAATTTATATATTTATTTAACGTCTGCTAAAAACAGAGAAAAAAAAACTGTTTAAAAAAATTTTTAAATGAGAATGTTAAGTTATCAATTAAAAATTTTAATTTAATCAAAGAAAATATAAAAAAAAATTAAGTTACTTTTAAATTAGATCTAACAAGTGAAAACTATTGTAGCTGTAATTTTAATGGGATTAAATTTTCGCTCTTTTAACAATAAAAAATATTGAAAGCTTTTACCAAAATATAAATGTAAAGCGTTCAATAGCTCTCGGATTACACGGAAATGGCGAGTATTACATTTTTACTGAACTACGAATAGCTTGTTGACTTAGCTGCATTTCCAGATGCATCACCTAGAAGAGGAAGTAAATAATAGTAGCTGTGCACTGTACTATATATATATGAATTTAAACTTTCAGTAGCGAACACTCAAAGAAAATGCATTTAGATCTGACGCGTCCGTCCAAGCGAATAGGTTGGGAGTTTTTACTGCATTTTTACAACAGTCCAAGTGGGTCAGAGACGTTGAAGTTTGAAAATCGGAGCCGTTTATTGTTTTGTTTGCATTTAGTGCGTATAAAAAAATAATCAAACAATATTTTGTTTTGCTTAGTAAATAAATAGCGAGCACAACGAGGCATAAATGTGCAACAAGCTTTCAGCTGTGACAAACATACATACGTCAATCAATAAATATCTATTTATTTATTTTTTTTTTTGTGTACATATCGGCTATGCACCTTCTAACTGCCAAATTTCAAAGCTCTAAGCTCAAAGTAATTATCCAGCACCTCGTCCGTCACCAGTTTCCGGGCTGTCTGATGCTGCTCCACAATGGGCGTAACAGTCTGCAGACGGAGTTAAGAGTTATTAATATATTCGGGATTATATTATGTGGTATAGCTTACCTCAATAGCCAGCTTCTTGATTTCACCCGTTAGCATTTCACCTTTGCTGTAAGCCAAACGCACCTCCTCGAGCTTTTGGTCGTCCTCGAGGAAAAACTTCAGCAGCTGATAAGCTACATCAATGTCGGGAATGCCGCCCAGCTGACGATGCTCCTCGACAGTTGTGCGTCCACCCGAAAATGCATACTTATTGATCTTGTTCTTGATTTGCTTGGGTGTATCCGTAAGAAACACGGCAGAGTTCTGATCACTAGCAGACATTTTCGTTTTGGCACCCTGCAACGCCGGAAAGAAGCTGGAGTGCATTAGCGCGCATTTGGGGAATCCTAGGCGAGGTGCTACATCACGTGTCATACGGAAATAGGGATCCTGGTCAATGGCGCATGGAATTAGGCAGTGCACCTTCTTGTTGCCAAATATGAATGGAAATGTGCTCGACAGCGCCGGCGCTGCCTGAGCGGCAGGAAAGCCAATCTTTCCAATAATATCCGAGTCACCAAATCCGAAAATGCCTTTCACCTGGTTAAAGGTGACGCACTTTTGAATGCGAATAATATTCTGGTACATTGCAGGACACTTGCTGTAGGAATAGAAATTAAATATCTAATTTCACTTAAGAGTAGTTAG
Organism: Drosophila phalerata; assembly: GCA_951394115.2. Lineage (NCBI taxonomy): Eukaryota > Metazoa > Arthropoda > Insecta > Diptera > Drosophilidae > Drosophila > Drosophila phalerata. The sequence goes on from OX596005.2 coordinate 24,789,495, forward strand.
ATTAAATTACCCCATGAACTCTAGATTGTTGAAGATGAATGTCTTATTCAAGTCAAAGCCCATTGCGACAATGTCCTTAGCATTCTCGCGCGCCAACTTAATGGCATCCTCAATCTTAAGGTCTTTCCACAGGGTCTTCTCATCGTCAGTAAGTTGAACTATCAAAGGTACATCGAATGTTTCCTGCAGCCACTTGGTCATAATAAACGGCACCAAGTGGCCAATGTGCAAGGATCCGGAGCTGGGTCCGCGACCTGTATACAAGTAGAACGGTTTACCCTGCTCACGTAGTGTGAGTATTGTGTGCAGGTCACGATGCGAGAAGAAGATCCCACGTCGGATAAAGTGGTGAGCTGGCTTCCCTGTGATTTTTTCAAATCGTGCGATAAGTTCCTCATCGATTTTACTTGAACCAAAGCGCTCTGCAACGTGTCAACAAACATGCATTCACACATGTATAAATATTCTGTCCGTTTAAATGATAGCGAATCTTATTGCATACTTATTAGCTTGTCGTAATCAACGCCTGCATCGTTGGTGCTTGCCACATTCCATGGATCCACAACATCATCCGCGTTTGTTGTTGTTTCCTCTCCTCTCGCTTCTTGTGCCTGTGCAACCGTTGCCGTTTCCACAGAGTCAGCGTCTGGTTTGCCATTAAGGGTAAGAGCGTCGACTCCTTCAACAACCGTTTGTTTAACTTCCGCCATTGTTCTATAATTTACTAAATTTCAAATCGTTTTAAGCGTACTTCTATAGCGAATAATACTGGCTGTTGAAATTTGCCTTTCACATGTGCAAGAAACAGCACTGAAGTGGGTGCGGAGCTCACACACGTATCGATGAAATGACACTTGAGTGTCAGCTTAAAAAATATGTATGATTCAAACAAATAGTATGACATGCATAGGTAACAAACAAATTATTATTTTTTAGTTTATTATGAAATTAATTAATTGCGAATATTAAATTCATCTGTTATATCGTAACGTGTATGGGCTGCATGATGACAAAATTTGAGATGTGCAGTTATATTTTCATAAACCAGTGACAGTGATAAAAAATATATACAGTCAATTAATTTAATACCTATTAAATATATATATAAATTAAATTCATGTTAAATAAAAGATGTTTTCTTTAAAATGGTTATAGTCACATTAATTATTTATCAATCGTTTGTTATTTATTATTTTGCATTGTAATACGCGTTACTCATAGCATTTGCTGGTGCCACAAAAACAGTGACTCTTTAGAATAACTACATGTGATATGTAACAGTTACGTCAATGTTGATAGTCTCTGGCAATAACAATAGATACAAAAGAAAATTTACGGCGGTTGTTTGTTTGTTTTTTTCAGTTTAGTTATTAAAAAAAATCTTCCAAAATGCCGATTATGTACAATACGGGAGAGTGGTTCAAGTTGCAACCGGACTACTACAGGTAATTATCCAGCGCCACAAATCAAAGTAAAATATTAATGCAAAAATTGTATATGCACTTTGCGGTTTAACGCCCACAGAAAAGTTGAACTGGCGACACCCGACTGGCCAATCGATATTGACTTGGAGTACATGCAAGTTGTGGCTGCACCGTATGGCGGCCCCTTGGCTGCAATTCGCGATTCGACCAAAGTGGTGCCAGTTAAAGGTAATTCCAGATCCATGATACGGATATTTGACACCTCCGGCAATGAGACAGGTCATATATTGGTAAGCAATTGAAGAGTAGTGCAACAAGTGGAAATAACATTTGATTTATTGCAGTGGAACCATGGAAAACTCATATCCATGGGATGGTCAGATACTGAGGAGCTGATTTGCGTGTTGGAGAATGCAAAAGTCCTTGTATTCGATATGTTTGGAAACGAAAAGGAGTCGTATAGTATTGGTGGCGAAGCGAGCGTTATCAAGATTGTGGAGGCCAAAGTCTTTCAATCCGCTGCCGGCACCGGTGTGGCAGTTATGACTACGTCCGGTCGTATATTTCTGAAACAGAACAGCAACAAATCGGAACGAAAGCTTCCCGATATACCAAGTACAAGTGAGATTACTAGTTTTACATAAATATATTGTTAACTGAATTCTTACAATTTGCATTTTAGGCTCCAACGCGAATTGCTCCTGCTGGGAGATTGTTACAGAGGGTCGTAATAGTTATTGTCTATTGGGTCGCGAAAGAGAAGTTATCAAACTGTTGCATGGCCAGACAGTTGGCACAGTTACCGCCAACTTGTTTCAGAAGCCACACGATCGGATTATCAAGATCTCTGTTTCCTACAATCATCAGCACTTGGCCCTTTATACCAATACTGGATTACTCTGGCTGGGCAGCGTCGATATGCGTGAAAAGTATTGTGAATTTGATACTGGCCGTAAGGATATGCCGTTGCAAATTGAATGGATTATGAACACCCACAACTCCGATGCGGATGCAGTTGTCATTTCATATCCGTCATATCTACTCATTGTCAATCGAAATGCGGATCGAAGTGAATTTCCGTATGATCCCATAATGTTTCTAGTGGCTGAGATGGATGGTGTACGCATTATAACCCAGAGCTCACATGAAATGATTCAACGTTTGCCAAAATGTGTGGAGAATATTTTTGCTGTGAATAGTAGGGAGCCTGCTACCTATTTATTTGAGGCATCGAAGAAATTCGAAGAGAAGTCCTATAACTCAGATGAATATCTACGTCTGTGCGGCTCTGGAATTGAATTGGCTATAGATGAGTGCATTGAAGCTGCAGCGTATGAATTCTGTCCCGAGACGCAGAAAAGTCTTATGAGGGTAAGTCTTAGAATTTGATTACATAGTTGATATTAACATTCTTATATGACTTTACAGACAGCATATTTTGGTAAAGGTTTCATACCCTCACATAATCCTGAGGAGTACATGCGTATCTTAAGAATATTGAGAGTTTTGAATACACTGCGTCACGAGAAAATTGCCATGCCGCTTACATATAAACAGTAAATTGCAAATTCTATGCGATCCTAAGCATTTTGTATTAACAATATTTCTTACAGATTCTCGCATCTCAAACCCGAAGTCATATTGAGTCGTTTAGTCTTTCGTAAGCACTATGCCGTTGCCATACAAGTAGCTAAGCATCTCAAGCTACCCGAATCTTGGATACTAGAGCACTGGGCTTTTCATAAAGTTATGCATGATCAGAGTAAGATTCATTATACTATACTTCTGCTGCCTAGTTGTCAATTAATTGCCATTTGTTTACAGACGACAATGAAGTAGCCCGTAAGATTACAGAGAAGTTTAAGAACCCATCTGTTGAGGGTATTTCCTACTGCAATATAGCTGAGAAGGCTCATCAAAATGGACGTGATGAGTTGGCTATTAAGTTACTGGAACTGGAGCCGCGTGCTTCACTGCATGTTCCATTGCTGCTTAAAATGGGCAAGTTTGATCGCGCCGTGGCCAGTGCCACACAATCTGGGGACACAGAACTGGTCACATCGGTACTGCTGGAATTAAAGAGAATAATGATGCTGTCCAATTTTCATGTAAGTTCCTTGATTCGCCGTTCTTTAATCCTTTCACCAAGATTGTTTGACTCATAGATGGTTATTCGAGAGTATCCCTTGGCGTTGAATATGTATAAGAAGATGATGCTTGAGTCAAGTCGCACTGCACTCGAAGATATTTACAACACCGAGGATGATCACAAGTCGATTGCTGAGCTCCATTTTTACAATGCAATTGATAGCGAGGGACTCGAATCAAATCTGGCCATTATTGGGCGTAGCTACGCACAGGGTAGATGCACCGTGGAGGCAGAACTATGCAACGATACGTTAAGCATCTTAAAGTTACAGAGAGATCATACTTCTAGGCAGAATAATGCTATTTTAATGAATGGGCTATCCATACACGACACCATGCTCCAGCTGCTCCGAATAGGCGATATCAAGGAGGCAGAAAAGATCAAAAGCGATTATAAGGTGCCCGATCGAAGGTACTGGTGGATGCGTATACTTACCTTGTCCGAGAAGCTCAACTGGGCGGAGCTCGAAAAGTTCTCGAAGAACAAAAAGAGCCCAATTGGCTACGAACCCTTTGTAGAGGTCTGCCTCCAGCAGGACAACACACGAGAGGCACGAAAATATATTCCCCGCTGTCCAGACAAACGCAAGGTGTATTGGTATACGCGAGCCAAGTGAGTTAACCGACGCTGATCATTCCTATACCTATTTATATATTTGACAGGACTAACCCATGTCCATCTTTTGCAGTTTGTACGAAGAGGCCATTAATTGCGCATTTGACCAAAGGGATTTGCATGGTCTGCATGAGCTGAAGCCAAAGATAGTTCAGATTGGGGAACAACACCTGCTTGAAAAGATTTGTAATTCCATAGCAACGCTTGAGACAAGACGTTAAACTTAACATTCCTACATATTAGTCCATGTCTATTTATTATACCATCAATTTATTGTTGTTGTTTTATGGGTAGCCCATAACGCATATGCCGATATATCCATACTGAAAATATGTAACCAAATAAATTATGCATTAATGTTGAAAGTTAAACACGAATAGTATGCTTTACTCGACTTGCATTACAGAGAACTGATAAAGGATACCTCTGAAATATTACCAACATATATTTGTGATTGCCAAAAATACAGATTAATTTTTTTTTCCAAGGACATTTTTTATTGTACACATAGTATATGAAATACATATGTATATGTAGTTATGTATATGTATAATAGATCACATAAAGCAAAAAGAGAATATTTTACTACTTGTTTTTGAGTGGATGATGATGATGATAATGATGTCGTTTATGTATATGTAGTTAGGTTACTTGATTTTAAACCCGTTATATTTCAAGTCTCTACAACTTTAGCCCTTGTTACAATATATGTATATATATATATATAAGTTGATTTGATGGTTACATACACGCATGCGTCAACTATTTCGCTACATATACAAAGTTATGAGTTTTAGTAAATTACAGTACAATATATTTGTAATTATGTATATATGTAGTTTAATACATAATCAATCGTATGCATGTAGGTAGAGTATGAATACATTAACTATTCATATAGCTTAAATCATTTAATTTATTTTTGTTTTTATATATATTTATCTTTTTTTTTCATTATTTGTATGTATGTTTTTCGTTAATTATAATATATATTAAATATATTTACGAACATAACAGCAGTCTTATATAAGATGAAATACATTTAAATATAGAATTAGGTATATTCAATTTATTGTTTTCATTAGAGGGTTTGAGTTGATTTCCAAAGTTTCATTTTGCCTATTTCCACTTTCATTTTGTAGCGCAAAAGTATGGACTATTGATTTTAACCCTAGCAGATCTGTTGACAATTTCTATGGATTGATCACATTGGATTGTTGACTTCATAAGGATAAGTGAAATTGTTCATCTGTTGAGCAAAGATAGTGTACAAATTCTATTAATTTTCCTGAAGATCTGCAAGGGTATTCAAGCTTCGGCGTGCCGAAGTTGATTTTCGTTTCTTTTTTTTTTTTTTTGATATAAAAGTTGATAGCTACTTGGCGGCAGTTCTAGCCGTGTAAGCGTGTGTTCTTAGAGATATATTTTATAAGTTTAGGGGCGCACATTTATTTAGTATTATTGTAGTCTAATTTAAGACGCTGTGCGTCTGCAAATGCGCTTCAAAATTTGTTTGGCGGTTGGCGGCTTTAGGTAAACTAATTATATATTATGTATGTATGTATATAATTATGTTTAATTTTGTATATGTAGGTATGTATGTTTATTTAAAATTTCAATTATTTTGTTCTGTTTCGCTTCAAATCATTTCAATTTTATGCATTATTCGTACATAAGGAACCCAATTACATTTTTTATAATTTACTTTTGGGGGAAGGGCGCTATAACGCTTCCATATTTAATAGATTTCACTTCATTATCTTTCATTTCATTTGTTTAATAATTTCTAATATTTAATGTTAATTTTGTATGCATGCATAAAATACTTTGAATATGACTCACTTCATAGAAATAGAACATACACTTATATAATTGTTAAATATATTACAATTAAGGACGATCAAAATTTGAATTAGATATTACATTAATAATATAATCAAACACACACACAGATACAGACACACACACACACACATAAATAGAACATATTATCTAATAATTTGCAAGTAAAAATTAAATTTACACATATTTCTAGATATATTATACCATATAATACTATAACTACTACAGAGTTATTGTGGGTTCTAAACGGAAACGGAAACGGAAACGGCGAAGCATTAAGACTTCTCTACATTTTTTTTCTTCGTTTTAAATAGTTTAATATTTTTTTTGTATATATATATATATATTTTTTTTTTTAAATTTTGTAGCTAGCTAATACGTTTGCCTGCATATTCGATATAATCATTTCACTTGCATACCATTTTAATTACTATCGGCACGAAGATCTTAGGACAACTTCGTGCCTACCGAAAAATTTTGCTAATGTGAAGAACACGGTTTTTCATGATTGTTTTTTTTTTTGTGCCAATTAATGAATTTATGATGAAAATTATATGTACCAACCACTTTGAAGCGGTTTAAATATGTTCAAAGTAGTTAGCAGCTAATTTCTTGTGTTGTAAATCAAAAAATTTAATTTAACTACGATAATGACTAGTTGAAGAAAGACCTTCAAAAATTTATTTACTAAATTTTACTGTTATTGTTAATGATTTTCTTGTTTTGTATATTTTTGTTTTGCTTTGTTTTCAATATTTTACTAACGCAGTGTTCAGATAAGCAGGGTTTTTATGTAGGGTTTGCTGCCAATCATATAATTTTCTTTTTTTTCTTTTTTTAATTTGAAGATATGCTTTTTGGATAGTTTAAGAAATTTGTGAAAATGTTGAATCCAGTTGTATGGACAAAATGTAATTATGATTTTCCTCTTTTGTTTTTCTTGTTTTGTGTGTGTGCTTTTTTTTGTAGTTTTATAAATTATTGAACTGCTACAATCTTGCGCCCTTGTCTTCTTCTCTGCCTATTCCTCATCTGCCATATTGACAAATCCTCTTGCTCCGCATTTCTTAAGTGCTTCACACATAAACATACTTCATCACAGCCAACTCTATGCGGTCTAATCTCTCAATTGATTGTTTTCTTAAAGAGATTTTGATGAATGTGCTCGTTCTGCAGCGCGCACATTTGGCCCACAGCAACAGCGCGCAACATGTTGCCCGCGTTTTGCCCGCCGCTGCCCCCTGAGTGCGATGCATCTGCAACACTGGCGGATGCAGACAAATTGTCACCGTTGGACGATGCTGATGCGCTTCTGGAAGCTCGCAGATTCGAGAAGAATTTCTCTTTGATGGCCAGGGCGGAATACTTGTGCTCAATAAATGTTGGCGAGATTTGCATAGGCGTTGTCACCGACGACGGCTTGTTAGCAGTTGTTGTAGCTGTCGCTGCCGATACCGCAGCCGTTGCAGCTGCTGCTGTGGGCCTGGTGTACTTAGCTGCAGTCGCCACGGTTGCTGCTGTTGCAGATTGCTTGCTGCTATCGCTGCTGTTGTTGCTATTGTTGCTAGTGTTGCTGTTGATGATGTTTGAGCAGGAGTAAGAGGTTTCTGCAATAGGTAGAGAGAAAAGGAAAAGAAGTAACGAAATCATAAAATAAAAACCAAAATGCTAACAAACCGAAAAGACAATAACAAAATTTTGGGTAATAGTTGCCAGATGAGAAAATACAAAAAATATTGCACTAGAGTGGAAAGTATAGAAATGCGATTGAGTTGTGTTGGGGTTAAACTTATATATAATGAGAGAAGTTTGTGTCTAATTCTAAGTTGCAATGTTTAAGCTTAAAATTATTTAATTAATGTGTGTGTAAATGATTTCATTTTCCTAAAGCTTAAATCATAAATAATACTTTTTTTTGCAATTCTTTTTTTTGCCTCTGACAATAAAATATTCTTGTTTAAATTGAAATTAAAGTAAAAAATTTACATTTTATTACAATAGTTGCATTTTTTTAAGTTAGTTATCTTTTAAATCGTTTTAATTTCTTGTTCTTGGTTTTGCAATCATTTCATCTATATATGGTCTAATTAAATTAAGAGGAGATCAACTGTTAATTGCTAACTAAATGTTGTATACAAAATCATATTGCACAATCTTTACGATTCGTGTTTCCATAATACATATGTTAAGAGAAAAGTTGGATTCTCTGGTTTATAAGCAAAAAGCAGTCTACGAAATGTTTTCCAATGGGTTTTGGTGAGTGACTTTGTCGCCTCTGACAGGCGAGGGCGTCTCTTAAAGTTACAATTACTAATAAAAATGAGTAAACTAAGCAGTATGAACAAAGATGTTCCATTACAGTATATAGCTAATTGTTAGAATGTTTCGTTTTCATTATGTTTTTGATCGTATACGAAATATAACGGCGCGTGGATTCATATAGGTTGGGCCGCAGCCGATTCCAGAGCGCACTTTCGTCGCATAAGTAGCTTCTTTAGTATAGGCTACGTTTCATTGTTGACAACGCCAGCGCCGACAACTTCAATGGCCGCCACGGTAATGGTGCCCGAAGTGACAGCCGCTGAAATGGAAGACGGCATATCCTTGCTATCAACAGTGGCAGCAACAGCCGAAGCGTGACTGCCTTCAGAGAGCGGATCGGTAGATGCAACAACCGACGACTCATCTGTATCCATCGGTTCGACGCTGGAAGCATTTGTTGTTGTCATGGCTAAGTTGTTGGTCATGACATGCTTCTGTTTAAGAGTAACTGTGCCTGAGCTCTTCGACAGCTGTTGCTGCTGTTGTTGTTGTTGGTGTTGTTGTTGAGTTGGTGTCGGTGAGCTGCTCTTGCTGCTGCTAATGCTGCTTGTGGGACTGATGGGCAGCACATGGTGCTGCTGCTGCTGTGGTGGCGACTGAATTAGATGGGTCGTGACAGTGTTCGGCTCCTGCAGCAGCAGAATGTTCGTCTTGGTAACATTTGGCAGCTTCTGCTGTTGTAGCATGTTGCTCGTGAGCGAGGCCACCAAAGCCTGTTGTTGTTGATGCTGCTGATGTTGAAGGTTGCCGGCTGTTGTGGTGAAAGTCAATGTCTGTGTATTCTTGGTGGGCGAGGTGGCCGGCGTCAGTATGCCAAGGTTAACCAAATTGGGCAGCGTGATTTTAGTGGGTGTGTTGTTGCCAACGGATGTTGTTGCAACTGTTGCGGCATTGTTGCCGTTTGCCTTGGGCATGTTGTCAACCATTTTATGCTGCTGGGCAATGTCCACGCCGTTAGCCACATTGGTGGCAAGCTTGAGTATTTTGTTGGCCGTTGCATTGGCAGCTATTAAATTGCTAACGGACTTTGGATTGTTGTTGCCGCCAGCAACAGCGGCAACATTATTGTTGTTGTGGTTGTTGTTGGCTTTAATGGATACTAAACCGAGTGTGCTGCGCATTAAACTGTTGTTGCTGTTACCTGTTGTTGTTGTTGTCGGTGTTGAGTTTTGCGACTGGAGGTTGATGTTCATTTGCTGCTGCTGCGGCTGATGTTGCTGCTGCGGCAGAGCTTGGTGATGATGCTGCTGCTGTTGTTGTTGTTGCGGTACATTTGTTACAGTCACAATATTGCCATTGCTTAGCTGTTGCAGCATATTGCTGGCAGCGGCAACGGCAACATTGCTGGACAAACTATTGCTACCCAAGCTGCCGCCAGCACCGAGGCCACTGGTGCTGGTGCTGCTCGACATGTTGCTGCTGGAGGGGCTCAGCGAGCCCAGTGACTGTGAAGGTGAATTGCTGCGCTGAATCAGACCCGGGCCGTTGCTTGGGGCAGTGTTGCTTCCAACCTGACCGCTGCCGGCAGCTGGCTTGCAGCGAGTCACCGGTTCAGTGTCTGCAGCGGCTGCTGCCAAATTGGCCAGCTGCTGTGTGGTGAGAACGCTCTCCGGCTGTGTGTTGTGGGTGACCAGCGCATGGTTTTTCAGGCCCTGTGCCGTTTTATAGCTCTTGCCGCAGTGACACTTGTATCCCTTACGCACTCTGTAGAATTTGTGGGGGAATGGGCAATGAGTTTTGTGTGATCATTTTTGCTGACAATGGTTGCTAACCTGCCGTCCTTCTTGTGTCCGTTTTTCGAATGGTATTTGATACCATTCACGTTCTTGTAGCGCTTCTTACAGCCGGGCACGGGACACGCAAAGGGTTTCTCATTTCCAGGCGTACCGTTGCTACCACCACCGGAATGCCTGCAAATGTAATTTAAGTATGGAATTGCCATCAACTTATGAGCAATAATTCACCTGCTGCCATAACGCATTATAAACTCCGAGCTAAACTCCTCGGTGGTCCAAGAGTCATTGCTGTCTTCGGATTCGGTAACAACCATTTCATCCTCATCCATTTCACTGCCTGCAAGACGATTACCAATATTACATAACATTTTTAATGCAATTAAATTATATACACTTACCTGTTGGCGTATTGCTGCGATTGGACGATGACATGCTATAGCTATGATGCTTAATAGCCAGCTTACGCTTGAGCTCCGCATTGCCCGTATTGCCGCTGCCGGTATTGGTAGCGGTGCTATTGGTGCTGCTGCTGTTGGACAAAAACGTGGAAGCCTCCTTCCGAGCATCATCGGAGATGAAACGCAGCACATAGCTTAACGGCAGCGATGCGGGCTGTGCCAGCTCCTTCTGCTCGACCACCTTAGGATCATAGTCTACAATGGATGAAATGAATAATCGTAATTAGCATATTGTTAACGTGTTCCATTCAATATAAATAACTTCTCGCACCCAATGCGGGCACACAAATAAACCTGCAACAGTCATCAGTTCAAAAGCCAATAAATTATGTGATTTTTGTATATTAAATTTATTTTTTTTTTTTAAATAAGTAAATAAATAATGCCTGTACATTGAAACAAGTTTGGTCAGTCTATAGTCTATATTAGAGACGGGAGCATACTCGGCTTTTTCAGCACGACACGAAACACCTGCTGGAACAGAGTATTGTAATGGGATGTATGCTGGTCCCTCGTGTCACGCACGATGTGCTTCTCATCTCTACTCTGTAAACACAGACGGAGGGAGGCACAGCTATCACCGGCAGTATTTGTTATTGAAATGTTAAAATAAAATAAATACGTAAATGTGAGCGTATGTTAAATTTTTGTACGACTGGCCTACAGCGTTTATAATGCGGTTGCTGACGCATTTTATAGGGGTCTCATGATTTTGTACATACATATGTATATAGTATATAGGGGTGTGTGCAGGGATGGCGACTGCTCCTCAGCAGAGACGAGCACATGGGCCAAGACTATCTTATCGAGCTAGCTACAAACGACAAGCATAAGCTCGTAGCTTGCTTAATCAGTCAGTGCATAATAATAACGGCATACAGGTGATTACTTGATTTGATGAGATTTATAATGTAGGCACCTATGTACATAACCTCCTTTTACTCCTCCTCCTCGACTACAAATGGAATTCGTATGCATTTATTCAAAGATGGGCAACAGGTTATCAAAATATATGCCAGTCTTGTTATCGCTGTTGCTGACTACGCACCCACATCTACCCACCACCCACCTACGCCCACTGACTTACTCATCGCACGATAACAAAAATAAATCGATAACAATGGGCTATTTTCATTTCGAGTGCAAGCAATAATACATATTGCAAATGCGAAACATATGCTGCAAATTAGAAATTATATCAAAACATATGTTTGTGTAGTGTGTGTGTGTGTGTGTGCATGCATTACACAAATCACAGGCACTATTTTATGTGAGATAGTGTGTTATCAACTGATATTAGTTAAAATCACACTGCGTACGAGCACTATGCCACCACCGATGACACATTCGCACGTACATCCAACCAATAATATTTTTAGAGTGTTATTTAATAATTTATTGCTAACGCAAACGTGTTTTGTCTGATGAAATATCTACATACTTACAAATATAACCTTATCACCCACTCTCTCTTTCTCTCTCTCCACACACACCTTTTAAAAACTATTGTGTACTTTGTTACGGTCAAATCAGTTTACAATATTATTCGCATTCGCATTCGTTATTGTTATGATTTGTGATTGTTGTTGTGGCTGCTTTTGCTATATAGTTGATAACCTCAGACAGCGCGCAGTTCTTAAAACTCTGCTCTCAAAAATGTCTGGCTAGTTGACACCAATAATGCATTCAACATGTTTATTAAATTGTTGAGCATTTGTTTTTAAACAAATTTCAATTCGATCTAGCTATTTGTTCTTATGCACCTATACATCTACATAGTACATACTAACATCTCAATATATATATACAAACAAATATATATGTATCGCAGCAATATTTAATGCATTCACATTTTAAAAACAAAATAAACACAAACGTCGACGCTGCGTTGTTGTTATTCCTGTTATTGTCATCTGAGTCATTCACTTGTTGCAGAATTTTGTACCAGATAATAAAATAATTACACACATACACATATTCATATATACAAGCACACAATATGTGTGTAAACAGTACAGATGTTGTTTTGGTCGCTCAAAATATTCCAATCAAAAAGCCAACATATCGAATTTTTGCTAAAAAGGGCAAAATGTCATTGACTGAGAGGAATGTCAGCTATATTATAAATGTTGATAATTTTTAGCAATAATCAAATTTTGCGGTACGTTGTGTCATGTTCGCCTAATCATATTGCAAATAACCGCATATTGCAATTGGCAGTGTGCACATGTTATCGATAAAATTACACGGCTTGTGTAACTCGATGTTTGTTTGAGTCTGAATGAGTGTGTGTGTGTGTGTGTGTGCACAACAGGTGCCTGGCAACTGTGCAAAGGACAAACTTGAAGGTCTCTCCCGAATGTTGCCATGCCAGCAAAAGGAAAAAAGCTTCCAGCCCTCGCTTACCAAATAGAACGTATGAAGGTTGATGCGATAATCACGAGATAACCAAGCAACTGGGCCATATACAGATATTACATACCTATGTACATACTTACTTATGTATGCATGAACAGACATATGTATAGTACATATATTATACATTATATACATTTGAAATATATATCAAGTAAATGCGCACGCAGCACAAATCCTTTGAGATAATAAAATGTTGGTCAAAGCTTATAGATTCATTTGTGTATATAAATATAAATAGATACGGTTGTACATACAGTAGGTCAAGTAATGGTTTGGACCAATTTTAACTTGTTTATATCTTATATTTTTAAATGAATTGGGGATATTCCTATTCCTAGGAGCATAGAAACATGTTAAAAAATGGTAGGATTGATTGAGTTTAGCCTTATTTTATAAACTTAAAATTAAATAAATTAACTTTCAAATTAAATTTCTCAACTTTAACTACAGTAACTGTATTGTCATATTCAAAAACTAACATATTTAATGTAACAAAATATGTTTCTTTTTTTTTTTGTTTGCAGTTGCTTTTAGCTTATGCGTAGATCAAGTAAGAATGGAATAACGAAATAAAATTGGGATCAATTATTTTTTTTAAATACAATACTCTTTCTGTGTCAAAATAGTTACTTGACGGATTGTATGTAAAAGCCATGCGTATGTTTGCGGGAACTGTAAGCATTATTTCCATTGTCGCTAAGGGCGCTGGGTAGGCGTGGAAACCATTAGAAATGCCAACTTTATGTAACTTGATGTCAACCCTGACAACGCCGCCATTTACTGTTGACCGTTATCACATCAGCAGCAGCAGCAGCAGCAACAACAAGAGCAAGAACAACAAACAGCTGCTAACGCACCACCACTAATAAACAACAACACCCCTGCGTGAACATAACGCACACACACACACCCTAACCAAGTGGCAACACTGAGCTTAATTTTATTGATTTTCCACCCCCTCGCCGACGCACACTGGCAACGATGCTGCTGACGCTGACGCGACGCTGACGTTGACGCAGCAGCTCAAGTACCTGGGCAGAGATGCTAAAATTAGAAATTTGTGTGTGTTTAGGAAGCCCAAAAGTTGTAAGTCTGTTTTGTTGTCTTCCGCCGGCTTTTAGTTCACGTAACTTGATTAATTGGGGAAACGTTGAAATGTATCAGAAGCAGCTTTGACAAGAATTGATTACAAATAACGTGCGTGGGTTCAACTGGTGCACATTTATCGTTAGTATATCGCCATTAACTGCCTGATGAACAGAATATCAGAATACCAGCTGCACCTGCAAGAAACGCGCCCAAAAACAAAAAAAGGGCGCTCACTTTGCCACTTGCCGGTTATGGTACAGATGCTGCTGCTACGCTGGCGGCTTACCAATACACACATGCACACACACACACACACACACACTCATACACTTGAGCCAACATGTTCATGTTGTTGTTTAATGGATCACCGGCTTTTTACTTGCTTGTTTTTTTGTTTTTGCCTGCTACGCAATTGCCCTCTCGCTCGCACTTGTTAACTTGTTAGCCAATCTAAGGCAACCACATACATATATGTTTGTTGCTTGTTGTATTTATGTATGTAGAATGTATGCTGTACATGACTGTATGTGTGTGCGTGTGTGTGTAAGCGAGCACAGGTAATTCAGCTTGGCTTGTGAATGCCTATTGTGAATGCGCTCGCTTGTTTCAATTTCAATTGAATTGAAGGCGACGACGCGTACGCATTAAAACGTGCGTGCGTATTTAAGGCCTGGCCATATTGATTTTCCATGGCACACTTTAATATAAACTATTACACAGCATATTGCTGCAGCACTGATAAATACATACATATGTGTTTTTTTGTATGTTCCTTTTGAGCTAAAATTGATTTCAGGGCTGGGGCAATTTAATTCATATACTAGCATTCACTCACTCACAATCACAAATAAATCTATTCATTAGCGTGATATACATACATAGAAAAACACACATATGTATATGTATAAATAAATAAAATAAACAAAACAGCGTACCGATGACAACGACAAAAGCAACAACGATGCCGCCCCGACATCACGCGACTAATTAATGTTAATGTTGTTTGTCATTGATATTTTGAACACTTATGCACTTGTTTATAGGTCAATTTGTTGTTATTTCTTTAGCACTTACCTATGTGTGTGTCCTCAATGTGTGATATTAAGTCGCTTAGACTTGGAAAGGTTTTAAAACAGCCATTGAATTTGCAGATGTTGATCAGAAACACGGCCATATCACTCGACGCACTCGACTGACTGACTACTGCGAGTTTATGTAATGTGCCCACTGTTAGTTTTATGTTATTGTTTTGGCATCTAACTTAACAGTTTGCTGGACTGTTATTAACAGCAAGCATTAATTATTCAGGACCCAATGGCGGTACTTTCTGTTTCTGTTCTTTTAACCAAATCAAAACATTGAGTTAGTTGTTCTTGCGAAATCCTACAAATAACACAAATTCAGCCGACACTTAAAGTTGATAGAAATACATTGAATGCTCGAAATTGAATTTAACAGCTGCTGCAAATTGGCTCCAAATCACCGTCTCTAACAATCGATAACAGAGTTATAACAGAGATTGTGGTTATGTAAAGTTTGCATAAACGAATACTGTTAACTATCGATATATAGTTGCAACCAAACAGTTTTGCGGCATTGTTAAAACAATTACTTGTTTTTGTGCATTTAACACCAACGAAAATGCAATATGGATGCGGCGTTTAGGAAATTTGATTTATATTTTTAATTGAAGATCCAGTTGAGATGGGAAGCTTTCCGCCGATTAGTATGTATTTGTGTGATTCCTCCCTGGCTTGTCGACACTCACACACACTTATGCAAAAATGCTGTTATGCAATTGAGGGCTGCAATTACACATAAAGCCAAAGTTAGGTTGACTAATTAATATAAATCACATTTGGGGTGTTTGCCAGGATAAATACAGTTGTTTAGACTACTTACAGCATCCTGTTTCGATTGTGCTGGGCTTAAAGATTCTCAAATTCCCAGACGATGTGACGACACGACGACGCGTGGCTGTATACGGACCAGGGCTGAATGCGTATTCGATATACAATCGATAAGAGAACTGAACGAGTTGTAATTGTTTTATGTAAATAATGTAATTAATAATTGTTTTTTTAAAGGGTAATATTTTATATATTTAGTTTACCTATTAAATAAAATTAGCTGTAACCGGTAATATGAATATGAAATTATTTTACTTTTAAATTTTCGCGCCTACATTTTCTAATCAACTCTTCTAACTAAAATATGTATATCTGACATTTAAAGCTGTCATAAATACTTACAATTGTATTTTTGTTGCATTCCGTCAGTTCGAATGAAAAGTATGCTAATAAAATATTTCTCGTTTTAATTAATTATTAATAAATCGCGTAATTTGAGGTCTGTTAACTTTTGCCGGCTTGATTTCCAAGTGTGCTTCCAATTCACCACACCGCAGACTTGCATTTCGATACGATAATTGCATCTGAGCAAGAAAAGGCAACAAAAAGTTGAGTAAGTAAAAACACTATATGGAGGATTATTTTAAACATAATTAATATTTTGTGTTAGCAATATGCAATTTGTATTTGTTACTAAATATAAATTGTTCGTTGGGAGTATCATGGGAACTATACATTAAACAGTTATAAATGCAGTTTTTTTATATTGAATTATATTTTTTCAATCAAAACAATATAAAATCTTAAGTAGAAACAATAGTTTTAGCTGTTTATTGATGGCAAATGAGCCTTTTCAATTTAATACTAGGAATACCTTTAGTAAATTTACATACATAAAGTTATCGAAAAGCGTTCCTGCGTGCGCACGCCTTCCAGTTTTCCTTCCAGTTCACCACGAAGAGGCCTCTTGTATGGCGATTGTAGGGTAAAGTAAAATTTTGCGTTCAATACGGTTCCACTGTTGTTAAGGGTTTGTTCGAAGTGAGTCCAACGGTGATCTACGCTTACAAGAAAAATGTGGAACACCTCCCCCCTTCACCACCACCGCCCTGCCTGCTGCTATCGCTGGTTGAATAATCAGTGGCCAATGAAAAATGCTGATAAATTATTTTCCAAATGCGAATTTTCAATGATAATAAAAGTGTAAAAGTGTGACCAATGGATAAATGAGTGATTATATTATTTTCTTAAATGTGCTTAGCAATGTCGCCATCTTGCGGCACATGCACACACATTCACAATAGATGTCAAGAGAACTGTCAGTGTATGTGTCGTAGTGTGCGTGTGCAGATTCGTTGCGTCACTAGAAAAGTTCAACGATTCGATAAAAATCGGTGAAAATTTGAACAAATCAAGTGAAAAGTAATTACAATTTATTAAATTCAGTTAAATAGCGTTTCTGTTATAATTGCAAACTGAAAATTCAACTGCCATAGAATTACGTAACCAGCAGCAGCATTTTTGCAGGCGGGCAGCGGCATTTGGAGAATCTACATATATAATAATCCCCATACATTTTTACTGACAACAAATCTACATCTATATCTTTTTGCAGAGCTCCGTGCGCTTGCTTAAATTTTGTGCGAAACGCCGATTAAAATTCAATTCAAAATGTTCGTGTCGACAGTCTCTCGCATTGCTCCCGTTGCCAGGACCGCGGTAAGTATATAATATACATAATATGTATATATGAAGTTTTCAATGAGATCAAATAAGTTGTGTTTTTGCCTCCCAATAATTACATAACTTCTCATATAGCCCAATTGATTTTTTTGTTGGCTGTAAAAAAAAACGGTGTGGTGACTTGGAATTCCAATGGAAAACGCATACAGTTACATAAGCTGAAGGCGACTTTTGAGGTTATGTTCCCACTGATTGCAATTATTTTGATCAATGCAATTGCAAACAGTTTTAAATATATTTGACAGTTTTAAAACATTTTTCAACAATTTAATTGGGCAATTTAATGACTATTCAAGACAGTTGTAGACATTGTATAACCAGTCTCACAAAATTATTATTGAGGTTAGAACCGGTGAAAGCTTTTCCAAGCCATTTTGTGTATACATATATACTCACCATGGATCAAATGTTAAACTAATTTTAAATTAAATGGTCAGCAATGTGTAAGAACAATGTAAAGAAAGACTGTTAAAATGAGAACAGCAACAAATTGCTTAACGCATTGCATAACTTGGCAAATGTGACAACAAAAACAACAACGAATTTTTATCTCACTTGAAACTCGAATCATTCTGTTTATTATATTGCATAACTGAACTTAACTGGTTATTTCTATCATTTTCATTTTCAGCTCCTTGCCAACTCCAAGCAATACTTGCGACCATTGAGCAGCGCCGTCATCAGCCAGAGCCAATCCTTGGCTGCCCAGAACACAACCCCCGTTGCATTACTGCCACAGATCAGGTCATTCCAGACCTCGCCAGTCACACGTGACATTGATTCGGCTGCCAAATTCATTGGTGCTGGTGCTGCAACAGTCGGCGTCGCTGGTTCCGGTTCGTATTGGTTGCATTTCAAATCTTCAGTCTACAATCTGTCATCATCTTTTATTATCTGTCATCTTCAGTCAGTTACAATCTAGCATCTGGGGCACACACAACGAGTATCTGATTACTCTTGAATTAAGCCCCGGGAAGGTCTGAGATTTGGTCAAAACTCCTACGTTGTTGTGGAGTTTCATTTCCTAGCAGGAAACTTGTGTAATCACAAGGCGAAAGTACCAGAAATTCTGCAAGTGTTGTCCTAGTCGACTCCGTTGCATTGAAATCTTTCGTGGCCAGCAATTTAAGTGCGATGTGCTTGCTGTAATCCTCGTTTTAAGAGGTGCACAGAACTCAATTCAGACTAATCTGTGACTGACTGACCGCCAACAGATGAAAGATGGCATTGATTCCCACTCATTTATCACTTTACAGACAACTCACTTAATTATTATAATTAAATGAGTTGTCTGCATTTAATTCGGCATTCGGCCGAAGTTCATTGAAACTATATAATATGATTTGTCTGTTCTATTTGATTAATCAATTGTCATATTCTTTTTTTTGGCGACCAATACAACAGGTGCTGGTATCGGATCAGTATTCGGTTCCCTCATCATCGGCTATGCCAGAAACCCATCGTTGAAACAGCAGCTGTTCTCCTATGCCATCTTGGGTTTCGCCCTGTCTGAGGCTATGGGTCTGTTCTGTCTTATGATGGCTTTCCTGCTGCTGTTCGCCTTCTAAGCGTCGTCGATCCTCGTCCTTTTCTCTCTGGTGCAGTGTGTGTGCGCGGTGTGTGTGTGTGTACAACAACAACAACAACAACACAGCGCAACACGGCGGCTAGGAGAAAGCAAAGTATAGAAGAAGAAACAACAAACAACCAACATCAACGTTCGTTTTTCGATTATTAATGATAAACTGATAGCAACAACATCCTGTGTACTATCTAATTATATAATAACAACAACAACAACATAATATATGTAATTTTGTTTTTAAAAAACATTCGAAATTGTAGTAATCGCATAAACACCAACAACCAGAACGTGAACGAAGAAAACACCTTGATTTAAGTTTAAAACAAAAAGAAGCAGCAACTTGCTAATAAAAAAGAAAACACTGGAAAACACTCGACTAAAAGTGGTTAGAAAGCAGTAAAACAGTTGGCTAGCAAAACGACGAGTAAACGAATTGAGCGAAAAGCTGCGATTAATTGTAAAATTTAATTTTAATTCATGCAAGCTGCTTTTAGGTTCACACACAGCCCACATACAAAATCTACAATCAACATTCACTGCCCACACTACGGCCCCCCTTCAAGAAGTGAGAAGTCTGAGCGTGTTATCCAACTCTCTCTCTCCCCCCCCGAGGGCCTTGACAACGTTATCAGTCGAGGCGGCGGGTAGCACGTGCAAATTTCTTACACAATCCACAGACATCCTCTGGGGCCGTGGCGTGTATGCAGCTGTGTGTTTCAGCTAATTTTGAATTTATGTGGCGCGTACTGATAACGTTTCTTTGTATATCTAAAATTGTTTTCTTTTTGTTACTGCCACTTTAAATATTTATTTTCACGTTGAGTGTTTTCTTGGCTAGAGCAACACAAATATGAGAAATTTAAAAGATTGTGAAATAAAGGAAAAATGAATGCGTTAATGGAACAAAAGTAATTGTTTTAATTGTTAATTTTTATTGAATTGGTTGGGTTTAGCCACATACCTCAAATTTGCTTTGTATATATTTAAATATTTCATTTAAGGCGCTAAAAGTTTTGTGAATTTAAATATTTAATTTAGGGCGCTCAAATGCAGCCCTGTTCTCGTGCCAATCATCCGTGCATCCCTGTTATTTCTTGCCATTCACATGTTTGCGCATATACAACACGCTGTTATATGTTATCGATAAATTTAAAATATGGTAACGATAAATAAACGAAATAAACACATTTGATGGATTTTGCCAAGAAAATATTAGGAAAATATGGATGGAAAGAAGGCGACGGATTGGGAAAGAACAACAATGGCATTGCAGCTCCATTGAAAGCCAGTCTAAAGTTTGATAACGCCGGTCTGGGCGTTGATCGGGCCACAGAATTTAACGATCATTGGTGGGAACGTTGCTTCAACGAGGCGGCATCCAATGTGACCGTGAAAGTGGAGCAAAATGGTGAAGTGAGCACATCACGCAAAGCAGGCGAGGATGCTGTGGAAATCTCGACGAAAGGCTACTCTGCGCGTAAACTAAAGAAGGCCAAGGATCAGCAGCGAGAGGCAGAAGGTGGAGCTATATACGAACACTTTCTGAAATCAGCGCTGCTTACACAAAGTGGAGGCGAAGTGACCGACTCGGAACGCATTAAGCCAGAAGACATTGCCGTTACCAAGGTTCACGTTATGACGGACGAGGAGTTGTTCAAGGCTTGCGGTGGACGAACCGCGCACAAAGGAGCGCGTCATGGACTCAAATTGAGTGGGAAACTGGCTCGTTTGGAGCAACAGGAGCAGGAGATGCTGGCCAAGCTGCAGGCCAAGCAGAACGAACCTCAGGAAGTGGAGACGCCAAAAGCCAAAAAGAAGAAACGTAAAAAGGACAAAGTGGATTTGGCAGAACCGGAGCAGGAGGAAGAGGTGCAGAAAGAAGCGGATGAATCCGAAACAACGCCGTCTGCTAAATCCAAAAAACGCAAGAATGCGGAAACTGTCGATGAGGAAACTACGGAACCTGTCAAGTCGAAAAAAAAGAAAAAGAAGCACAAGGAAACGAAAACTGAATAGTTGTTACTTGCTGTACATACAAAATGTATTTAGTTATAATAAATCTATGTGGGCCATTTTAAAACTACGTTTGGTCACTTAATCATAAGCCTGATAATCCTTTACTTTCTAGCCTTGGCCTTCATGCGCCGTGATTTTCCCATTCGCTTGTTGACCGAGGCACCAGCTTTGACTCCACGCTGGCGACGTGTCGACTTCTCCGACTCCAATCCCGCCGCAGATGCCTTTGTGTTGCGTTTTAGTCCCTTCTTTTTGCCACCGAATCCGAACTTTTTGTTGCGCAACTTGCGGTTGGCTGCCGTTTGTTTCTGCTTGGACTCCAGTGCCTTGGCATCCTCCAGGAAGTCCAGATTCTTCAGTTTACCCTTGCGGAACTTCTTCAGCTTGTCAAGCATTTCCTTCTTCTCCGCCTCACGCTGTACTTTCGTCTGTTTGGCCAACATTTTGCCCATTTTACGCTGTTCGCGAATCTGCTTGATCCGCTCCGATTTGGCCTGTCCTTGTTGTTTGGCCATCAGATTGGCGCGCACTTTCTGCATGTGTTCGTCGGACTTGGCCATTTCAGCAAAATAGTCGTCGGGTCGTCGTGTCTTAATGCCCATCTCGTGCAGACGCTGAATACCTTCAATCACGGCGCTTTGTGCTTGCCGATGGAAGAGCATTTCCCGCTTAAAGTCATTCAACACGGGATCCTCTTCGGGACGCACATAGGGTATTTTGGCATTGCCCTTGAACTGATTGGCGCGTTTCTGTTCGTGTTTCTCCAGCTGCACAGCCAGCTCAGGTGCCATTGGTGCCAGGTTGTTTACCATGTCCAGGCGCTCCATCCATGGCAGCTCCAGTCGTATGGCCTGTGTCTTGGCCAGCAATTTGGTCTGCAAATGCGTTTACTTATAGTACCAGGAATACTTAACATTTCCTTTACTTACTATATCATTTATTTTGTCACGCTGTCCGCTGAATTCCACATTTAGACCGGGTTTTAAATCGCCACGCTCAAATGCCGCTTGCAACTACAAAAAAATTGATTATCTGAGTTTAAGTTGTTTGGTATTTTTGACAAATTTATTTACCTCAGCATCAGAATTGTCATCAGAGTCAAATTCAGAGCCACTTTCTTGTAATTCAAAGTCAGACATGGTAAATTAACTATTTAAAAAACGAATTTAGTCATATGAAATTTCATATGAAAACAAACAAAACACGTGCGCGCACTGTTAAGGCTGCCACCCGATACGAAAAATGCCACCCTGCGGAATTTTCCGATCTGGCAGCGTGTACCATTTTGGGAACATTGTCAAAATTAGTAACAAAAAATTTGTCAGTTTTGGCAAATATATTATATATTTTTCAGAATTAAACTTGTAACTAAATAAATATTTTTCTTATTAACCGTAATTTTTCGTAGTTTCGTAGTTTTATTGCAAAATTGTGGAATCTTAAATTTGCAATAGCTAAATTTAAATTTATCGCTAGATAAGCGAAATGGCGCAAGTCTGACAGCACTGGTGTTGAAGGCTGCCATCCGGTCTTGGGTTGCCAGCCTGCTCAATTTTTTGATCTGGTAACATTAATAGCCATTCTCACAAAATAATTGCTTGTGTTAATGTGTGAGTGTTAAGAAGAAGAATTGCCGTTTGAATTGCAAAAAGTGTTTTGTTTGAGTTGAATTGGTTTTTAGTTTGTTTAAATCCTTTTTAATCCGTTTATTGCCTAGAATGTCGAATCTTGCAAATATATATGCCGAATTGCTGCGCAAATATGGCAATAACTACACAATCACATATAGCCCGCCACCAAGTTACTTGGTTAGATTAATTGGCGCGCGCGAAGCTGGAAGCAAAATTATTTTCATGTACAATGAAAATCGGAGTAGTGTGACAACAACAACGCCCACCAAGTTGTTATTAAGATCGAAGGAGCGTCGTTCATCATCCAATTCGGCACTTGATCTGACAGGAAGTCCATTAAAGGATGATTGCATTGTGGATGCGATTGCAGATCGATCGCTGGACTTGAACATCGTCAATCGGAATCCCTGGAAGCAGGAAGAGGAGTATCATCGCGGTCAATTGGCTGATAAGGCGCGAGCAATCATCTGCACCGAGCACTTTCAGCAATGCGATGGATTGGGATCTGTTTGGTTCCTGTGCGACGGCAGCGATTTTGGCCACACTCTAATGCTGCAATATGAGTTCAATCCGACGCACTTTTCGCGCGGCATCGTCACATATGCGGGTGTGCTGCCTTCCTACATGGTGACATCACAATCCCTGGTGCGACAACATGGCATGGCTGCAGGCACTCCTCTGGAGACATACATTGAGAACTGCTACCAAGTGAATCCACACATGACGCTGCGGTTCAATTGGTCAACATCTGCTCCACTGCCGCTGCTCGTCGATCTCAGTGCATGTAATGTGATCCTAAATCAAACGTTTCGCGTCGGTGAATGTGGTCCAATGACGGATGACTTAATGAATCAACTGCGGATTTTAGTATACATCCGGGAGGACATTGTTAGCTATTACAGTGATGAGAAGGCGGGCATTAACCGTGATCCTGTGTATCGTTGCGGTGGTGGCATTGACATGGACGAGCTGCGCGAATCTATCAATAAAACGATGTCCGAAGTTTCGGGATTCACGGATGTCATTACGGACGGCAGCGCCGAGAACGACATTGAAGAGATTGTGGAGCAGGCCAAACTGCGCCGACTCACCGATTTAACCGACAAGCTTTGGGAGTTACTTAAATGTATGAATATCAATGTTAGATTGATACTTTTTAACTAATAACTGCTGTTGCTATTCCCACAGGTTGCTCTTCATACAAGGATCTTAAAATAGCCTTCAACATGCTCTTTCAGTGCGCTGTGCGCTGTAATATTGTGGTAGGTCAACAGATAGCGTTAGTTCCACCTTTCCATATGCCTGACATATCTCTTCTTTATAGAACATGCCTACCAACAAGAATCGATTGGCGGAAATAATATCGAACTTGGCCAACAGTCGCTTGGCTATGCCATGTCTAAGTGGAGCTGAGCCCTTGGAGTTGCTGCTGGAGATAGGTCTGGAAAAGGCTTACAAGGACTATGAGTTCATCTTTACGGAGAGTAAGGTCTGCAGCATCAGTTTGCTAAAGGGCGCCGGCACAGCAGCAGATCCCATCGATCCATCGAATGATCTTCCCAAGCTGCGTAAATCCCTGCACAATGCTGGACGTGGTGATCCTATGCCCAATGGTGCCGCCGGCATACGAAAAACATTGTTGCATCACAGTGGCACTGATAACAAGCAATCGGGCACAAAGTTCCAGAATGGCGACATGTCTGGCTTCAAGAACAGCAGCTTTGATGAACAAGACAGCATGATGTCCATTTCCAAGTTATTTCAAATACATTCCACGCTGGAGCACATCTTGATGATACACATCAATTTGAATATACCCAACGGTTAGTTAAGAGAAGCTTGTTTTTTGTGCGTATTCATTTTATTGTACTTAATGTTTCTTTAATAGTTTATGCCGATGTCTGCACTCAACTGTTGAGTAAGCCACCACGGCAGTTGGAGGGCATTGATGACCAGCTTAGCGATGTGGTGGAAATACAGTTGTCAGCTCACTATGTGCGGGAACACCTGAACGGCAAGGATCCACACTCACGGCAAATAACAATGAAAACGCTGAATAAATTCAGGGAACTAACAACCACATTTTATTTCAATCTGGAAAACATTTGTCCGCCGGAGTTGGCGCAATGCTTTCAATGCGATGGTAAGCTTAAACAGTCATTTATCATATTAATAAAGTTAAATTAACTATTTATTTTCCAGATAAGGAACTGGTCAAGGAGCGTACATACCATGCTTGGCTGTATCGCAAAATTCGCACACTTAAGTAAAGTCGATTCCATTGCCAATGTAATTGAAATATTTTGTATATAATATAATTATAAAGATATGTACAACAATGTTCGAATAGCTTGTTTTACAACCTGCTTTTCACACGGACCCAAAATCATGCTGAACGAATTCCTACAAGTTTTAATCCGTGTCGTGGAGATCTCATGTACTTTGACTGGGTACAAATCATGCATGAGTATTGCCTTGGTTGGCTCAAGGCTCAAAATCTTTGGATTTTGATAGTAAGCACCTTCCGTTAACCAATTTGCTTATGTTTTGCTTTCTATATTCTAAACAAAATGCAAGGCGAGGAAATGCCAAATGCGAGCAGCCAACCAGGCGTAAAGTAATGTTTTAAATCGGACCAAGTGTGTGCCCAATGGCTACAGAGAAGGTGGTGGCCATAACGAACATCCCAAAATGTTACAATCCAATTAGCGACTTGCGCCACTTGGACGGTTTGCCGTTGAATGCTTAACCCGATTGATTTTCAAGTCTCAGACGTGCGTGGAACGCGCTGCGGTACGGACGTGTTTGTGGTGCCTTAGCCAATTCATAGCGAAACGAAAACAAGAAGCCAAGAAAAATAGGAATATTTGGCTTATGCGCGCACGTTCGAAGGCTTTTAAGTGACGCACATCCTGTGAAGGAAAGATTTTGAAATTTAGTCGCTGTGCACCGATTTCGCAGTCTTCGAGACATCCTAACTGAAATTAACTTGTTTTAAATGCCAATTATCGCGTCTGGATAATCCAATTAACAAAATGGTGTGTGTAACATAAATAAAATAAAATATGTGGTACCAAGTGCAAATTTGAAATGTTTTTGCAAGGACTTCGAAAAAAAAGACAAAAAAATACCGGGCAAATTTAAATATGAGTAAAAAAATTAAGAAAAATGTAGTTCATTGATATTAGAAAAGAGCTTTGATTTTCTGACCCCGGTTGAATTTTTCACTCCAAATAGTAATAAACAACTTAATATTTATTTTTTATTTTTTGTTAAATAATAATCCTTTTTAATCCTATCCTTTTTGATAACTGCCCCATATCTCTCCTTCAATTTGTTCTGAAACTTAAGAGATATTTTATTAAAATTCTTATTTTTTATATTTAAATTAATCCTAACTTTGGTTTTCCTAATTGTAAATTTTCAAGTTTATTGTTCTTAAAGTGTCTTTTCCAATTTTGGCATTCTTCGTAGTACAAATCAAATAGGGAATCAAAGTATTGAGAAAGCAGTTCTTATATTAAAAAAAAGAAATTTGCCCAAGGACATCTGATACTGCAACTTACAGCCTTAAAAGTGCACGGGTTAAAAAATTTAAATGAAAGGAAAACCAGTGAAAATATGTGAAACCCCACAACAGTCTTTGTTCTTCTGCCTTCCTTCTCTCCAGGATGTTATAATCTCACATAGAAACAAAACTTTTACAAACAAAAATCCTGTGAATAAATTTAATTGATTTGGTAAATCATTTTGCCAATTTATTTTTGGGATTCCAGGGTCTTGAATTTTTCTTCAAATTTGGCTATGCATTTTTAACCATAACACTGATCATCATGATCTGGATGTCCTTGGCGCGTGCCTCGATGTTCAGTCGGGAGATGGAAGAGACTCACTATCCGCCGTGTACTTACAATGTGATGTGCACGTGTTCCAAATCCGCAACAGATCTCGGCATTGTGCACTGTAAGAATGTGCCGTTCCCCGCATTGCCACGCATGGTTAACCAGTCCAAGGTAAGTGACTAGGACTCCGAGAACCACAGGGATTACAGCTGAAAGGTTCGGTTTCTAATAGGTTTTCATGCTGCATATGGAGAATACGGGTTTGCGGGAGATCGAGCCTTACTTTTTGCAGTCGACGGGAATGTATCGATTGAAGATTTCGGGTAACCATTTGACTGAAATCCCAGATGATGCCTTCACCGGACTGGAACGTTCATTGTGGGAGTTGATTCTTCCGCAGAACGACCTGGTCGAGATACCCTCAAAGTCCCTGCGTCATCTGCAAAAGTTACGCATTCTGGATTTGTCCCACAATCACATAACAGCCATACACCACGATTCGTTTCGTGGCTTGGAGGAATCACTGCAAAGCCTAATCTTGGGCGATAACTGTATCTCCATGCTGCAGACGCACAGTTTTTCCGGCTTGCTGAATCTGGAAATCTTGGATCTAAGTGGAAATAGTCTTTTCGAGATAGATCCAAATGTCTTCATCGATGGCATGCCGAGGCTAACTCGTCTGCTCCTCACGGACAACATTCTGTCGGAGATACCCTACGATGCATTGGGTCCATTAAAGAGTCTACGTACCCTGGACATATCTCACAATGTTATATGGTCGCTCAGTGGTAATGAGACATACGACATCAAGGCCAGCACCAAACTAAATCTGGACAATCTACACTTGGAATATAATCATATTGAAGTGCTGCCTCCGAATTCCTTCAAGTACTTTGATACCGTTAATCGTACCTTCTTTGATGGCAATCCAATACATACACTACGAGTGAGTAAACCAAGTTTGATTGATATGATATCTATATAATACGTTATATTGTAGGATGATGCTTTTAAACCAGCTCGCATTCGTGAGATCTATATGCGATATTGTGGTCTGACGAATATCTCACCTGTCGCCTTTGATAGCCTGGTGAACAGTTTGCAGATTTTGGATCTGTCTGGGAACAACCTAACAATGTTGCACCACAAGCTGTTCAATAATTTCGATGTCTTGAGGTAAGTGGTTGTAGACTCAACCCTAATCGGATTGTTGGCGCCCATCCATGTGGGGCTTCCCCTAAGTGTGTGACCCGCTTTTGAAACGGAAACGTGACGAATAGGGAAATGAGGCGATGCAAGAAATAAGCAGCTATGCGAACCCAAATAACCCAATCCCCACTTTCTCTCTTTCTTTTTTCCGATTTCCCATTCTCTCTCGCTAACAGGGTCATCAGTATGCGTGACAATAAGATCAAAATCCCGAAGCCCACTGAAACCTTTAATGCCATGCATTATACGCTGCTTAAACTGGACCTGAGCGGCGATCGCAATGATCCGACCAATCTTCAGACTCTGCGCAAGTAAGTGACCCCAGCACAAATGTCCTGCTCCCCACACCCCTTACCCCAAGCAAACTGTTTTGTATTTATTTTCAAAAAGTATGACCAGAATGCGAAACATGCGATCGCTGTCAATTTCGCGCATGGGCACCTCCTCGGTGGGATCCGAGGACTTTAAGGACTTTGGCGTTGAGCTGGAGGATTTGCAGATAACACGGGGCGGTCTGTCCGGTATACAGTCCCATGCCTTTAAGCATGTGCGTGGCCTGAAACGGTTGGACTTTAGCGAGAACGGCATCTCCAGCATTGAGAATGATGCATTCCATGAAGTTGGTTCAACTGATTGTTGAGTTTAGGTCTTGCCTTAACCTGGTTATTGATTCCAGATTGGACACTCGTTGATCTCGCTGAAGATGTCCCACGGTTATTCCGGTAGTGCCCTGCCAGCGGAGGCCTTAAGGCATCTGACATCGCTCCAGGAGCTGGACTTTAGCAACAATCATATAAGCAGCATGAGCGATACTAGTTTCCATTTCCTGAAGAACCTAAGACTTTTGGAGCTGCACGATAATCGCATCGAGCAGGTGCTGAAGGGCACCTTCCAGGGTGACATACACTCGAAGCTGGAGGAAATCTCACTGCGTTTCAATCATCTCACATCGATCTCTCAGCACACATTTTTCGATCTGGAAGCACTGAGAAAATTACAGCTGGATGATAACAAAATCGACAAAGTGGAACGACGTGCGTTTATGAACCTGGATGAATTGGAATATCTGAGTCTGCGGGGCAACAAGCTCAATAACTTGGCCGAGGAATCCTTCCAGAATCTGCCTAAGCTCGAGATACTCGACATGGCTTTCAATCAGCTACCTAATTTTAATTTTGACTACTTCGATCAGGTTGGAACTCTGTCCAATTTAAATGTCAACGTTAGCCACAATCAGATCCGGCAACTGATGTCCAATTCCTCCTGGAGTGGACGCAATGAGCATGGTAGGATATTGCTAAAGTTCGATCAAAGATAAATCACTTGATAAGTTTATCATTTCAGGCGGCATGTATCACTCGAATATTAAAATCCTGGATCTCTCCCACAATAACATCTCCATAATATATCCCGGTTATTTCCGGCCTGCTGAGATCTCTTTAACCCATTTGCACCTGGGCTACAATTCACTAATGGTTGGTCCTTCAATTTAAATATTTAAAAATTTAAATTTTTAATATTAT
Source organism: Drosophila phalerata (assembly GCA_951394115.2). Classification (NCBI taxonomy): domain Eukaryota; kingdom Metazoa; phylum Arthropoda; class Insecta; order Diptera; family Drosophilidae; genus Drosophila; species Drosophila phalerata. The sequence continues at coordinate 24,818,947 of OX596005.2, forward strand.
TTGAAACAAATTTTTTTAAAAATTTTATTATAAATAAATAGAATTGACTTCAAGGTTTACTAAATATAACTATATTACAGAATACAACTCGAGATGTGTTTGGGAACATGCCGCATCTGCAGTGGCTCGATCTGAGCTACAATTGGATCCATGAACTGGACTTTGACGCCTTCAAAAATACCAAACAACTGCAGCTGATCTATTTCGATCATAACTACTTGACCGATATACCGCAGGACATATTCAAACCCGTTCAAGGACTGCGCATTGTGGACTTCTCTCACAATAAACTGCGAGGTCTACCCGATAATCTCTTCTACAATGGCGGCATGGAAAAGTGAGTAGTGAGGATTCGTAGCGTAAGATTATGGTCTTCATAATGGCAAATTCCTTTTTCATCTACAGATTGGATGTCTCGCACAATATGCTTCTGAAGATACCATCCTCTTCGCTCTCCAGCTTGGCTGCCTTGACGCTCTGCGAGCTGCATTTGTCCAATAATTTCATCTCTACCATACACAGCATGGATCTATCGAATAAGTTTAGGGTATGTTCAGAAATATGACTTAAAAAAGTTTCATATTTTCATCCTCATTGCGCTCTATAATTGTAGATTGTAAATAAACAATCTGAAAACATGATATAACATTTAATCATTATAATAATTTGGAAAAATTTTAATTTTTTATACCCGTTACTTATAAAAAATAAGTATAAGGGTATATTGTGTTCGTTGGAATGTGCGTAACAGGGAGAAGGAGGCATCTCCGACCCTATAAAGTATATATATTCTTGATCAGCATCAATAGCCGAGTCGATATAGCCATGTCCGTCTGTCCGTCTGTCCGTCTGTATGAACAAAAGGATCTCAGAGACCATAAGAGATAGAGATACCAAACTTTCACTAAAAGACTTCTATATACCCCACGCAGATCAAGTTTGTTTCAAATTTAAGCCACGCCCCCCTCCGCCCCCGCAAATAGCGAAAAACAGTCTGAACAAAGAAATCTCAGAAACTAAAAGAGATAGAGTAACCAAATTTGGCACACAGATTTATATATACCTCACGCAGATCAAGTTTGTTTCAAATTTAATCCACGCCCCCATCCGCCCCCGCAAATCGCGAAAAACCACCACACCCACAGTTTTTAAGATAATACGTTTTTTGTAATTATTACCGTTATCTATTAGCATTATCTATTATCCCACTAAATCGCATCAAGATCGGACATGTAGAACAACAGTTATGGCGAATTAAAGTTTTCAGAGCAAAACAAGTATTTTCTTTAAAGTACTTTTCAATATATTTAAGTAAGTAACGGGTATCATATAGTCGGGATCTCGACTATAGCCTTTCCCGCATGTTTTTAATTATAAACCTACTTACTTAATTTTATATTTCAGTCTCTTAGATATCTGGATATCTCGTATAATTATTTGCTCCGCATCGATGATGCCGTGTTTGCCACAATGCCGAAACTTGCAGTCTTGGATCTGTCCCATAATCGTGATCTTAAGGTCATGGATAAGTCATTTATGGGCTTGGAAAATTCTTTGATTAAACTTGGTTTGGAGAATGTGTCACTCAGCACAGTGCCGGAAATACGTTTAAAGTATCTGCGAGAGTTCCGACTGGGCTACAACGAACTGCCCTCCATTCCCCAGGAACTGGCCCATAACATGAGCAATCTTCGCATGCTGGATCTCTCAAACAATGATTTGACCAATGTTCCTCTAATGACACAATCGCTGCCACATCTGCGGTGAGTCTCTCATCGATTTCTATATCGCAATCAAAATTTTAGCTGATTTCTGTTTTATAGCCGACTTATGCTGTCGGGAAATCCGATTACTTCGCTCAATAACAACAGCTTTGATGGCGTTAATGAGGATCTTGAAATGCTAGACATATCCAACTTCCGTTTGCACTACTTTGAATACGGTTGCCTCGACTCCTTACCCCATTTACGTTCCCTTAAACTGACTGCCTATTCGCACGTGGAGCACTTTAACATTGCCCAATTGTTGCGTCATCATCACAATATACGGGAACTTTGGATTGAGGCCCCTCAACCGTTCACACGTATCGTCAAAAAGGGATCGGGACCCACTCAGGAAATGCAAACTGTACAGCTTGGTATGCCGACGGATCTACTGCGTGAGATGGAAGGACATCTTCCTTCGAAGCTGACTAATATCACCTTCAGTGGACCGCAATTCACGAATCTTCACGAGCGCATACTACGGGTGAGTTTTCCTGAAATATCAGTATAATAGATGCACTTCTTAACCCTTTTTTTTCGTTGACTTAGGGAATGCGCTCTCCTTATCTCTATATGCAACTGTTTAACACCTCGTTGCAAGCACTGCCGCCAAACTTCTTCAAGAATATGGGACGGGTACGGAACATTTCACTGGACATACGCTACAACAATCACAACTTGAAGAAAATACCAAACCCGAATACTGGTGCAGTACCTTATCTGCCAAATAGCGTCTTTCTAACCGATCTTAAGATGTCCCAGACGGATCTTAACTGCGATTGCGATTTGGGGTAAGTTTTTGAGCAAAGTATTAGTTGACATTGACTTGATATTATATTGTGTTAGATGGGTCGAGTTCTGGCAACGTAAACGAAGGCAATACATCTGCTCATCGCAGACCTGGACCGATACAGTTTTCCGTACATTTATGAATTCACCGTGTCAGGTTTACGGACGTCACAATTGCGACGATCATGACGACGATCTTCGCGAGACGCATTGTGATAACAAAGGTGGTCAACAGCTTTTGGAGGTCCGTAATGAGAATTGCCGTCATTTTTATGATTTATTATAATTCAAATTATTTTTACAGGCATTGAAATATGATCTTGAGTGTGGTTGGGATAGTGGCAACTGCAAAGAAACTGCCATGGTTATAATATCCGTATGCCTAGCCTTTGTGTTCTGGATGTGACTTCTGTACTTTGCATATAAGACGTCCACCGACTTTTATAATATTCTAGAGCAAGTCTATGGCAGGCAGGTCATCTAAGTTGGTTAGTTCCTGGTAACTGCCTAGTTTATGGATTTTGCCTGACCATCAACGATATAATTTAAGCGTGATGAGACTTTTTCTTACCTCGTTTTATGTTCTTTAACTCCCTTTTAGCACTGATAACCCAACAAGTTGACAAGTTGCTTTCCAATCTTTAGAGTCCTTGGTAACGCCTTATATGTAGGAATCCTCACCGCACCTCACCACATACCACACACCATTCAGTATATACCATTTCTAGCACTTAATTCAGTTTATATTACTTTAATACTCGAATTAGAATTTTGTATTTTATTGATGAAATCTCTATAGTAACCGTCTATTAAATCCTCCGATCTATTATTATATACATATTTAAGTAAGGTCACTTCGCTGCTTAAACAATTCCAATTGAAAGTCTGTAAAATGTTTCATAAACATAATAAATATTTACGGTAGGTTAAATAGACTTATCTTTTCTTTATCCCTGTTTAAAAAAATGGTCTAGCATTAAACCTTGGATTTTTTATGGACACGTTTAAAGGCCAAAAGTGGAAATGATGTACACTGGACACAATGCCAACAAACAATTAACAACTTTGCCATAAAGTTTTGACTTTTCTCTTTTTTTTTATACGGTAAATTATTATGTAATGCCACATGGAAGTTTTCGGTGCCGCCTTCCACGCCGTATCCACATTTGTTTTTTCCTGTTTTCCCGGGTTTTTTTCGGCAGTTTTATTGAGCTAAAGTACTTTGTGATGTATGGAGTGGGGAAGGGTCGGTGGCAGCTTACTAAACTTCAAATGGGGCAGCAACAACCTCTTCAGCTTCCCGTCTGTGCACTTTGCCGATGCCAGTGGCCGGAGTTGGTGCCTCGGAGCGACCGCAGTACTGGAGCTGTGTGTAATAAGTTGAATGTGGGTTATGTATGACTCGGTTGGAGTGTATGTTGGGGGAATTGTGTTCTACCTGCTTGCCAATTAAATTTTCAAAGCGTGGCCGCACAAATGTCCAAGCTCCCATGTTGCGATGCTCCTCCTGGCTCCACACGAAAGCTGCAAAATTGGGACAGAGCAGGAGAGCAGAAGGAAGAGGGAGTATAAGTGTTGGCTGTTTGGTTATTAACTTGTTTCGCGCCAGTTTATGATGTGAACTTACATTGGACGTTGCCATACTGCGCCAGTTGTGCTCGGAGCTCCTGCACGGGGAAGGGGCAAAGGGATTCGAGGCGGACAATGGCCGTGTCGTTGGCCTGACGCTTCTGACGCTCCTCGGCCAGGTTATAGTAGTGCTTGCCGCTGCACAGGATGACCTTGCGCACCTGTTCCGGCTGCACAGTGTTATCACCTGCAAGGAATAATGGAGGAGAAGTCGGTTAGCAAGGAAAGGCATAAACGAAACTGCACACATACCAAGCACATTGTAGAACATTGTGCCGGGCTGGAAGTCCTCATGGGTTGAGGTGGCTGCCGAGAGACGTAGCAGTGTCTTGGGTGCAACAACCACCAATGGTTTGCGGAAGTTTCTGGCGAGTTGGCGGCGCAGTACATGATAGTATTGGGCTGGAGTTGTGGGGTTAACCACATGCACATTGACGGCATCCCCGTCAGCCGTTGTTTCCTTGGAGTCGCTGAGCTGCAAGAAGCGCTCGAGGCGGCAGGAACTGTGCTCGGAGGCAACACCATCGTAACCATGTGGCAGCAGCATGACCAGTGCATTTGAGTCCATCCACTTGGCTAAGAGATTCAAAACAATTCAGCAAGTCACTCGAAGTTCATTTCTCTCTCAGTACTCACTTTCGCCAGAGACTATGAAGGCGTCAATTATGATTTGGGCACCATTGGCAAAGTCACCGAATTGCGCCTCCCAGATAATCAGATTCTGTGGGTTATCAATGGCCATGCCGTACTCAAAAGCCAGCACCGCTTCCTCCGACAAAATACTGTGGGCTAGCTCCAATTTGCCACCGTTGCCGCCCTCCATGTGGTTGAGAGGGATGTGCATATCGTTGGTCTTCTGATCCACCAGCATGGCATGGCGATGGGAGAAGGTGCCACGACCCACATCCTCGCCACTGATGCGCACATTGTGGCCCTGATACATGAGGCTACCGATGGCCATTGATTCCGCAGTGGCCCAGTCGATTTTATTGCCGGCTTCCAGTTTCTTTAGCCGCCCTTGGATGTGAGTCTTCAGCAGATGCGGATGCACATTCTATAATTCAAAGAGAGTAACTGATTTCGATGTGAGACTTGGACAAGGGACAGTTCAACTCACAAAGTCGGCGGGGTAAGTCACACTCTGTTGGCCAATCCAGTGGAGTAGACTATAATCCAAGCCTGTATCCCAGTAGGTGAGTTCACTAGACGGCGCCGAGGTTAGCCCAGCCCATTGCTTCTCGAAGTAGGAAGGGGGCGGTTGATATGTTGGAGCCAGTGCCAATTCCTCACCAAGATGAGCAATGTACTTCTCACGCAGCTGACTCGCTTGCTCCGCGTTTAAGACACCTTGATCCGCCAGCTGGGCGGCATAGAGATCGGGCACAGACTTGCGCTGATGAATGATCTGATATATCAAGGGATTGGTAAAGGTTGGATCATCGATCTCATTGTGACCCCAGCGACGGAAGCAGTTGAGATCGATGAAGATGTCCTTGCGGAACTCGCGTTGATAGCGGAAAGCCAAGTTGGTGACACGAGCCACAGCCTCAGGATCGTCGCCGTTGACGTGGAAAACCGGAGCCTGTATGGACTTGGCCAGATCGGAGGAATATGCCGTGGAGCGTCCACGTTCAGCAGGTGTGGTAAAGCCCACCTGGTTGTTCACAATGAGATGTACGCTGCCGCCGACTTCGAAATGCGGCACATAGGCCATATTGAGGCACTCCTGATTGATGCCCTGTCCGGCAAAAGCCGCATCGCCGTGAAGTATCACATTGAGCACATGCTGACCAAAGGGCCGAGCATTGCCATCGCTGTTAAAGGTGCCTTCTCCACGAGTTTGCTGCTTGGAACGTGTCTTGCCCATGGCCACAGGATTAGCTGCCTGAAAGAGGAGAATAGTTTGAATCCTGTCTAAATTATAGACATTGTTTGAAGGCTTACCTCAAGATGTGAGGGATTCCGAACCATGCTAAAGTTGATGCTCTTCCCAAGCACTTGGAGCTGTTCGGAAACATCTGCACAAGATGTGAGTTTGATTAAATTACGCATACGCAGCGTGTGCCTTTGCCCCATCCACCCAAAAATAAGAAAGTTTCACTTACGGAAGTGACTTATGACGTCCGACATGGCGTCGACGTCGTCGGCAAACTCCGATGTGCCGCTTAGTTTGCGAAAAACTTTTGCCGGGCGCATGTTGAACATTGCCGCTTGCAGCGAGGTGCGTCCTCGATGTGGCATCGCCAGCACCACGTGCTCGATGTTCCCTGTGGTCATTGTTGTTGTTGTGGTTTTCGCCATAGGGGGTCATGCCAAGGAAACAATATTTTGGTAGAAAATCATTTAAGTGCACGCTGATATGAGCATAAGTTTTTCTGTCTCAAGAATGTGTGGAATCAGAGATGATAACTACAGTAGAGTCTACCAAATAAGAGTCACTTTGTTTTTATGGAAAATTTAAATTTGAGAAATTACTTTTTCTTTCTTTGAATACAATAAAAAAATATAGTTAAAAAATCGTATGTTTTGTAATATTAAAACTTCAACTTTCTCCTTGAAACTTTTTCGAAAACATCACATTGTCATAACTTTGTCAAATCTTCACCGATTTTCTTGCGAAATATATATTTTATCATTATTTGACTTCTATTTTTGCATTAAATTTGGAAAAGTCAATTTTTTTCCATAACTGTCCATTTTTCCCATACTTTTCCCCAACCATTTTTCGAAACTTCACATTGTCATAACTTTGTCAAACCTTAGCAGAATTCCTTGTAGTTGTAATTTATCAAGCTCTACTGTATATAAGTTTTGAGAGTATTATTGCTATTCAACAAAAGTATTCTAAGAATAAAGATACTCATCTTCTGGCTGTTTTGGGCTGAATGCGTGTGGAGGGACTCACCTTGAATGCTGTCGCGTAGAAGCTGCCAGAAGAAGGCCAACATGGATTCGGCACCCTCGCCGCTATAACGCTTGACCGTGGGAAATTTGAGGGCCATGAAATTATCCCATGCCTGTGACTTAATTAGCAGCTCGGCGATTTCGCAACGCTCCGTCGACTGCAGCTGATGTTCGTTGAGTGTCTCAAAGTTGCGGGCCAACCATTCGCGCTCCTCGATATCCTGCTCAGAAGTGGGAATGGAAATGGGTCTCAGCTATTTATGTAGTTATTATATGGCCGCTTACCTCAACATAGGCAAACTCAGCACTCGCTGCGCTGCCGCAGTAAATGTCCTTAAGCAGCTGCTCCAACTGCGCAACATTCTGAATATTCCGGCCATCAGTGGGAGCACTTAAGAGGTTGGCGGTGCGCACCGCTTGCTGCGTCTGCAGTCCATAAAATGCGGGATTTAATTCCTGCAACTCGCTGTCCACGCGCCCAGTTGACAATACAAAAGAAGCAAGAAATATATAAATATAAATTATACGGTTTTTTTTTGTACTGGGATTGAGCTGGGTTGCCGTTCTGGGGTGGATGCTTTCCTTACTTACCTTTCGCTGTTGGGCTCTTTGATGCTGATGGGATTTACGGCAGCCAATTTGTGTCCGTGCTGGCGAAAGGCCTCGACCCAGCGATAGACATTGCCCTGCGAGTTCCTTGCCTGCTTCACCTCCTCCGCAACTGACAACCAAAAAACACATGCGTAAACAATATAAATTTTCTCTCGCAGTTATAAATTATTAAAAAAAAATACGAAAGCGATTGCGAATACGAATTCTTGTTGTGCATTGCCACATTGAGCGGCTTTTTGAATTTATTGGCATTTTACTTTTATGGCATATACTTTGGGTTACGACGGTCCAGTGCTTGACCTCAGTTCGGCGGATATATCCTTAATTTCGAATGCTTCGACTCTTTTAATTTATTTCGAGATAGCTTGTAATTTATATAATTTGTACTTTTTCAGTAAAATACAAATAAAATGAGCATATTCAATTTAAATAACAGACTTAAAAATGTAAATCTTGGAAATATTTAAGTTATTAATAAATCTCTGATTAAAAGGGTATTTAAAATTCGGTAACATAAATAATATTTTTGAAACCATTTTGTATGTGTGAGATATGGCTCTGTTTGTTTTATTGGTCCTTTTTTATGGTGTTTTATTTTTCTGGGCCAAGCCGTTGATATCTCGATTCTACTTAGGTGTTTATGTGCCAAAGTATTATACGGATTGCTTCTAAATAAACGTAGGGATCATTGACAGTTGCCTAGACAGCTTACTTGAAAATGCATTAATACTTGATTTGCTTAACAATTTATGCAATTCCTTTGACAATATTTTGGTGATAAATCAATTTGTTCTACGCAGAGCTCGGGATTAAATAAAGGACATGCGTGCGAATGCTGCTGGAAAAGGAACCCACTGAATGATGAATTATTTTTGTGGCGATATATTTCAACAGAAGCGTGTAAATATTATTGAAGCGGCGTCGAAAATAGTCAAAGAATAATGGACATTGGATAATAATGTATGAGATGGAGCCGGCACAGAAGGACAGTGCACAGGAAGGATGCGACTGAAATCAAAAGAGCGACCGTAGACATGACCAATACCGGCCTGATTGGGATGTCAAGTGAATTAAAATGGAACAAAGGCACATAAGCTCATAGAGTTCAGCTCACATCTGATGTCATCAGTGATGCCAACTACCTGCCATAGATACAGGAAAAACCAAGCAAAAAACGAAAAAAACAAATAAAAAGATAAAAAAGAGGACTGAGAATAAATTCTTAGTTGTATTAAAAGTGTTCATAACTTAAATAAATTATTTTTTGAAAAATATTTATAATTGTCTTCTTCAATAATAATACCATATTGAGTATTTTTCCCATATTTCTCAAGTTGTTTTTTTTTGTTGTGCCCAAAGGTGCACGAATAGGACATGGTTGATTTATTTTTCTGCTGAAGTAGCTTTAAAACAGACATATACATCCGGAAAAAATTTTTAATTGACAACACTGAATGTCATATAATACTCTGGGTATCAATACCATGTGGAGGCCCAACAGCCGTAGGATAAGTGTTCGAAAGGGACTGGCAACATGGGTGTCTAGTGCACTCAATGTTGCACCATAGATGGGGATTATTGGACAGCAGCATTTGCTATATAGCTGGAATCGTTATAAAAAATAGGTATCTATTTTGATCCAAATATAAAATAATTAAACTAAAATTTTTATTTCAAAAATATTTTTTGACTGTTTTAAAAATAGAATTGAATTTAATATTTTATATTATGACTCGACATTAAAGTTTTTAATATTTCAATTCAGAATTCATATTTTTCAAACTCAACCTTTAAAGTCAATAGACAAAAAATAATGTAATACGACTGCAACAGGTTGCTTCACACATGTTGCAAGTGCGTATGAATGTGGTTTGATATGTTCATGCTTCCAACATGTTTGAGCGAGACTGCTGTTTTTGTTTTCATAGTTGTCCGCAACAATTCATTTTGTTCTGTTGTTGTTTTTATGGTTGTTGTAGGTTGAAGGGTTTGTGGCTTCACTCAAACACGCAGTGATAAACTGCCCAGCGGCAACAAGAACAGTTTGATGGGTCGGGCAATGTTGTACTTGTATACATTGATTTACAACTACACTTGTTTAGTTCTGCTTTAAGCGATTCCACTGTTTGTTTGCCTGCCGTTCGACTTATCACAACTGTTTGTTATTAATGATTGTTATCTCAGCGACAGGCAATTTTATAATATTAGATTAAAATGGCACAGATTAAACGACTAAATTTTAGCGCAATTCACTTTCAGGTACAATCTTATATATACATAAGTAGCTTGTTAGCAACTTGTTGTTGTTGTCTACCTTCAAAGACCCGCTTATCGATGGGTCGATATCCCCAGACGCCTTTCTTGCTGTGATAGCCGCGTTGTGGGCGTGTCTGTCTGCCCAACAAACCGGCAAATTTCCTTTCCGAACTCACAAAGTGTCGTAGCATTTTAGTTGGTTAATTCAATCAATTTGATATTATGACAACAGCTTCACACTCCGGCTTTTCCGACTTTTCCGTTGTCAACTGCAGCTGCTCGCGTTCGACCCAAAACTGAAATTCATTTCGTATGCTTCGAATCAGACCCCCTGGTATTAGCAGTGCTGATAAGCAAACTGATCAGCAGACCGAGTTGAGACAAGCGATCAATTTCACTCTATTTCAAACGTTCTCTTTTTCTCTCGCTCTCTCTGTCCAGTATCTCGACCCATTGAGTCAAATGGAAAGTCGAGAACAGTGTCTCTTTGCATTTCTTTGTGCGTATTTATAGCCTCAATACGTGGGCAGTTCTTCTCACTCATGCTGTATTTCCACTCCTACTTCTGTTTGAGCGTGATTTTAATACATATAAAGAATAAGTTATGTTCGATGCAACTTAAAGGTTCGCTCTTAGTTTTGTTGTCGCATTTGAGTATTAATTTATTATTACATACTTTTAGGCTGCCTATTTAAATTAATTTCTTATCGTAAGCAATTAAGTTGGAACTTATTTGTTAAACCATCAAAAGATATAATTAAAATTTAATTTTAATTTAAGTGTTACAAAAATATAGGTTGATTTCTCTGCGATTTGTTTGCACCTTTTTGAACAGAACTTTTTTTAGGTATGATTTGGTTTAATTTGGGCTGTTTCGGGTTTCACTTTCGGCAAGAGTTTTTGAGCGTGAATATCTTTAACCTGTTATAATTTCAATGTGGGAAAACTTTGCAAATTGACTTGAATTTGCATTTATGATTTTAAGTCCAAAAAAGTGAAAAACGATAATTCTTTATAAAAAATTCAACGTGAAAATGTGCATTATTTCCAATTTTCACTTCCAATTTTATCGGATTTCCAAAAATTTAATTTTTCACTTTGCATTTGGGCTAAACATTTTAAAATACATTTTTAACCATTTATTAGGCTAAAATTTACCAATTCCAAGTGAATTCGCAAAATGCGCAAAATATTTTCAGATTGAAATAAAAACAGGCTAAAGATTTTCACTTCCGACAAATCTAGCCGAATTTGAAAGCCCGAACAGGCCTGTATATTTAATTAAAAGGGTAAACAGTTTTTTTTTTTTCAATTTTAGGTACTTGGTTACAATGGATCTCTTTGTAGAATTTATTTATGCAGGCAACAAATAAATAGCACATAATTTGATTTGTCCTGTTTCCAGTATTTCATGCTCTTCATTAACGCTCAATTAGCTATTGTTGTGTCGGTTTCTCATTTGAAAATGAAAATTTATGAGTTTGTTTACGAGATTTTCATAGTTTGACGAAATGAAGTGCGTCGATTCACGTGCTGCTTTCATTCATAAAACAAAAGACTGAGCGGAAATGCCGCCTTGTTGTCAGTTATGGCTCATTGTCTATAATTATAATGGGACTGTATTATGGTTAACGCCTTTCAAGCGCTGTCCATTGAATTGATGACAGGGAGGAATGGTGATTAACTGTAATGGAAATGAATCACAAATCGTAATGTAGCCAAAGTCAACAAAAGCTGCGAGTACAGATAACACGGTAAAAGAGAACACAGGAAAGAGAGGGTTCAGAAACGGGAGAGCATTAAATAAACAATAGAATTTGGAAACTGGCTACTTGCACAATAAGAAAACCAAGTGAAATCGACTCGAGACCTGGCCAACAAAATGTGGAGCGGCAAAAGGAATGCGTTATCAGTGCGTGGTGGTATTACTGATAAGATAAAAGTGCGGAGCATAAAACAGATAACGCCAACATTTCACAATCGAAACAACGGTGACAGGTGAGGCAGCCGACAGGTTTTGGCAACGCCTCGAATTCAGTCCTAACTGAGCGTGGCGCTGAATCGAACGTATTTTCTGGCTTTAAAGGTTGGTAAAGTGGTCTCTGATGGTGAAGAAATAGTGTTCAGTGCGATAAGAATGCTGATAATAACGCTGATAAGCCGCACAAATTGATGATGTCATCAAGTGAAAAACCATTGAATTGCCCAATTTTCAAGTGAAAAACTCAAAGAAATTGAATGTTAACATTAATTCAAGTGCTAATTGCATAATTTGCATTCTTTTTTTTGTGTCATTTTGCAGTGAGCTACGTTAAAATACGAAACAAATACGAATACGAATACGAATCGAAAAGAAATTAATATATATAATAGAATTAGGCGATAGAAGGCACAGTGAGAATGCGCTTTAAACTGTTTGTGGCCTGTGCACTGGCCTGTGGCTTTATGGCCTATGTCCTGGCCAACGAGAATGTATCTACGGAAGTGGAAGATCTATTTATGAATGCCGTGCCCGCGAATAAAGCGCCCAAAATTGCACAAGCTGCCGAATTTGTCGAGATTCCCGAGCAGCCCAAAAAGCCACCCGCTGTCAAAAAGGTTGAAAAAGTGTCGCCACCCGCAACCGCACCAGTATCCGCACCCGCATCCGCACCAGTATCCGCATCCGCAACCGAAGTGGCCAAGCCAGCCGTGAAAGTGGCAACGCCACAGAAATTGGTGCCCGTTGCCTCCAGTCGTGGCACAGATGATATTCTAACCGTTTCTGGCCTAAAGCCACAGCCAATGTCCGGTGCACTAGTCATGCCATTTGAATACCTTGGTGAGCTGTACGATGTGGATTCCAGTGGCTACAATTGGGGTAAGTGGAAAAATCGTCCAACTGAGCGCTGAATCAGTTCACAAATTACTCATACGCAGCGTTGACTGTTGAGCGTTTGCTTATCTTATCAAACAATATTTGCTCGATAACTTGCTCGACTTTTGGCGACGCAATCCCAGCAGGTGTCTATGTGTGTGTATTGTGTGTCTGTGCGGAGAGTTAACTTGATACTTTGTAGATTCTCGTTAGCTCTCGCAACTCACATACAAAACCATGATAAGATAAGTACACATATTCTGGCATTAAAAGCTAACGATTGTTTTGTTTTTGCTTTCCAAACAAAACAAGTGACTATCACTGAGAGCATTGAGCAGTGTTTACGATCATTGGAAATATAGGTGGGGTTTTATTTAGTTAACGGCTTTTATTGTGTGCTTCCAATGTATGATTCAGTTTACAGCAATTGTGATAAACGATAGTGAGCCTTGTAATCGAAATGAATGCTATAAAGACAGGTTTTTGTAAATGCATTAGTCAGTGTGCTGATTACACACTTTGAATTAATATATAGTTATATAAAAGTCTACAAATCAAATATTTTTTCATTCTCTTATCAATTTTCTTTAATATTTTTAATAGAATTTGTATATCCTTGGAAACTTATTAAAAAGCTGAGTCATCTTTCAATAAAGAGTTATAAATAGTTGTTTTATAACTACATAGAAACAAATTACAATATAAAAACAATTCCAAATAGTGTCAAAATTTTAGTAACATCGGAATTTTTTTAGGTTTCCGAAATACTTGATCAAGCGCTATTTTTATTTGGCTCTTAGCAAATATTTTCAAATTAGAGTTTTAATACAATGTTCTTAAGTTAAATCAAATATTTTAGGCATTTTTGACATTTTTACTGTTGATTCGTTGCCGTTTTATCAGCATATTATCTTAATTTGATAATAATTTCCGGAAAATATACCAAAAAACTACATGCTGAAATCAAGAATTTTCAACTTGAATTTTAGATTGTGTAGATAAAAGTATTACTTTTATGAATGTTCAATGAAAGTTAAAATTTTGTTTTTGCTTTTAAATTTATTTATTGCTCATAAAGTTTGTCAAATTAAATTTTCTTATGTTAAGCATGGCGTATGATTAATATATGACTAATATCTAATAGTTAGGGTATCCTTGGGAGCTTGCACTAAATTGATAACTCAACCAGAAACGCTGAATCGCTGACTGGTGGAATGTTGAAGGTTGAATGTTGAATGTTGCATTGATGTTAATTGCATTCCTATGCACTCATCGAAATGCGTTGTTCGTATTCGGCAATGCGGAGTCGAACGGGAACCACCAGACTCAGATCCTCCATCATGGCATGACGTTGTGGTTTCAGTGTTGCATTCGAATTTTGTCGAGCGATGGTGGCCCGTGATTTCTCCATCGATGGCTTGCGGCGCAGAGAGCATTTGCGTTGAATTGTGTTGTTGCTGTGGCCTGTGGGCGGCTTTGGGTTGGGCGTGGCAAACTGGTGCTGATGCTGCACTGGTTCCGTGACTAGTGTGGCACCCAAGCGTTTGGGTTTCGGTGGCGGCACTTGTCCATTGGCGCCGGTGGATGCCACACTCATTGGCCGGCTTGAGCGTAGCAGCGAGATGAAGCGATTGTTGTTGTTATTGGTCTGGCCAAAGCCTCGAGGGAATTCATAGGTGTTGGTTAGCTTGTTGAAGAAGTTGATTTTGTCGCTAACACTGCGTGTGGTTTCGTCGTTGCTTGAGGGCACAATGGGTTCGTTGTTGGCACTGAATGTGCAATCTAGTTGGGGTTCAGGTTGTTCTTGTTGTTGTTGTTGTTCTTCCTCCCTATCGGAGGCGTTGTTACGCTTGGACATCTCCAACACCTTTTCGCGCAGTTCCATGGACCAGCGCTTCTGAGACTTGTGCAGCTGCGGGCGCAGCGCCTGTAACGGTTTTGCCAACGGCCTCGGGCTGCTCACATCTGAACCGGGTTCGGTAATTGCCAATGCCAGTTCGCTGGTGAAGCGTGGCGTGGTTTGTTGCTTCGCTGATGGCAGTGGAGTCGAGGTAATGGGTGCCGTCGCTCCCATTTCCTCATCGATGTCCATTTCAAGCTCGCTGAAGCTTGACACAGTCATTACCGGCACTGCCGCTGGCATTTTGTAGTTGTAGAACTGAAAGTTGAACGTGCTGATGCTCATTTCGAGGTCCTTTCGGTACGGTGTTTGCTAACTGAATGTGTGGCACTCCAAGGAGTCGACCGTCTTATATACGTGATGCTCTCTACCTGCAACATCGAGCAGCTGTGCAACCTACCTGCTCGCCCGAATCAGGTAGTTCTCAATGACGCTGCGGTGGCCTAAAAAGTTGCCCAGATTAATGCGACATAAATCCTTACCATAAACTTGACTCGCGTTCGGTTTGCGTTCCAAGAATTTTACAGCCTGCCAAAAAATTGTAATAAATGCTCAGCTGAAAATGTTTCCAATGAATTGCAACCCGAGCACGCGAATTTTGCGTATTTTCCGCGCACCAATTTACCCAAACCGATGGGCAGGACCATAAATCAGTCAAATGCCCGGTACTGCTCTGCGGCTAATCCTCCGTTCCTATGCACCTACATAGTTTTTGTCGAACTTCATATTATGCTGTTACCCAAAAAGGATTAGCGTGACATGATAATATTTTATGGCCTGACAACTCGACACTGATTCATAAATAGATTATAAACTCAAAAACTTATCCATAGTGCGACAGCTGTTCGGGAAAAAACTGCAAAAATTTTATGAGTTGTGTTCTGTGC
Source organism: Drosophila phalerata (assembly GCA_951394115.2). Taxonomy (NCBI): domain Eukaryota; kingdom Metazoa; phylum Arthropoda; class Insecta; order Diptera; family Drosophilidae; genus Drosophila; species Drosophila phalerata. The sequence goes on from OX596005.2 coordinate 24,834,544, forward strand.
CGGTTTAGTTAGGTATTCGCAACTCGTCTTGACAGAGAATCAACCAACTATTAATTAGCCAACTGCTGTCATCGACAATTATAGCGCATTATAAGGATTCACAATTCGCAGTGGAAAAGCACTCACAATACTCGTAATTGACGGCTAAAAGAGTTCAGTTTAATGGATAAAAAATGATGCCTCATTGCAAATTGATGCATTAATTGCCGCCTGAATGGACATGGTCGTGGCATAAGAATGCCATTGTCATTGTCATAAGGTCATTAATGAAATATTAAGTACGCAATTAAAGCATAATATATCATTATGTGAGATAATGCAGCTCCGAGTTGAGCTATCAATTTTAATATTTCTAGAATTGCTCTGCTTAAGTAAATTAATTTAAATTGTAAAATTATTGTCAGCTATGAGCAGTGTATTCAATTAAAATAATACTTATATAATAAATTAGACACGTTATTTAAATTTAAAAGTTATAAGTTTAAAATTATAATATTTATAGTTCATTTCTGAAACTATAATGAAAATATAAGTTGGAAGTAATTGACCAAGCAGAAGAATCTTATCTAAGACGTCATATATTTGAAAGTTATATAATATAATCATTGATTGAATGAGGACAAAGAGTTTTATATATTTAGATAAGACTTATCCAATGAAAGACTAGATTGGATGGAAGTTAATAAAATTTATTATAATATATGAAAAGACTACGGAAAGAGCCGTGAACTTTATTAAAAATCTGTGAGAAAGAATATAATGATTTAATTCAATATAAATATATGTAAAATTTAAATTAAAAATTCATATGAATATTTAATATTAATAAACGCATATTCATGAATAAGTTCTACTAGGTTGATTATATTTTCAAACTCCAGAGACTTTTTAAATCACAAATGTAGAAAAGTCATGAGCATATCTTAAACTAAAATTCCAATTCAAAGAACTGACTTACACTGTTTACTTGTGGCCAAAAAGAAGAGATGCTCGGCAATTGGTCAGCTTAAATTGCCTTTAAAAAGGCAGTGCCACAAGCAGCAACAAAAAGAAATTAGTAAGAAAAATGTCTGCTAAAAAAAAAACAAGAATGCAGGAAGAAATAAAGAAAGCGGAGAAGCAAAGAGAGCACACGGAAAATTGTAGCTGGCAAGTTAGCAAAACTGAAATGAATATTAACTGTGACCTTTAATAGCTAAGTGCACAAGCAGCCGAGGGAGAGGGCAAGATGCGGAGAGCGGAGAGAGAGAGAGAGAGTGCGAAGTTGCAAGCACGAGGCAGCAATTTTGTAAGTGAGTCAGCAGGAAGCTGCAACAACTGAAGATGGGTCGAAAAGTTGGAGGTGGGAAGTGGGAGGTCGGAGGCTGGCGAAGATTGCAAGGCAACTGCAAAGTTTTAAGTTTATGTGACGCCCTTTGAATGCATCCCGCCTAAATTGAAATGTTGGGGGAAAAAAAATGTGCGGCTTTTTGCGGAATTGAATACGTAATCTCCGAGGATTAGGTGTTGAATTTTGAAATGATTATAATTGGGCTTTGGCGTTGACTTGAATTTAATGTGTACTTATCGTTACGTGTTGCAGATCCCAACAACAATGTGGCGCCACCGGATACGCCCTCAACCGCAGCTGGCGGTTATACAATTACCCCCGCTCGGCTCGCTGAGCTGCGCAGCAATTTCATGTACTGGTTCTACGACAAGGACAACTATGGCGGTCGTGGCGACTATCAGTTCGACATTCATGCCTCGATGACGCAGCTACACAAGAATCTGAACTTTCAGATGCCCTTCTATGGTTTCCGTTTCAACTACACACGCGTAAGTCGACCTCCGTCTAGAATTATCTTTGTCTGATGACTCACAAAAAACAAAAGAAAAAAAAATATAAATATGATATCTTGATTGCAGCTGTCGCTTAATGGTTACTTGGAGTTCTCGGATCCGCCAGAGTATCTCACATATCCATTGGTGTTCCCCATTAAGGACTGGCCGCACAAACGGGATCCCTCCTTCATGGGCATCTTTTTCAGCAAATGCCGGGTGGGCAGAATTTATCCTTCCGATCTCGACCAGCGCACGCCTGGCGTCTACTTCCGGTGAGTTAGATTACGAGTAACATATCTATTTGCTTCCGTCCGTTTGCATTTATAATCACAATTATTGTTAGATTCTTCTGTCATTTGCATATTTAAAATCACTTCAGGCTACACAAATACACACACACACACACATACACGCACACATGCGAATGCAGCACTTTTTTTTCATCCCCAAGTTGCACACATTGTGCGCCATGTTTGCAATGGTCGAGCTCCATTTCCGCCTGCACATTGTGTGCGTGTATTTGTAGTCATATTCACGTTCGCCTCCTATGCTCGTATACTCGTTGTTATTGTTGTTTCTGACTAGTTACTGTCATTTATTGCCATAGAATTTTTGCATTGTTTGCACCACAGCCACCTGACTCTGACTCTGGCCCTGGCTTTTGGTATGTGCACTGTGCGCTGTTCCGCTATCTGCCTCACATTTGTTACTCAGTGAGCTGTCAGTGTTGCTGATTTCAGCAACAGTCATTTATGCGTGCATCCATTTCAAAATGGCGCCGACACTGGCCACAGATATGTGGCAATAGAGATAGAGCTGGCTAGCGAAAATGACTCAAAAATGGCTAATTACAATTGGTGAATGTGGCCTAATTGCAATTAAAATAGCTGCAGTGATTGCCCCTAAAAATCCAAATTCTGTGTATTTTATCATATAAATCGAAGTTCAACTCTAGAGGTGAAAACCTAGATAAAACTGTTACCGTTTTCATAAACTTAAAACCAAAAACATACAAGTCTGTCATAGAAATTCCCATAAATATGCCCAGTTACATTTTCATTAGTATCTTTAGTTTCTTTATTTAAAAAAAAAAAATTCGAAACTTTGATATAGTATTAAAAAAAGTTAGTTTTGAAGTAAGTTAATAGCTGTGAGCATCGCCTGCACTGCTGTCACCTGATATCGATGTCAGCACGAGCCCATCACGTATGAAAAAGAGTATACGAGCCAATTTCATTATGTCAACGCCATCGGCTCAGGCTCAGTCCCAGTCTATTGCATTTTTCATGGCCATGAAAGTGGAGCAACATTGGCGAATTGAATACCCAATTTCACGTTTGCTCATCTCCATTGTAATGGGTTGTAACGGTTTAGGTGGATATTTTACATGAAGCTCATTTGATATTTTGTTTTTACTAATTTCGGAATAATTAAATTCACTTGTGAATGCACATTTTCTAAAACTTTTCATGGCACATGTACAGAATTATACGTTCAACTTTACTTTTGCTGTTTATGCAAATGAATATACAGTTGTGTTGGCTTTGTTTACCACAAATGTTCTTTAAACTTTTGGAATTCCCAGCTTTGTATTGTAATTACCAAAAATAAAACAGATAGAAAGAGAAATATTGCATTAATTAGCCGCACACCGTTGTCAACACTTAGAATCCACTTAAAGTTTTTTAATGTCGACTAGGACATTTTTATTTGTTTATTTGTAGTCTTTACATGGCACATTTCTTTTGACTTTTATTTGCTTTATGCTTGAGAACATTTAACACATTGAAAACAAGAAAAATTTCACCACTTCTGACATGATTTATTGGCCTGTGTTTTAGCTGGTAAAAATATATGGAGAGCACATAAATAACTTTGAAATGCTGGGACGGTCATAGTCTGTAAACTCTGATTTAGGGTAATTGTTTTGTCAAATAAATAATTTACATGTTAGTTTTTTCTATCTTAAATAGTTAATCCTGATGGAGAAGAACATAGAATAATTGGAATTGTACAATCAGTTGTAATATTTTTTAAAACTCTCTTCTGAAATATTTAAATAATTCTGGAGCTCACGCGACCATCTCTAGCTTCCCATTCCCTAAAGTATTTCTCAAGTTGGCACTTCGTGAAAAGGATGTCCACTGGACGACAAATTGGTGCGACAAAGCAATTAACGGACTGTAAATCGCATTTGTTGAGAGAGCGAAATCTAGTGAAAAATACAGAGAAATAGGGGCAAAGTGACAAAAATGACAATAGGAGTAGCTACGGCACATCCAATGCATTTTCATTCCATTTTAATAGTTCATAGTTCTCGTTTATAGTAGATGTGAACAATATGCCAAACTAGGAACGCCGACGCGTATCTCTATGAAATGTTTAAAGAGCAGCGAATTGGAGTTTGAGTTGGCCAGCTGTTTGGGTATGGACGGGTTCACATTCTGACATTTAATTGTCTTGGCAAAAATGCTGGTCGAAACTTTGATGTGTGTGTGTGGGTGTGTGTCTGTGTGTGAAAGGGCGGCCATTGGCTGGAATTTAATTTAAATAACTTTGCATGAAGAGCAGCAGGAGAATTCTCAAAGCGAAACAGCGAACGTTGTAATGGAAGCTGTGTGTAAATTCCAGTTGCTTAACAGCATTTACCCCATTCCAACACATACATACTCACATCAATTTAATTACACGCTTATTGTTAACACTGCTTATACAGGATTAGCCAAAGTAGCGAAAGGGGCGCAATCTTATTGGCAGCTGCATTACGTATACGCCACGTAAATCTTGGGAAATTCCATCTACTCTTGTTCTCTTGCCTTTTCTGCATATACGGCTTGACCATTAAATTAGCGATGAACGCGCGATTAATTACACACGCCTCTGAAATAAAAAAATTCTCAAGAACATCTGCATAGTCGAAGATTAGATGCCCTTACAGACAGTTGATTTATCTCTTTGAGTACTTGTATTTGTTACACATTTGTTGATAAATTTATGGTATACGCTTAGTAAGGGTATGCAAAATTATTGCCTTTGCTGGCAAAACTTTCACAAAAGTGTTTGTTAAGCGTTCAAGTGGGTAAATCAGCGGCGTTAAGCTTTTAATTGTTGTTTGTCAAGGGCAAGCGGAACAACGTACGGTGAATTTCGAGTGGGCGTGCGACCGTGATGGGCGTGGCGTAATTAAAACATTATGGTGGTGGGCGTATCACATTTATACCATGTGATGTTCAACACAATTAAACTGTCCAACCGACTGTGGTTCAACATACAGCCCTATGATATGTCCATTGAATGCAGTTGAACTCTCTCTCTTTTTTTTAGGCTCATTTTAATACAGCTAACACTTAAATTGATCAACTTTCAACTGTATTTCTCTATCTCTGCTATTTCCCTATTTTGTTGAACTATTTTCTTTTACGATTACAAGTCTATGCTCTGTTGTATTCTGGCTCAAGTCAAAGCATTCTTGCAACGTATATGCAATTTTCGCCATTTTCTTTAAGTATGGCCATTGTTTCACATTCATGTACACACTGAGAAAGATGAAATTGGGCCAAAAGTAAAAGAAAAGTTAGACAGAGACGTCGCAAGGATGAGGATGTCGGACTGTTTCATGCAAAACTGTGAAAAAGGCATTTTAACCCAAAATGCAGACAAACTGTGGCGGTCGCGGCGACGGCGACGACGACGGCGCCCGAATGTATGCAATAAAGTACATAATGGCGTAGTTCAAGAACTGGCACGCCAGAACACTGTAGAGACGGCGATCTGGGGAGGGGAAGAGCGGGTGTACCATGGAGGTGGTTGCCTGTAAGAGACGCTGGTTGACGACTCGCAAAACGAGCAGCCCGACGTGGTTATATATGAGCCTTGCGAATTTCCATTACTTTTGTTACTCTGTCTCTGTGTGTGACTGCGTCTGTGTGTGTGTGTGTCTGTGGGTTTGTGTGAGTGTATATTTAGCTTTTAGCTTACTTACACGTGAAACTCGTTGGGTTGATTTGGCTGCTGCGCGCGCATTTGTAGGCTGTGTGACAATTTTTCCTTTTATTATTTTTCAGCTTTTTTACATTCTTGTGTTCTTTTTTTTTTTTGTCTATTTTGGCTTAAATGTCAATTGCAGACATTTAAAGTTTCATGGCAAAGGCAGCACTGAGCATTGAGCTCAGGTGGTAGGTGGGGAAAACAAATGATAAACTATGCAATGAAATGCATGTGTACTATCTAACTGTATGCCAGTGTGTGTGTTGTCACTTTGTGGCATGAGGTTTTTACTGTGCGGTTTTTGTTTTATTTTCTTATATATAAATGTATACTCTATGTAAAAAACGAATGAAATGCAAGGTTTATATTATATACTAATAGTCTTGTTACGTTACAATTTATAGACAAAATAATGATCAAAATGATATTCCGTACAAAAAACACATGAAACTAATCTTTTGAAAACAGAATAAAATTAAAAAATTAAATAATGATCAAATTGATAATTTGCATTGAAATCGGGTTAGTTTTGACAAAGTTTAAAGTCTGTTAAAACTGAAACTTTACAATTCAAATGTTTTAATCAGTTTTGGCATAATGTTTTACAACAAAATTAAACCCCTCAGCATAATTGTTTTATACTAATCTGGCCACTAAAAAGCGTTTCAGCCATGTCTCAAAATGAAAGCAAGTATTTCTTCTTAAAGAACATGCTTTTCCAAATTATATTTTATGATAATCACTTAGTGAGCTGTCTGCTATGTTGTTTTTCACCTATTTGTAGGGTATACTCTAGTCAAATACGGTTCAAGTTCGTGTGCAATTTGTTTGTGCTGGATGGCTTCAATTTTTACATCATGCTGGTACTTTTTGTGGCCTTATGTGTTGGCCTTTTTTGGTTGTTGGTTGCGCTAACAATGTGGACAGCATGTGTTTTCAGTCAGTTGGGGCTAAAATGCAATTTATTTTCCATTGCCAGCTGCTGTCAGTTATAATTTATGAGGGCTCTAATTGCATCAAAATAGGCGAAGGAGGTGTGGCAGTTAAATAGGCTGACAGACAAGTGTTCGCACTCGTATTCACTTTAGGATATAATATGATGCCAATTTGTATATTATCCACATTTATTGCATTTTATATCCATGCGTTTTACGCGTTGAAACGTAAATAAATAAATTTTGCTCATACGCCACATGCAACGATACAGCTGTGTGATAAATGCACACATTCATGAATATACTCAAAGTTTTGCCCACTTTGGATGCTGCTGTGTTTGCTTTACTCGTAGTTTTTGCCCATTGGAATGAATAAATTGTTGAATGGCTGCATAAATGCAAATATCGCATACACATTTATCAATGTTGCCACTTTTATTCAACACATGCTGCACAAACAACAAACATTTCGATTTTTTCCATTCGCTTCGTTTGCCATAAATATTTGCAATTTCATTTAATTGCAATCATTCATTGTTTGTCAGTTCTTTTCTTTGTGAGCGAAAAGCTTCAAAGACCTGCAAATGAAATAAAATGTATTTTCCTGTGTCATCATAAATTATTCAATGTAATAAATTTCATAAATAATTAATAGTTAAAGCATTTAAGCATCTAATAACTCTTATTTGTCTTATATAATATAAATGGTCCGCTTATAGATATCATTGACTTGAATTACTGAAAGTTGATAAATTGCTCAATTACAATAAATGCAAAATATTTTCTGGATACTTATGTATTGCAAATAAACTTAAATATTTTAAACCGATGACTTTTATTATCTTAAAGCTTGTAAAAATTGTAATTGGACAAATTGTAACTTGTAATTTAAGCAAAAGCAGTGAATTTGACAAAGAGAAAGCTCCTTTGGCGTGTGGTGTTGTGTAATGAATAATTAAAGCAAATAACTCATACGCAACGTTGTCAGAAACCACTTGAAAGTATGTGCACAGAGAAAGAGAATGAGAAAGAAAAGCGTAAAATTCGTAAAATATGACTAAAATATACTTAAAAATCAGCAGGGTATCCGTGTGCTGATTTATATGCCAAACATCAAATCCATTTATCTTCATACAGAAAAACTTCGAAGTCTTATGTAGAACATGACCTGTCATTGATTTGATTCTGCATTAGACACATATTCATACTTATCTGCATACTTTCAGAGTGGTACGTGATCTGATGGGACGTACAGACCGCTTCGGAGTGGAGGTGAGGGAACGCACCATGTGGGATATACGTACTGGAGTTGTGGGTGCAGATACCTTTGTGCCCAAGCACGTTGTGATCGCCACCTGGAAAAATGTTTCCTTTGCCGGCGGCATTGACAATTCCCTCTTCACGGTAAGTTGAAACTGTCAGCTGTGGTTTTACTCACAGTAAACTTATTTCTCCATTCCCTACAGACAAATACCTTTCAAATGGTTCTTGCCACCGATGAGGTCTACACTTATGCCATCTGGAACTATGCGGTGCTTAATTGGTTGTCCCACACAGAAGCTGGCGGTGATACGACCAAGGGTGAGGGCGGTACTCCAGCATATGTAAGTCATATACTTAAACTTCTGATATTTTGGAAGAGTCTTGGCAGTCGTCGCACTTAATTAAACACTTTACACAAAAGAAAACTCACTTACACTTTCACACAACCACACATACATAAGTAATTGAGTACAAAGCACGGAAGTAGGAAACGACGCCATTTTCATTAATGGTTGCCGCGCAATGGAAAAGTTTTCTTTGCTTTTCACAGTTTCAGTTTCCTATTTAATGCATTAAATGAATGCTGTAATTTGTGTTGCAAACTGAAAATTAACTCAACATGATGCATGGAAATATGCAATGCCATTTTCATGTTTTCCATATTGTGTGGCATAGTTGGTGGGGTATGCTCAGTGGGAAAGCACAGATGTGCAAGCATTATCGAACACTGCCAAAAATAGTTATGAGTTATTTTTATAGTGCTATAGTGATATTATTGTTTTTTAACATTTTTGCTTATTTTTATTAAACTTTCTGATAGTTGATTCCCCAAGTTATTAGTTGAAAATAAATTTAGAGGGTAAATTGCAGTTTAATTAACTGAAGCTATATTACAGTTTGTCGTGTACATTTTGTGTATTACAACTTATATTAATTAGTAAACCAGTTAGAAGTTTGCCAACATAATTTCGAATTGTTGTGCAAATTAGATTTACAATTTATAACATTTGGTCAAAAGTTGCAAATTGCACATGCCACACACTTGTTTATAATTTAATTAAAATTCAAATTTATACCACATGCAATTAGATAGATAGAAAGTGTACGAAAGAGATAGAGAGAGAACGTAATTAAGGCATTATGTTTTTTTGCAGGTTGGTTTCAATGCTGGCAACGGAACTCAGGCCTATGAATACTCACCGTACAGCCAGAACATGGTTATACGAGACTTGGCCAATAGGGGATGGGGCAATGGATTCCCTGGCAGACATATCTTCCGCATTGATGAGCAAATTCTGATCGGCTCTTGCAACAAGGATATAGGTGCGTATACTTGATTTGAGTTTATTTCTACATAGATAACACTTTTGACTGATAGACGCCGCGCTGCTGCCACTGACATTTGCGCCGGAGTCTGGCAACATGTTGGGTGGTCAGGTGGTCAACATAACCGGACCCTGTTTCGATCCGAATATCCGTGTGACTTGTCACTTTGACACGGAATCTGTGCTGGGAACGTATGTGGATAGGAATCGTGTGATCTGCGTACAGCCGTTCCTCAAGGCAGAGGGTTACATACGCTTCCAGATCTCGATGGGCACACAGAGGTTCAAATGGCGTGGCAAGTACTTTGTAGAGACACCGGCTGCGGCCACCGAGAAGATCTTCTTTGCCACCGATGATGTGCACAAGAAGAACCCCAAAGAGATTCGCATTACGTGGAGCGCCTTCAATTTGACTTCAAATTCGAATGCCAATGTGATGATTTCACTGTGGGGATATCGTGAGACAAAAATCGAACCCCAACTGCAGTATATTGATGTCATCGAGGCCAGTTATACGAACACAGGCAGCTACGTGATCACACCCTCCAATTACCTCACTCGCCACAACATCAACAATGACATGCAGTTTGGCTTCCTGCAGATAAATCTGACCCAACCCGAACAATACTCCGGCTTGGCGCTCAGCCCGTAAGTGCACTAAGTGCTGATGCTATCCATTATACGCCACGTTGTCCACAGCTCGCTCGCTCGTTCGCTCGCTCTGTCCACTGTTTATTATATTTTAATTGAGTTTTAGTTGTATCAGCTGTCCTGCCCCTTGTGTCGTTCATATTTTTATTCAATTTGCAACAGCAATTTCAAAGAGCTGCCTGTGTCAACTCTATCCATCGACCTTCGTGCCTTGGGGACCAATCAGTTTGCCATGACTCTGGCTCCGCTTCTGTCTCTGTCTCCGGCTCTGGTCCGCCGTAGATGACAGTCTATAATTACGGGCAATGGCTAATCAATAGCTTAGCGAAATGTGTTTTCGATGGCTACTGTTACTTTTCATTTAGCTCTACGTTTTTCCTCATTTGCATATATTGGTTGAACTCTTTATCTCAATTTACTACCACTTTTTTTGTAAGTACCCTGTATCTGCAAAAGATACTCAAGATGATATCAGAAATTGTTGGCAATGTCTGAAACGTGTTAAATTATTAAAAGTTAACGTAGTTTTCTTATAGATTATTAATTCATTTTGTACAAGTTAATGTCCTGTTTTTGAGTACAGCTCAAGGTATGTTCAAGTCTAGTTTTCTTACTAGTTATATTTTTTAATGCGCTTTGTAATTATTTTGCACTTAAAGTCGAAGTACTTTTAGCTGCTTAACTTTCATAAAGAACGCGCACAATAAAAATTACACTAACAACCAGCTACAGAAAATCTTAATCGAACTATAAAATTAATACTGCGAATAATAGCTTAACATGCTTTTGCCATATAATCTAAGAACTGCAAAAAGTTTGCTAAATTTTAAATTAATATTTTTGCAGACTGTTGTTAAGTTTAATTTAAAAGGCAGTAAAACTTTTTTGTGAAAATTGGCACAATTGGCAGCTGTGTTTCTACCAGGCTTAAACTCTAATGCTTGGGATTTGAGTTTATGATACCTTTGGGTGTCATTACTTTCACTTCGGACGACGTGACTTATACCATTATGTTCTATATCAGTTGCAGTATTTAATTTGTGTTTAATGAGAAATATTCCGAAATTTTTATTTTTAAATGCACTAGGGGCACATTTAAAATTTTAACTCAATATTCAATATGACTAACTTTTAGTTTTTCACGTACAAATCTTCTTCTGCATATTTTTCGTGAAATAAGCAGAAAGTAAAATAGGTGAAATTATTGAAGGGAATAGAATTTAACCTCTTGCTTTAAGATATTTTAACATTTAACGAATCCATATTAAAATATAACTTTTAGAGAAATATATAAAATCAGAAAAGGAATAATTTTTTAGTGACAGAGCGTGCCAGAGAAAATGTTCTAATTTATAGAGCGAGTGTTAGTTAGTTGGCTGACATGGCGTATGATTATTATCAATAGATTAATTTAACTAGCGTTCAACTTGTGTTAATTCCATAGAGTTCTGTGGTCACGCCCAATTCCATTGGCCTGGTATATGGCGCCCCAGTGGGAGCAGAAACATGGCAAACGCTGGCCCCGTGCTCTATGTGATAATTGGATACGCGCCGACCGATTCCTCAGGTAAGTCAAGGCCTCGCATAAAGGCAGTGCCAAAGCAAAAGCCGTGCAGTCGTTGCCAGCCAATTAAATTTGGTGCTAATTAAAAGCTGCCTCATGACCAATGGCGAATGTCTAATTAGAGAGACAGCTCACAGTTTTGGCTGCTTCAATGAAATAATCTTGAATATGATGCCAATTTATAATACAGAAACTTTGCCGCCGATTTGCCGCTTTGTCCGTGCACCCTGGAACAGGCTGTGCTCGATAAGGGTCGCTTCCGGCCGGATCGTGAGTGCGACAAGGACTCGAATCCCAGCTGTCTGCGTCATCGTGGCGCCATTCATTGTGTGGTCAGTGGAACGCCAGTGTAAGTATCCAATCAGGATAATTCAGTGATCTTTAACTACTATTCATATCTGTACTTTTTAAACTACTTTTTTAACTCCTGCAGTGCACAGGGTGCTGAGCAGCAGTGTTGTTATGATCGCTATGGCTTCTTGATGCTGACCTATGATCAGATGTGGGGATCACGTCCACGTCGTATTCATAATCTGGGCAAGATGCCATGGAATGAGGCCAGCAAAGTGCCCTCGTTGTCCATGTGGTTCCACGATATGCGTCCCTTCTACTCCTGCTGCTTCTGGCAGGAGGAACAGGCGGTGGGCTGTGAAACCTATCGTTTCGAGCGTCGTCCTTCACAGGATTGTGTTGCCTATCAGGCACCAGGTATTGCCGGCGTCTTTGGTGATCCCCATCTGATAACCTTCGATGGCAGCGCCTATACTTTCAATGGACTCGGTGAGTTTGTTTTAACGCGTAGTACAGATCAAAGCGAACGCTTCGAGGTGCAGGGTCGATTCGAGCAGCTGCCTCCAAATTACTACGGCCAGGTGATGGCCACCCAACTGACTTCGGTGGCCATGAGGGGCAATACCACAACCACAATTGAGGTGCGTCTGCGTCCTCTTCACGCTCGTTGGCGCTACCGTCTGGATGTCTTGGCCGATGGACGCAAGGTTTACTTTGATCGCGAGAGCTTGAAGTTCCAGCACTTTGACGGAGTAACAGTTTATACTCCAACCACCTTGTTGAATCAGTCTCAGGTTGTGGTTCAGTTCGATGCAGGCGTTGGTGTCGAGATCGTGGAGAATGAGGGCTTTATGACGGGTCGTGTGTTCCTGCCTTGGAAGTTTATTGTAAGTTGCAGTGCAGCCTTCTCTGAGCTTAGCTAACCATGTGTTTGCAGAATAAAACTGCTGGACTTTTTGGCAATTGGAGCTTCAATCCAATGGACGACTTCACGCTGCCCAATGGCCAGGTGGCCTCCATCAATCTCAATGACATGCGTAGCTTGTACAACAACTTTGGCCTCAAATGGATGCTCACAGATCGCGATGTACCCAATGTGGGTGCAGCTTTGTTCACTCGAGAATTCGGTCGCATGGCCAGCTATTATTCAAACGCATCATTCCTGCCCAACTTTGTGATGGATCCTGCCGACTTCCTGCCCTCCAATCGCAGCTACGATCTCGAGCGTGCCGAGGAACTGTGCGGCGAGTGCTCACAGTGTCAATATGATTATGCAATGACTCTCAATCGAGATTTGGCGCACTTCACCAAGAACTATTACGATAGTTTGGTCAATATGCAGGCGGAGAATGCCCAGTGAGTAACCAAGAATTTTTTTATTGTTTATTATTAAATTTGTTTTATTTATAATTTATTATTAATATATCGTCAATTTATAAGACCTATAAATTCGTTCTGCATTTAAATATCATTTAATTAAAAGTTTTTTTTTTCTTCTAAATCTATAGAACTGATTGAGTTCTTAAATCTCAAGTTTTCACTTTAATTCAACTCCTTATATCATAAATAGTATAACACAACACTTAAAACTTAATTCTTAAACCTTTAATTTTTCTGTAAAACATCATGTGAAATTGATGGTAAATTTTGACTTGAACTGTCATAACATTGTCAAAACTTAACCGATTTTTAAACGGAATGTCACTTTGATCAAGATTTGGTTTCTAAATTCATTCTGCATTCAAATTTGATTGATTTCTTCAAAAAAATTATTTTTTGCTAAAATTCGATTTTGATGATAAGGGTACCCCCTTTGAAATTTTGAAAATTGAAAATTTTAAATCTCAAGTTTTCACTTTTAATCAACTCCTTATATCATAATTAGTATAAAACAACACTTAAAACGTGATTTTGAGACCCTTCATTTTTTTGTACAAAAACATGGAAAATCAGACAAAAATTTTGACTTGTTAAGTTGCTAGGTCAAGGGTCTGAGCAACTTTAAACATTCATAACTTTATAAAAAAGGAATTGATTTTCACGCGGAATGTCATTTTGATCATGGTTTGGCCTCTTTATTTATTCTGTATTCAAATTTTATTTATTTAAAACAAATAAAAATGTTCCCTAAATCTTGATTTTGATTTTAATGCACAAAGTCTAACCCTGTTTCCACTTCTTTTGTCATAATTATTATGAAACAATACTTATCATATTAGCTGATCACTTTTTAATCCTTGACTCTTTGACTAATTCCAGACGCGTGGTATCCTGTGGTGTGCTGCAAACTCCGCGGTTCGGTCGCAAGCTCAGCTTTGATTTCATGCCAGGAGCAAAGGTGGCATTTGAGTGCAATGAGGGATTCATTTTGGTGGGCGATCAGCGTCGTGAATGCCTGTCGAGTGGTCTGTGGAATTTACCCGAATACGGCTATACGGAGTGTCTGCGTAAGTTGAATCATAGTTTATATATATATATAGTATCTCCTTCTGTCCTTTTGCCTTTGCTCACCGTCAGCTTGTGTGCTGCTGTTGCTCTTTGACCTCGTACAGGTGAAGTTTATTACACGCGTCGGGTCGCTTTCATAGCAATTGGCATTATCATACTCGTTATATGCCCATTGATGCTGTGCATCGTTTGCGGCGTCTATCGCTATCGTCAGAAGCAGCTGAAGGAGGATCCCCACTGGCAGATGCCCGTTCTGCCCCGTTCACGTGCCGGTTCGACTCGCAATTTGCGCACCCTGAACTATGACCCCGAGGACGATAGCGATACTGATGCGAGCACGCTGAAAAAAAGTAGGTCCTACGATAAAGTATATCGCACGAACGAACCATTACCCGGCAAACCGCAAATTGATTTTCCAGCTAAGAAATGGGATCTGGATGAGAACGATGAGGATGTGACATCATCGGAAGGTAGTGATAATAGAACTAGCACAAAACTTGCCAAGGACATTTCCTACATTAATCAAACTAACGTTGCCCACGCAACAGGTGAGAAACCGAAGCAGTCCGGTCGTCGCTCCCTCCGCTCTGGCTCCACCACTGAACTGGACCACGATGGTACACCGATCGATTCAGCTGCTGGCCACCACGATGCCGAGGACGATGACTTCGATGAGGGCGATGTACACACGGGCACACTCCATCCAGCTGGCTACCATCATCCGATGTCGCCGGAGGAGGCCGACCAACTGCATCGCCAGCAATACAGTCCAACGTTCAGCGGCGTCGATAGTCGCACCAGTGCCGCCAGCTCCATCAACTACAATCCCCAGGCAGCGGGACAGAATCGCTTTGGAGGCGTGCCAGTGTTGCCCAACAACACGCAATACTACAATAGGCCACCATCGGGTGTACCACAAGCGGCAGTGGCAACGCCTATGCGCATTGCACCCACATTGCCTGCCACACAGCTGACGCAAGACAGCGGCCTACCCTCACCGCCACCACCGCTTGCCACATCGCCAACGCCATCGGTGCAAAAGTCCACAGAGGTTTAGGACTTGACATTTAATATACACCAACTCACACACACACACACGAACACATATAACATTGCCATTTACCACATACATACATACATATATAGTACATATGCATAAATTTGCCTAATATGCACAGGCTACAAAGTTCAAATTTGTATAACTAATGTCATACACACACACACACACACACACACACACACATACGTATCTACCTATTATACATACTTAATAATTATTGTTTAACTTTGCTAATTACCCACCTGTCATCGTAATTTGTACTCGTAATTGTTGTTGCTCTCCGACCATGACTCTTGCAATTATCACCTGTTACAACCATAAATAGTCGTACATAAATATTTAACAAATTGCCCAGGAATATGTACAAAACACATATATTTACATATTAATATTTAAACAACTCATTTACAATGTTTTGCTTTGCAGTTTGTATATTTCCTCTGGTAACGAGTTAACAATTTTCAGTTTTTCAATTGTAAAGTTCATCATTTAATAAATAAAATAACAAAAACTTGTTAATACTATAAAATCGATATGTTAAATTCACAAACATTTTCAGCGTGCTCAGATAATGCCAATTGTTACATGAAAGTTGACACCTCGCACAGTTTTGTCAAATAAATGGAAAATTTTCATAGAACATGCCTTAGAGATATCCAGCGAATGCCTGTCAATTTTCTGTAATAATTTGCATAGCGAGCGAAACCAAATTGCATTCACAATTTACACTATGCAGCACATTTGAGTTCAGCTGCAGTCAGATATATTGCAAGTTCGAATACTAAATATGTTTTTCTTGTTTTTAAATTAATCAAATAATATTATAATTTTTTTAAAGATCAAAATATCATTCAATCATTTAAAATAATCAACTTGCATACACATATCTTATTAAAAATACATTTTTTTGTTAAATCTTTCTTCATTTTAATACAAAAACAAATTAATAGTTCTATCTGCAGCTCATATTTTAAATAATAGTTAAAAAGATATTAAATTTCTTACATGTGTTCATATCTTATAAACACTATTATTCTAAGAAAATTTATTACTGAAATTTTCAATTCTAATTGACTTTACAGAAATATTCCAAATTTCATTAAAATATATTGAAAATTATTACATTTTTATTCAAATAGACTCTATTTTAAAAAGAGCTTTAGCAAATGTTTGATTCTTAAGATCATTTGATAAGGTTTCTCTTGGCTTGTAGCATAGTGTAATGTGCATTGCAGCACAAAGTGACTGCCACGAATTGTACGAGCATATCGAAGCAATAGGGCCAAAGCCAAAGACATTAATCTTGAGCTAACTGTCACGTGTTCTGCCCGCTTTGGACACGCCCCACGCCCACGCCCCCGCACTGTGGTACGTCCTGGGAATATAGCAAATGTATTGTGTGCATTACGCTGTTGTCAATCAATCTTGAGCAAATTGATGGACAAGTTGCCGTTACTTATGTGCATGTGTGAGTGTGTACATGAGAGTAAGTGTGAGTGAGTGTGTGAAACGTTGACTGTCACGGTTTGAAGTTCTCACAGAATGACGATGCGCTCAAAAGTAGGCAACTAGTTTTATGCTCTCGATGCCAAAATGGATGACCATCAATGTCTTACCGCTTGATTAATTTATGAATATCATTTTTCAAATGGCAAAACACGTGGCCAACATCATTTGCTCGCATTCCATTTGCCTTTTGTCTATGCCAACTGCACCTCTATCTTACACCCCTACAGGTCACGAAGAGCATTCGGCACGCGTGGCGAGCATTTCTCTGGGCATGGTGCTCCTTATTGTAATTCCCTGCCTGCTGCTCCTCGTCTGTGGTGCAAACTATTGGATACGCGAGCGAATCGCCAAGGAGGAGGCCGAAGCAGCCGCTGCTCTGTTGCCGAATCGCAAATGGAAGCGACCTTAGCGGGTGCAAAGTGGTAACTAGAATCAGAACCTGGACATCTGATTATAACGTTAATGAGGCGAATCATGTCATGTGGTTGTGAGAGCTGCTCTTGGTTCTACAAACTATAGTTATAAGATTAATTTATGTAAGGTGTTACTGCAGTTATATATATTTATTATAAATAAATATCGCCATCCTATTATTTAAAATTGAAAATAAAATTGAAAAAAATGTGTATCTTAATAATATTGCACTAGAACTTGGGAATTATAACACTAAATAAAAATGAGGTATAAATTTATTATTTAATATCCCCTACTTAAATACACATAATTTTTAAAAAATAAACAAGATACTTCTCTCTTAGTTCCACCTTCAAATAAATTGATAGACTTTGCATGTTCAGGGTTCAATAAGATATTGTTTTTATTTTTATTTATACTTTTAGGTTACATGTGTGTTTATATTATTTATCATAGTTTTAACATATTTAACATTTACACATTACATATAGCAAGGACAGAGAGAAAGGGAGAGACAAACAGTGAAAAAGAACAGTGTGATTTCAGCTTATTATTTTTTAAAATTTACAATACATCTTTTGAACTCTCGATATTCTCCCAACTCTATTAACACTTTCAACTCTTACTATCCAACTATGTAAATTTGCATCTTAAGCTAAACATAAACACGTGACTTACAAGAACTTTCAGCTGAACAGTTAAGTATCTAATAGATTGCAGTTATCGTATTGGTATCTCATTGGTTTTTCTGTATGAATTTCTGCCCATATTGATATTGTGTGGTTATAATGCTTTACCTTCTGAAATGTGATGGCTTAAGAACTATAAAGCTATTTTCAGTTTAAGTATAGTACTTGTACAGATTTGTCTTCATAACACTTATATACGTATATGTGTATATAATGCCAATAGATTAAATAGATGTACATCAAATTTCACAAATGAATACACATACGTATTATCGCTTCCTATTTTTTTCGTGTGTTTATTTTTTATGAATTTCTTTTTGCTTAATATACTTGGTTGAGTTTCGGATGTTGTACACTGATTACTTTGGTTCATATATATAGATATATGTCTATATTTATTTGAGATTTATTTGGTTATTTAGTTATTGGATTATCTGGTTATTTATTTCTTTAAAAGTACTTCTTGGTGCAGTTGAGATTCTAACATTTCTTTTGCTGGTTGTGGTCAATTGCCCTGTAGACTAAATAAGTTGTGTAAACCAGATTTGCGATTAGCCAGAGGTAGGTCAACATCCTCCTACCTCTTTTTTACTCATACATGTAATACATACATAAATGTATATGCTACAGTTGTTGGTGCCATTTGTAGTATACTTAGGTATAGTTACGAGTTCTGCTTAATTAAATATATTCCAAAAACTTTGTGGATTAGAATGTTTGCCTTACATCGTCTGTTCATATATATTTATACAGTTCTTATTCGCATGAGTACATTTGAAAAGAATCTTTAGTGTATTATGAGTACATTTTAGTTGTATAATTAGAATTATGTGTGTAGTGCCTACATAAATTACATCTATAGTACAAAGCACAAAAAGTTCAGCCTAAGAAACCATCACAAAGTAGAAAAATAAATATTAACACATTTAGTTTATATTCACAAACACTCAAAAAGCTTTACGAATAATTATTTAACTCATTTTTTTTTATACAGGTAAAACATTCATATTCACATTCATTATACATTTTAATCTAATCACTAAATACAACATACGAGTAGTTACTGCTTGGGAATCCTTTTGAATCGTCTCCACTTCTGATTGCTGGAAATTAACAATATTGACAAAATAGAGACAATGAGTATTAATATAAAAATCAAATAAAAATCATGGATATTTGTATTCAAGTGCAAAATGCTTAAATACTTATATTGAGAACGACATTTTTTTGAGTGTATACATACTAGAGATTCAGCATTATGTAAATGAAAAGTTCATTAGGTTTTCAGCTTGAATGTCTCGTAAACTGCCATAAAATGTGGTTAAATAAAAAATCCAAGTCCAAAGAAGTCACTGTCTTACAGTTGCGCACCATTGAGTTTGTTTGTTTGTTTTGGTTTCGATTTCTGCTTTTTGTTTATTTTTGTTTGGCTTCTATGAGCATGCAATTCAATTTGAACCCTTTACGGGCAATTACGTTGCCAAAAGCCGAGCTGGCTGGCTAACAGTGTCAATGTCAAAGTTGAAACCTGGCCGCATTGTGGTAACTTTTGCTGCCTCGTTTTATATGCCAACTGCGTGGGCCAAAACAAACTACAAAGGCGCAAAACAACTTTTGATTGCCAAAAACCAGATCACGGTTATCTGTTCTCTGGGTCTCTGACTCCCATAGAAAATTAAAAATTGCAATCACGTATACATCTAGAAAGCTCAAAGGCCTGCCAACGGACGATTATTTGTAGCGTAAAAGCAAGTTGGAGATTTTTATGGGTTTCCCCTATTCTCTGTCCTGTGGTCAGCGAGAACCAAATGCTAAATACGAACTGGAAGTAAATTCAATTTACTCTAAAACATACAAGGAACACATACATATTCAACTAAAGGTGGAATAAATAACTTATTTAAGGCTTACAAATATCTGGCGTTTAAATGCGAAGAGAGAGAGAGAGAGAGCAGGAAGGGGATCTGTTGATCGTAATTGCACATGCATGTAAACTGTAAGCTGTTGACAAGCACCCACACCCATCAAACACACACACCCACACACACAGACACAAATACACAAACAGATGACACGCTAAGCAATTTAACAATTTTACAGACAATTAAACAACAACATTCTGTCCGGTTTTGGCTCCTCACAGGACACTGTAAGCTTGTACTTTGTTAGCTGGCTGGGACTGTCATTGAATTGGCTGCTGCTCAACAAAATGGCTTAAATGTACTTGGCGTGGTCTGTACATAAACTATCGATTAGTTTAATGTGCAAAAATACGAGCAAACTTCGAGCTCGTCAGTGTTGTTGTGCGGGAGGATACGAGGTTGTCCCTGGCTTACCCTGTCAGGTTCATAGATGGGCTTGCCTACGGGCAGAGTATATAACAAATTGAATTAAAATTGTAAATATCACAACATACAGGCGCGAACTTTATGGCCCACAAATCAAATGCACGAACTGTGACTGCACTGAGCATTTGCCATGCCAAATGTTGCTCATACGCTCCGTTGGCCAACTGACCTACCCTCGAATGGACTCGACTGTCTGCCTGTCTGCCTGTTCAGCTGTAACCGTTGTTGTGCATGTCGTGACAAAATGTGGTGTAAAAGGACAACAACAGCTGCCCTCGATGTTGTTTGTGTTTGTGATGTGGAGGGCGTAAAGCTTTGTTTGTTTTATTTTTCACTTTCATCTTTCATTGTTTGTGGCCATGAAACAAAGGGCAGTAAATGGAGACAATGCATTTTGTGGCCAATACTCGTAATTATTATATGGCTTGCATAACCATTTGCAACAATTTCAGATATATGAAAATATGTATAAGCAAACCCGTATTTTGTAATTAAATATTTTGCATAGTCAAACCGTTTTCAGTTCAGTTCAATACATTGGCCAGAGAAAATAATAAATCGTATCAGAGCTCAATTTACTATGCTAAGCTCGATCCGAATTGATTTGTTGTAGGCAACATTTGTGGCATTAGGAAGTGGATTTGTTTGTAGCCAGCTGCAGATGTGGCTGCATCAAGTGGTGGCATGGGGCAAGCGTTGAGTGTGGTGCACTCTCTCCCATGTATGCAAATGAAAGGCGTCTGTTTGCCAACGCTGTCATCTCTCTTTCGCATCTGTTTGCCTCTCTCTCGCACTATATGTTTGTCTCTTTGTCTGTTGTTCTGTAGTTGCGGGTTATATGGGCGTTTAGTTAATGTTGTTGTTAAATTGTGCATTGTGTGTTTGTATTTGGGTTTACAGGCGTTTCCGCTTTAATTGAAATTAGTGCTGAGTTTTCGATTAAGACTTGACTCGACTATTTGGAGACGATGTTCTGTTTGGCATAGACAAATGTTTATAAATGTACTCGGTTTGCGGTTCCATTTAGATTCACGTAAATTAGTGGGCAATTGCTTTGGGGACTTTGCTCGGGTATTATTTTAATGGAATTGAGGAACTCCCAGGCGACAGCAGTATATGACCCAGGTATCATTCGTTAATAAAGCAGCTGAGAGCATAAAACTTTGGAGATAGCCGTGAAGATCAAATAGAAAAAGTTCTAGTTGAAAAACAAACCAGTTTGACAAAAGTTTTAGCTGTCTAAAATAAGCAAAGGGACAATCACTTTGTAATGTGTACATATATGATATATTTGTCCTTGCCTCTGTTGTGGCACATAGGCACAAAGTAACCCGAAGAGCCTTTGGTTTCCTAGTTTTTGTTTGCTTAAGGTTAGCAAATTCCACAACAAGATGAAATAATTCAATAAACAAAGTATCTTTTTACTAAATTTAGCCTTTGACCTTTGAGAATTTAACGTGTGCCAACGTGCGAGTAATTTCTATTGAAATGCGCAACACATGTCAGAGAAGTTTGTCGCCACTTTACACAGGCGAAACCCTTTTAGGGTTCTAACTAATTTTGCATTACACACACGGCGTATACGTAATTTTTTCCTGTTTCCCGCTGACATATAACATGTCACGCCTGAAAGTATGCAGCACCGGAAGCAACAACGGCCAAGCACAATGCGATTATCATCGTCATTGGTGTTGGCGTTGTCATCAGCATTAACGTTAGACCTATTATTATCTGGCTAAACTTTTTGCCTTCCGTTTTTTTAGCATCTGTCACAAACATTAAATGCAGAGCGAGTATATTAACTTTGGAACGTTGTGCAGTTGGAATTATTGTCAAACTATCATTATACTTTTAGTTTATTAAGGTCAGAATTAAGAAAGCATTCAAAATTGTAAGAGGCATACAAATATAAAAGCTAATTTAGAATTTTCGATGACAATTGTTTTGGAAATTAACTGAAGTCGAAGATTGAGCGTTTATAACAGTTTCTATCCAAGTTTTGTATTTTTAGCTTTAAAATCAATAGCAATTTGACTTCCTTATTTTTTTTTCCAATAATTTGACCGCTTTTAGTGTATATCAGTTGCGGCGTGTTGAGCCTAAAAATTTCTTTGCATTTTGTTCGCTTTCCTTCTTTTTCAGGCTTGCCTAGCAATCTGAGCTTTGCCTCTGACATTTTGTCGTCAGCGGCTCATCGCAATCATAATTTCCATCTATATGAATTTTTAATGAGAAAAAACCAACTCGAACTGGAAGAAGCTGCTTAGCACAGCAGAGTCTGTGCCAGTCACTTGCAATTCCAACTAAATTTTTTATAAGGCTGGCACGCAATGGCCTTGAAAAAGAGAGGATGCCCATACCCAGACTCCAACCTAGGCACAGATCCAGGTCACGCCTTAAGTCTGTACAGCTAAGAGCATCAAGTTAATGTTGTATTTAGTTGA
The DNA here is from genome assembly GCA_951394115.2 of Drosophila phalerata. NCBI lineage: Eukaryota > Metazoa > Arthropoda > Insecta > Diptera > Drosophilidae > Drosophila > Drosophila phalerata. Next base: position 24,857,296 of record OX596005.2, read on the forward strand.
GCAAATATTTATTTGATTGGTTTTGAGATTTGAATTTGCGTATTTGAGCTGTAAGCGATGCGAACAGAAAAGGAAATTGTGCGAGGACAAATGAGAAAAAAGGAAAATGAAAATATATATGTACTTGTATATTGATGGATATGCTTGAATTATGTGCAAGCTTCACTGGATATCGAAATGTAAAGAAAGACAACATACAAACAGACAGAAAATGATTGAATGAGGCGCCACATGATAAATGACCCGAAAGCAGAGATGGCGAATTCGGAATGACACAAGTTGCAAGATGATGAAAGGGATACTGGAAAACTCTTTAATAAGGCAGGCAGTCAGGCAGACCGACTTAATTAAGAGCTCATTAAAGTTGTGATATATGTAAAACGTTAATAATTCCAGATAATTGTAAACGGGAGTACATATCAAAGTGAAATAAAATTAATTATGCCTGAAATATCAATTGCAAATCCCTTGCAATAATATTAAAGCTCCTTCATTCAGCTTTAATATGAAAGAAACAATGGAAAAAAATGCGAGTTGCTAGTAAAAAAGGCAACAAACCTGCGGCAACATGCTGTACAAATAAGCCGGATGCGAAGAATAAATAAAAGCCAAATAGTAGAAAAATTTAAAGGATACGGAGAGCGAAAAAAAAACCGGAGATTTGGGTATGGGAATGGACACCGGATGCCTTCAGCAGACAGTGGTGAAAGTGTTGCCGGATCTGGACAAACCCAGCGTGGTATTCTCGCATTTTATTATATTATGCCAACAATACTTCTGTAATGAGCCAAATATTCTGGGGTTCGTTATAAATTTAAATCAGCTGCTAACCAAAAAAATATGATTTATTTAAATTTTGAAATGTGCCCAGCAAATAATTTGTTCACCCTTTTAATTATGCAAATTTATTTTGGGCAAAATGAGAGCATATTTCACTATAAAGAGAATTGCGACAGCTAATCAATGTTAATCCATTTCTAACGAGGCGTCGTTAGGCTTAACACACAGACACACACACACATCGAAATAAATACATACATACATTGAAATGGCATCATCATCAAAATGCCTTCCAACTTTCAAGTCATCAAATTGCAATGTTGTTGTTGCTATTGCTGTTATGGTTGGCATTGTTGGCATTTAACGATAATGTGCACATATCGAGGACATAAACAGACATTGAGAGCCAATATAAAGTGTCTGCCAAAGGGGACGAAAGCAGAGCCAAACAAAATCTGTATGCAAGTCTACAACTCTCTCGAAATTTGTATCTGTCTCCGTTACTATATCTGTATCTGTAGCTGTATCTGTATCTGTATCTGTGCATGGGACGCCGTGTAGGCGTCTAATGCGATTCGCTTTGCCCCAATGTCATATACATTAACAAAGTTTCGGGCTAAAGATAAACTTGAGTTACATTCATACGAGGGTCGCTTTAAATGTTCTGCTTCACAACAAAACTATCAAGATTTTCAATTGAGCTGTAGAATAGTTACTAACAAGACAGTTCAGAATGTCTATAGAACTTTGTATGTGAAATACTGTCTAAGTCGTATTTCCTATTTACTTTACAAGCTGCCCTCTGCAGCAGTTTGTGTGGAAGCTTTTCTGCTTCTGCGGTTGTTTGTTTATGCCAAATATTTGATACGAAAATATGTGTTAAATTCCATCTCTCATCCCCATTTTCTTTTCGGCACTTTCCTCTGCTTGGTTTGTTGTGGTTTCTGAAATATATAAAGTGTATAACTCGCTTGCAGCAACTCGGCTAGCCGAACTTTTGTAAACAAAAAGCACACAGAAAATAAATGCAAACAATTCGCTCGGCACCAGCGGCTTCTGAACTGTTGACAATCCTTTTGCAGCCCAACTAAGTATCCTACAAAATGTTAGACAAAATGGGGAATGAGGAGCCTGACTTGGGCTGCTGTTGCTGCTGAAGGAGATATATTTAACTGTTTGCCATATTATGGCTTTTATATTGAGTTGTTTTGGACTTATCTAGTTTACTGTCAACTGGCAACAACGAGAGGACTCTGCAAACAACGTTCAAGTGACATGAAACTTCTATCAGAGCATTTATTTTTTATGGTTGATATCAAATGTTGTTTTGAAAATTTGAACACGAGCACAACACTTTGCCTAGAAAGGGGCATACAAATCAAATATAATACTAATTTTTCAAGCACTGATACACTGTCTTTGATTTATGCAGTACAAATAAGCGAGGTAAATATGCCATAAATTACGTATACGCTGCGTAATAGCTGAAGAAATAATGTAAATCATTTGTAAAATAACTTAGACAAGTGTGGGGCGTAACGTGGCCAACTCTGGCCTGAACAAAAGTCACTTGAATGCTGGCTGAGTGGTTACAGATAGAAGAGTATTAACATAAATTACCTTGCACAACGATCCAACGATGCTGATGCCAACTCCGACCGCATCGCAATGTCTTTGCACGCAGATACACACACACACACACACACACACACACACAAACAGAACAAATGCAGGCCAAGATAGGACAAATACAAAGTCATAGCAATGAAGTGGTTAAGTGGCCAACTTACACAGACAGACAGACAAATAGACAGACACACAAACACACACACGGGTAGATAGACAGTCAGGAGTGCACGTAGATTTGTAGCGCCAACTTTACAGTATATTTCAACAGCAGCTAGTCGAATCCTTGTGCGGTTCTTATGCATCCCTGGCAGCCTTAGAGCCCGTTGCTCCTCCACTGATAGTGCCACTGCCACTGCCACTTCCACTGCCGCTGGCACTGACGCTGGCACTAGCACCCGCTGAGGAGGTACGTGAGACGCTGGCATGTCCCATTCCCATGCCCATTCCCATTGCCAGACGCTGCGTGGTCGTTGGTGTTGTAGGCTGCAGCAGCGGCGAATCGAGGCTGCCATTACCGCTGGCACTTGCCACACTGGTGGCACGTGTGAGGAACCAGCAGTCCATGGGCGTTGGCTTGCCTTTCATAATGACTGGGCCACGGTACTCCAAATGAAATGAATCGTCCTGGTTGATCTCTTGGCACAGCAGGCTGTAAAAAATGCAAGCAAAAAATGCGAGAGAGGCATTAATACGAGTAAATATACTTCTGCTGGAATATGATTTAAGGCTGTTGCGTGTTGCTGTCACAAAGTGCACACAACGACATAAATTATGAGCAATTCATATTGAGAATGAACAGTGGAATGATATATTTATTCTATATTAATAAAGATACTTTTAGGTCAGCCATAATTTTATATTTTCCTCCGATCAGCAACAACGATTTCGCAAATCGCATTCACACGGCTAATTGTTCGTTTATGTTAGGCAGTCAATTTGTTAAAATTTAAAAACTTAAAAAAATTTTCCTTTATTGAATTTAAATGTGACAAACGATATTGGTTTTCTTTATCAAGCCAAATTCCATATTTATTATCGTGGTTGTTCTTGAAATTAAAGCAAAAAATTACTCAAAAAATTAAATACAAAATAATTGTGTCATTTTATGGGGGGAGGGTTCTTTTTATATGCTTTTTCAATTTTAATTTTTAAATATTTACATATTTTATGTCAATTTATTCTTTGTACTTATTTGTTGTCATAAAATTACGTAAATTTCTGTATTGTATGCATTGCAATCATATTTTCACACATTGCGTGAGTTTTATGTATTTTTTTCTGGCTAACAATAATATTGAATTTGTCTGGCTGGGATGCGATGGGATGCGATGCTCTTGTTGCGGTCGCATTTCCGTTTCCGTTTAGTGTTGCAACAACATTTTATGTAAATACATATGGAAATGAATGTGCGCGTATGGATCATATAGTAGATTGTAGTATTCAGTTACTGATTGCATACAGATTTAACTCAATTTATTTACAGTATTTCCCAGTACTTGACCTGAATGTTGGCCACAAAATTCTGCTGCCATTGGCATTCCTTTTTAATTAGCGTTTTATTTGTCAATTGAAAAGTATGTGAAGCACACGGTTGATACGTTCACTTCTGTTTTTTACTTTCGGAGTTTCTTTCTGATACTTTTAAATGCATATCACTCTTTCATTTTATTGTTTACCCAACTGATTAAAGAGAATCATTGAACAATCAAGCTAGCGGATGAGGTTAATGTGTTTAATTAATGTTTTCATTCCAATGCAAATTAATTCATTGCGCAATTGTCCAGCAAATATTTAAGATATTGTGCAAACATAACACTGGGCATATGAATATTTAATAGGCCAATTTATATTCAAATCATAATAGAACTTTAACTCAATTAAAAAGACAACAATTTATACGATAAATATTAAAATAGTTGAAAGCAATTATTTTTACCTTGCTGAACAATACAAAAGTAAGACTAAGATCGCTTTTATACGCAACTCTTTTATTACAACAAGGATACTATATATAATTTAAATACATTCTGATAAGAACAGTTTGCTTTGATGAATCAGAAGACGTGTTTCGTAATTTAATTAACTTAAATAGTTTCAGCCGTTGTATGTTCAACTAAGTAAATTTTCTGAAGCTAAAATTCCACATAGTATAAAATATCGAGAGAGTTCAAAAATGCGAGTGGTGGAATGTGCTGAGAGGAAGGTAACTGAGAGCAAGGTAGATTCACCGAGAGAGTGAGTGAGAGAGAGAGAGAGAGAGAGAGAGAGAGAGTCGATTCAGGTAAACAGCTGAGCGTATTGTTTGAAAATTTGGCTCTGTTTTGTTTTGGCTTCGCAGTTGGCTAACAGCGGGTTGAACAACGCGTGATTTTCGGAATTAATGTTCTTGAGTGCCTCGGTTAAAGTGCTATTTATTATTTATTTATAACAATTTGGCTAAATAAATTGTGATAAGTAAAGGCAAGTCGAGTTCAGAAGAATATAAGGAGAAGTAGAAATCTCTACGGTTCTTCGGACACCTGTTTGCAGGCAGTTGAAAACTAAATAAATACAACAGAATATTGATTTGACAATTTAAAAAAATATTTAGTTTATTAAATTTGAAGTCTATGTATTAATCAAAGGCAACTATTGTGTGTTGTTTATTTTTATTTGTATTGTGAAATGTATAACATAACTCAATTTTGGGTTTTCCCTCGCATTGTTGTTAGCATGAAAAAATCAATAAAGAGAGCGCAGAGCAAGAGCGTGTAATTGGAACTCTCTTTATCTCGCTCTCTCTCTCTCTCGACCGCTCACCCTCAATCATTCGCTCTCCCAAAGAAAGTATCTTTGATGGTCACAATTTGTTCGCTTCCCTTGCGTGTAACTTTGTTAGAACTTGTTGTGTTGATTTAATTTGTTGTGATATTCAGTTGATTTTTGAATATTATTATAATCGTTTTTATATTGTAAAATAAATGGTAAAATGTTTTTGCAGTTGCTGGAGGCATTGCAGCGGCTGGTAAGTCAATTAAAACATCAATTGGCTTCGGTTTTGTGGCTGTCATTACCACGACACTTGTACGGCTTCCGGCCATTGGACGGGCCACGGGCAACCAGCCGTGCCAGCTATCAGCGCTGCGGTCGAGCACCACGCCGGCAATTGGTCATGGACTACATATTCGAGTGCTTCTTTAATGACACCTTCGAGCACATCACTCGGAACGGGCTGCAGGATCGACAATCACGTCGTGACATCCTCGATCACCTGAGCTCAATCATCAAGGGCTGCAGCGAGGGTCAGAATGTCCAAACCGACGAGGTTGCCAGCTTGGCCGTAATTGCAGCCATGAGGTATCATCGGCTGGCCAAAGAGGGTAATGGAAAGGTAATGATTTTTGGAAAATTCACATTTTTATACCGCTGCAGATGTTAATTAAATTATGTCACGTACTTGGTATAGCATTAAATGTGGTGTGTCAGACAGCAACAACTATCTACTATATATTGTGGATCAGAGAGATAAAAAAAAACATGACAGTCAGTTAATATGCAAACTAGTTTGATAAAAGTGCTACATCATATCAGATATTTATATCGTAAGCCTGTTGTTGTATGGAAAACTTTGTTGTTTCTTGGGATATTTATAAACCATTCTTCCAGATTAGGTGTTTCGTTTGCCTTATTGTTTTATGCATTCTGCACAAAATTTGACGAAAATCGGACTTCTATACCATAGGAAAAATCGATAAAAAATCAACCTTTAGAATGAAAAACTTTATTGGTTTTAAAAATATTCTAATCATTCTAACAGATTGTGTATTTAATATTTTCTGATATATTCAAAGAAAATTTTGATTTAAATCGAAAGGAGAAGTTAAAAATTGCATACAAGGACTTTTGCCAGGGCATCAAATCTTCGGCGTGCCGAAGTTAACATTTCTTTCTTGCTGCCTTTGGCATAATCCCATTGAAATGGGTAGCCAAAAACCTTGGCTAGCATTTCATTTAAATTTAAATATGCTTTATGCAAAAAAAAAACTTCTATATATACGAGGATATCATCTCTTACAGGTCTGCCTCATGGGAAAGTATCACAACATTTTGTATATTGCGCTGCGCACCTGTTGGGATTGGGGAGTGCGGGACTCTGAGGTGGTCGTTCAACTGTTGGGTAAGTCAAAGGCAGAAACTTAATAATTTAATTCCCAAAACATGCACGTATGTGCATGTGTGTGTGTGTGTGTGTGTGCTTTGAGGCATGCCCTTTTGTTTTGCATATTTTAATGAATTTTATGACATCGCATCAGATTATAACGCCCCGTAAGTAAGCAGGCGGAATTCAAGATCTCATTTAATCACGTGTTTCTGCTAATTGCCAGCTGAAGTTACGTAGAAAGGTACGGAGGAAAGTGTTGCTAATGCTGTTGCTCCTGTTGAAAGCATAGTTCTCCATGTTGCATCGTAAAACGTGAAACTTGTAAAGTGCCTTAAAGTGTTGCATGTTATTTGGGCCATGCCTTAGAGCCCTCTCTCTCTCTCTTTCTCTCTCTCGTTTGGTTGCCTGTGCGTGTTGCCTCTAATTAAAACGCTGCGTAAATTTGCCAGCCTGAAGACCGAGTTAATGGTATGCCAAGGTTGTGAGTGTGTGTGTGTGTGTGTACTTTCTCACTTTTTGAAGCTGTTAGTGTTTGTATGTGTGTGCATTCCCAGGCGATAAAAAATTCGGTTTTTGATCGCACGAATTTTACGACCTGGCATTGCCAGCTACTGTAGTTCCTCTTCCTCCTCCTCCTCCCTTTGTTGGCCTTTCCGACCTGTTATGATTCTCAGCAGCTATAGTCTGCTTCTGGCTTTAACAAACAATTTTTGGCTGCTGACAATTTGCAAGTTTCCGTTTCCTGACTCCATTTTGTGGCAGACACCAAAGCTGCAGGCAGTCACTTTTTATCATGAGTGTTGCCAAAAAAAAATGAAAGAGCAGAAAGACGGCAACAAGTGCAGCTGGCTAATTGGTTCCCTTGTAACGGTTGAACTTTGTAGAATTTATGAAATACTATTTTAACAGGCTGACTTGTGTTTTCTGCATCCACAGTGGCGATTTTCGAGTGCGAAAAGACATTCGAGCGCATCTTTCTGGGCGCGTTGTTTGGGCCACATGCACCTCACTTTATTGCCGGCTGGCGTAGCGATTTTCAGGATCAGGTGAGCCATATAAACTTATATATATATGTATTATTATATATGGTGGAAGTAACGCAGATTGTTTTTCGTTGTGACAGCATGAGAATGTGCGGGCTATGGTCTATTTTTTGAAGCATGCAACACGCGAGCAACTCAAGCTGCCGGTGTGGATACCACGTTTCGAGCAGGAGCATCAGCTCAGGTGAGTTGACAGTATGCCGAATTTATGGCTGCCATTTGCGTGCCAAAAATTGCACAAACATTTTGTTGGGGTACTGTGGTCTAAAATGCTTCATATCCTCATAGACGGTCGACTTTTCAGTTGACAATGGCAAACAACATTTTGTTGCTTGTTATTTTGACTGTGTAATGTTGTTGTTGTTTGATTGCCTTGCGGCTGCAAAAGTTGTATCATATTCTGTCAAGCTAATTGGAAATTCAACCGAAACCCCTTTATATTTTCCACTTGAAATTTTGAAACTTTTTCCAGAGAAATGTTAGCAGAATGCCTTTGCAAATCGGAGAAAAAGTTCTGAGTAAAAATGAAAATCATTAAATTTTTAACAGAACTCGAAAGTGTAATTAACTGTTAACCACAATGCAAATTGCTGAAGTAACCTTGAAAATTGTATTTAATTTAGTTGCAGAAACTGTTGCAGACTCTTGGGAAATTATGAGAGCAACAAGAAAATGTGGAAATTGCAAATAAAAGGATTTTAATTAAATTAATACATATGACATTGTTTGTTTGCCGTGCCTGTTTGTCAGACATAATTGAGTAAAAGATGGCGACACTTACAAGCAGACACACACACAGACACACACACAAATTACACACAGATACATACAGAGATACGCACACATTCATTTAAACAATGGCCTCTGCGGCTTTCAATCTCAGCTGCTTGTTTCTTGTTCCTTCGTCTGCTGTTGGTGTCATGTATAATTAAGATTTTCACTTCTAACACGAGCTCAGCTCGTTGGTTGTCTCATTTTTTTAGCTACCCGGAGATTTATGAACATGTGTGTGTGTGTATCACAGTGTCCCAGTAAGTTTTTATGTGTGTGTGTGCATATTGCGATAAGCTGCAAACCAACAGACAACAATGTGAACCTTTGTTATTTTGGCTTTGTTTGCCAGCACTCCGGAGGATTAAAGTCAAAAATGCGTGTAATAAGCGCACAAAGCTGCTGCCAGGCTAACACTCAAGCGCTGATACATGCTTATACCAATATCAACACACCCACACACATGCCCATGTAAGTAGTATAAAAGAAGCTCTCGAACAAACATTAGGAGTACATTTATGACGCCCTTTCACTCGACGCTTTCATTTAACTCTGTTTTAAGTCACGGCAACACAAATGAATAAGGATTAATAGCTGCTCGTATAAAAGTTAGAGTATACATGTGTAGAAGAGAGTAAAAAAATATGCAATGTAATAATAGACACAAATCAATGACACTAACTTCTAGCTCGCTTCATATGACAAGTACTCTGATTCATACATGTCAAATCTATTGGGAAAAATGTTATAAACGAGAGACCACAACAATTAGAGCATGTACTCATATTCCTTTCAAAGGAATTGCCACATTGTTATATACAGAAATAGAAATAGACAGAAAAACAAACTCGAGTTGAGCTTATAAGCTGAGAGTTTTCAATTAAATTTGCAAGTGGTTTGTGCGAATTATGTCAAGAGTTTGGGATGAAAACTGTAGGGTATTAACTATGTGCTTAGGTAAATGTCAGTTTACAAGTAAGAGGACTTGCAATTGTCGACGTAGCTTGTCCAATAAACTGTAAATGAATTTGTCAGAAATTTACAACAGGACTTGAAAATGCGCTTACCGTCTGCCCAACACAGCTATTCTGTGTGTGTGTGAGTGTGTGTGTGAGCAAATTACCTGTCTATATGTGTATGTGTGTAGTTGGTTGTACGTTGATGTGTTGCTTTATTGTGGTTTTGTGGGCTTTTATTTGCCAACTTTTATGCGTAGACATAAAAACCAGCAGAAGCACAAACAATGTCACACTCCTACATATGTGTGTGTGTGTGTGTGTGTGTGTGTATGTGTCTTTGTCTCGAACGTGCCGCAAAGCGCTTCAAGTGCACACTGTGCACATGCTAATGCCTCAATGTAGGTAGAAGCCTAACAACGCTGCGTATACGCAATATTGAAGTTCTCTTTTGCCTGGACCGAGGCTTATGGCTTGTGCAAAACTCACAAAAAACCAGCAGCCATCTACTATAGGACAACAGATAGCAAAGAGCAACAGGCAAAGAGCAGAGAACAGAAAACAGAAAGCAAAAAGCAACAAGCAAACAGTTTAATTTAGTTTTGGCACAATTCCCTGCTGCCATTCCCTTTCCTTCCCTGTCCATTGTACTCTGTTTCTTGCTAATGTAGCCTTGCCATTTAGTCGCCTTTTAAGGACAGCTCTGTGGGCGTCCATTAAAGCAACAAAGTGTGGCCTAAAAGCACACACACACACACACTGACACACACAGAGAGACATTGACATTACACTGACAACTTTTCACATTTGGCAAAATACTTAACCCACTTAGTCTCTCATATCTGACTAACAATTTATGCGTCTCATTATCCCATTTTGCAGATTCATTGATGTGCCCATCGAGTCCTGCGGCTGCTCCTCGCCCCTCCGCATAGCCCTGCAAGCGAATGCTCCCGAATTGCTGCTAATACTGCTCAGGTAAGGTACTACTGTAACTGCTGGGGAGACAGAGGGTTAACTCGGTTGATGCCAGGCACTTCAATTAGTGTAGAAAACTATGCAAAGCGTGCGGCACTTGGTGGCGACACCGTAATGCATGCAACATAAAACTCTGCGCAACGCTTAGCATAATCAAGAGGTCCGGACTGACAATGCCAAGAGTCCCCCTCGACACTCCTCCCTTTGACGCATCTCTCGGCTGACTGTTGAGCGAGGCAAATATTAACATTAAATATGAAAGTCGCTGCCAAAGCGAATTTGCATGACAAGGCACAACGTCTCCACAGTGTCTCATGGTCGCCAAGCAGCTTGACACAACTTATGAGTGTGCACTCAGCAACAACAACAACAACAACAACAGCTACAACAACAACAACAACAGCTGCAACAACAGCAACAACAACAACTATAACAAATGAAATTCATAAAATTTATATGTAAACGCTTGCAGTTTCGAATAGTTCTCAACCACTCAGTCACCGTCCTTGATTTTGGCTCTCTCTTTGGCTTTCACTGCGGTCGGCAATTTATTGTTTTATAACTTGATATTGCTCCGATGTGCTTTTTATATATATTTTGGTACACTTGTGGTTTTGCTGCACATCTACGCCTCATTGCTTGGATAGCTTTTTGGCAACGCTGGAGCGCTTTCAATTTTTGATGCAGCGCCAGAAAGTAGACTTTTGCATAAAATATGAATATTGATTGCCAGCCAAGAAATGGCGATTCCAATCAAATCAGAAAAACGAAAAGAAATTATATTCCACTCCACACAAAACGAAGTTTAAATGCTCTCTAAAACTAGCAGGAAATATAGAAATGTAGAAATATAATCAAAAATGTATCAGAGATTTAAGAGAGTTGGAGATGCTTAATTTAGTTAATATAATTTAAGTTCAGGAAATTAAGTATATAAAAAAGATAAATAAATTTATAAGAAGATATCGGAGAACGCTGAGATAATTAGAGGTAGTCATTTCTGTATACAATTTCTAAAAATTTATACAAAATAATGTAAAGGTGCTAAGTTTTCAAGTTGCAGCATCAGCAAAAATATATTCATGCCGCGCCAACAGCATTGATTGCAATAGATACGATCGAAAAACTAAGAGGAAGTTGAAAGAGGTGGCCAAGGGAGTGAGGTAGACAGAGAGAGAGAGATGGCTAAGAGGGTAGGAGGCGGAGACCACGCCCACTGGGACGCTTGTCGGTTGCTGTTGCTGCTTCTGCATCATCGCCTTGTTGCCTGATGATTGTCGATTGATTTCGCTGCTGATGTTGCCATAAATTGTCGATATTGTTTACGCTTTTGATTTGACTTTGGTTTTTCGCTTTGCTGCATTTTCATTTAAAAATTGGCCATAAAATATGCAAATTGTGTGGCTATGAAATACTTATTTTTCATATATATCGCGTATAATTTTTGTACAGTACTCGTATCCATGATAAATTATTCCGCCACAGGCCATATTATAAAATAAACCGTCAAGTACAATGGCGGATGTGTATATAAAAATTCTTATAGCGCAACTTATCGGCGTAAAATGCAAATAAACTGCGATATGCAAAAACAATTGAAATGTATATTTTGACAAACATTTTCAATTTAAAATGTGACAACGCTGATGCCAGTTGCCATTTACCATTTACCATTTGTCATTTACCAGTTGACATCATACAAGGTTGTCTGCTACAATTTGCACTTCATTTGCAAATTTACCACATACACATCCAGATGTGTGCTTGTGTGTGCGTATGTGTGTGTGTCATGTGTGCTTATGACAGGACATAGACTACCGCGACCCGTGTTCTGTTCATTATTTCATTTGCACATTGTGTTTATCAGCGCCTCAAACATTTATTACCCCTTCCCCGCCCCGGCCTGTCAAATCTGTCCCCAGTTCGGTTCACAAGCTGAACCCAACCCAACTGAACCCAACCCTACCCAATCCAATTCAATCCAACTCACTTCCGCGCAGCCTCAGCAATGTCGTCTACAAATTACTGTTAACAACCGCAGAACATTTGTCCAGCTCTCTGCTCCGACCGCAAGCTAACCAACTACGTGCCCCAGCATCTGCTTGCTGGCAACTGGCATCTGGACACTGGCAACTGGCAGCTGGCAACTGGCAGCTCGTTGCACGTAGTCAACAGTTAGCCGTATTCGTGACCGCTTATCATTGCAGATATGGCGCCGCACCGCAACCGCCCGATGGAGGCACCTCCGTGATTATTGCGCTGCTCGACAAACTCATCGAAAATGGACGACATTACAGCTATGAGCTGGTACTCTGCCTCAAGATACTGCTGCGAAATGTGGCCATGATTGAAATGCCATTCAAGGTGAGTCACTGTGAAATTTGACCAGTGTTCCTGTTGTTGTTTTAGCAAATTAGAGCTTATAGCTCAATTCCACTGCAACATATTATGATAAGTACGTACAATTTACATAATAGTTTCAAGGGTCCTTCAATTATGATATCTACATATTCATGAGTAACATAGGCAAGGATATATTATATAAGGATATACATTTTCTAAAAACTGTCAAAGTCTACTTTAAATTTGTTTTAAAGTTTCCTTTTAATGAAACACTTTCTTGAAAGGATTAATAAAATTTAATAGCAACGAAAACAAATTTCTTAATTTATATTGGAAATATTTGTACATATTTTAGTAAAACACATTCGAAATTAGTTACATTCAAATCTGTTCAATGGAATTAGACTATATAGATATGCCAAATGCTAGCCGTTTTGAGCTTTATTTCTCTCTCTTTTGTCTTTTCCTTTTTGTAGCCAATTGAATATGCATCTCGTCGTGAAACGTTTTTCAAGCGATACGGAATTCTCCTAATGGACAAAATTATTGCCAAGGAACAGGTTTACGGCGTGCCGACGTTGCGACATTTGTGCCGGTAATTATCAACTCCAGAACTTTTGGGAGAGCAGTTGTCCACTTGCCTTTGAAGTCGACAATGAGACAATGGGACAATGAAAAGTTGATAGGATGATGGAAACATGGAAAACTGTGATGATGGTAGTAAGGTTTACTGTCATCGTGTGTCATCGTGACAGCTAAAGCACATGGCTGCTGACGTTGCCAACAAGTTGAACTTTTTTATTCAATTACTTTGGCAAAGATTGGTGATGGTTCGCAACGCTTGCTTGACTTTCTACGGGTCTGTCTCCGTTTTCTGATAAGCCGGAAAATTTAATAAGTATAAAAGTCGCAACAACTCTCTGACTAGTTGACTGACTGTCTTACTGCCTGTCGGCCTGGATGTCTGATTGACAGACAGTTTGACAAACCATTTTGTTGGCGCTTCTGTTGCGTCAACTGGCAACTGCCTTTAATTTGGTCTTGGCTTTTTGTTTTGGTCATGGCCAAAATGCCTTTGCTTTTATTATTATGTGGCTTACTTTCTTACTTTCCTTTGTGTGCTTTGTGCCTCTGTCCAGGCTTTATCATAGCTTTCTCTACTTTGTCACAGTTTAAGCAAATGTCTAGTATCAAATATCGGGGAAACTAAACGCTCAAGGCGAGGAGATACCGAGGGGTCAACTCCACCAGCTGTTGGCTTAATTTAATTGAATTTCTTATAAATTTGATTAGTGCTCGAATTTAATCGATAAGCTGTCGGCCATTGACTAATTTGATAAGTTAGCAGAAAGTTTGTGCGGTTACCGATGCGGGTGTCACTCTGGATCGACATGGTTTCAGTGGAAACCAACTTGTTGTACTATTTGCCATTTGCCAACTCACGTGTCTCATAAAACTGGCAACGACTTTGTGCCGCACACACTACACTTGTATGCCAATACCCTGATTTAATATTAAATTGCATATTTACAAATTTTTCGAATTGATTTTAATTTCAGTTGGTAAATTAAATTCCAGTAAAATGAAATACTATAACTTTTAAATACTTTTTTCTAAATTCAATTTGCATATTTACTTTTATTAAATTCTATAAAGTGAGTGACCCAATGAACAGGCCTTATATTCGTAATATAACTTAGATATTTCTTTTCAATTTCGAAAAATTATTTTAATATATTAGTAGAGTATTTTCTAGTTACGAATATTTGTGTTACCATTTATTTGCTCGTTTCCCCGTTTGTTTTTCTTGGGCCAATGTTAGCATAGCCGCGCACTTGCATATCGGAGCTCAACTGGACGTGTATATATAGTGTATATAGAGTATATACAAATATTTGTATATATGCTACGAGTAAATATGTTTGTATGTAATTGCATTGATGCCCACATGAAGGTTCCGCAGAATTTACGATTGCCAATCAAAATTCCATTGCAGTGGCTGCTTGGCATTTTATTTATTCATATTTGTTATGTCAATTCCTTTTACAGTTCGCAAATGCAAGTTGAATTTATTTCATTCTCTCTGTGATTTCAATTCCCGCTTATTAATGTCACTCATCATGGTTGGTTTGACACCACAGCGTATACTTGATATTGCGCATACGCCAAGTGGCCGCAGAAATAGGCAAGCTGTTTGGTTTTTTATGGCCAGCTCATTTAGGAGCTGCCGCTTGGGGAGTTGCTTCATTGATTGGTGAGGACCATAAAGCAGGCAAAAAAACAAAAGCGCACTTTATTTACCACCTCAATAATGTTGACAAGCCAAATTAACAAGTACATAAAAAGTTGTCTCAAGTGCAACTTTTGACTGTGGCGGGCAAAATAAACGGTAGATTAGCATTTTTTTTGGATGCTCGGAAGGCGCTTTATGAAGCCAATTTATGTGAGGAATGCTCAAGTTAGAATCTGCTTCTCTGCCATATACACGGAAGTATTACAAAGTTCTTTGCCCGTCTCTCGTAACTAAATCTTTCACTATATCTTACAGAAGGTTGATTGCTCGCGAACCAAGTGAAAAAGTAAGAGTATAAGAAGGAACGAAGAAAAAGAAAAATCAGCACACAATTTCCGGCACTTGAACTTCTCTTCTCGCTTTTTGTTTTGCCTTCGTCGTTTGCCGAGTGCCGCAAAAAGCGTAACTTTGAGTAAAAGTAAAGTTTATAGAAATTCTCTTACAACAAAAGTTTTAAGCACATGAACTTTGGAAAACACTGTTGTTGTTGCTGATTTTGTTTTTTGCGATGTGAGCTTATTATGTGAAACTTAAATTAATTTATGAAATATGTTGTGAAGATTGACAGTCAACTGACAGAGAAGTGGCAAACGGCATGTTGCAGCTGCTGTTGGGAGCTTAGGGAAGGAAGAGTAACTTTCTTGACAGAAAGTATTTTAAATTTTAAAGATTTGTATTTAACATGAGTTTTTATCTTGTCGCCCAGCTGTCGTATTCGTGATATTCTACGAGAGCGTAATCAGCTGCCGAATGGAATCGATACGTTGAGGTTGCCCAAGCGCCTGCAGCGCTACATTGACCTCACAGAAGAGCTGGAGGGTCCCGAGTTGCAACAACAGCAACAGCAACAACCACAGCATCAAATTCAGCAGCCACAGTCATCAGGGAAGCCAATACAGAGGCTGACAAATGCCATGCAACGACTGGATACGATAAGCAGTGCCGAGAGTGAGAGCGAGAGCGAGGATGAGAGTGAGAATCATGTGCAGCTACTGGAGGCGGTAACGGATGCGGAAAAGGCCGCTGTTGCAGCCTTTGTGGAAACCAGCAATGGGGCCATAACCGAGGAGGCCAAACAGGCGGCTATTGCCGCCTATGTAAAGACTAATCAAGCCAACAACAGTGCTGGTTACACTCCCTCCGAGCATTCATTCCCCTTTTGATCTTAGCTAGCTATTAAGTGTTACACTCACCGGTAGGTCTCCTCGCTGATGTTGATGTGACCGGGAACACCGGTGGTCTCAGTGCGACTCGTTAGGTTGACGGTGTTGCCAAAGAGGCAATAACGTGGCACACGATTGCCAATGACGCCGGTGACAACTTCGCCCGAATGGATGCCAATGGTGATTTGCTGTGGGATAAAAAATAAGATGAAACTCTAGTGTTACAATTTCTAATTAAATTTATTTACTGAATAAAATAAGTTAGTTAACACCATCTCTTTACACATTCTAGAATTTACTAGTGTCCAACACTTTATTCTGCTAATAAACTTTACCTGCTAAGTAACCCCGGTAAGATGCAAAGCCAAATTCTAAAACCTACCAAAAGTTGCCAGTTCCCAGTTCCCAGTTGGCAGTTTCAAGTGGCAAGCCAAACCAACGAAAAGTTGCCACAATTACTTTGAAAAAGTTGCAGTTGCTGCTGTGGTAGCCAAAAGTTTTCTATAATTAAATTTCAAACGAAATGAGCTGCGGCTGTGACTGCAACTGCAACTGCCACTGCAACTGTGGCAAGGACCAAAAGCCAAAAGGCGACACTCCCTTATAGCTGACGCCAGCAATGTGTGGCACCAACACACATATACGTACACATATAGTTTCCAGTATTTGTGACATTGATTTCATTCTGAACTTTTCAACCACATTTTATTTTGCCACAGAATCTAAACTGACCCAAATATTGATACGGTACATAACAAACAAGTGAGATTTTATTTTAAGGCCATTAAGAAAAGCATTAAGATCTACTATTTAGACGTGTTTTAGAACTTTTCAAAATAAAATAGACAAAGTTTAATGAAAAGTGTTCAACTGGAAAATGAGTTTAAAATACGAGTACAAGTATTGTGGTCATTTATTTGGACCACTAATGGATAAATAAGAAAAATGAAAGAAAAACAAACTCTTGTTGAAAATTCAGAAAATGCAACTTTGGTAAGTAAACTCAATACTGCAAATGAAAGTTTAACAGGAAATGTATTTGTTATAAGTAGAATGTCTTTATTGATTTTAAGTTTTTTTTTTTCTTCAATCATTTATAATGAAAATTTGATATCCATATCTTTTCTTAGATTCTGCACTATTTTCGATGTAACTTGGCCAAATTGTTGCATTTAAAGTTTCCAGAAAATATGTAAGAAAAGTTTTCTAGAACAATTGTGGCAATATTTATTGATTATAGCGCTGAAACTCACCAAGAGAAGGCAGAGAGAAGGGTAGAGTAAAAACTTTTAGCTTGGAAAATAACTGTGCATAATTGGCAACATGAAGTGGCAAGAATGAAAAGGGACGGAAAAAGGATGTTGCTATTTTTGTGCAGTTTTTTTGTTATCAGAAGCTAATGAAGCGTGAAATGGCAATGGAATATGGCCCGATGTCTGTAGCGTTTGTTAATTGCATTTCGAACCATCTGTCAAGTTGCGGCTGCCTGAAGCTTGTTGCCTGTCGAACGGCAAAACGAGATCTGTCGTTGTCTATATATTTTTTGTTGTACTTCTTGCTACTCATTCGTGCACATCAGAAGGTTGCACATGCATCAAAGTTTACGTGCAACGTAGGTTATGTTCTCTGATGACAACGCGTGCAACCAAAAAAGGGGCAGGAACAGGAGGAAGGACGAAGGATCTGGATCAAAAGCAGTACGTGTTTCCGGCTACATTACCAAAAGCAATCAGTCAAATATGAAATACTGGCAACCGCAGTAGTTGACTATGAGTTGCTTGGTGGCATGCAACGAGAGAGACAGAGAGAGAGAGAGAGAGTGAGATAGATGAATGGCTTAAGACACAGTTATCCCTCAAGTGGAAGGCACAAAGATGAAAAAGAAAAAAAAAAAACAATTTTGACAATCAAGCCAAGCGACATGAGCTGAGCATTCGCTCTTTCCATGTCTCTCTCTTTCTCTCTCTCTCTCTCTCTCTCTCTCAGTTGGTTTCTCGTTCTGTTTGTATGTGTAGTTCTGGCTTGTTGCACAAACACTCACACACACGCACACACACAGAGATGCAATGTGACTGACATACCACAAGCATTGTCCACATGAAGTACAGCGCTGCTGACGCCAGCGTCGACGCCTACGCTGACGTCGCTGCTGGCAGTTGGCTGCTGTAATTGTGAAGGATGTCATCAAGTGGACAACCCCCCGTTGTGTCTGTGTGTGACTCAAGCATATGTATGTTACATACTTAAATATACATATATGTACATATATATATATGGCGTTTATTTAAAGCTCAGGCACTCAAACGCAAAGTGTTTAAGCCCAAAGAAGAGAGAGAGAGAGAGAGAGAAAAAAAAGCCGCAGCCTGCCTAGGAAGAAGGCATCAAGCCGCAGCTCGACGGCTCAGCTGACGGTTGATGGTCAAGTGGCCAGGAAGCCAAGGTCCACATCGAGAGTGAGAAGTGGGGGGAAAAGCAGAAAGGAAGGACAGCATGTCACGCAACTTGATGCTAGTCCTTTGATATCGTGTCAACAATTTCAAATTAATTTAAGCCATTTTCACAAATTTTCTCAAGTTTTTGTAGCAGCTTTGAAGTTACGAGTTGTTTTAGTTGAGCACATGAACTTTTTTTTGCACACTTGTTTAATATTTTACGTGTTGCCTCAGTTGTCTTTCAAGCAGCCAATCCTTGATTTAAAGTTTTCTATGCCCCATTGATATTTACGCACCATTGATCCGTTGTTGCCTAAATGCATTCAGCAACAAATTGCGCGAACTTGTTCAAGTTGCAGCTTCACACGAATGCGCACGGGAACGGGACAACTTTCAAATGCTTTCATTGCGCACAATTAGAAGGCTGGCAGAAAGACAGGGGGGGGGGGGGACCAGGGGAACGACTGCCATTAGCAATGCTTGTGAGCCATCCACTCCCATTCCCACTCCCACTCTTCAAAACTTGTACATTAGTTGTGCATACAATTTTCAGCATTCATTTAATACTGTCAAGCCAGGCCAAGTGTGCAACAGACAGAATAACCGACTTGCCACTTGCCATAACGCAAAAGTGTGCAAAATGTTTGAAAAGCATTTTACTTAATTAAAATTAATGTTTGTACACATTCATTTATAACAAAATTTTACAGAAATTTTTTTTAAATATTATTCAAAATACCTTAATTCATAGAAAATTTTATAACAAAATTTGTGTAAGAGGATGAAAGGTCAGGCAAAAACTTGGAAATCCAGAAAAGAAAAACAATTTATTGGTAAAATTTCAGCGATTCCTACTAGAATCATTCAGGCCCGGGTTTTGTCTCCAATGTCTCCATAAATTATATCAAAGAGATATTTTCCAATTTGACATTAATTTTAGTACATTTTACGTCAACATAAAATTGTTATCAGAAAATCAGAAAATGTAGCTATCATTGAAAAACCGCCTCTTTAACTGTCTCAATAAAATCCTATTTGAAAGAAAAAAATTCAGCTGGAGTAAAAAATCTCAGAAACTAACTTTTTTAGTTATTGCTTTCTTTTTAATGTTATTCTCACATTTGGTGTCTTTTATTTGAGAAAGTCAAACAAAAATATTTAGAACTCACCACTGGATTTGAGCCCATTTTAACGTTCTTGGCCATGTCCATCATATCCAGAGCAACACGCGCCATACACTTGGCATGATCCTCACAATGGTCTGGCAAACCGGAGACGGCCATATACTTATCGCCAACAGTTTCCACCTGTCAAAAATATGGAAAGTATAACTTTTGTTTGGATACATGGAAAGTGTGTGAACGGCCAATTTGACAGTTGACCCAAATAGGCAAATTGCTCGGCCCATTTTGGCAATTGCTATTTTTGTGGCCAAGCCAAAATTTAAATTAAATTGATGGTTGATGGCGTCACTTTGACAGACATTTAGAGTAGTTGTCGATCCAATGGATATTCATAATATAAATAGCATAGAGTCATTTGCACTCACTTTGTATACGTTTAGGTTGCGTTTGGAGTCCGTAAGGGCATCGAAGACCGTGTAGAGCTCGTTAAGCATTTTAACAATTTTCATGGCGCCCTCGGGATCCGTGTTGGCCGCACAATATTGCCCAAAGCCGACAATGCCGGAGAACATAAGCGTTACGGAGTCGTAGCTGTCAAAATATGTACAATAAATAATTGTATAAATTGCAAATTGTTTATATTTATGGCCATTGGGATCGGAGCTAGAGCTATGGCTCTGACTGCGGCTTTGGCTTACCGTTTGGGTGGCACTGGACGCTGATGTCGTAACTCATTTGCCACAGACTTTGGTAGCACCGAGTAAAGCAACCTGGTTAGAGAACAGATGCAGAGAAGAGTGGAGAGTAGAAACAGTAACAGCAGCAGCAGCAGAATGAATGACAAACAAATGGAAAGAAAATGTACGAGTAATTTTAATTTCGCGCCTGAAAGCATGCAACGATTTTTGTTGCTCCTCGTTTCTCTTTTCGAATGCCATACAGATTCTCAAGCCTTAATGTGTTTCTATTTGCGTATTCGCTTTGCATCATTTTTCTTACCTGTCTGTTTTCTGCTTCTCACTCTCCAGATCTCGAAACGTTTGCTGCAGCTTATCCGTCAGCATTTCCAGATTCTTGGTCAACTTGTATTCCGCCTCGAATTTTTCAGATAGCAGAACCAAGTCCCTGGCCGCATCGTGAAGTGGCACATCCGAAATATAGAGGCCCTTCCTAGTTGTGAGTGTGAGTGGGGAATCAAAACAAAAAGTAAGAGAAATGGCAAGCATTTCATTTTACTTAAGTCTATTTAAATTTGCTTGGCTTCTGAGCCGGCAAAATAGCAAATAAAATAAAATATTTACACTCCCAACGTGAGAGGTGGAATGTCTGGGCTTCTGGCCAGGTGTGGCAAAAAACATTTTTACTGTCACCAATAAATTTAGCTGGATATTTGCAATTCCTTTCAATTTATATGCAGAAATAATAAACAGCACACCATAAACAGTCAGCAGCTTCTTCATAAATCCACATTCAAATCAGCGACAGTAAATTTGAAAACCTAGGCAACTATTTGGTTCAGTTTGAAGATGAATTGAACCAAATTCGAGTAGAAGCATGGACTTGCACTCACTTGGTTAAATCATCCAAATTCATTACACTGGGATAGCATTGGAAGAGAATCCGATCGGTTTCCGGTATATACATCATTTGTCCCTGAAATATATAAAGATGAAGAGAGATAATGCTAAGCGAAGCATTTACAATTCACAATTATAATAAAGTTGGCTTTTATGTTGCGTTTTTTTGTGGCGAATGGCATTAAATTTTATGCACAATTTCAATTCCAATTCCAATGGCGGCGGCTGTGCGTAATCGGCCATTTTGTTTATTCATTTCATTATGTTGGTGAGTCTGGTTATGTGGGTCTTAGCCACATATTGAAATCCGTGCGGCTGATTGCGAACAGACGAAGCATGACTGCCAGACAGTTATTGGCCAAGAGAAAAAACTTACCTTCAGTCTCAGAAAACGTTGCTCAAGTCGACTGCTCATGGCGCCCTGTCTCGTCTGGAGGACATAGATGGTGTTTATGTGCGACAGAATGTTCTCAAATGTGAGCTGCAGGTGTGGTCTTATGGCCTCCACCACCTCTATCAGCGAACAGTTCTCCTCGGCCACTCTGAAGGGAGGCAAAAAAGATGGTTAGCTGGCTGAATGCCCATTCGAAGGACAGCCATAATGGCTAATCGCAAAACAACAACAACAACTATGGCTATTACAACAGAATGAAGATAATGTAGATGGAACCAACTTACCTGGGTATTACGCGGGATACAGCCTTGCCAGCCTGTACGACTTTCATTTGTCTATCGAACATTAAATGGAAGGGAAACACCTTGCAGAATGTGGCTGGCGAGATGAGAGGCGCTGCAAGACGGAATAATAGGTTAACGGGTTTACCGATTAGCCTGGCAATTAGCCAAATTAATGTCGATTTGTTACCTTCGCATAGAAACTCCATATCATCGTTGGCCGCCGCTTGCTCGTCCCTCTTCACATCCAGCTGGGATTTGGCAGCCACATTGATTTCACGTATCAGAAACTGCACATGGTCATAGCGCTCGATATCATCGCTTTTGTTTTTCAGCAGTCGCAGACACTTTTGCTCCTTATCGCCATCGCAGTCAAAGCTGTCCTGTACAAGCGGCCCAATGGGCGTGGGCATGGGCATGGGCATGGGCGTGGCCTTCGATGTGTCCGGCAATTGCTCGGCTGTTGGCCGAGAAGTGGACAAAAAGAAACAGATTACAATTGAAGATTAACAGCAACAGAAAAACAGAAATAACACTTGGCCACAAAAGCTTACAGGCTCAGCCTGCAATAACAATCCCAAAAGTCTGATTGTGATTGGTTTACCAGTCAGTAAATTGGTATATTTTATACCTGAGATTGGAAGCGATTTTACCAAAGCTTCTCTTTTGACCCTGTACATAAAAAGAGTTTACTAAGTTTGTAAAAAAAATTGTGCTTAACAGACAGCATCGACAACCGATTCAAAATACCCATATCTAACTATACTAGATCTCGAAGTCTATAAGAGTTAGAGGTACCAAACTTGTTGTTTGGAGTGATGCTTAGAAAAAATTCAGTTGAAGCTACTCTTTGAGTTGAAAAAAAATTAAAAATTAAATAAGATACAGGGTCTTTCTCAGTCAAGTACTCTTGACTGCAGCCTTTTCTACTACAATTTTTTAGAATTCATATCTCTTCTCCTTTAACACTTAAGTCTAAGTCTGGAAAATTGTTGATGTGACATGTTGTTTCAGAAAGTGTTTATGCTCATGTGCTAATCGAGTAGTGTGTAAGCGTAATGAGCCTAAATCAATCTGTTTGCTCCAATTGATGCTTACCCAGCTCACTGGCAATCGGCTGACCATCGTTGTTGTTGTTGTTGATGTTGTTGTTGCCAATGCCATTGTTGTTGCTCGCATTGTGATTATTGTTCTGCTCAGCATTTACTGAGGCAGTTGCAGGTGCATTTGAGGATGTGGATGTGGATGCCGAAGGTAAAACTGAAGCAGGACATGCATCCAATCCCACAGCTGTCGTCTCGTCGTCCAGTTCCTGTTGTTCTCGTGCCAGAGCGCGTTGCTTTTCAGCCTCATCGATGGGCTCACCTTTACGCTTCACAATGTCGATTTCCACCTCGACTCCATGCAATTTCGATGCAACCGCCTGTAAATGATAAGAAGAAACCGAAGGCGGGGCTATCGAAGAATGGGGGACAGAGTAGCCACAGCGTTTACCTTGACTATGCCGATAACAATGTGCTCCAGTCCAGGCCGTTCCGAGTAGTAATGCAGCAACAATTCTCCATCTTTCTCCGTGCAACGAAACGAGGGTGCCCGCATGCCAGGATACAGGGTGCCCAGATGGTCGTGTAACGCATCCAGATTCTGTATTTGTTCATTTGCGGTTGGAGATCGAGTTCGAGAGCGAGTTGTTGTGGTTTTTCATTTGTATTCAATGAAAATGCAGCAAAAATTCAATTTCATTTTTCATTATGACTAAGGAATGAGACAGGAATGGATGACGATGTCGAAGCTGATAGTGATGGAGATGGTGATGGTGATGTAGTCGTTGATGGTGCGGTGAAAAGTGTGGAAAATTGAAAATAAATCGAATGTGAGTGCAACAAAAGATGGGGTACAGCAACCGCATTTAAGTGGGCGGCGATGGGCGTGTGTGTGCATTCAAGCAAAATAATGCTTATCAATGCGAATGCGAAGAGAGAGAGAGAGAGAGAATGAAGAAAAGGCGAGAGAACGAGCGAGATGGAGAACAGCGATTCGATGTCAAAATGAAAAATGACTCAGTGCAAAATTGGCAAATGGCAAATGCTCGGAGTTTCTCGGAGTTGCTCGCAGCTATTGTGAGATGCATGTGAAATGAGCGTAAAATGCGAAATGTGCTTTAATTAAAATGAAATGATTGAATCTTGGTTTACCTGCAGAAAGTCACGGGGCGTTGCACCCAACACCTGAAGTATTTTATCATAGCCCGAATCCTGACAGAACTCAAAGAATGTCTTACCAAACAACTCTAGTATATCATCAGCAGGTATGTCTGTATACAAACATGTGGAATGTTAATAATCAGCATTTTTATGAGCCACACACAACTACAACTACAACATACAGTAACAACAATTGTCCAGCTACTTACTGAGTATCTCAACAGCTGCTCCAATTAGATTATATGTTATTTCGTCATCGTAAATTTGTCGCACCAGAAATTGTCCTTCCATGCTGACCATGGCCTTTTTTCTGTTTGTGTTTCATTGTCGTTGTCGTTGTTGTTGTTGATGTTGTGGGTAAAAATAAGAGACCATCAAAATGTGGCAGGAGTTTTGGATGCAGCATCAACGTCAACGTGAAGCCGAAATATGAGGAGCGGCAGAGCAACAGGGGAGAAAGAGCGGAAAATACATACATTAATTTTAATTAAATTGCTTTTTTGCTTCAATTTATGAGTGTGTATTCGTGTGTGTACGAGTATAAATGTACATTTGTTTGTTTATGTGTAAATTTGGCTGGAAGCAGCTATAAAGACGAATTTTGCGCATATGGTGTATCTTTTATATCCTTAAAAAAAATCCCACATATCCCTATATATGTCCACAAATTTATCCCGTACTTTAACCTGACTGAAACCATGTTGATGACTGTATTTCTTTGTGATTTAAAAACAGTTCTATTAAACTTGATGACTGCTTTTAAAGTATCTTCGTATAAAACCTAAGGAGTATTTGCATTAAATAAGAAAAGCAACAACACCAAATGGATGAACACTGTGCAAATCAAATTTATTATTTAATAGAACTTGTGCCAAGCTGTTACCAAAACAAATTGAATACATCGTGCCAAACAGCGCAAAAAACTGCAAACGTTGCAGAACAGAGCCGAATTGAAAAGAAAAGAAAGTAACAAAACAGGACAGAGCAGAAATCAGATAGAAAAAGTAATAGAAAAGTAGATGTTATACGTGCAAAAGTTTTTCCATTTTCCCATTTTCCCCAGCGTACGAGAATACCTGGCCCATTCACGTCCCATCTCATATCCTTGCACCACAAAACAGCTGCGGCTCCTGTACTGTATTCGTATTACAGGTGGTCAGAGGGCGGCAACAACACTTGATTATTGCTCATTTCAAATGTGCGTCGAGCTGTGAGCTGTGAGTTGTGAGTTGTGCAGCGACTGCAGTAAAAGCAGCTGTCAAATTGCAAATTGCAAATGATATCAACAGCTGACGCTGCCAAATGCGATTAGATCCAACGCTCTGATTTAATAGAACTCTTAACTTATTCCATCCAGCATCCATAGACAAAAGATCAAATAATCACGCAAGTGATAAGTTGATTTTTAATTTCCTACATTGAAGCAGCTGCATCTTTGCAAAACTCCAAGTAAAAATCCGTGCTTTCAACGTCCGAAAATGGAAATTGATTTTCAGCTGCAATTTATTATTCTATGAAATTTTGCGTGTGGTTGTGCGAGTGTTGCAGGAAATTCAAAATTAAAATAGAATTTATGCAGACGACGCTGTGCATCGTTATAGCGATTTAGCAAAGTGGATTTAAGTTTCATAGTTTACTCATATTTGCTTTAAATTTCACAAAATTTAAACCTGATTTTTCCATAAATTCAACTACAAATTCTAGCTTAAATTTCACTTTAAGTTTATTGTACAGCTTAAAGGCAACTTGAATTTTAAGCCGACAAATTTTTGGCGTTAATGAAGTTAAAGCACACATTTCGGGGCTACCCAAAAAACGCTCCACACACCTGTCTACGATGCGTATGATTGATTTTTATTGATTTAAATGTGTGTGTTCTGCGTTTGATCGACAACTTAATTGAAAAAGTTAATGTGTGCACGTAACATCATGAGATACAAATGGGCCATCTGATTTGGATATTTTCGGCATGAGTTTATCATCTAATCAAAAAATGTGCGATAAATATAAAAAGTTTTTGTTATGCTCTGGCAAAAAGTAAACATTAATTTTCGACATTCTTCGCAGCATTTACGCTAATTTATGCTGTACAAATTAATTATACAGCAGGCAATTTATCACCTTGTTATTTGCAGCTCCTCATGGCATTAAGTATACGCCATGTAAGCGGAGCGTAACAAATGCAAGGCGACATTTAGTAGCTTTCTCTCTCCCTCTCTTGTTCTTTCTTTTCAGTTGTCTTTTAGCTGCTTTCAAATTCAATTTCCGCTCGCAGCTCAAATATATATTCTCTCTTGGCTCCTTTCTTGCTCATTTAAATATTGTGTGTACGCGAGCTAGAGGATGGCCAACTAAGTGCCCTAATCTGGCAAATGGCGTTGGCTAATAATATGAAAACATTTTGCAACCAAATGTCCTCGTCCAATGGCCCGGCAATAATGTAGTATTTGATTTCTTTTGTTTTGTTTTCTTTTTCCTTTTCACCTGTTATCTAGCTGCACGTGCATTGTATAACAAATTTGTGGGCATATCAACGGCGGCAATTAGATTTTTACAGTCTGAACAGACGACGGTAGCTTTGGCTTGATTTTGTTATTGACGCTCTCGCGTGTAAATATTATAGTTTAATATGCCATAAGGCAAACTGCCACAAATATACAAACACACTTACTTTCACAGACACACACACACCCACACATATGCACATATGTATGTGTGAATACTGAAAATGCGCAGCTTGGGGATTTTATTTGACTCAGACACGCAGCTGACTCCGGTTTTTGCTCTTCTCTTCCTCTGACTCTGTGTCTGACGCTCTGTCATGTGGGGGCTCTCAATTTAATGGCGGACCACTAAATCTCTTTATTATGAACTACTTGTTGGCTTTTGGCCGCTCAAACTTTAAGTTGGCTTACAAAGTTCTTTACAAGAGGACCGCAATTGAAATAAAATCAATTAGTTAATTTGATTTGCTCTTTGTGGCTATTCCCGAATTCCTGCTTTTCCAGTCATAATCCATTGTGAATCCTTAATTAGTTTCTGGTGTAGCTTTGTGGATGTCAATCGGTTCAATTTGGCTTGGTTTAAACCATCTATCTGTCGACCTCTGTTGCCAGCTTTGGCTTATGAACTTTAATACCATGCCCATGATGACAGTTGCCACAACGTTCGGCTCAAATCTTAAGACTTGAATATACACACATATATCCCAATACACACACATGCAGAGTAAAAGTAGCACATTTCAATGGTTGGGCACTTAGCAAAAGAGCGCGCCGACTCGGCTGTGTTCAGCTAAATATAAAACACATACAGTTTGTCTTTAGGATACGCTTTGTAGGGTATCTAAATTGAAATAGTCATTATGTTACACAGTTTATAAATATTTGCAGTTTGAGCAACTAATTTGAATACTTCTTAGTAAGATATACTGCGTTAAACTTGTCGAGTTTTGAGACTTAATCTCATCGTTCTTTTGAATCCTCTATGAGGTGCTTGGTAGGTCGCCTACGCTCGATTGCAGCTTTCTTGGCTGGGTTTTTCAAGTGGCAACTGCCACTGCAACGACCCCCAAGAACAAGTGCAAAGCTGCAGCGAAGAAACGGAAACGAAATAAGGTTAAAAGCCACTTAAGACTTGTGCAAGTTAATGTGGCACATAACTCAAGTGAGTCACATATTTTATTGTGAACACAAAGAAGCAGAGGAAACATGAAAACATTGCACACACACAGAGACGCACACTCTAACTGAATCTGCGTGAGTGTCTGTGTGTGTGTGTATGTGTCTGTGTCTGTGTGTGACTAAAGTTGGGCCATGGCCAGGGCCAGGTCATACATTAGCATTGGTAATAAGAAACGCATTCTTTGCTGCTCTAATTTCTACCCGCCAATTGATGACAAAAGAGGACAGGGGAAGGCAATCAAATAACAACGTAATGACACAATCGATAATACTTACTACAATCGAGATTAGATTGCAAAACGATTTTTAAGAGTTGGCTGGCTCAAATGAATTGGCCATAAGCGTTGCCCATACTAAAAAG
The DNA here is from genome assembly GCA_951394115.2 of Drosophila phalerata. NCBI lineage: Eukaryota > Metazoa > Arthropoda > Insecta > Diptera > Drosophilidae > Drosophila > Drosophila phalerata. The sequence goes on from OX596005.2 coordinate 24,885,449, forward strand.
GGCCGTAATTTAACATTGAAATTATACGTAGACTGGATAGAATTAGGAATGAATATCGAACAAAATATTGCTAAGGTTGTTCGTTTATTTTATTACATTTCATGAAATTATTTCGCCAAACCAACTACGTATAAACAGAGACTGCTTATGAATTCTGTGATTAGCGTTAAGTCGATGCAAAGCATCAACTGACAGACGTGATGTACGTCTTTAATGATGAAGTAGACAGTCACAGTCTGCCTGCCTCATCATCATTATCATCATCATCGTCGTCATCGTCATCATGACGATTGTCAATGTCGCTGTCATTGTCATTGCGATTAGCTGAGCCAAGTCAATTTAGCTGCGGCTTAGTAATTTAACTGTCGCCGAGTTACCACGGCCACGGGGCGTATGATTAACCTTTAACGCAGCCTCAAGTGTGTGCAAAAGCAGAACTTAATCTGCCTCTGCAACACGGTAGAAGCGATAAAAAATCAAGGAGCAAAGCAGTTAGTTCACTTGTTGTTGCCGTGATTCTTGTTGGTCAGCCAAATTAATGAATCCCACTTTTTTCCGAGCGAGTTGCAAAGAGCTCATTAATAACTGTCCACATGCGTGGCAAGCGCAACTTTGTCACGGGGACCTGTCTGAAAATGCCCCGAGCAACCAAATCGCAATCCACTCTCCCATTTGTTATGTCACCAGCAATTTTGCGGCTGCTCATCGATTGAGTTTCTCCTGTCCTGTCGTATTTTGTCTTGTCCTTTCGCCTGTTTTCCCTGAAATTTACTTTTTGTGTTTTCTGTTTGTCTTGTTTGTTTTTTCTGCCTGGGCAAATTTTATCTATGCGCGCACTGTGACATCCCGAAATTAGGACATCATTAGCAACTGTCGATGAGCGGTGATAAATGCGGTACACGGCCTTTTTCTGCGGTTTCCAGTTAATGCCCGATGGCTGTCTATGCGGTTGGTTTCCTCCCCATGTTTGCTGAGTTGGCCAAGTGCTAAGTCTTTAATTTTGGTCATGGCTTTAATGACTAAAATTTTCGTAATCCATAATATCTATGCAAATTTGAATTATAATTTATTGTTTGTAAATACTTGAAGATATTGATTTGGGCATGTGGTCTATTCCTCAAGACTTACAAGAAATATTCATGTATGTGCGCTTTCTTGTCTATAAGCAGTTACAACTTAAACACTCAAACTTGTTTCCTTATCTATCAAGAAATCTATTTAATTGGATACAGACCAAAGGATACGACAACCAAAGCTCTGTTACGCCTGTTACACTTGTTACTCGTAAGTTTAGTTCCACACTGTCGCCTTTAGCTAACAGACGAAAGCAATAACAAGCATGCTAGACTAAAAGAGTACTCTGTAACTGACATATAACTCAAGAAGTCAAGTGACACTTCAAAATTGAATGAATAATCATTAGTCATTAAAATCTATTTTAAATCAAAATTAATTAACAATAAAGATTAAAAATATCTTTAAAAGTTAATATTAAATTTAAGAAATCTTGTAAGCCAAGTGTTATATTTCCAAAATCTAAAAACATTAATGACGTGTGGCTCAATAGCTTTCATTTGACATATCACATGTCTTTGAAGAACACATTTTCTATATTCTAAAATTGAAAATATAACTATTGATATTTATTTTAAAACTTGAAAAATAAAACATATAGTATGATGATTTATTAATAACTGAAATTTAGTTTTTATTTTAAAATTATTTTTATTTGATCGAATAATAAGAGTTATGATAAATGTTTTTAATAAAAACAATTTTTTTTTGGGATTTCTAAATAGAACTGAGTTGCACTCTGCGATAGACAGATAAATGCATGGAAGTATATAAGTTAAGAGTCCGCTGATACCCAACTTAGGAAATGTATGTTGTTTGTTTGTTTGTTTTTAACAGGGTATTATAATGTTAGTAAGGGCATTTGATTTAATGATGCCCAACGGCAAATGCGACACACACAAAGCAATGCGAAATTTGAAGTGACATAAACGAGGCAGCAACAAAATGTCGCAAATTGACAGTGGCACAAGGCAAACACTTCCGGTCTGACATGCCACTGCAGTTTTCAGTTCTACGGTTATACAGTTGCAATGGCGCCGCAGGCTGTTGAATTTCTGTCCCCGTTGTCCTCATTGTACTCGTTGTTGTTGTCGTTGTCGTTGTCGTTGTCGTTTTTGGTGTCCTCAGTGCGCTGTAAGGGGCGGAAGTAAACACTCGCCGATATGTTCGCCAATGTCTTGTCAGCTCTATGCAAATCAAGATAAATTTTCTTGCCGAGATTTACTTTACAACGGCGGCCAACATCATCGATTTGCATGTCATCAGTTGGGAACGAGGAAATATGTTGGCTACAAACAGACTGGCTTAGCATTACTGCGAGTTGAATTGGGAGTTGGGACAGACGCAGATAGAATTGCTGTCAGGAGGCATCTGTTCGTTGCACGCACAAAAGGCACAATGCAAATGAGAATGAGAAAGTTTCGCATTTGCCGTATTTTGGTAGTTCCAAATGACATTTTCAATGCGATTTGAATTAGGTTTGTTGAACAATTCCTAATGAAATTTAAGTTACATTTCCAACGGAATAAAAAAGAAAGTCGAAGCTGCGCTTCGTTGATCCGCAACACGCGCACAAAATAAATTGCATTTCAGCCGTAAGTTGCATTGCGTTACGTTGCAAAAGGAACGTGGCGCCACACAGAAGTTCTCATGGTTGCATGTGCTGCAATTCTCAAATGCAATTAATGCGAATTTCACTGATGCGTTTGTGCGTAAAACGTGCAACGTGAAACGCCTACACGGAGTTTCTCTATACCGAACGAAAGCGGCTTTATTGCCCGTACTAAATGAAATGTTGAGCACACAGTGCGTATGATTTACCAGATAGGCATTGTGTATACGCCCCCTCCTGCCATACTGCCAGCTTACCATTCGACCACCATATTTAACTTATTTAATTAATATTGGTTGCCTACCCTCAGGCGCCACTGTCAAACGGAAACTGTCTGTAAGGGAGCATTTGTTGTTTGGCCTGTATCAAGTTATTATTATGAATTAATGGGCTTTGTGTGGTCTTTAGTTTGGCACAAAAGTCGATAAATTTATAATTAGCTTTTGGCGTTAAATGGCATGGAAATAAGTAAAGAGCAGGCTACAAAAGCTTTGACTTTGTCCGTGCTCAACTTCAATTCATACGAAAGCAGTCAGATAATTTGGTAGTCAGAAACTTAGGGCTTAGTTACTTTTGACTTGATCTGAGCGAAGTTTTATTCCCTTAATGTTCTTTGAAAACTGAGCTAAGCCAAAATGAGTCACTAACACTATTACAAAGTTTGCCGTGTACATATAACTGTCATCAATTAATTTGCTTAATTCATTTTTTTTTTAATTCTCATGAAAATTCTGAGTATAGCTTACTGATTCCAACTGAAATGTAATTTTAAATAATAATATAGAATTGTGCAATTTATGATTATTCAGATTTATTGTAATTTTATTTGTTTGTATTATCTACCAAAATTTTTATAGAACTCATTTATTTTTAAGACTCCTTTTTTAGTGATAATCGAGCTAAAGGCTATACTGATATTAAAGTCAGATAGATATCTTGACTTTTATTTGATGTCGATTATGACACTTCATTTAAGTTGAGCGCACGAACGGACACTTGGACCAAATGTCTGTTATTGAGAAGCTATAACAGGCGATTAATGTGAGCAGTGGATGAGGAACTGCGGCGTTTATCATTACGTATGCGCCGCGTTCGCCAGTTTTGATCGCACGCACGCAACGCGTAATTCATAAAACGATAAAACAGCTGAACATAAAACGCAAACTTAGAAGCATAAAATGTGGGTGTTGGGCGAAATCAGGTTGTGTGTAGGAAATGTAAGAATATGAAGCAATCAAACGCACAATAAAAGAAGCAACCAAAGAGAAGTGGAGGAGTCGCAAAAGAAGATGCAATCAAAGCCAAAAGTAATCTCGGCGATAAGTGCGAAAACGTGTCAACTGAGAAGATAATAGGTGGCTGTGAAAGGGGAACTGGGTGACTGCCTGCACATGACACCCGATATGCATATTGAGATGTCGAAAACAATTGACAAACAGCCGGCGACAGTTTGAGAAGAGATATGAAAATATGACACATTCTCGCACATGTAAATGCAAAAAAACTTGCAGACAAACTAACATCATTTCAAGTTTTTGCAAAGGATGGTTTGTTGTTGCTCTCGGGGCAACCCTATGCTTGTTTATTTATCTTAGTAAGCGACACACTCATTCACACACACACACACTAAAACTAACACACAGATGGGGCACACCGCAGACAGCTTTTGTGGATGTCTTCTAGTTGAAACTAGAAGAAGTTTATAGAAAAATAAACGCCTTTTGCTGGGATTGAAACTTTAGACACATCAACGCACATTTGTTGACGCATTCCCGTACACACACACACACACGGCCATATATATGCTCACTCACACACACTCAACTCGTTACATGCCTGAGAAATGCCATTTCCGACACTCACACAGACAAACACTTGAAAAGCGACTCGAATTTCCATAATGTCTGCCATGAAAATGCGATCGATTTTCGTGTGGTACAATAAAAAAGAAAAGGAAAACAGAAAAAAAGTCGACATAATGCTCCGAGCCAGGCCGTGGTTGTATGGGTGTGTGTGTGTGTATATGTATTTCTAAAGAGTGGCAAGAGAGCCACAAATGGTAACCGAAAATAAAACCAGTAATATGAAGCTTGGACATGGGAATGGAAATGGGAATGGGCATAAATCCGCTGTCTAATGGCCCAAAGCGACCTCAGAAATTGTTGTGCGCGCTTTTTAAGCAGCACTTAGTGAACGGCATTTGAATTAGCATGAACATCAAAATGCGTTTTTAATGGCAGTTAGTGCGATCCAAAGGATTCTCTGCCTCTCTCTCTCTGGGTCTGTAAGTGTGCAATCAAATAAAATCAGTGCCTATTCTTGCCAGGTTGAGTGACAAAACCTTCACTTCGTCTTCCCAATGTTCTTCTTGGCTCGTGGCTCGTGGCAGCTCGTTACTAGCTCAAGCTGAGCCAGACGCAATGAAGATTGATGACTCCTTCGCATTTTGTCAGCAGTTGCCACAGCTGCTTGCCGCTTATTCAAAGTTAATAAGTCGCAAAATGTTTTGCGAGAAAATGCCATTGGAACGTGTTTTGCAAAATTCGAACAAATTTGCATTTAATATGCCCAAAAAGTAGCAGCATTTTCTATGCTTCGTACTATGCGGCGTATGCGTAATAAGTGAAGTGAAAATGTGGCTCATGCCCATGGGGGTGTGTAGCTAATCCTATGCTCGTCGCCTTCAATATATTTCAGATTTTCCATTCCACTAGCTATGCTTCAATGATGACAGGGCGGGTTTGAAAAAATTAAGGCCAGTTTAATTTTTGGAGGGAACAAAATGTTATATTAAATTTAAAGCCAAATTAAACTAATATTTATAAAATGTATATTTTTAGTTTATTTTGTTAGCTTTAAGCAGATTTCATTAGCAGCAGCCTGTGTCGGGTTATAATATATTTACTTTTATGCCAACATGTCGTATGCATAATCAATCGCTGGTCCGGCATATTGTGACCAGCAGAGCATTAACCGTGAATTTTTGGCAGAAAACGCAGCAGCGTTATATGTGAGAGATATATGTGTATGTAAGTTGACTGACATATTGACATAAAGACAGACAGACAGATAGACGGACAGATGTGGGCGAGGGCCTTGAGGGTTAGACGCCATGCAGTTTTCCCTTATTGTGTTCGATGTGTGTGTGAGTGTGTGTGGTGTGTATGATGTAAAACATTTTATAGGCAAATCGATTTTTGTCTAAAGTGCCACAAACACGCACAGAGACAGCAACAGCAGCAGCAGCAGCGATAACAATAACAAGGACTTTCGCAACAATAACAATAAAGCGGCACTGCGACAGCGCACAGTTAGAGAGAGATAGAGAGAGTGAGAGTGAGAGGAACAACAGTGGATGGGTGTATATTTCCGGCTTGTGTATTAGTAACAACAACATCGAGAACAATAACTGACACATTGACCGTGGCCAACTGTGTCTCAAGACTTAATGTCAAGTGTTTCAGCATCCTCGCAGATATCGAATCTGATCCTTGCCGCACATCAAAGTCAAAGTCAAGCCGCAAGAAAAAGAAGGCGAGATTTATACTTAAATTGGCAAAGCAGCTTTAAGCCCTAATACGGTCCTATTTTGGGGCAGATTAATGAAGCTCATTTGCAGATTGATGTGCTGCAATTATGCGGCAACAACAGCCACAGCAACAACAACAACATAAAACACTTAGCGCACAGATTCTGATTAAGTGAAGGCAAACACAAGCAGCAAATTGCCAGAGGGGAAAGTAAACTTGACTTGGATTTAAAGCTGAGCAAAGCAACTGCTTTAAAAGCAATCAACTTGAAGCCAAGAGACAACTTTCATTCTCATTTATTCGTTTTGCGGTCAGCAGTGTGTCAATCAAGGCAAATGCCATTGCCATTCATTTTAAAGGCAGCAAGAGAAACACAGACTGACAGGCAGACGGACAGACAGACAGACAGACGGACAGACAGACAGAGAAAGAGACAAAGCCAGACAGAGTAACGGCACGCACGTATGCGTCTCTCCTCATATCCTCGTATCCTGTCAATACTCGTAGTCTTGCCTTCTTTTTAATGAACGCTTTGACAATGCCTTCGAGTGCAACTGAACGAGAGGCTAACGAGGACAATTGCCTTCGCTGTCTCCCTCTACGTCTACGTCTACGTCTTCGTCTCCGTCTCAGTCTTGGTCTGATTGTGTATGTAAGTAAGGCTCAAGTGTGGGCAAACGTCAATGCCAATGCCTAGTCGACTCAAGTGGAAGGATAATGAGTGTTTCTCTTGCCACTGCCAGCGGCCACATTGCCACACCAACAGCTGACAATGCTGCCACTACTGTTGCACTGATTGCTCACTGTCAATGCCAACTGGCAAACTGGCAAACTGGCAACTGGCAACTGGCAACGAGCTGCAATGTAATTAAAGTCATGTCATTGACAAGTCAGCCGCATTGCCAGTTGCTGGTTAAAACTAGGGTCAAGTTGAAGAATTCTTTCACGATAGTCGCCTATCGCGTTGCCATTGTTACAACAGTAAATGAGAAAAGTTTACTCCGCTGCCATTTCAGTGTAGGTAATTATAAAAGGGTTCGCTGTCCGTGCACAGCTGGCAAAGTTAATGCTCGACTTTTTGACAGCTGACTTGCGGTTAAGTAAGCAATCAAAAAATATAAATCATGGTCAATTAGTTAAGGCAACTCTGACGTCATGGTAGCCTGAGTTGTCAGGGGGTTGTCAGGGGTAAAGGCAGCACATGACTAAGGCAGAACTATTTACAAATGGTGTCTTAGCAAATACACACGCAATATCAATAACTTAATTAAGATAAATGTGAATTGTATTTAGTCATAGAGCACACAACAACAATATCAATAGAAATATACACACACACACACGCACACACACTCACACACAAGGAGGGCACGTGCCGGTTGCCATTTTGTTGTATTTTTGCCCGGATATCCGTTAATTCTAGAGCTGCAATTGGTGTGAGAACAGACTCCGACTCCGACTCAGACCCAGAGAAATCTTTGTTAACATTAATACGACGCGTGTTTTGCTTGTTTATGTGCCACTAACATCATACACACACACATACACACTCTCACCCACACACACACACACCCACGCGCAATTAATTTATGTACTTTGGGTGGGCAGGAATGGGCGTGGCAGTGCGTGCGAATGTGAAAAATGGATAATTAGTTAATTGCAGCTTGTGGCAAATGTGCATAAATCTACGTATACGTATTTTAGTTATTAATTAATTGCGCCACATTGTTAATTTGCGAAAGATTTGAATTTGAAACCAGAACAGTTAGTAAATTGCCAACAAACACCTTTGGTAATTACCTGCCTCAGGTTAATATTCTCAATTAATTAGTCGGAAGGAAATCAAGGCGACTCATGTGACCTACAATTTCTTTTCTGAAAATACACTTGCACATCTATCTAATTGTTGCTTTTAATCATACAACTTAATAATACACTTTCTCAACTACAAATGAAGTGCCACGAGTTTTACTGTTTGCTGGTATTAGTTTTGGGAAAGTTCGGAGCAAATTAACTTCCATGATATTTTGGTTAACTTCTAATGTCTTATTTTCCGTGTTTTCTTTGTTACTTACTTGATTTTCTCCCATATTTCTTCGCCGAAATGTTTTAGCACCAGCAACTCCAATGCGTAGTTAACAAAGCCATACTAAAAGTAAAGTGAATAATGGTAAAACATAAACAAGAGCCGATTAGTTTGAGGAAATAAGGCATAATACGTTATATATGTACATCTTTTATTTGCATTTTATTTATCTCTTTTTGTTAATAACGAACACAGTTTGAAGTTGGCAAACGGCAATTACAGAAACATTTTTATAGCCACTCAAATGAAATCATAAAAACGGCAGCAAAATTGAATGCTCGCACATTTTAATTACATTTTCAGATGAAATACGAGTTCGCATAAGTGATAATAAAATGGAGTCCAGCTGAAGGTTGCTCGAAAATTCGTAAAACTCTTTTAGACTCGATTTTTGGGTGTTGCGTTCAACGTTTATTTATTGTTTGATATTGTAAATGTAAAAAATGTGAAATCAATAACGATTGCGCATTTCATTTCTATCAAATGTATCCTATAAGCAATCAATTTGATTTGTTATGCGAAATCAAACCCAGACACACACACACACACACATAGACAGACAGACTGACAGACAGACAGACACTCAAATGCCCATAGAGTTTGCTTGCAAGATGGCGCACAATCAATCGTTTCCGCCGGAAGTAATACTAAACAAGCAAAATACTTGAAATATATTTACATACATTACGCATACGTCTAGTGGCCTCAACCTGCCGTTGTTCGTTTTAGCTTTTTTTTTAGCTCTATGCTCGGTTGCCTGATGAAGATGTATCTAACAGATACTTGATGTTTATTGCCATTGTTGTGCACATTGAAGTATTGCAACAACAACAAACAAAGTTTCTCAACATAGCTCACCGTGTAAGGTAAACGCTCTGAATAATTTTAGAATAGAAAACATGTGAAAACCTCAATCACTAAATAAACACATACTTATATACCCATAAGTAAACGAGAAAGATTCGTCTTTTCATTTTTCCTTAACAAATTTTTAAACTATAAAAAACATATATATTGAACTACTATCTATAAATAAGTCTCGAATATGAATATATTTATTTGTTTCCACTAGAATACTCTATACGAATTCACTTTTCATTTAATTTAAGCATATCTTTTCATGTAATGGAATTATAATTTATCAAAGGCAATATTTAGAGAAGTATTCATGTTAATTCTATTCTCTTATTGATTACATTTTCGTTCGCATGGGACACATTTAGCTGTGAAAACTTACCATTTTTGCTGCCTTGACGTTGTTGTTGTTGTTCAAATAAATACGTTGTCAGAATTTTAATCCACTTTCACATGCATACACTCATATATAAATTTGTCGATCAGATGCAAATCACAACTCTGCGTTTGATTTCAATATTTAATCACGTTTCATTTCAGTTTGACATTTTCATAGATTGATTAGTTTGTTTTACACCGTTGAAGTTAAGCTAGCAGCTTTACAGATAAATCAACAAGCAAAAAAATGTTATATAAACAAAACTATAGCAAATATGAAAGCGTCTGTTGAGTTCTCGGTCCCACTGATACCATTGATGGAGAATCAAAAATGCCACAAAGGACATGAATATTTCATGAGTTTTTACATTGAAATCGGCTTAACGTTCTTTCCATCTCTACACTTTCATTTGTGTTTCGTTTTGCATTCAGCCTGCCTTGGTTTTTTGTTTATATTCGCATGGAAGGAAACAGCCTTGTTTTAAGGACACCTGCTAATCAAATATTCCAATGAGAGCAAGTGACTCAAGAAGTGACTCTAAGCATTTGCTCAACAGTTGCAGCTGTTTGTAGTGCCATTTGCTGGCGGCTTATTGGAGCTGTTATTGCATGCTTGCATGTTTGTTGCATGCCACATGCAACACGTGCAAAAGCCAAAGGCGCATTTTCAACACACACACACACACACACGCGCAAAAATACCAACAGCAGCAGCGACAACACAACCATCAACTAGGTCACAAAGGAGGCATGCAGAAAGCCAGCTAAAAAGGCAACAACAACCTGGCACAAAGGATGCATAAGGCTGGTTAATTACACACACTTGTGCCTGTGTGCCTGTGTGTGTATGCATGGCTCCAAATTTATGCGCCTCGCTGAATGTGAAGCAATTAGGGCGTCGCCATTTTAACGTCAGCCTCAAGTCAAGAACTAGAACTAGCTTAAAAAGAGGGAAATGTTCAGTCGATGCTCGAAGTGTTTGCAACTTGGCATTAAAACAGTCAACATAAAAGTCTAGTCAGCTGAGCCTAGAATTAAGAAAAAGAAAACATTTCTCAAGCTGCCACAAAGTTTTAAAGCCTCATGAAACCAACTAAAATATCGATTTTCATCTTGTGTGTGTGTATGTGTGTGTGTGTGTCTCTGCTGCCGTGTATTGTTGCTGTTGCGTTGTCCATTAGTGAACTTCAGAAGGTGTATAACCCGGATGTCGCATGCCTTATTTATATACATATAGTACGTACATACACAGCAGTATATAAACATAAATTTATATACGGGTAATGGTAAACTTTATAAATATATAATAAAATGTGGCATTGCTTAACTTTTGCCACGGCCAGTCACATTTATCGCGAATCGCTGTCAACCTCCATCGCGTTTTGTTTGCTTTGAGCTTTTCCCCAGCTGATTTTCCGTTTATTGCATATTAATCAGATGAATTTGGCCGATAAATATGCTCACAGAGGTCGCTCCAGGTGGCCATCGGACACTTTGCCTTCGCTGTTTTTCAAGTGGCTTCCAATTCAACGAATTTTAATTACGTGCAACATTTGACATTTTGGTAATGGGTCTGGTTTCGTTTTGGACGCCGCGTCGCGCCAACAAAGTGTAAATAAGGGTCGAGGGTCAAAGTGCGATTCACACGCTGTTTACTGTGGCTTAGGCAAGGATCTCGACTTGCGACAATTTGTTTAAGGCTTCGTTCGCTATTCATGACCCTAATGAACATTTGTCATGTCGTCCACGCAATTTCCAAATGGCAACAATGTTGAAATGCTGACCAGATATCTAACTGAAAACTAAATGATATTTAGTTGTTATGTGTACACAAATTGACTGTCAATTTGGTACTAAATATACAATAACTGAGTAAATGATGAGTTGGTCATTAAGTGGGCTCATTGTCATTTCATAATGAGCCACCATGGCCACGAATCGAGAAGATATATATTCAACTCGGTTACTCGGCCGACCAGCCACATTTATCAAATATAATGGACGCTTACTATCGTCCAGCCAAAAAACAAAAAAAAAAAAAAAAAAAAAAAACAGCAACAACAACTAGAACAACTCGGAACAACTGTTCACAAATTGCCGTGGGCACGCAAAGCCAAATGTCTAATAAAGTTTGACATATTGAGGCAAATATTTCTATCTGCTGGTCTTGTTCCCTTTCCCCCGTTTACAAGTAGTTCTTGCATTCGGTTCCCATTGTTGTGAGAATTGTAATTTTTGCAAGCACCAAAAACCGAAATCATAAATTATTGTACGCCCTTAGTGACAGAGAGAAGAGACAATAACGACAAAATATGCGCACCGAAATAAATTAGAGCCCTTAAAAGTGTGCTTTAATTTTACGTGAAGAACTCTGAAAAAGCGTTGCGCATACGCCGCATTGGTCCAGTCCTCAGACTTGTCTTGGCGGGTTTCTTCTTATTGTACGTTTGTTTTGAACGCGAGATTTTTTTTATGGAACGATTTGCGCCGCCTTTCAGCTGAGTTTTTTTTTTTTTTTATATATTTCGATATTATTTTTGTGGTTGTTTTCCTGTTGTTATTTTTGGCGTGTGATTTATTTGCTTTGTATTTGAGATTTAACTTTCACTTCAGTTTCACTACCAACATCCTGGCGCACAAAAATACACACACACACGTTCACACACACACACACACACACACGGGACCACTTTCGAGTGTGTGTGTTCGGCTTACTTTTTGATAAGCGAAGCGAAGTGAAGCGCGCGCGAGCCTACTTAAGAATCTCCTCTGAATGTGTGAGGACAATGAATGAACAGTTCGCTTGAAAGTGCCATTGATGACTGAGCAGCCGCCATTGCGTGCTTGCTGTATTAAAAGGGCACAGTAAACACACCAGAACACTTGTGTGCGCTTTCCTTACTGCCACTGGCTGCTTGTGGCAGCTCCTGTCGCCTTTCTGCTGCCAGCTGCCTGCTGCCAGCCGCTTGCCAATTGCCTGGCATGCTCAGCTGTTGGCCAAAAGCTGCGAGCACAAAAGCTCTCTCTCGCTCTCGCACTCTCTGTGAGAGCGACTATTTAAAGTTAAATGCAGCTACTGGCCAATAGATGGCAGTACTGCTGCCAAGATGAAATCATTAAATAAATAATATATTTAGCATAAGCATATTCATTTTTTTTGTTACTCTAGTTGCATTTTTATAGCATTAATGGCCACACTTTTTATAATTATCTGCAAAAGACAAAGGAAATCAGTTTCGTTGCAAGGATATTGCACATATTTGCCATATAAATTGATTGACAAATGAAACTGAGCTTGAAGCAGCTGCACATCGCAATTGAATTTATTTGTGCCCTTGAAATTGTCGTCCGTCAATCTGCTTTGAATGTGCATCAATCAGTTGCTAAATATTTCTTTATTGCTTGCCATTTTAATAATGTCAAACAATAACACAATTAAATGCCTTGTGGCGTTGCCTGCTATTGTCACAATGTTATTTCAACTTATTTAATTCAACTTTTATTTGACTCACGGTCAAAGGCTGAAAGTGCAGCCGCAACAAACACAACAGAATTCTGCTGCGTTTTCTGATAAATGTCAGAGCATTGTGCCAGCGGGCGAACTGACGCTGACAGTCCGACAATGAGGCTGACACTGATGGAATGGGCTTTGGAAGAGAAAGGGGCAATCAGGTAGCAGACAGCGCCAGAGGCAGATGGCAGACTATTAAAACCACGCACAAATAATGAAGTCCAAGTGAAACTATGAAATAACCAAATACCCTGACTAGCTTAATAGAATAGAAGAACAGTCAAAAGTGACGCCATTGCTGATGTAGCCCATTTTGAAGCAGCACAAAATGATAAAAAGTCTTTGGTGAATCAAATGGAGCGTTAGAATAAAGGGTTTTGGGACTCCTGTTTTCGAATCAACTTCGTAGCTCTCAGATGACTATCGGGCTGACTTTTAATTAACAACTTCAACGAGGAGTCTGTAAGCTCCATACAAATACAAGTGCAGCTTAGAATTCAATGAAAAAAGAGAGAGTGTGAATGTGAACGCGTAACTTGCACATAGAAACAAAGGACAAGTGCAACGGGATAATCGCATCACACTTGAGTAAATAAATTCCTGAAGTGGAAGCAGCCAAGCAGAGAGAGTACTTCACAGAGCCAAACTTGTAGCCAGCTGTCTATCTGAGATGCACAGCCTAACTGGCAGCTCGACCTCTTCAATGGCCGTGCCACAAAGCGTTGTTGCTTCAGGTACACGGAGAGTGAGAGGCTTGGAGAGAAAGGAAGATGAATATTGAAATAGCTCAACCAATGCAATTCTAGTTAATGACAAACATTGAACAAAGCTCTTCAATGAATGCACATTAAAGGGCTCTAATCAGCTGCTTTTGCGTTAACAGCAAATGTCCTTAAGGCTCACTTGAATGCCTTGGCTTCGATATTGTGTCTATAATTTCAATATTTAATCAAGCATTCTGCTGACCATTGAATCATTTATGCCATCAATCAATCAATGGACGCCAAGCTGTGTAAATACAAGTATAGCGAAATCTTCTCACAATAAGAATATTCATCGATTGGCACTTCAATCTGCAATTATGAAATTCGAATAAACATCTCATAATAAATAAAATTCTTAGAATTTCTTAGCTGCTTATTGTGAATAAACAGTTTAAAACCAATTGTATCAAGTGAATAACTTGAAATGTGACAAATAGAATTTCTATTAAATTCTGGAATTGAAAACTGATGAAAATACTTTATTAAATTTTATTCATTAAGCTAAAATGCAACAAAAGAAATGAATTTAAAGCCGTTCATAATATGTACTTAACATGCTTGATTTTAAAAGGTTTCATACCACATAATATATGTATCTTATTTCTTCAAAAGATTTTAAATTGCTATCCATCGTATCGTTTGTAATTAAATTATTTGAATAATAAGCTTTACAAACTCCGTGACATAATTCTTCAATATAAAATTCAACAAATTTCTTACACACTGGCTTACCTTTTTTCAGTGACTTCAAAGCATATTTCCTAGGTTATTCTGTGATGTCAAATAAAAATATTCTCAATGCATTTTACTATTTTTATTGGAATTTAATGCTCACCTTTGCGCTTTTATAGTGTATGAATATTTGAATAGAATTGCAAATTTTACATTTCCAAGGACACATATTGATCTCAATGTCCACCATGGGGACGGAGGACAACTGCTGAAATTGACCATCACAACACATTTGTGCATTGGCAGCAAAATACTATAATAAAAAGTAACTCGAGCAAAATATAACTTAACAAAATGTATCATTAGTTTATGCCAACTGAGTTACAAAATGGCTAACATGAGCATGACTTTACGAAAATAATGATTTGCATTCAGCTCAATCCAATTGTGTTTTCTGTGACTTTACTTACGAAAAATTTAACTTTGGACAAATTTCAACTTCAATTCAAATGGAGTAAACTTTAATGAAATGAAAATATTTTTTAAACGGAATGGAAGCAAAAAGAGTTCAAAATATATTGTTTAAATTAAATTATAATTTGATTGAAGTAATTGAAAACATAGCTCGAAATAATTTGTTTAGCTACTTATTGATATTAAAAAATGACAACATTGTTCATGTGTGATAATCATAAATTATCAAATAGCTTATTTGTATAGTTTGTACCTATTCCGCACCTGTTCATCGAGAAGTAGTTTTAATGAACCAAATCACTTGACCGTCACACATCGCCAATCTTCCAATAGAAAACAAAACAGAATCGGAATGATCTGCCCTGACAGGCAGCAAATCTCGCTTATCTCGAGAGGCTTTCGAAAATATCAATAGGTTGTCGACAACTTCAGACAAGGGACCCATTGCTCATTACGAGAATATAAAATGTTGTTGTTAATCGACAGATAAATAAATACTTACTCGCAGCAGAGGGAGAGGGAGAGGAAGGGAAGGCAAACAAAGTTTAGCTGGGCCAGAGTTAATTGTCTTGACACAGAACAGCTACCGATTGATCTTGCACTTGAGTTTAA
This sequence comes from Drosophila phalerata, assembly GCA_951394115.2. Lineage (NCBI taxonomy): Eukaryota > Metazoa > Arthropoda > Insecta > Diptera > Drosophilidae > Drosophila > Drosophila phalerata. Next base: position 24,901,017 of record OX596005.2, read on the forward strand.
GATACTCGTATAGCAGTCTACAGAGAGCTGAAGCAATTGAGAAAATCTTGCATATAATTAGTTTTTATTTTTTGTATTTATTTATATTTATTTATGAATGAGATGCCGAGTAATTACGTAACTCGGATAAGCGCATCTTTGCCAAGTTCGTATATTTATTGCTATTAATTCGCCAAGTGGCGCATCGGCTCAGATAGTTTGTTTTTAATATCGCACCGACAGTCGAGCGTGGAACTTGGAGGGGCAACAACGTGACGGATCAACGGATAAACAGATTATCAGATTCAACAATGAGTCAAATTATAGACAATTAACAGATTTAAGCAGATTCTGACAGAATGCATTGGCAGATTTGGCTCATATTCAATTGTTGGCCAGGCCTGGAAGTGTTGGCTCATGTAAGACTCGCTGAGTTGAGCAACACGACATGGAGAAGTGTCCAGCTATTTCCTCAATTGCAATGGCAGGCAAGGAATCACACCACAATGAAGCCCTCAACAATTACACAATATGTGCAGTTGGAGTTGGTGAATCTCATGAAACCCAAAGAATATTGTGAGGCAGAAGATTTTCAACATAACTACGAAATGGAAGCAGAGAATGGAAGTCCCTTTATCAAGTTGCATGTGAATCACTTCAGACGTACGAAAATAGGAGAGATTGCGACAATGCGGGACATATGCTTGGACAACAATGGAATGCCGGTGCGGAGATTATGCGGAGGCAACAATGCAACTGCCACCTGGAGGCAGCTCGCAAATGTGACTTGTCGAGCGGGGAACAAGCTGAGTAGAGGGCTCAACCAGCTGCGAGAAGAGATGCTCGGGGAAATGCACAGCAAACCGGTCATATTGACAAAGGTCAAAGACTTATTGAGTCAGGCTCATGGGCAGCTGGCTCCCGTTGACATTTACACTACAGCGCAAATAATTGTTTTGCTCGTGGATCAAGGGGTGAATGATGCAGCATTGAGTGCGGATTTGGTCAACATTTGTCGCCAGATCATGTCCAGTGATAAGCACGTGCTGCTGTTATCAGCAGAGTTTAATGCAACCAACTCGCTGCTCAGTAAATTCGAGGATTATATGGATGCACTGCCGCAACAATTGGTGCCCAGAGAGAGCTGTGGCAAGGCAATTGAAGCTAGTGAATCAGCTGAAGCTGGAGTGGAAATTGTCAACTATGCGAATATTGGTGTACAAGCATTGATAAGCAGCAATCTGAGTGTATTCTATGTGAATCCCGCATGTGATAACATAACTGGAATGGCCATTTACTCAGCGACATCTATTGACCGAAGAACTTCTTTTGGTGGCGACTTTTATTATCGCTTTCTATATGCCAACGAGAGTGTGCAAAGGCTGAGGAGTGAGTCGGATCTGGAGACTGCCACATATCTGCCAGAGCAGCTGTGGCGCCAATTGCGAGACAGAGGCGCCTCCTTTTTGGTCTTCAAGATCTATGCCCACGATGGGCTTTTTGTGGAGACGTCAGAGAAGCGATTTCGAAGACCACGTGGTAAAGTCTTATCCATAACAATACCGGGATTTCAGGGTGAGTTGAAGCAGTTGAATCTCTGCTATTCATTCCTTACGACTTATACGTTCTTTTAGCTGGTGAATTACCCGGTGCGTTGCCCTTTGTGCTACGCAAGCCGAAGGAGTTGCGCGGTGGCTGTGGCTACTGGAACTATGAGACGTGGTTGGACAACGGCGTCACGACTTGCAACGACAGCAATGAGTGGGACCACAATGTGCTCTGCCAAGCCCAACACCTGACTCAATTCTCCTTTCTAATTGGCGGCAGTTACTCGCAACAAGAGGAAGATGTCCAGCTTCAGACACATGAGCATCTGTTGGACTTGGTCACAGTTGTGGGCTGTGGTCTTTCGCTCTTTGGTCTGCTGGGCATCTTTTTAACCGCGGTGCTGGTCAAGAAGTGGCGGGATCAAGCCTCTACAAAGGTGTTACTCCATCTATGCTTAGCACTCTCCCTGCAACTGGCATTGTTTGGATTTCTCAGTGTTGGCGATTGGTCGGAGCATATTTCACTGGAAGAAAACTGGAATCGTTGTTTGATTTCAGGAGCAGCTCTGCAATACTCCGTCTTGGTCATCTTCAGCTGGATGCTCATCATAGCCTTCCTGCAGTTCCAGCGCTATGTCACAGTAATAGGCGTGGCCCGCCCACATCATTATATTCTCATATCAGCGATTGTAGCCTGGACTCTTCCGTTGCTACCCACACTCCTGGTCGTGCTGCTCGACAATAAATCCTACAAGCCAACGGAGCATCAGTTGAATTCCCATACAGCCTTGTGCTATCCCTCGGGCTATGGCTTGGTCCTAGGAGTTGTATTGCCCATCGCGCTGATAACTATTGTCAATTCCTTCATGATGATCTGCATTGTATATAGCATCTATCAGGCTTTGAATCCACGGCGACAGTTAATCGTTCAACAGCTGCGTCTCTCTGTGTTGCTCTTCTTCTTATTGGGACTTACCTGGATTTTTGGACTCTGCAGCTATCTGCACCTTGGCATTATATTTTCATATCTCTTCTGCCTCACGGCTACACTACAGGGATTTGTGCTCTTTGTCTATTTCGTCCTGTTAAATACGGCCAATAGACGTGCTTGGCTGAAACTCTTCTGTCCCAACCAGATGAAAATGGATGTGCCGAGGCGTTCAACGGAATTGAAGTCGATGACCACATCTTCAACTAGTTTCTCCAAAAGATCTCTTTAATAGTTGAAAGATCGAACGAACTAAATCCCTGATTGCAGTTCGTTCAGTGAACGAAAAGTGCCGTTGTTTTTCGGCGCTGCGTTCTTAAACCAAGTGTTGCCACTCTATTAAAATCTTCCGATCTGGTTTGATTTTTTTTTCTTTAAAAATTAATACATTTTTGAAAAAAGTATTCCGAGTTTTTGTTCCTGTTTTAAAATTTTCTTTAAGCTAGAATTTTTGTTAAAATTTTCACGATTATATGTAAATTTTTATTTTTTTCAGAATTAAATATTCTAACTTATCATCTTTTTATCTATTCTTCAAACGTTCATTTAAATGTTAACCTTAATTACCTAAATTCCCTCTTGTTTCATATAAATTAAAATTAAAAAATATGTTAAACTGAAACGCACTGCTTGCTGTAAGAGTCACAAGCAAGCAGTGCAGTCAGAAACTGGGTCATTTTCATTATATAACCCCGTTTTGGACCTTTTTTATTTTTCTAGAATTTTTTTGTAATTTTTGCATAATATTTTTTAGAATTTTCTGGATTTTTTCATATAATTTAATTTTTTAGATTTTTTTAAGTTTTCTAATTTCTCTTTCCGAGGGCTGACGAACTTCAAATCTTCATAAAAATGTTTGCCTTAATTTTTTATAATTTCTAAATATTAATTTTCATCAAATTTATTAATTTTTTCTTGAGAATTTTGCGTTTTTTTATTTTTTATCAGCGCACAGTTTAAAAGTCACTGCATCCGATAGTGTGGACACAAACCAGTTTGCCATTTAGTTATAACTTGAACCTTAACGGTTTAAGCAAAGACACAAGCGTTTAAACCGGTTTGAGGTTTAGAAATCACTGTGATAAAAAAACTGTAATCAGTTTTAACAGTATTTTTTTTAAATGTAACTATAATTTTTACGCAATTTCAAAATTGTGCATTCTCTGAAGATATAAATTAGTTTTATGCGGAGAATAATGAAGTTTGTAGCTCTTGGAAGCAAAATCAATTGTTTTCGCCTTGAGCAAGTTTGAGAATAAAAGAAAGTTAGTATAAAAAGTAAATAAAAATACAAAAATGATTTTTGGTGGAGCACATAAAGATAATTTGATGCTGCTGGTCTTTGTCCACGTTTTCAAACAAGACCTTTTATGGCAATTTAGTGCAATTCCGTGCTGGGCTTGTTTTACCGCTTGTCCGGTTGTCGTATCTTTTTCCGTGCGTTTTAATTTATAGCTTCTAAATTATGTAAATGATATGACAAAGTTAATTTTTGGTGAATGTGTTTCTGTATTTTTGAATAGTCTGTGAACATTACGCGTGGTGCTGGGCTTCGCCTTTTTGTTTTTTTGTTTCTCTTTCCGTTGCTTCGAGGCTGAAACTAAAAAGGCCGTAATTCAAGATTATTTTACGTGTATTTTTTTTGTACATTTGTATTTGTGTGGCACAAATTAGTTTAGACTTAAATTAGAATACCGACTGTTATGCTAAGACTTTATTGTATAATGAAGAATTAAAATATCATTAAATTATATTATATAACCAGCAGTAGGATTTGAGCAAATTAAACTCATTTACTGGTTGCCGCTGCTCACCGAGAACGGCATTCCGCAAACTGAAACCTCATTTGAATAACAGACGATGCCGCTGCCGATGCCGGTTGACGTCTTGGAATCAGCGTATCAACAGCAGCCGCAGCGGGATATATGAGGTTCCGGGTACCACATCCCTGCCCTCCGGCAAGAAATTCATCGCATAATTCTTTGGTGTGGGTGTATTGGGTGGCACAGCATAGTCCAAACTATCCTGCGAAGCGGCAATCACTGGCTGCCGATAAGGTTGTCGCTGCACTTCCGTTATTCCCTGAATCATCAGCGATCTGGCGTTCTGTCTATCCGCCTCCTGAAAACGTTGCAGGTGTCCCAACACGATGCGACGCAATGCCGCCATAGTGTTTGCACTGGGCGCATTATAGTAATATGCCTGTGCCTGTCCCTGTCCCTGTCCCCGTGTCTGTGTCTGAGTCTGGCGGTGTAAGTAGCTCAGATTGGCGGCACAGACGAGGCTCAGCACAGATACCAGCTAAAAGACAAATGACAGTCCATACAATGACAAATTGTTCGGTTGCAGCTCTGATGTTACACAACTTACACAGAAGCACGTTCTATACATGACTCAATGTCGTTTGTTATGATTCACAAAGGTCTGGAGCACTCGACACTCGACACTCTACACTGAAAACTGAACGCTCGACAATCGACAATCGGCACACGTTCTTCCAGCCGCAGACTAGTTGGCTCAAACGCCGTTAGGTGACTGAAACATTGACTCCGGATGCCAACTCGTTTCAAGTTCAGGGGCTCTGAGCAGCGGCAAATGCATTTACATAAATTTCTAAACTGGCCAGTGACTAGACACCAACCATCTCCATCTCCATCTTCATCTCCATGTTTATCGCCATCGCCAGCTCCAAGTTCGCATTAAAGTTGTTCAGATAGTTGCCGTCGCTTTATTTTTAAAAGTTCATTCTTTTTCTTGGGACACGTGATTTATGCAAATATTCCACTCAAGATCATTTTTAGAGTCGCTTTTTATATTTTATTTAGCTAGCTTCCATTTCAGCTTGATCTTGTTTTGCCATTGTTTTTGTTTTTTTTTTATTACTTTGACTTTATCAATTGAATTTAATCGATCAATGCGCGTAGCTAATTCCCAGGTTTGAAAACAAAGCCCGCATAAAAGCACAATGACAATCACGAAAATTTCACAGCTAACGTGTTCAGATTTTGGCCAGATTTGTATTATCTGCAGATCTATTTTGGCAATACTCGCAACTATGATCATTCAGTGAGCTTAGACAACGAGGCGACGGCATTATAATTATGCAAATAACACTTAATGTCTCTGAATAAATCATTTTCGTGACTCTGTGCCTTTATCACGCCCATGTAGGTATTAATTTTCAACATTTAATTTACATAATATTTGGTTTCTTTTCATGTTTCAAAAGACGTGTGTCTAGAGGTTAACACTCCCTTTTGTAGAAGTACAATGGTGATCGATCGATGAACAGACATATGTATTTTTATATTGATATTTAATCGCTGCCTCTTTATGTTGTCCAGCAAACAAAGAGATTTGATTCGACATCTATATCTAGATTTGAATTCGATGCACATCATTCACTATTCACTCATCGACTAAATTGTTATTCGAAAATTGTGTTTGACAACTCAACCAAATAAAGATTGGCTTGTTTTGGCTACAGCTTGCTCATAATTATATTCATATGTCAAATAATAATAGATACTCGTATTTATTCATTTCTTAGTTGTTATTTAAAATTTCATGAGCTTATTTACTTTAAATTAGGCTAAATATGGCGACATATAGACATACTGAGTTGTTCTATGGTAATTAATGATGAAATTTGATATTTATTGCATATGCTATTGTTATTGATTTCTATAAAAGTTTATGTTATTAAACTTAATGTGAATCAACTTAAAGTTTAATATCCATTTATATTCAATCAATAGTTCGTTTTGTGTTAATGATGATGCTCTTAACGATTGTATAATATATGATGCAGATACTAATAAGCTTCAAATAAAATTGTAATTTAAGTTTTCACATTAAATATGTGTTGAAATTCAAGTAATCGGATTTTGGCATTTAAAATGCATTTATTGATATCGCACATTACAAAATACAATTACCTAATGGCATTTGTCTGAATTGTAAGCAATCTCTTCAATTGTTTCCCCTTCATCTTGTTCGTTGTTGAATTTGGAATGAGTAACCGCAAATGAATACGTGGGTATTGTGGCAGACACTTTGTCTGTCTGTCAGTCTATTTGTCCGTCCATCGATCCATTATCCTAGCCTTTCTCCGCAACTCATTAACTGCCACAGACGCAGTTTCTGTTGGAGGTGTGAATCCTTGTCGCAGTTGAAAATCAGTTGAAAAGAAAGGCAAGGGAAAATAGGAAAACGGAAAGCGGAAAGCGGAAAACGGAAATGATGCGCAACGATGGCGTCAGCCATGACACTTAATTAAAGCACTGCATTGGAATTGATTTAAGCGAGTGTATTACGTCGTAATTAGAATTTGCCATCATCTAGATTGTGTTTCGTTTAACATGCAAACTACTCGTCTTGTCTCGTCTCGTCTCGTCTCGTCAGTTGCTTCTACTCGTAAGTATGCAATAAATAGTGGAGAGTGTTATGAAAGCGATCACTTAATTACTATGTAAATTATTTGTGCAATTAATATAACAGCTACCAAGTATGCTCTTATGCTCTCTTCCTGACATTCTCGTGTATTCTCGCATCCTTGGGCGCGTTCTTTTGTGTGTGTCATATTGACGAGGGTACATTCAGGATAGGCGCCCAGCAATAACCGACGCAAAACTCATATATATTTCATATGATACACAAAGCGCTCATCATAATCATCGTAAAGCTGAAGCTGTCTGCTTTTTTGTATGTTTCCATTTCAAGGCTAAATCCTCAATTGCTGCATATAGGAAACTCCTTTAAATGGGCCTACTGACTGTGATGTAATGAGTTTAATGGGCTTTTGAGCCAAAGCCAATTGAAGAGAGGCATTTCATTTGATGCGGATTTGCCAGAACTGATGAGGCCCTTAAGGATGATGTGGCGAATGGAATGGCAAAAAATGTAGTTATGCCTGACAGGCGGCCTTAGCACGCTCATATTTTATGCATGACCAGTTCTTGCTGGGATGTGGAATGAGCGAATTGCTTTCCAATTGACTGAACACACTACTCATCCAAGTACTCACGTGCAAAGTCTTCAAAAGACTCAGACGCAAAATGTTGGCCATATTCGATAGTCGACCATCTGGGTGCGGTCAAGTTGCGATTGCCATTTGTTGGGCGCGCCAGGACGCGTCCCAATAAACTTCAAGTTATCGGGTTAATCAAATGGATCATCGATTTTATGTTACAACGACACGAAATCCTGCACAGACAAAACTCATTACTCTCCAAGGCTCTGACGTAGTTGACTGAAAAAGGTAGACAAAAACCAAAGAACACCCAAATACGCAGTGAATCAACTCTGAAAAGCTAATTAAAATAGTTGCAACGACTCAATCGGATAGCTGACAAAAGAGACCTTGAGGCCCAGATTTACCTTTGACCTTTCGACATGCGAATAATTAATGGTGTTCACAGCGTAAACATCATTCATCATAATGTGAATTTTTAAACAAACTCTTGACATTTTCATTTCAATTGTTTGGCGAATTGCAAGGGATTCTCTCACTGAATATAGTATATAGAAATATAAATAAATATGAATATTACGCTAGTATGTGCTGTTCATTTGACGTTGTTCCCAAGAGTCACGTTAATGCGGCATTTGTTTCCCGACTCAAAGCACTCACTTGGCTTTTAGCGACTCTCGACTCTCGGCTTATACATAAATACATGAAATATGCAAATCTCAAGTAGCGACTCACTGCTGTGCTTATCTATGTGTTGTATGTATGTATATCATGTACTATTTGGCAATTTTGTGTTGGCACACTTAAAGCATGAATCAAATGGAGGTGTAGAGAAATAATACCATCTTCTTGTTTTCCAGCATTTCCACTGCTTGATGGCTCTCTTGTGTATTTGGATTTAGTTTTAGTTTGCTGCAAACTTGTCCATCTGAAATTGCAAAAGTTTTGCACTGAATGTAAAAAAGTTTTTCATGTGTATCATTCTATGTGTATTGTTGTTCTCACCTGAGATAGTTTAAGCTTATGTGATAAAATCATATGCTTAAATTCTTAAATAAAATACTTTTTTAAACGTAAATAGAAAACAGTTTTCAAAATTAAATCTTACTAGGTATGTGAAAAAATTATGATAAATTTAGATAAATATTTTAGCGGGTCGAATTCTATTGAACGAATAGGATTCTTAAAGGGTAAAAATATACTGAAAAGAATTATTAACCAATTTTTAATGATGATGCTCTTTGAACCAGTTCGAAATAAGCCTGAGGAAAACGTTAATTTTGTTTATTTATATACGACTGTGTCAAAGTTTCATTAAAGTAGAAAGATCTTATATGTGAGTTATAACGGATACTAGTAAATTTACATAAAATTCCAACGACAACATTCTAGCCAACTGTTTCACTTGGTCATAATCGTCATACAGTGCCGCATAAAAGTAGGCAACTTGCTCGCTGGTCCAACGCCTGAGGACTCGAGTGTAATCAAATTAATTTCATGGTCGCACTTTAGCAAATAAAAGTAATATGCTCTTGCTCTCTCGAAATTATAGCACTTATGAAGCACCACTTTGACAGACAAATGGGAGACAGAGAGAGGGAGAATGGAAGAGAGAAAGGGAAACAGATGGCAGCAGTCTCTTCTTTTTGTTGTAATATGTATTTATCCTGTGTTGAAAACCTCATCAGGCTTAAGCACAGCGCTTAATTACCCAGCAGCAGTGTGTCCTTTCAATGTGTGTGATGTGTGTTAGTCTGTCTCTTTCTCCCCCTCTCTACCTCTCTCCCTCCGTCTCCGTCTCCGTCTCTCTCCATCTTCCGTGTCTGTGCGTGCTCTATTACTTCATTTGCCTTCCCATCCGTCACGTAGACAAACAAAAGCAAGAGTTGCCGCAGAAACCGCAACCACGAGCGTAAGATTCGAGAAACATATATATATATATATAATATATATAAAATATTTAATAAAAACTGCATTGCCTAAAGTTAAATAAGGCTTTAAGTGTCTCACGTGTATGGAGCCCATTAATAGTCAAGGTTTATTTTGGTCAACATCGCATGCATTATTAAACCGTTGACCTTTTGGACGACAGGTGCAAAACAAAGCCTTGAAACATAATTATATTTGCAGTATCAACTTTAAGCTATTTTTAGGAATCCAATCGGGAGGTCATTGTTTATTTTGCTCTTCCCAAGGTATTTTAATGATGCTGCTGATTTTCCCTTTCTCCTCACAGCCTGACAATAAAACATTTTTATACAAATTCCTTGCCGTAATTCTTTCCAAGTCATTTACCTTGGTTAAGCTTTAACTTTTTAATTAATGCGACAGCTGGCGAGCAACTTATTTCTTTAATAACGTTTTTATACTGAATGCGAATAAATACAAGTTTACAAATTGAACAAACATACATACATATATTAAAATTGGAATTTCTTATAATTATTCCCAATAACTTTGCACTGCACAGATTTCAATGTAGAATTCTCCTTTGCAGGTTCCATTTTAATGAATACGTCTACCTGTGATTTTGCTTCTGTCTGTGTATCTGTAGCTGTCTGTGTATGTGGGTGTTTGTCTGTACTACTTTTTTTATTCAATAAAAGCAGGGACAAACCCATTTTGAAGGCATTCCCATAAAGTCCTTATGGTTGACGAGGCGTTTAAGTACTTAAAAGTCAGCGTAACTTTTCCAATTTTTATCGAGCAAATATAATGCGTGTGCTTCAAAATAAATGGTATGTGTATGTGTATGTGTATGTATTTGTGTGTTTCACAGTCGTTAAAAGTGCTTAAATATCGATACGGATCATTGAATGGCAGTGACAGTTAAATTTGATCCGTGTTCAGGCTCCACAACACTGGAGTTTTGTTGAACTTTGTTATTGCTGTTGCTGTTGGTACCCAACACTCGAAACTGGGTACTCTTACTTATTTGTAGCCCCAAGATCTGTTGAAAATCAACCCTAATCACATTTACTCGGCCATCTAGCCAAGCTTTTAACCTTGTCAAGCGGCAATGCAACAATGCAGTAACTCAGTCAACGTTGTGGTTTAGAGCTCTGGGAAATTTATTACTTACGCGGGTCTCTCGACCCCCGTGACCTTCTCCTCGAACTTGCAACAGTTGGAAGGTTTGTTGAGTGATTTCCTTGGCCGCGTAACATCAACTTGTTTGCGTTACGTAAATGAAAAGGCTGTCGGACTGCCGGATACTTGTTGCTCCCACTGTCTGCTCTGGGTTATGGCTGTGGGCTTGGGGTTATGGATTATGGTCAATGGAATGAAATGAAAGGAGCTCAACATAGTTTGCGGACTTGATGGCTTCGGAATATTAAAGTTTTAGCCAATTGTTAAAGTCACTAATTGGCATTTGCTTGCTTTAATCTAGTATAATTTCAAGACTTTTTTTGACCCTTTTGAAATGCTTTCCAATTCATATCTTTACGGATTCATTCTAGTAAATTAAAATTATTAAGATTCATGGACATGCCTACGCTTTTAAGACATTTGAAGCGAGTGAAGCCACAGAATTGGATAATTCGCTTCATTTTTGCACGTCTGTCTGTCACGTGGTAATTTTCTCAGTGTCAGCAATAAATAAAAGTGAAAATGCCGAGCAAGGAATGTGACACTTTTGATTGAAGGCAAGGACATGTGTACATAACCATTTGTGAGTGGGAATGTGGGTTGCTCAGACTGCAACTCAATCAAATTCATACTGACAATAATGTATATAAATAAGAGTTTGAACAAATATAGCATAGAATCGTCAAACTTGTGGGCGTCTAGTCAACGGCATTTGACTGATAATTGAAAACGTGTCAACAACTTAACAAGTTCCGCATATAGAAAACTCTTCGCACAGCTTTTATGTCCTTGAGAAATACGTGCCATGAGACGTTGCTATAAAGATTATTGAGAGAATGCTCCTGCTACCTACACGGATTAGCCAAAGGCGTTGAGAAGTGGATTTTCTTGTCTCACAAAATGCTAAAATACAATTTTATAATTTTGAAAAATGTTAAAGTTGCTCTTTACACGTTTTTTTTTACATCAAACAACGGCAGTGTAGCATTTAAATGTAATGAATGTAATATTACAATATGTTGCTGAACTTGTCATGTGTGAATTGATTGTTTAATTAAACTTTTGTGTAAATACCCCTCTTGGAGGGGAGCAATTGCAAACGTGTAGTTCCCTCTTTCGTTGAAATTTGCAGTTTTGTGCTAATGACAAATCAAACAAACATATCGAACTCGTTTGAAGCTCGCACCAGGCGTTATCACGGGCAAAGATAATACCAGAAACCGCGACATTTGTGGAACTGAATTAGTAATGTTCGAAAGTATTAACGCTCGAGCCCGATAAGCGATCGGGCCGGCAAGAGATAACAACAAAACGAAAACGAATACGATCCACAACTGACTGAATGACTCTGAGTTACAACAGTTTGACAGTTTAGCGTGATATTCACAGAGAGTCGGACACGGGAGAAGCTCGTTTATTGGTGACTGAAAGTTCCAGACAGTTGTGCAGTTATCGGAAACTGAGTCATAGTTGGACAATGAAATTTGTGTTTGCCGCGACGCTGTTGGCATTGGCAACGACCTTGACAATCGCAATCGGAGGTAACGAGAGCAGTGAAAGCTATGAGGAACTGGACTACTGTCCCAAGGAACAACTGCTCTGTCGGCTGCAAGGGAACAGAAGTAAACCAGAGCGATGTGTCGACAAGCGATTCAGATCAGACATAGCTGGTTTAGTCTTCTGCAATGCAGTGCACTGTAAGCCAGAAGAATTCCAGCATGATTATATTGTGCGCAATCACGACCAGACGCCTCACACCAACAAATGGAAACGGGCCAGGATTGGCGAGTCAGCCACTCTACACGATGTCTGTCTGCGTCAGAATGGTCTTCCCGTGACCCGAAAGTGTGAGGTGAAGGACATGCGTGCCCAGTGGGAGCCCATAGATCAATGGTCTAAGGTTATTTGTATGCGACGGTTCCGACAGCATTCAATCAGCGTTGAGCTGAATAGTCTCCATGATGACATCTTGGAGGGCAAGCGTCTTACTAATAACACCCAGGGGCGTCGCAGTACGACGGCTCTCATGAGAAACATGTTCCAGCAACATGATAGGACCGTCCTCCCAGCAGATATCCATTTGACTGGCCAGGTCTTCAGTGAACTCATGGAACAGCCCAAAGATGGAGCACTGAGTGCAGATCTGGTCAGCATTTGTCGCGAGATCATGTCCAGTGATGAAAAAGTGCTCCGTTTATCAGCAGAACTCAATGCGACCAACTCCCTACTCAATAAATTTGAGGACTATATGGATGCACTATCTCAACAATTCGTGCCCAGAGAGAGTTGTGGCAAAACAGTTATTCAAGCGGCAAGTGAAGGTGGTGAATCAGCTGAAGCTGGCGTGGAAATAGTCAATTATGCGAATATTGGCGTGCGAGCTTTGATTAGTAGCAATCTGAGCGTATTCTATGTGAATCCCACATGTGATAATATTACTGGCTTGGCTATATACTCCGTGACAGCTCCAGGCCGGATGCATTCCGACAGTGGCTTCTGGTACAGATTTCTATACTCTAGCGAGAGCGTGGATAAATTGAGGCGGGAGTCGGATCTGGAAGTAGCGACTTACTTGCCAGATCAGTTGTGGCGTCAGTTGAAGAGCCAAGGCGCCTCTTACCTCATCCTCAAGATCTATGGCCATGATGGACTCTTTGTAGAGACTTCACAACACCGCAGTAGGCGACCACGCAGTAAGGTACTATCCATATCAATACCCGGACTTGAAGGTAACTAAATCGATGTTTTGTTCCTGTTTCTTGGTTAATAATTAGTTATTCTTGCTCTTGCCAGCTGGTTCTTTGCCCCAAGCACTTCCCATTCTGCTTCGCAATGAAAATCATCGACAACCGGATGAGAGGGCTAGAAAATCGGGCAGCGGCTGTGGCTATTGGAACTATCAGACCTGGCTGAGTGATGGAATTACGACCAGGGATGAATCGGATATTCTAAGGGATCCAATTATCGTCTGTCAAACGCGGCATTTGACGCAGTTCTCATATCTGGTGGGCGGAAGCTATCGCACCGATGACCTGGGCAATGAGGTGCTGGTCAGTCCTATCAATGAGCGAGTTCTCGATATCATATCCATTGTGGGCTGTTCACTGTCCCTCTTTGGGGTGCTGGGCATCTTTGTGACGGCGGCTGTGTTCAAGACTTTTCGCAGTCTGGCCTCCACCAAGGTTCTCTTGCATCTCTGCCTGGCAATGACCCTTCAAATGGTGCTCTTTGTCTTCATCAACACGGACGTTATTTCGGAGCAACTGGTTTCGCAGGGTTATATCACTCCCTGTGTCGTACTAGGAGCTTTACTTCAGTATTCCATTCTGGTGCTATTCTGTTGGATGCTCATCATCGCCTTTCTGCAGTTCCAGCGTTATGTAACAGTGATTGGCATCGAGAGACCAAACCATTATATACTGAAATCAGCTTTAGTAGCTTGGTTGTTGCCTCTACTGCCCACTTTGCTGGTGGCCTGCATCGATCCGCAGTCGTATCTGCCGACCAAGGCCCAACTTGCCACAGACACGGGAATTTGTTATCCCTCTGGCTATGGACTCACTTTCGGGGTCGTCCTACCAGTAACGCTCATAATCGTTGCCAATCTCGTCATCTTCGTCTATGTCTTCTACAGTATATCCCATTCCCTTAGCCAGAGCATTCATCGGGCCGAGCGCAAATTGGTCAACAAACAGATTCGCCTCTCAATTCTACTCTTTTTCCTACTGGGTCTCTCATGGATCTTTGGCATTTTTGCCTTTATGCAGGCAGGCGTAGCATTCTCATATCTCTTCTGCCTCACGGCCACAATGCAAGGATTCGTTCTGTTCATCTACTTTGTTGTGCTTGATGAGGTCAATCGCAAGGCTTGGCTAGGACTGATTTGTCCAACCAAGAGGAAAATGGATGTGCAGAAGCGTACGACGGAGCTGCAGTCGATGACTACAAGTTCAACCAACTACTCAGGCAGGTCGGTCCATTAGGAACTGGTGCCTGCTTCATCAACATATCGAACAAATTGTCATTTGTAAAGTATTAGTAACTTATTGTTTAATTAATATTAAATGTTATAATTATTATTATTACTATTGTTATACCCTGTGCCCATTAAAATTGGGCAAAAAAGGGAATGTGTTTGGCAGAATGTATATAACAGGCAGAAGGAGGCGTGGCAGACCTCGATTTTCTTTCTGACTGATTAGTTAAATGAGAAATGTAATACCCGAACACGTTTAATAGTTTAATTAAACTCCATTATAAAATGGATTATTACATTTCTGAACATTTTACATAAAAATATCTCTGATATAGTTATTAAACCTTTTCACTACACATTGAAAAACCGGCCCATAGTTAGGCATATTTGATTCTGAAAACAACAGCAAAATTTAATGTATCACTTTTAACATATTTTCTTATTTGCTGTATGAGTTGACGACAGTTGCTTTATGGGGCGACAGGACAAGCAGACATCCTGTTAGCAAAACATGAAAAGTACATTTAATGCACTTTCGCAAACTTTACTTTTTGACAAATGGGCATGTTCAATCTTGATGTCAAATACAACATATGTGAAACTGAAAGCAGGAGACAGTCTGTTTAATGTTTATATTAATGTGTGTCTTAAAATTACCTGTATTTTGGTTTTAAGAACCCAATAAAATGTGTGTATGTTGAAATCATGTTTGATAGAATTTTTGAAGTCAGCAGAGTCAATGAACTCGACTACAAAAGCGAGGCAATATCCAAGTCAAGTTGAGCAAAAATTGGCAACAAGTCAACAATGTACAAACAATGTCTTAGATGTGTGCATTAAAGTCAACGACTCGGCAAATGAATTGCAGGCCAAACAAATTAAATTCACCCTAACATAGCAACAAGGCAACAAACTTTCTCTGAAGTCACAATCTTTTGCTATCTAATTACATTACATTTTGATGGCGACCCCTGTTAAACGCTGCGTATGAGTTATATTCGAGGACAAGGCTCATTTTATTATCGGACTAAGTTGTGACTTGCCTTTTCTTGGCGTTCGTTGACATTAATTTAGCTCATTATGCGATTTATACGTAATTTCGGGTTGGATCAACACTTTGATTGCCTCTCTACCTAAGACTGGGACTATATTTATAGCTCTTTCGTGCAACGCTTAAATTAGCCAATTAATATAAATAATTTTGCAGATACCTTTGCGTAGGTAAATAAAATGTTTTGGCCATAAAACTTATCGCATTAAATTCATAAAAATTTGTTCTTACTTAGTATAAAGTTTTGTAAACGTGTTTAATCTCAGCGCAACTTGATGTTTGACTGATGCTCCTTTGGGTAGACAAAAGTCTATGCTTCAATTCAAATTTATGTTGCAAAAGGAAAAGCACATGCTCAGTGTTTTTATTCCCAGTCTCTGAGGAAGCCTCGAATCGTACAGTTATCTAAGCATCTTAATTGCACCTTTGAGTTTAAGTGTGCCTGCTCACGTATGAAAATGTGGCACTTGCCCCCAAAGTTGGCCTTACGCTTGTTGTTCTATTAAAATCAACTGATTACAATTTCAAATTTTTAAAGAGTGCCGTTAAGAGAGAAATCGTATTAAGCTGGCGATGTTTTAGATTTAATGCGCATGCGTATCACTCTCTTAGAGTCTTATGCCCCGCCTGCATTTAATAACGTTAAAGTTCTACGTTAAGTATACGACACGTTGCCGGTACACTAAAGGACAGACAAGACCAACGCATTTCCACGGTGCTTAGACGGAAGTGCGAACTTCAGTAGTGCAATCAAGTAAAGAGAGAGAGTAAGCGAAGTTGGGAATAGGAGAGGGAGAATCTTAAGATGAAGTGACTGATGCTGCTTATACACTAAGGTCAGCTAATGGCACGACTTAATCGACTTCTATATATATACCAAGATGCAATCATTTTACATGAAAGTAAAAGGAACCGCATGAATTATGTCTAGTCGTCCTTCTGTTAAGCTTATATATTGCTCCAGACGTCGTTTTAATGTGCATACAAATTCTTCAATTAGTCTCTTTTGCTCAGGTTAAAAAACCACACAATACCACATTTTTTTCTCTTACCACACCAGCTGCAGTTAAGGAATTCGTTTTACCCTGCGGCTCAAATAAATTGAAATTTTTTGGCGGCGTCGCTTAAGGTGCCTTCTCAGACAACAGGTTGCCGAAATTTAATGAAATTGGGCGTCCTCCCAGCAGTAGCAACTGCTCTCGTCTAAATTCGGTTAAAGTGCTTACAGGGTTATGCATAAGTAAACAGATAAACAGCCACATGAGCTTACTTTTGACAGTCTTGAGCTCAGACATATGATACTTAGAATTTTAAGTAACCTTTTGATTTACTTTTGACAAGACAAGAATCTCTTCCGACAGGTTTTCTAATCAAGTACTTAAAACTTCTTATTCGTATCATTTCCATGCCTATAAATAATAAACTGGTTTAGGTTTCGTCTAATTAGAAGTCATACATTACATTTTCAGTGTTTTTATATTTATTAATAGTTTTTTTTAAATAATATAAACAAAGAAATGAGCCATCCTATCTATGTGTCGAATGATGCTTATATAATTTCTACCTTATCATTAATACAAAATATACTGAAATTGTGGAGCAAGAAAGAATCTGGAGCTAATAATCACAGATGTGGTGCCATCAGTTAACTCTAATCGGATTTCTGCTGGATATGAACCACCCTGTATGAATGCCGGATTAATCTCATATGGGTTTTACAATTTTTATCTGCCTTAATTTCACACAATTTGCATGGCAACAGACATTATTTACACACATGAAACGCGAACTTTGACACAGACGCAACGGCAGGAGGTCGAACTAGAAGGGAGATACATACATGGGTGGCATACAGCTTGAGAACACACATGCGGCCAGTCAGACAGTCTGCTCTTCTCAAATCTGTGTGTGTGTGTGTGTGTGTGTGTGTGTGTATGGGTGTTTTTGGTAAGAGTTGGGCCAACTTTACACAGTTTAATTTAATTAGAGCGTGTGTCAGTCATGGCTGCTTCAGCTCCGACAGAATCTAATTTCATTTGATAAAGAGGCCAGGCACAGCAGTTGCCATACTTCGACTGACTGACTGACTGACTGACATATGATGCTGTTTGCATAAAGTCTTAACTGGATTAGCTAGCTTATTTTAAGTGCATAGACTGCATGCCACAACATTTGCATAGACTTGACTGCTGCTTTTGATTTATGAGCTGATTCAGTTACATTTGATAGGAGTTTATCATTTTAGACTGAACTTTTCAAGACATACTTCTTTAACTAACCTCAATTCCTTTGGCATTTGTGGAACTGACAGAGGCATCTAACTAGTATAGTGGCTGATTGAAATGGGAATTAAAATCCTTGAAGCTTGTTACACTCGCTGCAATTTAATTAATTTCTAGAAGCTCTGAACGGTTCGTCAGGCACTCGCATATCACATGCTCTACAACCTAAACAAAAAGATTCAATTACAAATTCGTTTTGCTTGTTTTCTGTAACAATTTCCCACTGAGTGGGAACTTTTCCATGTACGCAGTGGCTGCAAAACAAAGTTGCTGAAAGACAAAAAGTTCGACAATAGAACGCTCTGATAATGCAGCTCAAACATTTTAAATGAAAAACCACTTAGAATAAGACAAAGAATTCAACTTGGAAATACAGCAATGACGGACGATAAGTTCAACATCCGTTTAGGGGTTGACTTTCTAATGGCACAATGAAAGCTTTCCAGCCTTTAAGCCCAAGATAAACTTTGATGGCTGCACATGCATTTTGTAGCTTGTTTAACGACAGAAAAATAGGTAAATCGAGCGACTGAAGATTGATACGTGCGGTCACGTAGCCTGATTTACAATTTGTTGTGCCCGCAAAGCGTGAGCCTCGGACATCAAGTTGTCAACACAGTTGTACATCAAATGGTATGATTTTAAACCTGAAACGAAAATTGAAGTTTGTTGATACACGTTATAATTTATCTTCTTCTTATATGGTTACAACAAAAGTGAGCGAAATTAGGAGCTCAACCACTCATTCAAGGCAGGTATTACTGTACATCATTTTCCCCTTTTGCCTACGTGACGCTGTTTTACGATGTTGCTTTGCTTGTTCTACACGTTCCTTGTTTAACTTATTTTTACATGGCTTACATGTCGTATGCGTAATGCCATTCCTGTTGCATATAAGTAAGTAGATGGGTTCAACCATCATTTGACTCTTTTATGATTGCTGATGGCCAATTAAATTTCAATGATATGCTGTAAATAAATTTACGCATACGCAACTCTGATCAATTGTATTTACTTATGAACAATTTTTTAATTACAATACATTATGCGAGTGCTTCGAGCGCATTCAGTGTAAAGGCAAACAAAACGCCCCACGGCGAACGACAATAATCGACACGTAGCACAAACGTAATTCCCACAGAATGAAATGTTTAATGACAGGGAATACTCCAGAGTCATTTGGCTATTAAGTTACCAAATAAGGGAAACGCTTTCCTCTTAGAATAGGAAAATTCTACTTAGACACAACAACGAAAGCAGAAGAATAACACTTTTGTGTTAATTTTCTATTTTATAGCTTCTGCTCTTCCTGCTCAGTCATAGGGTATCACATAGACGACTATATTTTTCTACACACAATTTATTTGAGTTTTTTTTCATGCATAAATGTTAAATGTGGTAAATTGTCAATGTTTCTGGTTAATTCCGAGAGGCCACATTTACGGTGCTTTTAACAAGTGTAAAATTCGAAAATTAATTTATATGAGTCCCTGGAAGGCCCTTTAAATTAAATGCCATTTTAACGGTTGAAAATGTTGGAAACATACTCGTAATGTCTTAAGAGCCTTTCGCACTCTGGATGAACTTTGAGTGCCGTGCAAAACACCACCAAACAGCTGATGCATTTTTGATGTTAAATCTTTTCATGTGCAGCTTTTATCACTTGCTTGTTTCACATTTTACTGGCATTTAAATACAATGAAAATGAACGACGAATGAGCGATGAGAGATGCAAAAGAAAAGCAGCGGGAAAAGGCAAATGAAGACACTCATGTTAGTAAAGTTGACTCCAAGGATGTGCAATAGCTTCTTCCTTCCACTTCTCTCTCATTAACTGCTGTTTGCGGTAGCTGATGCTCAACTAATTAGGGCCTGACTCTGTCTTCTAATTAGGAAAGCAGCAATCAGATGGCAACTATTTTTATACCAAAAATGGGATGACAAATTAAAGTAAATACAACTGTAAAGTCGTTATGTAAAATTGGCCACTTTTATTACTAGTTCATGTTCAGATACCAACAACAAAAACAACAAAAATTAAAGAGTGAATTGTAAATTGGCGTCGGTTCACTCACAGCAATTACTTAATTAAATGAAGGACTATTTGCAAATTTATAACAGCACACAGTGCACACATCAGTTCAGAGGTCAAAATAGCCTTCATGCCATACCACATATATGTTACTTTTATGTGTGTTCTGATCTGTGTATGTGTATGTAACACGCGTAGTTTGCCTGTCTAAAGTTTTCCATATTTAAGCTTTTAATACAATTTATTTTGCGCATATGCCATGGAAATGATTTAATAAATTGTTTGAATGCTTTGCTGCTGTTGTAAATGCGCAAACGAGAATCCAATATAAATTTATGAAGAATTTCAAACATAACACGATATAAATTAACAAGTGCTGTGAATAAACGAACCGTTTTAGACCAAATAAGTAATTATTCCATCAAAATTAATTAACTTAATAACATAATAAAGCTAATGGAAGATAAGAGAAGTTTAAAGGATAGACAGACTTGTTAACTATTGTGTCTGTACCAAGTTGAATTCAAATTTGCCAACGTTGTCCTAAAGCTAATGACAGCAGTGGACAAACACATTTATCTTACAGACAGAACTCTGAAATGGCAATCCTTTTTATGTACAAGGACATTCTGAAATGAAACAACAGTTGGTTCATTAATTTTTGAGTACTTTTTCGCCTTTTGACTTGCTACATGACAACACAAGTTCTCCCCGTAACAAGTTACGCCAAATTTCGAAAAAAAAAAGGACAAAAAAATTCTTTGCCAACATACACTTCAGTATCTCTTTCCAAATTGACTTAAGCTCAGAAGGATTTTTTAACAGAGAAAGGGTTGATCAAGGTATAATAAAATTGTAATAAATACAGACAAAGCATATTTTAAAATTAACATAAGTCAAAAATTAATATGTTATTTCTTTCAATACTAATGATTTTAAAGAAATAATATATTATGTGGGGCAGGGTATCTCTGAGGCCAACACTCTCTGCATTATTTGCATGTTTTTGTACAGCTTTTGTACTTACATTACGTATACGCCACGTATGCTAAGTTCTTTCTCTCGCTTTGTGTGGCTTTGTTTTTGCCCGCCTGTAGCCAAAAAACCAGAACAACGTTGGCTTTCATTTTTTTACTTTACTCCTGTGGCTGTTTTAGCCAAACATTTCAGAGTGAGTTGCTGTTTTATTTTTTATTTTTGTATTCAGTTCTGTGTTCTATTTGCTGTGTTCTGTAGATTTCATTTCAGTTTCGACATTTGCTTATTTAACTGCAAGCCAGAGCAGCATGTAAATATTGATTTTATTTGTATGACTGAGTAAAATAATTTAACAGAAAGAGGTGCAACCTGTGCAGTAGAATTGAACAGTTAAATCCTGTCAAGCCTGCCGCAAATTTGGCTTGGCAATGGCAGGCCAAGTTACACAATATGAATTCAATTCACTTTTGTTTGAGCTCTGTATTCTACACCCACCCATCCACACACATACACACAAGCACACACAACACAATTGAACTCTGCTGACAATGCGAATGACAATACGAAAGACGCAATATGCAGTATGCATTATTCGAACAATGCAGGTGACTGCAGCCGGATGCTGAAGCGGATATGTAGCCGGAAATGGCGTACACTTAACCTGATTGCACTCAATCCGTAAGCTGCTGAGCTTGGATTTGTGGCTGACCACAGGCAGCTTTGCATATTTGATCAGCACTTCAATATTCCACTCAAATTTGTCACCTGCCTTGTCTTAACCAAATTCTAATTGCCTTTTAACACTATCCCGTTGCCTGATGATCAAGTGAATTTACCAAAAAGCTTGTTGGTATACAAAATGCTATTTTTGTAACAAATATTAAACATTTAAGCGCAATTGTCACTGGTCACGAAAACGTTTGCTCAGCTGTTGTCTGTTTGGTCAATACTCAATTGTGGCAGCTGTTTAACTGCTATACAAATTTTGTGTGCCTTTGCGTGTCTGTCAAATGAGCGACACGCCCAAAGGTTAAGCTGCAAATCTGTCACCTGGCAATGTTGTTGTCGAAATAACTTGTGGTATTTTATTTTTATTTATTCTATTTATTTTTGCTTTCATTATTATTGCGTTCGCAGAGGTGGAATACGCTTAATGTTGCGTGAAAAGCGCGTGAATGAAAATGAATGGGAGAAAAATCAACTTGCAAAATGCTTCTCTGCCAATGGCTTTGACAGCATCATTTGCACATTTCACTGAGCCGCATCAATAATTCAGTCGGTAATTTATTTTTTTCGTTTTTTGCTTTTTGCTTTTTGCTTTCACGATTTTCACATTTCTCATTCTACGGAAAATTGGCTTTTAATTTGACATGGCAACTTTTTCCCAAATGAATTCGTTGCCTCTTTACCTTACTGAATAAATCAACAATTTTCTGACCAACTAGCACGAAATTCCAATTAATATGCAAATGATAATGCGACATTCCGCCAGAAAAAAAACTCATTTTGTACACTCGGAACAGGCTTTTCTCTCAGCTCATTTCATAATTAGAAATAAAATAAATTATATATGAGTTTCGATTGCTGCATAGTTTATTGTTGATAAAAGAATTACGTATACGTAATACAGCCATTAAGCTGCCTATGATCCCATGACTTTTTATAAAATCAATTTGACAGCTATTGGGCGCAAATTCAACTGTCAATTACGACGTCACTTTGACACTGATTTTTAGCCTTGACTTTTAAGTAAATTGCCTGCATTGTTGGGCAATTGTTTGGCCTCGAATTGTCCCCAAAGAGGCATTGTGTGACTAAATTTCTGATTTGAGTGCAATGTGACATTGAATTTAATAAACTACATAGAGCAATTAGCATAATAGTTTAAGGGACAACTAATCAGATGCCACGACCAGAAAATTTCTGTCAATCAAGTTAAAAGAGATCCATGATGAACCAATTCTTTTATCGCCCACATTTTCAATTACGTCGAGTGGCAAAAACAGGCAAGTTGCGGAGCAAGGTTTAGGCTCTGTTGAAGTCTTTATTTGCCATAAGTCCTCGCAACCCCAAAATCGAAGTCGTGACAAATGTCTGTGGTGGCACAAAAATAGATTTCCATGGTCGTTTATCAAAAACAAAAGTCGCTGAGCTGGATCCTGGTACCTGAAATGACATGGCGATAATCTGCCCATGCCCCGCCCCTCTCCACGGAGCTCAGCCCAGCACCCGGAATTTGATGTAGCCATTTTGTTGGGCTCCTTTGTGGCAGCTTTATGCTGACTGTCGAATCCACGTAGGCCATTTTATTGTAGTCCATTTTGGTCCGCCGAAATCAGTGTGTTGTGCATATTTAATGTGTTATGCAAATGCAAAGGGACCCATGTGAAAGGCTTATTTATTTATTTACATTTTGGTGAACGAGTACGAGTATTATCCACAGTAAGATCAGGATGACAAAACCAAAATATTCTTAACTGCGCACTTTGTTCGCATTTTTGGATACCAAACAAAGTTGAAAGTTCACCCTGATTGGAAGCATATTTGTGGTCTTCTATTATGTACGAATATTAAAAGACAGGCAACCTTTTTGTCCCAGCCATTTATTTTACATTGATTAGGAATAAGGCTAAACTTAAAGACTTGAGCCTTTGAGTCGAATTGCGCTTTTGGGTTGAAAAGCGAAATGGGCCATCTCTTAATAGATGGATGGGCTTCTTAGTGGCCTGTTTGATATCAAAGCGAGTCTCAGTTTCAATATGGGATAAACCGGCTTTTACCAAGGTCAACTGTTGTTTCTAATTTGAAATGCGAATGTGAATTCCTATCAAATCACTTTTATATTGCCTGCAGCAGAAAGTTGATATTTCGTTGATCTGAATTCGCATTATTCGGTTCACTAGCAATTAAGTCAAGTGTTCAGAGCATGGTCCAAATTCAAAACCCCAACAACTGTAGACCACAAACAGATGCTCTTTAAATCAATCGATACGAAATTTCGCCCCCAAACTGTGTACACTGAATTCGCAGCTTAAATAAATTAATTGATTTTTATTTCCATTTTGCTAGCACTCAACACACACACACACTTGTGCAGACTCGCACATACACATAAGCATTTCAATCGCAATCAATCAAGATATTGAAAACCCACTCAGGTCCTGGCAACTAAAAAGTTTGCATCCTGAGACAAAACCCCAAGGCCATGTCCAGGGCAACTGCAAAAGCAATATGGGTAAAATGCAATTTGAGTGCTTCGATATCTTCCAAGTTCGTCTCGCTCCTTTGCCTGCACTTGATGCAATAAATTCTATTGACATTGACTCTTGTTAAAGTGCATAGAGTATGCCACTGAATAATGCTGGGCACCTGGTAGCTTTTGGCAGCCATTAAAACTTTAAGTGAAAGTAAAGGTTTGACATAGAATTCAAGTCAAATATTTGTATGTATTTTAAAGGGCAATTTTCAGCTTTATTTCTTATTTATTTGGTTGAAGGTTAAGCTGCAATTGAAATCAAGTGAATGAGTGCTAGTTGTTATTTGACCCCTTAGTGAGCTGGTTTAGTGGCAAGTGGTGTTCGACAATCCTAATCCATTTGCAACAGCAAATTGCACTCCCAGTTGAGCTCTTAAGCCGCTTACATCAAGCACAAAACCGTAGCATATTTTTCAGCGAGCGCCATTTTATGATTTTCGGTTGATAGCAGCGGCAAATAAGAGCAAGTTGAGAATTGAATCATTGCTTTCTTCGAAACGATAACAATAAAACGAATACAAAAACTTTCTGCGCTGTTAAAAATATCAAATAAAAATGTGCTGAAAAAGTATTTTCGTGTATGTGTAAAATATTTCACAGTTAAAAACGTGAAAAATGTTTAGCAATACATATGTAGGTGTAGGTAAGGATTCGTTTGCCAGATATTTGGAACGTGCTCTCCCAAGATGAACTCATAAATATGTATTGATTTTTCATTCGCCTATTTCTTTTCATCTTCCATTCAAACGAACTCACATCGGAGCGCCTGCAGTAAGTGCTTTCACGTGCTGGGTTTATCAGCAAGAAGCATATGAAATTGAACACAGCGTGAAATGCCAGACAATGGAAATAAATAATGGCAAAAGACGACAGAGTTATGATTATGAAAAGTTTATAATGCTACAGAATTGCTACAATACTCGTGCGCTTATGTAAATATGTAAATTTATAGCAAATACGAAGGATTTGCCGCAATTTGCGACGCATTGCAGAGTCATTGAACTATATAAATGTTATTTCTAAAGTACTTATCAGTATTCTCAAAGCAAACTGTGCTAGTACTTACCACCCCAAGTGGTAAATTGCATCGAAACATGCAAACCAAATGCAGTAAACTGTGGAAACTTTTGCCAAAAGAAAGAAAAACAATAAGAAAGAATGATGACCCTTAATGAAACACGGACTTGTTTACATCATGAGTTCATTAATTTACCACAAAGAATGTATATATATATATTGCTCAGTTTGTTTGAAAAACATATTCCTATGTTATATATGGTTTTGTCACATTTATTCTGAGTAATGAGCAAAGAGTTGTGCGTGTACCATCTGAGGAAAATTGTGAAAGCACTCATAACAAATATATTAAATGTGCGGAAATTTGTCAGACTAAAAAGAAGCAAGCAACGAGATGTGGATATGCTATAGCATTTTGATGCAGAAACCAAGTAAATTACGGACCATGATCCATGTGAATACTACAATTATTTGTTTATGTGTTTAACTTTGTGAAAGATTTTCACTATTCACATGGCTGGCTCTTTAATATACTACCGCTAACAATACCCATTAGTTGAAGGCACTCGTCGTTGGCATTAATAATGCCGAACCCAAAGGCCACCGCAAAATGCAGCTGGCAATTTGGTGCTGTCATTTATGGGGATTACTGGCCGCATTCTGCGGCCCATTTCAACAATTAGCTAACAAAATCAAAAACAGCAAAACAAAAATAAATAGAAGCTTGTGGAAAATTCTCGGACAGCAACAAAAAGCCCATGTCCCAATTAAAAAGGCAACCGATGATTCAAAAGGTTTGAGTACTGAATTGAAATTTATAATTTAATGGAACCGGAGCAGCTGCAATGGCTTAAAGCGGCTTATAAACTTTGAGTCTGTTGATCCCATTGCGCTAATTGCAAATATTCGCTGAAAAAAAAACTTACTTCCAAAGGGTTCTTAATATTTCAAAATTGTAAAAGGAAAACGGTAAGTCAGGATTGCTGTCAAAGACAATTTAATTATCAAAATGTGTAAATTTGTGTATCCTCAAAAGGTATTTGTTTTTGTAATACAACAAAAAATTTAGCAATAATGAATATAAATAATAGACTGTCCTAGAAAGTTTCTTCTTAAGATTTTGTTTGACAAACTGCACCAAACTTTCCATTTTACAATTCTTCTAATTTGATCTAATCAGTACTCGTACCAGAACCGAATTGATAAAGCCGAAGTAGAACCTTTAACCGAAATAGTTGATTCGGGGCAACAATTAAATAGAAAGGGCTTTTGTCTCAAAATCTTGTTTAAGGAAAATTATCTTTACATTGTTTTTGACTTTATAGGGTTAACTTTAATATAAATCAGCAGCAATATGCTATTAGAGTATGAGAAAATGAGAAAAATGAGAATAATAAAAAAAAGTGTATGTATAATACATATATTAACTGGAAAAAGGACCAGTGTTATTTACGGCCTTCCCAGAAGGAAGGGGAATTTAATTTAAATTCTAAAGCAGGTACCCAACCAAGTTAAGAAAAAAGTAAAACTAAACAATTGTCGCCCACTTTTTTGTACTTGTGGCCTTTTCGTCATTTCAGTTCGAAATAATTAAGGCTCACAAAAATGAGTTTAGGCACGTGCTGCGCTAAAGAAATTGCTTTTTCTTCGTCCCTTCCGACACTTGACTCGTTTTGTCTTTGACCTTTTATGTTTTTCCCTGCCTTTTTCTTTTAATACTCTATGAGCATGGAATGCTGCGAAGAGGTATCTGAAGGATTGCTTTAATAATTACTTACTGTTGATAATAGGCGTATAAGGTATAAGTTTAAGGAATTGTAATATTACAATAGAGGACAGTAAAGACTGTGCACATAGATTTGTTACTACAGGGTATCTTTTCAGTACACTTCCACACACTTAATTTTTTTGTTTAATTTACTCAGGCCGGCTTGACTGTTTCTGTTGTCGGCTTGTGTCAACAGCACAAAAGCCACACACAGCGCAAACATTCGCCTGTTTTATGTTGCTCGACGCCATCCAAAGACAAGTACTCGCTAGACAATGGCTGCTGCATGAACTTGTTTCATATCTGCATCATATACTTTGCTTAAATACCGAGAATATCTTTTAAACTGCCAACTTGGCCCAAGTGGGCTCTCTCTTTTGTTAGTCAGATACAATAAAACGCTGGCGGAAAAGTTTACAATTAGCTTGTCAACAAATGAGGGCAGCATACGCGGCGTATGCGTAATGTGCGCCTTGTGGCAGCCAATCTAGCATATTATTACAACTATGCAAAGCAGTTCATAAAAACCTCAATTCAGCGTTGTGATCTCTTCATCATACAACCCCAAACCTCATCCGCAAAAACCAAGCTGGAATTCCAGAAAAAAAAATAATTACAAAATTATTTTGGTAAACTTTTAACCACTGCGAAAGTGGGAAATTAAAGTTGCTGAAAAAAGCACTTAAAGTCTTTAATGTATATTTTGTATTTTGTTGCATAGAAATGGATAAAGTAGTCAAGAGGGTTGTAGTTGCTTGTACTGTAAATTGTGTTCAAATTGAAAGCTTACAAAAAAGAAACCCCAAAGTTGTGAAACAGAAACAAATATGCAAAGCAGCTAACAGCTTTGGATTTTAAATTGCTTCATTTTAGCAAGCACTGATGAATGATAATTACCATTCAAAAAGGTATCATTAAGTTAAAGTAACATGTCTTTATAACTGATAATGGAAATGATTTCCATATTACTATACTTGCAGCATCTCTACGAGTATGATAATTAGAAATATGATCTATTGTGGCGAGTTCTTTTCACAAATGCACGATTATTTATAAACATAGTATATAATTTGTATCATATAAAGAAAACCCGTTGTAATTGTTCAGAATTAAAACTAAATTCACTTGCACTGAACCGATAAAAGCTTATAAAAAACGTTTATCAGTTATAGTTGATAGCCGTGATCACGTGTTTAATTCGCTATCATTTGAATAACTTAACAAAATCTACACAATTGAACAAATAAATAAATAATGTGCTCGTCGTATACGTATTACTGCTGTTAGATAAATGCATTATAATTCTCATAATAATGACAAACAATTTTACTGCGAGGTAGCAGCGAGGTTTCAATAAAAACTTTCCTAATAAATTAACAACTAAAATACCGACAGAATTTTACTATAAATAGAAACCGAGATTTAGCTGAAGCTGTTCATTCCGTGATTTCACTTGCATCGAGTTCGTTGTCGATCAGTATTGTGAACTTGGTTCGTGTCAGCTCAGTGATTATTTTGGACGGAACAAATTAGTTGGACTAGCGAACCGATAAAACAATTATTCAGCTTGGATATTAAAAATTTCACAAAATTTTAACAATTACTTTGCAGATGAAAATCTGCCAAGGTCAAAATATAGATCAATTTGAAAACAAATTAACTTAAAACAGTAACATAAAACTGGAATTCGACGATAAAACATAATTTAGATGGGGGAAAGAGTTTTATTTTCTGGTGCCATCGAGCGTCTGACGAGTCTACCATGGCGACAATTGTTCTATATGTTTTATATAGAACCAATTGTATTTACATTGATCTTTTCGCACCTACTGTCAGGTAAGGCAGCATTAAAAGAATGGATTTGTTAAGAGAAATATGTTCATTCTTATTGAATTACAGGCACTATAATGCGCAATGAGATTATGTATCAGACGTGCAAGGTCATCTTTCATTACAATGAGACCGATTGCAGACAGTTGGATAATAAAGAAGCGGGCCCTGAGATACACGTATGTAATTTATAGGCAGTTGGAAAATTATTTAAATTTCATTAGGATTGCAGGCCATTGAATCTAATATACAGTCATATGTCGCCGATATGTTTCTAAGTCGCACGTTGCTGGAGAGCATTGTCCCAGCCATATGTGGATTGTTCTCAGGATCGTGGTCGGATCACTATGGCCGGAAGCCGTTGCTTATTGTCTCGATGATTGGTACTTAGGAACGAATTCTTTGTAATTTCTACAGTTTTAATATTAATTTAAAAAATACCCTACAGGCTTTACAGGCTCTGCCGTGATAACAACCATCATTTGTGCTCTATCCAGATCTTATGAGATCAATCCCTGGTGGTATACACTGGCAGCAGTGCCGCACTCTTTTCTGGGTGGCATGTGTGTCTTTTCAGTGGCCGCCTTTTGTTTCTTATCGGATATTACAGATATTAAAACAAGGCCCTACAGGTGGGCAGATACTATTGGAGGGAAAAGCACAATTCCATATTAACGACTTAGCCATGTCTTTCAGAATGATATTCATGGAAATGCTGATCTTTGTAGCCCTCAGCAGTGGGTCCTTGTTATCCAGTTACGTGTATGCAGCTACAAATGCTGCTATAACCCAGGGAATTTCAGCATCCCTTATTACAATAGTTACAGTGTATATCGTATGCTATTTGCCAGAGAGCTTGCACATTCGACTGGACCAGGATGCCAAGGATGCGGAGCAGAAGGACGAGAATAAAGTACCCAGTTCAGTCTGCGATATCCAACTAAAATGTACTCCTAGTGATTGTTCTAATAAAGTGACGAATGAAGAAAAGATTGAGTTGGGAAAAGTGCATTTGGATGAGAGAAAAGAGTCGAAACAAAGGAACCCTGAGGAGTTAAAAGAAAAGACGGAAAAGCCTGAAGCGGAGACGGAGACGGATTCAAATACGGCTACGCTCTTTAGTCTGACACACTTAAAGGAAATGTTGGTAACTTGCTGCAAGCCACGGGAACATAATGCACGTGGAATTATTTGGCTGGTGACCTTGACCATGTTTATGACTATGTTCGTAGTGGGTAAGTTAATGAAAGTCAGATATGATATGCTTTTTTGCTATATTTCTCGTGCCGATTTCTATAGATGGTGTTATGACAGTCATGTATTTGTTTGTGCGTCAAAAATTCCATTGGTCCATCAGAGAGTTTACATTCTTTGAGACTATTGGACAGCTGGTGCCCATGTTGGGGGCTTTATTAGGTTTTCTTATATTACGCAAGGTGACTAAAAATTACGCACATTAAAATTAAAAAATACTTCCTATAAAATTGATATATTTATAGGTATTTGGTTTATCTGTAGTCATGTTGGCTTTATTGTCTCTGCTCTCGGAAATATTGAGCAATTTGGCTAAGGGTTTTGCCGAATTACCTTGGCACATGTACCTATCGATTGCTTTGGGAGTATTCCGATCAATCGGAGGGCCAATGTGTCGCACCATTGTCTCCAACATAGTTCCTGCTTCAGATTTGGGTAATCATTACAAATTATCATCAAATTCAAAAGAGCTCTATATAATTAATAAATATTTATACTGTCGCAGGTAAAATATTTTCCATCAAAAATGTTCTACAATCATTTGCGCCCTTTGGTATGGATACTTTTCATATGAATACTGCTAAAAATATTAAGATAATATTTTTTATTTTTATAGTTGCTGCACCGCTGTATACATTTATCTACCAACGATCTTTGACCTTTTGTCCGGGTCTATTTAACTTTCTTAGTGCGGCATTGTTTTTAGTAGCATTCGTGGCAATTGGGTGAGTTATTGACACATTTATTGCATGATCCAAATATTGATACATATATTTTACAGATGTGTTCTGCGTATTAAACTTAAACACAAACAACATTATACTGATTTACTTAAGTGATTAGATCCATTTAACACCTATATTTTTGAAAAAGTGTAAATAAATTTTAATACTGATTATACGGAAATTTTTAATCAAAATAGTAAGAAATTCCAGGATAATCTATCTATCATCACAAAGAAAACTGTGGAGCTCAATCTGTGCATGATTTATTTAAATGTTTCAAAGTGACAATAATGGTATATAATAAATATTTCGGAATTAAGCTTATACTATGATTACATTATTACGATTGATCCAACGCATACGCCACTGTATATAGAGAACTTCAGTGAGCAGGACGAACAGACTTAGCAATATACCCGTTGCATAAAATTGAAAGGGAACAGTAAAGAATTCCAGAGGCAACGACAATTGGGCAGAAGGCTCATATGGCGTTTGTCGGATTAATCTGGCTCTCTTCAATTGTTGTAATCCCATTCGCATCCATTTCTCTTGGAGACCTGTTTCGCGTGCTTGACCGATGAATTTTTTCAATGCAAATGTATAAGGAATGTCCGGATGTATAGGTAGCCGTAAATGGAACCCTACGCTGCACAGTGAATCGGATGCCAGTTTCAGTTTGGGTTGCCTCATTCTCTCCTGAATAAACTCGAATTGAATCCATCTGTGAGATTCTAGAATATAGACATAGCTATCGTTTAGGGTGCTTAAATGATGATCCAATGTACTCTGATTGACAAAAATCATGCGATCAATGAAAGCACGTGGAAGCGAGTCAATTTTCAAAATACTTTCAACCTGAGCTGTAGAAGTCATGATGCTTATGTTATTTGCCACAAACGATTCAATGTCCACAATCTGGGGCATATTAAAGCCAATGGTAATTGCTGTTGTAACAACGCTTCCAAAAATGCTTATCGTCAGCAAACTGTAGAGTAACGTGGAAATCATCATGATCTTTTCAGGTAGGCTCATGCGTTGAACTACTCTATTATTTACTGCCAGTCCCCAGGAAAGTTCAAATGCTTCGAAAATAATTA
The DNA here is from genome assembly GCA_951394115.2 of Drosophila phalerata. Classification (NCBI taxonomy): domain Eukaryota; kingdom Metazoa; phylum Arthropoda; class Insecta; order Diptera; family Drosophilidae; genus Drosophila; species Drosophila phalerata. The sequence goes on from OX596005.2 coordinate 24,932,859, forward strand.
GGCACAGGGACATGCGCGGATTAGTTAATCGCTTGATCACAGCATTTACCATAAAGTAAAAAATAAAAAACGATGTCATAGAAAAATTTCCAAAAAGACGTGATACATAATATCGAAGAGGCACTTGACGTTTATAAGGAACGACCAGACAAAATTTTGTTGATATCACCAACGGACTATAAATGCTCAAATTATTATTCGATACCAGATTCGCACCGATATCAATGTGTTTCTCGCCTAAACGGCACTGTGTGCTATCGGGGCAATAATCTTCACTTGATATCTGTAGAATTTTCATGGTTCCGTTGGCAAAGCGCAGAAATTCGCATATCATTATGCCAGTTTGGCCACCAAGGCTAATATTACCTCCGGTTAAGTCATGCTGATATGTAGAATTATACTAAAAAAAAGAGTGATTTACAATTAAAGGAATTTAGACAGCTATTTAAAACAGAACTTACCACAAATGCATATGGTGGACTCTGAAAAATAGCAATTAATGCTTGATACTCATCCATATATCCGATTTTGGCATACTTTAAAGTGTATATGTGCCTTTCTGTAATTCGAAATATAAGCATGGTCGATCTGACCACGTAAGACCATAGTTCATAGTCATTGTTGCGTTTGAAAATCAGTATTGAATTATGCAATTTAATTTTCGAGCACCAGTTAAAAAAGGATTCTTTTAAATCAGTTGTTGGTGATAAGCCATCTTTTGACTTGTATACAAACAGTACGGGGAGTAGATTTATTTCACACAATGTCTTCTGAACCACTCTGAGCATAGGATCATGTATGCCACTGAAGATAGCCACCGCTAAATTGCGAATTCCAATAAAATCATGAAATACACCTGTTTCGGGGCCTGCAACAATCAGCGGACGCCCAAAAGTCTCCATTATGCGATGCTCAATTGAAGGGGCAATTTTAGATCCTTTTCCGACATTCAAATCTCCAACGAATGTGATAAAGTTTTTGTAGTGCATGAAATCATCATATTTCACTATAAATCGAAGAATATATTCATGCTCGGTATTGTTTTCCACTACGGGCTTAAGCTGGCCAATAACCGTGGCCAGATTGCAGAGGCACCAAAGATGAAGGCTAACACACCTCATGGTCACAGTTGCTCAACTATTAACCTGGCCATACAGGTTACCTGGTTTTAAGCACTGAATTCCTTGTTTGCACAGTTATTAGATGACATTAATGTGGAAGTCCAACTTATCCCCAGCGTGGCATCAAATATTGTAAGCCATAAAATGTTATTGCTCATTTATTCAGAATGTGACGTACATGTTTTACAAACTGACCTTGTCGACGAGACCTTACGTTTAAAGCCCTCACATTTATCTTAATGGTTTTGCTTACAGTACATTTGTACATTTAACCAAAATTTTAACTTGTAAAGTTGCTACGTCAAAGGATTTAACAACTTCAACTTCATATGGAATATCAGGTGGAATATTACTTAGATCATGGTTGGGCCTCTTAATTCATTCAGCATTCAAATTCAAATAATTATTACCCTTGATCTGGGTCTTCGATTTCAAAACCAAGTAAGGGGGGACCCTTTGGAGTTTTCATAAATAAAAATTTTAAATCTCAAGCTTTCAGTTTTAATCAACACTTTATATTTGATTCTGAGATATAATTATTAATTATTATTTAATATGCTTAATGCCAAAAGCTGTACACTTAATTTTGTAATTTAAATCAGCAATTAACAAATGACTGGATTAATAATTAATGGATAATAATATAGAAATAAAAATTTAAAAAACCAACGGATGTATGCTGCAAAAGATATTAATCGAGTAATATGTACAATTAAGTTGTGCTAACAACTTCAAATCAAAAATGTTAGTTAATAATGTGTTTATATAAAATACATGTGTATGTATTAACAGATTTTTCAGTGGAAAATTCGATGGACTATCTCGGTCGTTTACCGCTTTCCCAAACCGCGAATCATAGATTCGAAATATTAAATTACGCACGGAATATTGGTATACTTGTAGGAGTGGAAGTTCAAACAAATCGCACAATTTCAGGCTTTAAATGTTTTGTGATACGGTGGTATTAAAGTCGCGATAACTTGCAGAACATGAACATTCAGTTGAACTTGCTTTGGGCAAATATATGACTGCATTGCGAGTATGTGGAGCCATCGGTTAAGCTCGACGAGGACCCAGACCTTAGAGACCTTATGGGCGTGACATGGTGCGTGCCAATGTGGCAAGCGCACAGACAACTTTAAACGCTGTTGACGGAAGTATCCGGTTGTCCGGGCCATGATTGATGGGTATTTTAGTGCAACAGTTGAGTTTAAAGCTCCATTAAACGAAATGTTTACCCAAAGTGCATACACAATCATTTACGGGAATTTGGGGTTTTAAAAAAAAAGCGAATACCCAGTAAAAATTCGAAGGCAGCGAGCAAATGCAATTGTTGGCGAAGGTCAAGTTCAGCATTTAGCATTTAGCATTTCTCATTTAGCATACGAGCACGAGTTGCAGCAAATGACAGAAGTGACGACCGCGGCATTAAATGAGCAGTCCTTAGCATTACGTTACGTAGTGTTACGTTAACATAGGACGTAAGGCGCGCTCTCACATTCTCTCTCTCTCTCTCACTATCTTTCTTGCTCTCTTTTTGCTGTGGTATAAAATGGCAGTGGCTGTGTCAGTGACAGTCAGTTTGCTGCAGACAACGCGACGATTCGGAACAGTTGCCGAGCAGCTTTTGAGCAGCTCCTTTTATCCTTGTCGCTCGTTCGCACTCGTTGTTCGTTGCTCGCTTTCGATTTCGTTTGCTCGTTCGCTTAACGGTTATTCGTGCATTCTTGGGAACTGCTTTTTAACAGTGCCGTTGAAATGCCGTCGCTGCGTTTCGCATAATTTACAGAGTTACAAAAAAAAACATAAATTTAAAACTTAACATATCAGATATCAAACAACAACAACAATTTGAACATGTTTTGGATTTTACGTCGCACAGGCGCTGCCAATTTTTTCAATTCCTTGAACAACAATTGCAGCTTCAGCAAAAGCAATGGAAATGGAGGCGCCGGCGGCAATGGCAACCACAGCAACAATACCCAGGGTAAGTTGGACCCTCCAGGTGGCAATTATATTATTATATTTCGACACAAGACGATAATTGATTAGGTTGCCTAATTAGTGAAACATGACTCAGCACAAATATGCTCAAATTGACGTTGAACTTCTCTAATCACAGAGAACATGAAACATAAAACTTGAATTGACCGTTGTGCTCGAGAATCCATATGAATAAAATATGTTGTTTGTTTGAATACTCAATTTTCCATGTAAAGTTATAAATGATTTTCACATACTAGGATTATTTTCATAAACTTGCAGATGTCAAAAAAATATACCTTGTAGACTGTTATCAAAATCAGATAATTAAATTTCCCATAATGGGTCGTAGTATTATATAATATATAACAATATATTGTATATAAACACTCACATACTCAAGTACACACTTATGCGAATTGTTTGCACAAAATCCTCTCCATATGGTGAGCTGTCGATGCCCGATGGAAAAATGCTAGGATGCTGAAGTAAAGCAAATACAAGTAACCTATCTTCATAATAAGCTCGTCCTTATGCCTGTTGTTGCGTATGTGTGTGTGCCTACGTGTGTATGTGCCTGGGTGTCAATGTGTCCATGTGTGAGCGTCTTAAACGTGCCACGGATGCGACTGTCGACTGTCTACTGTCGAAAAAAACACTTAAGGCGTTGTCCCAAGATGCCTTTGTCTAAGCGCTAAGACTCGCGCCAGTTTCAACGCCAGGAAATCGTGATAAAGTGAAAAGCAAAAGGATGCCCAAAGCGGAAGCTCCAGATAACAGAAGTATGGTAGTTGTTGTTGGTAACAATTGGTATTCATACACATGTCTCCGCATAGAAATGAATTTCAGTTCGACAGACAAACGACCAAAATTATATATTTAATTAACAAATGGTTTTGTTTATTGAGTGACAGCTTGCAGGTCCAAATTTAATGGAAACCGATAATTAAAGGAAAATTTTCAGAATATTTGAATTTTTCAATCAAGTTGCATTACAATTTTTTAGCTGTTGGCTATTTGCAACATTATATATTTTGTACTTAAAAAGGAAAACGATTAAAAAAGTATATTGAATTACTAATTAGTTTGCTTAAAAAACAAAAGCGAATTGCTAATTTATTCAGTTCGTAATGGAATTAATCCATAAAATTGTTTCCCCTTTCTCTCTCATACAATATATCGAAAAAAAAACATATTTAAATTATGCAAATATGTGTTCTACGCCAAAACAAAAAAAAAACTGAACCATTTTTGTGTTTTCAATTAGTAAAAATCATTTTTTAACGTTGAATATTTAATAAGATTGTTGTTTGGATTTCATTTGGTGAGCACATGTTCACTGATTAAACCAATATTTTATTGCAAGTCCTCTTAGCCATTTACACACACACACAGGCAGACAGATACAGTCTTGCATAATTTATTATGCAAATGCAACATATGTCAGCGGCATTAACCGATAATTATGACAGCCATTTGTCAACGATAATTATATGGGAAGAACAAATTAACACACAATTATGCATGTGTGTATCTGTGTGTTTGATTGTGTATATATATATATGATGGCAATTAGTTTTGACTCACTTAAAAAGTGCAAACATTTAAAGGCTATTCAACTTTTGTGCTTTTATTATTAGTTACTAACGCGAAAAACTTTAGTTGTAGACAGAAGAGAAAGCATGCAGTGTAACTATAATAATAAATTCAATTTTGGCGCATTCCGATTTGGCACGCTATTGTTGGAAAATTGGCCAATATTCTGCTATATGGCATGGCAAATTATTGCGCGTTTATCTGACGTATTAATAAGCCCGCCCGATGCGTCGACCAGACTGCCTGCTGTTGGCCATGATTTATGTTTATGTAACCCAACAAGTTGTCAGCCGGCGGCGCATCATTTGTAATAATTTGTGTTCGTAATCCGAAAGTACATTGCGAAAAACTTTATCTTAGAATTTTTTTTCGGATCATGAGTCGAAAGAAACTAAACTAAATATTCCAAGCTTCAGGGTAAGTTGTGTACTTGGTGTGCTCTTTATTCTTTTTTACTTTTGGAATCATAAATTTCAATCTCTGCATAGAAAAGGGCAGAAGCCATATCCACACCCACAGCACAACACATCATACACACCCACACATCATATATGTATAGTTAAATGCCTGGGCGCAGAATTTCTTGTTGCATACTTTTTGGCGCGCTGCACACACATTTTAGCAATAAAATTGAGTTTTATTTTGCTTCACGGACTGGCGCGCCCCTTCACAACTACACATACAATTTTTTTTGCATTCTCCCGCAGCTTATAGAATGTGACATTTGTGTGTGTGTGTTTGTGTGTGTGTGTGTTAGAGTGGTTGGGTGCTAACACGCTTTGTTTTTAATATTCATGCTCGCCTTTATTTGCCTCGCTTTGCTTTGGCTGCAACATCAGAGCGTAGCACAAACAAACAAAGTGAATAACCTTTGGCCTTTTCATTTTATCTATGTACAATGTACGCATACAATGTCGTGATTAACTTGCTAATCAAACAATGTCTGCATGTGTGTTCATTGAGTTCTCGTTTAATCTAATGTTCTCCGATAAATTCATGAGTTCGCAGTGGAATTTAGTGACGAGTATTCCACGAATTACAAAGTAACACACGATTGAATGAATCTTAATCAATTTTTCTAAATGCCATTAACAGTTTGTGAGCCATTCGATATTCCAAGTCTACCTTTTCATTTGGTAATGAAAGCTTGAAAGTAAACTTGGCCAAATAAATTGCGGTAATGGGCAAACATAATGCCATAAATTTGGATCGTAAATAAAGCCTTTATAGAATTTTATAGGCAGCGACTATTTGTTGTAATCCCTAACACACACACACACACTTACATACTGACAATGGGCACAATAAATCTCATTTTATCACTTCACGGCTCAAGGACTTTCTGCAAAACTTTTGTATTGCACGGACGTAAGATAAAACCTGAGCATCAAAACAAAAGCTGAAGGCAACACAAAGACAGCCATAAATTGTCAGCTGCAGTGGAAAAACATTTTTTAATTTCGATGTTGCAAAAAGTTTTCTAAAGAAAACACACACACACACTCACACAGACATTGTGATATGTCTGCGACATTGAGAGAGAAGAGGTAAATGTGTGAGGCAGTAAATTAAAGCTGTGGCAATTATGACCCAAAATGTTTCACCAAAATTGATGGCACTAATGAAATTCCTCTTGGTATTGTTATTCACACAGACAAATACGTAAAACGACCGCCCCGCAAGGCGTATGGAAGGCTCAGTGCCGAGGCCGATGATGCCGTGTCACTGGGCCATAAAATCGATGATCCATTCGATGAGCTAGACGATTTTGAAATGATGGCACCTGGTGCCAGCAACAGCAACGGCAATGGTAACCACAACCACAACAGCAACACGAACACGAACTCGAACACCAACGGCAACAGGAACAGCAACAGCAACAACCGTAACAACCATAACACCAACAACAACGGCAATGGCAATGGCAATGACGAGGCCAATGGCAATGAGAAGAGCCTAGAGCTGTTGCCATGTACGAACGATGATTGCCAGGGTAACTTTGTGGTGGAGAACGCATTATGTGAGCTGGGACTGTGCCATGCTAAAGCCAAATCATCAAAGGAGCTGTCAGCGAGCAACATGTCCACATCCAAGCAGATTAACGAGAGCACAATAAGTCGCTTACACGCATTGGCCATGGCTGACGATGACGATGACTATGGTGAGTAGCAAAATTGTTTCACCTGACACTGGATAAGACATTATGCAAAATGGAGTTCATGAGCATGTTCAAATTTCAGATGAATCGCTTACCTGTAATGTGTGTGATCGGTCCTTTCATTGCCATCGGCAGTTGGCTTCACATCAGCAAAAGAAGCGACATTTTGGGTAATGAAATGAAGTAGGCTTCCCCTTTTCCCCTCCCTCAATCTAACTTCCGATTGTTGTTGTAACACACACACACACAGCTGCAGTGGCTGCGATAGTTTGTTTCCCTCGCTGATGCTGCTGGAACATCACAAGGAGGAGTTTGAACACTGGAGCGATGAGGAGATTGGCAGGCGAGTTTGTTGCCGTCGTAATCGATGTGACGACGACTACTTCACGGACACGGACTCTTACATAAGCGATGCGGAGAGCGAGGACCTCGAAAGGTTGTTGTAAACCTGCAACAGCTGCACCTGAACAGCAGCACAGCTGTGGCTGTCAAGGGAAAGCGTGTGATGATGGTAAGTATAAATAACAAAATTTCATCACCCTCACAATTTGCACTGTACCTTTAAACTCAGCTTAAATCACCGAAAATTTAACAATAACAAATTGAAAATATATATTGAATGAATTTCCATTGTGTTGCAGCCAAAGGCAAAGCCTTTGAAAGCTGGCATATTTGTGGCAAAGTGCGGCGTCAATTGTAAGGACTTATGCAGACTGGATAACGACGTACCGGAAATAGCCGAGAGTATCGGCTACCGAGTGAATGTGGCCATAATGAAAATAGATTAAACCGGTTGACAAAAGCAGGTCCGCATAACAATGAAAAATGAATCGCAAACAGCTGCTGCAAAGTCAAGTTGACCTTTCTTCGACCCAGTATTGAATTGTATAAATGGGAAACCAAGCATATTGTACTTTTAGAGTTTAACTGCAGACCTTAAGCAATGGTCTTAAAACAAAATAACAAATACAAACACATAGCATATATACAAATAACTTGTATTTGTTTTTGTGTACATATATATTTATAACAAGTATTTGTGTAAAAAGAGCTATAACGAGAACCGCAAAATGAATTCATATCATACAATGCATATGTGTCAACCAAAGTGAAACTATTATATTTATGTACGAATCTAAATGTGCATGTGACTAAGAATACATGTATTTTTAAGTACTCAAATAAATATGTGTAAATCTTTCAATGATTCCTCTCGATTTGTCTTAATATTTCGGCCAGACATTTATTCACATTTTCACTGTATTTTTTACATTATTGTGCTGCAAAATTCACGCCTAAATAAATAGAAATGAACGAGACACAATCAACAAGAGAAAGAACAGTACATAAAATATATAAAATCCCTAAGGACATTTGCTAAATTATTCAACGGGGCGAGCTAACTGTCCCCGTCATTAAAACTTGATTGACTTCATAAACTTGTCAGAGGAGCAAATCAACGTTGAGCACTGGGAAAACTTTTCGCTCCTTGAGGCTATTTTTCAATGTGAACAAACGCAAATGCAAATTTCTATCCGCTTCTAAATTATTTGCCAGAATCGACTTCAGAAATGCGTCAGGTAAGTCAATTTGCCAACTAAGGTAAGTTCATTGTGCTTTTATGGGTAACGTCGAGTCATTTCCACAAAATTATTCATGATATTTAAGTATGCAACCATATTAATAGAAGGGGAAGGCATTTGAGTAGAACAAAAATTATACAAATTGACATTAATTGACAAAGGTTTAATTACAAATAAAGTAAAAATATTGGCTATCCACAAAGCCTAAGGAAATATTGCCAATATCTATAAAACAAGCTTAAAGTCACTGTCCAAATAGTAAAACGAAAGTTTTCACTCTCTATATCCTGTTGGTTTTAGCAGATGCAGGCAAAAATAAATAACCGGAAACATAGATTGAGATGGAGGAATAAATGTTTGTTTAAGTTTTTAACTTTATTTTTATAAATGTGTAAACATATTTTGGTGTAAGTAAACATCCGGTTTCATAAGCAAGATGAATTTAAAATGACAGCGATGCAAGCTGTTACAGGGATTAGGCAAAGCTGCCAGGACGAAAAGGACCAGGACTGGCATATTCATTTCACGTAATTCATACCCTGATTGCACAAAGGGACTGGGTGACATGTTTTTGATTGATGTGTGTAATACCAGCAAAGTCCCTTTCGGTTGATATGCAAAACGGGCGCTGTATGAGCTGGCTCCAAATTCCGAACAGACGGATCCAACCAAGTGTCCTGCTGCGGACAGCTCATTTGACAATTTGATAGATGCAGGCGCATAAAACCTTATGCGATTTACTCGTGCTCTCGTAACGGACACACAACAACATTGAGTGACAAACTGGCCAGAGAGGACAGAGCGACAGACAGAGCACTGAACATTAAATTTCGTTTTGATTTTATTATGGCACTCGTAAACGCAGACATTTTATGCGTACATCATACGCACTGTTGGCCAGCCGGGCATTTACATAAAAGTAAAAGCACAGCCAATAGGCAACGGGACAGTCAATTGTTTATGTGTGTCCCTCCGCATTAAAAGCAGCAATTCAAAAGCCAATTTACATATTTGGCATTAAAATTGTCCATTGTGTTGGTCAACATATGCTTGACTGAAGTCTTCTACGGACAGCTGTTCAAATGCTGAAAACAATTTACTTGTTATGTTGGAAAATATTTTAATTGTTGATTTTCATTCTTGAATAATATGTCGCAGTTATTATAGACTCACGGACAAGGCCAAGACGAGACAAGGTTGACAGTTTGTGGCCGATTTCTGAGCTGCCCATTGTGGCAGGATCTTACGAAAAATATATATATTAAAAGCGCTGAAAAGAAAATGAAATGAAAGGAAAATGTTGCATTATTAAAATGCAGGTAAGTGATGAAAATGCAGGAGGCTCAAATGGTATTAAGCCGCTGACATGCTGCAAGGTGGATGCTGCATGTTGCATGCCAATCACGCCAATTTGTCAGAACGAAGCACGGCCAAATTGAGTTTTCTTATTTGCTGGCAGAACGAGCACAGACTAAGCCCTGTTTCGTGACCGACGAACGGTGCTGCAGCTATTTGCCATTAGCTAATTAAGCCCATGGCATCACAGAATTCTCTTTTTCACACAAAAAAAAAATAATAACCATAGACAGAAGCCTCGACAAGCACCAGCAAAAAACTGCTCTAAAAGATGCAAAATATTTCACACTTTACACTTAACACTTGACAACATGAAAGGAAAAAGCTTGAAAGCTATTTTCAAACCACTAAAGTTTTATAAAAAATTCATTGTCGAGCAATTTAATAAGCTGTAATATACTATAAATATAGCCTACTCTTAAGTTAATGCATAGTTGTTGGCATAGTTTACACTTTGTACTTGAATGAAATAACAAAGGGTTTGAATTTGCCATACAAGGGCGAAAGGTTAATAGTATCAGCTTTTGTGAGTTAAATCTAATTTAATCTGTGCCTTAGAATTCAATAAATTTTAGTGTAATGAAAACGTAAATAAATTTCTTTCTCTCTGCGTTGTAAACAACACCCCAATTTCTCTGGATATTTAATTAATGTTTTAATTAAATTTCGAGCACTGTAGGACTTAATGAGTTAATTAAAAAGCTGCTGACGAATCTCGACAATTTGTCTGTGCAAACCACAGTCTACTTTTAATATTTTTAATAATGTTAATGAGTATATTATATGCATATATTAAATTAGCAACTGAGTCGACAATTCCCAATTGAATAAATTGAAGAAAATTGTCTGAATTTAAACTGAGGTACCTGGCAGGTTGTCAGTAAGTGTTCTAGTTTTTTCTCTCTGTTCTTTCCTTTATTGACATAGACAATCTGATAAAAAAAAATTCCAGATTTACTTGCACAGCAACTGACAAGCTGTTTTCTGTACCGAATATCTACGATTTCATGTGGGTAAACAGTTTATATACCCATTAATTAGCACAAAAGTGAGTTTATCACATACACATATGATACAAAAGTGAATCTAAATTAATTAAAATTAATATTTAATTATCTGGATGTTTATTGTTTAGTTTAAGTAGTTTCATTTATGAATGGTAATGTACCTGTAGCAGAAACAGGGTATCTCTGAACTTATTTACATTTTCTGTCATTCATGACTGACAAATGCAGACGTGCTTCAAAGTTTAGACACATGGAGAACAACTTAACCCAATCCATTACAGGCAAAAGTTAGTCAACGTTCATTGATGAACTCAACACACATACTCATACACATACACACAATCACACACACTCAAGTGAGGAGTTGTGCGTGCCTCGACGTAGTTCTCGGATAATTGAAAACAAGGTAGCAAACCAGCTGCAAAAAGTCGGTCAGGCAGTCGCTTTTACAGCTGATGAAATAGTTGATAACGATAAAGTTAACTTTACAGCTTACATTTTCATACGTATTTTCATTTAACAGTTTCTCTTGTCTACTTTACAAACTATAGTTTACGCTTGAGAAAGCACTTTCTTATTACGTTTCTTTGTTCACGCTCTTATCAATAATAAAGTTGAAGTGCAATTCTTGTCACCGCTGGATCTGTTCCTTTTTCCTTAACTAAGTCCTATATTTAAGTTTTAATATCGTTCTTTATCCATTTCTGTAAGTGTCAAGAAACAGAACAAGTGACTTATCAAAAAAGCTAAAGACACGAAATAAACGATAATAAATGTACTAAATCTTAACGATCCACTGATAATATTTTAGTTAAAATTCGCAGACAACGCTTTTAGAGATTTAATAGATACTTATTAGTTTTACAGGAAACCGCTTTCACGCCCTTTAGTTTTAATTGCATCATTAATAATATTAAGTATTTTATACACGGAACTTATTAATTTGACATTTACAAGCTGTTTGTCCAGCTGACAGTTGAGAGAACGAAGGACATGAAAACAGGCGAAGTGTCCAAAATGGAATGTGAAAATGTGCATTTTTCAGCTCTTTTGTTATGGTTAATTTCCATTTGCGGCAATGAGGTTAACCTTTAATCATTAAAATTACAACAGCACGTAAAACAATTATAATTCCGATGCACTTTTAAGCATTTCCGTTTAATTAATGCACATTTGTAACGGGATTATTTTGAGAAAGTTCTCAATATCATTTTCTTTTATTCATACTCTTTACTATGAAAATGTAAAATAAAATGATTGAGAACGAGTAGGTACAACAGTATTATAAATTTCAGTACATCTATCTTTAAATTAACTGAATTAAATATGAGAAAAATTAAATATTTATAAATACCTCCAGGGTATCTGCTGGTCTATTACATGGCATTCTTTATTTGCATGTTTTTGGTACGTTGTTCAGCAACCACATTACATATTTTGTCATTTTACTTTGCGTTTACCGCATGACAGCAAAGTTATTGACAAATATCAATTTGATCCATGGCAACACCAAAGAGAGTAATGTTTTGGCCACAAACAGTATCATATGATATAAGGATGGATAAGCACACAGTTGACTCTGACTGATGCTGATGGATGACAGAAGTCGAATCTCTGAGTTGACTAAAAAGATGGCAACAAGCCACAATGCCCACCAGCATTTAAATACTTATTCTGGATAAGAACATTTTTTGAAAGTGATGAGAATTTTAAATTTTCACATATTAGCTAGTAGCTACCTTTATTCGCTTTTTAATTTTACTCGACTGAGGCACCGTCATATCACACAAGTACTCTAGTCTCCCATTAGTTAGTGCAATTTAGCTCAGCATTAAGTTACTATAAATTTTCAAAGTGCGGTGCGAACATTTATGGTAACACTCTCAGACCTTTAATGTGTCCGCCTGAAAGTATGCTGTAATTATTTTAGAGAATGCCAAAGTGCAACCACAAATTAAACAAATAAATTGTAATGGAATTTTTTATTTGAGTCGTTTTTCAACATAAATGACAAAGAACCTTTGAAAATATTTCGAATCTTAATTAATACACAACTTGGCCTAGAAATCGCAAATAAACAATTCTAGAAAAAGGTTCGCTGACGGCACATTAAACATTTTGAAGGTTGCCTTTTACTAAACGAAATTTAAATTACGAATTTTTGTGGCATCCGTGCTAGTCGTATAACTTCAGTTGCTTTTTGCCATATCGCTTTTAATTCATATTAAAAAATTGTAATACTTAATATATCTCGACTCTGTTTTGGCCAACACAGCAGGCGTAAAACAACAAGCGAGCTTCTAACGAATCCTAAATACTCTTACTAGTTAAATAAGACACACTTTACTTTAGTAGTGTAGTCGGTTATAATCAAAGAGCAGCCGAACTAAACTGAAGACTAAGCATATTCGTTATTAACTCACAGATTCTGCATTGAAGAACTTTTACGAGTCTGTTGCAGCTTTATAATCTTTGCAAATGTTTCATCTTATGAATTTTGCTGTACCCTCGAGTGGGTTGAAGAGTATACAAAAGACAAGAAAAATTTCAATTTACCCGAGACGTAGCGTAGCTGCTGTGGCTTTTACATTACATTTAACTTTTCTCGCCTTATATTTTATTCAAATGTTTTTCCCACAGATAAGTTGCCGCTGCTTGAGTGTCTGACGTTTTCACTTTGCTGCCGTAAAAATGCCAAAGAAAAGAGAGGAAAATTGTATGTTCCATTACCAAACGCCCGAATACCCCGTCATTGTCCAAGGACCAACTTGACACGCTGTTTGTGCCATCGTCGGTTGCCTCGTCCTGCCGCATCCTGCCTTATCCTGCCTCGTCGCTTCTCCAATTTGAATTTTTTATGCTTCACTATTTATGGGTCAACGACGTTGCGCAGCGCATCAAATGTGCGGCGTATAATTCTCAATGACCATTAGGAGCATCTTCTAGACCCAATTTGAAATTTGCAAATACTTTTCCTTTGTCTAAGTCCTGGGCAGGTGCTAAGTCCAAGCTGCTGGTCCGCCTAATGAGCAACCAAAATGCCATCAGTAAAGGGAAACCTTTAAGTGAATTTAAAGCGAGCTCACAGAAAGTTTGGGCCTGGTTTGTGAGTGTAGAACTGTGATCATTAATTGAGTTATTAAAGCACAAAGCACATTAAATTCCATTACGCATACGACCCGTTGCATGACCAGCAAAAGTTATACAGATGAGGATGAGACTGTAGCTGACAGAAAGCCAAGCAAAGTTTTCCGTAAACGTCGTTAGTTTTAATAACATTTACACAAAAACACACACACACAAACCACAAAGTTCGCACGAGCAAGCATATTGTTGACTGTGTTTGTCACGGCATAAATTAATCCGGCCAAAACATTTGTTGTCCTCTTTCCACAATATTGCACTGGCATCACTTTCATCGGGATCTAGCACCTCTTAATTGACTTAAAGATGGAGCAAGCTGCTCATTTAATAATAATTTAAGGATGCAAGTTATACAATCGTTGTTAAAGATAAATTTTCCAAATCATTAAGAAAGCGTGAAGAAAATAAAACAAATAATTTAAGTAAATGTTTTGTACAAATTTGATGTATAAATAAACAAAGACTTAAAAATGTGTTAATTTGTCTTAGCAAAGCGTTTGCCCAATTTGTTTTTCAACTTTCTAATTGTGTACACACTCCCATTTACTTATTTCTTCAAAATATTGTACACTCTTGCCAAAGGTAATATTACTTAAGATTTGTTCAAATATTTGTCACTAATTTACCAACAATTACAATTGATATATATCAATTACACAATTCTCTTTATTGCAAATAATAATATATTGAAATAATAATGTATATACCCATTAAACTGAGAGATTTCTTAATTTTATTTATTTTGGTTAGAGCATTCTTCATTTTTGGTTAGAGTATTTGATCGCCAACACCAAAGATGTACTTCAGCAACGGCCATTTTGTGTCTTGGCCATTTGCCATTGGTTTGGTTTGCTAATTCCCATTTTCATTTGTTTTCTTGCTGTTTGTCGTGTTTGCGCTTCAATTAACAATAACCTGTTACATACGCAAATTGTACCAAGCTTTAAAGATGAAAAAATATTAAATATATACATAAATAAATAAATAAACGCGATAAATGAAAAAAAAAAATCTGTCGACGTCGCCATTGAGTTGACTCCGCAGAGCTGCGTAAGGCTTACATTTTGGGGCTTTATTTCGTTTTACATTTGGTAAAAAAAAAGACTCAAAGAAAACAGTATATGGCCCATTTGGGGGTCGGTGTTAATTTCATTGGAATTTATTTTGTTTTTTATGAAATTTGCAGGTGCTGTTTCTGGCACACACACCCATGGACAGGTTTCAATATGTGTTGCGGTTTTGTGGGAAAATATAAAAGGCATGCCAGAATTATTCGAAATATTTACCTTAAATGAGGAAAATACAATTTAAATACAGTACAACAAAAGTAGCAAGTCATACGGTATTTTATAATTTATTAAATTGCTTCAAAATACATTTCTTTACATAATTGGTATATTTAACAGTTTTCTACAGAAAATATTTAAAGTACAATATATTAAATTTTACCTCATCTAATATTATTTACTTTCTTAAGCTTAAGTAAACTAACTAATTTAGATTGTTTATGCTTCAGAACAGCCAATAATTATACTATAAGCGAATACTCATGTGTCTCTATATAGGAATTGAATTTGGGATTTCCAATTTACGTCTATTCTAGGGAATAAATTAACAATATACATGAAGCATGGAAATGTTGCTTGTGGCGAAACTTAACAATCGATTCAATATATTCAATATAAAGTGCTCTCCCTCCTTTATCTCATTCTCCTTATCCTTCTCCTTCTCAATTTGAGAATGGTATCCATATCAATGCATTGGAAATGGATTGCTGAATTCGATAGAAGCTGCATCGATGACTTGCCCATAAACGAAAATCGCAGCGATTAGCTTAAATTGCACAATATGAACAAGTGACCCTGGAGCACACACAGATACAAACACACACACACAAACACACACAGGAGAATAGTCGTAACAGACAATAAACCAATAAACGAAAGACATCGACTGTCCCATAAAGGTCAACAAAGAGGGGAATAGGGTAGTTGGGGGCATAAGAACCATGAGGACAAATGCGCAAATTAAGTAGCTTAGGGATTCACATAAGTGCCCCAAAGATGATGATGTTGTTGCTGGTGCGTCAGCTGTTGTTGTTGTTGCTGTTGTTGCTGCTGTTGCTGATGTTGCTGCTGCTGATGTTGCTGATGCTGCTGCTGTTGAGGGTGTGAATGGGAATGGGGATGAGAATGCACCTGCAGCTCCTGTTGCGGTGACGTCTCAGCCAGATTGGCATACTGTGCTGTTGCTGGATACCCAGCACTGTTCTGAGCCTGCGTCGGGTAGCTCATGTGGTCATAGTAGGCGGTGGGCGAGGCCATACAGTCAACCGGCTGGGAACTAGCACTGGAGCAGGCCGAGGATAGCGAGGCAGATGAGTTGAGAGGCGGCGAGTGGTGGGCGGTCACAACCGTCGGCACATGATGCGTTATGGGCAACATTTGATCCATGAGATACTGGTCGATTTCCTTAGGATCAATGTCGGCGGCCGCCTTGCCCGGCGTGCCCAAGTAATTTATCGCTCCATTGGCGTGTGACGCCACAGATGACGTAGTAGAAGAGGAAGCTGAAGTGGAAGCTGAAGCTGAAGTGGAAACTGAAGTCGAACCCGAAACAGCAGCGGCAACAACCGCCGAGTGTTCTGTGTAGTTACCAGGCCCCATTCCATAGCCGTAGTTAGAGTAGCTGCCACGTGTGGCACTGCTCACATAACCATAGCCATTGATGCTCTCCAGGAAGTCCATCTCCTGCACACTGCCTGCTCCCGCCTGCGCATTATAGTTGAGCTCCCCGAGTGCTATATATTCGCGACCAGCGTCGAGCAGTACGCCGTAATCATTGCTGGCGGACACGGCCACGGTCACACTGTTCGGCTCGCTCAGCTGGCGCAGCAGCAAGCTGGAGTTGGGCAGCGATGCCAACGGCTGCTTGGTGGCGCCACTGTAGGGCGTGGCAGGAGGCGTCAGCGAGGACAGTGAACTGGCCGTGGAGCACGGCGAGTCGAGCAGTCCGCGCTCCGTCTCGCTGCCCAGGGAGAGACCCTGCTCCAATAAGCTGGCTGCGCAGGCGCTGTTCAAGGACTTCATGAATGCCTCATTGCTGAACACATCCGGACTGGAGCTGCTGGCGTTGCACAGATTCCCATTGGAGCTGCTTGCAACATTGTTGTTGTTGCTGTTGTTGTTGCTGTTGTTGTTGGCCTTCGCCGATCGCCGTTGACCATTGGAGGAGGAGGAGGAAGAGTTGACATTGCTGCGTCTTTGGCCTGTGTTGCCTGTGTTTATTGTTGCTGTTGCATCTGTTGATGTTGCAGCTACGGCTGCTGCTGCTGCCTCCGATTGTTGCATGATGCGCGCCTTTTTGCGTCTAGGCTGGTACTTGTAGTCGGGATGCTCCTGTTTATGCGTCATGCGCAACTTTTCCGCAAATTCCATAAACGGCTTCTTATCACTATCCTTCAGATTTCTGCGAAGCAAAAGAAAATACAAAATGAAGACGCAAGAACGCTTTAATTTATTGTCTGTGCCAGTCAAATGTTCAGTTATTTATTGGTTTACAAATTGCCTCAAGTCATCGGCAACCAACTGACAAGCGGTGCGGTATTCTAATTAAACTGAGGCGGATGCTTCGCATCTTCTTATCAGCTCATTCTCAAGACTCAAGCTCTTATCTCTAGATGTTCATGCGCTGAACTGTGAATTTTTAATTTCAGAACTCACAATATTTTATTACAAACAATATGAAGATGTCGCCGCAACGGCGACTTAAACTTCTTGTTAATATATTCTTCTCTTAAGTTGAGGATGAAATGCGCAGTGAAAACTGCAGAGTTTCTTTTAGACATGACAGCAAAGTATGAAATCATTTTGAAAATGTTACTATTCAAATATCCATGTTTAACTATTTAAAGTTGTCAAAACAAAAAGTTCTGTGAAATATACTAGACATAAAATATTAGTATAGCATGCAATATTTAAGAGTATATACTCTTAAATGTTTAAGACAGAAAGTTCTGTGAAATATACATTAAATAATGGTATAATTTGCAATAGATAGAGTATATACTCTTAAATTTTTAAGATTTCTGTGTACCACAATCTTTAATTAAGGATTCTGACTGTCCATTTCTATGGCAGCTATCTCAAATAAAAGTCAATACTTAACCAAACTTAGTCGGAATACCTAAGACCATGGCTTAAAATAAAATTTGTGTATATTTTGCAATAAGTTCCAGTTTTTTTTTTATACTTAAACCCAAAACGTACTTAAAGTATCCCGGAAAATCTCATTTTAATATTTCCCAACTTTGCGAAAACCAAGCTTGTAATACGATTTTTTGCCGTAGTTTTGAATATTCCGAACTTAGACAGCTTTTAAAATCGTTTGCACTTGAATATCCCATGATAAAGTACGGACAACTTTATTTTTTTTTTTCGAGTGTAGATGATTAGTATTCATATTTGTGATTCTAAATAAATGTACGCTTAACTACAATCGTGTACTCACTTCCACAGCTTTCCCAATGACTTGCTCAGCTCGGAGTTCTGCAGGTGAGGATATTGCTTTGACATGACCCGACGAGCTGCCTGTGCCCAGACCATAAATGCATTCATTGGCCGCTTGATGTGCTCCTTTTTGCGATCGGAGGGCGCTCTGGAAACACAACGAAATGAAATATTTAAAGGACTTTTTCCATAAACTGCTGCTAGTCCGTTGCGTTGACCACTTTTCACTTGACATTAATTACGAAAAGGCGTTAGAACACTTTGCTGCTGCTGTTACCAGCCGCTGGCAATGTGAAATTCGCGAATTATGTCAAACTGAAAATTGCAATTAAAACTTTTATTTGTCAGGGGGAAAAATACCGGCAACTTTGCCGAAGGCTAAAAAAGTTCAAGATTGCAGACAAAACTTTTTATAAAAAAAATTAAACAAAAGCAAGAAAAAAACATCAAAAGAAACAAGAAGATATCAAGTGGATCCTTTTCTGGACTCCAAAACGATTTAACACAAATCTGAAAATATTTGTTAAACATTAATTTCAACAGGATATGTAAAATTGCTCGTAAGAATGCATTTCAATGTATTTTTTGCTATTTGTACACAAGAAATAACAATTAAATGAATCCTAAACCGATATAAAACATATCAACTACAAAAAGCACAAAGAAAACTGCTCAATTGCAATTATATTCAATTACTAAAAAAGTTTTGATATGCATTTAATAATTTATAACTAGGAAAATCAGAATATTAGAATCTCATGTCTCATGTCTCATTGCTGACACTACAGCAGAAAAATGACAGTATGCTCTTTATTTCTCATACCTTCCCCCTTTAGTTCTTCAGAAATTCAAATAAATAGACAAGGCACATGATAACTTCATGCCCCATGAGTCTACAAAATATTCTCTGTTTCTAAAGGCAATCAAACATTGGCACACATACAAACAAGGACACAATATTTTATTGTGATACTCTTTTCTCACGCAATTGTGTATCCCATAAAGGGGCTCATTATGATTACTATAATTTATATATACATATATATATAAATATTTATATCTATAGCTATCAATACTCGTATTTTTCTAGAAAATTAATTTTAAAGATAACCAATAAATTCTCAATATAATTCTTCAATTTATTATATTTTTCGTTTATTTTTCACTCTGAAGGGTATCTAGTCGTCGTGTATTCCGAAGTGCATTGCCTATGTTGTGATTTAGCATGTTAGCAAAAAAAAAAAAAACACTCAGACACAAATTCAATCAAAGACAAGGGCGTGGCAAGTGGGCGTTAGATAAAGGTTTCTTCCATTCGGATTACTTTTATACATCTACTCGTTTCTTGTACGAGTATATTGAATTATTTATCCTAAATAAACATGAACTGGTAACAGATTTCCTAGCTACGGCAATGAATTTCGATTGAAGTAAAAGTAAAATGGTGTCAAAATAAGTGGATGTGTGTGTTAGTGTGTGTGTGTATGCTTGGTTGTGTGGCCTTTCAGGTGGCAATGAATACCCAAGAATATCTATTGTCTGTCTCAATTGGCTTCTATCCAAGCAATTTAATATGAAAACAATACTTGGCATAAAATCTGTGTTAGGAAATAACAAAATAAAGTCAAATTAAATTAATGTACATTTCCTTTTTTTATGCTGACTGTTTTCATTAGGAGTTTAATGTTATAACGAGTTAATAAATACAATTAAATTTGCTGGAATTAAATAATTTCTTTCATATTGAATAACAAGTTCCTTTTAAGTTTAGCTTGAATGTTGTAATACTATAGTTTAAAAAAGTTACTTGTTCTTAGTATGCTTATCTAAGGAATTTAAGTAGTTACAAGCAAATAATTCTCTAACTAGAAACAATAGAATGAAAATACTCGTTAAAGTTTTCGAGACACGAAACGAGAGTAGCCAAGTCTCTTGTGACTGGTATGTGGCATTTTAAGGAGATATGTATTTAAACATGTATAAGAAGCAGAAGCCATTAAGCGGAAATTTAAAGGATTATCTCGTTAATCGAGCATAAAATAGTGTAGGATTCATGTTCATTCATTCAACTCATTTGGCAATTAAGCAGCAGCAAAACTTGAATCCTTTAATTCCACTTAAGTTCTAACAACTAATTAATATTTATCAGTTGTTTATTTCGATTTGTCTTTATGGTTAATTCTCTTTATAGTTTATTTCTTCCCCCCTTTGAGGGAAATGTATATTTGTGTATTTCCCCTTCGCCTGCGCCTAATTACAACTCGAGCTCGAGTTTGAGCTTATTAAGCGATTAAAAACCGCGACCACAGTGTAAATGGCGGATCGTCAACGGACATTGGACAACGGACATCGGACAAGGGACAACGGACATTAAGTTGGTGCGTCGCAAGCTGCTTATCTGTCGGTTGGTATCGTCGCTTCGTGGGGCAGGTTCCCAATCCAACGTCAAACATGACGCACAACAAGTGCATATATGCATGTCTGTATGTGTGTGTGTGTGTGTGTGTGTGTGTGTAGTTGTATGTGTTTGTTGCCTGCTCTCACGCTTGACAGCACGCTAATCAGAATCAAGTGATGTTCGCTTGCAGCATTCTGTATACAGAGCGGTAAGAAGCAGGAGCAGTAAGAGGGGGAAGAGGGGCAAGAGAGGGAAGAGGAGGAACAGGGGCAGTGAGGCAACCCCCAATGGCAGTTGCAAGCACTTGGCAACTCGAGCACGTCTTCATTACTTGTTGTTGCTGTTGTTGCAGTCTTCATTGTTGTTGCTGTTGTTGTTGCATTGAGAGATGCGCAAATCTCATTAAGTGATATCTTCAAGTGGCCGTTAGCTACGATTTGTACGAGTATATGAAAAATGAGAATGTGTTTCTTTTTTTTTTTTGTATTTTTTGCATATGCCAAAGTGGTTGTGGCAGTTGTTGTTGTTGTTGTTGCTGTTGCACATCAGTTTTATCAGCAATGGGCCATTTGGCGCTTTTGTTATTAAAATACGGACACAACAAATTTGAATTTGTAAAGGCAATCACTTTGCTTGGCTGCCATCCCAAATATTTACAGTCTCAGCCACAAGTTCCCCTTCCTCCGTACTGCCACCTAAAGGGCAGTAAACACAAATTTCCATTTCCATTTTCAATTCTCAATTTGTAAGCGCATGTAAAGTTGACTACAAATGCATCCAATTAGCAGCGGCAACGTCTCAATGATTTTCACAAGTTCATTTCACAAATATGAAATGTATCTTACAGATGCGCGTGTAAACAAATTACAGTCACAAGTTGCGGTTGCAGTCGCGTGTTTGCTTAGACAAAATTTCCCACGCAGCCGATTTTTATGACTTTACGACACTTTTTCATTTGAATGCTGGAATATTTCTCACTTTTTTAAATATTTTTCTTTTTTGAGCGCTTTTGCGCCACATTCAAGTGCTCAACGGATGCTCTGCTCTTTCCCCCCTTTTCAAACTTGCCGCATTGTCTATTTGCTTTGTGTGCTGCTCTTTTTTTTCGCTCGAAAACGAAAACCGTCTAACAAAAAGGAGAAGAAGAAGAAGTTGGTCAAACATGGCGAGTCACTGATAAGCCGATAAGAAAACAGTTGCTCATCTGCTACCGTGAGAGTTGCATGCGGGATGTGCACTCTGAATTTGCTCAGCTTTTGTTGTGACAACAACCACAACAACCACAATAACAACAATTTAACAGCCGCTGTCAAGGCCTTTGTTGTTGGCGCTCCTTATTGACATTGAATGATATTCCAAGAAGATTGTTGACGTTTTTTGAGGCAGGTTGAGGAAGTTTGACTCGAAATTCATTTGAAACTTAAAACAATGGTAAAACTAAAATACAATTTCCAACTGGAAAATTTCATTTCATTTCAATCTAGAATATCTTTGAAGATAAGAAAAAAAAAAGCAATTTTAAACTGGAATTATAATACTTGGTGAATTTAGTGAGATTTTCAATTGAAAAAACTTGTTTATCTGATGAAAATCTGCTGAAGCTGACCTTGAATCATTCCTTTCCATATCATTGAGTCAGAAGCCAATATTCTTAGATTTAATTCCAGCAGCTTTTACTTTTCATACACTCGAAACTAAGCCCCACTCAGACCCCCTCTCCAAAGGCTCTTCATACGCACTTCATGGACCGCTTTTTTTTCGCTTTTTCGCCGTTTCTGATTTTATTTTACCCTGTGTCAGGGGTGTATTAAGTTTGTGGAAATTTATGTTACAGCAGAGAATGGCAGACAATGTTAAATATAAATATATATTCTTAATCAGCCTCAATATTTTCATGTCTGACTCTATGTACGTTATGAACGAACAGATCTTAAAGAGGCTGAGAGCCAGGAGCATTAAAATTGGTATACATACTCTGTATTATACACCGATATAACTTAAATTTATTTAAACTTCTTAGTATTTTCTAATTATTAAAAAACTGTTAACAAGTCTAGTTTTGAAAGCATTTGCATGCCGAAAAGTATTTCCCATTAAATTGTGTGACGAACGATATTAAATTTACTCTAATAATTACGAATATTCTTTCCACAAAAAAATTTAAAAAGTATAAAGAATCGGGACTATTTTACAGAATGTGCCTTAGCCAAACTTTTGTTTTTAGAATCATTCATATATTGGATTTAAAATTTGTAGTCACAAAATTAATTATCTGAAGTTTTATGATTTTGAGGTGATTTCGTCACTAGCGCGGACTGCTGTCCACAATCATTTATTATGATAAAACCAAGAATATATTTTCCAACTGAGAAAAAAGCTTTGCTTAAACAATTCTCAAAGTGTTTAGATATGCTGGGTATCTTGGAGTCGAGCACGCTCAACTAAAGCTCTCTTACTTGTTTTCAATTTCCAAGTCAATTTATTTTTACAGCCGCTGCCGCACTCGACTCGACTCGACCCGACCCGACTCGACAAAGAGCCCGAGTGTCGAGCCGGAGAGGAGCCCACGAGGATGCGGCCATCAGTGACCAGAGCAGAGCAGAGCAGAGCAGGCCACGCATAGAAAACCAACAGCTGGAGGGGAAGGAGTGGAAGAATGGTGGGGGAGGGTGGGAGGGGAGGCACGGCACTCTCGATGTGCCACTCTCAACCACGCAATGAAGAGCGACACTTTAAGTGCCCGGGTTCAGGCCGAAAGCCGAGCAAACTTGTTAAATGTTTTTGTTGTTGCAGTGGCTTCAATCATTTGGCCGAGTACAATCAATGATATGTGATATGGCTTGATATGTCTCTGACATCGACGTTTGCTCGAGTTGCTGCTGCAAGGACAACACTACACAACAACAACAAAAAAAACACTTTCCAATGCCAACACTCACATAAACATAGATATGTATTACATAAGTTTGTTCAACAAACTCTTCAAAAATCACATTCTAGACAATCTTAGAATATTTTTAAATGGTGTCAAATATTTTTGTAGCACAGTGTAAGAGACACATACATAGGTAGAATGTGAAAAGGAACTCTATGTTCCGTAATAGCAATGACATTCGCATGTTTTGGGTTGGACCTGGACTTGAACAGGATATGGCCATGTCATTTGAAACGGCGACATGGCCAATATTTGATGTTAACCAAATCTGTTTCTCCCTCTTCACCCATGTCTCGAACTTTGCCCTTTTCAAACGGCGGATTGACAGGATTTTCGGGGCATGTGTTTAATGCAAAAACCTTTTGCCGGGAAAAAGATATGCCCCAAAATTTTATGTGCAAATTTTGTAAAACATTTTATTAAATGGCAAAAGCATAAGGGGGTAAAAAAATGAAATTTCTTGCCAACTCGATATTTCACTTCATTTCCTGACATGCAGCAGCTGGATTTACTTGAGAATCCTGTCAATGTGCGTGTCAGCTTTAACCCAATATATATATATATATATATATATTTTTTTTTTATATATAGGAGTTTACTTATGTTTATTGCCAGATTTCGACCATAGTCACGCATCTGTACCTGGTCATAAAACCGCTAGGACTTTGGCAGGCTACCCACGGGTCGAGTCAGAACATCGCAGTTCAAATGACAGAGCAGCCAAGGGGAGGATTTTTGTAAATTTACTGGCGACTTTGTTGCTTCGGGGGTCGTTTAGATGGGGTCCAGTTGGAGGCGAACCGTAAAGTATGCAAAACCTAGACAGACACGACAAACGTGGGCTCGAAACTTTTGCCGACTGTTGTGGCTATGGGCACCGCAACAGCCAACAGCATCACCACCAACAGCGACGCCAACATTCTCAACAACACCAACAACAGCAACCGACAACGTCGGCAACAACAACTGCAATAAAATCAATATTTGTCTTGTAAGCCGCACGTGTGTCTCTTGTTGTTGTTGTTATTGTTGTTGTTGTTAATGTTTGTATGTAGTACAAAGTGGAAGAACGAACTTGCGAGCAGCAGCCATGAACATGTTTCATGACTTGTCGGGATTGGCAGGACCTTACCAAACAAAGCCCACACTGCATTGAATATTCTAACTTAATGGATGCAAATTTGAATAATTAAATTAAACATAGCTATTATCATTAATATTATAAAAAGCAACATTTTCAAGGACTGCTCTTTAATTTCAGTTTCTAAAATTAAACATTTGTTTACAATTTCTATTCCATTGCCTTTCCTCCGGCTCGAGATGCTGCCAAAATTAGAAGAGTTTTAACAAATATTTTAATCTCGGCTCATTTTTTTAGTCTTAAGCTATCTAGAAACTCAAGAACTGTTATTTGATTTTAATTTATCATTCTTTCCTAGCTTTCAATTACTTAACTTTATACTTTTCTTTAATTTCCTTGTTCTTTTTCCACTTCCTTTGCCTCTCCATTATTTTTCATAACGGATAGTATTAAAATTCGTATTCTTAAACGTATTTCAACGCTGAAATTGAAAAATGTGTAAACTTTTCAATAAAAGATTGATTATATTACAGAAAATATGGAAAATTGGAGCATTTTTAAATGCTAACTGTGTCAATGTACCTTGGATTGAATTGAGTATTGATGGGACATGTTTCAGTCGCTCCCATTTTTGGGTCACACACTCAGTCGAGTGTTGGTTTAGGCAACTGAGATCCGATGTTGGGCATGTAAATTGTCTGGTCGACTAAGCGCACCCCAAAACAAAAAAAAAAAAAACAAAAAAGAAGAAAAACTTTAGTCCACCTTCGATGATATCAGAGTTGACACCCCACCTGGTGGTTGCTTTGATAACCAACAGAGACAGAACCAGAACCAGAACCAGATAAGCAATAAATTATTTATAACGTCGCCGAAGTCTTCGCACATATGTCTTATCTAATCGTCGAGTAAATACTTAGAGCAGCGCATAAAATAAGTTGAAGCTATTCCCTCAGAATGGGGTTCAAATCCAACACACACGAGTGTGTACAAATGGGGTGTATGGGGTGATATGCTACATATCACTATACTATACTATACTATATTCAAAGACCACTATAAAGGTATGCTTATAGGGGAAGAAGAAATTGCGCTTCTGTGATAACCGAAAGCGCCAATCGACGAGCTGCTCAAGTGATTGTTGCATTTGTTGTTGTTTTTCACTATTTATTATGCGTTTTATTATTTTTATTTATATGTTTTTATATGGTTGAGTCATGCCTAATTGATTCAACTAAATTGAATAAATATTTTTTGACATAAATTTGCGGTTTTTGCTCGCAAAGCAATAAAAGTCAATGAGGCGTATATTTTTTTAGCATTTACATTTTAAGTATCCACAAAATATTAATAATTGAATACGTTAAATTAGAATTTAATTCAGAAAAGTTAACATTTTCTAGTTGCAAATTTAAGATTGGGATTGTCTAGAGTCTAGAGGTTAAATAATATCGCATTGTAATAACCGAAACTAAGGGCATTTTTTTTGCTTTTAAGAGGACCTTATACAATGTTATCATCTGAGGAAAAAATTTTGTAATTTTATGTATTTTTTTAGTTGAGTCCCAAGTTAAAAAAAACGTTATATTTTTGATAACTTTATAAGCCCTTATAAAATTAAAAAATTTATTTAGTTAAATTGCTATGCTTAAAGTTCATTTTAACAAACACTTAATTAAAAAACTTTTCAAAGATTACCTAACTTTTTTAAAAATCTTGCCACAAGTATGTATGTATGTGATTATGGCCGGATATACGACATCCCCTGATTTCCCCTGGATACTCACTCTGTGAGAAGTGTGTATGGTTATTTTCAAGCGATTTAAGGCAACAATAAACTGGCACATAAAGCGCTGGGTAAACAGGGTCTAGTGTTTATGTATATAGACGAGTGGGCAAAGCAAATGAAGGGGTTGGTTGGGGGTTGTAGGTGCTTGTAGGGGCGATGTGAAGATAAAGGAAATGCTGCTCATATCCTTGTGCAAACACACACGTGTTCTTGACAGCGATTGCGCTTTTTGCAACAATAAACACAACACGGTCCAAGGATGTTTGTCTGTTTGTCTGTGCACAGCTGAGCGCCTTCTTCCTTGATAAGCCGCACAGTCACAAGCATAATTACGGAAGGGGGGGAGGAGGAATAGTTATCCCAGCAGAAAAATAAACAGTGATAAGCTGCAGCTTCGATAATCGCTTGGCAAATATTCAAAGGCTGATGATGATGGAGATGCGAATGCTGACCGTTGGTTAAAGGATCACAGGGATCAACAGAGTTGCCGCCGCACCGTTGTCTTTCTCACGACTCGCAAGCTACTGTGGCGCCAAGTTGTCAACTTGTCAACTTATGGGTTCGGTTGCACTTGCCACAAGTCAAGTGTCAACGAGCTCCGAGGTCTCTTTGCTGAGTAATGCAGGTATTTTAACTGGATTTCGATTTTCTTTTTCACACACGTCTACACCTGTGAGACCCCCCCCCCACCTTTCTTACACTGCCAATTCCCTACCCTTCCCTTCCCATCTCCTCCTCTCGCCAACTGTCTACGCAGCTTGTTAGCAGTTAACATCTTTATGCTAAAAACATATTTATTCGCTTTTTATGCCTGAATTGATTTGTCGTCGTCTTCATTTTGAACGTGTTTCTCCGCACATTTATTGTAGCTTGTCTCCTGCACTCGTACTATATATTTGTTGTATCTTGTATCTTTGTCTCGCACTTTATACTTCACACTCAGCTGGCGGCTTACTTGCCTCGCAATCCGACAATATACATACATACTTGTATCTAGATATACGCACATATGTATCCTATAGGTTTGCATATGTGTCAAAATGTGTAAATTCTGTTATATTTACACACTCACTGTATTACCAATCGTATGTTACCCTGTGTTCTACTCTCGCTTCGCTCATTCTTATTATTCTTTTCAATTCGTGTTTGCTTTTGCGGTTTGCCAAGTTTGTTTATCCATTTAAATAAAACAACAAACAACAAAATCAAATTGTGTTAATCAGCGGGGGTAGGGGGAGGGGGAAAGGCGCCACGCTTAGTCATTCAGAAATAAAGTGCGAAGACCCTAAGAAATCTCTAAGGATTAACAATTCTTACACTATTCCGAGTCCACTTAATAAAACTTTTTAACTTTTTAGATTGCATTCTTCTAAAAGCTTTGCATGTAATAAACAAACTTTTTAATTTTTATTTAAAATAATAATCAAAAAATTCAGATATTTATTTGGCATATGCAAAGTAAACAAATAAAATGTTAAATTTGTAATTTAATTATGATAATGTGGTATAAAAGATTAATTAGTCAATTTGGATATTTTATTAATAAAGAAAACATTTTAAAAAATATAGTTGCTTTTTAAAGAAAATTGTATAAGTATTGCAAATTAAATTTAAAAACAAATTGGAGCATTTATACAAATTGTGATCATATCGAATAAGTGATATTAAATGGCTGTATATATTTAAGCATATAAAAAGTTGATTAGGAACTTATAAAACGAAGTCCTTTTGCCACTGATAAGTATTTAAAAAAAAAAGTATTGTAAATATTAGAGCGAAAGCTTTTGGTTAGAAAAAAGTTAATTGTTAAGAAAAGAACCATGAGAAGTTTATTTTAAGACTCTAAAGAAAAATGCTTCATAATATGGATGAATCCTGATTAGTTAGATCTTCGTTTAGTTGGCTTAATTCCATCTGCTCTTATCAGTATTCTAGAAATATCTTACTTGGCGGATGCTTGCACCAGATTCCAGTCATAACCCTCCAGCACCTTCATCACGGCACTCGTGATCCGTTCATCCTCCTTGCGACCTCCTTGGCCTGCGGCTCGCTTCTGTTCCGCTTTGAGGGCATAATTGGCCAACACCAAAGTCTCCACGGGCTTGGCTCTTTCCGTATTTGAATTTGCGCTCATTTTAATACATAAAATGTGGCTTAATCTAAATACCGACGGTAAATCGGAAAGTCAAGTGGCCACAGCGAATCGAAACTAAGATACAGATACAGATACTGTTGCAGTTGCAGATACAGATACAAAACTAAGGAATTGAAACACCCACACAGCTGTCGAGGCGACGCGACGAGGCTGACAGACAAACTGCGACTGATCTCGGACTGCGACAGTTGTTCGGCTTTGGATTGTAGACGGTCGGTTCGTCGGATCGTTGGGTCGTCTAAACGATCGGCAAGATAAGCTCAAGACGTCGTTGGTTGGCTGTCCGTCTATCTGGAACTGGGGCTGACGATCCGCGGCGGGGGCGCACATAAAAATCGCGGTACGCGTGTAAACATTAACATGTTCATGTGAAATTAGGAGCCCCCTTGAAACGGTGGTAAGGGGGCTAACGGGGGCACCGATCGAGTGACACTACACTACAAAATATAGGGAGGGAAAGAGAGAGAGAAAAAGAGAGACTGATAGAAATGAAAACAAAATAGAAAACCAAAATTAGTAACACTTTACAGCCACATGTGGATTTATTACACCTCGACAAATGGGGGGTGGAATCTGGAGACCCGAAAGCAACTTGCAACAGCGATCAGTGGCCACTTGTTGCAGCTGTATTTAGATGAGGATCGAAAAGACCCTATTGATTCTAATGAGAGTACCAGCGGCAACGATAAAGGAGCAGGAACACATAAAGGATCGAAAACGGGTAGCTTAATAATAAGAATAATATAATGAAGGAATCAGGGAAAGTTTGTGCTGAATAGAAATTAACGATAAAAACGATCAATTGATAGTATGCATTTAAAATATATATAAAGAAGGATTCGTTTAAAGAGTTGTACAAGTTAAAATAAAAAACATTTAAAAAAAAAAATAAGTTTAGGCTTTTAGATCGCATTCTTTGGTCTTATTTTTTAATAAATTGGAATTGGATCGTAAAAATTGAAATATTAAAACTGAAGAAAAACTTCACCGAAACTAGAGGCTATTCATTTCATGGTCATAAAAAAATCGATGCGTATTTATGTTTGGCTTTTGTTTCTTTCATTTTAGCTGGTTTCAACTGGATGTAATTGGAAAACACACAAAATGTGACTTTTACCCGGCATTTGTGCTGCTTCTTCATCATCTTCTTCTTCTATTTCATTGTCGTTCACCGCTTGTTGATTTTTACAACTTTATAATTTTAACAACTCAATTAACTTTTAACTCAAACGACGCCGGCTCAAAAACGTCGAAGCGATCAAAAATTCAAACAATAAAACACGAAAAATGCATAAACGGAATCATAAATACCTACTATATACATATATAGGTACTAAGATCGAAGACGTTTGCCAGATGAGCGTTTTATGCGATAAAGAAAAAACAAACTAACAAAACAAAACTGAAGTGTCATAAAAGACATCAAAATGGAAATTATTCTCAATACCCCCTACAATCCTATTGCTGTCTCTATCTCTCTCACACACACACCCTCTGACTAATTCTCTCATTGCTCTCGAGTCTAGAAATTTAATAGCAGCTTCTAACAAGTTGCCCGCGCTCTTCTTCCAATCCACCCTTCCCCTCCCTTCCTCTGCTCCCCTGAACAATTTTCCTTGTCGGCCAACATCAAAGTGACAACTTGTTGATAAACAAAACGGGCAATGCAAAAAATGCAAATAAAAAAAAATGTATTTAATTAATTAAAATTATTTGTTGTTGCGTTTTATAGAAAAAGTCAAATGAAAATTGTTTTTTCTCCGATTTCGATTTTTGTCATTCGTTTTTTCGTTTTTGTTTCTGTCTCTTGTGTCATAATCAAACTGGAGCAGCGCCGAAAGGTCGCGGAAAAATGCAACAGGCAACGAACGGATGCGACGACCGCTTGACAATTTGCGACTTGCCATGAAATCAAATTATTTGATCTAAGCCGCCG
Source organism: Drosophila phalerata (assembly GCA_951394115.2). Lineage (NCBI taxonomy): Eukaryota > Metazoa > Arthropoda > Insecta > Diptera > Drosophilidae > Drosophila > Drosophila phalerata. The sequence goes on from OX596005.2 coordinate 24,963,609, forward strand.
CCAACGAAGGGGAATGGGGGATAGAGGGGTTGGGGAAGGGGAAGGGACAGGGGAAAGGGACGCCTCTTGCTGCTTAGCTTGTTCTTAAACGAAACCAAATGGTGCGTTCGTCGGTCGACGTCGACGTCGACTTCGACGCAGACACTGAAGATGACGATGACGATGCTTTGGCGATGTTAGAAAAACACCACGCCCCTTCGCCCCCACCCCACCGCTTGACTACAACTCTGAAATCGGACTGAAGTCAGCGCCAGCCGTGCGACATGTGTTGCGGAAATATTTAGCAAACAAAAGTCAGGAAATACTTTTATGTCCATCTCGCTCGCACGCAACTCATTTGCATGCACGCGCTGAGACTCGTCTCGCACTCGTACACTCACTCGCACAAGCAGGCAAGCAAGAGAATAAAAACAATAACAAAGCACACGCTGCGCCGGCATTTTGTTTTATTGTTTCTCACCTGATTCCCGTTCGTGTTGTCGTTCGTTTGACCATCGGCTCGGTCTGCTATTCGCCGATCGTTAATTGCTTCAATGTGTGTGTGTGTGCATGTGTGCGTGTGCATGTAATTGGTAAAGTATGTATATGTGTGCATGTTTAGTGTAAGATCGCTGTATGTTTGTTATCGTTTTTGTTTTCCTTTGTTTTCTCTCAACCAATCCGGTTTCAACTGGGCGTGAGTTGATTAATTAAGTAGTTTTTAAGCTCGCATTTGAAAGAATCAAGTTAAATTTGCACTACTAACATTCTTAGCTTTACAATTATAAAACACTTACTTGCAGTTCAAAATACAAATCAATAATTTCTTTCATTTTTAGCAATTAAATTGCATATTATATTCAACTATATATTTATTATTTATTTATTATTTATATTTATTTACAAAATAACATAGACAAAATTTCGCTTCTCGCCGCCATCAATTTCATATGGCAGAAAAAGTACCGTTTTTGGGACGGCGTCTCGAGGGTTGCCCATCCGGTAAAAGTTTGCGATCTGGCTTGATTTTTTTGGCACCGGCGAAATTTGCCGATCTGGTTTGATTTTGTACTTGAGGTTAATTTCATTTTTGTACCTTTTTTCGGACTTTTTTTTTTTTTTGATTTTTTAGAATTTTTTTAATTTTTGCATAATTTTTTTTATATTTTTCTTGATTTTTTGATATAATTTTTTTTTTTCTCAGAATTAAATTTCCTATCTTCTCTTCCCGAGGGCTGACGAACTTCAAATCTTCATTAAAATGTTAATTTTAATTTTGTCTAATTTCTAAATTTTAATTTTCATCAAATTTATTAATTTTTATTGAGTTTTAACGAAAATTAAAAAAAAAAAATTAAAAAACAAGTTTAACTGAGTGGTTCATGTCTTAGATAGCTAATGGGTTATGTCTTAGCTAAGGCTTCGTTTCAAAGCTGATTGCTATGAACACCACCACATCATTTCGATGTACATCGACCGACCGCCACAATCGGTTATATATGTACAAAAAATCAAACCAGATCCGGCAATTTTGCAGGGTGGCAGCCTTCTACAACAGTGCTGCCTAAAATTCTAGAAATCCAAAACTTGGACGAAAAATTGAATTTACTCAACTTACAAAATCAAACCAGATCGGAAAATTTTGCAGTGTGGCAGCCTTTGCACCGGGTGGCAACCTTCCACACCAGTGCTTTTTTACCAACAATAAAAACGATAGTGTTGCGAAGATTTTTTATTCTAGCAAATTTGATCAAAGAAATTTAACAATCTATGTAAAATTGCGACGCAATACATTAAATGAAAGCATAAAAAGTAAGTTGGTGAAGTATATGGTATAAATTTGCAATGTGCGCGTGCTAAATTGTGAAAATTGTGCGTAACAAAAAGGCAAAAAAGAGACTGCTGTGGACAGTGCCAGCAGCAGTGGTGGCTACTTTTTTCGTCTCGCTTTATGTGTGCTTCGTCGTCGTATTCGTATTGTTACTCTGCTTGTATTGGTATTGGTGTGAAAACGCTGAAACAGTCTGGCTAGCAACGTGTTTGCTGTAGAACCAACGGCAGTGCAAGCAAGACGACTATATTTTACATATGAGACTGCATGCATATGTGTATGTGTGCGTGTGTGTGTGTGTATGAGTGCCAGGGCAAACGACTCGCTTGTATTTTTTGTATGTCGCTGTCGACGACGTCGTCGATGTCGTCTGTCGTTGTTGTCTCTGTTTTAGTTTATCTCAACAAAATCTTAACAATTTAAAACCCATATTTGTGTGTGTTCTTTTTGGCGGTTCTCGTTGTCGTACGAATAAAATGTTGAATATTGTCAAATAACTGTTTTCGTCCGTGGTCAGAAAAAAAAACGCGTCTGGCAAACAAACGAGAGAAAAAGAAATATAGAAAATTCTTAAAACAATACAACAATTACAATTACCAAAATGGTTCAAGGTGTTAACTAATTATGTGTCTGATTAACAGGTGAACGTGAGTGAGCGTGTGTTTGTTTAATAACAACAACAATAGAAACAAAAGAAGGAAATTTCATACAACACAATTGTTTCCCTTGTTTTTCCCTCTTATCATTGTTGTTTGTTCTTGTGAAATTGCAATCCAATTAAACGATGGGCATTATGTATGTTTTTTAGCTGGAAAATTAAGCAAACGCAAGCAGTGCAATCAGCAGCGACGCCAGCAGCGACGGCAGCAGCAGCGGAGCAGCAGTGACTCCCGAACCCGCCAAGGTACGAAAAACAGAAACAGTCTCCCCTCCATACCTCTCTCACCAACCAATCAGACTGCATCCAGACAGACGAAAAATGTAATAAATATAACAAAAAACAAAACGTATGCAATTTAACGTTAGGTCGCTGTCGTCCTCGACAGCGAGGCCAATGACTGCAGCAGCGACGTTGACGTCGACGGTGACGCTGACGTCGATGTAGTTGACTTCTAAATTGATTGCATAGATTGTTTTATTATCCATGCATATAACACTTGGTGAAGAAAGTGTTTTAACAACAAAAAGTTTTTATCTAAATGAAAAACATAATTTATTTAGCAAGAGAAATAGTTTTTTTGTCAAAATACTTTCTTGACTAACTGTTAGCACATAGCAATATACTTATTGGACTGATGTTTGAGCAACTGTTTTATTTTGTATTGCTTCTTCTTGTTTTGTGGTTGCCTTTGTTCGTTGTTTCTCTGTTTTACGGAAGTCTTTTTAGCGCCCGCCAACGCAACGTGACTCTCTCTCTCTCTGTTTAGCAATTGCGAAAACGCAACAGAAAACGTTGCACGTACATATGTTTGTATATCTATAAATATACATGCATACATATGACTTGTACCGGAACAAGGAGCTCGAACAGGAACAACAACGACAACAATAAGAAAGAAGCCGATGACTGAACGAACTCCCACCACGATCAGCTGTTGCTCTCTCACACATCAACAAACGCCCACACATACGTACATACGCACATAGCGACTGTTACTGTCTCACTTGCGCACCTGCCAAACGACGAGAGCAACAACAAAACTAGAACGTGCATTAAAATTGACAACGAAAAACGAACGGTAAACGTTACTCTTTTCTTTTCATTTTTGGAGTATGGCGACATGAGCAGAGTGTTAAATGAAATCAGCATAAGTGAAGAAAGCGCAGAACAATTACAAAGTAACTGCTTACACACACATACTTGCATACGTTTGTACATATATGTATTTAAAAAGCCCAACCAGTTTGAGGTTAGAATTGGCCCAGCTTCATAGGTCAAAAGCACACACACACACACTTGCACATATGCACAGATACATATGCATGCTTGTGTTGTAAATGCGTGTGTGTAAGTTACCCACTCACGCACACGAACACGGCATCAAAAGAAAGCGCAGCAAAATAGAGAGAAGCAGACAAGACAAGACAAAACATAGAATAATGCATAGCAGCAACGACAACGACAACAACAACAACAGTCACCATCATAATAATAGGTACAACAATACATACATAATTATCTAGTATTTGAAGAAAGCAAAATCAACAACAACAACAAAACATACTTTTGTCATTTATTTCGGTTCGGAAGGCAAAACAAGTGAAAATTTCTATCGCGTTGTTGTTGCTGTGCGACTTCAAGATTCGTCTGTTGTGGAGAGAGAAACAGAGAGAGAGAGAGAGAGAGAGAGAGACTCCATTTTGTGTTGTGCTTTTCACCACTGAAAGTGTCATTTAAATGACACTTTTTGTTGTTTGTTTGCTGCCTATTTTTTCCTTTGCCTGTTAACATCTCTAATTGTTTACCTACACACACAGACATGCATATCTATAAAATATCTTTATCGACGCTTATTGTCGTTGTTAGTGTTTCTTGCCGCCTTGCAACTTTTTGAGCTGATTCATCGCTTAATGCTAATGTCGTCATGTTGTCATGTCTCGATGTGATGTTTGTGTTATTTTTAGATAGCATTCATTTTTACGCAGAAAGCCAAGTTAAAAGTGCTTGAAATTCAAATCGAAAATTGTTGCAAACTGCAGTTAAAATTGACTTTGTTGTTGTTATTGTTGGTTGTTACATAAATGAGCAATTCTTATCTAATTGTCACAAGGTCTCTTATCAGCATCTTTCTTTCATTGTTATTGTTCACAAATTTACAGCTGCTTTGCAGTGAAATCGATAGCTGTCAACTTGCTTATCGATAAGCATACAACACTACAAAATATATATATGTATATATATTTCAATATTTGTAATGAGTGACATTTGCAGATTGCTAACTATAACGGTAATGCAGGATGCAGAAGCAGAATAGAGGCAAAATCAAATAGAACAAGTAGAATAACTAATCGAAAGTTTCTTTCTCTTCTTTCTTTCATTTTATTTCAGCAGCCGCAGCTCCCGCGACTGGCCCGAAACAACAACAACGCTTGAGTGCGCTTTAAAATCGAATTCGAACTCGAATCGGAGTCAGAGTAAAGAGAGATAAAGCGATATCGAATAGAGATAAAAGGACAGCGCAAGGTTTTTACATTTGCTCATTTATTTATAAACATTTATAGGCTATTTCCTCGACCACTCCACATTTGCCACATTCATTATGAATGAGCCAAAGTGATCATTCGGATTTTGTACTGAAATGAAGTCCACATTCGGACCAAATGATGAAAATGGCGTCGAATGTGCCAAATGTGCTGTTGTGGAAATAGGCTATTAATGAGTGGAATATATTTAATTAATATGGCTTCTTTTTCTGCAGACACAAACACTCATAGAGAGAGAGAGAGCGAGAGAGAAAGTATCATCCTAGAAATAAATAAACAAACAGACAACAACAAAATGGAGCTGCGTGTTGGGAACAAATATCGACTTGGCCGTAAGATTGGATCGGGTTCATTCGGCGACATCTATTTGGGCACAACGATCAACACCGGGGAGGAAGTGGCAATTAAATTGGAGTGCATACGCACCAAGCATCCACAGCTGCACATCGAGTCCAAGTTCTACAAGACAATGCAGGGCGGGATCGGTATACCCAACATCATCTGGTGCGGCAGCGAGGGTGACTACAATGTGATGGTCATGGAGCTGCTCGGTCCGTCGCTGGAGGATCTGTTTAACTTTTGCTCGCGACGCTTTTCACTGAAAACTGTGCTATTGCTGGCCGATCAGATGATATCGCGCATTGACTATATACACTCGCGCGATTTCATCCATCGCGACATTAAGCCGGACAACTTCCTGATGGGTCTCGGCAAGAAGGGTAATCTCGTCTACATCATTGACTTTGGCCTGGCCAAAAAGTTCCGAGATGGTCGCTCTCTCAAGCACATACCGTATCGGGAAAACAAGAATCTAACGGGCACCGCACGCTACGCCTCGATTAATACACATCTGGGCATCGAGCAGTCGCGACGCGACGATCTGGAATCACTGGGATATGTGCTCATGTACTTCAATCTGGGTGCACTGCCCTGGCAGGGACTGAAGGCGGCCAATAAGCGACAGAAATACGAGCGCATATCGGAAAAGAAACTGTCCACATCGATTGTGGTGCTCTGCAAGGGATTCCCCAGCGAGTTTGTCAACTATCTGAACTTCTGCCGACAGATGCACTTTGACCAGCGTCCAGACTACTGCCACTTGCGTAAGCTCTTCCGCAATCTATTCCATCGCCTGGGCTTCACTTATGACTATGTCTTCGACTGGAATTTGCTCAAGTTTGGCGGTCCACGCAATCCTCAGGTGATTCAACAGGCCCAGGACGGCACCGATGGCCCAGGACAGGGTCAGGATGCATCCGCCGCCGCCGCAGCCGTTGCAGCCGCCACATCGCACCAGCAGCAGCAACATCAACAGCACAAGGTTAACACGACAATGGCCACCGCCGGTGGCAGCACACAACAAATGCTGGGCAACAGCTCGGCAGCTGGACAAACGCTCGCCATGCTGGGTGGCGGCAACGGCGGCGCCGGTGCTCAGCTGATTGGCAACGGCGGACTCAACATGGATGACTCAATGGCGGCCACCAACTCGTCGCGACAGCCATACGATACGCCCGAGCGGCGTCCCTCGATACGGATGCGTCAAGGCGGCGGTTTACAGGCTGGCGGAGTTGTTGGGGATGTACGAAATGCTAAATAATATTTTATTGTTTAGATGCTGTGTGTGTGTGTGTGATGCATACATACATACATACACCAGCAGCAGCTAACCCAGCCACTCTATATATACAAACACACACCCCCCACATTTAGTATATTACGCTGTATAGTTCATATATAGATACATATATCTATATAAATATATGTAATTACATAACATGTTATATGTAAAGTATAGTCAGCGACCTGGTCGCTGGCAACATGTTGCAGTAGCATACACAGATCGACCATACACACACACACAAACACAGCACACACACACAGAAACACACGCAATATGAAGCCAATAGCTGCGCTTTTCTTTTGTATATTTTTTGTTTTTTTTTTATTATTATTATTTGCGTTCTCTTTGATGCTTCTGATGGATGTTGCAAACAAAAAAACCCCTATTATTAACTTATGCTTAATTTAACTTATAATTTTAGTTGATAAACAATTGCAAGTCGGCGGCAAAAAAGAAATATTATGCACTACAACTAAGTGAAGCCACAGGTCGAACTGCAAGATATCGTAATACGTTAATTTTAAGCAGAGAGGATGATAAACGACAGATGACAATGACAGACGAAAGATTGAAGAGAGAGGCAGTGAGACGTATGTCTTGCATTGCAGAGAAAGCTGTACAATTTTTGGGATGCAAGAAAATGCGACAACATCAATAAAAAATACAAGATTATAAACATAAACACAACAAAAAGAATGAGTCATACTCTCAGTCGCTCTCTTGCTTGCTATGTATGCATTTTTGCATTTACACTGCTCAACAAGAACATCAACACCAAGAAGATAAATTACACATTTTGGGGTTACAAGCATTTCGTTAAACATAACTTTGTATCATGTGCAAAGTAGAAACAACAACAGCAACAACAAATATAGTATGAAAAACTTATCAACATCAACTCAACTGAACAAAGGGCAAATTTATATTAAATGAAGGGTATATAAAAATATTTAAATATTACATTAAAATAATCTGAGTGTACGTTGTAAGCTTCAGTGTAAAGTAAACAAAAAGGACACATTGTGTGCCAGTGTCTCTAACTTTTAGTGTAGAAACTTAGCATTAATACAAATTACCGAGTAATGAAACGGACATTGAAGAGTTTTTTTTTTTGCCACCAACAAATTAAATGAGAAACTCACAGCATAATACATATACACACACACACAGCCTCAAATAAACCCCACAATCAACCCACATTTATGATTAAGTGTAGAATTCATTTTTAAATGGGAGGCGAAAAAAACATTTTTAATACAGCGTAGAAAATGTCCCCTATCGTTTCTCCTCCTCCTTCACCCCCTTAGCTTTAATCGTATGTCGAACAGTTAAAGGAATTATTTATAATTTGTAACTTTGCTTCATTTATATTAAATTCGCGATTAGCGATTTCGATGATAATCTATGTATGTGTTCATTATGAGTTGCATTCTTTGTTTCTTCACAATAATATAAACAAAAAAACAAAAAGAAAAACGAAAATAAAAATAATGTAACTAATAACTTACTGAATAGCATATAACATATACAACACGCTACATAACAAATGTACTTTGCATTGAACATTATATATGTTTTCAATTAGTTTGTAAAGTTGTTAAGGGGCGTGAGCTGCGAGCGCGCATTAAAATTAACGCTAGCTAATAAATTGTAGCTATAATATGAAATTTGTTTATAAGTAATACCAAACCGTAAAGAATAAAAATAACAAAATAAAAACAAACAATATACTTCTAATTGTGAAAGTCAAGAATATGGATTATGAAATACAAAAAATAAAAACAAAGCAAAAAAAAGAAATGTGCAAAAATACAAAAGTTTATCTTATGAAATGCATACAAAACACATACAATTATGTAAAACTCTTCGAAACGCGCCGATATGCCGTTTATATAGCAGTAAAAAAAAACTATGAATAATAAAAAATAAATCATATAACATATAGCGATATGCTTAAAAGCCGGCGAGTAAAAGTAAATCAGAAAGTTAAATAAAAATGCATTACGTGATATTTCTTACAAATTGTTTCATTTCTTTTCGTTTCTTAGTTTACTTTTTTACTTTTTATTTATGTTTGTTCCCATTCTAATATCAATTGGACCGAAGATTTGATATCAATACAAATAACTTAAGAACTATCGAGTGGGACTATCTTAAGTTGGCTCCAAAAGCGCACGCCTTGTAATTTGACCAAATACAAGTACTTATACTATATACACGACAACAACAAGAACAATGAACAACAACTAAATAAGGATCGCAACAGTTCCATAAATAGAGCATAAATCCTTTAAGCTGAGCTGTTAAAATGTAGTTCGCAAGTTTCACAATGAAAACAAATTTTAAGAAAACAAAATGATCAAATAACTTAATGTACATAAAAAATTATTAAAATATCCTCGTGTGATTTTCCTTTTAACATACAAAATCCAATAAGCGATTTACTAATGAACTAAAATATATGATAATAACTTTAAAACGAAACTAAACTACATAATTGATAATGAACAATATGTGTATGTATGAGAAGTCCATACGTCATAAGCAAATAGAACATGTAACAAATTAAAAAAAAAAAAGAAACAAGTGAAGAAAATTTTGAAAATTTTGTAAAATTAAATTTAAATGTATAAGAGAATAGAAGTTTTGACCTAATAAACAACAAAATCAAGTACGATAAATGATATGTATGTATATGCGATATGAACATTAACAAACCACCAACAGTGATATAGATACAAAATAACCACGATAAAGTTCATCATAATAATAATAACAAATATAAAATAAATCTTAAAACGCACGCGCCACTCACAAAAGCAACTAAAAGAAGAAGAATAGAAGTTTCCATAACATGCGAAATAATTATTCTAAATGTATATTATTCGTATTATTATAATTATCATATTGAACATGTCGAAACTAGACAGACGATCAACAAATTTTCAAAATCAAATATTTACGAATATGTAGAAATTCATTTTTTTGAAAATACCCGACACACACTATGTTCAATAAAAAATTTTCAAGACATTTCACGAATACAACTCATAAACTCAAATGAATAAAATAACAAAATCACAATGAATGTACTTAACTCGTACTACGTGTAGAAGCAAAAAGGGTAAAAGTATAAATAATTAGTAATCCGAAAATTAACAAATTGCAACAATATTAGATACAACAAATAACAAATAATAGCAATGAAACAATAAAATGAGCAGAGGACATTTACTCGTAATTGTATGTAATTAATTGTCTACAAAACAAAAAACACGAGAAAACGCTAAAATGAATAAAATCTATGATTTTCAAAATAGTTTAACACGACTTTTATTTGATCTGTATGTATGCAGTATCAGTTATTCTATCAGATCTGGAACATCTATATTTAATATTAAAAGGAATATAAATTTATCTTGGATTGTAAGTATACTATCAGAAATAATTAAGACTCTTAATATATTTTATCAAAATCAAGGTGATAAGTATACCAGTAATTAGCTTGAAACGGGCATTATTTACTTACAGGAAATTATTGTGTCATAGCAGATGTTTTTTATAAAAGGAATAAATAATTGGAAAAACAATCAAAACTTGCAAATGTCATTTTGAATGCAGAAACTTTGTCTGCCTTTGATTTCCCCAAGAATATATTATGAAAATAGAAGGAGAGTCATGCATTTCTCCCTGTATAATAGATTTGACTTAGTACGTGAATCCATTGTATTCAAAGGGTATAAAAAGAGATTTTTCCGTTTAGTGTGCACAATTGTTAATCGGAATCCTATTCATTCAGTAATTGCGATGCGGTATCAACCACGCCTAAGAAACGGAGAACTTGTGAAATTATCCTGGTCACTAGCTTTGTTCAGGTGGACTAATCCTGGAATGTGGCCACTGGACGATAATCCAACTGAAAGAGATTGTTATTTAGATCAAGCAATAGTTGTCTCTGGATTTCTGGCTTTTTGCGTTCAGGTTCAAGGAGGCATACATTATTTGTTCAATAATTTCCAGGACATGGACAACTTCTTTGCAGCTTTATCACCCGCTTTACTTCAGACTGAGCTGATCATACGATTTATTCATCTGGCCATGCACAAGGATCCGTTGAAGAAGCTTCTTAAGTATTTCTACTCGGAAATCTATGTGTCACAGGAATCAGACGAGCGTAGTTTTTTACGGATCAATCGACAATTGCTTGGACCGCAATTGATAACAATATTTTATATGGCGACATTGTTAAACTATTTCTATGAATTCGGAATGAACATCATGGCAGGTCGTCGAGAGATGCTCTTTAAGCAAGCTTATTTCTTCGATCATAGGAAGCTTCCCATATACATAATACTGATTAGTATAAATTTCTGGGCCAGTTTGTTAATCGTCACGATGGTCTTTGTAGATCTCAACTTACTTGGAGAGCTTTTAATGCATCTAAACGTTTGCTATCTGCAACTGGAAAAGGATTTGCAATCTGCAGCTAAACTTTTACTGGAATCGAATAATACCAAAAACATCGCAGCAAATTATCGTGAGGAGCTTATAAAAGTGCTAGGTCGCAATATTGATCTTAATCATTTTGCCAAAGAAATTGAGAAAAAGTTTACTTTTCGCCTCTTTATTACATTCAGCTTCAGTGCCGTCATTCTCTGTGTATTACTTTTTAAGTCATACCAAGTAAGTCCAATTGAGCATAACCAGATTCGTTAAATTTTCTTGTGTATATTTACATAGAATCCGGCAGAAAACATGATCTTCATCTTTTGGTTTATAGCCAAGTTTATTGAGCAACTCTCCTTTGGCTATCTCGGTTCAATACTATACCAAACGGTGAGTAATTCTTAGTTTGTTGGATTTATCTGTATATTATTGTACTTTGATAGACCAATGCTTTGGATATGATGTACTATTGCGGAGAATGGGAGCAGATTATTTATTGTTCTCATAATATCGAGGAAAATGTGAAGCTCATGAAGCTTATCGTATTATCCATGCAGTTGAATTCGAAGCCATTTTCCCTTACAGGTCTGAAGTACTTTCGAGTAACCCTAGAAGCTGTCGTAAAAGTAAGTAACAAATATTCAAATTTTTTCGTATATTATATAAAAGAAATGTTTTTCACTAGATTTTGCAGGGTGCCTTTTCGTATTTCACTTTCCTGGCTTCAATGCGTTAAGTCCTGAAATCAATTAGTTCACACGATACGAGAAAGACACGAGATGTGAATTCTTATTTTAAAAAAATTAATTATATCATATTTAATAATATATAAAGAAATTAAAAGAATAAACACACTTTAAGTAGTTAAAAACACACGATATGCAAAAATAATATGTATATTTTGTTTTATCCGTTACAATTCTGTTAGGTCTCTGTTAATTAATTGGTTTATTAAGAATTATATTGTATTGTGAATTAATAATTATTAATTAATAATAAAAATTAATAATACAAATCTTGATAAATGTGCACAAAATTTTTTAAATCAAAAACTAGGTGAACGACAGTTCACTAGTTTATTCATTTAGTTCAGTAATTTGATCAATCGAACTGATTCGAAATCACGTAAACGTGCGATAGCTTTCTTTCGAAGCGAACGTTTACACTGCATACCCTATAGAGGATGAGGATTTTTGTGTCGTATTAAACAAAATAATTAATTTTTTGTATTAATAAATCAAATAATTTGATGTAAATAGATTGGCTAGTTTATAGCTACTTTTCATTGCGGTTTCGGCTATTTTTGGGATGCGCTTAAGCTATTTTTTTTTATCAAAGTAGTTGGCAACACTGCTGATTCCGAACGATTGATTCGATAGAAAACAACGCTGCGAACGAAAAGGTTTATTATATTTATAATTATTTAACAAATGCGAATTGTGCATTGCAAAATAGATAAATTAAAGAAATGGAATATTAATTTGTATCCAATATGCAGGCTTGGACGTAAAAAGGGCCAACAACAACGAGAACAGAGCAGCAAAACAACATGGGCGCAAAACAATCGCGTGAGCCACGTTCCGTCTCAATGGAGAATCCTGCGGGCGTCCTGGACATATCCGATGATGTGGTGAAGCGCCTGAAGCAGGGTATCACACAGCAGGGTAAAGTATAGAACAGATCCAAGCACTTGTGTGGCACTGGAAAGTTAAGAAAACTGTTTGGCCCAAGTGTTATGCAACAATTGTCAAATGGCAATTTATTTACATTTTGCATATGTAAATTAACAACAACTCTGTTGTTTGCAGCTCGCGAAAATGCCGCCGTTGCGGAGGAGTCACAACCGGCGTCGAAGCCTCAACAGCCGGTCAAGAAGGCGCCTGTAAAGGCCGCTGACGGTGCTGCTGCTCCTGCTGCAGTTGCTCCTCCTCCAACAGTTGTCTATCAGAGTGCCACGCCCATTTATGTGCAGGGAGGCGGACAAACCATTAGCGCAGCCGATGTGCAGCGTCAAATGAACCAGGAGCTGCTTAAGAACGATGAGCTGTGGAAACAGCGCATGACGAAGCTGGAGGAGAATCTAAAGAAGACAAACACCATCATGGAGACGGAGTATGCGAATGCTGTCGAAGGTGTACATAAGCGTTTTGTGAGCACTGCTGCAGCGCATAAGACGCCACCATGCCAAGATCTGAAAGCACAGCTCCTAGCCTGCTATCGTGCGAATCCCGGCGAGACGCTCAGGTGCATTGATGAAGTGGCCCAGTTCAAGCAATGCGTGGACATGCATCGCATCAAGAAGCTGGACAGTCAACCGGAAGCGCCCAAGGCGACAGTGCCAGTTCCCAAAGCTGCTTAAAGACTTGAGTGTTTGTTGACTTATCATTTGTTTTATTAACTGATTGCTCCTGTGCATCTAAAAGCCTTCTGGGATCTGTATAAAGAACGGAACTTGCTATGAAACGAGCGTGTAATTGTGAACAATAGTGAATTAATTTAATATATATAAAGAAGATGTAATTAACTATTGCCTAGATTTGATTGTATCTTTATCCCTTTAGAAGAGTAGGCTCCATTTAAAAAGCATCATTTGTATAACTAAGTAACTTTATTATGTTTAGCAAGTTAACTACAAACCCTTAAATACTATACAACAACATACATGCACTCATACACATATGTCTAAGGAATTGTGGAAGCTCAAAGCGTGTTGGCCATGAGGAATGCGACCAGAGAGAGGATTTCGAGTGTCATTGTGGCGGCATTGCTCTCCACGCTGTTGACGTGCTCTGGCATTGAGCGCTGCTTGCAGGAGTCATCAAAGTTCTTGGCTGGACCCATGCAGCCGGCATAGCTCATCACATAGGCCAAGTAGTTCTGCTCGAAGGCGCCGCGTATCAAACTGGAGCCAGGACCGCTGGCAAAGACAATCACATCCTCGCCGCCATGGGTCTCATCCTTGAGTGCCAGCGTGGCCATGTGACGGTATGTGGGCGACTCTACATCTTCCTTGGTGTACTGCTTTAATGGCATCCAGACATTGGAGCTGTTCTCCGGCTTGGAGCCATTGGCCAAATGATCAAAGTAGCCGGGTCCATTGGCATAAGTGATCGTCTCATAGACCATGGGATCCTTGGGCTTGTGCAGATTGGCAGCACCCAATATATCAGAACCCCGTTCGGGATAACCATTGAAGGTCACCGAATGCGAATGATCAGCCGTGACCAGGATGAGAGTCTCTTCAGAATCCGTCATCTTGAGAGCAGCCTGTACAGCCAGGTCCAGTTCGTACACCTCGTGCAGAGCAGCGCGAGCGTAGTTCTGATGATGACCCTGATCGATGCGTCCACCCTCCACCATAAGCACATATCCTGCCGACTGGGAACCGCGTTCCAGAACGCCAATGGCCGTCTCGGTCATCTCCTGGAGCGATGGCTCACCCTGCTCCCGTGCAATCGAGTAGGTGATGTGGTTGTTGCGGAACAGACCCATCAGATGATCCACCTCCTTGACATTCACTTTCAACAGATCCTCGCGAGTCTTCACCAGGGATGCAGGTGTACTGTCATTGGCATGCTTCTGCAGCCATTCCTGCGCCAGATTCCGTTGATCACCCCTCGCACAAATGGTCTCGGTGGCGCCCTCGAATCGCACAGTTCGCACCTCGCTTTTGTTGAGCGCTCCCATGGGTGACAGACCTCCGCCGAGGATCACATTGAGCCTATTGCCAGGTGCATTCTCGATCAGCTGACGTGCAATGTCCGCATGTATTCCGATTGACTCCTTCGGCACTTCCGTGTCGCATTCCCAGTCACGGTGATAGATCCGGGCATAGGTGGCTGCTGGCGTGGCGTGTGTTATCCGGGTAGTGGTCACAACTCCAGTGCGTTTGCCCTCGCTCTGAGCCCAGTCCATGATGGACTCGAGACGTCCCTGGCTGGCATTCACCTTGGATCGCGTCGTATCCATGCCAATTGCTCCGTAGTCGCTCTTAGCACCCGTAAATATCGCTGTGGCCGTGCCCGCCGAATCCGGCACCTGTTTATCCACATTGTAGGTCTGTCGAATGAATAGTTGATTGAGAATCGAACTGAATCGAACTTGTTATCAGTGGATTGCCTACCTTGGCCAAACCGGTGTAGGGGAAGTCATCGAACGACAGCGTTTCCTCCTCTCCATGGCCATGTTTCAGATACTGTCCCTTGTAGATGCGTCCAGCGCTAATCGTCGACAATCCCATGCCATCACCTATAAAGATGATAATATTCTTTGCCTTCCGTTGATATGAGTTTTCCTTTGCCGACTTCGCCTGTCCTATGATCTTCGTCAGCTGCTTTAGACCCACTTTTCGCCAGAATTGTGCATCTATAGATATGGAATTGAGTAAGTCACGGTCAAATTTACTACTACTACTATAGTATTTACATCTAAAAATTTATAACTAGCCATAGCTGTCGCTTTTTAATTATTTCTAGTGAGACCTACTTGGCACTCGCCTCTACTACAGATCATTTCTAGTCTAAACCGCTATTACTAATTATTTAGATTTATTTTGCTATAAAGTCATCGTAAATATCTGGAAGTCGCTCGTTGAGCACACAAGGCCCATTAGAAGCGTTTCCCCATTTCAGTTTCAGTTGTTACCTATAAGTACATCTCCGATGTTAGCTTAAATATATTCCATCTCTATTCTATTTGTAGTCGGGGGTTTTCTTCGATTTAATTTGATTCAATTAACTAACTTTACCGCACTTAAATTTATTTAATGCGGTGTTAGATAATCTTCAGCTAAGTATTATTCAGACCTATCAGCATGTCTGACAAATCCAATTTCCATATATATAAATTTATTATTGTGTTATTTTAATTTATTTTATTTTCCATAAAAATAAATGTAAAATATTATTATGGCTCATGATCTGTCGAGGACAATATAGAGAAATCCCCAGCCTTGTAAAATAGTTTTTTTTTTAATATATCTCAAATTGTCTTATAAAAGAATTGAAAAAATTGTATTAAGATTTAATTTTAAAGTGTAGGTTATGCGGAAATTCTCAGTCGATAACTCTTCACTCTCTCACCTAAACTTAATGTTTTTGTTTATTATTAAGTATTGTTTTTGCTGATTATAGCATTTCTTCATTAGTATTCGGTTGGTTTTGTCTCAGACCCAATCGTAACGCCCCCTCCGCCCAAAAACCTCGACACTGACGCACGTTACAGTTAAGTCGCGTTGACGGACTGTTAATTTGCATTGTCAATGAAATCGAAATAATAATAATAATAATTAGAGGCTTTCGGGCATACCTATTATAATGTTAAGTTCTATCAGCAATTAACACTATAATTGCTAGAATATGATGTTACCCGGAGTGAATCTAACACCTGTGAAACTGTTTGAAGTGTTCTAATTAATTGCTATTTGTACAATTTGATTGCCAAATGTTTGGCATTTGGTTAACACGCATTTCGATTTTTTGTATCTCAATTAAAAATTGTTGTTGCCAAATTGAAATGCTGTCAGCTCTAAATTGTGACAAGATTTGAGAATATGTAATCTGTGAATTCCATTGTAATTGGAGTTTGAGTATTCAACTGATTTTTAAATTACATATAATTAATTTTATATTTGATTTTATAATGCAGGTAATTTTTTTTTTAATCATATGATAAAAGGGTTTCCCTATTAATCAGAATAATTTCATTCGGAACTATACTTTGTGTATTTTTAATTGTCTATTAAAAATGACACGGGCTTTTATTTTGATAAGAATGCAACATGCGAATAAAATATTGACATATTTGGTAAGATTATTATTGTTTAATTAACGAAACTTATTGCACAAAAGGAACTGTCAATTATATCAACAATCATTAATTGCGATTGTATTTTTTAGTAAATATTCAAATAGTTAGAGATCTTCACTTGACACAAGTTTTTCACTCAAAATAGACCTTGAAATTTTATGCAAATAGAAACATTTTTGTTGCGGTTAAGCAAACAATTTTTTTGTACAATTGCATAATTGAATCCGAGTAGTTAAAGTAGAACTAACACGTAGTAAACATGACAGTTGAATGCGCCATTAGCTACGCTTATGGAAGTTCTATTTTCGTACTGCTCGAAACGAGATAGGAATATTATAGGAAAGTACCTTCCAGCACGCTGCCTTTGTCCTGTTCAGCCTGATCGAGCTTAAATTCCGGTCCAATATCACCGCCAGCACTGAGTGTCTGGATCAGCGGAGGAGGCTGCACAGTTGCCGTCCAGGTGCCGATAAAGTGGACACAGAGAATCAAGAGAACAAGTGGCTGCATCTTGATCTTGTTTAATTGAGAAGGCGACCGAATTAAGTTTATTTATATCACAGATATGATTTGTGGATTCGTTGAAAGCGCTGGACACTTTTTAGCAGTCCATTAAACTGTGTTTCTTTATTCTTCAGAATTTGAGAATTTGAGAATGCGCAAAACGTTTTTGCGGATTAGCGACTTATGACCGTGCTCCCGTCTACTGTGGATTGTCACAACTAGCGACTGACGACTCAGTAAGCCCTGAAGCGCCGTTATATGGAAGCACGATCTATTGACTACCGCCTACGATCATCGGCTGTGCACGAAGTTGACACACGACACGACACGACAACGACGACGACGAGTACTCGTATATTTTGCGCACATGCAATAGGTTTACCTCCATTTCCAATTGCAGCTCAGATAAACCCATTAAACAGAAACTTATCGTCTAGCACATTGACTGGTCCCCTCATAAAGCATCGTTCATTTCGACACATAAATCTTTATACGATGTTTACACTGTTTACAACTTAAGTGAAGCATGTGTCAATCCGCTGAATTACGGTTTCAATTGCACGTGAATCTTTTGCCGTCGGCTGCTGCCCGTTGACTGATTTCTGTTGTTTTTATCAGTTCGTCAACGGATGTCGTATCTCTCATTCGTGATGCAGATGAATTTATTACGAGTTAGCTGTCACTTGTTTAGTTCTTGAATTGATAAAACTTTTCTGTATGACGGAAGCAACACGGTGCGTATGCGTATTGTTTGCATTATTCGAAAATTAAGCAACATTTGTATATCTTTGGCTTATCTCTGTCTGCAGACCAAAATCACTAAAATACAGAATGCCAGTTCAACCTCGGTCAATGTCAACTAAATTTCATTCGTTTATGAGGCGCCAAGTATAAATAAGTATTACACGACTTTGACTTCAATCTTAATAATACAATTAAAGTGCACGTCTACTTAGCTTGATTATACTCGCCATATTCTTTAAAAATTGAATCTATTGTTACTTTTTTCAACTAAACTTTCAAAAGAACCAAATCCAAATTTAGTTCAACTCTTCTGTAGAAATGTCACTTGACACGAATTCATAAATCACTCAGTTGTTGAATATTTGGTTAGTTTGTTTATAAACGTGATAGTTTAGGATTATTATACTAAAATTTTGTTGTATTTCAGTCTTATCTTAATAGTCGGAATTTTACTTTTGAAATACGTAAATCAGTAAATATTTTGTTCTTATTTATAAGCTATTTATTCAAAATATTTACATTTATTTTCAAAACATTTCAACATTTTATATGATTTTATTGATTATTTTTGATCATAATTGGATTATACGAATATTGTACACGTTTACTAGTGCTTACTGTAGTTTTAAAGGGCTTAGCACTTACTATCTGCATTCTGATTGCACAGGTTTTTAACAGGCACTGTAAAAGCGGAGCAAACAGAAAAGCAAGAAAGAAAAACTTCAATTCAAATTGACGTTAAGTAATGATTATAGTTTTATTAAGATTGCCGTTTAATTCTTGGTTAATTATTGCAGTGTACTTTTTTTATGACTCGCGTTTTTTTCTTGTTGATATGTTACGCTTGATTTGAGCTGCTGCTCTGGCTGCTAACTGTTAAATTGACAGCTGTATTTGGCATTGGATTGTCACCCTGCCCTCCCTCCACCCTGGAGCATTCAGTTCAAATATTAAGCACAACCCCCTCCGCTATTGTATCTTTTGGTGCGGGGCTGGCTAAGAGCTGTATAAATATTTTTTGCGCTATTTGCCGTCAGGTTTATTAAAAATTATTCATGTCACGTATAAATTTTCACTAGTATAAATATATATGTATTACATATGACTTTGGGCTCTACAGATAGAAGTTTTACGAATGGTCTATACTTTTGACTAGAGACATTACAAATGAATTTGGGGTATAAAATTTAGGCTAAAACAAAAACAAATATGGGAAATACAGAAAATAAATTGAACTAATCTGAAAAACTGAACTGAAAACAGTGCAATGACTAAGATTATCCTCCAACTGACTATGAGAACCGCTTCGATGTGTAACCGCTGCGAACGTTGCTCGTAGTTGCCGATCTAACGGTGGTTCTGCTCGATTTTGTCAGGGTGGCATCGCTGTCAGCGGTGCTGCCATTGCTGTTGTTGTTCTTAGTTGTTGTATTGTTGTTGTTGCTGGTGCTTGTGCTGGTGATTGTTGTGATGCTGCTGCTGCTGGCACTCATTGTTAGAGGTCGACGTGGTGGCATTCGTTCATTGACTGCATCCAAACCCTTTGCCTCGGCAAACGAGTGAATTTGTGAGGATGCAGTCAGTCCTTGTAGAGCTGCCAAAGAAAAGTATATTTATGACGATTTTAATATCTTTGAATCTCTGAGTGCAACTTACCCTCCTTGAGGGAATCACGTCCACCGGAGAGAGCGCCCATTGGCAAGGCGCCCGTTGGCGTCAGTCCCTTCAGTTGCAGCACACTCTCCGACTCTTCCCTGCAAGGTGTACAACAATTGAATTGCTTATTTAACTTAGAAAAGGTCGTATTTTAAGCTTTGTAAAATTAGTACCCTTAACTGTAACATTTATCAATTGTATTCATTAAAACTCGTATCTGTATATCTGTAGGGATATTTTTATGAAATCTTTAAAAAAAAATGCATTAAATTGTAGACTAACATAGAAACACCTTTTATATCAAATAAGTGTTGAATTAAACTGTTTTAAGCTCGGAAAGTTCCAGACAAGGATGGTCAAATTTTAAAAACTTTTGTTCAAAAATGCCTAACAAAAGACCCAATATTGTGTTGTATCTCTGCTTACCTTAGTACAGAAAAGACACGCGACATTTTGCCAATCGCGCGTATTTTGTTACGAATTATCTCCTTGCGCAGCGCCGACATGGATGCTGTGAATTTAAAAAGCTCAATTAGGTTCTTGTGATTATTGTGGATTTATGTGCTTATGTACAACTAGGTGGCAACTCTGGCTGGTGCTCAGGCAAAGCTTTATTGCGGCAAAGCTGATCAAAGCTATGGCAAAGCTCTCGTTAAGCTCTTGCAGCGTCGGCAACAGCAACGGCATCGGTTCAACACTGAGCTTACCTGGCTTACTGGGCGTATTATTGTTATTGTTATTATTCACGTTCGCCGGCACGAGTACAATTTTCTTTCGCAGTTCTATTACGCTCCAGCAGAAGGGGGCGTGGTTTTGATTGAATGGGTGGTAGTGTAGGTAGGTTTGGTGTTGTTGTTGTGCATACATAGTTGTTGTTGTTGTTTTTGTTATTACATAGTTTGTGTACAGATTTAGAAAATAGTAAGTCGTTTTAATATAAGATTAAGTTGTAATTTTGTGTGTTGTACTTTTGTTACGTATACGACACTCATACACACAGACACACACACACACAGACACACATACACATATACACATACATACATTGAGCGAATATATACATACCTTCCTCCAGTTCATCATCGGGTCCCGCGACGAGTTCATCATCTGAGCAAATGTTGAGCACATTGACCAACATCTCAGTCACCTGAAGCAAGACGAAGTGGAAGTTTTAATACAGTCAAGTAATTGGGGGTCAGGGATTACCTTCTCGCCGACAAAGGGCAACGACCAGGTGAATACATCCATGAAATTGGGCAGCCAGTAGGGATGTGGCGAGCAGTTGAATTGTCTTATGTTCATCACGTTGTTCTCATACTTGAGCACAGCTGCCTTTTGTCAAATGTTTGACAATGGATTTTGACAATAATTCGTGCGCGTCGCATTGCGGCAGCAAAGTATGAAAAAAAAGGTAAAAAGAAATATTTACGGAAAACACTCGTGTATTGAAAGCCAAAGAAGAATCGTGCAGTTTATGCAGCAACAGATTTGCGTATGCAATTTAAAAATAGACAGTGGAGAATATATTTCAATATACAAATGCAAAAAGTAAAGTAGATCGTATTGGCCAACTCATACCTTGTTGTTGTAAACATCCAAATAGTTTGGCGCCGAAAAGATGGTGATCAGTGAGGGAAAGCCGGTTACCTGGTTCTTTCGATACATGCGATAGCTACAAATATAAAGTTCAAATTACCTGACTGTTGAAAAGGGTATACAGAACATAAGTATGTATATTTTAACGTACCCCGCATCCTGTGCCTCATGCGCCCGCACAATGGACAACAGATTGTTCTTTTGGAGAAACTCACAGCATGCCGAGTAGCTGAAGAAGTAGGAACAGCCACGAACCGAGTTGTGGGAAAAGAATTCGTTACTCTTCTCACTACCAAAATCCTCCAGCGGATCGGACCACAACAGATCACACATGGGCCCATAGGCCGGTGGCTCCCTGAAGCGATTCAGCTGCCAGCAACAGAGCCAAAAATGAAAACCAAAACAAAAATCGACAGACGATTGTAAACATTTCATCTCGACATTCGCCTGCCAAATTTATTACCGTCTTGATGTCGTCGAGTGTGAAAATCTCTGGCGATAGCCCGCCGTGAATGCACAGAAACTGTTGGTTGAGCAGCGCGGCGAGGGGCAGGCAGTCGAAGGCTTCCATGCACGCATCGTAAATACTTTCCGAGTATTTAATAATGCCTGCAACAGACAGACAAGACAGTGGGGCAAGAAATGCATGTAAATCAAAATAAAGAAACCGAATAAGGTGGTTGCATTTTATGCACTTGTTGCGGCTTTAAAAACAGACTTAAACAAACAATTATCAAGTGATGAATTGTGAAGTGGAAATCTCAATTATATCTTCTCCTTTCCTTTCTTAAATTGAGAATTATCTAAAGCTCTTCTTAGACTTTTGATTAAAGTTCAAAGATAGTATAAAGAATATGAACAGTATTTTGCTATAGATCTAGATATTGATTTAAATTTTAAAACCTAAGGGTCCCCCCTTTGGAATTTTGAAAATTGAAAATGTGGTCTCACAAGTTTTCTCTTTTAATCAACTCTTAATATCATAATTAGCATAAAACAACTCTTTAAATTTGATCTTGAGACGTTTTATTTTTTTGTAAAGAATCATGTCGAATTCAGCAAAAATGTTGACTTGATATTAACCCTAGATCTGAGTCTTAGATTTCAATACTTTTAGAATTTTGAAAATTGAAAGTTTAAATTCTAAGTTTTCACTTTTAATCGACTGCTTATATCGTTGTTAGTATTAAACAGTACATCTAAATTAAACATTCTTACGTTTATCTTATACTTAATGAGAATAATTTTTAAGGCTTCTTACACTCTTGTTTAAATGTAAAGTATTCCGTTAGATGACGACACTCATGATTGCCGCGCAGCAGAGACAACGTGTCGGGATATGTGATCTTCAGGGACCACAGATAAAGTACACACTAAGCATCGGATTGGAGAGAAATAAGAGTACATGTAAGTCGTATAACTCAGCTGGCGCACTCACTTACCTCTATGCTAAAGTAGCCTCTGTCCACGTAGTCGCCCAGAAAGAGATAACGTGTCGTGGCTGGCGGTCCGCCCACTTCAAAGAGCTTGACCAGATCAAAGAACTGTCCGTGAATGTCACCACAAACCGTGATGGGTGCCTCCACATCGATCATGTTCTTCTCCTCGCGCAGCAGGGCAGCACCCTCGTCAATGATGCGCAGGGCAACAGATTCCTCGATGCGACCCTCGAGCAGAAAGTGCTGACGCAGTACATCAAAGTTGGGCTTACCCGTCTTGGGATCGTCGTATACCTCGGACATGGTCAATTTGTGTGTGGGCGGCAGTGGCACATCTAAAGCGACAATGGAATAACTTCATTTTCATATAATAATAAAATTGCGTATACGCAGCGTGCAATGTCTGTGTAACAGCAAATTATCGCCAATATTTGACTTGGCCTAGCTGCCAGATTTATGAGGTACGCAAATACTCGTATGCCCCATGTGGCATGTGCCAGCGAATGCACATGAATTTTCTACGCTAATTACGAAAATTTTGAATGAGTGAATATAAAAGTCGAAAATTGATTGGCACACACAAATACGAACACACATACATACACATACAAATAGGCAGACTCGACGGCTTGCACACATTTGGATTGTCATAATCTCAGGGAAAATGTTCGAATTTCAGCGCGATGCGCCAATAAAAGTGTAATATATAAGGCATATGATGTTTATTATGGCTGCTTAAATATAATTTAATTCAATTTTATCTATCAATAAACCGCGATTTAACAATCAACGCATCCGTATAATTGGATAAATAGCGAATCCCCTTAATAAGCAATTATATGAATATATTTCTCAACTGGGTCAAGGTCATAAGTAGCTGAAAATCAAATGGCAACAAATTTAGAAAGGACTTTGATTCGAGATACTCAAATTGGAAAATCACTGCGAGTAAATCCTGCAGATATTTTAAGAAAATCATAGATTAATAATATATGGGGCAACTATGAGACTACGAATATAAATAACAGATCTGTAATATATTTAGATAATATCCTATATTGCACTAAATAGACTGCAATCCTAATACAAAGGAGGTGAGGTGAGGTGGAAGTGTGAACTGAGATATGAATATAATAAAGAAACTTCCTTTTAAAAATGAATTTAGTTGAAGTCTAAGAGGAATAAGTTAATCTGTGTAATGATTTGAGATAGGATAAATTATTAGATGAAGATTTTATCGCGAACATTCTTATATTATAATATATATAAAGGCAACCACTAAATTCGTGCAAAAGTTATTTATTTTTTAAAGCAAAGGAAAAGAAAAACTATATATATTTGGAATTTATTTAAGAAAATCTAATAAAAAGCAGTTTGATAAAATAGCTAAGGAAATTGTCATGGTATGAGTACTGTAAGCATTAGGTTCTAATATAGATATCGAACTGTACCATCGACAATGCGCTCCCTGGTTTTTGAATATTGCATTTTCTGTTTGCTCCCGCTCCCCGTCGCATCTGGTTTCGTTGTTGCAGCTGTGCCGGAGACCTTTGAGGTTGCTGTTGCTGAGGTTGCAGATGATTTGGATGCTGCTTTATCCGAGCTGCCACTTTTGGCCAGCGACGATTTTCTCGTGAGCGAACTTCGCGTTGATGTGGACATGTTGTTGGTCTATTATTTGTCTGGCTTCTGTTTTTATTAATTGGTTTTTTTATTTGTGTTTTTTTAGATTCCTATGTATATGTACTTAACTGGCCGCTGATATAATTTTGTATTTTTTGTTTTTATTTTGGCAATTTTGTCGAGTTTTTATATTTTTTGTTTTTTTTTTTATCACTTTTTTAATATAAATTTTATGAGACGAAATTCTTGTTGTTGTGCTTTGGTGCTGCAGACAAAAGTTAGTAGCGCTAAAAATTAGAAAATTATTTGCCTTTGGCTGAGACAGAAAGACAAACGTACAAACATGTGTGTAAGTATATATTGGGTAATAAATAAAATTTGTTGTTATTTGGTATATGTAGCTTTTTATTTATTTATTTTTAGCCAGGCACTAGCAATACTAATAGAGACAGCTCCTCGACAATGTGTATTAACACACACACATACACACACGCAAGAACATACACAGGCACACACTGAATATAAATGCCAAGCAATTAAATTTTCAATTTTGAGCAATTATTCACAAATTTATTAACTTTTCACTTGGCATAGGGCAACATTTTAGTTGAGCCGTTAAACTTGTTGACACTTTGTACTAATTAGAAAGACACCAAAAAGATATCAAACACAATTCAAATATTATTTATATAATATATCTATGAAATTTATTTATATCTTTTATTTATTTATTTATGCGTTTCGTCACACACTTATCGCCGTTGCAGCAGCTTATCCTTGTGGGCTTTTTAAATGACGCGAACGCGGACTGGCATTTCCACCAAGTTGACGCGTCGTGATTTCCCTCGATACTGAAAAGCTGAGCGAAAATTTCGAGCACAATTTTCGCAAACGACTCGCCAAAGGCAGACAACATCAAAGACACATTAAAAACAACGATCAACGCATCGACAATCGGAGAACAGCCACTCGGCTCTTCGCTCTGCGATTTTCGATCTACGATCTCCGATCTGCGATCTGCGATCTCCGATCTGATGAGATCGCTGCTCTACTGCCCCGAGTCCAGTCTCTCCCTTTGCATCTGCCCTTGACTGGCTACCGGATCTCAGTCCCTGTTAAAAATAAATTTATTCTCGCTAGTGTTTAGCATAACAATTTCATGTATCAACTGTTTATTTATTGGGTTAATGTGACACACGCAGTTTAGGTTTGTTGTTGTGCGTTGTTAACATGGCCTCCATAAACATGTCCCCCCTCCAGTCTTCTCCAAAGCAACATCCGTTGCAAACAGTCGACGCTCTCAATGTTTTTCAACTTGACCGTGAGTGAGATATCTCCGGCAACGTCGTCCGTCGCTCTTTGTCCGTTGTCCGATGTCCGATGTCCGTAGTCTGTTGTCCGTCATATTGTGTATGCCTGCTCGCTCAGAAATTGGGCGCCAATAGGTGGGTGTCGCTATAATTATAAAAAGTCTTGACTTTGTGCGCACCTCGTGCAAAAATATATATCCTATATGCATACATACATACACGCTCTAAGATTATGCCGCCTCTCGTCTTTTTCTCAAACAGATCACTTGGAATCTGTGGGTTAATTGTTTGCCGAGCATTAGAATCGCGGGTTGTATAATTTAAATGTTCATTTGGGAATAAAAATGACAATACAATCGTTTCTTTGTGAATATACATATAATTGTAGAACTAGGGGCCACAAAATTAAAAAAGATAATATATACCTAACATTTAAATACTATTTATTTTAATGATGATTAAATAAAAAAAGTACTTTAAATTGATATTTATAAAGAGAATTAACTAAATTAAAAAGTAGATAGAATCTACGTAATCTCCATATAATTTATAGAATATTTGTGCTTCGGTTTTTAATTTCATTTCGTTTTTAGAATAGAGTCATGCAACTTTTACGAAGAGAAAAAACATAAGCCGAAAAAGCGTGGCAATATTTTAATAACAATTTGTGAGGGGAACTTGTTGTTGTCGCTGTCGCAGTCATTGATGTTGTTCTTGTGGTTGTTGTTGCTGTTGACAGATCTTGATGGTCAATTAATATGTATTTATCTTAAATGAATATATTTTCTCACGATATATGTATTCATTTGAGCGATATTTGCTGACAACCGCAAAGCTGGCACCTGCTCAGATCTAAGGAAAATGCGCTTAGAATTCTTGTGGATTGCAAGGGTCCGAACCTGAACATGGCATTGGGATTTGGCCAAAACCACGCCCACCGCACAATCGATATCGAGACAAAAGCAAGTCACCCGACCAAAAAATAATAGATATTGAGACAGAGATGGAAACATTCCGGAGAGATGCATCGACACTTTTTTTTTTTTGGCACTGCGCTGACAGCAATGTCTGTCTGTCTGTCTGTCTGTCTGTCCGTCTGTCCGTAGTCCGTTGTCCATTTTGGCTTTGTCTACACATCTACACATCTGCACTTATTATGATTCGTTATATCGATGAACAGTGAAATCAGCGTAAAGAGAGGTGGGGAAAAAGAGGGTGTTGGGTGCTTTGGCAATGCTCACTGTTTTATATACTTTACTTATTTATAAGTATTTATTTTTATAACCGCAAAATCGTTGCCAGCATTTCTTAAACGCAATTAGAAGGGGCTCCCAATGCCGTTGCCTTTTGCTTTTGCTGTTGTCAATGTTGTTGTTGTTGCTCTTATTATTGTTGTCGTTGTTGGGTACTGACCAATGGTCAACGCTGCGCACTTGAAGATTCATCTTGAAGTCATCTGTATGTGATTAATTTGAACACGCGCTAAATTGATTAGAAAAATGTTTTGTTTGGGTTGCTGCCATTTGCTGTGCGAGTGAGTACTCGACTTCTATTCAAAGATCGTTTTGTTTACATACATAAGTACATATGTATGCTATTGATGGCACTGGGTGCTAATTTTGTTGCCTAATTTTGTGCAAAATTGTTGCTGAAATATTTCTAGTCAAGTTGAGTCAAGTCGCTCGCATATCAAAGTTGACACTTGAACATTCATTTCGGCACATGTTTGCATTTCAATTTTAATTTCAATTTGTATTATATTTTTAAAATCCCACCCATAAGAAAAAGAAATAGAAAATAAATATACAATGAACAGAACGTACGCTATTCTAAAGTGTATACACTTATTTATAAAACAATGTTTTTTACGGTTTGCCGCTGATTCAGTGTTGGCTTCCTGGCCTATAAACAAACGCAAAGCGAAAACCAAACAAATAGAAAATAGAAAAAAAAAAAACAATAATATTGATACGTAGCAAAAACAATTCATTCATTGTTTGAACTCTTTTGTTGTGGTTCAAATATATCTATTCTTTTTGGCAGTTGAATTACGTAGCTGATTCTCTAAATTTCAATTAGAATTATGCATTTATTTAAACAAATATTTGTGTATTTGTAAATAAAACCAGACAAAAAAAATTGATATGTTGTGAAAGTTTCTAATTTTATGCGATTATTATTTTGACTTCATCTGCGCGGGAAACTTAAATTGAAGCTTTCTATGCACTTAGCAAATGCTACAACCCTTCACGCAATTGGTTGTTGTCATCGCTAAGTGTTGTTGAAAATGTTATTAACAGTGCGCTGTTATTTGTCGTATTTTAAACTTTAACAGTGGTAAAAACTGTTAGATTTAAAATTAGTTTCTCAAATTTTCAAATTGCCTTAAAAAGTTAATTAATTAACAATTGAAAGAGAATTTAAAATTCGAAATTCAATAAAAATATGGTAAGAATTTTAAAAATGGTTTGAAGTTCGTCCGCCTTCGGGAAGAAAAGTTACAAAACATAAACTGAAAAAAAAAAAAATTCTAGCTCAAAAAAAAAAAAAAATTTCAATTTAGTTGAATTTTCGTAGTTGCGACTAAATTTTATTTTCAACTGTTAGAAAAAAGTTGCCAGATCCGGGGAATTCAGTAGGGTGGCAACCTTTAAATTAGAAAGAGTTGCCAGATCGGGGAATTCAGTAGGGTGGCAGCCCCATGAAGGGACGCCGCGTTCTAACCGTGCATTGAACAAATTTGATTTCGACAGATCGAATGAGAAGAGAAAGAGATGTTAAATCTATTAAGAAGAAGAATTGCCGTTTGAATTGCAAAAAGTGTTTTGTTTGATCTCGGCATTGTGCACTGTAAGAATGTGCCGTTTCCCGCATTGCCGCGCATGGTTAGCCAGTCCAAGGTAAATGACAAGGACTCCGAGAACCACAGGGATTACAGCTGAAAGGTTCGGTTTCTAATAGGTTTTCATGCTGCATATGGAGAATACGGGTTTGCGGGAGATCGAGCCTTACTTTTTGCAGTCGACGGGAATGTTAGTGAACAACTTAACTTTTCACTTACTTGAATGTTTATTGCCAATCTCACGGCGCATTTCTTCTGATCGGTTTGTGGTTTTCGACTCAAGCGGATATTGGGCAAAAGTCATGTTCTCGTTGCGCATTTGCTTGCCGAGGGATTTCAGATTTCAGGAAACAAGTGTGCAAACCTGCCACACTTCGCTGACCATCGCGTTCGTAGTAGAATATGGAATGTGTCCAGTTGTGCCTGGAATTTAAAGAAACTACAATGATTATGAAGTTATTAGAATTGGTCGAATTTCTACATATGTTTCATCACATTGATGGTTAGCTCGGATATGGACTCAAAGCTTAACATTCCCGTACGTAGAAGCATATAAAATTCATCCCCACAGTCGGTTTTCTCCTGCTCAAAGTCATAGGTGGAGGAGCCACCCACACTGATAAGCGGTGTTCCCTGGCTATTGAAGTACTTGGTTATGCGACTGACAGAAGCTGAAAGTATAGATAAATAATCAAATGCTTACACTGCTCGAAAAACTCAATCACTTACCTAGCGAATAGTCGCAGACAGGTCCAAAGATGACCTGGGCACATAGCTTGATGATGCCGTCCATGGCTCGGATAACTCCCAGCGAGGCATCGCACTTTGTGTCATGGGCCAGCCAGTGAAAGTCTATGTAGGATGGTATCAGGGCCGTGGCCATTTTACAAATTGATAAACTTTACAGTTATCATTGTTTATGTATCTTTTGCCCATGTGTACCAATCTCTTGACTTGCTATCATTGTTTTCTTCGCTTCTTGCTGCCTTTACTGCCGCTGCCAAAAATTTGGTAAATGTTTTTCTTTCCCTTCTGTTTGTTTGGGATTTGCCGAGCATCCGAAAACAATAAGAAAATGCTTCAGATTACATATAAAAAAATCAACGTAAAATTATGTCGAATTGATTTATTGACTTAGTTATTTAGGCTATGTTCTTTTGCCCTCATAGGCAGAGACGTTGTAGTTGTTGTTGGCATTGTCGTTGGGCAGAATGAGTTGGGAAAACCTTTTCTTGTGTTTTCGTTTTCGTTTTTGTTTAGCTGTTGTCAGTTGCCAGCAACATATAACAAGGCCCGAAAAAAGCCAGTTCAAATATTTAGTTTTCATTTATGCGTTTTTCTTTTGAATGTTTTCCTTGTTAGGCGCATTTGAGTTTAACTCGATTTGAACTGCCAGCAAATACCCGTAGATATGAAAATGCTCCTAATTGAAAAGTATCTGAGGGCTAGAGAGAGATTTTGGGTTTTACAGCCCATAAAAGTATGCAAGTCTTTGTTTATATTAATTTTTTTAAGTGCTTAAGAAATTGAATAGCCGTCTGTTTCGATATTTACTAACGGAAGTGAATTTTCCTTAACAATATTTATGTTTTGTTATGTGTCCAGTTTTAAAATGCGAATTCTGAAAAGAGCTGAGTGCTATCAGAATTCATGTATGTTTTTATAGTGGCAATTACTTATCATCATTTGCAATGCACAATTATCAAGTGACCATTTGAAATTATATCTGATTTTCATTTTCTTTAGATTCATTATGCACTGCACGTTGCCACATTAATTGACACACACGCGATTCAATGGCTTGTGCTGTCCTACACCTTCCTCTCTGCTTCTGCTTCTGCCTCTGCTACTGATTTGCTTTCTCCCGCCCTTCTTCACGCTTCCCTTGGCCATACAGGGTTGTTCACT
Source organism: Drosophila phalerata (assembly GCA_951394115.2). Taxonomy (NCBI): domain Eukaryota; kingdom Metazoa; phylum Arthropoda; class Insecta; order Diptera; family Drosophilidae; genus Drosophila; species Drosophila phalerata. Next base: position 24,994,123 of record OX596005.2, read on the forward strand.
GTGTATATATATTTCTGCTAGATTTGATTTATATGGGCTTCAAATTGACGGTGCGCTGTCGACGCACGTAAATGATTTTCATTTTCCAATCATAACTTAATGCGTGCCTGCACTGCTAATGCTAATGGTAATGCTAAAGCTAAGCTGGTAATGTGCCTCATGCCCCTTCAATTGATAAATCTATAACAAACTTGTGGCTGGCTTTATACTCCCCCAACATTTTTATTTGCCCTTTTATTTATTGCAATCAAGCAAATTGAATTAACATATTGAGAATTTAAGGGTGTAGAGAGGATGTGGCAGGATGTTGATTTTATATGATGTTGCTGTTGTTGTTTGCGTTGTAATTGTTATTGTTGTTGCTGTCGCTTAAATTGTTGTGACAGACGGGGCGTCATTTCAATTATTTATGGCCTCATGCGCGACTTGTTTGCCTTTGTTAATGACGAGGAGAAAGTAAAAAGCACAAACTGCCAACAATTGGCAACTGCAGTCGAGAATTGCAACAGCAACAGCAGCAACAACAGCAGCAACAACAGCAGCCAGCTCGCAAAAAAGTTAATTAAAAGTGCAATCAAGCAACGATGAGGATCTGAACCAGAAACAGGACGACGACGACGATGACATTTTGCTAGCAACTACAAAAAAGGCCATTCAAGGCTGAGCTTCAAAACGGGCCAAAACTTGTACAGTTTTGTCTTGACTCTTGCCTCAGCCACATATCCCCACATATTAGAAATGGTCTGGTGTGCGGTATAAGCCATAGCGTAAATATTGGACAGCTTTCTCTTAAACACAGTGACACACACACACACACACACGCACACACACACAAATTGCTGCAATTATAGGCGTCATAAATTATAAACGTCGACAGCAAACGGCGATTGAAAGCGAAAGATGGCGAAGATTCCTGCAAGATGGGAAATGCTTTTAATTGATTTCCTTGGCTGTTGCCCTTGTACCTTTTTTTGTCCTTTGTTTCCTTGCCAAGATAAGTATTTCCTATCTTTCCTATTTTTTCTACTTGATGAGTTTTTCATATTGCTGCTGCAAATTCATCATTAATTATGTATAGTCTTTATTCTTTTCATATTTGATAAGGTTCTTTGGAAAATTAAAAGCAATTTGTAAAAATAAATTAATTAAAAATGTGTTTAATAGTTTTCTTTTCTAAAGTTTTGCATCGCTGATGATGATTTTGATTGAAGCCGCTGAAACTGTGATAACTATGGTCAAAACTTTTCTTTTGATAAGTTGAGCTAATAGGATTCATCTTCTTGACTCGTTATTAAGTAGCTTAAGCTAAGCGACAGATTTGTGATGAAACTACACGGTTAAAATATGTTACTACTTAATCATTTAGTTAACTCTGACTCTTTCTTCTTGAAATTCATGCAATTAAATATAAATTGCAACTCTTCACCACAATAATTATTGTTTGGGTTTCTATTTAACTGTCAATATTTTAATTAATTACTTGTTGAACTTTACAAATTGATTCATCATCAAAATAATTGTGGTTGTCGATGATTGTGACGTTGACAACATCAGTCAAATAATATCAAAGTCTATAGTTGAACAAGTTGAAGGGTCGAGGACAAGAAAATTCGAGTCCAATATTGAGTAATTAGGAACTATAAGCTGCTGCCTTTTGACAGTTGCTCCACAGATGCTTGCGCCTTACGACCTGACGCCCACGTTTGCTGTCATGACCTTTGACATGGTCGGGGCAAGCATTCTGGAGGCGCGTGCGTTGAGCGCGCTTTTCAAATTTTGATTTAATTTCACCTCCGGGTGCTTGAAGCCGCTTTGCTCCTCAGCCAATTAAAAATAACTTAAATGCGCGTTATATAAATTTAATTTGAAGTTCTTGGCCCGACAAATTTAATAGCCACATTTTAAGATTACTTTTGCCTCGCTTCCCTTCCATTTCATCCGCTCACTCAACCAATTTATATATATTTGCTTTGCTCTCGTTTGCGGCTTTCTATTAGTTGGCAAATCATATTTATTTATTAATTGTAATTACATTGGACAGCTGGTATAATGGCGTTAGCAGTCGACAGATGTAAAGTAATAGATACTACTGTTTGTTTGTATATTTCAAAATCGTTTGCTTGGCTTGCTGGTGAGTCCCCCAATCTACACTTTTCCTTCTATTCTATGTTGAGCACAAGTCGAGAAACCCTTACTCATACTTGAGAGATGGTATGATGGTGGTCTGGGAGTGAGATATTGCTTGGGCTCGAATGACAGCACAACTTAAATGGTAGCTACAATTTCTAGCAGTACTTGACCAGGCTAAGAATGAGTTTTCTTCAAGTACTCTTACTTTTCTACTCTCTCACTTTTCACAAAAAGTTATCAGATATCATATAGAACTTTTAACTTAAGCTTTAGTATATATCTACTCCTCAAATTTGAAACAACTTAAATAATATTTTATATTTCCCTTTTTGAAGTTAAGTTGCTTGAGCTGGAACAATCGAATAAATATTAATAATGAATTGTGATAAGTAAGATATTGTTGAATATTATGAAATTTTTTTACGAAGAAAGGATTGGGAAAGGTTTAAATTGGAAAATAGTTGTTTTATTTTCTTTTTTCAATTTGATAAGAGTCAAATGATAGGAAAAGTGTATTCAGACTTCGCAGCAATGCAATTAGAAATGCATCATGTTTTTGCAATTTCGTTTTGGTATACTTAAGCGTATCTGTGTGAGCTGCGCTGGTATGTGTGTCTGTATATGTGCCGTGCACTCAAGTAACAGCTGCAGATGAAAATTGCAAATGAAACTCAGCTCGACAAGGGTCAGAGTGTAGGCTAAGCAATTGGCAAGTGCTGCTCGACTGACTGGTCTGTTCTGGTTAGGGGAAATGAGGTGCATCGGTCGTTGCGCAAATCAACATTAAGTACATGTAACTCCTGTAACTTACACACACACACATACAAGTACTGCTAGTTGTGGCCCCTGTTGTAACACTTGCAAGTGTCAAAGTTGCATGTTATTGCATCAACATTATTTGTTCTATCTCTAACCCTATTTCCATCTTTATCTTCATCTGTATATCTAGTTATGCACGTGTGTGTGTGTGTGCCATAAAAGTGTCAAACTTGAGTTGTGCGTGTGTGAGTGTGCGAGTGTGTGTGTCAGTCCTTTGCGGTGGATTTTGTTATAGTCGTGCAAAGCTGCAGCCTGCAATTTACACTGATTAATTGCATTTCAAATGCTTTGGCCTTGGAGTTGGCAGCTGTTTAAAGTGTGGTCAAGGGACTGGAGGAGAAACTGTGGTTCTGGCGTTCGTTTTGCGGGTCAACCACAGAGTGCAAACAAGTGAGATTCGTTAGCAAGGCTTAAAGCAAAAATAAAACGAATTATCGAAATCTAAAACTCCCTTTGGGTTAGTCAACATGTGAGCTAGTTGCATATGGTAAGTGGAACTCTAACTCAAAAACTAAACTTTTTCAATTTCGTATCCGTTTTCAAAACAAAGTAAAAGGAAACGGAAAAAAATTCAATGGTTTGCGTGGAAAATGCACACATAACCCACATTGAAGTGCTTGAAGTGGATGTGGGTGGATTCGTCGAGTTGATTGGTGGGTTGTTGGGCTGACAAAGTGTAACTTTTGCCACTGTGTACATTGAAACAATTTTATGCGCTCTGCGTGCTCTGGCTACATGAAAGCAAATCGAAGATGAAGTCGAATCGCCGGCCAAAAACGACCCCCAGACTTTGGCTGTCAGTAGGCAAACAGTTGGGGCACAACACAAGTTAACCGTTGGCCACATCAACCGTCCCCTCTAACACTGGCAAATAAAGTTGAGCTGGCACAGTGGCAAGTTTGGGGCAAGACAAAAGTCAATTGGCCCAATCTCTGGCACCATCAGCTTCATCAGCAGTCCTTGGGATGAGCTGCACCGTCATTGAAACCTGATTTGTACAGACAGTGTTTGAGTTGACCACAACAGCTGCAAGTATTTGCTTGTTAAAAGAAAATTGTTGAGTGAATTTAATAAAATGAAAAACATTTTATAAAACATGAATTTATTGGTTATTCGAATTTTAATTTTCTCGTAATTGTCATGGAATTCAATTTGATATTTATATTTTTTTTTTAACTTTTACAATGACATTTTATTAAATATAAAATTCATATTTTCAATAAAACTTGCAATAATTGTATTGTGGTTTAGGTGTCTACATTGAATTTGTTGTTCAGTAATTTCTGTTAAAATTTATCTATAAATTGATGAAAATATAAAATATTCATTACATTTCCACAATGTTCTTTCACAATTTCATTGGAGTTTGGCTAACAATTTAGACAGTGTTCGATTTCAATTGCTCTATCGCTGATCAGGCTGATTGCAAAATCATTTTGAGGCAGACTGTGGAAGCGTACTTGTATATGAATATATATAGCCTGATAACCTACTCAGAGTGGATGTCTATGATGTCGTGGCAAGTAACCTTAATGCTCCACACCTTTACCATGTGCCACATCCTGTGCTTTTGATGGGAAAAGTTTAATAGCTTTCGACAATAAAACTTCAACTATTATGTAACAAAGCACCAACATTTGCCCCTTGATCGAGTCGACGAGGCAAGTGGGGCGACTGACTGGATACTGTGTATTGTTGAAGACAGAGAGACGATTGCCAGGAGCCCCCATCCAGTGTGAACATTATTGGCAGTCAGTGTTGGTTATAGAGTCGAAGACGGCCAGCAACATTGCAGGGCACATTTCGAATGAGGCACATGAGGCAACGGCCTGTGGTACAATGCTGAGTTTTGGCCTCTAGTCATGGTACTCGCCCTCAGTCCCGCATTTAGCGATGCCTTTGGGGTTTTGGCTTTTATTGCGCCCTGGCTCATTGCCTTCCAATATTAAATTTCAGCTTAGCTGTTGCTGGGTTAAGGTTCCCTTTTCGTTTAAGTGTGTAAGTGTGTGTGTGTGTGTGTGTGTGTGCTGATGTCTACTTATCTGACTTTGCATCTGGTTATGTTGATTTTGCGCCTTTTCGATGGCTCTATTTCCCATAATACTTTTACTGAATGCCCCCATGCATATAATTAAATTTTTCAGCATGTTTATTAAAATTGTTTAGTCAAACTTTCGAAACTCTTGGCGCAAAATATTTGTTGGACTTGTAATACACCTTAAGTACTGTCTTCAACTCGCTTAAGCTTCTGTTTTTAATGAAAAAATTGTTTATGGCAATTTAAAAAGATAGTCGAAAGAAAACTTTTGTTTTTTTCTTTTTGCAACGTCACTACCGTTACGTTTCATTCTCGTATTTTTTATTCACGCTTTTTTCCTTACATTAAAATACTTCAGCATTACTTTTGTGAAACAGGGAAACAGCAACAATTTACAGTGCAAAATGAAAACACAGCAGCAAAACGTCAAATTGATTATAATTGTAAATTGTTTCAAATGGCAATTTGCAAATATTCTTGCAAACTCATTCTCTTCAATTTCTACAATTGATGTGAAAAGTATTTCCACTGAAAAGTGTATACATGTCAGACAATTGATTCTGTCTTTTAATTTATTATTGATTTTATAATCACTGGACTTAGTGAACTAGATGGAAACTTCCAGATATATTTCGGATTGTTATTAATTTTACATGGAAATTGTATTTATTAAAAATGTCAACGTTGCTGCTTTAAGTACATGTTACATAAATCAGTAGTTCGATTTGTATAATCAAATAATTTCGTTAATGTTTTTCATTATTAACACATATATTAAAAAGAAAGGAGAAACTGATATTAGGAACTCACAACTTCAGGCCACAGAAGGGTTTTTATTTGACTCGGGGCTCCTTTGTTGCAATGTTGCAGGCAGTGTCATTTCAATTTTGCTGTCACTTTGAGTCGAGCATTGTTGTTGACATAAAATATGCAGCGAACGTAGCCAGAATCCTCGGCAAGCAGCCAGAAAATCGCACAAAGCACTGCAGCAGCAGCAGCATCAGCCGGAACAGAAGCTGGAGCATCAGCCGGAACAGGAGCATGAGCAGATGTACGGACGTATCCTTTTAACCCATTTAAGTTATCCATGGCTCGCAGCTGTCACAGTCTAGCAATTTGGTGCCCTTGTGTCTTTGCATCCCCGAATCCCGGCAATGTCAAAGGTCATTTACTGTCGGACGTGCACACACACACACAGACACATATATATGCTCAGAGAAATGTAGACGCCCACACACACACACACACACACACACACACTCATTGATGTAAAATTTATTGTTTCCCAATATATGCAAAAATTTTGGCAGCTTCTACAGTTCTCCAGTTCCAAATGGCACTGCGGTTGCTTCAATTGAATGTCTGTGTATGTGTATGTGTGTGTGGGTGTGTGTGGGTGTGTATGCTGTATGTGTTGCCACATTTGTTGGCTGATCGTCTGTCAGTCACTGGGGAAATTTCACTTGTGTTATTCAGTTTACAAACAAACGGACAGACAGACAGACTATCGGACAGACGGACAGACGGACGGAGGAACAGGACCTGTGTGTGCCACAAGTGTGATGTCGATGCTGATGTTTGTAATACTGTTTGGCGCATTGCTGTTTCTACAATGACAAACATATTCAAAACAAGCTGCCCCACACACACACACACACACACATACACTCGTACAAACTCACAGCCATACTAAAAAAAACCAGGGAGAGCGGGTAAACTTTATACATTTGCCGTTTTATTTATAGCGTTTGCATACGTAGCATCCGCAGAAGTCTGTTTATTTATTTATTTTTATTTTTTTTATTTCCAGCTTCGTTCATGCGTTCAGCATTTCATGATGAGTAAGTTTGCGGTGAGTAGATAACAAAAGTATTTAAAGAAGGCAGACAATTAAGCTACAGCTAAGCATGGCTTAAATGCAATTAATACTGGTATTGGGCAAATACACTGATAAAAAATTCGTCTTCTTAAGTGTATCAAATAGTCTTATAAATATTTTATAATATTTCATACATTAATTTTTTTGTTTAATAAATAAATATAAGAACCTTAAGATTTATAAAATTCTTAGAAAAGTGAGAATTTTGTATAATATTTTTTTCAACAGTGCGCATTAAAAGGTTGACTTAAGTTAACACATATAAGTCAAGTTGCAATCTATGTGTATAACTTCAGGGATATATCTTCAGATAGGTGTAAACTGACTAATCAGAATATGTGCAGATTTCATGAAATGCTACACTGCATCTATTTATTTGCTCTTATCATTTTCATCACGACTCGAAATTTGTGTTTGCGAATGCAGATACGGAATGGCAATTGACAAATGGTGGAATGTGATATGCTTTAAGATGAATAAAAATACATGAGCTTTGTTCTGTGTTGCTTTTACTATTTCTCGACAAAGTGGCAATCGTTTTATGTAAATGGAAATGAGGAGCGAATGCTTCAATGGCCATCGACTCTGCGCGTGTGTCTGGTATTGGCTTACTAATTGTTGATTTTGGCCATGATGAGACGACTAACTGGACAAGACACTCAGTTTGTTAATAAGACGGGTATAGATTTGGAAAAAGGCCATGTCAGTTACTGCTAACAAAGTGACAGTCAGTTTACCGAACCTTTTGTCTTAAGTAACTTTTAAAGTATTTGGCCAGAAAATGTCAAAGCCCTGCAGGAAAACGAAATCCAATTTATTTTCAGACAATTGTAAGCTGGTCAAAAGGATCAATTGACATATGTATATGTAGGTATAGGTGTATGGATGTGTGAATGTGAATGTGTGTGTTTATGTTCTGAATTTAAATTGCAGCTGTGTCTTTTACTTTCAATTGGTGAATTGTTATTTTACATTTTATAGATATCCTTTGAAGAGGAACTTCATTTTATGCTTTGCCAACTACAATTTGTCTATCCATTCGATTATCCACTCAGTTGATTCTTGCAGTGTACCCATGAACAATTTTGTTATTCAATTTAAGCGCTCTGCATTTAAAAGTTAAAATCATTTGCTATTATGACACCAATTTTATTATTCTTAGCGCACATTTGGCTAAGCGGCTTAAATGAATTTTCCAACACTTTGACTCTGCCATTGTACCGATCCCCTCACCTTCTCCTCTTCATCCTCTCACGCATATAAAACAAATTTCAAACTATGTATTTACTTATGGCATCAAGCTATTGTTATTTGTTAGTCCTTCTTTACTAAGAAATAAGTTGACACATTTTCTGATTGTTTACAAATTTGGGCAGCCATTCAGGCCAGAAGCAAGTTCAGACTCTCAGCGTATGCTTGGCCCTTTTTGGCCTGGCCTGGTCTGGTCTGGTCTTAGCTTGAATACAGGAGCGCCAAACTTAATCCAAACTTTGCATAAAAGGCATGTGACTGGGATTTATATGCCCTTTCCAATACCAGTACAAGTATGTAGGTTTTTGTGTTATGTGAGAAAATTTGGCCCATTCCCCAGTTTTAGTTTTGTCGACCCTGCCAAACAAAAAGCTCAACATGAAAGCAAAGATTTAGTGCGTGCCGGCATGAACTTGGATCCTATACCGACTTAGAGCATTGTTGCAGCACCACCTAAAGATTTGGGCCATGATATGGCAAAGAGTTAACCAAACAAAACATTTTAGCTTGCGTTGAAAATTGACGTCAGCACCAAAGATTTTTGCTGCGATTGAAGTTGAGACTTGTGAATAAATCGAAGAGCTTATATACTTAATAGATATTTAGATTTATCAGAAAGATTTAAGCGGCTATTACCTAACAGATATTGGCATATTGAATAGACAGTACTCTCAATTTGCATCTATTAAAGTCATACTTGCCACATTTATATAGGACGGCCACAAAACGTTTTGATTTCAAAGATTATCGGAGATTGTGCAGGATTTGGCCAACCTATTTATATACATATAATGCCTTTCAAGCTATAGCCCAGACTGGTATCATGTAATCAAATATCAATTTGTATTTAATTGCAAATTGAAGGCGACCCCAAAAAGTAGGCAACACATTTTGCTGTGAAGGCAACGAACTCAGGCGAGAACGCAATCAAGGCATCCATTTTCGCACCTACGTTTATGACATTGATTGCCAGCACGCACAAGTGTATACTGTAATCACGCACACACACACACACACGCACACACATACTCGACACAGTCATGTCGTTGTTAAGAGTGTGCAGCCAATAAACCCAAAAGGGATTAATTAAATAATTTATATGTGCTTTTGTTTTGTCGTAAGTTGATTAAGCAATGCCACCACACACACACACAAACACACTCTTAAAAGCGCATTAAACGTGCGTGTGACAGACTCCGCCGTAGGGATTCGGTGGATGCCTTTTATGTTGTCCTGACACAAATTGTTTAGCTCTTAATGATAGACAAACGTTGACGCCACGCTTGACAGCAGCGGCTTTTGACAGGGCAACAGCGACAAAGCGTTGCACAAAGCTGGGGCATGATAATGGGGCATGATGTGCCAACACTTTTGAGCAACTGACAGCTCAGTAGACAGCATACAGAGTGTAGACTGTGGAGCATACCCGACTTGAACGTTCGATTTGGCGCGATAACAATTACCAATTAGCAGATCATTGCACCTGTCCTTCTCTATGCGAGTGTCTGTGTATGTGTTTGTACTCAGGTATTGTTTTGAGACTAACTAATTGACGCAAATTGGCCAAAGAGACGTGGCCAAATAAGTACAAGCGCCAGTTTACATTGACTCGTCGACAAACCTCGGCCAACCTGTTCAATTTAAATTAAATGCCTTTAATTAACAGCAATTGAATTTGTCTATGATTTCAACTTGGCTGTTTGTCCGTTTGACGCGTTTACGTTTAACCATTTGCCGTGTAATTGGTGTCATTAGTTTACTTAACCTGAGAGATTCAAGTCAATATATTGACCCATATATTCCAGTTTAAGCAGAGATTAATTCTTTCAAGTCTACGAGTTCTCGGCATTCCCAGCATATTTTTAAATTTTGTAAATGATTACATGAAACACCTATTAAATAATTATTTATAAGCTGATTTTATAATTTGTTCTTTTTCTGTTTTCATTTATGAATCTATTAACCTTCAAGTGTAGTTTGGGTCTGAGTACAAGGTATCCACTAGTCGAGCTAAGCTTGGCCTTTTAAGCTGCGTTGTTGTTGGGACATTAGTGAAACGTTGTGTTAATTAAATTTTAATCAATTTGAATGCTCAAATCAACAGCTGACACTACGTTAGACATCGTCAGCAGCGCTACAAGAACCTAATTGAGAGGCACAATGTGGCATTGAAATGTTTGGAAATAGTCAGTGAAGTGAAGTGGCGAAACAATTGCTACAGTGTGTACTCGTAAGTGCGACAAACGGATATCCGCTTGCCACGCAATGGAACAAGGCAAACAAACAAAGGCAAATACAAATACAAAAGTGGGCCGGGAAAATGTCAGACCAGTCAACGATTGAAGTACCTTAGTGAATGAAAATGACAAAAGACGATTTGAAATTTGACGCAGCCTTCGTCTCATCCGCGTTCCCCTTGCTAAGCTCATATACTCATACTCAGCCTCGTCTCCGTCCCCGTCTCCGTCTCCATCCCCATCTCCATTTCCTGACCAACAAGAATCCTCACAGATGCAACATTGTTTTTAATATCCGCTAAAATTGTTGTTTATACAATGTCGCTTGGAATGAGCGGCATAGCTGGCGATACTCCTCCGTTTGTTGTTAGTAATAGTTGCGGCTTTGGGGTTTGTGGCAACATTGGCTGTTGCCCTTGCTGCTGCAACATGCTCTGCTACTGCTGCTGGTATTTGGTGCTTGCTGCTTAGTTGCAATAATGCAAATTGTAGTTTATTGCCTGGTTTGGACAGTCAAGCAGATTGTTATACAAAACATTGCATTTGTCTTTATCTAGCAATAACAATGCATGTGTCATAAGAGTCTAATAGATTTAAATATCTTAACACTCCAGTAACCCAACTTAATCTACATTAGTAAAATTAGCTTAGTGTTTCTGTAATGCATCCTTAAAGTCAGCCAACCGCATGTCTACAAGTGCTTTTAGGTCTGGGAATACTTTGGTGCCACTTAAAGCTGACTTTTGGCCCAGCTCGGCAAATCTATTCTCCGTTTCTTCCAGTCGACCCCAGGAAGTTCCTTAAGCAGCTGCTGTTAGTTGTAAAACTTTTGATTTTCGGTTTCCTCTTTTTGCCGACGCTGCAGTGGGAAAACTCAACGGTGATTTATATGCAAGTTGCTCGGTAATTGAGTATAATGTTGCTTTAATTATTTACAGTTGTTTTCAATTCAAGAGCTACAGCAACAACAACAATCAGAATAGTAGTAGTAGTGGAACAACTACAAACAAAAGTTATAAATACTTTTAAGATTAATTAGAAGCCGCGCCATCATCACAGCAAACCTCTGAAAGTCTTATTCTCTGAGGGGTGTTGGAGGGAGACGGTGAAGTTATGGAGCCATCGACAGCTGACTTTGAAAGTTGCCAAGTTTTTGTGCCAGTAAAGTGATTTTTCACTGCTATAACAAAGGGAATGAAAAGCAGATCTCTTGCCCTCAACTTCTTTCAATTGTAATGTTAATTTAATAAAATTTTCATGGCGTTAATGAGTTTCCCAGTTGCTTTTCATAAGAAATCTATCAATTTGTAATAACCCCCTTAACGCGAATACTCGTCTTGTTAATTTTGAAAGAGGAAATCAGACAACGGATGTTATATTTCAAGTCTCTTCAATTACGAATGGTTAGTCAAAGACAGAGCCACCGAATTTGAATGTTTTGTTTTCTTTATGTCCATTAATGTATATTTTAAAGTATGCAATAAATTCCTTAGAGTTTCATTTATTTGCAGAGGAATACCTCAGTACATAGTAAACCATGGTATTCAAAGTTTACTAGAGGCGGAATTTTATATGCGATTGTAGGGTTTATTCTTAATTTCATGGTGTGTTGTACAACCATATAAAACTAATTAAAAATTACAATATAGTCAACATCTCCAAGGCGACCGCCAGTGATGTAAGAGAAGTAAAAATAAATTCAAATATAATTTACATATGTTGGAAACTAATTTTGCCCATTTCGTTAACTTGAAATATTTTTTACCCAACAAATATAATTGCAGGATGAAGGCGAAGGAGAAGCGCAAATAAAGCAAAAGCTTCTGGCAATTTATGCAAAGTCAGCAAACACTAAGCGAGTTGGGTAAATTGGCATCGAAGCGTGCGGAGGTTTCGGTGCGTATACTTAATTAACTACAAGTTGAGCATGTGTACAAAGGTCCAAAAGTTTTGGCTCGTTCTGAGGGCTAATTTTTGTAAATATTTAATTAGGTTCAGTATTGAGTTGCGAGACATTTGGATTCACTTGAACTTATTCAATATGCAGTTTGTTTAGAGAGTTGAAGACCTCAAAATTGATCAAATATTGAAATAGTCCCGTTTAAATGCAATTTCTTGAGAATACCAAAATAGTCTACACCAACAAACGAGAGTTTTCTTTATTTACTAACATTTGAGCAACTTGAGTGCAAAAGCGCAATGCACAAACACATACAAATAGGAAACTTGACTGCAAAGAATAGAGAATACAATTGAATTCACCTGAATACCTTGCCTCTGGGCAAATACTCACACCGACCACAAAGTAATCAAATTTAACAGGCAACCCCAGACAAACATCGACTGATAGAGCTTACAACGTGAGTCCTATTTGTCACTTGTCTGCCCAAAGGCTGCTCTACAATGTTTCTATAATTCTATCTCTGTGTTTGCTTGCCCAACACGACGCATACGTAATATTGATTTACAGCACATTTGCATGTAAATATAACCGAGCTATTATTGCATTCAACGTGCTCTGCCTGTGCTCGTTGCCTCTGAATCTATCAATTTATTTGAATTTCCTCGTCGCCTTTAGGTGCAACGTTTAATTACGTTCAACATCCTATAAGTCTCTTTAATTAATATTGATGATGATCAGCGTTGATTTCTTTTTCTCCATTCTCCATTTACATTTACATTTGCAGTTAATTTGTAGTTTTTTTTTTTATTTGACCGTTCGATGTGCATGCTAATGCATATGGAGATTAATTACCCCATAAATGTTGATAAAATGAGCAGCCGTGTTGAATGTAATACCTGATCAGCAAATTATTTCGGCAATTAGCCTATGCAACATGCGAATTTTAGGTATCATAATTTATAAATTTAAATAGTTTTCACCTGTTTAATTCCAAGTCAATTTCTATAAAATAAATGTGTACCTAAATGTTTAATGAATGTCAGTGAATGGCCTAAACAAACTAGAATGCCTTTTTCAGGTAAGTAGAATAGCATTTCATTTGGTTTTATGCAATCTGTGGAATTTCTCAGCTGTTGGTCAGCTCTCCGTTTTTTTCAAAAGTACGTTGAACAAACATACATATTGATATGAATGTATGTGTTTGTGTGTGTTTGGTGTTTGCTGTTTCTGCTGTTTTCGCATCATGTGGCCAGCTGTCCAATGACTCATTTTTCATGATTTGCAGCTCTGTTTGAATAGCGTCCCATTTGGCTTCCAATTTTGTATATTTTTTTTGTTTTTTTTTTTTTCGATTTTCGGCTCAGCACCGTGTTTGATACTTTGAAAGGAAAATCATGTTGGTTGGAGAGTGTATTCCTGGTCATGTCATTTGCTCAAATAACAAATTCGACATGTAGCTGTGTGCAATTCAATAAAATGTGCTTTTGCATTTTATTGCCCGTATTTGGAGTACATGGAGCGTCATTTGAGATCGATGGCTGACTGTTGCCTACTGCCGTTAAACGAATGTGCCTCAATTTGCCACAGGATACAGGATACAATTTGCATTGGGTCCGGCCAGCGGCCGGCTAATTAACTTGCTCATTAAAGCCATAAATCGGCAACTCAGCATGACATGACATGCAACACCTGAATTTTTGTTGTGACTTTTTGCTTGCCGATCGAAAATGCCAGAAAATTCGGACGGATACATGAAATGTGTCATTAGGCAGCCTTGGCTCCTCACCTCAGTTATTGCCTTGTCATAGACCTGGCTTTTTGGCCACAAATGTAAGGCATTTTTGCTGATTGGCTGTGAAAGGTGGATGCTTGCTTTAAAGTGATTTTTGAGCTACAATACCTGATAGTCGAGCAGCCTTTAATAGCAGAGATTTGTTAATTATGGCTATATTTTGGTAAGCTTTTCAGGCTACACTTCGAGTTTTGAGTTAAGCCAAATGTAAGAAACCTGAAGCATACTTTTTGGTGCACATTCAACATATTCAACATTGCGTTTAAATACCATCAATTGATGTCAATTCGATTTGCCAACTGACTTTCAATGAGAACGGCCAAAGCAAACCAATTTCATAATATTTGCTGGAATTTGCGCTGCTCGTTTTATGGCCTGTTATTATGGTTCTTGTTGTTGTCCATGTTGTTGTTGTTGTCCATGTTTTTGTTGTTGTTGTGTCTATTGATGCGCGAAAATTCAATCACTATGCGGCTGTTGCTGCTTTGATGGTTGCTTCAATTTGTGTTTTTTTTCTTCTGTTTAGTTACAGTTTTTTATAACTTGAATATGTATTTTTATACGCTTTCTATGCATTGCTTAGCTGGGGTATATGCGACAATGCAAAACGTTTGCGCTAATTATTAATTTCTTTTAATTGGGTACCTTTATAAATAAATAATAGGTTGGGTCCTTAGTATTCAAAAAAATTTTAATTTTGATTTTTATCTGGTATAAAAATTAAAAACTTTTGCTTGTATTTTACTTTCTAGTTTGCTAATAAATTTAGAGTATTTGGAGGTCGATTATTTAAACAAAAGTAGCAATAAAGTTAGATTTGAGCGCGATTTATGTCTGTTGCTGTCCGATTACACTACACAATCCGGCTTTACTTATAAATATTGTTCGTATTAAACTTGATAAATATGATAAAGTTTAGTGTTAAAATGAATTTAAATCATTTTTGGTATATTGAACTGAGTTCCTTTGCAATAATAATATATTCACTTTGGTAGCGTATAAGTTGTGACAGTGTTGCCAGTTGTTTTTTCTCTCTCTTTTATTTTTACTACTGTCGCAATTTTCTCCAGTTCTGCCCGAGGCGATTGCGGTTGGCCAACGTTATGAATGTTTTTTATTCAATTTGCGCTGTGTGTTTTTTCTTTTTTTTGCTTTTACTTTGACGGCTGCGTGGGCGTTAACACCCAAGTAGAATGTGGGTAGCTAGTGTAGATGGTTTCGGAATTTAAGGTAGTAAATTAACTTGTGCTGAATTCAAAAAGCGGCTAACTAGATACGCGTGCGTTGCCACATTGCGGCTTAAACTTAAACTCAACTCGAAAGTTTTTTATGGCTGCTGAATGAACGAGTGTCGAGCAGCGCATAAAAGGCGTCATTCAAATTCAAGCCATTATATCTGCGAGAGCACTCCACACAGATTCCCTTGTCCTTTCCACTTTTTCTTTTATGCCTATCTGCCTTTACCTCCCGTTCACGTGTTGGTGGAAATGCGCAAAGCTTGGGAGGATTCTCCCTTTCTCTCCTCTCATTCTCTCTCTCTATCCTTTACTCTCTGTGACGCATTAATTGTCTTTTCAGCTTTGCAACTCATATGTGACTATGTGCGTCTGTGTGTGTTTGTGTGTGTGTGTGTGTGTGTTAATGCGATTTTACATTTGGCACTTTAACTTATTTTTTATACTTCCTACTTATGCAATTCGTTCATTTTCATTTATCGCCGACCTTTTTGTATGCTAACTGCGCTTGGCATTTGCATTTTGTTGTGCCTTTTAGTGTTCCCTCGCCTGTTTATTGGCGCTGTCACGTTTGCTTTGCATACTTTGGAGCGTTCACACCGTTTCGTATACGTAATGTTTAGCATACGCCGCGTTGTCGTTGCCTTTTTGCCTCGTTTCGCATTTGTTTAATTGAATTGGCATGAGATGGCACATTTCTCGTTGAGTCTTTAATTCTTTAAAAGAAAGGTGCGTACAATCCAAAAAGATCTACTTTGATCTGTCACTCACAGTCTGTCTGCCAGCCCGTTTGTAGTTTTTGCCTGTTTTTCTTATCAATTGGCAGCAATCAAGCAAGTGCGTTGGTGCCGTGTCAGCAACTGTCGACAGTGAAAACAACATTTCAACATTTTGGCCAAGGGAAGAATTCACAGCTTCGCGTGAAATTTAATCAAATAAATTAGCTATAAAGTTTTATTTTTGCTGTCACCAGCTCGACTTGAACACGCCGTGTTGCGTATACGCAGTGTGTTTTTATTGCTGCCAGCCTTTAGGGCATTATAGAACTTCTTTTTATTTTTATTTTACTTTGCTGCGCATCAATTAACATCGACAGCTTGATGTGTTTTCTTAAAAAAAATAAAACAGAGACCTGAAAGCAACGTAGAATCGATTTAAAAAAGCCCCCACATGCTCTTTGAGCTCGGTTCAATTAAATTAGGCTGGATTTGTGACGTGATATGTGGACGTGGGTGTACAATTGGCCGTTTTTTTTTTAGCTAACAAGACTATTCTATCAATGTTACATTTTGCAGGAATACGAGTTCACATTCATGTGTGTTTGTGGGTGTCAGTGTGTGTGTGGTACTTAATTAAATGGCAGCTCCCTTGACATTTTACAATGTCAATCAAGGCAAGGCACAGAAGTTAATTAAAATTTGTTTTGCTTTACTTTTGGCTTATGCTGCAGGCTCTTCTATGATAAAACTTCTGACTGTGTTAATACTACATTCACTTTAATCCTTATTGTGTGAATAATTTTTGACACTGCCTAAAGAAAGAGTTTGCCTGGGGCATCAATTGACAATAGGTCCCAAATCACAGAAGCAAATCAAATTTATTTAATTTGTTAATCGAAACAAGGAACGAAATTCAATCCCAGCCTCCTTTCAGTTTGTTGATAAATCCTTTTTGGGCTGTCTGACAATATTCATCGATTAAGGATACAATTTAGCAGATTCTCAAGTCGAAATTTGTTCAAGATACAAACAACAGTACATCATTAATGGCTGTGAAACTAACATGTGAAAATATGCAAAGAAGAAAAGGTTTATCATATTTTTTGCATACGCTTGCAAATAAATAAATAAACAAATACAAAGAAACCTAAAGAATATAAAAATACATAACAACAACTGGCAAATGGGACCCCCAAAAGTAGGCAGCAGATTTTAAGCTCATGACGTGGGCAATTTATATGCACGAAAGGGGAATCGACAAAAAATTGAATATTTTGCGTTTGACGCTTATATTCCCGCAAACCCAAAAGTATTTTAGCGAAATAAAAAATTGAATAATGCCAAATGCGAAATGCGATTTCTCGATTTGCGGTCGCCGTCGATGCTGATCAGCTTAGACTCTGGACACCATGAAAAAATGTGCGTTCAAAGGGCATAAATCATTGCGAATTTATCATAAATCAATTTCAATTTTGTTTTGCTGCCAATGCCACGCCTCAACTGCCCAATCGCCCACTTTGTGGATGCTTGGTTCTTCTGTTGCCGCTTCTGGTATGTATTTGTTTAGCGTAAATATTTTATTTATGATTGTTTCCAGTTGACTAGAGAATCAAATCTGTCTCAATGGCGCCTTCGAATCGCTCTGCGATTGACATTTCACCGATATTTGGCCGCTATTACTTATTCAGAATGCGCTTCATCTTCTTAACATACAAATCAGGTGAAGAGATAAAAATAGAATTGGTACAATTTATTGAGGCAAATATTTAATAATATCTTGTAGTTATTTTTATATTAAAAGGTTTCCAAATAATTAATGCCAGTGTTTGGGAGAGGGCAAAGGTCGAACAAATGGTAGGTTAAAAGCGACAATTAATTAAATTAGTTATTTGACTGCTCACTCGTCATGCTAAATAAAGTTCTAGCCCTGAAACTAAAATTAAATGCAATCCAAAACCTGAACTATTACTTAGTCATGAGTTAGTCAAGTTGCAATTCGCATCTCGTAAAATCAGTCCTCATCACATGTTTCGGATATCTACTCTACGAGAATAATCGCTTATCTCTTCATGTGCCATCACGAGATACGTGCAAATGGGTCATCACAGCGGTTAGAGCAGGAGTAATAGAAGCAGGACGATTTAATAGTCCTTGGTAAGCCCACAATATGTCATTTGGTCTATTGACCATTTCCATTTCTATTTCCATTCCATCAGCAAAACTGACAACCTTTCGGAATCATAAAAAACTTTTATGCGCTGTTCGGTTGATTGTGCATTTTGGTTCAACGTATCTGCTAATTGAATCGCCTGTGTTGGTCTAATAAAGAGGACAAGTGCTAAAACATAATTCCTAGCAGCGAGCTACGACTCTGGCAAGTTGATTTCATCCATCATCCAAACATTCGCAGGTATATAAAATTATTTATATATTTGATTTGGATAATATACATGTATTTCTTATTGAATATTTTGCCATTTTCACTGCAATTTTTATTGCCTGTTTCATTTTGTTCTATTTCCTTTGATACCTAAGATCGAATGCTTAAGCGGGTATATACAATCAATTTTATGGTATTCAAGTTGCAATATTTATGGACTTCATTTATTAAATCAAAATTCTCACACATCGCAATTTACGGTAATTTGGTCTTTGATTGTTTAAACACAGCATACCCTATGTTTATTTTAAATGGGGAAGTTTGTATTTCAGAAAATGCCGTTTATAGGACTTCCTCGTTCTTTGAAAAGGGTATTAATTATTTTACTTTCAAATTGAATCTACACAATTATGCGAATCTCTTAGATATATTTCTTATGATTTTTAAGGAGCAATAGTTATAATGTTTCATCAGTGGGGTATTCTAGTTGTTGAGCATACCCTCCCCACAATATATTCATTTGTTTCTTTTTCGATGTATTTTCACTTGTGGCACTTTCATTGAACACGAGCCTGCATTAAAAAAACATATTTTATCGCACCAAGTGCTCTTGTTGCGACACGTTCAATTGCTGTTATTGTTGTTTTTGATGCTTTAAATACCCTCTACCTATTAACATAAAGAGCATATTAACGGTGTAAGACTATTGAAATAGTTTACAATAAAGTCGTCGGTATGATTAGGTATATTAAAATGAAAACCATTGTTATCCAAACAAATCTCTGGACTTTTTTTCTTTCATAAAAAGCAGAGGGATGACAAATCTTTACTACCTCTTTTTCAGATACGCGTTGTGGGTATTTCCCGGTCGAGAATACTTTGTGCGAAAACAAGCATTTGTTTTATATGAATGTGAGTTCGTCCGTGTATGGATTGCATTCTGTCTGGCCATCCGGCAAGTTGTTCTACGAATGTTTTTTTGAGCGTTCGTCTATTCAATGAAATTTTATTTTTAATGAATGAACAACATTTTTCCGTTGGCCTTTTTTTTATTTTACTATTGGTGTTCGGTGTTCGCATATGAGCTTTTATTAGTTTATTTTTCCCAATTGATTGGAAATATTTCTTTTCATGTTTTCCAAATTGAAAAGCCACAAATAAAAACAAAGAAAAATGCTCAATAAATATGTACACAGAACCATGCACTCAATATATTTACAGCACTATACTACAAGTGCTCTTCGGCGATGGCATATGAATATCCCTCTGTTTAGATAATAATAATTCCAAGCATTTTATTCGAGTCCGGCGCTCGTGTATTTTAGCCAAAAGATTTATGTATGTTCTATGGCCATCTGACAGCTGATGTTTAGCTTATAAAGCTTTAATTTATTTTATTTTGATTATTGGTTATTATTATGCCCAAGTCCATATGGGATATGAAACATATTGAAAGTACGAGACTTTCGACAAGAAAACGATTTAAGAATTCATTATTTAATGCATAGCAAAGTTTATCTTCTTGCTCTCATATATTTTCAGATTATATTTTCTGCCAATTTCGAGTATTTTAAAAGCCTCTATAAGAGTAAAGTTTAAGCTATCTTTCTTATCACAAAATATTAAAGATTATTTTTAGTTGACTATACTAAACTTGTTATATCTTATAAAAGAGCTGACTCAAAATTTAATGCGTTTTTTAACTGTTGCCTCTCATTAATTTTTAATCAAATGTTTTACTAAAATTCCAGTGTTTGTGTAAAGTAATAACATTGTTCTGTTAGTGCTAGTTTCTCTCCGCTTAGCACTGTTAACTTATTGACTTAACATAGCTTTCGTCACTCTCATCATGTTATTGTAATCAGCGCAGTGCTTACACATTTGGGCGCAATTTTCAATTCTAAAATATATCATGTATATTTTTTTTATATTTTGTCGGTTACTTTTCTTGCAATTTTTAATTTTCTTACAGACACTCTACTTTCTATTGTAATTTTTAGAATAAATATTCTAAATTAATTTATTTTTTAAAACTCATTTATTGCGTGTGGATTTACTATGCGTTTCTTTTGATTCCATCGTTTCATAGTGTCGTCTCGCATGCGATATATGTATGGTTATGCGAGTCAGGCGCTCTGTGTGCGTAGCGCTGAATTCAAATTTGTGAGAGAGAGAATGAGAGAAAGGTTATAGAACACGAAGCTTGCTTGCTCTCAATATTTAACAGCAATGACAGTGGCCCGAGCGACCCACTGACACAGTGATACTGTTACACAGACGGCAATATTGTGACTTCGGGCGCTGATAACAGTGCGCATCTGTATGAGTGTGAGAGCGAGCACCTCTTTGACGCTGTTAATGCTAATGTTATGCTACTGCTGTTGTTGCTGTTGATTTGGCTACTGCTGTTACGCTGACACAGGTACGAGGCGTGCTGGCGCCTCTGTTGCTCCCCATCTTTGCCTTGGCTGCTGCTCGCCTGCTGTTGGCTGCCGACGCTGTTGTCGCCTGCTATCTGATTCTGCTGCTGCTGATTCTGCCGCTGCCGCTGTTGCTGTTGCTCGCTCACTCGCTCGGTCGGTTGGTCGGTCGGTTGGGTTCCGAATTTACAGTTAAACTTTCAACGTGCGCGCATCAGGGCAGCGACAAGTGAATAGGCGGACGGGAACTGCGACGCGTCCGCAATTTCCACGCGCTCAACACACGTTCCTCTGGATTTTTAAATTTTTCGACTGCGCGTAACGGTCAGTAAAATAAAAAAAAATCCAAAAAAGATTAAAATAAGAGCGCGGATAAAACAGCAAAAATCTGAAAAGTGCGTGAGAATTTTAAATTGCCGAATTAAATAAATAAAAAGTAAAAAAAAAAATTCGAACGGAAAAAACGGAAATTATTAAAACCAAAACAATTTTGCCGTCTACAAATTGTTTGTGCTACTTCCAAATCTAAATGAAACAAAATTAAAGGTTATTGTTGTTATTGCTGCTGCTGGATCGCGTCATAAATTCAAAAATATCGAAACAGAAAAATGTTTCATGAAAAAGTGCTCTGTACAAATACATGCCAAGTTAATTGAACAAAAAACAAGAAAAATCATTGCAAAAGAAAGAAAATGCTAAAGAAATAAACTATAAATAATACTGTAAGTGTATAATATAAAAAAAAATGATTATGAAGTGCTGATTTGTTCATAAACGCATTAAAAAAACTGGACAAACTTTGACGCACCTTCATAGATAGTCTTGGGCTATTTTTTCTATTCTTTTTTCTTAATTTTCCGGCGTATCTTTATTATGTGTGCTTTAAGCGAGGCGTGACAGTTGGCACCTGTTCAGCAACTTTTTGAAAAAGCATTTAAAAAATCGTTTCAAGTTATTTATGCAAACGACGCCGTGCAGCCGAGCAGCCGAGAACGAGTGAGACAAATACGTAGATAGATAGAGATAGTAGACAAAAAGAGGAGGGAGGAGGTTTCCCTAAGCAGCCGTTGACCTAATGTAAGTATTTGTATGCTCTTTATTAGATTAAGATTTGCTTGTCTAGCACTTAAGAGTTTCCTCTTGTTCACTTGTATTTCACTCAACCGTTGCCTTTGTGGCTGTCTCTACTCGTAATCAAATCGCTTGACAACTTGAGATCCACACTGAGAGTGTTAGCACCTCAGCTTATCGTGGCATTTTCTATCTCTCACTTCGAAATTTCCATCATACAAGTACAAGTGCTGATGCTCATTCACACTTATCAGCTCTTCAAGAATGGCGCAGTTTCTACACGAATGCAGATAAAGTCTACTCAAGTCTTGATCCTTGAGTTATTGCAGTTTACTCTCAGATTTATAATGGTCCTTTAAAAAATGTTTTTTTTTTTATAACTCATCTTGTACCATTGCGGATGCTGCAGTTTGAATCATTTATATGGTCTTTCTACCCCTAAATTGCTGAAGTAACATTTCATTTAAGCAGTTTCTGATCTCGAAGCGGTTCATTAAGTAGCAGCATTTGGGGAATAAACTGAATATTTGCTTATATATGAGTATATTGCCAGGCAATTGCTACGCTTCGTTTGTCTGACAATTGCAGATACAATTGTATCTTTGAAGTTGCAGAAATTGCTCACACAACTGCACTTAGTGCGTGTGTGTGTGTTTGTGTGTGTAATTTACACTTAACTGCAAAACAACAAACTTAATTGCCCAAAAACCAAATAAAACTCATAATGGCGGCAACAGCGCCTCACTCGCAGCCCTGTCTGGCTGTATGACTGACTGACTGACTGACTGACTGGTTGGCTGACTCACTGAAAGAAATGTTGGGGCTCGTGTTGTCTTGAAATGATGCCAACAATAATAATGGCAACAACTGCACAACAGCCTTGAACATGAAAAGTGAAATGAACGTGGCCAAGAGATGTAAAACAATTCATGTGGGCACTTACACTAATTGCAGCTGATGTGAAGATTATTATTGCTGGGAGTGTCGCTCGTACCTGCAACTCTTTTTCTCTCGCATTCGTTTATATGAGGCGTCCCATGTGTGCCTAAGAGGTGCAATATCATTAAGCTGTACTCTGAAACCACTATAACGATTATTTTGGCATAATATTCGTATGCATGTTCAAGCTGTGACAAGTTCTTGAAATTACTTAAACGAATGCTGCCAATTACTTGAATGAATGTTGCCAAATAAACTGCCAAAAAATGTTGAAAATTTGTTAAAGCTAGATCTAATTGAATACAGAATTCACTAAACGAAATCAAATGAAGTTTATGTTTTCTAAAA
The DNA here is from genome assembly GCA_951394115.2 of Drosophila phalerata. Lineage (NCBI taxonomy): Eukaryota > Metazoa > Arthropoda > Insecta > Diptera > Drosophilidae > Drosophila > Drosophila phalerata. Next base: position 25,017,284 of record OX596005.2, read on the forward strand.
TTCCATTTATAATTAAAGCTCAGTTTGTATGGCCATCAATGTATTTCTTTGACATATAATCCGCAAATTAATTAAATGAAACTTTAGCTTTTATTTCGGTTCTGTTTTGTATTTCAAAGGAATTCAAAAGTGACAGCAATTGCTTATTAAAAAGAGCCAACAGCTACAACTATGACTACAATCCCTTTGCCAATTGTAAATTGAGCGCAAAGACAAAAGGACAAAGGTAAAAAAGACAATGGGGCGTATGCGTAATATAGTTGACAGACACCTCTGACATACTTCAGTCATGCATTGTTTGCTTTCTGTTGTGATTTCATAGAGAACACCTCATGTAGTGTTGCTACCCTCCCATTATCACCATGTGTTTTCCATGGACAAAAGGTGCGCAAATGAAGAACAGAAAAAAGGAAAACTGAAAAATGAAAAATGAGAAAGAAAAACCACTGCATGAAGTGGCAGCAATATGACGGAAATGTAATTGAAGCGTGGGCTTGGCTCATTGTTTGCCCAGTTAGCGCGCGTTTGCTATGCCAAATATTGCGCATACGACACCAAATTTCGAGCCCCCAGCTTAACGGTTGCCAAATGAGCAAAATAAACGTTTTGCTAATCGAAACAAAAAAAAAAACAAAAAAAGATACGTAATGACAAGTAAGCTCCGAAAAGCTCTTAATTAATTAATAATTAATCACAGCAAAGCTGCCGTGCAACCCACGAAAATAGATATCGAAATCGCTAGAAACTTAACAGCCTTAACCGCCATTCAATTGTTCAGAATCAAGCTTCAAATATTGAGCGAGGTCAATAAAGTGTCCCGTGTCATTCACATGCTCATACTCAGACTTGTGAGTATACTCGCATTCAAGCTCATACTCATGCTCGGTCTCATTGTCATTGCCAATGTCCAGGCGAGCTGCCAGTTAGCCACGGCGCTTATCATAATGACCGAAATGCTCTAATCGGGGGCAATTAACGTGACCAAATTTAATTTCCGTCCAGGTCGCTATCATGAACAGCGGCGACGACGGCGACGTTGACTGCGAAGTTGTCGCTTGCAGAGGCGTCGCTATATTATTTACAAAATATCATTTGCTGGATGACATCTAATGCCATTGGAAATCCATCATGTAAGCCAGCGGTTTTTATTATTTTCTTCTTCATTGTGTTTGCTTTTGCGTTCTGTGCGCTTGACATTTGCGGCTTTCTTTTGTGTTTATTCGTGCCAAAAGATAAATGAGTGAACCACACGAACCACCCACCTTTCGTACTTGGCTGTGATTAGCTGGCAGCCAGGTATAAATACGTCTAATATAGTGGTGGATCTGGATGAGTCTTTAAACTGTTTGGCATCTGTGTCCGTCGCCGGGTCGCGCCTCCAATTGTAGCTCGTGAAATGTGCGCTTTGGGTACTATAATTCTTGTTACACCCAAAAGTCCCTATAATGACAGTAGATGCCAGTTTCTGGGCGCACATCAAGCAAATTACTTATGTTAATTAGTTGCTGCTGCTAATGAGAAATCGTCGAGATCTCCATCAATCCATCCATCAAGATTCCAATAAACCGAATGCCTGCAGTCATAATTTCAGTTTAAGGTCCAATCCTTGATTATACACAAACATATTTATTTACCCTCACTCTTGTTGATTTCTGACCGGAAAATTACTCAAGTAATATTCGAAGTCAATTAAAATGCTACACTTGAGCTTCCAGCTGCCCCCTAGCTTTAATTGTAAATATAATGCATAGTCGAAATAAATTCTTCTTGCATTCATAATAGGATTACTGAATCAAATATCTATATGCATACAAAAGTTTACGACTTAACGAGGCTAAATTAAACTCGCAAATGTTAATTAGAATTTCATATTTTGCATGTCTTATGTTGCAAAATTTCAAAGATCATATTATAATCGATATATTAATTGCATTATTGAAATTGTTTCAGCAGTCTACACAAATACTTGTGTAAGATTGTTTTACTTGTACTTGTGAACTTAATTAAAAGTTAATTAGAAAAACAAATTCCAGCTTGGCGAAGTAAAAAAGATAGGGTATGGGCTCATTAGTTTAATTAACTCCTTTTAACTGAGATTTTTTCTGGTTAATTTTAATTTTACTTTACGCTCACAATTTTATTTTATTATTAAGTGGACAGAATGGGTAGATTTATGATTTTAATATATAAATACATAAATGAAAGAATTATTAAAAATAACTCAGTTTATTTGGAGTCAGTCTGATGTATTGAATACTTACTTTGTCATTCACAAAAAAATGTATTTCAATCAGAATTCATTAAAGTTAATAATGTTTGTAAAAACTGCACGTAAATTTATATATTCCCGTAGAATTAAAATCAGTTAAGCTGCTTTCGAATAAATGCATCATTTGATTTGCTCTTTAAGCCATCAAATAATTAAATTTTAATTCGCTTTGTGAAATTTTCATTATTAATACAAAAAACAAACAAAAATATAATAACCCGAAGGCAAGCAATTTAACCAATTGATTAAAATTAACTTAAATTGATTGGGCAAAACTGCATCGACTGCACGACAGACATCGCCACTGCTCCGCCCTAGGGCGTGGCATTAAGGCCAGCTTAATAATGACTTTATGGCAAGAGTGAGAATACATCAGTAAGCGGCTGGTTAATTGAAACATCGGCATTGTATATTTCAATATTGACATAATGAAATGAAAAAAGTTACATTTTTATAGATATTATTATGAAAAACCAATTATGCCAGCACTTTTTCAGTTACATTTTAAATTGATTAATTCAAATTGCTACGTTTGCTGAGGTATTCTGGCCGCGGGTATAATAAACTTTCCACCGCTCATAATATATCTTAATTTTGTGCATAATTAATGCCTGCCATTAAGCCCCATGGAATGGACTGGCTGCTGGCATGCTGTGGGCTGGCTGACTTGCTCATTGGATAGCTTTGCGGCTTCTGCGAGTAGAAGGCGACCACAAAGGGAATAATTAAAATGGCACACGCACCCAGTTAGCAAAATAAGAAGTAGGAGGACACGTAAACACACTCGACTTAACATGCTGCGATATACCATTTGATCCTGCTATCAATCTCAAAACTCGAGCACGTTGCGTATACGCAACGTAATGCACACTCTATTCGATGTGCGAGCTATCACACATTGCGTATACGCAGCGTGAACGCTTTCGGCAACAATGTGTCACATACCCAGACAATATTGATGGCCTGGCACAATTTTGAAATCTACCACTGCCACAGCAACTGTCTACAGTCAGCAGACAACATTCAGAAGGCAGAAGGCACTGGGCAACAGGCAACTGGCAGCAGTTACAGAATTGCCAATTACGTCTCGTCAGTGTATTAAAATGCCATAATTGCGAATTTAAGCGCTGTTCTCTGCGGTCTCCCTGACGACTGCTCATCATCAGTCCCGGCAGCTGACAAAGTTGATCATTGTCTGCTGTGGTTATTCTCATTCAACTCTTGGCTCTTCCGTCCTGCTTGTTGGCAAAGAGTTAAGTGCTTGGCAAAAGTTTACTTCAAGCCATACTGTTAAATCAGCTTTAAAAGTTTTGCCTATATAGTTTGTTTAAAAGTGCGGTAATTGACCGCAGCTGAACAGCTGACACACTTATGTACCAAACGAACTTGCAAATATTTCTAATCAATTATGTTAAATCACCTGTAATAAAAGTAAACTTAAAGTATTGAGTATTTTTAGCTGTACACTTGTCCACTTTCCAAGGGTTAGCTTCATTTAAATGTCATTCGACCACATCTGCAGTTTAGACAGTTATATCATAAAATGTATATAATTATCTACGAAATTTATGATTGTTTATAATTTATAGTTATATACAAAATTAATATTTAAACGTCTCATGTAACTCTTGTCACTACGTGGGAGTTTAACTTTAATTTAACCACTTGGTTTGAATTGAATATGAATGCAGCAGAGTTATGGAAGAACCTTATAAATATATATTTGTGTATTCTTGGCGGTATATTAGTATTCGTATTATTCAAGTGTTTGGATTCTCATTAATTAAATTGCAAATTGACAGAACACAACCTTAACCATTGACCACTGTGCTCTGGATTGTTTATGTTTTGATTAGACATTTGCAGAGACCATAACCAAACCGAAACATGTTCGAATTAAGTGCTCAGAAGTCCCTGGCTGCACTAATCCCCCCACTCCCATCTATCTACCACCTTCTTGCCTTGAATGAATTGGCCAAGTCTCAAGGGTGCATTAAACATTCTAAACTGTACATGTGTGTGTGTGTCGGGCTTTTAATGTTCGCCAAACGGCCTGAGTGGCCATACATGGTACATGCTACTTTGTGTGTGTGTGTGAGTGTGTGTATGTGTGTCGGTGTGTGTCTGTGTATGTGTATACTTCAGCTCCTTGTTGCCATTAATCAAAGCCAATGTCTGGCCAGACATCCGCGAGTGCCGCTATTCCATTCTGTTGCCTAATTGCATATATGGCCGTAAGCCATGGATTGTGGGCGGTGGGCGATGGGCGTGGTCGCACTAATTGTAGACATTTCTTACCTGATTGTATAATTGCCATGCCCAATGCAAAAGTTGAAGCACCCGCTAATTGAATGTAATCAGCTTTAGCTATTAATTAGCGACTTGTAAACAAACTGAAGTCAAAGTCCAATTCTTATACTCTACATGGAAATACTTCATGTAGATTATAGACTAACAACTAACTGTTAAGAGCACTAGTATATTTATTTCATATTTTTTTCAAGTACTTTGCTTCCTTATATTGGCTATGATTGAGTTTAAGTTGAGTTACGATAAGTTCTTCTCATAGCATATCTCAAAAGCCTCATATCAGCTCTCGATTGCAGTGTGATAGCATGGCAAATATTTATTAAACGCATATATTGTTGTTTGCACAACAGACTAATCAAATGCAGCAGGCAATTAAAAGCTTTTCCGTTATTATGATGATTAGCAATAGTTGTTGTTTCACATCGTTTTTATAATATTATTGACCACTTGTTAAAACAAAAAGCCCGGGGATCGTTTTGCCATTAGAGTATATATTCTTTGCATGAAAACAATTGCAGTTGCTGTTGTCTGGCATTGACACTGACACAATTCAATGGGAGTATAAATTATAATTCGAATTTGAATCTGAATGTGCAGTGTACTCGTATGCAACTGCAGAAATCCAACCAATTACAACTAGAACAACGACTTCTATTAGGTAGAATCGGTGTGTGACAGTTTGGACAGAGACGGATATTGCCAGGTTAACCTTCGAGTGTATTATGCTCTCATGTTATACTGTGTTTAACGAGGCGTATGCGTAATCCACACACGGGAATCCTAAATAAAGCCCTTTTAATTAAGCAGCTGTAGCAATTATATGGCTGCAAATGCTATTGATTAATTTAGCTCATACAGACTGTGTTCTTCTTTACTGAATAAGTATAAAATGTGTTACCACAATTTCCAAAAATACTTTATAACTGGATGAGCTTCCATATCTCCTAGGGGAGTTGAAATAACAGCTCTTTGTCAACAATGGTAATCTCGATTCATATTGTCTGGTCAAACATTTAGGTATTCACTTATTTACTGCAAGAAGATTCATTGATTCCTTGCCAAGTATAGTTTAAGTAAACAGTTTTCCAAAGTGAAATCCATTTGTCATATGCAACAGATGATTAGTCACCTTCTGAATGAAATGATTCAGTCATTTGATTTTTTATTCATTGACTCGCCGACATAAATAAACATTTGGTCGTCTTTCATATATATTCTGGCAGTGTAAATAAATTAAATTCAAATCTAAATTGATATTACCATCGGACATATCATAGTGTATGTGTACATATACATAAGAACGGTCTGCACTTATCAGTACACTTACACACACACACACACACACACACACACACACACATAGATACCAAATAGCGGCGCCGCTTGGCGGTTAACTATTTGGTTCACGGTATAGGGACTAGACGAAGGGGGGGCGTGGTCGTGACTTTATCACTTCTTAATTATGTTACTGATAAGCTGATTTCACTTTTTCTTTTGTTTTGGCTGCCTCGTCGCTGGCCGTGTCTTGATATCAGAAGTCAACTGGCCTTTGTTTTTGGTATTTTTCTTTCTTTCTTTTGGTTGCGTGAAACCAACTCGTTGAGGCCCTCTATAAGTGCACAGTTGAGATTTAGTTAATAAAAATTAATAGCCATGTGATTTGTTTGGCCTTTAGTGCCAAAGAAAACACATTTTGTGCTGTGTTTTATGAGGACCTGGTCGAGATTGTGTACAAAATACGAGTATCTCGATTGTAAATTGATGTGTTATTCCACGCATAATATGTATAGTACATCGGTACATACGAGCACTTCTTTTGTATATGTGTAGTACACTCACCACGTCACTGGAATGTTTGCCTAATTAATTATTTGACGCTTTAATTACGCATTTATTGCCTGCGGCCAACAGTGCGTATACGTAATATCAACAATGCCTGCTGCACGGTAACAGCTAGCGCCGCAGCCAGCGCGACCGCAATTCATAAAAGTCATTGACACGGTAACAAAATGATAAAAATAAATTCCATATTCATTTATTAGTCCACACTTATATTTTATGAATAAAATTTGACTTTTTTGCAGCTGCTGTTCAGAATAGAATATTAAAATATTAATTACATATGCCTATCGTCATTTATTTTTTGCTTGCTTTTCCTGACCTAGCCGTACCTGATCCGTAATCTCTACTATTTAAGATACTCGACTATCGCTCGCCTGTCACTGATAAAACTGCTGTCCATTTATAATTTTCCAAGGCCGTCTTTGAATGAGTATATACAGTTAGTTATAATTTAAAAGTCAAATCAATCACGCATTTAAAAAAATCATTAACTATTATGACTTGAGAGTGATTTTGTGCAAAAAACGAATGCAATACTTGTATTTATAAACAGTATAAAACGTTTCAAAAATATTCAAACTCGTACACGTAAAGCTGCTGCTGTAATACAGTCCTTGGTTACTCCATTTTATCATTTTATTTTCAGTATTCAGCATTTTGCTGATAATTAGAGCCAATTGATTTTCCGGCCAAAACGCAGTTAAATTTTTATTTCAAACAGTCATGTTTCGATATTTGTTCATTAAGCTATAAAAATGATGGGTGAATTTTAGGAACTAAGTTACAGATACATAAATTTATCATATTTACTAGCTTGCTTGTATTCTATACGCTGTAATTCAAATAATTTTCTAATTGCCATTTATCGTTAGTTATTAATTACAAACTTTTAATGACTGTGCATTTCCAATAATGCAAAACACTATAAAATAGGCTCAACCTATAGTATACTTTTATCAACGTGCATCGAGTCTTTTAACATCATATGCTAATGAGCTATGTGTATTCTCATGAATTATTGATACTCTACACAAATGGGCAACTGCATACACAATTAAAATACATGTTTAAATAAATTTCACTAACGAGCATATCTATTTGGCCTTAATTATTTATGATTAAATGAATTTTGTGTAAAGGAGTAGAAATATATATTTTAGCTAATAAATACAGACTTTTTCTAAAGAAATCCAAGTTGGATGTTATCTGAAATTGTCTAAAATTTATTCAAGAGCCAATAATTTGTTTTTAATGTGAACTTTTGTAGTTGCACAAAGGAAATTGATGATGACCTCGTTCTTTTGACGTCGCGACGTTTAATTGGACATTGCTGTGCTGTCATAATACTTCGAGAGTCAGTTTGCAGTTTTAGTGCCTGCAGTGGCACCTCCAGCAATGAAATGCAGCTGGAGCCGTACTCGTGGGTGGTGCAATCAAATACAGACATACATACACACTTCCCACACGACTGGCGCACGCTTAACGACACACGCTGTATAATATGACTACAAATGTTTTTGGTGCCGGCAGCACCATTCACATAAATCTTATGGCGAATTTAGCATCAGATTTGCATTTATGTGTGGGTCGCCACACTTCCAACCACTTCTGTTCTCACTCCCCCTCATGACATGTCATAAATTCGCAGTTTTTTTCAGCGCCAAGTGTCCTCGACCTTGTTAAATAGCACGCGTTGCGTTTTGGCATCGATCAGGAAACTAAACAACGATTTCACAAGTTCCTATTTAGCCATGGTTTCTATTTATGGACGTTATGGCTGTAATGTCTGTAATGGATGTAAGTGCAGCGCCTAAGCAAATCCGTGTCCTGCACGCAACTCCTATACTCGGTTATGAAAGGTCCTTTGAGTTGTTTTATAACCTTGCTGCTTGAACTTAACATTCCTTCGCATCACAGCCTTCCATGCAATCATCGTTTAGTACATAATATTTATTAGTTGCTGTTTTTCTGTGCTGCATTTTAATGGTCTTTATTGATTTTTAGTCTTTGTTTTACACTGCAAACCCATCACCATCTCCCAGACCCATTACCTTACATGCTTCCTGCCCTGTTATGAGCAGTTTCCATCAATCGAGGCATGCTAATGGCACCAGGCCATGACATCCACCTGGCCCAGAGGTCCATAGTTCTTCGCTTTTGCTGACATTTTACTCGCGGCATCTTCGCTTCCTTCAACTTTTCCCCCTTTGAGTTCCTTTGAACTGATCACCTTTTATGCATTTTCCGATACCTTTGAAAATATCAAAATTCAAATTACAAAATTGAAAATGAAAAGGAAGCAGCTTTCAGTCGTCAAAGGCGAGCTTAGTTTTTTTACCTTATCACTGCGAACGGCAGTTCGCTCTAGTGACGAAAGCAGCAAGAAGGGTGCGAAAGGCGACTAGATATACTTACAGCTAATTTGGAAAATTTGCTACGACTGTCCGATCAGATCGAGTTATATACCGATCGAAAGGTTGAGTCCTAACTTACAAAATGGCATACTAAAACTTTTTGTAACTCACCTGGTTCCTGAGATACGGGGGTGTAAGTGGGAGGGGAAAAATTTAAACGATCGCAGCTAATGGGGCCGTTGGGGCCTTTTTGTAAAATTTTTTATTTTTAAAAAATTCTAATCAAAAATACGCGTCGATTGATACCCAAATCACCCAAATCCGATAACTGGTTCGAAAGATAATAAAATTTGAAATTTTTAGTGGACTTCTCAAAATGAGATGAAAAGTCAGTTTGTTTGTCGGTTCGTTTGCGCGTATCAAAGCGCTAAAAAAGCTTAGATGTAATGATGAGGATTTGTTTCTTTTCAAAAATATAGAAATGTTTGTTCTACGACTTTTTGAATTTCCCGCTAGTTTAGCGGGAAAACGCTATTTCCCGCTAAAATTGAAACCCCAATAGTTTGCACACCATAGAAGCTACAGATATGTCCTATATATCATTGAAAAGGTGAGTTTAGGGGCTTTTTGACGTACCTTCAAACTTTTTTTCTAAAGTACTCAGGTAACACTTTACAGGTGAAATAAGGTTTTTTAGCTTATATTTTGGCGATTTCTAACAAAACGGCTCTAACGATTTTTATTAAATTTATGTATGTTTTAGTACGTAAAATTCTGCGTTTTTTGGTATATAACACATAAATTTTGGTTAAGGGGTTTCGAAGATATTGCCTGTTAACTAAATATATATATTTTTCCATCGGTCGAAAATCACGTTTTAGTTCGAAAATCACGTTTTAGTACTAAAAACTTTTTGGTTTTATGAGATATATCAACCAAACTGATAAAATACGCATTTTACATTGTTTTATATATCCTGACCAAAGTTGGTTCAAATCGGACCACTATATCATATAGCTGTCATAGGACCGATCGGATCAAAATTAGGTTTTAGTATGAAAAACTTTTTTGTTTTACGAGATATTTTAACCAATTTGATAGAATATGCATTTAAGTTAGTTTTATACATCCTGACCGAAATTGGTTCATATCGGACCGCTATATCATATAGCTGTCATAGGACCGATCTGGTCAAAATAAGGTTTTAGTATGAACAACTTTTTTGATTTATGAGATATTTTAACCAAATTGATAGAATATGCATTTAAGTTAGTTTTATACATCCTGACCGAAATTGGTTCATATCGGACCGCTATATCATATAGCTGTCATAGGACCGATCTGGTCAAAATTAGGTTTTAGTATGAAAAACTTTTTTGATTTATGAGATATTTTAACCAAATTGATAGAATATGCATTATATGATTAAGTTAGTTTTATACATCCTGACCGAAATTGGTAACCGGTAATCAAACCACTATATCATATAGCTAAAATAGGACCGATCGGGCGAAAAGTCTTAGTATGAAAAGTAGACAGTCGTAACGCGAGCGAAGCAAACAGGGGCGGAGTCTCTTAGCTATATTTTTTACTATCTCCCTGCATTTATGATAAAGTTAAAATGTCAAAAGCAAAAGCATTTGCAAAAATTTCTGATATCTCACAAAAAAAACCTCTACACGAGGTAAAAGTCTAGTGACGAAAGCAATTTTTAGATCCAAAATTTCTGATATCCAATTGTGTGACGAGCTAAATTCAGTTTATTATAAAAACTTTAAATAAAAATAAAAATTATTAAAAAAAAAAAAAACACGAAAATTGGTATTCGGCACTGTGCAAAAAGTAATTTTTATGTACAAAGAAGCTCTCCCTTTTTAAGCACAGTGCACAATGCCAATTTTCGTGTTTTTTTTTTTTTTAATAATTTTTATTTTTATTTAAAGTTTTTATAATAAACTGAATTTAGCTCGTCACACAATTGGATATCAGAAATTTTGGATCTAAAAATTGCTTTCGTCACTAGACTTTTACCTCGTGTAGAGGTTTTTTTTGTGAGTCTAGATTTACACAGATAATGTGGAAAATGCATTTATTTCAATTAAGTTGGCAATGTTACATCACCATTCTAATTTTCAGTCAAACACAGAAGTAGTGTTCTCAAAAGGTCTTGATTTATTTTCAATAAATCACAGACTGTCAGTTATTGTGTACATTTGGGTTTGACATACTTCAATACCTATTCAATAAATTTTAAAGAAAGCTGTTATATTTATTTAATTTTGTCAATTGTAAAATAGAATAAATTTAAAAATTAATAAAATAAATTCTCAACTACATAAAATTTACTAAAAGGCGAAAATTGCATTCAGTTTTACCTCACTAATAATATGATGCTCAACTCCTTTTTTATCTTTTCAGATTTTAGTCTAGTTGTCTGCCTTCTCTATAGGGTATCAAACAGTCGAATAGTTTCAACAGATAGTCTAGAAAATCTCTTCCTCAGTTCCTTTTACTGGTGTGCCACATTTTGTTTCCCGTGGGTTGTGTTTTTACTTCCGGTGTGCACGCCTCGCTTATCAGCGCATTTTCAGTTGCCGTTCGGGTTGCTCTCTAAGACTGAGACTGGAACTGAGACTGGGACTTAGAGGGTGACTGAGACTGAGAATGGGAATCAACTTTTGCTAGTACCTTGGTTGTTAGGTTGTTTGCCTACTTATACTTGCATATATTGTAGGTACACATTGTTCATGTGACATTTGTACCGCGTGCTCTGCAGCTCTCTCCCTCTCCTCTGTCTTCAGTCGATGTGCTCAGCTTGTTGCTGTCAGACAACTGCAATAAGGCTTCAGTTTCCAGTCCGTTCTATCGTCTTTATGTGTGCCAAGGCTTTGTCTTTCGTTGCTTCCAATTACTTTTCACTAGCATAAGAAATTAATTTCTTAGTGATCTCCTTTGTTGCAACTATTTGTCAAATTGCAACAGAGTCTGCAACAGAGTCGCCTTCTCGATGGGCCTCTAAAATTCAAGAGACGTGTCCGTTGATTTATCTATGTTTATTTGTGGCACATTTGTTTTATCATGGCTTAATTGAAATCTAATTTAATTTATGGCTATGACAACAATAACAAAGTGTGGCTGCCCCGCAACACAGACACAATACAAATATTTGCTTGCTGCTCACCGTACATCCACGTATATAGACATATGGTACATATATAATATGTGTATATATGGCATTTTAATTGAAATGCCAAAGCGCATTGTCTACTTTAAGGAGGGGGGAACCGTCAAGTCACCGCAAGTCATGCGGAAGTAACACGAAATCATTTAGGGTACATGTATTAAATACATTAACTTATTGATTTTCCATATATCAACAAATGTGGCCCATTCACAAGCACACACACACACGGACCAAGGATCAGAACTCCCTTTCATGTGAATGTCTCGTTGACTTCCGCTTTGTTTGCGTTATGCTTGCCCAGATCATATCAATAAAAAAAATATATATATGCATGCGACTTTGTTGTCCTGGGCTCGACATGGAACAGTTCATAGCAAAACACAACAAATTCATAACAATTGAAGCGACCATCAGGAGCAGGATACCCGCAGAGCAACCATAGGGAAAAGCAACAAAAATATGATTTGCTACTTAAAGCAGAATATAGTGAACTGCAATTTATATGGTATAGTAAATATATAACAGGGTCTTTAATAAAATTTAAGAATGGTTTATAAAAAGTTCCATATTTGATTTATTACTTTATTTTCTATAATCTGTCATTTTCCTATTTTTCTATATTCTATATTTCACGTTACCATCTCAGTTGTGGGTCAAGTCAAGTGATTGACGTAACCACAGGCGCCATCAACCACTCGGGAGGCATAGGCCATTCAATGTCTCCTTAATGGTCCATTGACAATTATAAGGCTACTAAATCGTGTGAATAGCAGGCACAGTTGGTAGATGAGATGAAGGAAAAACAAACAACATGGGAATGTCATGTGCACAAATCGTATTCATTGAGAAAGCAACCAGCAAGTGAGGGGATAGAGGGATGGGTGGGATTGTTGTGGGTATAATGATTGCATGTTATTCAATTAAAATCGCACTATTAGAGTATTAAACTTGTTGGGATAACTGTCAGACACACGCACACGCACATTTACACGCACATGCAATCAATGTCAACAAAAGCAGAACCACACACACACACACTCACACATACATGCAGCTGTAGCCAAGGAAATGTACATATATATATATATATATATGGCGACTACAGTTGGTGCCTCGTCCTTGGCTAGCCACATTAAGACTTGCCCGTAGTAAGACACACATAAATGTCAGCTACAAGATTTGATAGCCTCGGGTTAAGACTAAGCACTAAACGTATGCGTGTCAAAGTTCTACGCAAGGGGGGAAAGCGACGGTTGGAAAAGGAGCATATTCATGTGCGTGTCTCTTTCTGTTTTCTGTGTTTGTATAGGTTAATGCACAGACAGTTGCCAGGCATCTGGCCTCTCTTTGTTTACACTGTGTCTTGTGCCTTGCCCCTAAAAGTATGCCACAAAAATGTCAAATCGTTTATTCTCTTAAATACTCCGTTTCGAATATTGTAAGCTAAAATCCTTTTTTGCTAAGCACAAAAACAATCACTCAAAAAAAAAAAAAAAGAATACTAAAATAACAATTCTCAGCTTGACTTTATGATATTTTATTACATTATTTAAGTACATTTTGCAGAGCACCAGCAAAATTGCCTGGCAGTCTCCATGTGCTTATGTCCATGTCAGCTGCAAATTAGGCACTGTGCTACAAGAATACAGAACAGAGAACACAGCACACACCCACACTTCAACACACTTGCACACTGGGTACTCGTACTCGTACTCGTAGAATGGCAACCCTAGATTGCTGGATGCTGACGTTGCCTCAGCTGGCACGATTCTAAGAGGTCCGCATGTGATGGCAAAAGTTGCTGCTACACAAAAGTTGCCCAAAACGAAAAACTGCTCTGCCCCCAATGAACTTTTGCATAGAATGTGGAGCTGCTGCAGCTGTGTGCCACTGGCGCTAAGTGGCACCCAACCAAGGCACAGCATCGTTCCAACCTTCCTACCTTCCTATCATCCTACTTTCCTTTGCCTTATCTGTCCCTCTGACTCGATGCCTGAATGTTTTGCTGCCTTGCTGCCTGCTGTGTGTTGATATTAAATGGGGGCCATGCCTATCCCAATGTTGCCTCCTTTTTTTACAGCTAGCGTTTCAATTTTTTATGCTTTAAGTTGTTGTAAACTTTGTTTCAAGCTCGTCTTGTCCTTATATCTGATACGGTCTCGAGTCCAGAGTCACAGTTTCCAGAGTTTTGCTTGAATGGCTCGTGTCGCGTGTCCTGTAATCGATATTTGTGGCTGCGTGTCTGCTTGCTGTTTATTAGCTACCTATAGTATTGCCCATCTAGCAGTAAATTCAATATCGTTTATTTACACAATTTTCCAGCTGCGCTTTCTCCCCGACTCGCGTTTAAAATTACGTAATGTTTGCAATAATGGCTTTTTCAATAGTTCTGGTCTTGAACCATCTCTCTCCCTCTCTCATACTCTTGTTTGTTTGTCTCTCTAACTGTGTGCTGGCTTAAACCACATACATAGTAACATACATATGTATACTCATGGAAAATCCACAATATTCCATTCACACTTTGTCGCTGCGCGTGTTAAAAATACGGCTTAACAGTACATTTACTTGAGAATTTATGTGTTTATAAAGATTGCGTGAGTGTGTGTTTGTGTGTGTGTGGAGTCTGTGGTTGGCTTGTGCTTAGTGTGTTCCTGGTATGTGAAAAATGCGATTAGAAGTTCCATATATTATACAATTTACACAATAGGAAACTTTGGTTTACTCTAAGTTAACTGGTTTAAAACAATACACTATCAATTAAAAAAAGTATTGCTTAAAAAATATATATGCATCAGGCACGTTTCAAATAATTTTTAAATAGATATAAATTCAAGTACATAAAAATAAAAAAAATCACAAATTTCATTTTGTTTTACAGAATTTTATTTATTCAGTCTAAATTACAATAATTAATAAATAACATATGTTATAATTGCAGATTGAATTATTCATATTTTTTTTTCGTTTTCCCTTCAAATTCTAAAGGGTTGCAAGCTGAATTCCACCTTTAAATGTTTTCAAATATTTATTATCGGTTTTCGAGTTTGTACCACGCCGCTTCATTTGTTTAAGCAATTTTATCTACACGAATTGGGGATTTGCCATCAATTATTGAACACTTGCACAACAACGCAACGTTAACAACTCCTGCCACTTAATTTGTACTTTTAGTACATGCAATAAAAAATGGAATAAACTGAAAAGGGCAAACTATGCAGGGAGACTTTTAAAAGTGGGGTATGTGTGGGCAATGCAATTTATGCAAAATCACGTATGCGATGACATAAAAAACAATAAAAAATTCAGTAGTTGAAAAGCAATTGGGTTGTTGGATGGGGTTGATGATTCTGTCTAAAAGGGAATGCATATGAGGGGGTGAAAGTGAGATTTCTGCTGAGATGCATTGCGGATTTTGAGACAAGTCAAACAGAAATTCAATTCAAATGGGGGACAAAGTGTTCGCCTTAGGGACACCTTCTACATACTATATTTGAAGCTGGTTTCATAGTGTATATATACGAACGTATATAGTACATAGAATAGGAGATGCAAAGGCATTCATATCGACATTTCTGTAACTGAGTAAATTTGCTTTTTGTCGACTGTGGATCAACGTCGTGACTGCTGTCATCCCAACACACTTATCCCTTACCAGGCACACAAACCATTCACACACACACACACACACACACACACCGACATTCACATTCACTATGACCCATTACTGAGGCCTGTGCTAATCTATTTTATGCTCGATCCTTCCCCTTCGACCTAAAGTTACAAGTTATTCGACTTGTTTGGGTTACCGAGATTCAATAAAAGATATTTTTGAATTGCCGCCCTCGTCGGAGAATGGCAACGTCTGTTGGCTCCAAATGTATCTGGTACTTCAGTTTTATTTAACATTTTGGCTCCCGGCAACTGAGCCCTGAGTGCCACTTCGTTCTGAGTTTATTAGGTTCATCAACTGCCGTCAGCACCCAACATATGCGACTTTATTTGGGGTCGTACTCATGACAACCAAGTGGCCCACGGTCATCATCACTTTCCCCACTGGGGCTCACTGGGGAATTCTATTTATGTGTACAGTTTAATTTTTCGATGTAGCCCCAATTTGCTGGAATATATGATGTGCAAAACTTACTAACAAGATTTGTAAAAATTTATTAAGTTTATTAATAAAGTCGTCACTTGAGTTACCTTTTTATTGTTATAGTTAACCTTGCCTCATAAAATACAATAATCATAATAATAAAACCAGTTTTTAACCTCTTTTTACAGTCCGTTGATACTCGGTTCAAATTTACATCGCACTTCAGAGACTTGAGGTAAGTTTAACTAAGACATTTGCAAACCATTTCGTGCATTAGATGTTTCAATAATTTTACAAAAAAGAAACAGAAAATTCGACTCTAGATTAGGCGATAAAAATGCGCATTAAGCTGTCTGGAAGAGATAACTTCATATGAATTTATTGACGTTTATGTGATGCCCACTGGCTGTTGGCCATTTTGTTTGGGCTGGATATTGCCTGCTGGTCAGTGGTCAGTTCTGTGGGGTTTCATCCACTTGTTTGCTCGAATTTTTCTACGACTAAGTTCATTCTTTTTTTCCTTTTTTTTTTGTAGCCAAGTGGACGAGCAGTCAGGCATGAAAAGGCCAACATCCGCTGCGGCTAATGTGCTGTCATTTGTATTGGCATCAGAGACGGACAGGACGTTAGTCGAAGTGGATTTGGTACCTTTGAATGAAGTATAAATGTGGTATGAAAAAATACATAAATAAATGAGCTACGTGCAGGGGATTTGCAATCGCTTTCTTTTCTTTTGTCATAATCAATCGTTGTCCATGATTTATGCAAAAGAAATTGTTAGCTTTCAATGGAATGAGAGACGGTATAAAAAAACTGTGTTGAATTTAAATCAAAGTCAGAACATAGAGTGGGTCGTTTAAGCCTGCGGTTTATGCTTTATAAATTTGTTTATTCATTTTGTTTATTCATTTTTGCCATTGTTTGTCCTTTTGCTGCCGCTTTGCTGTGGTCGGGCACCGTTTTTTTGGTTAATTATGCAAACCAAAACGAGTGCTGCAGGCCAAGCGGTTGCGGTTTATGCAGCACATGGAGGCAGGTGCAAGGACAGCAGGGAGGACGCCATTTAAATGGCTTACCGAATGTGGTACTAGCTGGGCTTACCTGCTAAATCTCTGCAAAAAGTGTTGTTCGCTTTTCTGCAAGTTTTTCTCCATCAACAGGTCCGAGAGCTCAGCATTGAGATGTTCAGATGGATAGAAGACTGTCTGCAAGTTCATTATGCGACAGGATTTGTTTATACTGGTCCTTCGAAACCCTTTTCAATAAGTGTGAGTGGGAGCTGTGTGTATGTGTGTGTGTGTGTGTGCAGCTGTTTACAAAGGTGTCTGTCATTCTGGCGGTCGTTCGTACGGTCATTGGTCACCCGCTTGCAGCCCGCACGGGACAAGCAATTCGCATCCTGTGACCACATCCTGTCGCCGGCAGCCCGCCTGTTTGCCTGCCTTTTTGAATGACAAGCGTACTTTACAGCCTGCTCAGACCCTATCCTTTTACCTCAACCTCTCTCACTCTCTCTCTCTCTCTCTAGACCCATTTCCTGTTACATTGTTCGTTTATGGCGCGCCTGAGCATTCATATGACTGCTCTTGCCGGGCTCTCAGACAAGGCATTTTGACGCCAGGACGAAGCCCTGTCAGCCGTTCAAGCTGCCTAACGAAGCATAAAGTAAGCGCTCTTTTAATCTGTGTGTCTGAGTATGAGTGTAGTTCACGAGAAATCAAGTGTAATGAAGCCCATGAGCAGACTACGCAGCACCTATTCAGCAATATTGCAAAGCTGCCTTAAGTTCCAGTTGATATTTTCATCCATGTTGCTGCTGTTATTGCTGTGTTCTTTCAAAACTGAAGCATTTGCCAATTAGATCCACAAAACAGGGTAGATGAGCTTTATCAAGTACTCCACTATATGTCCAATTAACGCCCGCTCAAGGAGTTTAAGGCTTTTAATTTGCAATGAAATGATTTCTCAAATCGAAAAGAGTACAAATTAAAAAGCACGTTTCGTTTACAGCTCTAATTAATTTTTGAATTGAATGCAAAAGGACAGGAAAATAACAGTCAAATAAAAAAATAACTATTTAAATGCGGAAATTAATTCCAAATAATGTTGGCTTAAATGAATAAACCTGAAGGTTGATTTCATTTAACTTTTGTTAGTTCAACACAGCTAAATAGTCCTTGGTGTTTCATTTATTTTTCAATATACTCGATATACTTTGTCTATGCCACATGGCCTCTTTAATAGTCACAGTGTTTACATTCGCATAGTATGAGTAACAAAGGCCACAGACCATTAAAACAAGTACATCGGGGCGTATGTGTACTATTATGATGTACATTATGGTTTTACAGCCTCTAATTGCCATAAAAAAGTACAATAATAAGCATTTTAAGCGCCTGTGCGATGAATGTTACCTTTTAAAGAATGAAAGCAAGAACCAGAAGCCAAATCAGAATCAGAATCAGAGCAAGAAAATCACAAGCAAGACATAAAATGGCTGCAGGAAATGACGTGACGCGTGGTTTTGTTTATTTTTGCTGCTGTTTCTGCCCTTTTCTGTCCACAAAAATAACAACAGCGACAACAACAATAACAGCAGAACCACAATAACAACAATCTTAATAGCAATAACAACATAACTTTTACAACAAATATCAACAAAGGGGCAGCAACGTCTCAACGTCATTGAAATTGACTTCATTATTATTTTATAACCTTTCGAAGTTGCCCTTCTTCGTTCAGACTTTAGTTTTTGTTGTGTGTTTTTCCATCTTTTTAGTGTCTTTCATTTTTTTTTATCAAATCTTACATTGTGGTGCTTCTGGCACGTTCTTAAATGCTATCCAGCCGTGTCTTTGCTTCCTGTTCTCATCCCATGACTGACTTTACTTATTAAAATGGCGCTTTAGGCTTTACAGATATCTGTATGTATTTTACTGCATAAATACTTATGATAATATGCAAATGCAGGCACAAAACAACTCTCGGATAATGCATTACAAAGCAGAGAGTATGGCACTCTAATTCGAACAGAAACAACAGGAACAAAAGCTTGTCAACTTTCAACATTGAACGGCCGCCTCAGCTCAATATCCAGGATGGAGAAAGTACCTCGGAAATAGAATAAATGACCGATGATTGGATTTCTATCAGCACAACCTCTTCATATAATTACTCAGATTTAATTATAGTTTATTACGAGTTTTTGTCCAGTGGAGATTATGACTCAAGTCTATAATCTTTGGCATTAAGCTTATCGCTATAATTGTTATCAACTGATAGCGAATTGATTTTTAAAATTTCTTATACGTTTGTTGTGATTCTCACTGAGTTTACCTAGTTATCAGGCAAAGATACATTCTCACATTTAGATCATTTGAATTGAATAAAATTATTTGCTGGCATTGTTCCATATTCCAAGACATCGGAAAGGGTTAAGTGCCTACCTCTTGAGAACAGAGTGAAAAAGCACTGGCATACATTTGAATTTTCTCTTTCATTTCCACACCTTTGTGGCATTAGTTAGTATTAGCGTATTGTTTGATCGGCGTTTCGTTTGTGGCATTAATCTTACAAGCAGCTTTAACACACTTTTGTTTTTTTGGGTCATTTTCAAAGCACTTGACAATTTCGAGAGTTTTTAATACATACTCGAAATAAATTCGTGAAACTCGTGTGTGCGACACTCTACTCGTATATGAGTATATATATGTGTGTGTGTGTGTGGTGTGTGTTATCAAAGCGATTGAAAAACAATTACACTTCTGACATTAATGGCACATGCTCTTGACGGCAGCAGCAACAACAACAACAACAACCACAACAACAATAAAAACAAAACCCAAAATATCAGCGATTTTTATGTAAAAACTTTTGCACTTTTTACACATGCACACACACAAAAAATGGAGAGAAAGAGAGAGAGAGATGAGAATTGGAGTAAAAGAGAGAGGGAAATACTTTGGCATCTGTCGGTGGCAGCAGCGTAAAAGTTTCATTTGTTTACACGACGGTGCCTGCTGCCCGGATAACCACATCAAAAATAAACAGCAAAAAATTGTAAATTGATTTTCCAAAAAAATTTTAAATAAACAGAACGATTTGCACCGCATATTTACTTAGCATACCATATATATATATATTTCTTTTTTGTTTTTTACTTAGTTTTTCAGTTTTTGCGTTTGCTTTAAAGGCAATGTCTTTAATGGCAGTAGTGGGCCAGGCGAATGGTCGGCATTATTAACAAGATTGCCACGCCTACGTCAGCTCAGTATAGGAGAGAAGAGAGGAGAATGGGAATGGGAGGGAAGCTTATCAATGAATCACCAAAGCATGTGATTGATGATTGGATGTGATGAGTATGTGTGTGTGCATGTTTATGTGGGAGTAAGTAAGCATATACTTATCTGAGTGAATGTATGTTCGGATGTATGTGTGTGTGTGTCACAATCAAAATGTGGCTTCCGTAGCAGGGATTAGGCGCCAGGCGCTGCCTAACAGGCTGACAGCCTCCATATGCCTATAAGTGTGTGTCTGTATGTGTGTGTCTGTGTGTGTGTGTATGGGTGTGTGTGTGTATGGCTGCCCTCATCAGCTGGCAGGAGACAGATTAAAAGTGAAGAGCTTGCAAAAACGTTGCCAGTCAAAGTCTCTCTCATGGGCTATACTCTATCCTTAAGATGATGTCTCAGTGATGTTGATGCCTTTGATTAAGTATACGTACTGTCCCAGTTTTATATAGTAATTCATCAGTTATGTGATATTTTAACTGAAGTTAAGCAACTTGCTTGATTTCCCTGGGTATTTTTCATATATGTATTTCTAAAAAGTGCTCTTTATCTATTTAAATCCATTGTGAATGGTACTTTACATTTTCAAGCTGACAATTTGTTACATGAGGCTTAAGGTATCACAATTTTAAATGAATTGTAATTGTAGTTAGCAAGAGAATTTCCGGTTCGTTGGCCCGTCTTTTTGTTTGTTATACCTGTTTGCGAACAGGCAACACTCAACGTCAACGTCAACGGCAGCTGCTTTGCTTGCCGCGTTGCCAACCATTTCCCCATTTCCCGCTCTTTCTCCTCCTTCGCTTGTCCCTATTCTCGGCATAGACCAACATGTTTACACATACGCGCGATTTTCTTTTAACAATTCATCAAATGCGCTAAGCGTACACAAAAAACTTTGACACTCGACGTTTGTGTTTGAATATGTGTGCGTGTGTGTGTGGCGTACGAGGTGTAAGGGCAGGGAGAGGAGCAAGGATTGGGGTAGGCATGTGCTAAGTTTGACAACGTCTCCCTGTGCCTCTCATCCAGGAATGGCATATCAATCATCGACAAAACTGCATGACTCTTGTTCAACGCTTCCAATTCCCATACGAGTGAAAGTGTATCTAGGTGTGTGCGTGTGTGTGTGTGTGCGTTCAGCTTTAAAATATTTATTTTACTTTGAGCTTTGGCCGGGCCATATTTGAAAGCTAAATACAATAACTCAAATTGATTCCCAGTGCCCAGGTAAAATGGTATTTGCATGTCATTCTTTCTTTACGTGTTAACTCAGAGAGTTGCCGAGGGCAGGAAGAATCAAAAGAGACAGGCAATTAGTTAAAGTTCTTTGTGCCAACGCATACACCTGTCTTTTCAAGCTGCTAAAAAGCTTGAAATTTGGCAGGTATTTTGAATAAATTACGCAACAACTAGATATCTTGAATATATTATCAAGCTATTCATATAAAATGAACACTTTATTGAATTATGCTAAGACATAGCATGAAAGATAGACAGCGAGAGAGGGAAAGCAGTACAGAGAGAACAATATCTAATCCACATACTGACATAATCAATAATCACATGCTTTCCATTCACATTGCGTATACGCAATGTTTTTAGTGTCACAACCACAATGCAGATAAGCACGTCGTAATTTAATTATAATTAAATGAGCATTATATTGAAAGTATTATGCTTTTAATTAGGTAGTGTAAACATTATGAAGCTTTAGCTGAAAGCCCAAATTCCTTGTTCAGGCGTGTGTGCGTGTATTTCTCATTAAAAATAAATTGTAAATTATTTAATTATCAGTAACTGAAATTCAGTGATATAAGCCTTGAAAAGGCTTAGGTTTTGATTTATTTCTGCGTAACAATGTGAACACCTGTGGATTCCTACCTGTTAAGACAATACAAGCAATAAGTTTCTGTATTCAAGAGATAACTTTATTCAACCAGCATTGAGCTCAACCAAAATCCAAGACAATAGATCAATTGTACAACTTCTCTTCACAAATTAAACCCACAGAAATGCTGCAGCTCAAGTGTCAGGTTGTCTTGATTTATTGAGTACTGAGGTTCCATAAATTTTCACTGGTTCAGTGGACAATATAAATCGGAGCTGGGAATAGTTTGAACACTTCGGATACCCGGGATGCTCGTATGCCTAGTCCATTGAGAGTTCTTGCCGTGCTCTTGAGTCTGTAGGCGAGTCAAGAATGTGCATGATTTATTTACGCTCGAAACTTTTGCACAGGCTTCTTAAACACACAATTTGTGCCGCGAACATGCGAAAAGACGCCACAAAAGTTCTCTATAAAATACGTCGAGGGAGATGAAGATGAAAATGAAGAAAAGTAGTAAACTCAGCGGAAATTTTTAATCTGCACATTACAAAGTTTCGAAAAATGAGAAAGTGAAGCACGAACAAAGGAGCTGACTGAAAAAGAAGCCGCTTGCCTGCATCCTTTTGGCACCTCACTTGAAAATGCAGTCATTAATTTTCAGCTTAGAGCAAAATCAGCAGCAGCAAAGGCAAGCGTAATATGCAAAAAATGTAAATATAATTAAGAAGCCGTTTTAATGGCTACGGCCAGAGCTGACTTGGCCAGTGTTAAGCTTAAAAAATGGTTCCCCTTTAAGCCATGGCCTTTTCCATCGTCTGCGCCTTGCTTGGGTAATATTTTATGCCAAGCTGCTGAAATCCTCAATTTCATTTGTTTGCCTGACTGCCAGCGTGCTCTGTCCTTCTGCAGTAACTGCGCTTTAAAGCATTCCACACTGATTGTCCAAATGGCAGTTTGCCATTGCATTGGCACGCGATCATTAGTCAAGGCAACTGCCCAGCTGCGGAATCAGAAGAAACTTCCATTTACTTTTCACTTGATGAAAGCTCAACATGGCAAATGAAATCGCCACCTGCTAGCCAAAGGACATTTCGTGCTTCCGTGCTTCCTGCTTCCAGTTCAGAATGCTCCTAAATCTGGATTACTTTAGTATCTATGCTCAGCTGACATTAGATTTCTAAAACATACTTTTCCACAGAGTTAGTTAACTATTTGTATTTTTTTTATCATTGTTTCACTTGGACATTTGCGTGCTTTTTTTTCTGGCATCAGCAAATTAAAAGTTTTTCCTATTCTACTTTATTGCCAGGATAAAGTGTATTTTATATAAATTAGTTGTTCAAACGGCAGTTTGCTAATTAGATACAGGTTAAAGTTTTCTAACACGACCAAACTATAGACACAACTTTAGACCAAAGCAAAGCCAAGTCAAACCAAACCAACCCAAAGTTTGTTTGTCCAACTGCCACGTATTGCAAGGCCGGTCATGTTGCTGTAATCCCACTTGAATTCTATTATACCCGTATTGTGCCCAGTTCCAGCGACATAATTATGTGCTAGCAATTTGCATTGCGCCCACAACATACAACACAATCGCCATAAAAGGCCATAACAATTGAAGCACACGGCAACGCAACGACAAACAGCTACAAAGATCCTCAACTTTGTAGGGTATAGAACTTAGTATACCCTAGTCTAATAGAGATAAAAGTCACTGAACCAAAATCTATTTTTCTGTTTTCAAATATGTTTTGATTATTATTACAAAATTTGTATTCCTATTAATAAATTCAATAAATATATCAAATATTTGTCTTCCTGTGCCTTATTTTAATTGGTAACAGTTGTGAATGATATACCCTACCTCAGTGTGTAAAACCAACTTTGGAGGCAGTTATTTCAACACCTTTATGGTGCAACATTTGTGTGCCACCACAAAACACACATACACACACGCACATATATATAAAAATAAAGAGTGAAAGAGAGAGGAAAGACATATGTACTTACCACAATGGCTTTGGCCAATGACCATTGCCTGACTAGGCTCGTGGCAAGGGGCAAGTTGCAAGGTGGACACAGAATGTGGCACGGAGGTGCCAGAGTGGCATGCAAAACAAACCGACAGAAACGCCGACGCCACATTTACAAAACCCATAGATAGAAATCTAAAGATAAAGCAAATTGCTGTGCTACAAAATCGTTAACTGTAATTTACCGCATTCGAAACGTGGCCTATTCTTTTTCATTCTCATTCTCATTCTCATTGGAGCGATTCTAAAAATTGCATGCGGTTATGAATGAAGGATACATCGTCCTGGCCTGGGTGCTCGGTACTCGGTCCTCGGGCCACAATCTAAATTTAATTGCATTTTTCTTTCTCACTCTCTTCGTTTACATTTGGCCACCAGTTAAACATATTTACCATTCCCACAACCGCAAACTTCAACCAAATTGCGCATATATGTACGTAATTGAGGAATTAAATTATGCATAATGTTGTGCCACTTGCAGTGTTCTATTAGAGGTACAATTCGAGGTATTTGTATGTCTACTAACACTATTAAGTTCGATAAACTATTCATGATTAGCAGAGGAAAATACAACTTTAAAATACTTTAATGCACATTCGAAAAAGGCAGTTAGCATCAATCATACGTAGTGTAGACCGAGTAAGCACATTAGGTACTAAAGTGCACTCTTGTCAGCCATGCAAAAGTGTAAAACTTAATTGAAAATGAGCTACTTTGTGAGCACGCAGAAACTCATGCTAACAAACTGCTAAAGTGGCTGCCAAAAGTTATTTTAGATCGCTGGAGGCAAACTAATAAAAACCCTGAAACTGGTGAAAGCTAAATGCTAGAAAATTAGCAAAGTAAAATAGTCGAATGTGTAGAAGCTAGTTAACAATTAATTGGCCATCGAGTTTCATGTTCGTATTCAAATTTACACACTTTCTTTTAGCTGTTATTAAAGATTATAATTAGTAATTAATTCAGTTTTTGTTTATGCTTTGCTCTGTTTAACGATTCGATAGCGCCTTAATTTTCTATGCAAAACAACAAAGAATGCGTAAATATTCATCATACGCAGCGAGGTCCAAACAAATGGTACTTTAAATTAGTCTTTGTAGTCAATAGACAGGCCAATGCCCACATCTTGCCACTTAAGGAATCTATAATAGCTGAAGTCTATCCATCTTGGAGCAGGGCCAGCAGTTGAAAAAGGTTTCACGGCGTTATTGATGTTGATTGATTTATAAACATTTCATCACCACAGACAGGCAAATTAAATTGTAGCAAAAACAATAAACAAAATGAAATTAGCATTTGAGGCCCAGATGAATATTGCTTATATCCCCAACAAAAGCAACAGCAAAAAAAAATACAACAACAAGTGCTGTCACAACCAGCTGCAGACAGTAGATAGAAAGCGGCAACAGAAACGCCAAATTTTCCGTAAACCCAAACATAATTTACTTAAATATTTATAACAGAGTGAGTGAAAATTGTTCGAGTACTCATGTACTGCTGATTAACATGGTCGCATCGAGTGGCTGACTGACTGACTGACTGACTGGGCCAGAGGGTTGTGCATGTTCTATATTCGCTGCTGCAGCATCAATCATGCGGCATTTGCAGCCCTCTATTTGTGGTTTGCAATAATTTTATGAAATATTCTGTTTGCCACGTTAGATCGTATGTCGGGGGTAATGTTTTTTCCGCCCGACGAAACGACTGCCACCCTGTCCCAGTTGCTCACCCTGGGCAAGTAAGCATTCCTCACTAATTTGAATTACACTTCACATTTTTCGCTGGCATTTTGGCTAATTTCAGCCATGTTTATTCATTTCCAGCTAAGCCAGGAATAGCAGGAAAGGCACTTTTGCATGTGCCGCGGTAATTAAAGCATTTCCGCTGCATTTCAAAGAGGGGGTTGAATTTCCGCGAATAATTAAAAAGCAGTGAAAGCGAATTGTACTCGATTGGGAAAAGGTCTGCGATAATTAGAGTATAAGCGTATTGTAATACATGATTTATGTTGTCCTACTTACAGTCGTCCCCTTGCACAATTAAGCTGAAAACTCCAGGGTATAATATAACTAACAATAAATTGAGAGACGAGTGCTCGTAAAAAATTATGTTTCGACTTTGTGCTCTTTTAATTGGTATGGGAAATGAAAACTATGAATTCTCTTTAATTGCTAGTCAAATCACCAAGGGCAAAAAAACAACAGCTGCCAGTAGCCGCCGGCAGGTGGCGTCCTTAGCGTGCACATTGGCAAGTAACTGATTTGAGATTTTCCCGTTTTGTTGCAGAGTTCTGCAAATTTTATTTAAATTAGTTGACAAGACTTATTTATTTAAAAGAGCTACCCTTGGCTTTAAATTCAGTTGATGTCACATCAGTAAGTCAGATTAGATATTCAAAATTATGCTCTCAAACTGAAATCGCCTCAATAATAATTGGTCAATTTAAATCGCTTGCATAGCAGCAAAATATATTTCTGAAATTGCACAAAAATGCCACGTCAAAGGTCGAGCAAACCAACATCCGGAGCAGGACGTTACAGCACTGGCAGCACTAGAAGCAGCAGCAGCAGCAGCAACAGCAATCGAGGTGGATACACTCCATTCACTCGCAAATCGAGCAGCAATCTGCCAGCTGTGCAGCCCAAGGCAGAGACGAAACCGGCAACAGTTCCAGCTCCAGCTCCAGCTGCTCCTAGCTCGGGGCGTTCCACAGGGGATCTGATGAAGGATATGGCAGCGACTGCGGCTGGTGTTGCCGTCGGTTCAGCTGTGGGTCATGCTGTGGGCGCTGGCATAACAGGTGCATTCAGTGGAGGTGGCCAAACAGCAGTACAGCATGCACCACAGGCACCACCACCAGCTGAAGAGCGGAGACCTCGCAGTGAACTGGTCGAAGAGGGACCCTGTGCCTATGAGATCCGTCAGTTTCTCAAATGCAGCGAGGAGAACAGCGATCTATCAGTTTGTCAGGGCTTCAATGAGGCATTGAGACAATGTCGTCAGCGTTACAATCTATAAATCAGGGTATTATGGCAGATGAAGGCGTTTTACAAGAAACACCATTTAGTTGATTTAATCAAAGCAAATACAAAAGTTTTGGCATTACAAATAATTGAGCATATTAATTAACACAACAGCTTCCTTTTAAATTAGCTTATTATTCCTCAAATAGATTTCCTGTAAATTGTTCATGCATCACTTTAATGCTAACCTTAAAGTTCAGCTTTAACCAAGCTTCAGCTTGACCAACACGTCCATCATATAAAAGCCAAGGGTTAGCAATTAAAATGTTTTATGTGTCGCACACGCAGTGTCTGCCCTCTTCACTGTCATGTCTCCAACCATCGCAATTTATTTTTAACACTTTCTAACTGAGTGCTGCACATCCTTAAAGTCCTTTGTTTCGTTTTCATATGCCGCAGCTGCCTTTTGCCATTTTTATACATTGTGAAACGAGGGTATTATGGTTATCATATTAAATGTGCAACGCATTGAAGTACACGAGACTTTACACTCTAAAACCGAATCATCTCTAAAAAAAATTGATCTCTTCTCAAGTTTTCATTATATTGTTTTATTATTTCTCATTTTCTAATTTGTAATTTAATTAGTATATTCGCTATAAGGGTATTTTCCAATCGACCCGTCTAAAATTTCACTTTTATTCTTTTCGTTATTTCTTGACATTCTTAGTTAATTGTGATTTTGTTTACTGTCATCCCTGACACTCACCCCTCGTCCCCCTTTGTGCTTTTGTTTGTGTTGCTACTTTGTCTGCGCTCTGTCGCATATTTACTTAAATTTTGTTGTTTCGTTTTTCTAACGATTTTCGCGTTCAACGCGCTTTTCAAAGCACTTCATGTCGTTTCGGTCTCTTGGAGAGTACAACTTTTTCATTAGGTTTTCCCTTCATTCTCTCTTTTTTTTATCTGCTTGGTTTGTGCGCAATTAAGCTTGTGAAATGTTTTGGCAACGTCGGCGTCACCTTCCCCCAGAGACGACACCCTTTTTAATTTTTTGGCGCTTTTCCGAGCAAGCAAGTGAAAACCGGAGACTTAAGCAATGTGTTAAGCATATATTTTGTTTTGTTTTTTGCCTAAACGCTTTGTCTAACCTGATGAAAACAAATTTAATTTTTGGGCAACGGCAAAGCAGCTAATAAATATTTATTATGTTCCTGGGAATGCCCAGAACGCAAAGCCTGTCTTAATTTAGATTAAACAGGTGCTGGGAAGACATCGAGACAGCCAAAATGTATATCAAAATTAAGGACGAGCAAGTTCAGTACAATTTCTTTTAAAATTATCGAGACTTAAAGCCAACAATGTTCATTAATTTAAATATTTTTTAAATTCAATATAAAATTTACAAAAAATGTGAACCGAAAATTAATTTGAAAGTAGCCGTTAAATCGGAGATAAAAGTGCTGAATTTAATGATATTTACAGATTTACTTAAAAACAGTTTGGACAGAGGCTTAAAGCGACTTTTTATGATAGCAAAGAGCGAGAATAAATCCAATAAAAGAACTCTCGTCCAGTCAGTTGCAATATTTCTATGGGGTGGTGTCATTAATAGCATTAAAAGGACGATGCCAGCGATATCAGGTGAAGTCTCGCTGTCCTCACAATTCGGAAAAAATCGAAAATAAAATTAAATGCAGTGCTGAAAACTGCGAAAATATAAAATGGCAATCAGCCGAGAACTTTTTGTTGTGCACACACTCCTACTCGGAGCCGAGCTGAGTGTGAAATATGATGTGACAAACACGGCGCATTCAAAGGACAATGCCGAGTGCAGAGTTCGTTTTTATTGGACCGCCTTTTGTGTCGCAATTGGTGGGCGGGGCCGCAAGCAAACAATGGAAAATGTTTGCGGGGGGGAGGGGTTGGGTGTGGAGTGGAATTGGATTGGCTTCATCTCTGACACTTTAAAATAAAACTAAATTTGGAATTTAATTCAATTTGTAAATGATGATTGCACATTCTTGTTTTTCCATTATTCCACATTGTTTTTTTTTGTTATAGATAACGCGATTGAAATGCACTCTATAATCAATCAGCATGAATATGCTAATGAAAATCAAATCAAATGAAATCCAATAAATTTCCAAGTGGGCAACCAACTGAGGCATGCAATGCAATAAATTCCATCAAAATTGTGTAACCAAATTGGTTGAATGGCCAATAAGTGCATTTGTCGTGCGATAGATATTGCGTGTGTGTGTTTATGTGTGTATGGTCTTGTTGCTGTTGTTGCTGTTCTTGTTGTTCTTGTTGGGCGTGTCAGTTTGGCATTTTAGTCAAACTGAAATTTATGTGCGGCCGAGTTTGCAGTGGCAAAACTTTGTCAGCGCCGGCGGAAACGGAAATACACTTCCGAAAACCGGAAATGTACTTGCAATGCGTATTGCAAATGACGTTTCCACCTGTTCATTCCTCAATCCCTTCGCACAATAAAAATAAAAGAAATCACATAAAAAGTTAACCAGCTCCAAAATTTATGAATTGTCCACTTTTGAGTTGTCCAATCTCCAAGCCAAGCGTATGTAATCACCAGAGAAACAGACAGATAAAGGTTGAGGTAGAGGGGGAAGGTCTGGGAGAGCAAGAGAGAGAGAGAGAGAGAGAGAGAAGTGATAGAAGGTAAATTAATAAATATGAGCATACATATGCAAAAGGCCAAGGCAACAAAACGGCAAAAGGCATCTCTCCTGTCCAAGTGGCAGATATTTTATAATTTCTTCAGCTTTTCGCAGTCAGTCAGTTGGTTTGTCTGTCTGTCAGACACTCAGACTGCCTGCAGTAGCCAGATCCGAAGATCTGAAAGTTGCAAATGAATATGGAAATATGGAAAATTCCTCTTTGGCACAGCTGCCTGTGTATCTGACCACAGGAATTTAGCAGGCTGTAGCCCAAGCGAAGGGAGCTGGAGCGGAGGAGGAGCAACGGAACCGGTTACAAAGTGCAAAGTTAAATATTCAATAAATATTTTAAAGTTGCACAATTCGTATAAACTTTAACTGGTTGGGGTCAGTTGGCAAATGAAACTTCATATAGAGTTTAATTTGTTGCCATCACGCATACGCAGTGTGCGCACCAACTAGTTTAATTTGCAATGAAGCGTCTTAATTAAACAGCTAGCAAGAGTAAACTTAACTGAAATAAATTAAACCCCCTTCGCTTGCCGTGTTCACAGTCATTTGCATATTAATTAAACCTTTTAGCCAAAAGAAAACAACAGGCAACAGCTAACAGCTAACAGGCAAACCCTAAAGCCAAAAGGTCAAATACCAGCACCCCGACTAAACCGCAAGTATTAGCTGGCCAAAAACCCACACACACACACACACACACACGCATACAGGCTGACTGACTAAGTTCACAATTCTCTACTAGACACCTCATTAGATTGTGTGGCATACTTTTGGGAGCGGTCAGAACAATGCAACAACCTCAACTCGTCTCAGCGACTTGACACGTGGCAAAGTCGCAAACTTTATAGCCGCTTCAAAGGACAGCTAAACAGCCTGTGAGCCCATAAAATTTTCAATAGAATTGCGGCTAAAAAATTTGTCGCCAACATTGTTGTGGCTGCGTTCTGAAATTTATCCATGTCACTTAAATATCAATTTAATTTCCATAATAGGTCCCTAAAAGCAGACGCACACACATACACACACACACTAGCAGACATACACGAAGGACGAACCAATTTATTGTTATCGGCCAACTGACAGGGCCATTCTCCAGGGATTTGGCTTGTGATTGACACTTGCCTAAGAATAGAAAGCTACCATTACGCATACCCTGCAGTAGGAACTGGAGCATAGGGTTGAGGATGAAAAAGTTTTCGTTTTTGATCAAATATTATAATAATAGACAACAATCAGTTTCAGAAAGTCTTCGGCTAAGTGCAACTAATGTTAATTCTATTTGCGTAGCGCTTGGCACATGAAACTTGGAACAAAAGTGCTGCTAAAACAAACCAAACACTAAACAAACAAAGTAAATAAACTATTTTCAGCGTAACGAACATTGTGTTCCCTACAAATAATACACAGCTTAAGATAATTATTCGATGGCTTTGTCTTACAACTATCCAACAAAGTCGACAAATTATTATATTCGATTATTGGATTGTAACTATTGTCGAGTCACGATTTAAAATGCTTACCAAGTTAATTAAAGTATAAACTTTCTTTTTAATGCACAAGAAGAATATAGTAAGAGTGTAAAACTCCTTTATTATTATAATTTTTATGACTATAATTTTGCATGACAAAGTATATATGCCTCTGGGTATATCTAGAGGGAGCATTTATATCCGTATACTTAGATGGTTAGTTGCATAGAGAATAGTGTGTTGACGACAATAACTAAAGCTGAGCACCCACACTCATCACATCACATACGAGTATGCAAACATATAACAATAAAAGCAAACTTAAAAGTCCATTAAAAATGCTCGAGCGACATTGTGAAATTGGCAAACCGCGTCGAGTTAGTCACGTATCCAACTCATTCTCTTTCTCTTTCTCCTGGTCTCATCGTATCATATTCACAGCTGGACTGACAGATATTTGAGCTAGAGATGAGCGTAGGTCCATTGTCGAGCTATTGCTGCGGTGGCCGTCGCATCTCTAAAGTCGCTAACAATAAATAGAAATCTCAATTTACGACGCGTTAGTCCTGCGTCCTATGGCAGCAGGCAGCAGGCAACAGGAGAGAGACAGGGGGTTACAGGAGAATTCAGTGACATTGTTGTTGCTCCTGCTGTTGTTGTTGTTGCTGTTGTTGTTGTTGCTGTTGCTGGATGCCAGTGGTGTCCCCTGCTTGACTGCCTCTCTAATGGCATTTGTGAGGGCTGCGGTTATAGTCGCCATTGCCATTGGCGTCGCATTTGACGATGATGTTGATGTTGATTGGCGATTCGCTGGCACTTGCATGGTTGTCTCCCAGTTCCTTCGCATCATGAGTGCTTTTTTGTTTGTCCAACAACAACAGCAAAGAAAACAGCAGTCGAAGTGCAAAGTGTGTCTATATTGACAGTCACAACTTTTTTGTTCTCACTCGCTCGATCGACCAACCAAACAAAACCAAACCAAAGCGAAACTCAGCTTAACAGACCAAAACCTTTTCCTTAACTGTTCCAGGAATGTGGCGGAACTAAAGCCCTTTAAAAGTTTCTAACCAACTTGGTACGTGACATAATTTGTGCTAATGTCAAATGAGTGACAGTCAACATGTCAGCTGGGTGACCTGAGGGATTATCCTTACACTCTACAGCAAAAAAACACACGACTGAAAGTATAAGATGTGTTCCACAGTGTTCATTAGACCATTAGGGAGATTTGGTCAGTGCACTAAGTAAATCGAGTTTCAAGCCAAACAAAAGTCCTAAAACCTTCTGGAAGTGTTTCAATTAAAGCGCTTCCGTTCAGGTTGCATCCTAGCTAATTACCCAGAGACAGATATAAATGCAAATGCAGCTTATTGCGGTTTTTGTTATGAGAGACGGAAATTGTGTGATTAGATCAGCTGGGGGTAAAAACTGCAGGGATTGCACTTTGGGCATGGATAAGATCTAATGAATGCCCTGGTCGCAGGTTAGTTGAGTCAATTGTTGGCTATTAAGTGAACTGAACTCACTCTGCTATTGTTTGGCCAAGATGAGCACTTTGTACAGTCAGCCAACCATTATGCCAGTCAGTCAAGTGCGTCGGGGGACGAATGAAGGGGGGAATAGTTCACTTGATGTCGAACAAAACGCAGTTTCACTCAACCAAGCTCCAAATGAAACCTCGACTAATTGGCACTTGAATACAAATACTAACTCAAGTGGACTCAGTGGATTGTGGCCAAGTGAATTGTTGGCTTCCATTCTCAGCTTGATAGTTTTATTTGGCTTTTCACCATTTGCGCAGCCATTGTAATTTTGGCACAGCATTCACATAAGTTATTTACCAGGTGGTTGAGTTATTGCTACTTCTTCTACTACATATTAAGCATTATTGTAGTTGTTGTGGTGGTAAATAGGTTTGAAACAGCATTTCTTATGAGTACAACGTGGCGTATACGCATGCAAATTTTTGTTTCCTCAATATTTTATAAGACTTGCAGCATTTGGCTTTTGATCCGACTTTGCCTACACAGATTTTATGCAAAGACGCTGCTCCGCCAACAATGTGCAATTTTCAAGAGTTTGTCGTAAAAGTTTTATAAATTGCAACGTCATTCGTTCGTTACGGATTTGAATAAAGCAAACTACGTACACGTCGTGTGCATCTGGCATCACCAAATTTACATGCCACCAAATGGGAAACCCACTAGCAACTATTGTGGCAACAAAGTTTCATTTACGAACGTAGGTACACAAGTTTTCACAGGCCTCAGTCGGTAGTTTTTGTTGTTACTGTGGTTGTTGTGGGTGGATCACAAAAACTTTTTAATTGAATTTCCTTACAAGGGGCATTGGTCATTTGTTTCTTTTCTTTACCAACTTTCTTGGGGCAATCTTATGCTGACAAGTTTTCATACAGCTTCAAGGTAATATTTTTAGTTGATAAGTTGTTAAGTGGTTACCAAATTATCGCATTTTGAAAAGCTTGAGTGTACACTTAATTTATTTTCAACGAGAGATGCAACTACTCAAGCAGATTTAAGACAAGGCCTTTTTTCTTTATAGTTATAGTTGAATTCTGATTCAATTTTTCATATAAAATTCCCATAAATATGATAAATACGAATATAGAGTTTTAGTTTAACTCTAGTGCACATGATTGTTCTGTACCTTTATTCAACCTGGAGCCTTCGTATCCAATTTGTTGAAGAACCTCTTAACGTTAATGAAATTGCGTACTTCAGTGGCAAAACAATTTAGCATATTTTCTGCAGTACGTGGAATCAACAGTTGCTTTAACTATACAATATTTTCATCTCGACTCAACAGTCTGATGCAACAGGTGACTTTCTGCCTGCTTGCAACAAAACCCATTCAAGGCGGGAACCTCCCCGCTGAGAACTTTCTGTGCTGTTTACATTTTATGGTATTCGCAAGTACATATATCGCCCGGAGTTTGCATATATTCGACGTGTAAGTGGAACCGCACGTAGGGCGGACTCATGTGCGGCACGTTCATCGCTGAACAAGGTATTCAATTAAAAAGTCAAATAAAAAGGCATAAGTATTTCCCTACAGTCATATTATTATACCCGTTACTCATAGAGTACAAGAGAATATTGATTTTTTCACAACCTAATAAAGTATATTTATTCTAGATCAGTTGGTTTACACTTTTAGAATACCCTTTTATATATAAACTGATTAAATGGTATTTTTTAGTCGACGACTCGACCTTAGTATTCGATATCATGAGCTAATAAGAATGAGAGGCAAATATTACTTTCTGTGCAGAATTCTATTAATTAATAATTCACAAGGATTCAGGTGTTGGCTGGCAAAGTGGCTTTTTGTTTATTTATAGCACCGTAGGCTGCATGACAAGTTGAAAAGTTTGTGTCTGCTGACAATTACGGAAAGTGGTCAGAAGGTACCGGGCTAGAAGCCATCAAGAAAACGTTACAACGTTAACGCAACTTCCTGAACTTTTTCCGGCAAATTGCGTGACCCGTCGATGACACTTGCACCTGTCACCGAATCTATCATGGCTCCTCCCTCCAAAGACGAACATAATACGCATTTGGCGAAATATTCAAAATTCAGAAAATAAATTTAAGTTGTATGCTTTAATTTTGTCAAAAGGTGTGGACTGTCTTTCTTATGAAGACAAATATTGATGTAAGAAAGTTAGCTACCAAAATTGAAGAGTATTTCGCCCTTATTGTACAACAATAAATAATTTTCGTATGCCTCAAATTTTGCGTTCTTTCGGAAATTGTTTTTTACTCTTAATTTAGAAAAGTTTTCTATTTTTTTTTTGTCAGGGCGCAAAGTAAAATTTTAAAGCGATGCTACACAAAAACGAATAATATCCAAATTCAATAAAAACGTCACACTCGCGCGTCATAAAAAAATCATAATTTGTCTCGCAATTCGCTTTCAGTGTATTTGTCCATGTGTTTGTAGTGCTTGTGTGTTTGGTTGTGTGATATTCAATGCAAGAAACGTGTCTGTCAAATTTCACAAATTTGGCAAATGTCAGACAGCTTGTCAGAGTGCCACCAAAGAGAGCATTGTGAATGGGATGTAAGTCTTATGAATGAAACGACAATCACCTTAGCGGTTTACCTTCCTTAACAGGATACCAACAGCTATCAGACAACAGCAGGAATGCATTTAGGATTTGGCAGCTGTCAATGTATGCCATTTGACAGTTTCAAATTGCCTCCTTCTCACGTGGTATCTAAACTCTGAAATAGCTATGTAAATTTCAATTCGATTCTTAATCGTGTGCTGTGCCTATTTGTTAAAAACAATCAATCAATTATCAATCAAAACACATTTTTTTTAAATAGTGTCATTGATGGGAAAAAATTTAAGATAGAAGCACTACAGGCAGCAATGGTAACAATTTTCATTACTTAATGCTTTCCCTGCCGAAATTAAATCATATTTCAATCTGTTTGGGTCAACAGAATATCTCAAATTTCAATCAAAAGCCAATATTTACAATTTCTATTTTGGCAAAATGGAAAATGTGAGAAAAATCAAAGAAAACTTGGTCAAGCCCAACTCAGAATCGAAATGTAAAATGTATCAAAGGCAAAACGAAAATCGAGAAATGTTTGATTGGAAAGTACCCTGTAATATCTACTAGAATACTGATTTAATCTGTATATCATCTTATGTGGGAGGAATTAGAAGGAGCAGCCTTTAAAAATACGACTGTACGCATAAATTAAATGAAATGAATAAAGAATACATACATAAAGTTTGAATTTATTGTACATATGATATATGGAAATCGAAGCGAAATCAGTAAGACAAATGACCTTAATACTGCTACGTCGAGCTGTGTCTGCCATCTGAAAAAGAATTAAACGAATATTTATCAAAGAGATGAGCGAGACGTGCTTCAAAAGTGAACAAAAGCATTGCCGGCGCCAAGGCAAAGTGGTTGGAAAGCAGGAGAAAAGAAAATGAGAACCCAGAAATATGAGATTGCTACCGAGATGGAGACAGAGATGAAGACGGAAATAAGAGCTAAACTGCAGCATCATGGACGTAGAATAAGAAGAGTGACGCAGTCAAGTTCGCAGAAGCTGTCATAGCAAATGAATGGACATGTCCTTGGACCCACCCAACTAAAGTATGCTCGTATACTTGTATTTCCACAGAGCCGGCAAGTTAATGTTTTATGAGCGACTCAAAAGTTGGCTCAACTTTATGCTAATTAGCAGCTGCTAACGAGTTAGATGCGTCTGAACTTATGGCCAGCCAGTGTCCTAATGCGACGCACCTGCAAACCTCACAGATACTCGTACTGCAAACCTCACAGATACACAGATACACAGATAAGCCTTAAAAGTGCAAATGAGACAATTGGTAGAACTCATTCTCTCTCACTTAACTACCGCATCTCTCTGTCTCTTTTTCATTCTTTTCGGTGCGAAAGTTTTTTGCTGTCTCATTCGAAATGCTGGCATTAAGTGCATTTCGAGCTGGCACAGATGTTTGTTGGCTTAGCAACAGTTGTTGTTGTTGCTGTTGTTGCACTTTTTGTTATTTGAATTTGTAATATAGTATATTCAACATTTTGGGTAGCATTCGTCTAGTATATGCGAAATTGCGTTGAAATGGCCAAATAAAACGACAATAAATATGGCCATTGTGCAGCTCGGTCTGCTTTTCCGTTGGCTGCCTCAATGCCGAACAATGCGCGCCCATAAATTACCTAAATTGAAAACCATTCTGCCCCATTTTGGGGCAGAGTTGCCAACGCTTACGATACAATCCCTCTGCCCTTCTCAACAATTGAGCAGACACGCTCCACACTTTTATATTCATTACATTTCATACAGAACGCCAGATTCAATATACACTGCATTAATGAAATTCACAAAATGGTGTATTACGAATACTTCAATAGATATGAAGTGAACCCTTAAAGACTTAATAAATAGAGGAAGTATTTATGAATTTACGATTAATCATGGTGATGCAGCTTAGACAATTTTATACTTGTATATAACTTTTTTAAATCAATCCTTGTCCTGTTTTTGGATTTTATATCTTTAAATAACATAATTGCATGAATTTCTAAACTTATTTACATATCTAAAAATTGTTTAGAAATATATAATAATTATTAATAAGCTGTTTCAATGATCATACAAATTTTCATCAAGCACATTATATTAAATACTCATCTACATAGCTTAGATAATGTTTTAAAACCATTGTATTTTATGCCATTTGTAGTGTATTGCATAGTCGATTAATGCACTTTTTCATTCTTTTGTAATTCTTTCGTTTTTTGCCGAGTTTTTCGCTCGTTGTGCGCATATTTATGCAATAGAAACTTTTCTCACGTTTTTGATTGCATTTTTTGTGCAACGTCATAAATATTTAATGTTTGCTACACCAGCAGCAGCATTTAAGCGACTCTTTAGTCAAGATCTCTGCACATTTATCTTTGTAATGTATATTTAAAAGAGAGAAAAAGAGTCGCCGTTATGGCTTTTTCATTTATGAGAAGTTTGCCAGTTTGCCAATAAAACTGTAAGCAAAGAAGGCAATACAACAGCTGCCATTTATATAGAAACTTCAACTCTGAAATCGTTTGAGTGGAGGTATCAGACTGTGGCATCGGTAAACTGCCAGCTATTTTCAATAAGCCACAGATAGTGGAGCCTGGCAAAGAGCACATTCAGTGGTGTGCATCAAATTGACGTCATTATGAGTAAGATGATTGCTCTCTGGTTGCACGTTGGCCAAAAACCACAGGATGCACTTCATTAACTTAATTAAAAATTGTGGCATGCAGCAGCAAATAGTCAGCAATATAATCATGAGCAGCAGAACCAGCAGCATCAACATCATCATGTCATCATCATCATCAGCATCATCAGCATCAGCATCATCATCGTTCTCATTGTCGCGGTTTCTTTATGTCGAGTCGAGTTGCAAATATGTCGAGTGTGTGAATTGTAAGCACAAGAACCGTAAAGCGAGTCACTTTCAGCTGAGCTTCCACACAAGTATGTAGAGTAATAAGTGAGCGTTCTGCATGAAGTTGCCAAGTCTGTGGAGTGGTCGAGTGAGCGGAGCGAGTGGGCAGGGCAAGTGGCATTCCGTCGCCTAGCCACATTCATAACGCTCGTGTTGCATGCCACATCGCGACCGCTGTCACAGTGCAATATCACACGAAGCGTAAACTCAATTAAATACTGTCGAGTAGTTGCCGACACACCGCACACGTCCGATGACAGCAGTTGATTATCCTTATCCTTGTCCTTATCCAGTGCCTGGCTACGTTACACATCCTGCCACACATTTCGCTTAGTTCGCTGCTGCGTGCAAAATGCATTTGTTTGTTCTATTCTACTTTTTTATTTCACATTTTTTCCCCCATTTTTTATCTTTACACCCGCATACACACAAAATGTGCAGCCGGCTTTTTATCATTGTGAATACAGTCAGAGCTTATGCATTTTTCAGTTCGTAGATTCTATTTGGATTCTAATTTGTGCTGCTTTTTTATCCTGCTTTATAAAGAAGCTTTTAAATTAGCTGCAGAACTCCTAACAAACTTTTTGTTGAACAAATTAAAAAGCCATTTTCTTTCTTAATTTTCTGCTCTTTCTACACTTTAACTATATTATGCATTGAATATGTATTAAATGACTATTACCATATATTTGATTGGGTACAAAATAAACTTCAAGAAAACTGCGATAGGATAATATATGCGTAAGCTTTTCAGAAATTCAGTCAACGATTACATCCAGGGCCGTCGAGAGCCGATCCGGGCCCCGGGACAGACCGCGCTCACGGGCCGCTTATATATATGAATATAAGAAATTTATTTTGAAACCCATGTTTCCTTTTTTGTAGTTACAGTATTTTCATTTGATAAAAACTTTCTACCAGCAGTCGGGCCCCCAAGATCCTCCGGGCCCGGGGCATTTGCCCTGGCTGCCCCCCCTCTCGACGGGCCTGATTACATCTTATGATATATTAAAATTTGAAGACTAACACTTTACAATCTGAGATTCCGAGAAATTCCTATATCACATATCTCTTTTCTGTAAAAATAAATATATGTGTAATGATATTGTTATTTTTCCAGCTCTTAGCTTAAAACGATATATTAAATACGCTTATCCAGTAAGGACAAATGTAAATCCCAGATAATTGTGTAATATTGTTGTTGCAAGTGTAGGACTATCAATGTTGTCTTCTTGTTTCAAGTGTAAAGTACATGGAAAATCACTGTAAATTGAGAGATTGTTTATTGAGGCGTTTGTAATGCGAGCAAAAGAACATGTTGATGTGCAGTTGAAAGTTGTTGTTGCTCCAATTGCAGCAGTTGTTGCAATTGTTGACAGTCGGTGGTGCCTTTTTTGTTGAGTGCAGAATGCCGTATCTCACATCGTCCTCCAACCCTTTATCCGTTCCGTTCTGTTCCGTTTCGTATCCTAGTCAGTTGACTGCTCCAATGCAAACGAGTAGAGTATCCTATGCCTACAATGTCTCGAATGCGGCTAAGCGTGACGTTGACGAAGCGCATGCAACAACTCAACTAGTTCCAGGGCCGAAGAGAGTGGCAGGGGGAGTGGCAGGGGGAGGGGGAGGAGGAGTGTGTGGCACACTGAGCGGTGACATGGTGGTTAGACGTTGTTGCAGTTGCAGTTATTTCTAATGTTGTTGTCCCTTGCAAATTTGTTGCTGACAATTTCTTGTTAGCGCTGTTCATGCTGTGGTTTCACTCATGTGCTTGTCTCACGTCTCACGTCTATCTCTCTCTGTTTCTTTCATT
The DNA here is from genome assembly GCA_951394115.2 of Drosophila phalerata. Taxonomy (NCBI): domain Eukaryota; kingdom Metazoa; phylum Arthropoda; class Insecta; order Diptera; family Drosophilidae; genus Drosophila; species Drosophila phalerata. Next base: position 25,057,432 of record OX596005.2, read on the forward strand.
CTCCTTCTCTCTCTCTCTCTGTCTTTCTCTGTGTGCGTTCTAGTCGATAAATTTTCAATTTTCCAACTTACACAAGTTTTGCTGTGTATGTAAGTCTGTGTTGCCTTTAACATTTCCGCATTTTAGCCACACTTCAGCGCAGCACAACATGACGTATGATTGATGCCGTCTGCAGACTTTGCCCTGCTAAACACACCAGCAACACTCAGGCAACATACACAAATACAACGTTAGCCGACAACTTATTATATTAACATAAAAACAAAATTTGACTGCCTAAGCGTGTGTGAAAAGAGAAAGAGAGAGAAAGGGAGTTGAGGGCATGAGGAGTCAAGTGGTTACCATTGTTAAGGTGTTTGTGAATGTGTGTATATTTCGTTAAATGTCAAGTTTTTTAATTATATAAATTTCATTTTCATTTCAGCTATCTCAACATTTAAGAAGTCGGAAAATCGCAGACTAGAAGATTAAACATCAGGTTAGTCTGAGCTCTTGAATTAAATATATATTTAATTACTTATAAGACTTAATAAAGCTAAGCATTCAGCTGTTTATCAGACGTGACGTGACATGTTAAGAGTTTACGCTTTTTGAAATATATGTACTTAATTTAGATACGCAGGCTTTATTCCCGATTACTTGATTACAAATTATAATTAAATAAAAATGCTTCAGTTTTGTGTCTTACGTGAAAAGTAAGTGAAAACTTTGAATTCAATTAGGAGTGTGAATTTTGCTTGGTACATAAAAAGATTTTATGACTCAATCTTGGTCAAGATTGCAATGGGGACATTCACATAAAATGCTTCAAGTTTATTGTGTGAAAAATTGCTGCCAACAAAAAATGCACTATTTGTGTGCAGCTGCAACTAAAGATATTGCTGAATGCGAGAGAGTGTGGATGTGCATGTGTATGTGTACATGTTATAATAGCAGCTGAGCTTTGGGGAAAATGTCTGCACATTTTGAGAGAGAAAGCAAGGACTTTGCAGTAAAAGTCCAAAGACTGAATTCTAACGCTGCAATGTCGATGTTAAAAGACATCATATATAATGATGTCAGCGTATTTCCATTGCTTGTTTCCTTGACTGCTGTCGTGCTTGATAAGAGATGTCCTGAGTATTAATATTATTTGCAATCAGAATAATTTAAGTTGATCACAAAAGAAATGTACATCTCTTTTGGGATATCGAATGGAAACTTTTTATCTTGATATTTATTAGAAACATTTCTAAGACCTTTTTTTTGACCCATGTATGTGGATGTTGTCACAGCCCATATTAAAAATTATTTAAATGCGTATAAATATCTGTGCAAAAATATTATTTGGCAGCATAAAATATGAGTTTGGAAAATTAACATTTATGCTTTTGGCTATCAACAAAGAAGCCAACATAAATTTATAATAAAAACACAACTGGAAATCATCAGCACAGTCGCAATTCCTTGGCTTTTTCACAAAGTCGCCATCGTAAATAATCACATAAAATAAGCAAGAATATTGTTGACAAGAGTGCTCAGCTAAGAAATACTTCGGAATACTATTTGTAACTCTAAGCTATGAAATTCTCAGAATTCCATTGGGTGCAAATAGACTTTTGCTTTAATAAATAAGAAAATTTTGATTTAAACAAATTGTTAAGTCAGACACGAAGACAAGCTTATATTGGACAATGCTGATACCGATATGTTTCTGCATTCTGTAGGTCTGTCTCCATCTGCTTCCGTCTTAATATTCTCCCTACATGATTATACCCTTTGTGTTCATTTTATTTGTACAGGGCAACGTAAACATCGTTGAAAACATGTAGGCATTTGCTTCTTCTCCTTTCGTGCTCGCAAAGGAAACGCAAATACATTTTTTTCTAGATGGCAGGAAGCTACCAAACTGTACCCGCAATTTATGTAAAATTTAATGCTTTATTACGACATACACGCACAATCGGTACGCCCCCACAAATACATACACAAGTTCACACACATACAGAGATATATGTATGTATATGCAAATCATATCAGTCAAACACATACGCGACGCATTATCAAAAATGAAACACCAATGAAAATGTCAGGCAAGAAACAAACACAGCAACAAAGATAACAGTAAAGATAAGCAATTTCCTCGTTTCCAAATGTTTTCACCGTTAGGCGTCGCTCTACACATGTTTTGTACACAAATTTTATTATGCACACAAATTCAACACGCACACAGACACAAGCATCCAAATACTCACATATGTCACTGTGCAGGCATTTTATGCCTGAAAGTCTGCTACACTGTCCTACAAGTTTGTGACTTAAATATGGCTGCTATAATAATGGAGACAGAGGTGATCATCATATATAAAATAGTGATAAATATATAAATATGTTTATCACATATCTATAGTTTAATTTATTTCCCACTTTTACTTTGTCTCTATGTCACTTGATATAAACTTGTTCAAAAATTTATAAAACTTTCTATTATCTTTGCCTTAGGCGATATCCTTCAAAATAATATAAATTTCTACATATATAAAATCTTTTGTACTTCATGTTGTCTTTTGGTTGACTGGTGTAAGTGAGCTGGCATTAAAATATAATCAAAATCAACGTATTCATTATTTAGAGTCGTGTGCCAACAAGAAAACAAAATAAACCAACAGCTGCTTGACACATAAACATCAAGTGCGCAACACGCCTTCAACGTAAAAAATATAAATAAAAGCATATTTAAAAAAAAAAGAAAAAAAGATTCGACGGCAGTTTGTCGAAGGATGACAAGCTGGTGGCTTTCAGGCAAACTGCTGCCAAATGGGCGCCGACGTCGACAGCGGCAATTTAAAATTGCTGGCTTTTTAACTCGCATCCATTTACAGCAATTTTGCGTGATCCCCGTGCCAAAAATACGCACACACATAGCACCCCAGTTTGCCTCTTATAGTATGTATCTGTGTCTCGTCCCTCGTGTGGAGTGTCAGATTGAAATTACATCAGGCACTTTCCAAATGGCGACTGGCGAATGACGAGAAATGCTTCGAGGATAACGAATAACATAAATAAGCAACATGCCAAAAAAAAAAAAAATGAAAAAGGTTACAGACATGTTAAAGAAATCAAATTTGATGACTCAATAATTGAAATGCGTGCACGAGCATACGCGATGAGCTTCAAACACAGCCCACGCAGCCAAGACATGTTGCGTATACGCCACGTTGCTTGCAGTGATTTCTCTGATTTTAAAGATTTCGGGTATTGCTTAATTGACATGATAGCTCGCCTCTTGGGTCTCTCGACGATTCTCAAGTCGACTCAATGTAGTCTTATCACTGCAAATTCTTATTTATCCTTTGTTCGGTTGCTTATTTCACGCATTCTGCGCAGCAGCCACAAATTCCCATCACTTTAAAATGCTTTATACTATAGAAAAGCATATAAAAAAGAAAAATGTTGAATGCTTTGGCTGAAAAGACGAGACGCTGTGGTTCAAAATGAGTGCAATGAGCAGCAGACCATGCACCAAGCCAACTGACTGCAATGCATTCCTTCTGAATGCCACTCCCCCTTTCCCCTATTTCCTCCTACAAAAGGGATTTGGTGTTGTTGAAACAATTGCTTGGCATATCGGGAAAAATTAAGTTTACGCTTGCTGACTTTATTTACAGTTGATGGGTTTTTTTACCCTTACTTAACATAAGACGCAGCTGCAAACAGCATGAGATATGCTAAGCTTATTTACTTTGTTAGCTTTAAGTAAAATGCAGTGAGTGAATATTTCAGATATTTTCATTGGGCAGACGAGCTTCAATTTAATTATACTCTAAGACACAAGCTTGGTCATTGGTTGCTAAGCTATCCACAATGGAATGCTTTTACTTATTATGGCTTTATACTATTAATTAAACAAATAAAATACAGTATTAGACAAGAACAATTTGGGTATTTGGGGCTACAGCTTTTGTATTCACACATAATCACAATGTAAATAGTAGTTCCAATTAAATCTTTCAATTGTCTCCCAATTGTGCAAAAGGAAGAGCAACACTCATGAATGTACAATAAAACAAACTACAATTTCAATTATATGTGCGCTATAGAAATAAATTGAATAAAGGAATATAACTGAAGAGTTATTTTGTTATCGAAGCTCTATAAATAGAAGCATGATAGTTTAGGGCAAGTTCGTCCTTGAGCTTAACCCAATTCGTGTTGCTTAATCAAACTTTAAGCGCACTTAGTTGCAACAACAAATAGTTTTGAAACCAATAACAGAACTTGCATTTTTGGTCCTTCCTGTCTTTTCCCGTCAACAGCCGAAGCCGCAGCCGCATTTAGTTTGCCGAATAAACTGCAAGTTGCAAGTAGAACTGTACTTGCTATATTTGGCAAGACGAGGTCCTTGCTGTCCTCACCGTATTTTCAATGTATTTGCGATGCCTGCTGCGTGTTTTCGGGCCGTAAAGAACGCAGATAGACCAGAAAACTTTTGGAGCGACTGCGGCAAACCCCAAGACGACGCCGCTGCTTGGGGTTTTAGAGAAAACCAAGAAAACTACTAAATATTTGAAAAGTTCTGCAGAGCCGAGGTTGCTACCAAAATGTCAAACAGAGTAAAACTTGCGGTAAATTGCACAGGGCGTGGTCGCCAAAGCCAAATGTTTAGACAGTCAGGTAAGAGCTTCAGACAGAATATAGCTCATACGCCGCTTTGTCACCACAGCTGAAACGTGAAAAGCCAAATTATTTATGACATACCAAAGGCGTCTTATAAGCTTTAAGACTTACAATATCAGTAAACAGCCGAGGGAGGAAATTATATAATTATTTCGGGCTACATTTGAAATGCATAATTAAATTAAATTATTTATTAGCTTCTCCTCTGACTGTCAGATCAAAATGAGAGTCAACAGTTGGGACAGTGCTTACGAACTGTCCACAAACGCTTAAAGCGGCTTACAGTTTGTTTGTTGACCAAATAATTGTACCATTCTGTGGCTTTTCGACCAACAGTCAACAGCGTATCCGTCTGACTGCCAGTTGTTAGTTGATTAACATAATCAACCAGCAAAATTATTCGAGCGCATTTTAAATATACTCACATGCTGCACAGTGTACACTGTGTTTTACTAGACCACAATCACCTCTAAGATCAGCTTATTGCATTTCAGTTTAACATTTTCGAATACGCCTGGTTGGAGTCAGGACCAAAACAAATCTCAAAATTATTTAACAACAACAGATAATAGTTATACCTACGCCCAAAATAAACAAATAGAAATTTACGTGTGCGTTTTATTAGCATATCAAAACACACACACATACACTATCTGTTTTTATCCAATTTTTCAACAAACATTACTAGTTTATTAAATACGCTAACCACACTATTTTCTATTCCGTGAATTTTCATTTTGTGGATCGATTTGCATTTGCTGTACATTAAATTATCATTTTAGCTAACTACGAAATTCATTTAAAGTAATTGGAGCAATTCACAAAAAATAAATTTAATAACAAAACCCAAATGTATTTTATACGTATTTTTAGAACAGTTAATAATTGAAATTAGCAAGAATTGGGCGAGTCTCATACCTAACAACAATCGTCAGACATTCATTTATATTTATGAATCATACAAATATTTGGAGCTTTGAAATATAATATTAATTATATTATTCCCTTATTTAAAGGGAATTTTAATGTCTACCAAATTATAATAGTATTTTGAATGATGCATGTTTGGCAGCTTAGTTGTTTTTAGTCTCTAAACAAATATTTGTTTTGCTTAATTAAAATTTTGTCTTTGTGTTCTGAGTCTCACTTCAACTGGTTTAATTTTCTACTTGTCCTGAATTGCTCTTTGCTATTTTATTTGGTCATATTGCCGATTGGCAGGCACTTTCCTAATGTGAATTTGATAATACAGACAGAATACACACTCTCTTTCTTTTCTTTTTTTTCACTCTAACGACCAGGTAGACTCTTTGGTCGCAGGTGTCACACCGACACCGAGACTGACATTGCCATCGTCTGGCCGTCTAGACGCGAGCTTCAGCGTCGTCATGTTGCTCAATTTAGCGTTTGTAGAATTTAATAAAATTGAAGGAGACACGTGAGGCCAAATGTTTTTCACAGCCACTTGCCACAATTGGTGGCAACGCGGCCACGTGGCAATGGAAATGGAATTCAATTAAGAGCAAAATATATTCTTTATTTTTTGACTCGCGGTTTTCCCCGACTTTCACATCGACCATTGACCACAGAGAAGGGCGGCAGTAAGGGCAAAAAAATGGCCATAAACAAAACGGAAGCAACAACTATAAGAAAGCCATGTTGGCTGCCATTTTGGCTGCTCTTTGTTTATTTGCAACGCATTTTCAAGTGCTTGCCAAGGGCATAGGCGTGGTCGGGGGAGTCTTAAGGCCATTGGGACAAACAAGGCATGGCATTTCAATAATGAGAAGAAGTATAAAGAATAAAAATTAATACAAAGGGAAGCAATATCGAGTGCGGTCGCCTTTTGCTTCACTTGCTTTATATGCGCCCAAGAAGAAGAAGAAGAAGAAGAAGAAAAGACGCTGCTGATGATTATGATGAAAAACTGAAAAAATGCCATTTAAAACATCTGCTTATAGCCCAGGGTTCTCTTTCTGGTGTATATTGTTTTAAATTTTCTTAAGCGCCGAAAGGGAAAGAAGAAAAGATATAATAATTTTTTTTAATGTAAAGTTTTAACGCATTTAAAAACTAATTAGATTCTGTATATTTAACTCTCTTTGCAGAGCGACAATCACTGCGGTTTCAAACTACACTCAATCGGATTCATCACAGATTTAGTCAACTGTCAGCCAAACTACCTAATAAACAATTGCTTAAAATACACTAGAAACAATCTTAAAGATCAACGTCAATAGCGACAACTGAAAATGAGCCAACCACAATAATAATCGCCCGAGAGCACAAAACATTTATTAAGCTGCTCGCAAATATAGCTTTATTAAGCATACGCCGTGTTAGCCTGCGGCAGACGAACAGACGCAAACGGAGGACGGACTCACATCAAATTAGTAATCAAGCGTCACAAAAGCAGCGCCAACGGAGGCGCCCACAGCTTACGCCGTAAGCCTTGGCTGTGCCGGAGTGAGCCCGGCTGGTCGACTGAAGCAGAAGGCAGGCAGACAAACTAATAAGACGAGTTTACTTTTATTGAAATTATGATTAATGACAGGAATATTGGACGACAGCAATGTAGAATCAAGGCGCTTTAAGAATTGCAATGAATTAAGGGCAAAGCCCATGATGATGATGTTGCTGATGATGATTTGAATCTATCATGTCACAATTTCAAATGCGATTGTCATACCATCTAAATAAAGTCATGGAGCGAGCATGGAATCGTTGAACATGATGACGATGACGATGATGATGATGAAGTTGATCAAAGGCAGGTCAGTGGGTGTCATCGCTGTCGCCGCTGTGTTGCCGCACGACAGCAACAAAAATTGAAAGACGTTACGCATACGACACGTTAAACAACAGATTAAAAAAACTGTAGTTAATAATCAAACGATATAAGCAAAGTGTTTTATCCAAAGAAAGCAATTAATAATTTGATGGCTTCAATCGGGCAGGAGTGCGCAGCAGCCGCAGCCCGCAAAAGACGCCATCAGACAGGACCACAGAACTGGAAGCATAGCAACAAACTGATCTCCACAGCAACATTGACGCTGTTCATTCTCTTCCTCAGCAGTTGGATTGCCTATGCAACGGCAACGGCAACAGCAACAGCAACAATCACGCCAACCACATCAACAGTCACAGCGGCAACGGCAACATTCACGGAACAGCCTGTGACTGTGAGGAGCAGCGGCGCTGGCGAGGATTTGGGGGAGGATTTCAACAGCAGCAGCGCCTTTTTGGGCGCCATTGCTGCGGTTGGATCGATCAGCAGCAGTCCCATTGCCATTGTCAGCTTTCCGGGCAGTATTACGAGCAGCACTCCAAATGGCAGCAGCAGCACTTTGGAGTCCATGTCGGATACGCCGAGTCTGCTGGAGGAAATCGCGGGGGAGGAGGCATTCGAGTTGCCAGCACTGCAGTCGGTTATTGTGAGCATTATCCTGCTAATTGTCATCCTGGGCACGGTTGTGGGCAATGTCCTCGTCTGCATTGCCGTGTGCATGGTTCGCAAACTGCGACGACCCTGCAATTATCTGCTCGTCTCCCTGGCGTTATCCGATCTCTGTGTGGCACTGCTCGTCATGCCCATGGCCCTGCTCTACGAGGTGCTTGAACGCTGGAGCTTTGGCACACTGCTCTGCGACATTTGGGTGTCATTCGATGTGCTGTGCTGCACCGCATCCATCCTGAATCTGTGTGCCATTTCCGTGGACAGATACCTGGCCATTACCAAGCCACTGGAGTACGGAGTGAAGCGGACACCGCGTCGCATGATGCTCTGTGTGGGAATTGTTTGGTTGGCGGCCGCTTGCATCTCGCTGCCTCCGCTCCTGATACTGGGCAACGAGCACGAGGATGAGGATGGTCAGCCCATATGCACGGTGTGCCAAAACTTTGCATATCAGATATATGCCACACTGGGCTCCTTCTACATACCGCTGTCCGTGATGCTCTTCGTCTACTATCAGATCTTCAGAGCCGCCCGTCGCATTGTCCTGGAGGAGAAGCGCGCCCAGACGCATCTACAGCAGGCACTCAATGGCACCGGTTCCCCGCAGACCGCCACAGCTCCGACCCTGGGCCACACGGATCTGGGCAGTGGCAGCGGCAATGGCGCCGGACATGGACATCGTCATAGCAGTGTGGGCAACACATCGCTCACATATTCCACCTGCGGCGGACTGAGCACCAGCGGGGCAGGTGCTGGCGGTGTTGTGGGCATTCCTCATGGCCATCATGGCAGTGGAGGCGGTGTGAGTGGTTCGACTGGACTGCTGGGCTCACCGCACCACAAGAAGCTGCGCTTTCAGCTGGCCAAGGAGAAGAAGGCATCCACCACGCTGGGCATCATCATGTCAGCCTTTACCATCTGTTGGCTGCCCTTCTTCATTCTCGCACTGATCCGACCCTTTGAGACGATGCATGTGCCGCCATCGCTCTCATCGCTCTTCCTGTGGCTGGGCTATGCCAACTCTCTGCTGAATCCCATCATCTATGCCACGCTGAACCGTGACTTCCGCAAACCCTTCCAGGAGATACTCTTCTTCCGTTGCTCCAGTCTCAACAGCATGATGCGAGAGAACTACTACCAGGATCAGTATGGCGAGCCTCCCTCCCAGCGGGTCATGCTGGGAGACGAACGCCATGGTGCCCGGGAGAGTTTTCTGTGAACTCATTGAGTCATCAGTGGGATGACTTATTGAATCATCATCTGTATCTATAGCTGTATCTCTGTATCTGTTGTCCTCTAATCGTAACTTACAATATGTCACACCAATGAGTATTTTTTGTATGTAGTAGTGTTGATAGCGAACACTGCAAATCCATATGATATATACATACATATATGTAGACGACTTCTCTAAGTGTAACTAAACGTTGTAACTATAAAAATGTAGCGCTAAGCAATGAAGTGGGCTAAGGCTAAGAATATCCCACATAACCACACACACACACACACACACACCAACACACACCAACACATACACACACACACACACACACACACCTAGCTGAAAGACGGTTGTAATACTGTTAATCCAAGGACAGGTTTTCACGGTTCCTTTCCGATCACAATCACTATCAATATCGAATCTATTGAGCCCACTGCGAGCGCAGTTCATTTGCGATACTCAAAACTGAGCCAAAAATTAAATTAAACAAAACTAAATAAAGCATATTTAATATATTGTGTCACCTAATTTACATATGCAATAAATACATATACATATACATATATGTAAGTATATATTTAGATCTTAAAGCATGACAAAAAGAAGGTCTTCAACCCGTCGAGCTGTAAATAACCGCAATACCAAAGCTAAGATACATACATACAAACATACATACATATGTAAATATGTATGTATGCAGCTCGAAACTGTCTCAAAACGTATATATTTATTATACTCGTATGGCTAAAGCTAAAGCTCAAGTCTAATACACAACATGTATGGATGTATTTACACACAAAACAAATTAAGAAACTTTCTGCATTATTAATTTTGTATTGTTTTTATTGTATTTGTATAAAAGTCACGCCTCTCTGTGATACCAAACATTAAGCATTAATTTTATGTTTAGAACAACAAACAAACTACATTAATATACATTTAATGCTAACAACTAATTACTTTTAACCTTATGTAGTACTCAAAAATACGAGTACTACCTAAATATATACATAAATATTAATATACATATTACCTAGTCTGTTAAGTCTACTAAGTGTGCGTGTTTTTTAAATGTATGTCTACGGTTAAGCACATGATATTCAAAACAAATAAGCTGAGTTACATCTGAATGTGTAATTGAATGTTGAACAAATTTGGGAGATAAATAGCTAATGTTAATCGCCCTCTCCTCTTCTCGTCCTAATCCCCCACAAACAAAACTAAAAACAAACAAAGAAACAAAGAAAAGAGCATGACAAACTAAGCGCATCTAATGCTATGCAACTTAGAACTAAAGTTCAGTAAGAAAACCAAAATATGAAAATGGTATAAAAATACATATATATATATATATATATATATAGATAAAACTAAAGCGAGTGAAGCTTACAAACTGTAAAACGTAAAATGTAAACTGCATTTGAATTCTGTTTCCCACAGCTGCAAGTGCAAGTGTAAAATGAAAGTAAACACGAAATACATACAAACAAAAGAGCAGAAATTAAAGCATCAAATAAAACGCAACCATATAAATGTAATTCCAAAATGTTTTCTTATTTACTTACTTTTCTTCCAAACTTTCTTCAGTTTCAGGATCTCCCAACCTCCCGGCAAAACTGCGAAGTGCAACAAATTATCTCATCATCATCGTGTGCAAGTTTTCCCAACTTTTATCAAAATTATGCATTCCACAACAGTCTAAGCTTATACAGGTAAATTCCTAACAAGTTTTCAAAGCACTTAATTCCTGACATGTCCCTTAACATATTTGTTCTTCTTGTTGGGTTGGTTAACTCACTGAAGCCTTGACATCGTCCTCATGCGGTTGGTTCAAGAAATGCACATCAACCAAATGGGTTTAATTTGTAATTTGTTAAAATTAAACTGATAGAGTATATTAACGCTAAGGATCCCCCCTTTGAAATTCTGAAAATTGAAATTTGTAAATGTCAGGTTTTCACTTTTAATCGACTTCTTATATCGTAGTAAGTATTAACTCTCTAAATTTAATTCTGGGATGTACAATTTTTTTGTAAAAAAAACATGTCAGTTTAGAGAAAATTGTTGACTTGTTAAGTTACTAAGTCAAAGGTCTGACCAAATTCATACTTTAATAACTTTGTCAAAACAGAAGCAAATTTGGTCTCTTAATTCTTTCTACATTTAAATTTTTTCAAATGGTCTTCTTTTGTCAACGTGAACAGTAATAGACAAACCGTATGAATTATGAGCTTCAATTAATAGATAAATTGAAATAGGCAGTCCATTAGGATAAGTATTTTCTGGAATAGTTAATCAGGCGAAAAACACATTGTACTTGTATGTAAGATTCGTAAGAAATAAAATAGTAAAGTGCTGCAGCTGTTCATAAGTTTAAATGTCAACTCAGTTCAGTTTGACAAACTCGAAAGCTGAAATAAAAAATTCTAAAAAATATATGAAAATATATAGTGCTTATTTGTTAGTGAGACTGACAACTGGAAACGGAATAAAAACTAAGTGAAACATGGTGAAAAATATATAAAAAAGCAAACAGGAATAACAAACAGTTGGAGCAGATCAAACTAACACACACCCACACACGCACACCCACAAACTGAATGTCATGCAAATAAGTGTACATATGTTTTTATATATGCAACTGTGCACAGTATCACAGATGTGAATTTATATGTATCGCATCTGTGTAAACTGTTAAGTTAAGGACGAGCTGAAAGTAAGGCAACCACTTGGCTGAGATTCATGTATGTGTTTTGGGTGATTGTGGTGCAGCTACTTGTACATAGGTGGAGCCACTCTCTAAAAGTGTATGACAATGACAAAGTGATCTTCCGGCGCCAGCTCCTGTTCCTGCTCCTGCCTCTGCTCCCGGCTAGCATTGTTTCAGCTCTTCCTCTTCCTGGCTGCTGATAAATGATGATTTTACGCTCGCTCGTTGTTTGTTGGCCAGCCCCAGCCATGTTTCAATCACACTTTATGAGCTGCTTCGGCTGCCAGACTGAATGGCGACGATGCCAAGGACATTCAGTGCAGCGCAAGCGATATCAACTACACATATATATGGCATAAGTACGGTGTGGCATCCACCGCGTATGTGTGTTTTTTTTCGGCTACTTCTCCCTGCAGCTAAGCGGATTTTATATTTAAATAACATTGCAAGCTATTCACAGGAAAACCAGAGACAAAAAACGAGCTGACGATTGCAGAAAAATTACCGTCGCTTTTTTCACTTTCCAATCTCCATATCGTATCCCCTAAAGCCTGCAGTTTTATGAACATTTTTGGCTTCTTTTCATTTTTTTGTGACACTAATGCGACGTTTATGAAACATCGCAACAGCGAATTGTCATCAGAAGCAACGTGCAGATTATTGAAAAAAATGGAAAACAAAACTGTTTGTCAGTTTGGAAAAAAGCACTAAGGAATTTTGTCTGCAGTTGACAGCGTTGCCACAGACCCAAAGTGCTAACAAATATCGAATCATAAATCAGCAATGAAAAGTTATCTGAACATAAGCAGATTCAGTCACACAGAACGATAATAAAATAGGAATGTAGAATTTTAAATACCCGTACTCTTGCTTATAGTTGCTACATTCCATTTAGATTCCACACTTTAATGGGAACAGAACATAAAATGGAGAGTGTCACGTAAAAGAAATTCCAATTGGGCTCATGTGTGTCAACAGGGACACGCTCAAATGACTGATAACACACACTATAATCGATAAGCTGTTTAAAGTGGCAACTGCGATGATTTACGAGTCTATCGAAATGTTCAAAGCCCCCTGCACTGAAATTGGCCGAAACGAGATGGGCTTGAATTTCAGCATTCGTTTGTACATCAATTGATATAGGGACCACTCAATTATATTTAGGGCAAAGCTCTCAATGTTCATCTTAAATTCAATAAATATAAGAGCAGCAACAAAAGTGCAATTTGATATTTTGTGAAATTCAATTACTCAATAGAAAATAAATGTATTGTTAAGTATTTGATCTTACGAACAAAAGGTTATATGGCATTTTCGTCAACAAAAAATCAAGTTACAAATTACTCGACTACGATATACCCTCTTTCCTTTAGTGTATTGGAAAATTGATATAAGTTTGACTTATTTGTATATTATTGCGATTAAGGAATTGATAGGATTATTCGTTAAAATTCAATGAAAATTTAACTTTCACTAGAGATTAAAATAAAATAAATAGGTGCAAAGAAGTGATATGTAGATTTCATCCAATCCCTTTTTAATTAACATGACATTTTTACACATTTGACATATGGATTAAATGGCATGATTCGGATTTTTGTATAATTACATGTCTGGAACTTTTACATACAACCAAAAAATATAATTTTCCAAAATGGAAAGATGAGCTTATGATAATTACAGAACACAATGGGGTAAAGTTCTTTAAAATAAAATGTATCAAAATATTGCGTATACGACATCGGGCTACAGCAAGGCTGCAAAATGTATGAATTGATAAATAAGCAACCTGAACACAAACACATTCGCACCCATACACACACACACACACAAACACGCACACGCACATGATGTGTACAAATGTATTCAAAACGAATTATGTAAAATATTTGAAGCGCTAACAACTTTATTTCAACAGCGATTGAAATCAACGGCAGCTACACGAACCTGGGCCTTACCTACCCCCGGCAGAAACGACCCCCCTCTTGCCCTTCAACTCTCTTGCTTTTAGTAATTGTGAAAATATTTTGTTAAATGCGTTGTCAACCCACGTGGCTTGCGTCACCCGAAAAAAGGCAGAAGAAAAAAAAAACGAGAGACGAAGTGAAATATCTTAGAATTTGTACAAAATTAAGTTGATTAAATGGACTTAGCAGCGCGATTACACGCAAGACTGAGGCGCATGAGAGGCCAGTGGGAGGAGTAAGGCTCAAGCGGGGACTAGGATACGGGGAGTGGGGAGCGGGGAGCGGGAAACTGCTGCGGCTTGGGTCTGAAATGCTATGCGTGTCGTCTGGCTTCATGCGCTTACGAGAGTATTCTTTTCATGCCAAAAGTCCCAACAGCACAAAAAGAAAAACGTATTTTTCATGCCATTCCCTTTTCATCATTCTGGCCATTGACAGACGCCCAAGTGAACAACTGAACAACTAAGGAACAGAACAACTGAACAAGGGAACAACAACAGCAACGAAGCGAAGCGAAACTTTGACCATTGAAATCTCAGTCTCTGGGGAATCGTGGGCCTTAGAGCCATTAAATGCCGCATGATTAACGCTTTGCTCTACAAGACAATTGATAAAGAATAGAACAGCAGCTGCCCATGAAAAGGCAGACTCCAAAAATAAAAGCTTAGCTTCCTCTTCCCCTCTGCCACACAATGCCAATGCAGCTTTCCTTAAAATGTTCCACAAAAGCAGAAAAAGGCAAAGCAAAACTTGCTAAGGGAAATTTGTAACCGACACGACGATGAATGTCGGCTCATTTATTTGTATTAAGACAGTAACTTCATTATCATTATGATTGAGTTAAAGCAGACATTGAGGGAAACCCAAGTTAATTGAACTGCATTTAATATATTTATTCTATGGTGTATTGTCAACCCTTTAAGCTCTGATTTTTCGAGTAGTTAGGGTATTTAGCGGCTCACTTGCCAGATAGCGTTACTTTCTATTTCACTCTCTTGACAATTAAGTGGGGACGGAAACGGAAACCCTCAAACAGCCATAGAAAAAGAGCATTTAATGCAGCGCTTACATTGTTTTTGTGTTTCTGTTGTTTTCATTCTTGTTATTCTTTTAGTCGGTGGCAGTGTTCGCATTGTTTAAGCCAGTTCAAAAATATGCTGTGGCTGCTGTTGCCGCTGTTTTTGTTGCTTTTGCTTTTACTGTTACTGCTGTTGCTGTTGCTCCCACTCATTCTCAGTGTCTATGGTAAGGGGTTTGTTTGGTGCAGGCGTGCAGAATGATTAATGTGGCTGAGCGCCAAGCACAGGCACAGACATGGGCAAAAGGCAAAGGCAAAGGCTGAGGGACAGGCTTTAATGGTTGGTCAGTAGAATGCATGCCAGTTGGGATGCCCAACGCTTAGCTTCATTTTTTACGTGCTGTTTTTGCTGAGGGACTTTGCGTAGGACTGCGAGATGTTCCAAAACTCTAGCAAATTGCGGCACTTACCGCGTACTGGCAAATACTTAAGATGCCTGCACGTTCAGTGCAAAAGTCGACGGGACGAAGAGTCACATAAATTAAAGCACACAGCATACAGTTTCGCAGCGCACCACACGGCGTATGATTAATCTGTTGTATTACACAATCTAATGGCCAGCTCGTGCGCCACTTGAAGTGAGCTGTCAGTGGAGTAAAGCTTGCCAGCAGCTCGGCCAACTTAATTTTAAGGAACACGATCTCCTTGCTTAAATCTTTATTAATATATGCATAGAGCCATCGCTCGTCCTATTTTATCACTGAACCAAATGAAAAATAGCCTCCATTAGGACCAGCAAATTTGCTTGGCTTCTGTCACAGCATCAACAACATCCACAGAATTCACAGCATTCACAGCCGCAACAGCCGCAGTAACTGCATTGATTTGCAGCACGTGACAGCGGCCTCAACCTCAACCCCAAACCCAAAACGCAAAGCAGATTCCATTTATGTTAATGATTTGCCAGGCATTTCAACATGGCCATCCGCATTAGAATTTCATGTTGCCAACAAATTGCGGCGCGTCTCGCAGATGTGAAACCATAAATTCTACGCTGATTGGCGCGACTCAATTTTGTGGACTACCAAAATAATGCTGATTGCATTCGCCAGATAAATATGTAGATATTGCAAGTCGGAGTTTGTAATGTTGCATATATTTTATTCAATTACATCTGCATCACTTGCATCTAAATTTTATAGGCTAAGCTGCTGACATTAACCTAGGTTAACATCCCTTTTAAGGTTGGCAAAAATTTAAACACAAATAATATTTTTTTATTTAAAGTTTTAAATTAGAATAGAAGAAGGCAACATACTTTATCGTACTTTGAAATTTAATAACAGTTTGCTCTTCCTAATTAACTTTAAAGTAATCTAATAAATTTGAAAACATTTGATAGGAATCATACTCAGGATCACAATCGCAGGAATCTGATAATCTATCAAGAAAGTTTTTAAGAAATAAATTGACTTTCGCTAAAATAAATTTGTACTTCAATAGATTTATAATTCAATTCTGAAATAAATTCATACATTTTACTGCATGTTTTGAGATAGAAACAGACTACTGAATATTTTGTATTATATCGTTTTAAACTTCAGCTAAATTTTCATTCCAAATTTCGATTGACATTTTAAGAATTGTAAATGTGTGCTTTACAAAATTTACATTTATGACGCATCCATAAGCCGAATAGGAGATACAACTTGATGGATTTGCGTTATAATGTAGTTAAAATGGAAACCCCATACACACAAGAGGTGCGACAACACGAGCATCATGAGCATCACCACGAAGTGTCGCCATCGGAAACCGGAAGTACACGATCCTCGGAGGAAACTTCAAGCTCTGGCATGGCTATGTATTTTCATATCGGCGACATGGAGACGATTCTTTTTAAGTTCTGGCAGACAAAGTCCGTTTTGGCAATAGTAGGCTCCTGCTTTGTCGTATTTATTGTGGCCATACTGTACGAGCTGCTGAAGTTCTACCGAGGATGGCTGAAAAATAGGGAGTATCGCCGACTGTCGGGAGGAGCTCATCGTCGTCGATCTTCGCGCAAACGACGTCGTCGCTCCAAATCGGTGAGCATTGGATCTGTGGATGAGATGACCATGTCGGGGACACCTGCGCTTTATACATTCACCGAGCGTTATCCGTGGCTAGCGCCTATGCATTGGTTCCAAACCTTTCTCCATATGCTCCAGGTTACAATATCGTTTATGCTAATGCTCGTATTCATGACGTTCAACGTGTGGCTCTGTCTGTCTGTTGTTCTTGGTGCTGGACTTGGCTATTTTATATTCTTTGTGAACGATGAAAGCTTTACGGAGCATTGCAACTAAGGCATTCTTTTCATTCCGTTGTCGTCTCACAGACACTCACAAACACTCTCTTTGTATGAGTTTGTTAATGTATTTTTCTAATTAAACCAAGCTGTTAAAATTATAACAAAACAGACAACCAACCAACAGCCTAATTGTTCATGTTTATGGCTCATAAAACCGTGACTGTATATACCCGTTGCGAACACATCTGCAAATTGGCCTAAAAGGATTCCACCACCACCACCACCAGTTAAGCATGGGCTCATCCCTGGTGACTGGTCTTAGAAAAACAATGTTACAATAGAAGTCTATTCCGAAATTCTCCCTGTGGCAGCATCTGTCTGCTGGGTATGCCAAATTCGTTCAATTTCATCCATGGCATTTCCGCACATTATCATTTTGTTTTCTTTTATCTCTGGATTTATAGCCATTTTACGAGCCGGATACCTGGACATACAGACAGGTAAATGTCCGAAGCCCTAGCGTTTATTTGTTTGTGTCTGCCCGTTTTCATAATGTTGCAATTATGAGGGTTATAAACCTTGGACCAGGTTGCTCGCGATTCCAGTGGCCAGTTATCAGCGTTGACCAACATTCAATTAATATTTTAATAAGCTGCCTTTATGCCGTTTGCCAAGCGGATAACGCAATTTGGCTTTAATACGCCACGTTGCACATGAAAACATAACATGAAGCGCAGTCGGAATCGCAGTGGGAATCGGAGTCAGAGTCGGAGTCACAACCAAACAAAATCAGCTTTAATAATTCACACATGTGTGCAGGGTATGTGCTAGTGTGTGTGTGTGTGGGCCGTAAAACTTGACCCATGGGAAGACCATGTTGTGCCCGAAGCGAAAGCGGAAGCGGAAATGCATTCATGCATAACATTTTCACTCGTCATCGAGGCTGGCAAGAGAATTCAGCTCGTCTCGTCCCCCCATTGAAGCTGACTAATGGACAGACACAGACATAACTCTATAAAGCTATTATGAATCATGCGGCAGTGAATTATGAGTGTTTAATGAACGTGAAACATGACTCTGTGCGAATAAAACTGTATGTGTTGACCAAACTGACATCCCTACAACTGAGCTGATGTGTATTTTTATCGAAAAATGATGCATTAATGTCAGACAATCTCCAATTTAACCAGATTGATTGTCTTCAAAATATCAGTCTGCTAACTGAGACAATTTTAAAATAAATCCCTTGAAAGGCAAGTTGGAAAATCAAATATATGGCGTTTTTTTTAATAAATTATTGAAGCGTATTTCTTTTAAATGTGTGGAATTAACAAAATACTAGTAGTAGTATACTAGAAATAAATGTTCCGAAATAAATATATTTGCACATTTTAATAACAATATATGTTGTGGTGAATCGAATTCTTAATTGCTTAATATTTTTAAAACTACATTTACTTTCGATGATCGAGAAAGGGCGTTCTCCTGCTAAATTCAATATCCCGAATATGGGCGGGCATGTAAGCATAATATATGGAATTCGAATTCGTGCCCAGATCAGCCTCCATGATACAGTGAAAGATCCGACCCAGCTCCATTATGGAGAGCACAAAGTATTTCATAAAATGATCCCAGTAATGTATAAGCAAGCGGTTCATATTATTCTGCTCCTGAATACTTATAACTTTGTTTGGCTGAAGTGTCGGTCTGCGACAATGTCGTCGCACAATTTCCTTCCTTAAGATGATCATCAGACGGTTCATCAGAACATTGGACTCCACGAAATTACGCTTGCGTTCCTCTAATGAATAGAGTTTGCCATAGCGGGCACAGATCCATTTGATAAGTAGGGGAACAGAGTGCACATTGGGCAGAGTTGGCAATATATAGCGACGATCCTGAGCAATGCGTTCCAAGCCCAATTTCAGCATTTCTTTCATTAGATCGATGTTGTTGGCATCGTAGTACTTGTGACCAAAGTTCAAACGTTTCTCAGGCTCCTTATTTGCCTTCTCTGCCTCCATTCTTTTGTATTCCTGCTCAAACAGTTCAGTGCCATCATGAAACATTCGCTTTGCCGAACGATCCACAAGTGACTCCGTTGATCCCCTCCGCTCGCCTTTCAGTACCGCATTCAGGTATTCCACATCATCGTCCAGAGCCTTAACAAACTGTGCCCTGAGTTGCATCTGATCGTTGTCCAGAAGCTTGGATTTGCTGGGTGCGAAAAGTCTTCGATAGTTGAATCGAAAATTGTTGCCATTGTGATCAAAGTAATTGTTGCTTTCTCTGCGACTGGTGGTTGAGGATGGGTTCTTTTCAACTTTTCCAGTGCCTCCCATTCGCAGAAACTGCATCAATGTGCTTGGACGATGACGCAATGATGTATTCCATTTATTCACTTTACATTGACATCTGAGCTTCGGTTGCTTTGGCGTGTTATCCCTACAGCTTGGAGGCAAGGGCTCCGACCCTTCCAATAGTTTGACACCCTCGGACCATTCACAACTCCGCTTCCAAGACTTGTCCTCCGTCGAATCGCAATCAGTACTTCCTATATAAATGAATCCCGGATCAGACGTTTCCGCTGAGAGTCGCTTTCGAGTGGATGCCAATCTCGTCTTGGTTGCCATCGCATGAAACTTCGCCTGATAATACTCCACCAATCGGTCCAGTTGGTCCAGTGTCCGGCGGCGATTACGCTCTTTCGAGCGGTTTTCCGAGTCGAAAAGCTGCTCCCGCTTCTTTTGCTTGATCTTTTCCAAATTTAGTCGGAGCGATTGCTCCATATCCTGAATCATCTTATGGTGATGGCACATGGTCTCCACTTGACTCGGATTCAGCTGAGCCGCATGCAATGACTTCAAAATGTTATCGATTTCCCTTTGGAGCACGTTTGTGGCTATAGACTGACCATCGCCAAAGACGAAGTCCCCAAACCATCTCGAACGGATTGTGGAATTCGACGTCTCTGGAGGCACAACGGGAAGAATTGCCGGTCGCATTGTTGCAGTGGCAAGTAGGTTTCGGCGACGGATCTTTCGCTTTGGAGGTCTCTCGAAATACGGTAATATTGGATATGTAATCTGCTTGGACTTTGATTGGGATTGCAATCGTTTCTGTTCCATTTTGAGCTTTTCTCTTTCTGCCTGCTTGATGCGACGTGCCTCTGCCTGGGCCTCTTTCCGTCTCGTCTCCTCCGAGGGATGCGGCAGAGGAAGCACACGGTCCAGCTCACGAAGGGTGGGAAAGAGGTCCAGCCAGAAGATGGCTGACATAATGATCTGCTCGTTACTGCCATAGAGATTCTCGTGATCCGACGTGTAATACGCTTCCATGAGGAACCAAAGAAAGGCCACATCGTTACCACGACTCATGGGAATCAGTCGACGTAGTCCCCTCTTTGGTGGCCTCGGGTGCACGCCCAAGCGATGCAGCACATAATACACCCGATAAATACTCCCTTCCAGCATGTCGTCTCCCAATGCCCCAGGCAATGAATCCACAGCCGCCATCTGGATGTCGGAGAGACCGCGATACCACAACGGTTGCATGCTGCTCATCGTGGCACTGTTGCCAATCGTCTTGCGGATTAGCCGATGAATGTACAGCATCTGCTGCACGGTTTCTGGATCATACTCAAATGCCATTTCGTCAAGCCACCAATTAAATTTAGTTAAACCAATCAATGCTTTCGAAACAGTTTCAAGACACAAAAATTTCAACTGCTGTCACAATTGATGAAAATGAAAAAGTCGACTATGAGGTCGACTATGAGATACCCTGTCTTAAGCGCTAAACTAATTTTATTTTATTTTAAATTTTTAGAGTTGAATTTGCAGTATTAATCATGACTGCAAAAAGCCAATGAATTTATCTATTAATTAGAGATAATAATTTATTTTTCTGAGATATTTACACGACATTTTGAGTTTGGAATTCTGGGATAATTCGATAGCAAATTTAAATGGTTTACTCCTTTGTGGTTTGCAACCTTTCTATTAATATATCCAATTAAAAATCATGTTAAATCAAGATAATTGATTGTGTTTTGCTTTAAGAATTTAATGGTTAACCACAAATTCTGCCAATTTGCCGCGTTGATTTGGCATGTGTTGACCATTTGGTCTGCACTGGATTTCTGTTGTCTGTTGTGTGTGTATGTGTGTGTGTGTGTAAGTGTGCGTGTTGTTGTTAGCAAGTGTCTGTGGCAATTTGCTGGCCCTTTGCATTGTTTGCTGTCATTTCTTTGGCCCGCAGAAGTACATCATTAATTTATTAGCAAACCAAATAGGCGACAACAATCAGACTCCGAGTCCGATGCTGACGACAACGGGGATGTCGACTCAGTCAGCAGTTTGTTTACAAGACACGCAGGACACGAGGACACACGTGTCCTCCTTCCTGCTGTTCTGTCTCTGTGCGTGTGAGTCCCTGTGTGTGCGTGTCCTGATTGTAACCCGACAATAACTGCCTGCGGCTATTTTTGTTGAACGAAAGTTTACAATTAACTTGGCATAAAGCGACTAGCGCATAACGAGATTGTTGCCGATGCTTGGCCAATAATTTATGACTTTCTACATTCCACTGTCAATTAAATTCTTTAGCAAAATGACAGCTCTGCCATTTGCTGAGATCACGAGTAGGCTCATCGGGTGGCCCAAATGATTTATGCGGGGCCTGGTTGACAGTTTTTGGCCACTATTCATATGCCATCCCTCCCTGTCATCCTCCCTGTCATCCCGTCTCTCTCCATTCCGGCCTAAATGGGTTGCGTGAAGTGCTTTTCCTAGTTTTCTTTTCGTTTTCCTGTCACTTTCTGCTCACGACACGTGCCTGACGCCTGCAGACCTGTTTATGTTAATGGCTTGAACCCAAAAGTCGAATCTCAACTGTACCCCGGACCCGGCTTAGGTCTGTCTCTTCCCCCTTCTCTATAATTCCGCCAGCTAGGAGACAATTGGCATGTGCTACAGCCGATTTTCATTCGTTTTGGCCTTTTGCTTGTGACAAGGTGCCGGGTGTGAGATCTTAATAATAGATACGCCTGCTCGCATTGTCAGGTAAACTTATCGCAATTCCCATACATCAAGGATATTAAAGTGGAACGCACACGAATAGTCGTAGTTGCGGGCTCTGAAAAGCTCCGAAAAGCGATGCCTCTAGCAATATGTGTTTTTTGCTATGCCTTACCTTTCGAAAAAAAGTATTCAACGTTTTTGCTGTGGGCACCAGGACAATGCTTAATATAAATGCCGCAGTTTGTTTTTTATCACTTTGAAGCGTCATCAAAAAAAAAAAAACGAAATTAAACACTCGTTTCGGAAGTATATGGGGATAGGATAATTTAATACACTTTCTGAGAAATCTCTTAAAATTAAAATAAAATCTTTTAAGACTATTAAGAGTACAAACTGATTCACCATTTTTGAAGGCACATAAAAATCTCATAAGCTTCACTTTACTCTTTTTCACTAGCGGATGCATTTAAAGTGCTGCCATTTCATTTTATGATATTATCAAAGTAATTTCCATTTTTCTATTAATAATAAATTAATATATTATTATTATATAAATAAAGTCCATTTAAAGTACTTTTTAATTCCATTTATATTTTATCAACAATTTAAAATAAACTAATGCAACAGAAATTGATGCAACTGCATTTTTATTTTGTCTTTGTATTCAGTTAACTCAAATATTCAAAGGCTTTCGAAGCGCGGAGTTTGTCCATATGTGCGCAGTTTTAATTAAAATATGTTAAATAAAATTTCGGATATGAACGACACATGATATTGTTTTTAATGCCTGACTGCACTTACAAAGGACAGCAGTGAGTACACTGAGAGGGACAGCAAATAAATGAATATGGTGTGTGGAAAGGATGGCGAAACTGAAGATTGGGGACAGGGAACTGTCGGTTCCAGTTACTGATCTGTCCACCTAGAAGTGACATGACCCTGTGTGGGATTTTCAAATTGTTTATGTGTCATGGGCGCCTTTTAAAGTTATCCTTTCAGTCCTTTGCGCCTGAACGCGTACGTTTGTTTCTCTTGTTCCTCCTCCTCCTAAGTATTTGCCTTCTAACGATTTGCGCTCCACTGAATCAGCAACATTGGTGTATCCACCAAAATGGAAATATAGGGAGCATCTATTTGGATTTTCATAGACTTTCCGGCTGGGATGCGAGAAATTCCGCAAGCTAGGCTTAGGCAAAGGAAGTCCCAGCTAAATCGTTTTGTGGGCGTCTTCCTTTGGGTTTATGGCATCACGTGTGCTCACACAACGAATGGGGATTATGAAGTACACGTATCTATAGACACTTGACTTCTTTCTCTAGATTTAACTTGAAACTGTTGCATGACAACTTTAAAATCTTTTTTCTAAAATGTTACCACACAGCGAGACAGACACTAAGAGCGAAAGCCTGTTGTACGTATCCGGTACCTGTTCATATTGTTTAGTACGTGTATCTGTATCTTTTGCTTCACCTTTACCCCTTGGCAAAATTTAACGAGCTTCTAACTTTATGTTTGCTTGTCATGTACACATTTTGTTTTTATTGCAGCTCCAGTAACTCATCTTGTTCCCTCATCCTCTCTCTCTCATCTCTTCTTCTACAATGCTGTTTAAGTGAAACATTTTGAAGGCATTCTTGAGAAAATGCGAAAGGAGGCACACATCATTCAACAGTTTTTGGTTAATGTTAAGCAACAGAGAAAAAACTGCACGAATCGCGCATAAGAAAACAACTGACATGTGCTCTTAGGATGTCAGTTGTTGTTGTTGTTGTTGTTATACTTGTTGGTTTCCAGGTTGGTAAGTACGATATCCAGGGCAGCCTCAGGCAAAGCAAAGTCAAACTTTTCAGCTTGCTTCTGTTTGCCTGTTTGCCAAGCACCATTTGTTTATAAATTTAATTTGTCTTAGGCAAAAAGTCTGTCGACTTCTTGTTGACTTGCTGAGTACGAAATTCCTTCATTTTTTTTTGCAATATATATTTTGCATATTTAGGTAATCTTTTGTGGCAGACAGCGCAACAGATAAGTCGAGGATTGCCACATTCAAAGTCAGGATTATACAAAAAAACCAATTAAATGGTCTAAGAAACTGCTAAACAAATTATGAAAACTTGCTTCACTTATGCCAAAAGATTTGAGTTTAACCGAAATTTTCTGAGAAACTCTGCTTTAATCTGCAAAGAGACAAAAGGCAACAGTCTAAGCTATTTTAATATGCTATTTAGAAACTTACAAATTGGGGACATATTTTCAGGCTAAACAAGTATTTGAAATATATATGCAACATGCCTAAATACTTACTTACAGACACAAGAGACGCACTCACTTATGTATAAGTGGAGACTTGATGTATATATGTACATATGAGAGTGTATATTTTGAGTATATCTCCTTTCCCTCTATATTCCTTCTTACTCTGGTTAAGCATAAACTGAGGCGTGGGTTTAGTGACTTGCTATTTTATGCGTTATTGAATTTCACTTAACAGCAACTGTAGCCGACTCCAAGGGAATGTGTGTGTCTCATGTGTGTCTGTGTGTGTCTGTGTGTGTGTGTGCTTTTACCCACACTTGAGTGCCCAGCACTGTAAAATGCCACTTGAGTTAAGCCATGAGCTTTTCCTGTTTTGTGGGTTAGTTCTTCCCATTTTCTTCTTTTGTTTTTTTCTTATACCCTGTAACAAAATGAACAAAAGGCTACCTAAATATATATATGTAGCACTTACGGTTCATATGTGAATATTCATCTTCGTATAGAAAACTTTTTCGTCTCCAAAAAACAGGGTATATCGATGCCCTTGGCAAAATTACGAACAAATATTTTTACAGCCGACAAAATGTTAAGTGGAAGAAATACAATACAAAATACAATAAATTGAGGCGACAAATAAGTGTTTACTAAATAAAAGTAGAAAAAATAATATAAATATCCAATATGTAATAATTTAATCAACCAATTTTAGCTAAACTAAACATGAATTTATTATTGAAATTAGCAAGAAGTGTTCATTATTTAAATTAGTTAATGGTAGAAAGTGCATTTCATGATGACTAACGAATATTATAAGTTGAAAAGCTTCGTGGCACAAAGAGCCAATTAATTAGTATTAGAAAACGCTAAAACAATTTGATTTGCTATTTCAAAGTCCATTTGAATTGACGGACAAGTTTGGGAGTTCAAAAGATGCATACGAGTGGGAATGCGTATCTCTAGAGAATTCACTGCTGCACACATTTCCTTACGAGTGGTACAACAACAAACTGAGCACAAACTGCAACACGAGAACTAACACTATTCAAATAGCATACGCAATGTTGGCCCATTGATAGCAGCTTCTAAATGACACGTCCAGTCTAAGGGCCAAAAGTTGCCAAACAGGTTTTCACTCACCTTGTCTCACGCTCTTTTCCGAATGTAAAACACACACCCACATACTGACACACTCTATAGATACAGATACAGATACAGATACAGATACTGCCGACTGAGTGCCAAAAGTTATGCTACAGGCAACGTTGCATCGTCACATGGCGCGCACTAACTGAAATTAAACATGAAATATGCAACATCTGGCAGCAGTTGCCGTAACTGTGGATGTTGTTGTGGCAGTTGCACTGCCAATTGGCAGCCTCTAACGGCAACTAGCCAAATACTAAACAAGCAAGGAATTTAAGAATAACTGCAGCACTCTCTCTCTCTCTCTTCCACTCTCTCTCGGTGGGCACAGGTGAGATTTTAAAATATGCAAGCAGCCGAAATTTGAAATGCAAACAATGCTGAATGATTCAACACGACCAGTTGGCCAATTCTCTAGCTGAGTCCATTGGCCATCTGGTTCCGGAAGTGTCAACTTGCCTAATATTAAAATCAATTTCTACGCTAGGTTTTAGCTAGAGATAAACAATTGATTCGCTCTACGAATATAATGGTAATCAACAAATCTGTGATTCGATATATCACACAAAAAACAAAATCCATTCTAAAAATCAAGTTTAATAACTTGGTCTTAGCTTGATTTTTTTCAGTATGTATTCAGGATATATTTCCTAAATTTAGGTAATATTAAGATAATATAATAAAAAAAAACTACATTACAATAGTCAAAGAAGCCGAAATTATTTTATCTAACTAAAAACAAGTATTACAGAACACCAAAAATTAAAATAGTGTTGAAAGAATTGATTTATGTATTGCATACTTGGGATTACCGTACTTCTGACCCCGCATTGGATTAATTTTAGGCGTGAATCCCGAAATTATTTTTATGTACATGAGTATTTTATCTTGTATAATTGATCCCTTTATTCTTTTCAAAATAATTCGTTTCAACATTTTTAAATTCATCCAAAGAGTAATCTAAGCAGCTGTATGAGATTAAATTACTGATCGTTTTACACTCCGATATTTGGATATAACGTCAGCATGACATATTTGCAAATGGCAGCAGATTGTAGCAGGTGCAACATTGTCTCCTCTACCAACATGTTCTCATGCTGATGCGCACATAATTGCCACCAAAAGCACATTAATGCTCTTTTCATTTACATACTGCGGCATGCAACCATCGCATTCCATGCCACTGAAATTATCTAAATGAATGTGTGTGTGTGTGTATGTGTGTGTGTGTGTATTTTGACTGCTTTTATTTCACTTCCGCTGCACAATGTTGCATTTGACTCGAATACTCGTATTTTGGCAAGCTGTTCGCATTTGTTACATGATGATGTTGTTTTTTTTTCATTGAACCAACTTGCTGCATTAGCATTGAGGGTAAAAACGGCAAAAGTTAGATAAGCATCGTTTCAGGAAGGTCGTGAAAGTGGCTCATTAGTGGCTGTAGAGTCAAGTGGGCCACTTAATTAACACAAAGGGCTTATTGTTGCAGCTGTAGAACCATTTGATTACAGCGAACTAACAGAAAATTAGCTGCATCTTCTGTTGAAAGTCGTTTAAATGGAAACAAAACTTGCGTCTTCGCAATAAATAATAACAAAAAATACAAACTTCAGTAAGAAATAGTTAAACTTATACAACAATTGGAAACATAATGGAAAAGTCGAAACCTTGTGAACAAACACACATTTCAAAAGTATTACAAATAACAAGTAAGAGTGTTAAAGTCTAAAATGATCGTCTTGTAGTTACCCTATATCATTCTTTTTGCAGTCAATAGCTTTTTACAAACAATTGGTATACCTCCTCGAAGTAACTTTAATGGGTATAGAGAATGAAAAGTCTGGACAACTGCACAGATGCTGCCATTCCGGCAGACAGAAACAAAAATATAAACTAAATTTGAAATAGAAACTCCACTGGTAACAGTGCAACAATGCGAGACGGAAACGAATGTCCGGTAAAGTTTATACTTATATAAAGGGAATTGGATTGAGCAAACCAAAAGGCGATATCAAATATCATAAATACGAGTATTATAAAGAGCTGTTTTATCAGTTTAGTGATTTAATTTTTTAAACAACTAAATGAACAGCAAATAGCATCTGTAAGCTCTTTGCATTAAAAATGTGCAAAAGGTGGTAACTTCAAAAGGCTAAAAGACTACGAGAATGCCAACTCGGCCAAGCAAAAATTGCATAGCACTTATGCCCAGTGTCTACAAAGGATAAAAAAATGTCGGAAGTAAGTGCCAACAGTGAACCATGGGAGAAACAACAATATTTTGGCATAAAATCTTAATATAGTAATGGTAAAATCTGAAAATATATTATAGATATTAGTGATGTTAATCCTATCTCACAACCGAGCTTTAATTTGAAATGTTGAACTCGAAATAAAAAAGAATCGGTTGATATCAATAAAAAAAAAATATGGACAGTGATGAAATAAAATTTAATTTTACAACTTTGATGCAAAATGAAAATATAGGCCAAATAATGAGAGAATTTACATTTCGCAAGGAAATCGGTTAAGATTTGACATTTTTATGTCAGTTTACAATTATTGAAAGTGCAAGTATGAAAAAATATGGAAAGTGATGGTAAAAAATTGAATTTACCAATTTTGAAGTGGAATCAAAATATAGAAGAAATCGGTTAAGATTTGCCAAAGTTATGTCCGTTTGAAGTTTTCAAAATAAAATCGAATTAAAAACTCGGAACAATTTTTGAAACTTCCAAGTAATAGAATGTTAAAAAATTAAAAAAAAAAAAAAATAAATAGTCGATAACTAACAAAATTAAATTTTATCCAAGATATTTAACATTTTTCCCATAGTGCAGTGGGAATAGAATGCAACGTGTGTTCAGTCACAAAGAGCCAGAGCGTCAAAGAGGCTGAAAATTGCTAAGGCAGCACACAAAGACACACACACACACACACAGGCGAGGCAACAATGGACACTTGCAACTGAAAGTGAGACGGGCAATGGAGCAGGAAAAGGGGAGGGGATGGGAAGGGGAAGGGGCAGAGAACGGGAATGCACTTTAAAGGTTGAGCAGGTTTCGAGTTAGTTAGCGGAAATTGACAGCTGCAGCTGCAGAACGTGCACACACGGCGTATACATGATCCGTGCGGATTTGAAGTCATTGTTGTAAATTGAATTTTTTTTTACAGGTATCCCCAATTTGTTGCTTTTGGGGATGTCCTGACTTCAGCTGAGCATGTTGTTAATGCATTTCATTTAAGATTATTTGTGAATGCTGCACAAATATTTAACACATGCGTCAGACGCCACAAGCATCTGGAACAGGCAACAAAAGTAGCCCAGCCACAACAATAAAGGCAACAATGTTGGCACAATGAAATGTCCTTTAGTGTACACACACAAACACACACACACACACACTCGACTACAAAAGTGGCAAACTTGAGAGAATGTTGACCGCCTCCTGCGCTCTTCAAGTGTAAACATGTTTGTGGTATGCGCTGCTTTTTCCCATTTTCTCTCTCTCCCTTCTTCACTTTATCATCACTTCTCTTGTTCCTTTGGCATCTGCCCCATCCTGTTTTATTAGCTTTGCTTTGTTGGCGCTGCTCGAAATCCAAGTAAAATCAAAAGTAGCAAGTCCTGCAACATAAAAGGACACATGTCCCATGGCAAAATGTTTTGCTTTTAAAAGCATTTGTCTGCAGCCAAACAGAACAAAACAAAATACAGAAAAAAACAAACTCTTGTTAATTTTAAAAAGTGCCGCACCAAAATTTTATTATTGTGCACTCAATGTTTTCCTGTCGCCCAAATTAGCTGCTTATGTGATTGTCGCCAGCTGAGACCAGAAATAAATTTTCAGCTTCAAGAAATTCCTTTAGAAGATTTAACTAGCATGGTTTAGTTACACATTTTAAGTCTGCTGGCAGAGTTAAATGTACTCGAAAATGCGAATTTCGACTTGACAATACGTCTATTAGCGATTAAGTGATTAATTCACTTATTATTGAGTTGAAGACAATAGTTAATGATTGTTTCATTTAAGGGTTTTAATTAGTATTACCCTGTAATAATTATATCGATGCGAGTATTGCAAATATATCTTGAGATTATGCAAACAAATTAAGTATACGCAATGTCTGTAGAATAATTCAGGCATTGATCTAAACAATACACAATAATCTGCAGCAACTACAAATACTAATTATTAATAGTCACATGACTGTATAAATCCTCAACTTCCGCCGCACAGGGTATGATTATTTATTATGCTTGTGCTTCCCTTCATTCATATGTACATATAATTCAATTATGAATTTTTCA
This sequence comes from Drosophila phalerata, assembly GCA_951394115.2. Taxonomy (NCBI): domain Eukaryota; kingdom Metazoa; phylum Arthropoda; class Insecta; order Diptera; family Drosophilidae; genus Drosophila; species Drosophila phalerata. Next base: position 25,087,487 of record OX596005.2, read on the forward strand.
ATGCAGCAATTTGTAATTATCCGCTTAATACCACAAAAAATGTGCATTAATTATAGAAAATTATTTATTGATTATTAACTGAGCTGCCAATGCAGCTGGTTCCCGGATCCACAGTTATGTCGAGAAATTATCCAGAAGGGCAAACTTAAAGTTGCAGTCAGAAGCGAACAAAACAAAAACCGTTCGCTTGATGAATATCAAACTAAAACAGCTGCAGAGAGAATGCGGATAAGTGAGGGAAAAGGAGAGAATGTATAGGATGGTGTGCGTGTTGGCATTTTAGACTGACGATGCCATCAATTCAATGGATCTCCGTCAAGTGTATCTTAATGCGTTGAGAGGGCCAACAATACAAAAGTCCAGCGTTAAAATTTGCTATAAATGCGGAAGTGTGGCGCTTTGCCTGAAACTTTTACCACACACCCTGTAAAGTATACACGCACACACAAACTGACACCAAACACAAACACACAAACACACCCACACACGCGTAACCATGGTTGCTGTTTTGTTGCAAAAGTTTTTGGCTTTTAAATGGCTTTTACTTTTTTGCCGTATGGCTCCCAGTGGCATCATAAAAAACAAAGGTAAATCGAAGTAGAAACTGCCACACGAAAGACGAAACAACAACAACAACAACTGCAAGAGCAGGAGGAGAAGTCTGCTGCATTGTTATAAAACATTAAATTTCATGGCTTGAAGAGGACGAAGAAGGGCTATAAGCATTTGGTCTCAGCTGTCGCTGAGAAACCAACAGTCAACAAGAACTTGAAGACACTCTTAACATAAGTAGAGTAAAACTTTTGTTACCAAATTGTTATTAATTGGGCTTTATAGTCTATCGAACTGATGGTCAAGAAAACTTGATTAGACAATGCGTCCCTCGATGGTCTTCAAAATGCATTTACTTCTAGATACATTCGACCAGTTAAGTCTTTGCTTTTAGCCATAAATGTCTTTTTATACTCGGACTTCTTGTAATGTTCATTCTTCTCACCCAAAAGACTCATCAAGCAGTTCTATGAAAATGCCAAAGGTGCGTGTTTTTGGCCAAGTTAAGAGCTTTGTGACGTTCAACAATGGACGCCAGTCACAAAAGCCGAGCGTTGTGTATTAACCAGATGAAGGTTATTTCATTTGCTTTTAATTCAGTCCCAACTGGTGACCGGGGGCGTGGCAGGGGCGGGGCAATCCTCAAACTGGCAATCAGCCACTGGCAGAGGTCCTTTTGTGGACCCGCACCTGGCCAAAGTTCGAGCTACCTGTTGCAGAAGGTTAATGTTGTAATCCTTTCGGATTTCTTAAGACCCTGCTGCCCACACATAAACTAATTTTTTAATACACCCAACAGCAGTACCAAGATGTGTGGCATGTGGTATGTGGTATGTGGCAGTCACAATGGCCATAAATTGTATTTGGTGTTTGTCCTGTGAGGGTATTTTTGGGGCAGTCACCTCCAATTGGAATTGAGGGCGTTTCAAATTGTGCAAAACTCATTAGTTGAAATGCGAACACAAGCTTGCCAAGTTACTCACGAATGGAACAATGAAATAGTCTAATTAGCCGACCCCAAAGGAAGCAAGATCGAGGACATCCGGCACATTGTGCTCATATATAATGCAATGTAGTTACATTACAGGAGACATTAACGAGTTACGTTAGCTCTCGGAATTTACTAAGAGTAAAGTAACCAAATTATTTAATACACATTTCGAATTAAGTAAAGTGTTCAATAAAGTTCAAAAACTTTTCATTTCCAGCAAAATAAAAACAACTCTTGATTTCCCATCACAATAAACCAGCTAAGCTAACTGTCTTGACTGCCTGCAAGTACAAGAATCCGATACCTTATTGTTTGTAGCTTCCAAAAGCATACCAATTGCCCTTTGACCTCTTTGAAACAGATTCCATCGTTGTGGCTTGAAACAAATCCAATCATTGCGGTAATGGACTGCCGATTTGCTAGCTGCCTGTCCAACATTATTCAAAGTCTAATCCATTAAGTACTTTGAGTGCCAATCGGTGTTCATAATCAATCATTGAACACATTCTCCTATTGACGCATTCATTTCCTGAATTCGTGTTCTTTTTCCCGTCCCCTTATCCTTTTAAAGCCTTTTTCAAGTGTCCCTATGTTTGCCTCCTTGCGGGTTAATGCTTTTCATTACCTTTGTTCTGATTTCGACACCCAAATATAAAATCAAAGCAACAAATCAATATATATTAATTAATAAATATGCTTGGTTTTAAATCAGCGGAAAAATAATGTATTCAAAAATTTATTATCGAAATCAACAAGGAAAAATAGGAAATAATTGAAAAAATTGGGGTCTCAACCATTGAGCCGAATATATTCCACAATTTTGAAGCTTTGCAGCTTTGAAATCAAATCAAAAGACAGTTGCATATTTAACTGCAAATCAGCAAACCTGATTAGTTTCTTTATGACCATATTATACGAAATAAAAGAATACTTTATATTTACAATGTGGGGGAAATAATTTTGAAATTAAACACATTAAAAACACTTGCCCATTGTCAGAGGATACACAAAGTTGCATCCACACAATTAGGATACAAAGTTGCCGGAAAAACAAACTCAGAACTCAGCACTTGAGATAATAACTCGCCTGCTGGATCCTGTCCGTTCCCAGGACGTGGAACCCTCGACAAACAGGGTGCAATCAATGGCCCAACAGTGTTGCATCCTTGGTATCCAAGCTCATAAAACATTTTACCCGAAACGTGCACACCGCTAAGTGGACAAAGAAGGTGGCTACTAAATGTTGGCTAAAGTCAAGCACCAATTTCTCAGATCCGTACATTAGAGTTTGATAGTAAGAGTATAAAGCGTAATTGTTTGCTCCCGCAATTTATTATGATCATTTTGGATAAATTCAGGGATTCCAAATTGGTTGGTAGTCAGTTAGTTACCTGTACTCGGTGTCTGTAAGTGTGACTGTAACCGTGAATGGAACTGTGACTCTAACTGTATTAGAGAGAGCTCAGCAGAAATGCAAAAAGGGTTCGCTCACGTTGTCGTCCTTTGTCGGCATTCGCATGACAAGTTAAGCCACCAAGGACCAATATCACTTTGCCCAGCAGCTTGGCAAGGAGCAGCAGCAACAACAACAACAGCAACAACAATAACAACGGTATCTGCAAGAGAATAACAAACAATAACAAAATATATAACTGAATTTGTGCCAAGCCAGCATAGTTCATAAATGTATGCTGCTCCTGTGTGTGTGAGTGTGTGAGTGTGTGGTTGCATCCTTTTTGTGACTTGTATCTATATAAACAAGAGAACGAGAGAGTGGCCATCTACGAAGATTTAATACCCTCAACTCGACAGCGATGATAATCCCACAGATAACAAGAAAGTAAAATTTACACTAAATGGCCGACTATAAAATACCCTTTGAATGTAACCCTATATATAATATAGTGGTAAATTTATAAAGATGCTCAAGTTTAAACGATTGATTATAGGATTGGTAAAAGACTACAATTAAAAAGTTAATAAGTAAAAATGAAGTATAATTTTAGAATTAGAAAGATAAAATAATATTTTTGATTCGAATTCGAAATGTAAAAATAACTTTAATATATTTAATTTAGTAATTATGCCCAATCAATCTCATTTCTTTTGAGGTATCTTATCACTCTCGTATATTATTGATATTCAATAGGTATGTCCTAGTCGATTAGACTCAACTCAAGGCACTGTTGCAGTTTCATTTTGTGGATTTATGATGAAGATGCTTTTAAAATGTTTTGGCTGTGTTGCGTTGGGTTGCGTTCTGGTGTACCGATGTCAGCTAGGATTTGGGCCAAGGGGTTCACTTGCTTTTTTTTTGTGTTTCGTTCTTTGGGCCAACTTCAGTTTAGCCGCAAAAACCCAAAATGAAAACTGCGCTGAAATCTAATTTGTGGCTCTTCCAGTCTATGTCGGTTGTCTACTGTCCGTTGTCTGTTGTCTCAGAGGCGTGCCGAGAGCACGACTAAAGTCAAAATGGCTACTGGCGAACGATTTGTGGCCAAAACGAAACCCAAAGCCATCGTCAAAGCCTGAATCTACACCAAATACAAATACTACTGAGCTACTCATACTATAGAGAGACGACGATAGTTGGTAGTTGGTAGTCCTGTCCCTCTTCCTCCCACTGAGCCATACCCTGTAGACACTAGAGGGTTCAATTCGCTACCAGTTTTACGGAACGTTGCTTCAGTCGAACTTGATTGTCCAACAGTTGTTGTTCATGTTGTTGTTGTTGTTGTTGATACTCGTACTGTAGTTGCTTTTTGTTGATACTCGTACTGTTGTTGCTTTGGTATTTGAAAAAGCGGATTATGACCCTGATCTGGTCAGGTGCCACCCACGTGTGCACCTGGGTACATTCTCGTATATGTATGTATGTAGTATGTGTAGTGTGTCCTGTAGCTTAAGTTTCACTTTACCGACTGCATGCCAATGTGTCCACCTGTGTCCCTCGTCCTGACCACCTCCTTAAATGCCACTCTCAATCCGCACGTGCGTCTGTAGATGTGTGTGTGTGTGTGTGAGTATGTGTCGATGTGTGTGTGAGTGTGTTTACTAACTTTCTGGTTACTCTTGTTATTGGTTTATGTTCCGCATGTGGCTGTCGCCTCTGTCTCTGTGTCATTAATATCAGGTTTTTTTTTTTATCGTTTTTGCATTTCTGCATTGAGCAAAGTTATTTTTTAACCCCCAGACTCATTTTCCACATTCGTAGCATAACAAACACTCACGGCAACCCAAAATGTTGTGGCTGATGGTTGATGATAATAGGATTTGGGTATTGGCTTTAAATAGAGTTTTGCCGAAAATACAGATTCAATTACCAAACAAAATACGAGTAGCTTTCAAAATCATTAGTTTTATCATCGATGCTTCGTTTTCCAGGTAAGTTTATCATCCAAAAGGAATCTTAACTGGAATAATAACATGGAATTCCATTAAATAGAATGGTTTACATTTTTCAGTAGTTACAACCAAATTCTAAGATATTCATCCGTGTTAGCCAAAATTTCACAATTTTTAAATAAAGGTAGAAATAGAAAAAAGTTGTGTTAACTCAAATGCACTCAAAACACAGAAAAATGATTGGTTCTATAGTTTTTATTAATATTACTAAATGAAAGAAAAGCTTTTCAACACATATAGTAATAATTATTAATTTATAAAGTGTAAACTTTACACAAATTACACAAATATTCAAAAATTTGAGTTAACCACTAAAAAAAAGTTAATAAGAAAATATTTGTTAAAATATTTGTTAAATAGTGTATTTGTTAAAATAGTGTACCTTTAAAGTAAAATATGTGTGTTTGGTAAAAGTTCGAATCTGGCTGTTTCCTAGTGTAATTGGGTAAAGAACAAGAATCAAAACAAACGGCTGCTAAACACATCGTTTGTGGGCGTGGCCGCCTTTCAGTAACTCCACTTGCCTTATCTGATTAATGCGGTTGAGGCGTAACAAAGGCGAAGACAGCACAAAGTGAAAGTGGCGAGGAGGCTCACAACGGACAAAGAAGCAATGAGAAAGGGAGCGGAATAAGGCGAATAAAACATGCGAAAATGTCTACATTATATTTACATGTACATTACATATATATATATATGCATAAATAATATAAGGGCTCAAGCAGATGTGAGAACTAATTAAAATTACATTACAGTGTTGAAAAGTGTCTTTTATAATACAAAGTCGTCTGCCATAACAATAACAACAGCAACACAACAAACACAGAGAATATTGTTTCGTTTTTGTTGTACCTTTTACTCAAAAGTGAGTTTCCTTTTTTGCTTACGCACTTTAACTGCTTGCTGGGTATCTCCTCTGTCAGTCGCTTTTTTCGCTTTCTGCACGTTCTTCGGATGTGTGTCACCCTAGTTTTTGGACTTAATTGAATTAAACTTAGTTACACAACTTCTTTTCTTGGAGCACAACGAAACTACTAGCATAAATTATGAAATTACCTTTATTAACTTATTTCGAACTCAAGACTTTCAATAAATTGCTGATTTCTTGCCAAAAGCTAAAAAAAATTTTAATTGCGCGCGCGTTTGCCGATGGTGAATATTTTATTTCGGTAGTGGCTTCTCGAGGGTTGCCCATCCCGTAAAAGTTTGCGATCTGGCTTGATTTTTTTTGGCGCCGATCTGGTTGATTTTGTACTTTTTTAGGTTGTTTTCATTTTTGTACCTTTTTCGGACTTTTTTTTTTTTGATTTTCTAGAATTTTTGAAATTTTTGCATAATTTTTTTTACATTTTTCTTGATTTTTTTATATAATTTTTTATTTTCTCAGAATTAAATTTCCTATCTTCTCTTCCCGGGGACTTACAAACTTGAAATCTTCATTAAAATGCAAATTTTAATTTTGTCTAATTTCTAAATTTTAATTTTCATAAAATTTATTAATTTTTATTGAATTTTTAAGAATTTTAGGAAAAAATTTTATTTTGTTAGTGGTGCCATCTGGCTTTCATTTATTGTAGTTTCGCGGAGCTCCTCATTTAACGAATGTTTCTTACTTAACGAACGCACGTACTTAACGAATTCTCTTATTACAAACTGCTCCACACGTAACAGAATTGCTCCACATATGTACAAATGCCGCCAAGAATTTAATCATTCGCACAATTAAATGTGAGTAACACATTAGTTAGTTTATTACAACTGCGAATCAGGTTAAGCATTATAATTTAAATAATGTTTAAATTCAGATTTCATTGATAGATATGGAAGATATATGTTATATTAATTGAGCAACTAATTAGCAGTGCCATTTTGAGTTTACCAGCGACTTAGCAGCTGTTATTTTAACATAGCAACTTACTGTTCCCATCCACAATGTTGATCAACTGTAATTTTGTTATTGTAGAATTTCTTGTTGAAGCGTGCGGTCGGTTGCGCGGTTAAATAAGTTACAAAAAATTGGAAGCACAAGCAAATATTTCGAATTAGATGTGCATTAGTTCGGAAGTGTGCCCACAAAACATAGCATAACAAGAAACACAATCAATTTTAAACTCGTTGGACGCTATTTGGATATTATTTGTTCGGTCGGTTGCTCTCGCACTTCGTGGACTCGAGAAACCAGAAGCTGATTTATTTTTTAATTTGTTTTAATTAAGTATTAAAAGCAAGCGAATAAACAGCATTTCAGTTTTCAATTGCACTAATTTCTGAGTGACTTGTGAGTGAAAAAGAAGCAGCAAAAACGCCAACAACAACAACAGCAACAACTACAACTACAACAATAAAGTGATCGTATGGCGCGTCGTGCGCGAGAGTTTCAGCCTTCGTGTGTGTGTGACTTGTGACTCGTGAGTGTGTGCGTGCGTGCGTGTCTGTGTGTGTGTGTGTTGGAATGGAATGCAGTTATGAAAAAATAAATAAATAATTGAGAGCGCGCGCCCGCGCCTTGCTAGCTGCCTCTCTCTCTCTTAGCTCTCGCTCTCGCTTCCTCTCTCTCTCTCTCTTATCGTATACCGCGTCTGTGGAAGTATGTTGTTTTATGTAGTACATTGCACAAGACAGAGCGAAGCAAAGTAATACCAATAGCATAAACAAGAGAAACCGATACGTCAAAAGAAGCAAAGAGGCAAAGAAGAAAAATACAAGAAAAAATCGCGCGCCAAGTGACTGACAAGTTTTTGTTTTTTTTTTGTGTTGCCAAAATGTCGAATCAACAGCAACAACAACAGCAACAGCAGCAACAACAACCGCGACAGCATCCACATCCTCATCATCATCATCATCATCAGCATGGACAGCACAGCGAATTCCCATTGCCGGATGGTTGGGATATTGCCAGGGATTTTGATGGCAAGACCTACTACATAGATCATATCAACAAAAAGACCACATGGCTGGATCCCAGAGATCGGTAAATATATATATACATATATACATTTATAGAGACATCTTGGCGAGAAAGCCTGACAAAAAAAACAAAAACAAAAACCCATATAAATTCCAACTCAAGTGATCCAACTCCAACCGGAAAGAAAAGGTGCGTTGTGCATCTGCCAGCGTCTCTGTCTCTCTCTGTGTATGTGTGTGTGTGTCTCTCTCGCTCCCTCTCTCTCCGTGTGCGTGTGTCTGCAATGGAATGCGGGAAGAAGAAGAGACAGCTGCAGCCGACAACAATAAAAGCAAAATAAATTACATATTTTAACAGGGCAGCAAAACAAAATACAAAACAAAAGGAAAAAGAAAAAGACAAAAAACCAAAAAAAAAAAACTTCAAGTATGTAAACATTCCAATGCGATGATTAAGACTCCAAGTATAACTGAACTGAACTGAACGGCAACAAACAAAAACTGAAATGTAAAACAACAGCAAAACAACAAAAATGTACAGCAAAGCGAACGGCACACAGACAACAAGGCGCGGCAGGGGGCAGGGGACAAGGGGAAGGGGGCAGCGGGTGGCTGAGAGGAGAGGAGGGGGCACTGTACAATGGTGCAAGGGGCCAAACTGAGAGAGCAAAAGTTAAATAAAGCTCAGCAAATGATCTGCAAAAAAAAAATACAGAAAATAAAAAGTCGAACAAAAAATTTAAGGCGAGCAAACTAAAAACCCCTCATACGTAATGTGTACATTTGTGAGAGTGTATGTCACACACACACACACACACACACGCTCGCACGCTAATAGAGAGATAGAGCGACGACAGCCAGAGAGTGAGAGAGCGGGAGAGCAAGAGAGCGAGCTGCAATAGGTACAGTAGTTGGTGCTGGCAAAGGGGGAGATCGGGGCAAGTGCGGCGTCCACATCAGGCCATGTATCGCATAGATACATTTTAGTTTGCCCCACGAGCGTTTTGCCGTTTGTCGTTTCGCCTCAACGTTCGCTCACATATTTTTTAATTTTTTTCCCCCCATTTTGTGCTCTCTTTCTCGGTCTTTTCGCTCAGGCTCTCTGACAGTTGTGGTCCCCTCTCTCTCTCTCTTTAACTCTTGCTCTGTCTTTGTCTCGCACGTTGTCTATCTTTTTACCATAAACAATTGCAAATGTATGTAGGAATTTTGCAGTTTCGAAATAATTGATTTCTCAAATTCTTCTACATACATATTCGCTGCTGAATATATATGTGTGTGTGTATGTGTGTGTGTGTGTGTGTGAATGCGAGGTTGTGTGTGCGCTTCACGCTTTCAATTAACACAAACATTCCCTTTGTTTGTTTCAAATTGCATGGACATTGTTCAAAATGTTTCACTGAATTAAACAAACTGAAAGCGTTGAAGAATTTCGTTCGTTTCGTTGTTGCTTGGAAATAAAATGAAACATCTGCGCATTTGTTGTTGTTGTTATGCATCAACTAGATTGTGAATACACACATACATACATATGTATAAATATATGCATCTAAGGCCAAGATACAATGTACGGAATATGAATAGAAACGATATTTTTGTTGTAAACAAGATGCGAATCCTTGAAACAGTTTGTAAATGGCGTTACATACTTGATAGATGAGTCCCTGAGTTTTCACTACAATCTCTGGGAGCACTTGAAAACTGATCTCCAATAGAATTTGTCCGATCTATTATACACTTTTAATATATGTATACTTTTATTGGCATTTTAAGTGTAAAGCACATATTTGTACCACAATTATTTCAAGTCTGTCTCTTTCGCTCTCTTCTTGATTTTTTTTTGGTTGGCCATATCTCCATCGTTATATCGCTTTCTCGCTCTCCCGGCATTCGAGCTGTTATTGAATTTTTAAAATTGCTGCCGGTAGCGCGAAAAAATTCCAATAAGCCATAAATAAATTTCTACCATGAGGCGAAGCGAGCCAGGCCTCGGGGCTTTTTGGGGGACTCGACGTATTTGGAAGCGAGCAAATATTTCAGAAGATACAAATCAATGAAAATCAAGGCCGAAGCCTGTATACCCTTGGCAACAAGTACTTGGTATTAATAATGATCATAAATAGCTGTGAATATTAATGGATTAATCTTTTTATTTTGTCAATTGAACTATCTTTAATATGATATTCCAGTTACCAACAACTCAACAGAGTCGAACATCCCTTTTAGAGTATTAATATGCTTATGTTCGAGTATTTCACTTGTCTGTATAACATTTCGACAGGCGTGTATTTGATATTGTTGTTTTTTATCTTTTATTTCAAAATTTGTTTTTTTTTTTTTTGTTAACAAAAATCATCGGCGTTGCCGTTGGCCATGCTAACAGCGCTTTTGGCCAGTTTTGGCCAATTGTTTGCCATAACCCAGCGACACAGTGGAATTTTTTTTGTTTAGTCTAAAATTTCAGACGCATACATTAGTGTTTTTTTATATGTAGATATATGAAAATAAACTGTTAAGCGGCGAGCTGAGGATTTTGTGTGTTGGTGACAGTTTCTCGATTCATCGATCATTGTGAAAAGCTTAAATAATTATGCATAGATGCCAAATGAATTTAGATACCACACAGCTTCTAGTCTGAGTCTCAGTCGCAGTCTCAATCTCAGATACATTTTTGATGTTATAAGTCTGCTGATGGACTCAGAGATTCATTGTTCATTACAGCTACCATAACAGCTACCGATGAAGCCCCAACTCCAAACACAAACTTCAACTTATAGCCAAGCTAAGAGCTTATGGCTCGAACTCGTTTGTTTTACATACAAATCGTTGTTGAGCTGAACTGAGTTGAGTTGAGTTGAGCGGCCAAAATGGGCCTAGGCGAAAGCGGCCATTTCTATGATAAGTCGAACACAGTGGCGCCAGCGGCGGGGGACGATCCAAGCGACGTTGCAACCGTGCAACCGTTGCAATCTACGACAAGAGCTGCGTCAATTATCTGATCGATATGCGTATCTGTATCTCAAATGGGCAAACTGAAATGCATTGCAGAGTCGTTGGACGTTCTAATTCTTTTGCTGGTGCTCAATTTGTGCCATTTCTCAGTCGTATCCGTTGCCAATTGCATAAAACCCGCTAAATGCTAATGTCTTAGCGTGAGTGTGTGTTTGTGTGTGCTGCATGCGTGCCATTATACATTAGATGTGGTGATTTTTTTTTCTTTTTGCCAAAGTAGAAACAGTAAAATTTGCATAAAATTCAATTTGGCTGCTGCGAGAGATGCCAACGAATGTACAGACATACTTAAATTTATACACACATACTCGCACACTCTCACACACACATACACAGGCAATGCAACTTGGAAAGCTGCAAAACGGCATTTTTCATTTAATAAATTGCACAAGGCAAATGCAACAACAACAACAACTGCAACAGCCACAAAATCAAGAAAAAGTAAAACTATCTTCGCAACGTCGAATCTCAGATACACTTGAAATTTACTTTAACCACTTAAAAACAGATTTATATATAGAGAAAATCTAGAACTCACATCATTCATATTCTAAAATATGAAATTCGACTTGTATCACTTGTTAAATTGCTCAATAAAATTGAATATTGTTGGTATATGGTATATATCGAAATGGCATTCGTACATACGAGAGCTTTACTGTACCGATGCAGATATGCAGTGGCAACAACGGCAACAGCCTGCATTGCATTTGTTCAACAAGTATTTCCACTTAACAACAGCAACAACAACACAAGAAAAAGCTGCTGCTGCTGTTGTTGTTGTTGTTGTAGTAGTTGTTGTTGCTGTTAATGTTGTAGTTGTAGTTGCTGGTCCCGTCCAGGCCGTGATTACAATTTGATTACGCGCATGAATGCAACGCGACGTCGCCAGCAGCAACATTTTCTAGTTTGCAGCGGCCCAAAGCGTCAAAAAATATTTTCTTTACACTTGCTGGCAGCAGCAGCAACAACAAGACAGCGGCAACAACAAGACAGCAGCAACAACAACAACAGCAGCAACGAAACTTCACAGCGTAAGCTCGATGCCACATACATAGATACATAATGTATCTGGCAGATACATAAGCGCTGCTGGTCGCACTGCATGTTTTGCCCATTTTAGCGGCTGTTTTTCCACATCCACAGTTGCCAGTTGCAAGTTGCAAGTTGCGAACTGCAAACTGCAAACTGCAAAACCAACTGCGATCTGAGTTTAGCGATCTGTGAGTTTTTCCTGTCAACTCTCTCGCACTTGTTGCCGACTCTTGGCTGTCGCCACGTCTTTTCCTCAGTCTTCGTCTCAGTCTCCGACTCGATCGCAGTCTCAGCGCAATCAACACTTGTGATTTTTATCAAGCATAATGATTTCCTTTTCAACATGTGCTAATTAAGAGCGGGTTGCAGGGATACCCTTGAAAATGTGGCCAGTTTGCGGAGCAAAGCAAATAACATTGCCTATTGCTCGATCTGGCTATACAAACTGAATACCCCCAACCCTATGTTTTCCCCCACTCCCATATCGATTTATAATAATTCAGCTGTCATTCCCGCAGCTGGGCAATTTTTCACTCGCTCCAACTGCAAAACTGCAAACGTGAGCAGAAAATTAAGTTGCCCCTTTGGCTTGGAAGTTGGAGCAACAAGCAACATATGGGGGCCGTCTCCTATATCTATAGTAACTCCAATTGGAGACTCTGTCTCTGGCTTCAGCAAGGGCTCTATCGCTATCTCTGTCTCCTCTGATTCTGTTGCTATTGCTGTCTCTGACTGTGGATTTGGATTTCGAGCTGCCTGAATGCGCGTTCCGCAGGCGTTTTCTTGCCTTTTTTGTTGTTTTTGTTTTTGGACTCGTCTGCATTGTTGATCGTCGTCGTCGTCGTCGTCGTCGCCATGTGCTGAGCTGGCTCTTGAGTGATCGTGATATATGCGTTTGTGTGCCCGCAGCTCGCAGCTTGGCCTGCAAAGGTAGCAATTTTCCATGCATGCAGTGAAAAATAATAAAGCAAAGAAACAGACAAACAAAATACCAAAAAAAAAAAAAATGTAAAGCAATAACAAAAATACAAAAAAAAAAAAAAAAAACTCAAGTGAAATGAAACGAAACGAAACAAGCGCAGGAATGTGCATACTCAAGATAAATTGCTGTGAGATACTTTTGCATTGTTTATGTTGCAGTTGTTGCAGTTGCTATGCCATTTTTGAAGCGGAAGGAGACAGACAGACCCAAAAATTGAGCGACTGACTTCAAATTACGAACCTACAAACAGTTGGTCAAGTATTTGTTTTGACAAACTTAACAATTCTCATATATGTGCATTCTTTTTGTCTAAAAATATGTTGGCCAGCTGTATATCTTATAATTATTTGTATTGAAGCATTTCCAGATTTCGTAATCAAAACCAAGTGATCTTGTTACGCAATAAACGTTTTCCTAAGCTCAAATGATCTTGCATTTGATCCTTAATTTTATTGGAATTCGGCAACGATCTGTTGGTCACTTACCAAAGGCTGTGATGCCCTTACTGACCCAACCCAAAAACTGAAACCAAATCGAACCGAACTGAACCTCACTGAACTGAGCCCATGCCACATACCATGCCATACGTTGCCATACCAAACGATACGATGCCATACCATGCCATACCATGACATACCATGCCACAAATGGCATGTGTGCCATGTGTTGCAGCTGCTTGGTATGCTATTGCCTTGTTGGTCACTGCCTGGCTTGTGGCCAGTGGATAGTGGATAGTGGCTGGGGGAAGCTGGAGTCCCTGTTTGGCATCTGCATTCCAATCGCTGGCAATTAATTGCCCTAATCAGGCACTGGCCACAATGCCGATGTTCGTTGTAATCAGCTGTTCCAAGAGACGATGCCCAAACACTTTATGAGCTCCCCAAAGACTGAAGGAGCAGCAAAAGGAGGAGATGGCGGAGAGAGAAGACTTAAAGTCATTCCTAAGGAGCCAGTCTGCCTGCTGCTCAGCGATCTACACTTCTCCTCTCTTCTCTCGTCACTCTCCTCTGCTCTTCAACTTCAGCTGCCGCCCTTGTTTGTCTCGTTGTCTTTTTTTCTTTTGTTGGCTGCACGAAACTTGTATTATTTTTCAGTAGCACTTTCCGAATGCCATTTGAGTGCGCATAACATATTCTTAAGTCGGCCCCAAAGACGAACCTGAAAATCGTCGCAATGCAGAGCAGACGATGCAAGACGAGTCGAGAGCGGAGGCGAGAAGAGCAGAGGAGAAGTGAAGTGGAGAGAAAAGAAAAGAAGAGGCTTATGGCCTCTGCGCACGCGTATACGTATTCGTATACGTATTTGTATCTTTCGGATGCATGCACCGCATGCTGCATAATTAACGTAGCTGAGTGAGAGGGGAAGTATCTGCATCTGCATCGGCATCTGCATCTGCATCTGTAACTGTGTATCTGTTATGTAGGTGCTTGAGTTGTGTGTGCCTGCTACTCAATAAAAAGCGCTGTGGAATTTTCATGTTGCTTTTTGTGCTCATGTTTTGTTGTCGAATTTATGGCCTAATGAAGTGATAAGGCAAACCAGACAGAGGTCGTCTCTTGGCTGCATTCCCCAAATGCCACAAAATGAATGTAGCTGTAGTCGTATCTGTATCTTTGTAGCTTTGCCAAAGTATCTGCTGCGTGTGCTGTCAAAATGTTTAGCACAGAGCGCATAATTCATTTTGTGGCCGATCTTCTTGTTCTCGTTGTTGTTTTTTTTTTGTTTTCGTTTCTTTCTTTTTTTTCTTTTTTTTTTTTTTTGGCTGCATTCTTCAGATACTCGAGCTGGAATTTATTGGTTTGTGGGTCAGCATTGCAACACTTTCGGTCCAAATGCGCCAGGCTCATGTTTTTGGTGCAAAGTTGAGAAAAGTGCAATCACATTTGAACGTTGCATAGAATTTGCAACGTGCCACAATCGACGACGACAACGACACACACACAGACACACACTTAGATACATAGATACTCTTGGCATTAGCTATAGCTACAGATACAGATGCATGCACTCAAGTGAAGCACATAGAATGCCATGCAATGAAGAGATGGTGGCATATCGGGAAGGGAAAGGGGAATGGAATGGAATGGGTAAGGGGTTGGAGTTGGGTCTGGGGAAATGCATGCATGAAATGGCCAAGAAACCGGCTCCGATTCTCCGATTCTCTGGCAGCCCGCGTCTTAGAAGACAGCAAAGACAGGCGGCTGGCAGAATAAGGAATAAAAAAAAATGTTGATTAAACTGCTTAAATGCGCAAAGCTGACATTCATGTCAAAGCAACTCTGTTGCCAGTGCCCCTCTGCCACCGATGCCCCTTCTGCCCCTTGTGTGGCAGCAGCCACAGCCACAGTCCACGACACATCGTGTGCAGCTTGCAGAATACAAATAAACATACCTACGACATACAAACTGCATACATACATAAATAAGAACATTTTATAGCCAGTTGGAATGTTTGCCAAATACAAAAGGCAGTAACAACAGCAACAACAACAAGCTGGGCGTAGCGTAGTATGGCAGCAAAAATAGTAGTAAGTTGGCATTTAAGGCAATGCGCGCATTGCTTCAATAAATGCATTCACACAGATACACACACACATACAGACTCACACACACACACAAACAGGCACACAAATTGCATTCAATTGGTGCCGCGTTTGCTGCGAGTTCACTGCAACTTTGAAATATTTTCCAACAACAGCAGTTGCTACCAATGTTGCTGCTGCCTCTGTTGTTGTTGTTGTTGTTGTTGTTGTTGCTGCTGCTGCTATTATTATTGTGGTTGTTGTTGTTGGGCTTGCCTCAAGCAGCTTGCTGCACACACTCTTTGTCTCTGTCTCAATCTCATGATGCCGTTCCTGCTCCCACTGCTGCCGCTTGCTAGTTTCTATTCCCTGTAATTTAAGCAACGAATGGGCTATGATAAAATTTAAAGATTTATGCTGTCCACAGTTATAGCTATAAAAATAATGACAAAGGTGCAGATATAAAGAGATACCTTCGATATCACGGCTGCTAACTTGATAATTAGCCAAAGCTTAAATTAAAATTTTTTATCCTAAAATCTAATAATATTATTATTATTTATCATATAAAATAGTTTATAGGGTATCATAGCTGTTTGATTCACACGATTGCTGCATTCTTTTCTGTTCTGCTTTCCGCGCTCCTTCGCACACTCGCCAGCTCTTGTCGTTGTTGTTGTAGTTGTTGTCGTTGTCGTTTCATAGCGTAAATAGCAAAGTTGCTCGTACAATTTTAGAAGAACTTGTCAAAACCGCATTCCTGAGTCTCTGCCGCTGCGCAGTCGACAGCTAGCGCGACGTCGCTGCTGCTCGTGGTGTTTGTGTGTGTGTGTGTGTGTGTGTGTGTGTGTGTGTGTGTGTGTGTGACTGTGTGTGTGTCAGCATGAATCTGTGTGAGTTGCTTTGCTGGAGGCAAGAGTCGTTGTCGTTGTTGCTGTTGTTGTTGTTGTTGCTGTTGCATTTTTGTTGCTGTTGCTGTTGCTGGTGCTGCAACTGCAACGAGTTATAGTTATTTATGCATGTTTGTGCGTTTGTTTATTTGTT
This sequence comes from Drosophila phalerata, assembly GCA_951394115.2. Taxonomy (NCBI): domain Eukaryota; kingdom Metazoa; phylum Arthropoda; class Insecta; order Diptera; family Drosophilidae; genus Drosophila; species Drosophila phalerata. Next base: position 25,103,937 of record OX596005.2, read on the forward strand.
TGCTTTGGAGTAAATGATCGCGAACACACTCACATACATAGATACATACATATGTATCTATATAGTGAGCACATCTGCTGCCGCTGCTTTGAAATATGTATGTACTTTGTGTCATTTGTCGTGCATTTTTGCTCGATCAACAACTACAACATGAATATCTCAATTGGTATACAATATGTATGTATCGAAAATGTATCTGATAGATACGTAATTAGAATCCCTCTTTTCCAGCAGCTGCAACTTCACATGCTTCCCATTTAATGTGTATCGAAAAATGTATCTGAGAAATGGCTCGATCGCATTTGACTTGCTTCTGAAATGTTTTCAGTTTTATTCATCCGCACATGCATATGAATACCTATTTAGCTACTGTGCTTAACGTTTTCTATTCTCATAGCGCAAATCGATTGGTTATACTGTGCATTCCTTAAACTGCCACGAGCGTAGACCATAAAATTGGAAATCTTTCACGTTCTCTAGCCCTGTCTGTGTATGAGGATAGTGAGTGTATGGGAAAAGATAAACAAAATAACAGCGAAAAATGAAAAACAATAATTTTTGGAATTTTTAATTCTGTTTGGGTTTTTGTTTCGACCAGATTTATTTAGAAATTATTTTAAAGGAATGAGCCAAGCTAAGGCAGCAAAATAAGCTGCTATCAAAATGCATGCATAATTTATTTATTTATGACCTGGCGTTAAAAATAACAGCGCGCAAATATTTCGCATACAACAGCAACGAAACTTAAACAAAACATTTTTGTTATTTATAAACAAAACACCCAAAAAATAAAAAACAAAACCAACAAATAACAGAAATGTTAATTGGCCCATTTGACATGCGGCATTTAAAATAAAAATCAGAAAAAAAGATTTTCATTATTTATTTTGTTTTATTTTTGCATTTTGGTCAGCAGCTTTCATTCTTTTTGGCTTTGTTGTAGTTGTCGAAAAGTATGTTCATGCGCCTTTAAGTTTTTGTTGGCATGTAAAACCAAATGACAAGACATGTACATATATAAATATTTAAAATAAATTTAATGAATAAATATTTGAAATAATTTTGGCCGTGATGCGAATTGCCAAACTGTCTACAAAGTGTGCGAAACATACGACAATCAGAGAAAAAAATATTTGAGAAATATTTTTGATTTTGGTCGTGCTGAGAATTTCCAAACAGTCTGCGAAAGAAATCTCTCAATGTCTATAAATAAATTACATATTCTATACGAACACGAGTAACTTATGTTAATTTAATTTTGAACATATTTTGGTTGAGAATTTACTATAATATATCGTGAAATGCACTTTAATCTAGTATTTGCAAATTATTATGCAAATACCAAATTGTCTGGCAGGCGAAAATAAATTTGAATTATTTTCTTTAGCTATAAATTATGAAATCGAAATTCCATTACAGAATTTCAAAACGATAAATGTTTTGGAAACACACAAAGCAATAACAAAATCAAAAAAAACAATAAATAAATAATGGAAATATTTCCAAAACAAAATAAATATATACGTACAAGCATTTTATATTTATTTTGAAGATTTTCATCTGTAGCTTAAGCATAAAAATGATTCTATAGAAATTTTCAGTCATTTCCTTGGGAATTACGAAGTGAAATTGCTAAGAAATATTTATCAGACCATGGTCGGATTCCCAGCAATACACAATCTGAGTAGAGTGTGTGCATACATTGTTGGTATGTATGTAAAGCATACGTTAATAGTTCCCCCAGTTATACGCTCGACCTTAGGCGAGGAATGCGCCCCCAGTTGAACTTAAAGTGTTCGTCATATTTACAATGCAACTTCCCTTTTCAGCGCATTATATTACGAGCATATTCTATCAGATACACAGAGCACACAGATGCAAGCAACTGCAGCTACAGATACAGATACAGATACAAGTGCTTATACATATAGTATGGTATACATATGTAAAAATATACATCTTATAACAAATTTCTGCTGTCGACGGCTGTCTGAGACTTTGACGTTGTCGTCGTCATTTCGCGTTTTGTATTCGCATTCGTATTCACGTTTTTCCGTCGGATTTTTCGCCTTATTATTATTTCAATATGCGACATACATAAGTACATACTCGTACATATCATATATGTAAGTATCTGAGTATCTACGTATGTGCACATGCGCTCTGCTCACTTTTCGCTTCTCACTTCTCACTGCTCGCAACTCGCAACTCGCTCACTGCGGCGCACAGTCGCTTGGTTGCTCTGGTATGTGAAGGTCGCAACAGTTGTTTTGTTAATGACAGAGTACAACAACGACGACGACGGCAACGACGATGGCAATGACGATGGGGCAACAATGGCGAGAGGTGGCAAGGAGGCAATTTGAGGCGCACGATCGCGCCTACTAAACTCATGTTATTGCACTGGCCAGCATATCACTTACTGCAACTGCGCAGAGAGTACTAAACGTATCTATTGCCTGCAGAACGGTCTCTACATTAAGAATTCCGGGAATCAGCTAATGTCAGAACCCAAAGAAACTGCACAGGTGGACACTTTGCAATCCAAGAAGTTCAAAGCAAACTTTGCACTTGTTTGTTTTGTTTTTGTATTTTTTTTCTTTTTCATTTTTTTGTTGTGTTTGTATTTGCTCTTGACGTTGTCAAGGTTTCTTTGTTTTCTTTTTTTTTTTTATAGAGTAGTAGATGTATCTACATGCATATATGTAGTATTTAGCAGGAATTTTGTGTGAAATATTTTTATATGTATGTATCTCTATAGATTTGTATATCTCTCGTGGCGTGTTCCATGTGGGCGTCTCGAACAACACACGAAAATGTTTCCGAGTTGTCGTGTCGAATTTAAAGCTTTATAATGCGCATACCACGAATTTTTGTTGACGTACCGAATACCGTTTGCATATTTTCCCAAAATGAACAACAAATACAATAAATTGACGAGAATTGAGAATGTGAAATGAGAATTACAAAACCAATTTCGTATGCTTGTTACAGTAAAATATTGGCATACATGCAAAATACATACAATATTTATACATACATTCTTCTTGAGATGGTTGCCAATTAGCATATGTATGGGGGCATCCAGAACTACGTACATATTGTAGATACAAAAGTATCTCGAAAGACGTCAAACGTTCATCGATCAATGGCACAACGATAAAGGCATAAAAGTTCGCCCTGTCTATTTGCCCGCATAACACGAAATTTATCATACCCTATAGACTAGAGTTAAAGAAGGTATGCAGTTTGCTGACTTTTACTTTAATTGGAAGTCCAGGGTATCTAAGACCTTAGCAGCTTTTTATTTCTTAAGAAATTTTGCTCAGCAATTCTCATAGATTTTAGTTTTCTAGTCTTTGGCATTTGGTGTGCAAGTTTTTGGAATTTCGAACAGTGCCTGCTGAAAGTAAACAAACGCTTTACCAAATCAACACGCGCACTGACCAAAAAAATGCCCGTCAACAAGTCATAAAATATCATAAATTTCAATTTAAGTTTATTTTGCCTTTTCCCCGATCCACAGAAATGGGATGAGGAGCGGGAATTGAGGGGATTCGACTCCAAGTGGGCGCTTTTGTTGTCTCGCACATATTGCCTAGTTATACTGTATGCCTGTGAGTGTGAGTGTGTGTGTGATATTGTGTATAAATTCTATGAATTTTTTAATAGTTCATTTGTATGCAGTTGGCATTGCGCATGGCGCAAAAATTTATTTCAATTGTTCACTTTGGAATTTATGGTAGACATTTTGTGATTTCGAAATGAGCGCTAAAAGCTGAAGAGCCATCACAAGCGTCAATTTGGCTCTTACGACGGTCGACGGTCGTCTTCACTCTGGTCTCCATTCAATAGAGCTTAAATTGGGTCTTCCACGTAGCTCCCATCGTCACTGTGACTAATGTCATCGGCCCACGCCATGCAAATGGCCCCCGAACTTTTAGTTTTAGCTTCAGCTTCAGCCTCACATACTTTGACTGAGGTCGAACATATTTCTATGCCCGATCTTAACGCTGTAATTGACACCCACTTACGAAACATTGATATCGAGACTCGGAAAGAAAGGCGTAAACATATTTATTTCATAGACGGTTGACATACAAAAAACCCTCTAACTCCCTTCTCCCTTCCTCTCTCTCACAGTATATTCTGTTCGAAATTGTGAAATACCTTTCATAGATAATGAACAGCTAGAAAATGCCTTTGGGCTTATCTCGAATAGCGTCTGGAGACATGGAAATAATAAAAAATGAAAGAGAAATACGAGTATTAAAAATAAAAGATATAAGATTGACGCATGCGCAGTTCATTGACTTGGGGCTGTGAAATTATTTAAAATGCACATAGAGCCGGGCCATAAAATGCATTTGATAAGCTCCACACCAAATTGCTTGAGCGTAGCGTTTCCGTTTTTATCAGCCAATTCCCCTTCCCTGCCTCCTGTTCGGGAAATTATGAAAAGTGCGCCGGAAGGAAGTTAAAGTGTGAGATAGTCATGGAGACGGGAAATGCAGTTAATATCTTTTTAATTTGCCCCAACCCCAGGCAACGACAGCAACGGCAGCAACAAATACATTTTCAATGTGAACGACACTTGAAATAAGTTTAAAAAAATCATAAAGCAATAATATTTTTATTTTTACACATCAACACGAAATGAACAACAACGCATGGCGATAAGATAAAGCGACGTACGACCTTTATAGCTTAATTTGATTAAGCTCTTAAATATTTCTGAGCGATGTCTGATAAGAGCAACCAAGCAACCAACTAACGAACCAATGAGCCACATTCTACAAACACAAATATGTGATAATAATACTAAACATCTGTTATTTAATCAACAAAATAAAATAGTATTATTTCTGGTTATGGGACTACCAAGTATTCTATAGTTTTGTAGATTCTATCTTAGCTCAAATAGTTACTTATGTAGGTCAACAACAAATTTGTACATATATCTTGTATCTACAAATGTGATAAGTTAAAAAGTGTCTTATGTGTGTTGCATCTTAAAAATGCAACTGTTTTCAACCATTTAAAACTATTAAGTACTTCCTATACGCTGTATGATGATCATCAAGTATTACATACATTCCATAGAATCGACTCTGACAATTGCGTCAACTGTTTGTTTATTGACTCGAACTTATAAATACATGTAGGTATGTCAAGGTGATATGATGACTACCTGATAAATTGGCTCTAATGCTTATGTGGATACACGAGTATGTGGCTTGATTTTTTGCATAAATAACTGAGTCTTGTTGTTGTCCATTTGTTGTTGTGATTCTGAGGTTTGAGCCGAGGAGAAGTGGGCCATGCGATTGACGTATATATTTATCATTTTTATATTTATATAAACCGGAAATCGTTGTCTTTGTCGCGTTCTAAGAGTAGAAGAGCGTGTGTTTATTATCTGAGTTCCGTTAAAAACAAAACAAGCGTAGAAATAGAGTAAACAATTAGAGCAGAACTTGACAGTCATCTTGACAGCGACTACGTGATTTGGCCAACGATTTATGGAATTTTTCGAAACCGGCCTAAACAATTCTATAATTCTTGATTGAATTTGAATTGCTAAATGATCTGTCGTTGCCCTGGCATCAACAATGAATGGCCGGCCGATCGAATTGAAATTCTTCAACTGAATTAATGATTGACTATTAAAGTAGATGAAAGAAAAACAGAACTTGAAGACGGGTTTTCAAAATTGTTTTTGTCACAAGGTTGCCGAAAACAAAAGTTAACTTGGCCTGTAAGAAGGAATGCGTGCTTGAAACTGGCTAAGTTTTACCATTTACATATATCTAAAAATATACTCAAAGTCAGCTATCAAAATATGTACGAAATGATATCCCACAATACAAGAGAAGACAAGGCAAGAAAGAAGAAACAAATTTTATGATCGCCAATTAGCATAAAACGCGTCGTAAACAGTTAAATAATATTGTTTATACAAATGTATCTATGCTATACTTGTGTTGGGGATTGTCTGCATATGTATTTGTATCTGTATCTCTATCTGCATATACATATCCATATGGAAATATCTGTGTGTATGTGCATTTCATTTAAGTGCTGCCTAATGACAACTTCGACGTTGCGACGCGTCGCGTTGTCGTCACCATCAATGGCCACATTTAAGGTTTTTTTTTTTGTCATATTTACAACAACCAAGTCTATGCCTCACTCTGGATGTTGTTGTTGTCGTTGTTGCCATTGTGACAACGAAATTCATGCTGAAATTTTATTTTTGGCCCAAAACAGGTTTTTGGGCCTCTTTATTATTTTTTTTTTTTTTGTATTAAAGCGCGAATTTATTACAGCGTCGGCATCGAGCCATAAATATTTTGTTTACAATTTTTGTAATTTATGCAGATATCTTGACCGCTCTTACAGTATGCATATAAAATACGAGTAAAACGCCACGTTTATTGTGGCCACTCAGTTAGGCAGTTGACCAGTTATCCAGTTAGCCAGTTAACCAGTTGACCAGGTAGTTAAGCCTACAACTGGTGGCTCGTTAGTTGCCTTCATCAGCAATTGTAGAGGAAGCCCTATCTATTACTTGATGGCACACCCACACACATTCACAACCGAATGTGTATTTGTGTGTGTATTGTATTCATTGATTTTTGATTTGCTGAGGTCAAAGTGAGTCAAATCAACTCAACCGCTAATGGAAAACCATAAAAATTTGCATACGCTTTTCTTATTGAGCTGATTAAAGGCAACGTTCGTTTATTGGCAGCTGCGATTGAAACACTTGACACCTGTGTAAACTTCCGCGTCAAACGAATTCGAAATAATCGTCAGGGGATGGATTTAAAACGGTTCCACTAAAAGAGACCTGATCCTATGTAAAGCACTAAATGTTCGTATAATAATAACAAGTGATCAATTGTTTCATTTCATTTAGTTAGAAGTAGTTTGATATCATTTACTTTCGTATCACTGAGTTCTGTTTCAGATGTACTGTCGAATACGAGTACGAGTGCATAATGATATAGCGCATATAGTCTCAGTTAGGTTGCGCGATCATTATTTATTATTTACACAATAAGTTCGAATGCAAATAAACAAAGACGAATCGTAATTCAAGCAGATAGCAACTGTGCCATTGCCTAACGCTGGAAAAGCCAATGAAAATAAATACAAAACTTGTTGATTTCAAATTATGAATCCCCGTTACCGTTCTACACTCTACACTCTATTCTGCTCTTTACCGTTTCCACATCCACTTCCCCTCCCCACTGTATGTTCTTGATCAGTTTCTGCACCTTTTGTTGACATCAACGTCATGTTCTGTCACTGCCTTTGTCGATCGCCAGATCGTTTTCTATGTCAAAACGTACAACTTGGACTTGGACCGGGATTGGGACATGTCTTTAGCTACGTTTTCTGTTTGTTTATTTATTACAGCTGCAGCTTTTTGTTTCCCTTCCCTTCAACACCACTTATTTGTTGTGCCATTTTCCGCTGTCTTTCTCAATTTTTTCTTTTATCTAAACAAAGCATTTTTATATACTTTGTTTCGCTCGATACTTACACTTGTGCTAGTACTTGTATTAGCAAATCGAGCCTTAGTAAAAACACATGCAATTTTAATGATTTGTTATCGCCAAAAGTCTAAGTAATCATTTGTGTCCCTGTCCAAGTGCACGTCGTCCCACATATACGTCATAACAAGCTTTTAATTAATCGATCGTCAATTATTAGCGATAGATATATGTACATAGATAATTCAAAGTGGTTGTTAATGCTTCTATTTAGACTTGCCTTAAAGTGCTTAATATGATTAAAAGTTAGAGTTCCGGCTGTGATAAAATTGTTTTATTAGCACATTGAACGATTAATGATCTGCATATTGCTATGTCGATTCTTAGTCAGCCATTGATATACGAATATATTGATGTTCTATTTGTTTATGTATGATGATCTTTGGGTATCGATAATCGCATTGGCAATACGATCAAAATGTAAGCGTTAATCGCTTCAACGAAATTATTCCAGCTAAATTAGTACAGACTCAACAATTACCCCGAAGAGATATGAGTACGTTGGAAAACTCAATGTATGTGATCATATCTCTTTAGCGTGCTTCTGCAGCAGCTTCTGCGGCAAGTTTATTCTTGGAAAATTCCCATTGAATGCGCAACTGTCCGACAGTTGAGCCACGATAGATATAGATACTTGTGTATATTTCTCAACAGACGAGTATGCGAAGAGAGTGTGTGCGGGTCGGTTTGTGTGTGTGAGTGTGTTCCGATATCTGGCGCATATGGTGTACATTTTATTATCGTAGCGGGCAGCCTTTGCCTTAGCGCTGCTTTTAATGGCCGCGCAAATTCCATAGCAATGATTAATTAACAAATCATATAAATATGCCAGCCTTAAAGAAAACAAAAATATTTTTCAATTGAAGCACACTATCTGTGTGTGAGCGGGTACAAGTGTGTGTATACCTACTTCGAATTCAAGCAATTAATTTATGAAGATTAGTAATTATCATTGGAATGCGAAATGTTGTTGTCTGCGCTGATATTGAAATTGAATTTCGCAAACAAATAACTGGACAAGTCAAGAAGTAAGAAGCTCTCAGCCGCATCGACGACAACAGCAGCAGCAACGTCATCGTCATTAGCTCTTTTTTTTCTTTTCTTTTCTTTATTTATATATATTTTTTTTTTTGCCGCACCGGGTAAATGCGACCTCGATAAGATTAGACATATGGCATATGGGTTATGTCGTATTTCGTATGGCAACAACAATCGAGCAGATAGACATTCCATTGCTGCATTGTAAATATTTGAGAGTCTAAGGAATACTTTTCTTTATTTTTTTGCCCACTTTTACCAAAAAATGCACACAGGAAATACCAGACAAAGCTGTCGCTAATCTTATCGAATGGGCCCAGAGAAACGCTTCCAATTAACTGGCGTGGGAACAGTTGGCCACATACTGTAAACAGGTTACGATACATGGCCAGATAGGGCTCCCCAAATCTTCTCGACGGAAATTCATTAGCCATTTGTTGTCTCTATGCAAACAAGCTGATAAGCTAAAACAAGATACTTTTGTACAATAACAAAATCGCAAACAATGCTAGCTTGTATCTATATCTAAGCTATGTATTTTTTGGTTCTCTTACAGATACACAAAGCCGCAATCTTTTGAGGACTGTGTGGGCGATGAGCTGCCCGTGGGATGGGAGGAGGCATATGACTCGAATATTGGACGCTACTATATCAATCACATTGCACAGAGCACACAGCTCGAGGATCCGCGCCAGGAGTGGAAAAGTGTGCAGGAGCAAATGCTCAGTGATTATCTGTCAGCCGCACAGGATCAACTGGAGAACAAGCGTGAAATGTTTGATGTCAAACAGCAGCGTCTACTCCTCGCACAGGAGGAATACAATCACCTGAACAAACTGGCGGCCAGTCGCAGCAGCTGTAAGTATCTATATCTCCGGACCCTAAGTGAATCTCGAATATATATTCAAAATAGTAAATATATAATTTAATGAGAACAAAAAAGCAATACTTGAAAATGCAAATAATACAAGCATCTAGATCATTAGCATATTAGCACTTCTGACTCCTACCTTTTCTTTTAAAATAATAGTATACATTTTTATTTATATTTAAATAAATAAAGTATTCCATTTATATATTTTTGTTTTCTGATTTTTAGTCTTTCCAATATTCTATATCTCTAGTATAGCATAACTTGTATTATCGCAAGGCTTTTATTGATTTCTTAAGTCTGATAATTACTGTTTCTGTCGAAATACTGTGATAAGAGATTCCTCAGTTGTCTGATAATCGAATTCATTTGAAATCAAATTTGTTGATTGATTTAATAATCGTGTGTGTTCATATCTTTGCAGTATGCTCTTCATCCAGCTCCATGAGTCGACACGATCCTGAGCTGCTACGTGCCGACTTGATGCTGGCACGTGAACGCGTCCGTCAACTGAAACAGGAGTTGAATCACATTACCAATGACATCTCGTACACGGAGCGGGGCATGAACACACTGTACTCGGTGGGCGAGAAGATCAATGCACGCCAGAATGGCTGCTATGATATTGCCGAGGTGCAGGCGATACGCGAAGAGATGCTGAAGGTGCACAAGTCCTTGGTGTCCGGTGAGAAGGTGCGCGAGGAACTGATGCGCAGTCTGGTGCAGATCAAGAACGAACTGAGCCGACAGCAGATCAACGAGGAGAACGCTGATCTCCTCAATGCCGCCTCGCCCTTCGATCGCGTCTGCGTCGCCAGCCAGACTGATCTGTGTGGAGCAGGTGAGCGTTTGAACGGTGGTGCACGATTCGCGGAGATGGCCAAGACCAAACTGCAGTATGCCGAGTGGCGTAAGCACATCAAGAAACTGCAGCAGCAACTGGCCGACCATGTGGAACGCATTGAACCGGGTCAATTGGAGTCGGACAAGGATCGCATACTGTTGATACAGGAGAAGGAGAAGCTGCTCAATGACTTGAATAGCATTTCACTCAAGTCGCGCAGCATCGAGGAGAAGCAGGTCATACAACAGACACGCCACAAGCTTGAGGAGGACCTCAAGGAGGCCTATGAGGCCACCAACACTTGCATTGCGAATCGCCTGCGTTTCCACGAGGAGAAGCAACATCTGCTTGACAAACTGCAGGAAGCACTCAAGTCCACCAAATTGCTGGAGGAGCGTCTTAAGTCATTCTCCTCGGAGAGCACCTTCTCGATAAGCAGTGGCAGCAGTCTGGGCTCACTGTCCACGGCGAGCAGCAAGAGCGCTCTCAGCTTTACGGACATTTATATAGATCCCTTTGCCGTGGACTCGCCCATCGATGTGATCGATCTCCAGCGACGATCGCAACGTCTATTCCAGCAGCATCAGCGGCTGCCACCTGTGCATCCCGCCTTGCCACAACAACAACAACAGCAGCAGCAGCAGCAGCAACAACAGGTGCTACAGCAACAACAACCATCCTCAGAGGTGTCACTGTCACCACGTAGCAGCCTCTCAATGGAAACGCCACCCGCCTCGCCGATGAAATACAATGCGAATGCGGACCAAGCACATCCACAGCCCAGCACACATTTGCTCAAGGAGGAACCCACCTATGCCAACGCACTACCCGCTCTTCCCACGATACCTGCGCCTCCCGCCTACACAGCTCCTCCAGCTGCTCCAGTGGCTGGTGGTCGGGCACATCCCTATGACCTGGACTCCACTGTGCTAGACTGCATGATGTTGGAGGCGAAGCTGCAGAAGCTCAACATGAGCTCGCCGCTTAATCTGAATGCTCCACTCTCACCCATCTCTGAGAAGCCATCGCTGCTGGATCTGCCGCAAGAGATGCTCAGTCGTTCCTCTTCCACATCGAATACACGCTCCGTTTCGGCAGCCGTAAGCAATGAGTCCGTTGCCGGTGACTCTGGCGTCTTTGAGGCATCCCGTGCTCATCTGCCGCGCAAGGAATTGGCCCAAGTGCAGATCGGACTCAAGTATCTGAAGCAGGAGGGTGTCCTCGTTGTATCCCTGGAGCGTGCCAACAACTTGTCGGCCTTGTGGACTGCTACCACAGACAACTCACAGGTGTAAGTGTCCAAAAGCAATCCTCTTATAAGGCAGTTGCTCATTTAGACTGACTTCTATTTCCTCTTTCACTTGTAGTTATCTGCGTGCCGCTTTGCTGCCCAATTCGTTGACTTCCATACGCACCAAGGCACTGGGAGACTTCCAGAAGCCCGTCTTCAATGACACCTTTGCGGTGCCCATTTCGCTTGACAAACTGCTGACCAAGAGCCTGCAGGTGACCGTCGTCAGCATGACAGGACAGAAGGAGGAGATCATCGTAAGTAGACTCTTATGAATTAAAACAAAAAAAACTGGATCTAAAAACCTTGAAATAAATTTTTTTCTTCTTAAGAATTAACAAATAATTTGTGATTTATTATGTGTATTCAAATATAGTTTTAATATTTTTATATTAATCATTTAATATATTAAATCACTCTTTCAGGGAACTGTACAGATCAGCATGGCCGAGTTCAATCCTGAGGACTCCACACTCAAGTGGTACAACGTGCTCAGCTCCAAGTTCATGCCCAGCTTTGAGTCGCTGGACTTGCCCTCCACAAGTGCAGCCGCTGCAGCTGCCGCCGTCGCCAGCAGCAGCAACAACAACAGAGAGGAATCCTCGGATGAGTCAACCATTACTTCGTCACAGACCTCAACACTAACACGCAACCAGGCACCGCCTTTGGAACTGCAGGCACAAATTGCCGAGGAGTTGCCCGAGCATGTGCGTCTCAATGAGCAGCAGTGCAGCGATGATGATGACGACGAGGATGACGATGAGGAGGAAGACGAACAGCAGCTTGTCAGCACCATTGGCCTAACGCATTGTATGTATTAAAGATACCTCGATCTCTAATAGTTTTAACTAAATGTTTGTATTGTCTCTACAGCAAGCTGCATGTTGGACGCCTACCTAGAGAATATGAAGCAGGAGTATGCCGACAAGGAGACGAACACAGATTGCGCTTTCCCGCCGGAGAAATTGCGCAGTCAGTCGCAGTTGTTGGACGACAGACCCGTGAAGCGTTCCCAGACATTTACACCCTCGGCGGCGATCAGCAAGAACCGTTATAACTGCCGCTTGAATCGCAGCGACTCTGACTCAGCCATGCACTTTGGTGTCACCCCGCACACCTTCCATCGTGGCGCTGTGGAGCGGCGTTCGCTTCGCTTCCATCCTAAGGCGACCAAGTCAGTTACAAGTAAGTGAACTCTAATCGACGATGATGTCTGACTACTGTATCTAACTGGAATTTATATGTATATTATAGAGCTGCATCATACTCACATACCGCGCACCAGCTTGGATTTGGAGCTGGATCTGCAGGCGCAGCACAGCAAGCTCTTCTTTCTCAATGATCAAATTTCCAAGCTGCAGAACCTTAAGGAAGTGTAAGTAAACTAACTAAAATGTCGACTCCTCAAGAGGTATACTAATCACGTTTTCAATTAATACTTAATTATAGACTTCAGAAGGCCTGCGACAACAAGGATCCGCTAATTGCGGCCTGGGCCATTGAGAATGAGGAGTTCCAGCGTTTGGTGGCACGTGCCGATCCTGCCAAGTGCCCCGAAGAGCGACAACTGCAGAAGCTGCTGATGAAGACCGCCAAAGAAATACATAAACTACGCAAAACAAAGGTGCCCAAGGGTTGCCCAGATTTGGTGTCATTCAAGTAAGTGAATTCATCAGTCCAAATCGAATACATATTCTAATAATCTGTGTGTTTCTTGCAGAGAGAAAATCTCGTTCTTTACACGCAAGGGTCTCTCAGTGCCAGAGTTACCTAGCGAATTCATGCTGCCCGATGCAGATGCTATAGAGGAGGAGGAGGAAGAGGATGATGATGAGGAGGACAATGTGGCCGAGACAGCCATGGCCATTAACACGGCTCTGGTGGCCAGCAGCAACAGGAATAAGAATCTCAGTGAGCATCACCATAGAGTAACACTGCCTGCACTGGCTGCCACATCCAGCGCAGCTATCGCTCCAGCCGCAGCACCCGCTCCCGCTCCATTGCCTGTTTCTGCCTCTGTTGCAACGCCACAGGCTGAGGCCAATTCAGAGCAGCAGCGATACGACTATGTCGTCGATCGCAACTACGGCGTGGAGGTGTAGTCCCTGCTCTGATGGCGACGCCTTCCCACCTACGCTGTACATATTTGTAATTATTTTCTGGTATTTATTTTCATTAAGCGAAAAGTATTTATGTATATAGTGGAGAAACAAGATGAAACTGATGTAACAAAAAATCTGTGCCTTATAGAGAAAGTTGGAGAGTTGGAGCAGCCAACAACAGCAACAAATGCAAAACAATAATACTAGTAATGATATAAATACTTTGAGATAAGTTAGATATATGTTTTTAGTATTAGATCCATAGTCAGTTTATACTAATTGACCCCATAAAATGAGAAACAAACTATTTAGAACTTCGCAACGCCCCGATCCGCCCCGACACGCCCCAAAAATGAACAACGCGCACATTGCGCGTTCGAAACTGTCAAATTCATATTGAAACCAACTGTATTCTTAAGACTTGAGCAAATTATACGAATGTAGAGGAATATTTTTTATATGCATAATATAGTGGATAGTAATAAAGTTTATCTTAGTTTAGACAAAACAATCAAAAACTATAACAAAATATATTTATTATAAATGTATGTATTGATGGATGAGTGCATATTACTCCAATCTGTTTAATTAGTTTAATTAGCTTGCGTTTTTGTTAAGCTCAAAACGAATTCTATTAATTTTTTTTATAAAAAAAACCTACGAAAATACACAAAAAAAAAGAGCATCTACCATATTAGTTAAACTCATATGCCGAATAGGTATATGCCATTGCTAAGAAAGCTCACAAACAAATACTGTTATGTTTTATAGAGCGAGCCTGTTGAAATTGTTAAACTATTGCCCTGGGAGCTATGATTTTGAAGAAATTGAAACAAAATATTTACTATTAAGATTGTCATTTTAGATTTAGTTTTAGATACTCTCCCTCTCAGCTCTTTGTAAGCATCGCTGTTGTTTTGTTAACACTAACCGCGCCCCCGATCCCCCAACTCAGTAATAGTAATAACAGAAAGAGAACCCCCACATATTTTTTATATATATATATGATAGGAATTTTAGCTATAATAAATTATATGAATGAGAACATGTATATTGTAATTGTGCAATAAACTACAAAAAAATTCTACTGACATAACTGAAAATAATTGTGTGTACATTATTTGGGTCTCATTAGCTGGCACATTGTTCGGATCGAAAAATAGTGCCGTCCAAAATATATGGAACTTTTCTTTCTGTCTTATCCGGCGCCATCTCATAAAATGGCAGAAAAAGTACCGTTTTATGGGACGGCGTCTCGACAGTTGCCCATCCCGAAAAAGTTTGCGATCTGGCTTGATTTTTTTTGGCGCCGGCGAAATTTGCCGATCTGGCTAGATTTTGTACTTGAGGTTAATTTTATTTTTGTACCTTTTTTCGGATTTTTCTAGAATTTTTCAAATTTTTGCATAATTTTTTTTAGATTTTTCTTGATTTTTTGATATATTTTTTTTTTTCTTAGAATTAAATTTCCTATCTTATCTTCCCGGGGACTTACAAACTTCAAATCTTCATTAAAATGTAAATTTTAATTTTGTCTAATTTCTAAATTTTAATTTTCATCAAATTTATTAATAAAAATGCGTCTTTTTTAAGTTTTTTTTGGTTGAGGTGTGGAATATTGTAAACTGTTCAAAAGTATGCTATGGACATAAACTATTTTAACGTTTTTCAAAAATATAAAAAACACACTTGAAATTTTGCAATCAATACACACTGCATACTTTTAGGTATGCACTTAGTTAATACTGCTATTTCTGAGTTACGTTGTTCATAAATGAACATACGGTTTGAGCAGCCCTCGAAGTGCGTTGGCACATTTGGGACACAAACCACTTGAAAGGGTCACTACAGCGTAGAATTACCACATGGGCCGCAGTCCTGGCGCTTAGAAATAATAGACAACTATGGAAACCTGTATATTAAATATAGATAATGAAATATACACGCTAGTACGTAAGAACATATAACATAAATATTGAGAAAGAATGAGTCAGATATACTACAACTCTAATCTATACAAACAAAATCATGTATACAATAAGTAAAAAGGAGTAATCTCCCTACAAATAACACATTAGAAAACATAGAACCATAAGTAGAAAAGAGCCAGGTAAACTTAACACTATTGTCGTCTACATTTAATAGTTCATAAGATCACATAGATACGGTGAGTAGAAGTAAGCCAAGAATATTGTAAACACTATATCGAACTCTGTCTAATTAGTACATAAGATAACCCATACAATTGAATAAACGATGTCAGTTCTTAAACCAACGCGTGAGTGTTTTTAGTTAGGGATTGGCAAGCGTGCTTACACACTAGTTCCGAAGTTGCGACTAACATCGCGACAGAGTTCAAGTGCAGATTTGCATGCATATTGCGAATTTATATTATAGCCGATTATCTTAGCTCATATACTAACCATTGATCAATTTGCCAGTTAATGGCCACTCAAATTATGTACACACAAAAACAAGTAATAAGTAAACTAATTCCAAATCTTCCAGTTAACTATTAATTATTTGAATCTTTTGTAAAATAAATAAATGCATTTCCAATAAATTGTACATATTTTAATTCAATTTAACATTCATTTTCATTTATCATAAACTTTATTCACATAAAAAATAAATAATTATTACATTTCGACATTTGACATTAAGCTTTCTTGGAGCACAGCATTAAATCGTCACGGTCGTCACATTCTGCATAGATTCTTCCTCCGTTTTGTTGTTGTCCTTGTAGGGTACTCGTTGTGTTCGTTATCAATATGCTTATTGCCTTAAGGTGCGTATTTACAAAGTTTTTGCAAGAAGACTTAATTAACTTGAAAAGTGATATAGAACGGCTGACATCCGGCCGGAAAGGATTGGTAGATTGGTGCTGGTAATGGTGTTTTTTGGATGTGCATATTTTTTGGGAGTATTGGATGTTGGTACTGGCTCAGAAGACGGAGTGGTGCTTGGTGGTTGGTGGTGGTGCAGTGGCTGGTGCTCAAAAGGCGCCATTGAAGTGCAGATTTTGTGATGCAAATTGCGGTATGCCATGGTTGAGAGCTAAAACTTTACTAATTACTTTCAATTCATCAAGATTTCTTAAACTGTTAAATTGACTTAAATGATTACTGGGTCTATTAAGTCTATGGTTTGGATTACCTGAGCTCACGCTGGACGTGCCCGCTGCTGACGTCGTCGCTGTTGGCTGCTGCAACAGTTGCTGCTGCTGTTGCTGTTGTTGTTGCAGATACTGCTGAGCATTTTGCTGCAATCGACTGCTAAGCTGAGGTGTCAAATGTTGTCGATAGAAGTTTTGATTGTCGAGATTGTTCTGCTGGCTAACAATTGTGGTGGCAAACGAGTTGCTTGGATGAATCTCAACATTGACATTATTTAGACCAAAGTTACCAGTGCCCGATTCCTGGCGAAACAGACGGGAACGATGATGTTGATGCTGTTGTTGCTGCTGTTGTTGTTGATACAAAGCATTGCTAACGTAGCTAGGTAACAGCAATTGTTGCTGTTGTTGCTGCTGTTGCTGAAACTGTTGGTAATTATTCTGAGGCAGGGATTGCAGCAGCGACGCCTCCGCAGGCGCAAAGTTGAACTGATTGTTGTTGCTGCTGCCAGCAATGCTATTGGTATTTTGAGTATTGCTGACAGCATGTTCCGTTGCTTTTTGCAGATTTTGTTGCAAATTTTGGAAAATTTGTTGCAC
The DNA here is from genome assembly GCA_951394115.2 of Drosophila phalerata. Classification (NCBI taxonomy): domain Eukaryota; kingdom Metazoa; phylum Arthropoda; class Insecta; order Diptera; family Drosophilidae; genus Drosophila; species Drosophila phalerata. Next base: position 25,121,360 of record OX596005.2, read on the forward strand.
TGCATTCGTTGGTGTTGGCAATTTCTGATAGTTGTTGTTGTTGTTGCTATTAGTGACGCTGTTGCCGCTGTGCAGGGCAAATTTATGAGCCGCAACGGCATCGCGCAGCGGCAATTGCTGCTCAATTGGATATGTGGGATAGATAATGGTCTTAGTATGTGTACTAGGTATAAATTCGACTGAAGGTCTAATCGAGTAACCCGGCGATGGAGGCTGCAACGTTTGAATTGCCTCCAGTGATGCATGTTGTAGCTGTTGTTGCTGCTGCTGTTGCTGCTGCTGTTGTTGCTGCTGTTGTTGATGCTGTTGCTGATGCTGTTGTTGATGCTGTTGCTGATGCTGGAGTGGCTGCAATGTGCTCGATTGCGCAATTGGCGATGCTTGTTGGTAACGACTCTGGCTCTGCTCTTCGAGCAACTGCAATTGTCGCAAGATCAACGCCTGTTGCTGCTGTGCCTGCAACTTCAACTGATAGATCTGTTGCTCCAGAGCGCGCTGACGTTCGATAATGTAGCTGTTGACGCCAGGTGGCGTCAGATTAGGACTGTTCAGTGGCTCCTAGCAAAAGATACAACATAGAACAAGATGGCAAAATGAATGTGGTGTCATTTGATCAATTGCTGGCTTACCTTGATGTAGTTATTGGTGGTGCTGCTGGTGCTGATAAATGCGGGTGTTGTGGAGAATGCGGCATGGCTGATGCTAGTCTGGGTGGTGCTAGTGGTGCTGGTTGGACTCTGTGTGGTAAGCGGTGGTGCCCCCAGCTCCGATTCCAATACGCTCAGCTTCGTTATGGTGGGTCCAACGTGTGGCAGGGGAAGTGCCACCTGTTGCTGCTGGAAACTGTGCTCCCCCTGCAACAGAGGTCGGAACTTTTGGGCTGTGCCACGTTCATCCAAGTCGACGGTAAAGGCCGTCACCAGTGGTGCCTCCTGTATGCGGATGTCCTGTTTGTCCACGAGTTCAATGTTCTCGCCATCCTCATTGTGTGTGGGACGTGGTGTTGTTGTTGTTGTCGTTGTTGTTGTCGTCGTGGTGCGACGTCTTGTGGTACGTGGTCGAGGTGTTGTTGTCGTTGTTGTTGTTGTTGGGCTTGCTGTCGTTGGTGTTGCAGTTGTCGTGACCCTTTTAACATTGCGTATCTCAAACTTGATCTCATTGCTGCCGTCGTGGGAGATTTCATTGCTGCCCAACGAACTATCCACACTCCGTGTGAGCTGACGGGAATCCGGACCCGCATCCGCATCCGACTGGCTCTCGATGGAGAGGGAGGATGAGTCAGCTGCATTCTGCTTGCGTAGAGTTGTCTTCTTCCACAGCTTGGAGCGATCGATGAAGGAGGAGAGCAATTGCTCCTGTGCATTGCGCTCATCAAAGGTTGCTGTGTAAAACTGTACAGTGGGCACCACAGCCTCAGCCTCAGGACTGGTGCTCACCTCAAGGATCTCTTCCCGATCGCGGGGTGAGGGCAGTGTGGTGATCTCATTGCGTTTGAGAGGTGCCGCAGTAATCGACTCCTCTCTGTCTTCGGAAACGCTCGAGGAAGTGGCCTCCTCCCGCTCCAGCTTATCGATGGCTCGCAGAAGAGCCTGTCTCACTGACAAGTCCAGTTTCTGAATTGCCTCCCGTGGTATTATCTCATTGCTCTCAGTGCTGACAGCCTCTGACGTTGCCACTGCATCATCATTGGCACTTGCCAACTGGAGCACGAAGGCGGCCAACAGCAGCGCCACCAGCAACGCCCAGGGCAGCGTATTGACATGTCTCTGAGGAGAGGGGAGAAGGGAGAAGGTAAACAGTACAGTTAATACCAAGGCAACATCTGACACATAATAATAAGCATTAAAACTTATGACGCCCTCTTTGTAATTGAGGCATTTGTCTGATGGAATAATACAAGTGATTATGCAATCCACAACTCTTCTATCTTATCATATGCATCACGGAAGAATGCGCAGTTCAAGCCTCATTTGAGATAATGGCAAGAGATACCTGCTACTTTAACACAACAGCCTTGAGAGGTGGTAAATAGAGCGGGACTTGTATAATCTCCAAATCTTTGAAGCCTTGCAAACGAATGACTAATTGTTGAAGAATATTTAAGAGAGCCACGTATTGCAAATTGAAGTACAAATGGTTCTGAAGTATAAATCTTAAATATGCTAATATAAAAACCAAATTTATTTACAGAGACAATTTCTTAACATAACTGAATAATTCTAACTATAACAAGATTTTTTTATTTCAACAAAATGTTAGATAGTTCAAAATCTCCCTTAAATAAAATATATTGGTTCCATGAAAGGTATTTTCTTTTAAAGAAAGGCAAAAGATATTCAGTAAATATATGAATGTTATGTTATTTTATAATAGCACATGCTATCGGACAATTTGAATTTTTGCCGATATATATATTATAAAATCTCTATTGCTCTTCAGCTTTATGTTTAATTTTCTCCAAATTTAATTTATAATTTCTTTGGTTTGGAGTTGCAAAATTTTGGTATCCATCTCCACCCAATCGAGTTAGTATTCGTAATGCTTGGCAATTGCTAAGTTAGCTAATCTATGCATGTTCATCTTTCCGGCATTTGAAAAGACGGCAAATCATAACGCATTATGGCTCGTACTCATATTCAGACACAGAGAGTGTTGCTTTGTGGAATGTTGCATGTTGCGTTGCTTTTACACAATTTGCGATTTTCAACAGCTTGACGATTGATTTCTGGCCCTGCCTCAGACTTCAACTCCAACGCCAGCTTCGACTTCGACTTCTTCAACTACAACTCCAACTTCAGGTTGAACTACGTTTGTAATGTGAAGTTTTGGAGTCTGAAGTCTGGAGTCTGTGGCTCGGAAATTGTATTTTGTAAATTGGCTTGCAACGCTTGTTTGGCTGTTGCTGAAAGCTTAGACTAATTGTTGCATCAACAAGTGGTGCGGCGATCCACAGTCCACAATCATGCCAAGCCAAAGCAAACTTATCTGACCACCTGTTGCTCTCTACATTAGCCGGGTCTAAACACAGTTAGCATTGGGTCTTGCCACAGGATTTGGCAGTCACGTTTCTGCCACTTGGCACTTTGCCTATTGTTGTGGTAAATTTTACAATTGCTGCCCCGATTTGGTTGCGCATTCATTTCGATTTAAGAGCACTCAAATTATTTAATCAACAATGCGGAATGAAATGCCAAAATTAGCTTGTTATGCTTTGAATTTGATACTATCCTTAATATCTTAGGATCTGTCTCATGAACTCTGACTTGATGGAAAAAGATATGTGAAAAGTAGACATTCATTATATCATCAGCTCATCAAAAATTTTGACTGCCTGATTAGACTCAACTTTCTATCTATTGTGTTGCCTTCAAATAGCTGGCAGCATCTGCTGCAATATCAATCAAATTTCAAATTTCAACATGACTCGGCTATTTACACACAATAACAGAGCTGTTTCATCTAAAGTAATAATAATCATAATTTTCCAGATTTAAATGAAAGTGTTTGTACCGTCTTATAGCAAGGCTAAGGTTCAAGTTCTGCAAAAGGCCAAAGAGTAGGAGAGAAAACTTGAATTGCAGTTCAACTGCCCTCGAAGCAATGATCAAACAGCAACAACATGCGATGGGAAACTATTGGCACTCAAATAAATATTACATGCTGTTTTTCATGTTGCTCTACCACAAATTTATTGCCGTCTTTCAGCCGGTTGCTTGATTCGCCTTTTTTATATATATTTTCTTTTGCCGCCAAATCAATAGTTGTTGCCTGTTTGCTTCTCATTTGCGTCTGTTTCACTATGGAAGTCATCACTGGCCTCAAGTCGAAGTCTTCAAGTCATTTAGTTACCCGACTGTTGCCTCTTCGCTAATCAAGTTACCTGCTTCGAGCCCAGCCCAACTCAAATGGTAATCATAATAAATTGAGGTACTAGCAAATCTAACGGCTGTAATACCACTAAAACCCGAAAGCCAAAACATTGGCTATCCCCAAAGTAAAATATGTGTTTTTTTTTTAATTTCATTGGTTTTTTTTAATCATGAAAATATTTGAAATGCTTGCGGAAGCATAACGTTTATAAAAGTCTATATGAATTTCCTCTTCATTTACTCAAATCATTGACCATGAGTTTTCTCTTTCTGCCAAAGTTCAGATGAAAAAACAATAAAATACTGAAGACTGCAATAATCATAAAAGTTGGATCACATCACTATCAAATGATAAAAAATGTATGGCTAAATAAATAAAAATTCGTACTTTCCCCCAAAAGTTAAACCCCTTTGATATAAAATTAAATCTTTGAGATTATCTCATCTTTGAAATGTTTGTAGTTCCATTCGCGTGCTGCACTTACATTTAAGCAATGAATAAAATGCTCAATAAATTTTTTATAATTACTCTTCATTTATGAGAGGAGCCGCTGAGTTCCGCAAGCGCCACAAGCGCCACAAGAGCCACAAAAGCCACAACATGCGGTAAAGTGTAAAAATGAATTAACAATCGAGCAACGTCAATAAATTAGCAATAAATCAATGAATCAAAGCACAATAGCCCAGCTGTCTATATTGCTTTATTGTTTATTATGTGGGTTGAAATTGTTGTAGATGTTGTTATTTATTTATTTCTTATTTTACACTTAGGACGCCAGCGGCGAAAGAAGCTAAAATTAATGCCAAAAAGTGAGTGAAAAGTGCGGCTTACATAATAACTTGGCCAAATTGAAACTTCACTTTCGGTAGGTTCATTCATGTGCATGTGTAAGACTGTAAGACTACAAGACTGGGTTACCCAGTTCCATTGAAAAATGGCACATCATGTGCAGACATATCGCAAATGGCATTAATTCGAGCTGACCAGAGGAGTGGTGAGGGGGGAAATAATACGCCTTAGGTCTCTGATTTCACGCCTGTTGATCATCTCGCACTTTGCATTTGAACAGCTGCAAATGCATTTCACATTTCGCATATTGCATTTTACATTTCGGGTTGTTGCGATTGCTCAAACCTGGACACTGGACACTGGCCACTGGCCACCGTCCAGTGGCATCCACAATCTACGCACTATTAAGCAGCTGCCACCAAGTCATTTGGATTTTTGTAGACAGACAAACCGGCTTATAAACTGTGTAAGGCGTAAGCTGTTTATCTGCTAACGCAATCTTTGGCCAATGGCCAATTGGCAGATGTCTTTTGCAAATTTGATGTTTATTTATGTTTTATGTAGGCCAGCATAAATATTAATATTCGTATTATTTTGTAAGCTCTGTTAAATCAATGCTATAAAATGCTCAAAGTAGCTATAAAAAAAGACAATAAATAGCAATAATCGTGCATGTTGACGCTTCATAAAAAAATATCTTCTTCTTTTGCAAATTTTAAAAAAGTATTAAATACAAATATCTTCCCAAATATTTTATATGTATCTATTAACCTTTCTAAAAGGGTATATCAAATTCGATGTTGACTTAGTATCTGTCTGCATCACAGCATGAGGTTGCCCAATAAATTTGTTACAGTATTTTATGAGCTTTTAACTATCTTTGTTGCTACCATGTTTTGTTATCGAACCAAAGCGCAGCCCAATAAAGTGCCATGTAATTGTGTGTGTGTATCTGTGTGCACCTGTCCCACCCATATCTATAACAAGCTAACGACATTTGCATAATTTCACACTAAAAAGCGAAACAGATACAGAGACCCTTTCAGTTGGGTCTTGAATTTGGGATTTGAGTCTAAGATCATCGTTGTTTTGACATGCATTTGAGCTTTTGATTGGCGTTGATGGGCAATGGGAAATGGGCAATCGATGTATGTATTGGGTAATCTCTTTATCGATATTCGATCTATTCATATTCATTGCTTGTTACAATTCATTTAGCAGCCATTATGCTGCCTTCATTTGCATATTTATGTGCATTTAATTGAGTCTTGGTTTCGTTTTGCTCATTTGGCCAAAGATCCGTAGATACATTTGGATATGGCTATGGCCCATCATACATATTGCCACTCTGCTCATATTGTTTTTATGTTAAGTACCAAAACGAGCCAATAGACAATAGTTTGGCTTTGTTAATTGGACAGAGGTCAGTTTGGATTTTTGATAGGCCGATAACGAGCTGAAGTTCAAGTTGAGCCTAGTCACATTTGACATGTCTTCAACAAATTGAATATGAATAATCTAAACAACAGATAGATAAGCTTGGAAACCAAACTGGCAACTTGATGGAGAAAATCTCCTAATCACCTGATTCAACGATTGGCCAAGGCAAATTTTATGCCTTTTATTTATCCGCATAGCATTTCGTAATCAAAATAAAAAAATATAAATAATAATAATGAAAATAATACAAAATTACCAATGGGCGCGTATTACAATAAATTTTCAAAGAGTGAAAAAAAAAAATACAAATAACAAGTTACAAGATATAAAAGTTGTGTTTGGTTTGCGTTTTGTTGTTGCTTTTAGTGTTTTTTTTTGCCGGGGCAAACTCGCGTAATGGCCTGCCCATTGTTTGCACATCTTCGAGGAGGCAGTTGGATGATCAACAGTTGGAGGAGTCAAAGTATTTTTTTATTTTTCTTTTCGGCTGTCGCTGTTGTTGTTGTTGTTGTTGTTTTCGCTGTTTGCATCTAATGACACGCTGAGGTAAAAATGCAATGTCAATGGCACTCGACACATGGGCAATTTCGGTTTCACTTTTATCGACGCCAAAGCATCTGGCTTTTAGGTTGAAGCAGAAGAAGCAGCAGCAGCAGATGAAGATGAAGATGGAGATGAAGATGATCGAGTCGACGTCATTTGCCCACCTAAAGTGGTAACTGTTTGTTGTTGTTGTTGATATTATTGCTGCGTTTCCATCTGTGGTTGTTGCCACTGCCACGGTTGCTGCTTTGTTTTGCTATATTGTTGCATATTATTATGTATTATGTAAAATCGCTTACATTGTGTGCAGCGTCGTGTCGTGTGCCACTTAAGTTTTACGTGTACTTTTGTGGGTCTTTCTGGGGATCTTGGACTTGCTTTTGACCTTTCAGCACAGTAATAGCTCGAAAAGCCATCAAAACGTTTAGTGTTTAGATGAAAGGGTCATGCAAAACAAAAGACTTAGGCAACGAACTTGCCACCAAATCCTCCATTGTTGCGTGCTCACAATTATGCGCTGTAGGTACTTATTCAAGATTTATTTACGCGCACTGTCAAATACATTTCAACAAGTACAATTCATGCCAGTCGTAGCTAAAGCTGCAACTCCACAATCACCACACAATATGAATGTGGATGAGTCCAAAAGACGCAGCTTTGTATCAGGTGTCGGTTGCGGATTCAGGTGTCGATGACGGTGTCGATGTTGTTGTGATACTGTTGTTGTTGTCTCTGTATGATTTATGTGCTCGACGTGTTTGTGGAAAAGCGACCTTTTTAGTATGGTAAATTGTTATTTTGACAGTTGCACAATATCGTGCAAAACCTGTGGATGGATACAGATCTATGGACACGATACTCTCTCATAGCTCGTACCGATCACAGCAGGCGAGCTGGAGCTGATTGTGCGGGCGTTTCGAGCTCATGAATTGAATACGTTGTTGTGAATGAACCGATCGTGAGTGTGTGTGGTGCTTTTACTTTTCTTTAATTACAATTAACATATTTTTAAATGTTTTCAAGAAATTAATTGCATGCGCTCCAATGATGCTATCATATTATTAAAGCACGAATACCTAATACATATAAGCTTATCATATACTAAGTTGAAAGGGCAATTCAAGTTTGTTTAGTTTAAGCAGGCGACAAATCCCTGGACAGTAGAGTCTCTAGACATTATTTATGAGGCAGATTGCTAATTTTGGCTGGAGAAATCAGCGGCAACTTGGCAAGGAAGTTTGGTAGATGCAAACAGAAAGAAAGACACATAATCAATTTTAAGCATTGTCAAACTGCAATTATGCAATGGTGAAAAGTGAAATTTTTATTGCATGTCAACAACAGCAACGAACAACAACAACAACAACAACAACAACAGATGCGCGTTTTGGGACGTCTTCACTGATGACTTGCCGCCTTGCCAGTTGGCTATCCAACTGACTGGATGACTACCCAGTTGGTCAGCATCCAGTTGAAAACCCAGTGCCAACTCTCCTCTCAACTTTGCAACAGGTCGCAAGACAACAACAGTTGGTTTGGTTGCATAACATGAAATCGGATATGCCTCATGCGGAATTGGCATGACATTGTGGCGATAATGAAAGTGGCGATTCAAAGAACCAGAAACCAGACCTACAACCTTCGTGCCATACAAATTACTTAATTGGACAAACTTGATTGGTGTGTAAACTACTTTATTTAGTTTAAGCATTAAAGTCACACAAATTGCCATTCACAAGTAACAAAATACTCCATTAATCTTTAACATTTCTGGCTAATTTAACATTTGGTTTTTAGCCCTGAGATTAAATGCAATCTAATGCGTTTTATGATCCTAATCAATGACACGAGTCTGCGGTTTGCTCTCCCTTGTGGAGATGCGTCTGTGAATCAAATGAATCTCATATATCACTAATTAAATTGTTTTATGGCCAGTTGGTCATCGCTTCGAAATGAAATCATTAAAAAGCCATTACACAAATGACTATCCATAATTTGATTTGCCAAAAAAACAAAAGAGCATATATAAATATGTATATATGTATGATCGAACGATTGATCGACAGATCATCAAAACTCCCACGATCTCTAGCATGACTTTCAAGGCGCCAAAATTGGAATTTGCTGAAAGGTAAATTTTGCTAATTGATTAACGTATTCGTATATTTTTAGTTTTTAATTTGATTAGTAAACATCATGTAGACGAGCCCCTGACAAGTGTCAAACTTTCCACTGACCATAAAACTTTCTATAGCATACCTTGTAAAATTGGGAGAGTGGATCGTAAAATAGGAGAGTGGAGGATTATTGAATATTTCGCATACTTACCACGGACATAATTCCTGCTATAATCCAACTGGTTGCTAGAGGCTTACTCAATATCTATTAAAACTTTATTCAATACAAATTAGCTGTTAACGTTGCACTGTTTCATTTATGGCCAGAAATAATCATTAATTTGCTGATTGTCCAAAGACACAATCGAATGTTTTCCGATGCACTTTATTGGCGACGTGTTAATTTCGTTTAATTGCTAAATTTCGAATCGTTTCTTTCAAATTAGCACACCGTTCACACCAACCGGTCGATAGGTCGATTACTAGACGAATCTATCGCGTTTGTTTGCCTTTTATTTTTTGTTTTGGGTGTTTTCTGAGGGGGAAGCTGAATGCGGCTTAAAGCGGCCGCTGAACAACTGAACCGTCTGAATGCTCGCTGCAGACTGAAACTGAAGCGCAAGCGTTCAATTTTTGAGGTTTCCCTCAGCTGCCCCAACGGACCAGGCTGAAGATGCTGCCGCAATGTTGCCGCAGCGTTGGCGTCGACGTCGACGTTGCCGTCAATGCTAGCATCAATGTTGCCAACTGTTGATCACGGTTGTGGCTCTGACTGTGTATTTGGCTATACAAAGCTGTTGGCTGGCGGCCTAATGAATGAAAGCTGCGTTATTTGCAGACATTGTTGTTGTTACTCGTTTTGTTGTTGGCGGTTGGTTGGTTGTTTGCATGATTACGAGTATAACACAAGTGGCCCTTATGGTCTTTTTGAACTTGGCTTTGGAGTGCAACTATTGCAAATTAAATGCTGCAATATTAATTCTTCAAAGACAAAACAATCCGAGACTGTTATTGAATTAAGCTTTTCGTTTGGCTCTTATGCGTGTGTCAACTTGACGACTTGGCAGACGTCACGTCATTGGCCACTTTCCAATTCACTTGGGCTCCGTTTTATGACGCTATCGAGTTATTTAACAACGTTGAGCATCTTCAGCAACGGCAACTGGTTTTGACCATGCCACAAATCCTTGCCCGCAGCGTTCGCCAAATCTTAATGAGCCATGGCCAAAACCACAGTCACAACCACAGCCACAAACACAGCCACAAGCACAGCTTAAAGGCCAGCGGGAACACGCGCCACATATCTACCTTGGTCCAAGTTGTCCAGACATCAGACTTCCGCCTGGTTGTCGTCTATGCATTTTTCAGGCCATTTCGCGGTAAAAATTTCTCATTTTCTTCAGATTAGCGCTATTTGTGCATGCAAATTAGTTTAGCTCTCGACTACGCACTTTGTCCGCATCCGATTTTTGTTTTTATTGTTGCTTTGCCATTTCCTCTCAGCTTGCAGTTTCGACCTCGATTTCAGTACGGAAAAAAGTGTGCAAATAATATTGTTGCACACACTTTTTTTGTCGACTTTGTCGGACAATCGCCAATTCAACTGATGGCCAAATCTACGCCTGCATCAAACAAATGCGATTTGATGAAGCTTTGATGAGCTATGAACTACAGATCCATCACTGGCACCTGGAAGCGTTGATCGACGCACTAAGAAAACCGGAAAAAATGTATAAGCTAACATTAAATATTGCATACTCTGTAAAAAAAAACATTATTCATATCAAATTTGTATTAAATGTACTAGTGAAAAGTACTACAAAGCATTTTTTATCGAATATAAATACAGAATGTTGCAGCTAATATCGATCATTTTTAAATTAAATGACAAAATCTTAGCCAATTTATAAGCGACTAACTAGTTTACTCCATCAAATCGTTGCAAGAAAAGTAAAACATAAACAAAAGGATGAATTTTAGTGAGAGAACCAATTTCTAATAACCCAAATAAGTAGATCAATGCAGTTAAATGAATTCTCATGTGTTGCAAAGTCGTTAGCATAGTCATAATAGCCAGTATATGTTTGATTTAACCAACCGCAGAGCTGTGAAGTATTTACCCGCTTGACATGTGCAGCTCTTCCGCAGCCGACCCCGTCAGGCGGAGAGAAGAGCGAGAAAAGAGGGAGTGAGGGAGACAGGCAGCGAGGGAGGGAGGCAGAAGTTAGTGAAAAGCGGCGTTTCGGCATGACACGTTACCACATGGCCACAGTTGGAGCCGGCAGCAGGCACATCATTTACCGCATAAAATTATTCGTATTTGCGAAATGTATTGTAAGGCGCAGCCTGAGCCCAAAACCAAATATCCAAGACGAGGTACGAGGTAACTCCATGACTCGAAACCTGCTTTCTTCGGCGTGACTTTTGATATTTAAACGCTGCAGAGCCGCCTCAATGCCTTGTGCGCTTTTGAACCCGTTTGCACCCTTTTTCCGTTTGGCAACATGTCGTATACGTACCGTATATGCGTTTCTCTCCCGCTTCAAACAAATTTTCAATTTGACTTTTGGCCAAGCGAGTCAGATAGTCAGGTAGTCAGGCCAGGTTGTTGCCAGGCTTTTGGCATTTTGTTCATTGAACAAATTTTGATTGTGGCGCAAACTTCGAGTACCAAAGCCTGATCAGAATCACCAGGTGATGCCAACTTCACATGCCTCCAACTGCAACTCCAACTGAACGTGAGCAACTCGAGGCAACATTTGGGGATTTTTGGCTACCAGTTTTTGGCAACGTTGCAAATTGGCATTGATAATTTCTTAATGAAGTTTTGTGGTTTGCAATATTGTTACATTTTGAAGTAGCTATTAACTGGCCAAAATCATATCAATAAGATGTCTTTTCCTTGGTTTACTCTGAGTATAATCTTATACAAAATATTATTATTATTTATGTCTGAAGCCACGCCCCTTACTAACCACTTCCGTTTCGATAAGTCAGACACGTGTATGCATAATTTACTCTGCGGTAATCACTGGATCTCAGCTATATTATGACATGACCCTGTCCAAATGCCTCATCGCGTCACTCACTCAAGAAGCCAGTCAGTCGGACATTTATGTTTATTAGTGGCAAGTTAAACAAGAGATCAACAACTGGTTGGGTCTTGGGTCAATAAATGGCACAAAAATAGACGATAAATACAAAAAAATAAAACAAATAATAAAAACAAAAAATAATTGAGAAATTTGTTAAATATACAAGTGTATATGGATATAAATATAAATATGATATGCAGGCTCAGCTTATACTTGGATGTGCATAAAATATAATCGCAAGTGAGACAAAGGCCTTTGTGTGCCACGAGTATAAAATAAACATGTCAATAAGAGCGGCAAGCAATAATTTAAAATGCAAATAGAGAAAGAAATAGCAATGGATCCATTGATCTACTCGTTTAAGGTGTGAAATAAAGATGAACTGGCCCAGAGGAACATACATCTATCTATCGGAGTCACAGAAACACACACACACACACAACATTTGCCAACGCACTTTTGAAGCTCATTTGCATTCGCATTTTGGATTCGATTTTGGAGGTCATCATAATGATCAGATTGACATCGACATTTGATACGGATCTTCAGCTACGCCTTGGAAGCAATCGCAGCAAGAGGTTTCGAGCTTGGGGTTTGGGTACGACTTCGCTTTCAGTTTCTTTTCAACGAAATGAGTTTTTAAATAAGCCAAATCAATCATTTGGCAGCCGTCTAATTGTGCCTCATACTGTGCTCTCACACCCGCAATATCTGATTGGGATTCAGATTGTCTTTTGATGCTCGCATTGTCTTCTTGTTGGGGCTACTGACATGGTAGGCATTGCTTGACCACATGAACTTCTGTACCATCTATTGACCATCCATTGTCTGCAGCTTAATGTCATGCCCAGACATTTTTCTTCTCTGGGCTGCCATTTCTCAAACCGCCTTTGCGTACTCTGAAATTGTTGAAATACCCAAAGAGACGTTGCAGACACTGCGATTTTGATTGAATGCTTTTTTTAACTTACACACATTGAATTATTCAGAGAAATAACTGAAGCTTAAATATCGTGATAACTTTCTATGGAGAATACATCAGCTCAAAGTTTGAATTAGGGAATGTAATGTCAAGAATTTCACTTTACTTACTCTCATTTATCTCAAACTGACACCTGAGATAATTATGTGCATAACACTCAATTCATAAACAAAAAAATGCAAAGTGTTAGCCATTAATTATGTGTGGTCAGCCCAACCCAACCCAACCCAACCCAGTCCAACCTAATCACCAGATTGACCTGTTGGGCTTTATGTAACAAAGTGTCGATATACCAAGCTGAAGCTAATAAAATCATAAATCTTGTCAATAATTTCGCCTTTACGCTGTCTGTTGCAATAACTTTGCGCACTTTGCTTCACATAATTAAAAAAAATACATCAACAAAGTAAATTTGTTTTCTTCAACGTTTTGCTGTCCATTGGGTGATTAACATTTTGTTGGCCCAATCTTTAGTGGGTGATGACTTTATCTAGGCATAGAACGCCCACGTTTGCTGACTGTGACTGCGTGTGAAAACTCTTAAGCCAAAAACAAAAGGTTTGCGTTAACGTTTCCTCAACAAATATATGTTAAGCTGATCTATTGTTATGCTGGCACATCATTTGTCATATACTGATAGACAAGGTTTTCGGCTGAGCAATAGATGACAGTTCATTTAGATATGTTTGGCTTTTATTAGCTTTGAAAATACATTGTGAAAACTCTCTACGCATACACACATTAATGTTTAAAAATCCATATAAATAAGTACTCTAGAATTAAAAAAATATAAATTCAACTAAACATACATTGATTAACATCCATAGAATTTGTTTAATTTGTCAAGATTTATGTATCTCAGAGTTCAGAGTTCAGAGCTCAGAGCTGACTATTGGCCAAATGATTGTCGATGACCACTTGAATGATCCTCATGCAATCGCGTTGTCTGGCAATGGTGTTATCGATAAGTTGCTCGATAAACTGACTAGCTTTTATGTTCGTATTGGGCGGTATGTCCTGGGTGCAGCTAATGTATTTGTTAAAAATCTCCGTGTTTAATGATGTGGCCAAATATCGTTCGCTCTCGTCCTGCTGCAACAGTTTATTGAGCACCTGAGCTGCGGATAACAGTTGCTCCTTGGTTTTGTGGTAAGCACGTAGCTCCTGCAAGCTGCCATAATCTGCGCTATTCAACTGCACTGACCTATTCCCATCCACGTCCACAGTCCCATCTCCGCCTCCGCTCTTAATTGCCTTTTTTGTAAGCAGCTGGCGTATGTGATATTTGCGTTCTGTCACAAAATTACCTAGCAAGTATCCTGGAAAGCAAACAAACGACTCATTAGTATATCCATTTGTACTCGTATCCTTGTCCCCTCGACCCACCTGAGATGAGCATGAAGAAGGCAATCGTCAAGAGCAGTGAGGTGCAGGTTCGCTTTGATATATATTCGCGATAGTCACGGGAACTGTTGGCCCTCACAGCCGTTTCATAGCTGAGCACCTGATGCATTTTGAGTTCCCTTTAACTTATTCTATTTAAGTTGATTTTGTCTTTGCCTACAACTTAGATTACTATATAATATTTGATATAGCTTGAATATGGCATCGTTTGCTGTGGAACATTTTATTGTATCAATTGTACTTCAACTCAAGTCGCTCCCTGTTTATATTTTATTCTATGCAGCTGCAAATAGAAAGAAAAAATTATATCGAGTTTAATTATATTTTTCATTAAAATACTCTCAAATATGCATGTGATCTTATTGAAATCTATGTATATCCCAATAAGCATCAAGGAATTTATAATATAAATTCGTGAAAAATTACTATACACAAGTATTTGCTGTTAAATATTTGATAGACCCCTGAACAGATATTTAGTAAATTATGAGAAAATTTCATTTTCAGCTTGTGTAAGGGTCACCCACGCAACTGCGGAAATTTAGCCAATGGCATGCAATGAACGAGGGAGAAAAGACCATAAATAATAACACGTATTTTTCGTATTGATAGTACAAGGTATTTAAACAGAAAATCAAGTGTGTTGGTAAATTATATTTAACTAAGACCACAGTGCGTATGCGTAATCATAATAATAAAAAAAACACTCACTTGAGTATCCTTTCAAACTTTCACTTTCTTTACGATTAAAGCTAGTTTAAATCTGTTGGAATATCCTTTGATTTTCTTATTTGTACTTTATAGAGCGATGCTCTTCGACATATAAATTACATAGAGAATATTCTCACTTTATTAATTAACTTTTCATCAAAATTAAGTAAAATATGCTTATAAATTTACGAAAATTTAAACTGGCCCGCGAGGCAGTTCCTTGGTTTTTTGCCGTGCGCTTATTATTATTATCCTTCGGTTTGGTGTGCTCGCCTGGCCACCAAGTTGTGCACTGAGCGTCGTCGCGAGCCTGTCAACGGCTTTAATAGTCGGCCACGAACATGACGGTGGTGAATTTCTCTCGGGGAGCTCCTGTAAAGAGTTGTATTTTTGGGTGGGACTTGGGCATACTTTTCCCTTACACTTGGGTCAAGTTGAGATGCGGCTCTCATGTGTCGTTTAAAAATAGAATAGCCGCAATAATTTCATGATTAACGGGCATTTGAACTTTAACTCTCTGTGTTTGAAGTTGTATAGATTTTCAAACAGTTGGTAGTTCCCTGAAGACAGCGAAAGCGCGTTAGGATTACCATCTTAATCCTCACCGTTCTGTTGCTTTTAGCTTCTATCGGTCTTTTGTTGTTTACAATTCCCTTACTTCAAGAATATCATATGAAACCTGGCTGTGTCAGACCGATTAGTAAACTCTTCTATTATATAAGTAATTTTACTTTGATGTCTTTGCTAATTCCAGGTGTTTAAAACACCTTAGTTAATACAAAGAAGTCACGCAAGTCGCACGATTTAAGGGAGTTAAATTAATTTCTTAATCGAAATAATTTTTCTTTTAACTACTGACTTTGCGTATTATTGACTTATGATTAATTTTAAAAATAAATTTGTCATAAATAATTTTTTTTTATATTTCATAGATATACATAAGAATTTATTCATTGTGGATTACAATTTTATTGTAGCAAGAAAAGCTTGCGCTGTCCCTTAAGTAGCTCCATATAAACATATTGTACAAGTAATTGTTGGTGTATTTGTTGCTTTGGCTTTTGAGTCAGTGAAAGTGCAACTTGCAAAATGTCCTCTCCTTGTCAAGGGCTGACAGATACATTTTGCCCGCTTACAAGTGCCTGCTCAAGCGAAAGCCGTGCCAACTTTAACGAGAGGTTGAAGGGGTGGTTGGGAGGACATTCTTGTGGAGGCCAATGTTTCATTAAGTGTAACTGCTTTTACCACGCTCTATGCACACTGCACACACAAATGGCCACCTAAGGGGGAACTGGATACAAATGCGGAATATTTGAATGTATGCGACTCTTACGAGTTTTTCCAGTGCAACGGAAAGGTGGATATGAGAGACATACCTGTGTCAGCAACTAGTTTAACGCACAGAGTGGAACAATTTTTATTCATTCAGTCGATATTTCCTTAGTAGATCATTAAAGTATTGGCATATATATTTTAATTATTTTATTATTGTTGATTTCCTAATGTAACTAGTATAAAAAAAAATTAATAATTAATAAAGAAAATCGTTGGAATAAGCAATTGATGTTCCTACCTAATCAATACAAGAAAACTTTTGAGCTTTCAGAAGTGAACTAATTATTATGACAAAAATAATTAAGTTCAATTTTTTAAGAAGGAAACATTATAACTTATGATTATTGTTTTTAATATTGTCAAATCTCAGGACTGACTGTATATTCTCGACTGAGCCTCTCCGTGCAATACTCCCCATTACTTAACACTACAAATATGTACACAAATTAATTCGCATTTAATTAATTCGCATACACCCACATTGCACGTGCTCGCATTCGTATCTTTAATTTCAAAATTCCATTTCGAACTCCACACAGAAATGTCAGCGTAGTGCATTGCACTCTGCACTCCACAACTTGAGCACGTACGACGCCATTTTTGCTGCCACACTCCTCTGCTCCTCCCACACTCCAATCCATATCCTTATCAAAGGATGCACCCTTTCAACCCCCTTATCACACTCAAAGCAGCGCATTAATTTCCAAGTGCATTGACATAGAAACATGCAATGCGGACACACAAAAGTAGGCAACGTGCAACACGAATTGCAGTCAAGGATTTCAATGTGCAACAATTATTACAGATTGTTTTATCGACTTAAAATTCGGTTTCTTGTATTACAATGATTTATAATTCAATATTAATTGATAAACTTCCATAACAAAGTAGTTTTCTATGTGAGAATTTCAAATTTGTCACAGCTTTCGGTTATTTGCAAAGTTAATCAGGGAAACTTGTTGCTTTCTTTTTTTTAAAGTAATTTTACCTTAATTAATTGACGCTTTGGCACTTTCCCTGAGATATGCTTGTAATTTCCCCATTTCGAAAGAAAGCTTTTAACTTGAAAGTTACATGTTAGCTTTGGGAAAACCTTTTTGCTGTCACAGCTGTTATACATTCAAGTTTCAAAGCAAACTCAACTAACTGTTATACAAACATTCATGCATGTATATAACACATTACTATATGGAGTATGAATTAAATCTTCAACTAAAGCTCACATAATTTGAAAAAGCTTTTAATACCCGACAATTTTTAATCAGCTGAACATATTCATTGGTGCTCTATCACTTAAACATTTTTTCACTTTAACCAAGTTCACTTACCTCAATATGCAAATCCGTGCGATATCTACGTTCCAAGAAACCTTATAAGCTTAATCGCTGATTTTGAGGCTGTAAAACTGTAAGCAGAATAATTTGTTAAAAGCGCATTCGATAATTAAGCAAATTTGGCGTGAGCTCATAAAAAAATTTAATAAATAGCATTACTTGTAGTTGCACATTTTCTATTACAAAATTTATTTAAATTGATAATATAATTATTGGACATCAATATCAATAGAAATTTTACATTTCTAACATAACTTAAAATTTTGGAAATCATGCTGCTAAACATAATTTAAAATTTTATATTTTTAATTTGCAATGAGAGAAAATTGGCGATAACTAACGTTAAATTCAATGCAATTTGATTGTTGTAATTAAGATTTACTATAGTTTATCATCGATTTGCAAGTTATAGCTGTATGTACATATAACATTTTAGTGAACGAGTGACGCTCATTTCTAGGGTTTCTCAAATCGAAAATCGAACATAATTTGTCTCGCACTTTGCACCGATTGGCTGCATTTTTCACGTGCTGCACCTGGTAGAACATCCTATGGAAATGTTGTCTTTCTTTTGCAATCAGAAAACTAAAGTCAATTGGCGATTAGCATAGGGCCCTGAGGGGCCCATTGACTTGTTTTGCATACGCATTGACCGACTTTTGTGCCAGACACTAATGTAATTAGCGCCATATACCAAGTCGTACTGGCCATTTGGCTAGCAGTTCAACGTGGCTAATTGAAGACTCAACATCGCGGAATTCCAAGGAATACAGTGCTCAAAAGGAAAGCGAAAAGAAAAGGATTAGGTCAACAGCCTTGCAAATGGTGCAAGGATATTCGGTGCAGTGCAGTGATATATGAAAAAGAAATGTGAAAACTTGTCAATCTTCCATCGGTTGCTTTGATTTAGTGCTAAAAAAGGCCTCATCATGACTGATACAATGTCTGATGCCGAGAAGGCGGCGGGATCTCGCCTGGATTACGATCTAATGATGGCCGAGGAGTATATACTGAGCGAAGTTGAGAAGAACTTTATCTTAGCATGCGAGCGTGGTGATTTGCCAGGTGTCAAGAAGTCAGTATTGTTTGGCACAGTTATCCTTGATGTATCCTTGCAGCTTAGTGTTGTTTGTATGATTGTAGAATTCTTGAGGAGTACACGGAAACACCATCTGAAAAGTTCAACATTAACTGCACAGATCCCATGAATCGATCTTGCCTCATTTCGGCGATTGAGAATGAGAACTTCGATTTAATGGTTATACTGCTTGAGAATAATATTGAAGTTGGAGATGCCCTATTGCATGCCATATCTGAGGAGTATGTAGAGGCTGTCGAGGAGCTGCTGCAGTGGGAGGAAACCCATCACAAGGAAGGAGATCCCTATGTGAGTGTTGAGCCCAACTCCTTCTGATAATCCTGTTTAAATCGTGCGTGCAATTCAAACAGAGCTGGGAATCTGTGGATCGATCGAAATCTACCTTTACCACGGACATAACGCCATTGATTCTGGCTGCACATCGCAACAATTATGAGATACTTAAGATCCTGCTGGATCGTGGTGCAACGCTGCCTATGCCGCACGACGTCAAGTGAGTCGAGATACCAGATAGTATCTGGTAGATACATTACGTTTTATCATTTAATTACTGACTTTCTAGGTGCGGCTGTGATGAGTGTGTGACATCCCAGACCTCCGACTCTCTGCGTCATTCACAGTCACGTATTAACGCTTATCGGGCACTCTCGGCCAGTTCCCTTATAGCCCTCAGTTCACGTGATCCTGTGCTGACCGCATTTCAACTGTCCTGGGAACTGAAGCGTCTGCAGGCCATGGAATCGGAGTTTCGTGCGGAGTACACGGTGGGAAAGAATGCCCATATATATATTAAATATATCAAGTCTTGATAGAAATATTCTGATTTAATCAGGAAATGCGTCAAGCAGTGCAGAATTTTGTGACGGCATTATTAGATCACGCTCGCACCTCTATGGAACTGGAAGTGATGCTCAACTATAATCACGAACCATCGCATGAGATTTGGAGTCCGGGCCATCGACAGACCCTAGAACGTCTTAAACTTGCCATTCGTTATAAACAGAAAACGGTTAGAGTAGACAATAATCAATCTATTTACAGGGACTTGCTAATGAATAATTATATCTATCTACCTATCTATCTATGTATCTATCTATCTTTCTACAGTTTGTAGCTCATCCGAATGTGCAGCAACTGTTAGCTGCCATTTGGTATGAGGGTTTGCCTGGTTTCCGACGTAAACAAGCCTCGCAGCAGCTTATGGATGTTATTAAACTGGGTTGCAGTTTTCCCATCTACAGTTTAAAGTATATTCTGGCCCCAGATTCCGATGGTGCCAAGTTCATGCGAAAGCCCTTTGTCAAGTTCATCACACACTCCTGTTCCTACATGTTCTTCTTAAGTGAGTTGCATAAATTTGAAGAGAAGAGATCCTTCATAAATACTTTTAAATCCTCAGTGCTTTTGGGTGCCGCATCGTTGCGAGTGGTGCAAATTACATTTGAATTGTTGGCATTTCCATGGATGTTGTCTATGTTGGATGATTGGCGGAAACACGAACGTGGCTCACTGCCAGGACCTATTGAGTTGGCTATCATTATGTATATAGCCGCTTTGATTTTAGAGGAACTCAAGTCTTTATACTCCGATGGCTTATTTGAATACATTACGGATCTATGGAATATTGTGGATTACATATCGAATATGTTCTATGTCACCTGGATTCTCTGTAGAGCCACAGCTTGGGTCATAGTGCATGTAAGCTGCAGTTCACATATTATCTAGATTATACATTTTATGATTTAATATCTTTAGCGGGATCTGTGGTTCAGAGGCATTGATCCGTATTTTCCTCGGGAACATTGGCATCCCTTTGATCCCATGTTACTCTCAGAAGGCGCTTTCGCTGCAGGCATGGTCTTCTCCTATTTGAAGCTCGTTCACATCTTCTCGATCAATCCCCATTTGGGACCATTGCAAGTTTCGTTGGGACGCATGATTATCGATATCATCAAGTTCTTCTTTATCTATACTCTGGTGCTGTTTGCCTTTGGCTGCGGCTTGAATCAGTTACTTTGGTATTATGCAGAGTTGGAGAAGAATAAATGCTACCACTTGCATCCCGATGTGGCGGACTTTGATGACCAGGAAAAAGCTTGCACCATCTGGCGTCGTTTCTCCAAGTATGACCATTATATCCCATGTACTTAGATATACCATAAACGTTAAGTTTAATTGCCTTTCAGTTTGTTTGAGACATCGCAGTCGCTGTTTTGGGCCTCCTTTGGTCTCGTGGACTTGGTCTCTTTTGACTTGGCTGGCATCAAGAGTTTCACTCGATTCTGGGCACTTCTGATGTTTGGATCATACTCAGTAATAAATATTATTGTATTGCTCAACATGTTGATTGCCATGATGTCCAATTCGTATCAAATCATTTCGGAGCGAGCTGACACTGAGTGGAAATTTGCACGCTCACAGCTGTGGATGAGTTACTTTGAGGATGGAGGCACCGTACCACCACCCTTCAATCTCTGCCCCAATATGAAAATGTTGAGAAAGACTCTTGGCCGCAAGCGACCTTCTCGAACCAAGAGTTTCATGGTAGGTGGCTTACTTTGACCCTATCCCAGACACAATGAAGACAAATCCTTTGGCAAATCAGTTTCAATAAAGCTCCTGTGGCTAGCTTTGCGTCAATGCTGATTCTCACAACTCTCCCCTCTCATTCCTCCCCCTCTCCATAGCGCAAGTCCATGGACAGGGCACAGACGCTACATGACAAAGTGATGAAGTTGCTGGTTCGACGTTATATTACCGCCGAACAGAGACGTCGTGACGATTACGGCATCACCGAGGATGATATCATTGAGGTACGCCAGGATATTAGCTCCCTGCGATTCGAGCTGCTGGAGATATTTACCAATAACAGCTGGGAAGTGCCCGACATTGAGAGGAAGACACAAGGTAATGAGTAGCCTCGAAACATGTTGCTAAGCCAACCACCGAATAAACCCTTCCATTTACAGCTGCCGCCCGCACCACCAAGGGCAAGGTTATGGAACGTCGCATTATGAAGGACTTCCAGATCGGTTTTGTGGAGAATCTGAAACAGGAAATGAATGAGAGCGAGAGTGGACGCGATATCTTCTCATCTCTGGCCAAGGTTATTGGCAGAAAGAAAACGCAAAAGGGGTATGCAAAATTCCTATCTTAAGAAATAGGTAACCAACAGTTTCTTTGATTTCCAGTGATAAGGACTGGAATGCCATTGCCAGGAAGAACACTTTTGCTGCCGATCCCATTGGCTCGAAGCGCTCTTCCATGCAGCGTCATAGCCAACGCAGCTTAAGGCGCAAGATTATCGAGCAGGCGAACGAGGGACTCCAGATGGACCAAAGGCAACTGATTGGTAAGCTACAATATATAAGTTTCTGTCTACACTCTGCGATTTTACCTTTCGCCAACCCGAAGAATTCAATCCAAACTTGGGAGAAGTTACGAGAGCCACACGAGTTGCCTATGTGAAGTTCATGCGCAAGAAGATGGCAGCCGATGAGGTGTCGATAGGTGACGACGAGGAGAAGCCCAAGGACGAGGAGGGGAAGAAGTCAGATACCAGTGGCGTAAGTCCTATTATACATTTGCCGTTGCATTGTCGAACTATATTTGAAGTTTTCAAGTTTTTCTTTTAATTTTTTGATTGATATAAGACTTTTTAACAATTTTATTCATTTTTCAGTTGTAAATTTAATTTTTTTTTATTATTTATTGATTTGATTTCGTCTTTGTTTTTATTTTTTTTTTAATAAACATATTTTTGTTTCTTACTTTTAATTTATACTGTTACTTATAAATTTCGCTTTAAGTGTTAGGGATTAACTAATTTTCTTAGTGGCTTGCTTTTGTTGTTGCTATTTATATAAATAAGTAATTACAAATAAAACACTATTTGCAGTCCAAAAAGTCAGCTTCTGGATTCGGAGGAGGTTCCTCAATGTTGGCAGCTGCTGCTTTGCGAGCTTCCGTTAAGAATGTTGATGAGAAAGATACGAAACCTGGCGAAAATAAAGACAAAGATAAGGACAAAAAGCCGACAGATGACAAGAAATTAAGTGATGCTAAGAAGGCAACAGATGACAAAAAGCCAAGTGACAATAATAAGCCACAATCACAAGTTGAAGGTGGTAAGCCAGGTGAACAGAAACCAATGCCACCTGCAGGTAAACCATCTTCCACCACATCAAATGGCGCCAAGTCCAACGACCAACAGAAACCCAGCGATGCAGCTAAGCCCAATGCACCTGCTCCGCCTTCCAAGCCCGCTGATGTTAAGCCAGCAGCTCCCAAGACAAATGAAACTACTAAGCCCGAAGCTGCTGCCAAGAAGGAGGAAGCGGCTAAGACGGAGGCGGCCAAGCCAGCAACGGCAACTGGAGCAGCGACCAAGAGTGCTGCACCTTCAGCTCCGGCAGATGCAAAGCCGGACACCAACGTCAAAACAACTGCCTCCACAGCGCCCAACGGAACCAAGGCGGCAAATGAATCCGGCGGAGGAGCTAATCAGGCTACCAAGCCGGATGATAAGAAAAATGGACAGGAACAGAAGGGTACAGATGATAAGAAGCCGGGCGAGTCCAAGTCCAAGGAAGAGGGTGCCAAGTCAGCCTCCGATGCAAAGTCTGCCAGTGATGCCAAGCCAGGTGACAAAAAAGCAGGTGATGACAAAAAACCAGGAGATGATAAGAAAGCAGCTCCAGCTCCACTCAAACCCGCCATCAAGGTGGGTCAAAGCAGCGCTGCAGCTGGTG
Source organism: Drosophila phalerata (assembly GCA_951394115.2). Taxonomy (NCBI): domain Eukaryota; kingdom Metazoa; phylum Arthropoda; class Insecta; order Diptera; family Drosophilidae; genus Drosophila; species Drosophila phalerata. Next base: position 25,144,830 of record OX596005.2, read on the forward strand.
GTGATCGGGGCAAATCTACGGTCACAGGTCGCATGATCTCTGGATGGCTGTAGACAAATCCAAGGATTATCTATCAATAGATACTATAATCGTAGAAGATAGACGTATGTAAGTTATTAAAATCTGTGTGACCAATAAAAGCGAATGTTAAACAAGTTTCATTTGGAATAATTAACGGGTGGAAAAAATAAAGGATTGTTTTCTTAAACTGTGAAAATACTAAATATTTCCCAACATTAAGTTTGAATCCGCCTTAATAAAATCTCAGAAATATCTCACTTCACTAAGTCTATTTTTTTTTCATCATTAAATGCATAACACTGTTCACTCTGAAATGAATTTCAACTCTTTAATCATTAAGGCTTTTACTTGAAACATTCAAAGAGTACTTTTCTATTTTAGCCATTTGCTATAGCCATTGCAACAAGTGCTTGACTCTAGCAACATTTTGCCACCCACAGGTAGTTGGTTGCCAGTGGCAACAAGTGTTGTCCTGTTGCCAGCTTTGCCACCCTATCGATATTTTTCCATCAGCTGCCTGTCTTGGTGTATAAAAGGACAACAGTTTTGAGCAGTTACAGGCATAACACCAACAGACGTCAAGAAGAAAACAACAAACGTCAACTTCAATTTGAATAAGCAGCTTTCCGAGATATTTAAAAAAAAAATGAAGTCTTTCTTGGGTGCTATTAACATTGCCTACACAATTCTGTTGTTGATTTTACTCATCAAATTCAGTGTCGCAGGTGAGTCCTATAATATTGTTAATTGCGAGGGGGACAGGTTTATACGACAGCTTGGTGCAGGAGCACTTAATCCCATGGCAATAAATCTTAGTGCAGCTGTTAGACCACAATGGTACCTCTGGGACGATTTCATTTGTTTCCATTAAGAACGCGTTGAATTTGCATAATTTATTAACAATTTTGAGTGTCATCTGAGAACTTACTCTTTAGATTCGACTTGGTCAATGTGTTAAAGAAATTAAAACAAATTTCACCGGACTAAAAAAAGTGCATTTATTTATGCATTAAATCATGTAATGCGTATTTATCAAGTAAAATTATTTAATTAGGTCTACGTAAATAAAATTTACCGTGCATTTTTCGATATTTTAAAGTATAACAATTACGAATATATTATTTCCTATTTAATCTAGAAGAACATGATAAGAATCGTCGTGGAGCTAACATGGGAATCTATGCTTTTCCACGTGTAGGACGCAGTGATCCAAGTTTGGCCAGCAATGTGCATGATGCCAGCGATTCCTTTGCTTACGAGAGCATCTATGGCATAGGCGATGTATCCGCGGAGGAAATAGAAGGTTCGTGGAAATGTAACTACCAAAGTGAATATGAATTTCAGAAGTAAAATTTTCCAGATTACCAGAAACGTGCTGGTTTTCTGCCATTTCCCCATGTGGGTCGCAACGATGCTGAAATGAGGAAATTTGCACATTTTTTGGCATTGCAACAGGCCTTGGATAAACGCACTGGACCAAGTGCATCATCTGGCTTGTGGTTTGGCCCACGTCTGGGCAAACGTAGTGTTAATGCCAAGGATTATCCTGCTGCCGCTAAAGGACAAAAGGAAGGGTACTAAACGATTATTATGACTGTAGCCCCCGAAAGACGCAAATCACACTCGATGATGAAATTGAAAACGCACTTGTACAAGATAATATTTGCCTTTATATGGTTTTTGAATTTTACTCATACTAAATATGATTTCTTGATTAAATTTTAAAGAGATCAACTTATAAACAAATATTTAAACGGGAACATAATTTAATAATAAATATAAAATAACTCATGGGCTGGTGAGAACATTCTGTTAAAGACACTATAAAATATTTGTATTAACACTGAAAGTTTTTATAATATGTAAATACAATATGTCTCTGTAGGTAAATAAAATGCAAATAAAGTTCAACTGCAAAGCATTGCTACTTGGAATTTATTTAACAATGCCTTAGCCTGAATTTGAAATTTACATAAACAATTGATTGAAAAGGTATCTTTATTTGGTGAAATTATTGTTTTATCATTGTGTTTATTATGAATGAATTTATTTTTTCTTGTTTCACGAAATTCAAATGCACTCAATCTGATGTGGATTAATCCTCCTGTGTCTTGAACTTTCGCAGCTCGCTTTGAATGGCCTCAATGAGAGGTGCGGCCGATGCTGCCGAAGACTTTCGGTTTTGTCCCGGCGTATTTGCTGTAGACCCAGAGACGGCTCCCCTCGAGATCTCCAATATGGTGTCGGGTCTTTGAAAGTGCCCAGCACTCAGCGGTCGCACCAGCGGAGAGTGGGATCCATGCATGCTGCTTCCCCAGGCGCTGTAGGTCGGCGAAGGCGGCTGCGTGGACTGTGCCGACTTCGGAGTCTTCTCTGGCTGTGCGGTGGCAGGTCGCTCGGCTGTGTTGTAGGCCTTGGGTGGATAGCTGCAAGGAGGTGGTTTATATAAATATGTTTTTAATACACTTTAGAGTATATTTACCTGGGCAATCCTGCGGAGGAGCCGCGATGCTCGCGCTTTGTGGTGCGTCGCTTGTTGGTGAAGTCGCGGGAGGGCAATGGCATGGGCAGATCATCCTGGCTGGCGTACATCTGGATGGCGCCTTCGAGTAGGCCCTCATAATGGTTGCGTATGGCTGAGGCATCGTGCATGGGACTGGGGCTAAAGTCAGCATAGCTCCGGGCCTCTGCGGAAGATTGTTTGAGGAAGTTGAGTTGTGTGGTGTTTTGTGTTGGTTAATGTAGCTGGCTGCAAGTGAATATTATTGGATCTATGGTCTCTATCTCTAACTGGTTATCTATGTTATTTACAGTTTACATTTTAGTTGTTAGTTAGTGAGTTGTGTGCATGCAACAGCAACAACGACTACAGTTGCCCAGTTAGTAACGTGATTGTGCCCCAAGTTGCACATCATCATCATCATTGTGTCCACCCGCCTCACCCTGGTTGTCAGCACTGCCCAGACGTTTCTTGTGCCTCTCCCAGACGACGGGACCCACAAATCCCGGATCAGGATTATCGCTGTGCGACGCGGAACGCACATTCCTTACGGGAGGCGGAGCCTTCGGACTGGGAAAACTGGCTATTGTTGCTATGGTGCTTTCCCTGCTTCCCAGTGACTTGTGTGACTGTGACTGTGACTGCGACTTCAGTGATCTTGTCGAGCTCTGCGCTGCCACAGCTTGAGGCGCCACAGCATTGACGTTGTCGTAGTAGGTCACAAAGACGGGATCGAGGACGCGATTCAGCGGTTCTGGCAGTGTGCTCTTGGGAAAAGCCCGAACCGATGCCATGGAGAGAAAGGATCCCACACTGGCCGTATCCGAAGACTTCTCTGAGGGATGTACTCCTCGTGAGCGTATAATTTCCTTGTTGATGGCTTGAGGAGACGCAATGGTGTCGTCCTCGTTGAACTCCTTCTCCGTAAATACTGTTTGCTGCTGGAGTAGCTTGTTGCGGTGATAATTGTTGTGGGGATTGTAGGCCTCGTTCCTCTGGAAGTTCTCATAGCTGCGACGCATGGACGTTGGTGAGTTGCCCTCCTCCGTCGAAGAGTTGCTCTGATTGAGTGAGCCCTGTACCGGACTCGTTTCCAGCGAACCAACGCGATTCTCGTTCAGGTAGCGACGCTTGGACTTATGCCGAGACTTGTCGCTCTTTTTGTCGGAAACCACGGAAGCATAGATGGTATCCTCTAGACCTCCTTCAGCCCGATCGTACTGATGCCGCCGTCGCTTGTGTCCGTCAAAGAGCCGGGCTGCCTTCTCGTCCAGAATCCGCTGCACATCGGCACTTGGCGGATTAATGGGACAATAAACCGACGAATCGGAGGTGTTGTCCGTCGATGAGATTGAATCACGACGAGATCGCGTATGTGCTTCGGCAGGAGGAGCTGGGAAACTGATACGAGGTTGTCTCTCATACGATAAGTTCTGGACACCTGCGTCGCGGGAGCGAGATGTGCTCTGATCCCCACCATGGACAGCTGAGCCACCGACGGCGCTGTCCAGCAAGGTACCACGTGAGCTAGGACGCATGGATTGACCCTCGGACAGAAGCTCATTGCGCGACGATGTTCTGGAAGAGTTTAAGTTGATTAAGATGATCATCCAAGAGATTCTGTTGACCCACCTGTTAACCGCACTAAGTTCTCGCTGACGAGCACGTGTGCGTCCCAGCAGAAGGATCGCTACGAGCAGCAGCATCAACAGAAAGATGGCCAACGAGCTGATAACCACAAGGGCCACATTGTTCTTGACCGAGTTAAAGAATCCCGCCTGGCTGCTGCGTGGAACTGGCGCCAAGGCAGTTGCCGTCGGCTCCCTAATGTAAGCTGTGAATGAAGAGGAGATTAACTCTAATAGACAACTCTAATACTCACTCAACGATAGTTGAACTTACGTTCGGACTTCATGTAAATGGCCTTGCCCAAGGTATTGACCGCCTCGGTCTCGCTTACCAGCTCCATATCCTTGGCAGCCGTTGTGGCCAAAACGGGTCGACCATTCACCAGCACCGTGTAGATGAGTTCGGTCTGATTGGCAACGGGTCGCTCATGGCTGTTGGGGATAGAGATAGGGATAAGTGCTACTCCCTTGAACGTTTGTTGATCTTACAATTTGAGGTTAACATACGCATCCGATGCATCGACATCGTTTCCACTTTTGTTCCACTTTTGCACATCGGACTCGCTGATTTGCGTGATGTTGTGTATGACAACCCGAACTCGCTCCTCCCTATAGATTGCCTGTTGTTGTTCCTGTTCGTGTTCCATTTCCCGTTCCCTTTGTAGTTGTTGTGATTGTTGTGGTTGTTGTTGTTGTTGTTGTTGACTTAACAACGCTTCACTCATTTCCCGCAACTTCTCCGACTTGCCATTCTGCTGTATGAGTTCCCAAGGGATAAGCGTAACATATGCGCTATAGTCCATGGACTCGCTGCTTGTTGTTGTTGGTAGAGTGGAGCTGCTAGGCGACTCGCCCGACTCTTCCCAGTGACTCTCCCACTCGGGTCTCTCTCCTGCCTCCCAAACCCTTTTGATTTGGTGTTCATTATCCACATCCATATCCAGTATTTCCACATCATCATTTGGCCAGGAGGTGGTTGTTGCTGGCCTGGATGTGGATGTGGGCGCCGACGCTGGCTGACGACGTTCACGTGGCGTGTAAACTGAAACTCCTGCAATTTGTTGTGCCCCATTTATGCCCAGGTGGCGTGTTTGTTGTCTGCAAAGTCCAATTGGGAGTTAAGCTGTTCAAGCTGTACCTGAAAATTTGTCTTACCTGGTGAATGCCAAGCGATACAGTCGCGCCAATTTCTCTTCAAGCATGGGATTATCCTTGGCACTGTAGAAGCCGGACATGACAGTCAATAACCAATAACGACGATCGGTTGAGGAGTAATTTAGTGGAGGCATTCCAGGTGAACCCAAATCCCAATTGCCGCCTCCATCATCGGGTTTGCAGTCGAGACAAATTGGTATTTCAATTTCCTATAACATAATTCCCAAACAATTCTTAACATCTGGCTATCTTATGGAATATAAGTGGCCAGACTTACATTATTGCCATCTACATAAACGGTTGCCACTACAGTTTCCGTCTTGACAATCACATCCTTTCCCTTGCTAATGCCCGTGTGGACTTTCTTGAGATAATCGGGGGGTCCATCGCCCGAGCCTGTCCAAAAGAAATCCTCCAAATGCACCTCATCCTTAATTTCCGGGTAATCATCATCTAAATCATCATCTGAAAATTGCATATTTCGATAAAAGTTTTGTCTATACTTAAAGGGATTATTTGCAATTTTGCGGCTTGTTATTTTAAAGTTTCTTGAACCTTTATGTAGTTACTATAGCAATTGGTGACGGGTGCAAAAAACTTTACAGACAGTTTTGGGTTTGCCTTGCGACTATCAGGAAATTGGGTACTATTATACAAAGATGTTTTATTTAGACTACAACGACGTTTAATATTATCTACCAGAATTTTTACCAGCTGTAAATAATTGAATAAATTGTTATAGGATAACCTATTTGGCAGAGTATACACTGATTGGTGTAGCCAAATAAATTAATTTCTAGTGCTGAATTTATCGACAAATCATGAAATCTGGTTACCTACCCAACGTAGTCAATATTTCTAGCAATGGATAGAATCCCATTTCGTTTGCATTATGTTTATAGTCCTTATTTTAATGCCGCATTTGGAGTTTGTTTGATCAATTGAAAGCGACTGCAACAGCGACTGATAAATTATGCTAAGTGTCTCCCTATCGAGTGGAAGGACCCATATTCCCCTCTCTCTCTCTATTTCTCAAATATGCTTTAAAGTGGCGCCGTCATTATGATGGACTGGCCTCAATGATGATGACAATAATAACAACAACAATGCACAGCTAGACAACAATAATTTTATCGATTAGCACTTGTGGTATGCTCCAAAAAAAAAAATAACACCCGTGTCAAAGTTGACCAATTTGTGTGCGTGTTGGCGGGGCAATTAACTTGAACGCATATTTGTGCACCTGTGTAGATTTGCCAGCGGCAATTGTTTTCTTGCAATTACTCGTAAATGATGTATACTGATTGTCCTAAATTTTGATTTTTGTTGGCCAAAATTTTCTTCTGTGCGAGTAATGGTCAAAGCACTGACGCATTAAGCTAAAGGTCAAATCGCTTGTACCAGCGTTACACGAACAATAAAAGACTGAGGGTCAGTTTACCCACTGACCACAACTGAAAATATTTCCGAGCAACAGCAGGTAGTATGAATCCGAGTACTCATATATACTTATCTCTGTGTCTCTGAGTATTACGAATATTTTCACTGGATTGTTGCTCAACTTACCGTGACTTAATTGTATTAATGGTTGTCCAACCAATTCCCCCGCTCGACCCGTGCACCTGTGTAGAATGCTCAAAAGCAACAAAATTGACACAACACTAATAAGTCTTGCTTTCATTTTTTTCTCAATTAAAATCTGTAGATTTTTTGTATTACTTAATTATTAAAATTTGAGGAGTATTTTCCGAGGTCAAATGTAGTACACCTGCACATTATTTTCAATTATTGTATAATTTTATTCATTGTATTTTATTTATATTATTCACTGTTGATTCGAATAAAATGTTCGTGATGCGTTGCATCGCGTTCTCGCATCGCTGAAAGTTGCCCGGGAACTGAGCGCTACGTTCTAATCCAAACTTAGGGGCGCACTCTGGCTCTGGCTCTGTTATAGTCTGGTCTGGATTGGTGTGGTGGTTGTTTGGTTGTTGTTACTTACATAGAGTACAATGTTCGTATGCCCCATTGACGTTTGCTTGCTTACTCACGGCTCTCTGTTTGGGCCGCTTTGTGTCTGGTCAGTTACCTGTGGCAACAATCAAACAATCAAATTGCGCGCCAAGCAAACTCGCTTCTAATAAACAATTCACAGTTTCCACTTCCACTGCATTGTTGTTGGATTGTTGGCATTTCACACACACAAAGTGCCGCTAGCTTGCGCTTTTGTTTTTACCTCATTGTTTTGGGTCGCTTTTCAGAGAGATTTAGCTTTTAGATCAAATATCTGCTCTTCTATGAAAGTATGACAAGTTTTGAGTTGAAAAGCATTGGCAACAAGTGTATTTTGCGACATTTAAATATTACTGAAGCTTGCAGCTTTATGTTAACCGCCTGTTATGTTTATGTTTCCTGTTAACATTGCAGAAAGTTAACATACAGCTAGAAAGCTTATGTTCACACACGCAAACTCTGCTTGCAATGACACTCGAGTCATTAGTTTTTTATATATTTGGTTTTTTTTTTTTTATTTTAGTTTTTTTTTGATAACCTGTTTCAGCAGTGTGCACAAAATTAGCGATAATTTTGGAAACTTTTGTGGCTTGAAATTAATAAATTTGGTGAAAATTAAAATTTAGAAATTAGACAAAATTAAAATTAACATTTTAATGAAGATTTGAAGTTCGTAAGTCCCCGGGAAGAGAAGATAGGAAATTTAATTCTGAGAAAAAAAAAATTATATAAAAAAATCAAGAAAAATCTAAAAAAAATTATGCAAAAATTTAAAAAATTCTAGAAAATCAAAAAAAAAAAATCCGAAAAAGGTACAAAAATAAAATGTACCCAAGTACAAAATCAAGCCAGATTTTTTTTTTTTCGCCGGCGCCCTAGAGACGCCGTCCCATAAAACGGTACTTTTTCTGCCATTGGAATTTGATGGATTGAGATGGCGCCGGATAAAGAAAGAAAAGTTCCATATATTTTGAACGGCACTATTTTTCGTATCACGGAGCGACAAGGCGATAAGTGTACGTCCAATGTGTATGCTGCAAGAAGATTTATGTGTGCAAAAATCTTCGATACGGGACGGGAAATTGGCATCTTGACATTTTTAAAGGTGAAAGTTCGCACAACAAGATTTTGGTTAATAAAATAAAGAAGCGATCGCTTTGCGATTCCGTAACCTTGAAATAGGTGCAGATTGTCATAAATTAAAATTTAAATGTATTTTTAAAGACTTAAGCTCGAGTCACCGTAAAATAATGTATATATTCAAAATCAGTTAAACTATAACTATAATCCAACTAACCGAAAACAAATATTTTATAATTAAAATTATATATTATCATTGTAAATAGGATTTATAGAGATGTTGTAAGTGTAAAGCAGATTACCAACCTCTCTAGTCACCGAAATTCGTGAAATACCACCACACCCACAGTTTTTAAGGTAGAGCGTCAATGTATTTGACAAAGCAATTGTAAATTTTAATATTATCTTTAATTTGAATTGTGTGAAAAGCTAATCTGTCATCTTGACTGTTTTCAAATTCATGGCTTGCATTTAACGTGACTAAAAATTAATTAAACATGTCAAGATTCTTCAAAATGCTAATTATTATGCAAATCATGTAGATAACTCATCGGTTGCATTTTGTCAAAAAAAATCGGTAAAGCTGTAAGTATTTTTGACGAAGAGTAGTCTTCCATTGGAATTGATGTTAAGTCAATGGCAAATTTGTTAACATCTAGAATTTAAAAGGTCAGACAATATTACGCAATGTGAGTAAACTTGTCTTTCCAGATGACCACATGATAATGAAACACACCAACTTGATCTTGACATAACACCAAACTGAACTTGCTGGCAAGGTTCGTTCCATTCTATTAAACCAGTTTTAAACGCATCAAAGTATGACAGATATTTTTATTATCACTTTTAATTTCACAAATTTAAATAGATGTTTCTTTGATCTTTAACCAGCAGCAGATTTAAGAGCACCAGGGGATAATTTGCGATTCTTAATGGTATAGCGGGCCTTGTAACCATCCTTGTCAGCCGTGTACATGGTAATGGTATCGGTATCCGTTTTCTCATCGTAGGTAGAATAGGAGCCCATCACAACCAACTGTTCTTCGGGCGTATCCGGATTCATAATAACACCAATTTCCTCCCGAGTGCTGCCATTGGGTTCCTTCAAACTGTTAAATAATAAAAAAAAAATCATTTAAGGATTGCCTGGACAGAAATAAATTGATGCTTACTCAAAGCGATAGCCTTCCTTTGTGGGCGCTTGGTTATAAAATTCAGTCACAATTTTGGGATATATGTAGTCCAACAAACCAGCTGAGCAGTAGGAAGCCGTAAGAGCCACCAAGGCGGTGAATAAAATCTATAAATGGAATTATAAGAAACAATAGTAGTTACAAATTGTATTTGATAGAGCTAATTATTGTACACTCGCGGTGTAATCGCGCTTAGTTTGATGATTCAATCACTGAGACAGCAGCTGCAGTAGCTCAAGCGTCTAACACTTTAATTACTATTATTCAATTGGAATGTGAATACTTTGAATGCCATTCAAATAGTTGGCATTAACACGTAAGACTCCACTCTCAGCTCGGATACTCACCAATTTTGCAGCTGACATGTTGATGCGCGTTGAAGTTCCCAATCGAGACTGAGATGGAGTCGTCTCGCGATCCAACAGTACAGATCTGCATAGAATTTTCAACCGAGGCGTCGGCGACTGGCGACTGAGACGGCGGCGGCGACGTCCAAGTTTACCATAAGATGTGCCGTATACTTAATAATTTTTTAATTTGTTGTGGCTACTATTAAGTCAAACCGGTCCAAATCAAGCACAGATCCAATGTTATGACTACTGTAGCCAACTTGAACTAAAGGTGCTTCATATTGTTGTCATTTTGTTGGTTTAGCACTTGATGAGCTCCTACATAATTAACCAAATTAATTAATGATGAATGGGCTGCCGCCTTCAACTGATGATCATTATGAGAGAGATATCATAAATAATGGGCCTAACTACTAATGTTGTTCTGAGGCAACAAGAGGAGGGATTAATTATAGTAAATGATCACTGTTAAGATACTTATGCTTGGAACTAAAATCCAAGGAACTTCTTTATAAAATGGAACTCTTTAAAATAAGAAATTTTTTAATGAGAACCACACCCTGGACACTGCTAATCAACTTTTTAAATTGAAGGCTATTGAAATACCATTCTTTACTAATACGATAACTTAAAAGAAACTCGACGGTATTTTATTTCTATAAATTGAAATTATTTGTTTTAGAGTTACACACTAAACATAGTCTCTGCCCTCGCAAATTTTTGATTTATATAACTTAGTGCTAAACCTATGATTAGCTTAGCATAATGAAATAGTATTGAATTAAACATGTTTTATTTATTTGCTTAGCTATTCCTGTTTATAACAAGTTTACCATATACGTTAGTTATATGTGCTAAATTGTGGCTAACAATAAATTTATGGACTTGGCCTTATCAACTATTTTTTGTTAGATTCAATTTAATTTAAAAAGCCTGTTTTTATTTACTTCTGGCAATAATTAGTTAATATCATTTTGACCTTCAGTTTTGATTATGTCACTATCCAATAGAGATGCCTAATGTTCTTCTGGAAAAACTAAACAGACACAAGTGGAAGAGTTCCCCTTATTATGACGCACAGTATTAACAGACATTTGAGTTGAAAAAAACCCATAACAATATTCTCAACGACATACTCAGCGTTGTAATTTTGTGGTTTATTATAGGTCCATAGTATTTACTATTTAGAAAGATAAAATATAGCATTTGTCGAGAACCATTATTTTGTTTAATATTTTCTTTCGTTTTGGGAGAATTAATTATATTATTTTAATTTTGCAAATGAGCATCGCAAGTTTGTCATTGTCATTTACAAAACTCTCTGCAGTTATGTAATATGTCAAATTAGTTAAACCGTAGCTGGGGTCCGTTCTGTCTTTCGTAGACTTAAATGGACACATCACTAGGTGAAGCGCAATTTATTGTCCATAATTCAATTGGCAAAAGTTTCCTATCCGGCTTTGTGCGCATCAAAACAAAAGTCTTGGCGGAATTTGGACTATTGCTTCTGTTCTTGTCTCTCGTCTGATGTCTGTTCATCTGTTGGTTGGTTTTTTGGATGCTCCTTTGATTACGTATTTGCTTGTCTTGCAGTTTTAAAAGTGAAGAGCGAAAGCAAGGACTTGTGTTGTAATAAACGAGAATAGCCAGAAAACCCTTTGGAAACTTATTGGCCTCACATTGTTTGACGCACACAGTGAAAAAGTGGCCAATACTCGTTGCTTGACTGGTTGAAAGTAAGCCGCAAATTCGGGCTGCAAAATATGAGCTCATAAGTCGCAAAACCAAAGCAGCAAAAGCTTACCAAAGTTGCTCTTGCTCCAAGCACACAAATCACTTGGCCTGTCCCAATGCCAGCATCAAAATCAAGCGAGTCGAGCGTGTAGAGCGGGGCATGTGGCACGGGGCATGTGGCATGGAGAAAGTCCTGCGATTTGATAGTTCGATGAATTTGCAACAAAGTTTATGACTTTTTGCATTTAGTGAATATTTAATCGCCAAGTCGTGCGGAAGTTTAGAATAAGAGCGATTCAAATGAAAGCAAGTGAGAACGCTGTAGTCGTGTGTGCTCGGCTATAAGAAACCTCCATCTGCATCTCGATTTTCAAATGATATAGGGTATAAAAGCAGCTTCGATGATTTTCTTTTGTACTAGTCAATGTATCAAAGCCACCCTGTGTTCTTCATGCTTCTATTGTTCCAGTAATCAATTATACGCTTATTTACATCCATTTACACTTAGGTGTAATTATGGCTTTTACCTACATGAGTTTTTGAACTTAAGATGACAACCAAAAGCCGTAAGTGGCATAAGGGCCACAAGTCACGTATTCACATTTCTTAACTTTCCATTTACTTTGAGTATCGTCTAATTAAATGAGAAATTTGTGCATAACAAACAGAACTAAATTGAGAGGCCCGAAAGAGATTCTCTAATGGCGACTGCTCAATATCATTTGCGACAAAACCGTTTAAATTATTTTAATAAACTTTTACTTAAACGCCACTCATACGTGTTAATAGGCCAATACGGCTCTTATGCACATCGAGGAAAAAGTGAATATGATATCCCCAATAGTTTGCCTGCCATGGCTCAACAATGTCAATAATAGGAATCTTTTACCTATGGATCCAGGACATCTCTTCTCATGGGATACGGATGACATACATAATTTTGGTAAATTGAGTTGAAAAGTAAACATTGGCAAAGTAATCAATACAAGCGAGTCAATTTCTTATCGCGTAAAACCATAAAATAATGCATTTATTTGTAAGGGTGATAGTGGAAGCGCCTTTATCAGTGATTGTTATATTGCAAAAAAGAATAGATTAATGAATTGCCTATATGGCATTGTGAGTTCAACTAAACATTCAATGAGTTTATATCTTCAACAGTTCATTTGATGATTTCAGAGCAACTTTAATCGGAGTTTACAAATTTTTAATGCGTTTCTCTTAGATACGCCGCGAAGCCAGCAGTTTTGAGTTGCCGTTGTTGTTAATTCTTTTATTTATTGGAACCTAATGTCACTGACTATTTTATTCCATGAGCAGCTCAACTTGTCGTTTATTCTGTCAATTATCATTAATTTCGGAATGCTCCTGTCTTCACTAAGGTTGTCGCACCTTACACAGCAGATCCCCAGCTCAACGGCACGTACTTCGTAGTTAAAATGTCTCATGCTACAATATATAAATTGGTATTGCTTGTGCGTATAATTTGCTTTCTGTATAGACAACGCATTAAAAAACAGAATAGCAGTGTTGCATAGCTCCATTTATTTGTAGCACAGTACAGTACAGTACATGATGAAATTAACAAGGTGGAGTATTCACTCACCACAGCCCTCATTTTCCGGGCCAAAAATATTCACCATGATTCGTGGTGAAAGTAAGTTGTCAAAATTAAAAAAAAAAAATGTTCAAATTATTTGATTGAGCAAATTGTACCTTGTAAAAATGCCCAGGAAATGCAAAATCTGTGGTTCTCTCTTAAACGCGGTAATTCGTGTACCAAGGGATGGAAGCAAGAGAAATCTCTGGACAGATGCAGCTGGAGTTGAATTAGAGGAACAAAATAGAATTTGTCCACTGCATTTTAAGGATTCAGATTTCCACTATGCATCCAACAGCAACGTAAAACGGAGGCAATTGTTACCAAACGCGGTGCCTCAACGCAACAAACTTAATGTAAGACGGAGAGACACACATGGCTATATCGACTCGGAATATATATGCTTCATTAGTTCATGAGTTGGTCCTTCTCCCTGTAACATGCATTCCAACTAATACAATAGAAATTTATACTTAATTTAAAAATAACGGGTAAAACATATTTCCCAAAATAACGAAATAGAGAGAAGAGAACGACAAAAAATTTTCGACGTAGCATGCTTTTCAATGTCGTCTCTCTCTCTGTCAAAATGCTCTCAAAGTGGTGAAAACATTGGCGCCTGTGGTGAGTGAATACTCCACCTTGTTAATTTCATCATGGTACAGTACACTCTATATAGTACCCCTTGAATATATTCTAACAATTGTTAAAAATTTTCGAAATGTCAGTTCATTGTTGCGATAATAATCATCAATATAACTTGGCAGCAAACACAATGCAAGGCTGGACTAATAAAATAAAGTGAGACGATGGCAAAATGAAGTACAACCCGGATAAAATCTTAAAATGCTAGAGAACAATCCAAGAAAACTGCAAGGAGCAACTAACAAAGTAACGGCTGGAAAAAAGATGTGGGAATGTCACGGAACTGGCAAATGGGGGATGAGGATAAAAGTAACAGAAATAGAGTAACATCAAAATGAAAATAGCATAAAAGTATCCGAGATTTTTTTACCAAGCATGCGGCGCTGCAGTTGCCAATTTTACTGTACACTTTTATCTTTATTTGCGTTGTGGCTAACCAAAAAGAGAGGGACTTGAATTTTTCTGGCCAAGAGGTTTGCATTCTTAGGAAAGTTTCTGCCATCGAGTTGGTTTGATGGTTTGTTTGTTTGTTCACTTGTTGGGTTGTTGGATTGTTGCAGGAAGTGCACAGTTGTTGTTGGCCAAATGTCAAAATAATATAATGACACCACAGAGCAAGTGTCAGAGATTTTGTAACCTTTTTGGCGCAGTTACGCGATGGCTGTTATAAATTAAACTTCGTGCCAGAAGCAACTCGAGCTGGCTTGGGCTATTGGGAACTCTTATCGGACAAATTGTTAAACGCAACTTTTCACACAACTTTTGGCTTCTAACGCAGAGCACAGAGCGCTTTTATCGCGCCACTTAGGAAACCTGGATCACATACATTCCCGAGGGGACACTCACGAGCTCGTTTGTCACAACAAATAAATTATAATTTAATACCAGTCTTTTTTCTTTTCTTTTTTGCGATTTTAATTTTAGTTTTAATTGGCTGACGGTATTTATTGTACGTGTGATTTATGCATTTATTATTGTTTGGCTCTATAAAGTGTAAGATTAATGCATTTTGATTGTGGTAGATTAATAATGTTGGTTTTTATTTTCCGATTGCTGACCATTTGGGTAAACTTATAAAATAATTATGCAATTATAAGCTTAAGGCTTGGAAATAAATTGAAATATAATTGGAAAATGATAAGCACAAAAACTTTAATGTTGAAAGATTTCAACATTCCAATTGATCAATCTGTATAATTAATAAATGAAGTCTATAACCACGGGATTAATTAATAAGTATTCTGCTGATTTATTTGATTTCATTTTTAGAAAATGTACTATATTATAATGTGAATTTCCTTTATAAAGTGTTGTGACAGAAACAGTATTAAAACTTCCGTTGACGTGTTGTTGCCATGCGATGTATGTTGTGGATGATAATGCTTCCGGCCCAGCACACAAATGATATACAAAATAAACACTTGTACTCACAGGAAAATACTTTTAATGTTATACACAGAAAACAAAGCTGTCGCCAGAAAAGCTAAGAAGTTTCAATAAGGAAATATGTGCAAATAAACTAAATAGAAAGTGTGAAAAATTTTAATTTTATAAGCCCGAAGCAATATCTAGTGACAAACACACACCCTAAACGACTTTACAACTTTGACTCTGCCAATGTGTGTTTAGGGTTCTCCACTTGACAGTCTAGAGCAAGACGGAGAGAACATTGAACAACAAGTTGCCATTTTCAATTTTTTCTTTCCTGGCATAACACTAAGCTGAAATTATTTTCATTATAAACTTTACGACAGGATTCGTGTGCAGTGGCAAGCGGAAACGGAAATGCGCCATTAACTGGCAAGTCAAGCTTATTAGCTGCAATAAAAAATAATAAGCTGCAAGTTATGTTGCAATTGTGGCATATTTCTCCAAGCACAGGACACAGTCAGACTTTAAGATGTTTGTGTTTGTAAGTGGGAGATTTTTGCTTCATCCTTGAATGTAGCCCAAAAACTTTTTCGTTTGCTGCTTTCGCTTGACTTCCATTGTTCAAAGTGTCTGCTCACACATTTGTGCGTGTGTGTCTGCGTCCTGTCATCCGAGGACATTCGGCCAAAGTTGTCCTTTCATGCGTCGAAAAGTCTACTTAATTTTATTTTATTTTAATTTGCTCTACAATATGCTTTAGTCGTCGAAATGGCCAAGATTTTAACCAAGAATTGACTTGTTCCTTAAGAACAGAAAGAAAAATAAAATCTGTCTTTGA
This sequence comes from Drosophila phalerata, assembly GCA_951394115.2. Classification (NCBI taxonomy): domain Eukaryota; kingdom Metazoa; phylum Arthropoda; class Insecta; order Diptera; family Drosophilidae; genus Drosophila; species Drosophila phalerata. The sequence goes on from OX596005.2 coordinate 25,160,958, forward strand.
CATTGAAAACTGGTCAGCTAGCATTTTGAGCGGCGAATAGAATCGGGCTTATTATGGGCTAAATTGCAGAAATAAGAAAGGCATACCATAAGTCTTTGGATGGTCAAAAAGTTTCTGTTTCCTTACATAAGTTTTAGTTCAAAACTTTACTATAAACTTATTAATGCGGTACAACAACTCAATATGTTCTTAATATGTTTTCCTTATTATTTTGTTTTTGCTCTGATACTAGAGACTTTTAATGAACTAAATTTCTAATTTTCTTTTGGTTGTTCTTAAAGTATATGAACTGTCGGTGTTGAATGTGCAATAATATTTTTTAGTTTTGCATATAACTTATAGTCAATTGGACAGATGTATTTCGTTATTATATTTACCTGAATTCAAAAGTAATCCGCCTCTTATATTCATCATAGATCATCATGTAGATAGTAAATAAGTGAAGTAGATACAGGGATGGGGCAAAAGAGATGAATATACTGCGATAGTTTACTAAGAGTATAGTGGAAAAGTGCACGTAGAATGCATTAATGCTAAAAGCCTCATGTCCAACTTCAAACCAGAAAAAATGATACACACAAGTCGCAACCCGCAAATAGTGAGTACTTATAGAGTAGAGTGGAGGTGTTGAAGGGAGGATCGCATGCTGTAGTACTATATGCAAAGAGGCCATAACTTCAAACTGTGGTTTTTACGCTGAATGTGCATTTTACGACTTTTTAAGTGTCAGGGCAAACAAAACTTTGGTCCAAGTCTCTCGATGACTCCAGCTATTCGCAACTGGAAACACACAGCTCCCTCATTCGTAAAGTTTTTGTTGTGGTTTTGGTTGCCACTCCCATACAAAGGCAAAAGCTTATGACGACGCCAAACGTATTTTCTTTCAACAAAATAAACTTTGCTTTCGAAATATTTTCAGTCAAAGCACACGAAAAACTTAATTTTATTTTTAAAGTAGTCGCATACACACGCATCTAACACACACACTCACACACAGGTCGGAACTTGCCCAGGGGCAAGACACACGCACATGCAAAGAGTCAAAGTTACACCTACATGCGGGCATTTCCGTTTCCGCCCTGCACCGCTCTGTACGCTTTGAAACTTCGCTCTTCCCGTAAGCAGTGCAGTTAAGTTATCGTCTTTATTGTTTGTCACATACATGACCTCACAATTGTATTCCATTGCGTTCCGCTCCTCGGTCGCACTGGTCGGTGCGACTGTGCTTGCAGGCACTGTGGCTCAGTTCAGATCGTCGGAAACGGAAATGGCATAAGTTGTTGTCGCCTAGTAGTTCACACGTAAGTCCGCGCAGTGAGCAATAAAATGGGGTAGCTATGACTCTGATTCCAGCTAAGACTCTGACTTAGACTGAGTGGTCCATAAAAGATATATACCATAATAGAATACGATAGCAAGATATTCCATTTGAAAACCCTAAAAACATAACCCAATCAAAAGATGTAAGAGCTACTATTTCCATTATATTTTTTAACATGTGTTTTGCTTAATTAATTAACTAATTTCCCCAAAATGATTTGAGCGTTTGAAATATTTAACAAACATTATAGAGAAATGATAACTTTTGAGGGTTCACAAACTGTCAGAAACAGAGTAAACAAAGTTAAAAGTGTAAATTGCGGTTGTAAATTAATGAGCGAAAAATAAAATAAGTTCCCTTAGGAGAATGTTGGTGTATGGAAATGACAAGCTAATTTTGATGTGCAATGACCATTCAGAAGAAAATAACACTTAATTTAAATACGAAATCAAAACCACATAATTTTGACCAACTTAAATTATTGAATTATTACAATGCAAATGTAAATATATAGGCATCGATTTGTTCAAGATTTCAAGTGAACATTTACTTTACACAATTTCTTCAATCGCTGAAAGATAATTGTTATAAATATGAATATTCATTCGACACTTTTCCCTTTGCAATCTCGATGATAGCACACACCAAAATCCCATTGGCATAGCCATTGCTAATGTTGACAGGTCTCTTGATACAACAGATGCACAACAGGGCGTATGCGTAACGATTGCAAAAAAGAAATGAGAACGGCACTCGCTGGACTCGTGAAGCTCAGTTATTGGCATAAACTCTTCTAGGTTCGTAAATGGGCCCGGGACCGAACTATAAACTCAATTTGAATGGAAAATTGCAGCTGCAATTTTCGCTCTGTATTCTTCAGTCCCCGCTGAACGAAGCACGTTCCTCTTGTTCAAAGTTATTGTTCTGCTGTCAGAAAGTTTTTTGCCATCACCTTCAGCCAATGGGCAGTGCCACTGGAGCAGGCTAACATCGAATAATGGCTCTCAGCGCCAGTTTTACGCACACTCACAGCCACCCACAATAACACACGCACACACACACGCATACGTGTCTAACTCCTTTCAAATACTAATCTGCGCGCCATAATTGAAAAACTAACGGTTTTCGTAACGAGTTTTTCGTGCTTTCACTACAAGTGTTCGTATTTCTCGATTCGTCTTCACTCTGTAGAAGTGTGTCCGTGGTTGTGTTTTTGGATCTATATGTGCAAGTGTGCCATACAATTTCAATCACACACAACAACAATGACATTGGTGAGTTTCCCTTTTTCTGACCAACGCATCTGCGGAAGCTAAACTGGCCCATAAAGAGCAGCAAGTATTTTTCTGCTGACTTTTCTATGGGTTTTCAGCAATGCCAACAGAGAACACTACACAGTTTTCATACATTTATTTATAGAATTCAAGAATCTTAAAGTTGTTAACTACTTTTTAATTTTATTTTATTTTATCAGTCCAAGTGTCCATGTCATACGAATGTGATAGAAAAAATATTTGATTGTGTGCTTTAGAAACCCACTGAGCATTAGATGATTAAATTTTAATATGAGTTTTAAAAATCAGAAATAAACACAAGCAAAACCAAAGTATTTTATCCTAAACAAAACTTGTTAAATTCCTTATAGAACATATAAGGCCACGCAAAACTGAACCGGCATGAAATTAAAAAAATATGATGACACCTTCATTGCAACTGGAACAATAACAATGGCATTTCGGAGACATAGAATGAAAAGAATTGGACAGCAGAACAGAGAATTTTTCTGGGCAGAATTGTGTCTTTTTTTAACAACTTTGCTGTACATTTTTTGGGTAAATTTCTCGGAACGGAAGCATAAAAACGATAATTTTAAAATTCATTTGAAAAATGCTCGCCATGCTCGTGAAACATTGCGAGTTTTTTATACCCAGACTCAGGAATTGCAAAGGGTTATCCTGTTCATACACGCAATTACAGAAAAACGAAGATTATTTAACAAAAACTTTGTTACTTTAAAAAGGGCTTTACAAAAATTCTTCAAATTACTTATTTTTAGTACAGCTTATCTAATCTAAATTATTTGTGTTAACTTATGTAGATCGAAAGCCTGGTACGGGTGTAGTCTAGTTGATTTTTGGAAAAAAAATATTAAAAGCTTTATCTGTTATATGGCAAAAAGAAATTGGTTTAACGCCATAAGCTGGATGGACACACACTCACGTGGTTTAAGGATTTTGGCTTTTTTGTCACGATCTAAGCCGCGGTTTTTGTTGATTGCTCGCATTGCGTCCGGCATGAATATTGGCATTCTTGACTTTTCGATTTGAACACAATGTTCTTTTTTGCCTTGTAAACTGAACCTGAAGTCTGAGCTGTTGCGATGCTACTTTTTCTGCGAGTGTAGTGAGTGGTCATAGCTCAAATTACCTGGCCAAGTGGTGAGCATTAAATTAAATACCTTTTGTCTGGGGCTATTAAATGAAACGACAACGTTGAGCGAGGACAAGAATGAGAGTTGCGAAAAAACCACATTGGGCATTTTGGGGGCGGTTGATGGGTCGACAAGAGACAAACTGAGTTCCTGTCTCCTTTCCGCTCAAAGCAAAATGGCGTCAAAAGAAATTCAATCAATTCGCACGTGACAGGATTTCTTTATGATTTTATTTATTTATTGTGTATGCATTCATTATTTTATTTCATCCGTTACTCTTTAAAAGGCCTGCCAGCATAATGTTCGTGATCAAACTGAGAGTTCTCCCGAGTTTGTGTTTGAGTTGGGTTGAGGGTTGCTAAATTGATTCAATCCAACAATTCATAGGCGACAAATTTAATGCGCTACCTAGCAAATTGCAAATCTGTGTAGATTTTCGGCATAACGTCTTCTAAATGTCAATATATTTAACTTCACAGTGATTTAACTTCACAGAAATAACCATCTATTTTTAAACTATCCAGCTTATAATTCTGCCACACGACAAGAAAGAACTCATAGAGGTCAATATGCTCTTCAATATTTTAAGTGTGACATTCAATGCTGAGAAGGAAAAACAAAACAAATAATGGGCAAGGACAACCAAAACGACTTATAGCGACATCGGTATAGAAAAGTAGGGCTTGTTAGTTACATTTAACGAGCCAAAAACCGTATTTAAGTCAAATGGAGGTCTACCCCGGCTACTTGGAATAAAGCCCAATTCATGAGCATGGACGTTGACCGTCTTTTGTAGATGTTTGGTGTCAAAACAAATACAATCAATTTGATGGTGCTCCCTTTTTCAGTCCCTGACCCTTGTGCGTCTTCCAATAGATTGATAATTTAATTTAATTGCTGTTGTCATTAAAATTGGCTACTGGGACATTTAACAATAAATTTAGCCTCCTTTCCTGGCCAACGTGCCTGGGCTTCGAATGACAAGCCAAAACCCGAAACGGGTTAAGGACCATCCAAGGACTAGGCACGTTCGCGTCCAAGTGATTTGGTTGGCGTTTGGTTGGAGCTGCGTCTGATGCTGCTGTTCGGGAATGCTTCGATTGTTATCCTCTTGCCCTTTTTTGCGGCCACATTGACAGGCGTGCGGCTAGAACGGAAGCAACAGCAGATTCCTTCTATGGCGGCAGCATTTGCTGATATGCCAGGACACAAACTGCTCCCTCTGCGGTGGATGGCTTTCCTTATCACCAGACATGTTGCATCACTGCTCAGATTTTTATTTGGCGTCTCATATTGTCTGTCTGCCCGTTTGTCTGTTTGTCTGTTTGTCCGCTTGTGCGTTTTTTGTTCCTTTGTCAAATGGCTTTATCATTTCAATGACAGCAGATCCGTTTACAAGACTTACTGCCTGCTGTGTGCCTGGCTTTTGCCAAGGCCAAAGCCACACTCAAGTGCCTCCTAGTTTAGCTAATGATTCTAAGTGGCTACAGTTATTGAATTCGTTTAAATGCGCTATAAGCCCATACACGGCCACAAAACCCACGACTTTTCAGTCAGTGAGTATCTGACTTTTATCAGAAGTTATCATTTACTCCCTTATGCTGCACGTAGTGGCTGTAAAATAATATTAAATACAGGGAGTTTAAATTCAAGTAACAATAATAATTTTAAGCCGCACGTAGAAGCTAATAATTAAACTAAAATATAAACTTAAAGACCCGCGAAACGATAAATAAGATTTGCAGATCTATTAATCAAGCCAACCAGAACGAGACCAGAACTTGGAAGTCAGTCTGTCAGTTTGTCAGCCCAAAGTTATGCCTGCAAATCGCTTGCATATATGGAAATTTTAATTTTACACATAGTCACATAAAAATAAATTGTTTTTTCTAGATGTTGGCAACACTTGCCAACATATGCAGTGTGACATTGTATGTGTGTGTGAGTGCATGTCATGCAGGCACTGTATCTGTAGCTTTTGAATTGTCAGAGTTTTCAACTTTCCCATTTCGTTTATCGTCTCAGTGCAAAATGGACTCGAACTTTCATGCATTGCAGAATATTGATTTTGTTTTCTGTGTATTTTACTTCTACTTTTCAGACTATGGATATTTTTTTACTGATTGTGGATTTTAGATTTTTTTAGGCCCTTAGAAAGAGAAATGAAAATTATAAATTACTCGAGCATGTTATAAAAATAATTTTATGTAATTCTAATAAGCTTAATTCAGTGTTCGTCGCCTGTCCCTAAAAATAAATAGTTAAGTTACAACTTTGTTGAGAATTTTAAGATTTGAATGCAGTTTTTTAAAGGCCAATGTGAATTGTACTGAGTACTATTTTAGCTCTTAATTAGACATACCTACATACCTAGGCTTAATACCAGTTAGTCATCGTTATTTATTGAAAACATGACCATGTCCAAATAGTCAAACGATTTGTAACAAAAATATTATTGAATTATTGCCAATTTGCAGAGGAGCTGAAATGGCTTAGTCGGTATTGTTTTTGAGCCGCTTGGGGCAAGTTTGTGGAATAACAAATCAATTTCATATTAGCCAGGCTTTCTGTCTACGAGTTTATTTCCAACTCAGAAGCAATACAAAGGCAAATTCCCAAAAAGCTTGTCAGAGAAAATAACTTTTTGTGTTGCGGATTTGAGTGCAAACTATAACAAGATGCTTAAAATATAAAAAATTTCTTGAAATTGCAACGCACAGGAAATTGAAAAGTGCTTAGGGGCAATTCCCGAACAATCGAAAACAAAATGCCAAACAGAGAAAGAGAGAAAGTAATAAAAGTTTGTCAAGCTTCAGAGCTTAATATTTTGATAACAACCTGAACTTGAAATCGAAAATGCAATCGAAATGATTCGCGCTGAATGTTGAATATGACATGAATGAATTCAAAGACTCGTTGAACTCGACCGAGCTGCACCCGTATGCAAAACTTCATCTTCAGTGAATATAACAAGTCTTGATGTTTGCCTAATGCAGCATTGTCAACTGAAACTCTGACAACTGCTAACTGCTAACTGCCAACTGCTAACAAGCAGCAAATGGAAGCTTCTACTACAACTTGAGATCGTAAAACTGCCGCCCCAAGGACAACTTTTAACAACGTCAACTCAGGCGAGGACTCCGCTTGTGCCTAACAAGCATCCACCGGGAGGAGAGAGACGAGGTGGATGTGAAAAGGTGGTGAAGGAGGAGCCGGTGAAGCCATTTGATTTTTACGACTATCGCTAACGAGTTTCGCTTTTGCAGTTGTGCAGCCATTGAAAATGCTATGAACAAATAAATACAACGTGTCGTATGAGCGATATGCCTAAAGTGGCAATCAGACCGATTCACGTACAACCCACAACCCGGCGAATGCATCACATAACATTACTTGGCAATTGCATTTTAAGCCTTCAATTCGTATTGTAAAACAAGCGGGAAAGGCTATAGTCGAGATCCCGACTATATGATACCCGTTACTTACTTAAATATATTGAAAAGTACTTTAAAGAAAATACTTGTTTTGCTCTGAAAACTTTAATTCGCCATAACTGTCGTTCTACATGTCCGATCTTGATGCGATTTAGTGGGATAATAGATAATGCTAATAGATAACGGTAATAATCACAAAAAACGTATTATCTTAAAAACTGTGGGTGTGGTGGTTTTTCGCGATTTGCGGGGGCGGATGGGGGCGTGGATTAAATTTGAAACAAACTTGATCTGCGTGAGGTATATATAGATCTGTGTGCCAAATTTGGTTACTCTATCTCTTTTAGTTTCTGAGATTTCTTTGTTCAGACTGTTTTTCGCTATTTGCGGGGGCGGAGGGGGGCGTGGCTTAAATTTGAAACAAACTTGATCTGCGTGGGGTATATAGAAGTCTTTTAGTGAAAGTTTGGTATCTCTATCTCTTATGGTCTCTGAGATCTAGGCGCTCACACGGACGGACAGACGGACAGACACACATGGCTATATCGACTCGGCTATTGATGCTGATCAAGAATATATATACTTTATAGGGTCGGAGATGCCTCCTTCTCCCTGTTACATACATTCCAACGAACACAATATACCCTTATACTTATTTTTTATAAGTAACGGGTATAATTACAATATATGGACACTAATTAGGAGAATAAACCATGGAAAAATGAATATGACTTTTCCTTGATAAGGTGTTGAGTTGTTTTTACACCAATCACAAGATAGAACGTCCGTTTGACAGTTACAATGTAAGCTGATGCCCACAGATTTAATCAGATCTACAACACATAATTATCATCCCGATCAAGAGTATTAATAATTCCCGGCATTGTTTGGCGGAGTGTCATTTTGATCATTGCTTGAGCTCTAAATTAATTCTGGTTTAAAATTAAATAAATCCTGATTTCGATTTCCCCCTTTGGAATTTTGATAACTAAAAGTCGTAAATCTCTATTTAATTCAAATCTCTATGTCGGAATCCGCTCATAGAAGTCTGTCTTTACGAAAATTGGTAGCTCTACAGACGGACGGACAAACATATTATATGCGAATAAATGGATTATATATTAAAAAAAGAACGGCTCGATGCCTCTCAACTGTTGAGTTAAAACTTTTGCATAACAGCCGTTGGCTTAAAGGATTAAATTTATGAAATGAAATATTCCCTTCCATGTAGAGAACATCAACTTGGAACAGATTTTACTTTGAGTCTATTAGGCGCATAAATTAGAAAGAGAGCTTCACATATTTTCCTGAGGTTGAAGGTTCAGTTCCACTGAACGTGATTTACTTATTATTTAACAGTGAAACAGCTAAGTAGTACATGCATAAATTTTAAGCGCATAGTTTGCATGTTTATGAGGCCTAGAGTTGCCGAGCACTTTAAAGTTAAATTTACTCAGCTTGCCGTTTATATTTGACTTAGTTGGCAAACCAAGGAAAAGGAATGGTAGTATTTATGTATGCATTTATTGGCCAACAGCCAAGTGTCTGGTTTAGACAGGCCAACACTTTGGCCTATTGTTTTGTTGACACACAAAAACTTACAACAAATACAAATTCTCAAGCAAATAGTTTTTGACGCGACCGAACCGCAATGCAGTTGGTGTCACTTTGAACCAAAATGCACAGACCCGGACAGGAGGGGACTGGAGAGGGCAGATCAGGGACACAACAGCGGGTATTCGTGTCCTGAATAGTTTTAATGCAATTATTTGCATGCGGGCGAATTTCTTGCCCAAAAATATTACATAATTTGACTTTAAACTATCAACAGTTTTCTCTTTGAACAGTTTTCTTAAATGATGTATAAATAAATATTGAACCTTTTGTACTTTCAAAAAGTGTACCAAAGTAGTATAATTTTATACAAATCAAATAACTTTAAATATATTCTGATTAAAGCGATATTTATTTGATTGATTTTCTATCAAAAATTATATTATGACTCAAAATGATATAAGAATTTTATTAGAACTTCAGTTGACTGTGCAGATACGAAAAATTAAAAAATTCAAGTATGTATTCAAAGTTTGTATTAAAAACTAATACCTCTTGAATATTAATACACAGAAGAGAACTCTGAATACTTGAAAAGTAATTCCACCAGCTGACTTGTTAGTTAATTTGCCTTAGTTCAACACCAATTTTGATAATTTGCATATTGCATCGCCGATGTTTATTAAAATCCAAAGCAGTTGCAACACTTTTGACAGCTCATAAAAATGCCAGCTAAATTAGTTATAAATCAGCTGAGTTGTGTACTGCGCTGGACAGCAGGGGACACGACTTCCAGTTATGCAAGTGAAGGGGGGCAACTTTGGACGCTAAAATGAAGCCATAAATTATACGAACTAATAATTATATGCCATCAAATTGTTGTAAGCTATACGAAAAGCCAAAGCGAAAGCCAAAGCCCAAACAAGCCTGGACAAGTTAAGTCAAGCTGAACTCGGAGCAGGCAGTGAGTTTGAGTTTAAGGGCCAACATGAATTATAGACATTTAAAAAAGGGCAAAAACAACACCATGCCAGCAAGTCTGCGTAGAATATGCGATTTTTATTACAGTTTATGCAGTGCACACAAAGTTAACATAATAAGGTCAACACGCACAGGATGGGCAAGAGATGACGTCGAGGTATTGAGCACAGTGGGATGGTGGGTGGGTGGCTCTGTCGTTTGATGGGTGGTGCGTAGTGGGTGGAGCTTTAATTAAACGACAAACAGGGCACCGAGATGCGCATCCGCGTCCGCGTCCGCGTCAGAGAGCAGAGTTCGAGGTCAACCATGAGGCAAGGGATACGGGCTATGGCACAACACGGCAAATTCGTTTCTCTTTTTTACAATCAAGCAATTTGCAACAAAATTAGCCGAAAATGTTTCCGACCCTGGCCATTGCTCATTGTGAATTAGCCATGCAGTATAAACATCAGATTGACTAAAGCCTGTTTTGCTGTTTCAGATTGGGGCGTGGAATTAAAGGGCATACGTCAAAGAGTGTATATAGCTAAAGCTCACTGTAGTCGCTATGACAAATGCTCTGTTGTCTCTACTTTCTGCTCCCGGACTTCTGCGTCTCCGGCTGGTCGTAAAGTAAAAAAGCTCAAAGCACTAAACAACGACTCAAACCAACAAAAAATAACAAAAACGTTTAAATTTTGTAATTTAAATGCAAATTGACAGACATCTGACGAACATTGCAATTAACGAGGGACTAGCGGGCGTATACGCAATGTTGCCTTGCACATCACTCTGAGATTACCAAAACATTGCCACAGAACCACAGGATGATTAGATGATATGCAGCACATTATTTAAGCCTTGTATCATGGACATTGTAATATCCAAAGTGATAAAGCCAGAGACATTGTGATACAGAAAGAGAGGGAGAGGGATATACTCATTATAATATGAGATATTTGAGATATATAAAATTGAAAGAGTTTCTAATTATTTATTAATAATTCAGTATTGTTTTATAACTTATAAGTTGTTAATAGAACGATTTTTAATAAATATTTAAATATAGATGAATATCATATCATAATTCAATAATAATAATAATAATTTCGAAAGCTCATTTTTAGTACCGGGGCTTCGCAGTTATTAATTTAACCATTTTTCTGGAATTGCAAGCAAATTTTTAAGGACTTATGACCTAGTGAAATTCGTGCTGATTTTGTGGTATGTCACACGCAAGCCAAGAACAAGTCCACGATTTTAGTATGGTTGCGGTTGTGAATTCGGCATGTGCTTCAATCAGACTTAAGAGCTGCAACGGTGGGGCAAAGTCACTCATTAAATGCTTCAAGTGCTCACGCAAGCAGTACTAAATTGCCAGTCTGGGATAATTACGAACATGGAGCTTCGCAATGTCACTAAACACAGTTGCGTCGAAATCGAAGTCGCAGTCACAGTCGCAGTCGAAGTCAAAGTTGACGTTGATGTCTCGGTTGTCCTTCGAGTAAGTCCTTCGTTGCCATTTCGTTTGTTGCACGTTGAACTTTGAAGGCGTCGAAAAGGACTAATTATCTTAATTAATGAGTGCGAAAGTGAAATTCGTAAAAGACAAATGTTGCAGGTCTGGCTGTCGGTCCTTGTGGCAGTCACTCAGTTGGCGTGCACCGCAAGGACGTTTGTGGCTGCCATTTTAATTGTCTTTCTTTGTGTCTGTGTGTATGAGCGTGGGTGATTTTCATTAATTTTGGTTCGTTTTTGCCGTTGCCAGCGTCGGTGGCTGCGGACGATTTTGGTTTATGGCCTGTGCCACTTGCCATTCACCGTGTGCGGTTTTCGGTCTGCCACAAAGCGAGGCAGGAAAGGCACTGGCAATGCCTGTTAGCCGCCAGGCAACTGCCAATGACTGGGCAACCCAGCACAAGGCCGTACTCAACTCAAACGCATTGTGGCTAGGATGAATCTAGTAGGAGAGACTACCGTCGAGAGAGCCCGACTGGGAGAGACCCTTTACCTAGTCCGTAAAACCACAGTAACACACAACCAAATATCTTGCAAACTTTGTAAGTTTTCCTTTTTTAATTTTCTTGAATATCTTTCGAATTTATAAACCAATTGTCATACAAATTTAAAGAGCCCGAGGACTGTGAAGCTTCTTATTTATAGACTCTGAAATTTAGCTGATCAGATACAGAAAAGACTCGTCTTTTGATGCTGATTCCGAATATATACACTTGATGGACTCTGTCAAGTCTCCTTTTACTAGTTACGCTAATTTTACTTTTTACCAACATTAATACACCCTTTGTTATTTTAAATTACAGGCTCTTAAAATAACAACAACAATTATAATGGGGCGCCATACAAACAGACGGCGCAACACTTTGGCGAACAACAAAAAATATAAAAGAATTTGGTAAAATAGGCAGAGCAGTGGGCCAAGTGGATGCTGTGTGGAAAGCAACAGAAATGTAGGAGTCTTTTGTAACTAACTACGGCGAGGGGAGCATATATAGTATCAATTATATACATGTATAAGCTTAAGTATGTTTATAAGTAATGTGGAACGTAAGTGCTTATAGCGTAAGAGAAATGATGAATGCGTAGAATGCATGTGGAACTTAAGCGAAAGTTGGGCATTTTAATGTGCATCAGGCATGAGACATTCCGGAATGCATTTACTTTGCCTTCCCTAACATTACTTGACAACTTCTGGCAGTGTGTTATGTTCCACTTACGTTCCTATACCATAACGTTTCTCTCTCCATTGCGCATACGCATTCCAGTGAGCGAAAGCTTGTTACTCGCGAGAGAAAAAGTGAGAGAGAGAGAGCCACTCGCTTGTGGAATGTGTGAATGTGGAGTGTATTGTGGATTGCATGCAGCATTGTTGCGCCCTTCAGAAACTAGCACAACATTTTTGACATTCACGTATTGTCTTTCACTACTCTTTCCCTCCTGTTTTTTTCTCTATTCTCTTTTTGGGTCGACTGACATCTTTACTGACAACACAATGTTTTAATTTCACTTTTTCCATTCATTGCTTGCAATAATTTACTATTTATTTCATTTAATAACAAAAGGATTTCTACAAATGATACTTTTAAGTTAAAAGATGAAACTTGTTCTTCTTCAGTTTTTTTTTTTTTCTTGAGTTTATATTATATTAATTGCCTGGCATATTGTATTACGAGTTCAGGTTCAGTTTGTTCTCAGAGTCCTTAGGAATATATTCCTTAATTTTCCTACGCTGCCGTTGTTTGTTGTTGCTCCTGTGTGGTTGACGTGGATGCCACTGAAGTGGACTCGGGATTCTTCTCACTAATCGCGAGCCAGGGACAACGCTTTTGCAGCTCCATGCGGTATCTGGGATGACTGATGGCATACACGAATGGATCTATGCAGGCCACCATTTTGCAGGTGCATGCGGGGATCATAGTGGCACCCGGAGTCAAGAGACTTTTATCTCCAAAGGCGCCAATGAGCGACATGACACCATAGGGTGTCCACGACACGAAGAAGAGGAAGCATATGGTAATGGCCGCTTTGGCAATCCGAATCTCTGCCGTCTCCTTGCTCTTGTCCACATTGGAGCGCAGTGACTCCACATTCATCTTCTTGGCCTGATCCCTGAGAGCCTTCTCGTGACTAAAGACATGGCCCACAATCTGACTGTAATAGTAGAGGATCATTGTGGTGGGGCAAACGAAGCTGAAGAAAAATATGGTGCCCACAAACATGCGCGTGTCGAAGTTGTCCGTCAGGTAGTCGAAGGTGCAAGAGGTCAAGTATCCCTCGGGTACGAAGCGACCCCACGTCTCCGTGTAACAGGCGACGACAAAGGGCGTGGCATACATATAGATAAAGATAATCATGGCAATGGCCTTTCCATGTGTCATCTTTCCTTCCATTGGTTTCGTGATCACATTGTAGCGATCGTAGGCGATGAATGCATTCGTCGCACCAGCTCCGATGCCCGTGTAGGATCCAATGATGCCATAAATCTGACAGCCAAGATTTCCCAGAGCAAAGCCCTGATTGAAGCTGTTGTAGATGAAGATTGGTGTCTTGGACATCATCAGGAAGTCGCAGATGGCCAGATTGATGACCAGAATGTTGGAGGGAGTTCGTAGCGACTTGGCGGCCGAAAATACCCAGATGACTAGACCATTGCCAATCAATGACATAATTGTGAAGAAGATGTAGAGTGTGCCCAGCAGATAGTTCATCGACTCTGGCGGCTCTGCGAACGTTAGCCAATGCTCGGGTATGTGACGCAGTTCCTCCGGCGGCACATTCCAGCCCAGCAGCCTGGACTCGGCCGAGAGACGTGCCTCCGGTCGCAGCACTGTCGATACATTTCCGATCCCACTTATATTATACTCCATTGACGAACCAGCAAACAATAAACCACTTTGCAGGCCCGGTCGTTGGCCAAGACAAAATCATTGGCTGCTCCGCTTGAGCTTTATATGTTCGTTTAACCCGTTAACCGGAATTGGATTACCTAGCTATCTGCATCAGCATTTGTGGATTACAACGCGGATTTATCTAATCCCTTAACCAAATACGCTGAACGCACCGTTTTGCATTGATTTTCTCGCTTTGAATGCCCTGAGGAGGTCATCAATTCACGCCGCTTCAATCTGCAATTCGTTTTCCCGTTTTTCCTTTGCTTAAGCCCCTTAATTGATAGACATATGTCACATGGCCACCAGCTGAAGCATTTTGCTTAAATAGAAATACTTCTTGCCATGATTTCAATGATTTCTACTGCCTTTTATTTACTCTAACTTTTTGCAGAGTGTGTAACAGACAGTAGAAATGTTGTATACCTTGTAAATTTTAAATAATTTAGAGTAATTATTTAAAATTCATAGAGAAAATGTTTAAGCTGTCATAATACAAATAGATATTGATATTAATATCCCAATCTGTTCGGTTGGCACGTTCCTTTATTAACTCGTAAAAGAAAAAATGTAGCATACTTTTCTGCACTCCCAAGGCGCTCCAAAAGAATTCACACACAGACAGACACCGCATGCATATTTGTGTTTGTATGCGTAAGTAATTATGTGTCACCGATGTGTGTATGTGTACCTACAATTCAGGTCATAAATCATATGGAAAAATCCCTCAAGAACATGCAAATATTCCCTAATACCCCCGCCAAGCTACACACCCCACACAACCATACATTATATATGTGTGTGGGTGTATATAAGCCTAGCCATATGATGAAAGTACATACCAAGATTGATTTCCCTTTGTTTGCCTTTTAACAGCGCTGGGATGTGTTCACCTCAATTCCATGCGCCTACACGACGTTACTCTCTCCTTCCACCCACTCCCTCACCAAATCTCCATCTGGGCTTCCAGAGAACTATAATATATGAAACCATGGGTGGTAATATTAAAAGAGTAGGTTACAATCTATGTATAACGTGAGCCAGCTGAAATAATAAGTGCCTCGATGGTGGAAGGAGTCCGAGGCATGCCACATTATTTCAATTCGTGCGTTGCGCGATTTTTGGTAGCAAAGGTGATTGACTCCAACGGGACCGGAGAACGCTGCCAACTTTGAATGTTTCCCCAATGGAGGAGAGTATCATGCGAGGGGCTGAGTAGATTCCCACGTAATTAAGAACAGCTGTTAGTGACATGTGATTCCCCTTGAGACATGTCCATGGTTTTGGTTTGATCTGAGCTTGCAGAATTGGACCATGTGTCAACCTTCCATTATCTTTTGCCATTCGCAATTCCCCATTCGCATTTTAACTCTATTGCTAATTGTCGTCAGAGACTGGAATTGTTTAAAGGATTTTATTGAGATATTGTAAAACATACAGAGAGCAACAGTCGGTTCATCGATGTTCCTGATGTTTCTCAACAAATTATCTATTTTATTTTTATTTAAATAAATGCCGACACACTTTTGATACATTTTAAATATATTTTTGTAGTGTTGATCAATTTAATAAAGTGCTCGCTTTATGGTATTCTTATCAAAACTTTCTATATCCGGCTATAATCGTATTTACTCTTTTATTCGTGTGATGGTCAATCTGGCTAATGGACTGGATATAATTTTTGGCGTTGTTGTTGTTTTTGTTATGGCAAACAGCTGCTGCCTAATGCATTTGTTTTTGTTTTTATTAACGCTATTGTTGTGCTTAGTTATTGTTGCAACAGAGAAGGCAACAACCAAAACATCAGCAACAGCAACAGCAACTTTGCTTCACTGCATTTTATGCAACAGCAGCATCAACAACAGCAGTGTATACAACAACAACTGTAACAACAACAAAAACTGCATCTAAAACTAGCCCCTAAGGTATAATTTCAATTTCAACACTTTGCAAACACGCCACAGTTGCGTCATTAACTGCAAAGTTTGCATGCTCAACGCGTCTACAACTGTATCGTTGTTGTGCTGTCTCTATGTGTGTGTGTGTGTGTGTGTGTATGTGTGTATGTGTGTGTGTGTGTGTGGCACTTAGTAAGCTCGCTGACGGAAATGGCCAGAAGCAACAAAGCGATGGCACAGACGGAGATGAGTTCAACGCAACGTCAGGTGCGATGGCAGCAGTAACAGCAACAACAACACCAGCAACAGCAACAACTACAACAAGTGCAACAATAGCATCAACACTGCAAGGAAACTAGTTGCCCTTATGTTTGTTGTTCTATAAAACTTTATTGTTAGTTGTTTGTTGTTAGTTGTTTGTGCTGCTATCGCTGCTGCACCGCCGCAAGCTAAACATCAAATTATTTCCTTCTATCCTTCTCTCCTGCCAACAACACTTACTACAGCATTGACTGACTAATGCTGACGTTTAGCAATAAGAAAAAAAAAGCAACAACTGAACAACATCTATAGCACAATGGGCAACAAGTTTTAAACATGCACTGTAATACATCATATAACTGATTTTTCTTAATTCGTTTAAATGCATTTCTACAACATTTTCATCTTCAAACACGATAAAGTGCAGAGATTTAGACAGATATTCAGAAATTTAAGACTGATTATAATCACAATACAAATTTGATAATATTTTAGTGTTAATATAATAAGAAAGAAACATGTCAAGATACTTTTCTTATATGTTTGCAAGACATATCTTTAGAATATATAAATATATTTCGTAGAGGCACACACAAATGCAAGATGAACGAAGATGAACCCAGAACTATTTCCTCTTTTTTAAAGGTTGGAATTCTATTGAGTATACAGGCAATAAAAGAAGCATTGTTTTAGTTATTGAGTGTATGTTTTCAGGTGTTTCCACTTCCTGCAACATCTGTGTATGATGTTATTCTCCTTGCATTTTCTCTTTTCCACCCTCATGATGTTTGCTTTGTTTTGATAAAAAATGCAGAAAGCGTTGCATACTTTGGCAACTGTCGAGTGAGGAGCAATATCAATGCGGATATATTTAACTTATTTGTACAGCAACTCACCGGTGATTTCTACAATGCTGCGATGCGCTTTCAACCGCTCATTACCTCATATACTTGTATTACTTCAGTTTTACTTTATCTTCATCCAAGGGCGTACGCAGGTAGGGGCAGCTGCCCCTCCTGGACTCACAATTGAAGAAACATTTTGGAAAATCATGCTAATTTCTTTGCATTCTTCTATACATATAAGAATAAAAATACATTTAGCCCCACCCCCTAACTTATATCCAGCGTACGCCCTTGTCTTCATCTTGCTTCCTTGACTTTGACAGCACTTCCGGCCCGTGCCGCACATTTGGTAAGCGCGATAAAGTCACCACCCCAGGGAACTGTTCAACACTACCAGGCAGATAGACAGACAGACAGACAGCTTTAGAGCCAGACAGAAGGACCATGTGCAGTCAGAAATGGATGTAAGCTTAATATTTTTGAACTTGAGGCGTATGCCACTTCCGCACATGCTCTGTAAGAAGAAGAAGAAGAAAGAAATACACTATCTCTAGCATTTTATTACACAAATTTTAATATTTATTTTAGCTCTCGGCCTTTTTTTTTCCTTTACACTCACACGTATACGTGTTATTACTGTCTGTGTGTATTTAGTTAGCATTTTTCAACCACAGCCACATTTTAATGTTTAACAAACTTGCCTTCGAAGGCAAAGCAAACAAAGAAAACCACACTTAAGAATATACATTCATTATCACACTATTCTATTTTTATTTTTTCACTTTTCAGTTTCTCTAGGAAAACTTTGTTGAAATTATAGTGCATTGTGAATGGGTTTATTTTCTTTTATTTGTTCTTCCTCGAATTGTAGATTTGCCAAGCGCTTGGCTGTTATATAATTACCATAAGATTGAATATATTTAAGCATTATCAGCTAAAATTATCGTACAAGTACGAATTGCAGGAAAACCTTATTACATCTACTTTGTTTAAATATTAATTTGCAGACTAACATGTCCTTTTTGTGCACTTAGCGTATCCTGCATTTATGAATAAATTATTCTTACAGTCAAGCATTCGATTCCGATGTCTGGGCAGTTCAAAAATTTGTACTTGCAGGCTACAGGTGACGATTGATATCGAGCTTTCTGTTCGATTTTAATTAATTGAAAACTCATAAAAGCATTAAATAAGTTTTAATAGTGAATGGAAAGTGGGACAAGGGACGATAGCAGAACTCAGATGCATAAATATTGAATGAAAATTACACATTCAGCTCATATGCTGTAGAGGAAAATATATTTACATTTTACTCTTCAAACCTTAAAAAAAAACCAAAAAAAATGTTGGGTGTCAGATGTTGAATTTAATTTTAAACTTAATTGCTTTCAATATTAATATGTGAAAGTGAATCATTTAATAGTTCTTACTCTTGTTGAGGATATTGTAATTTAATCGCAAAGATTTTTGTAATGGAGAAGGTAACGGTGATTATTAATACTATATATGTTATTTTCTGTTTTGTTGTTATATTAGCGAAAGCGTTAACAAGTGTGAAGAATTAGAAGAATTGCGAATTGGTTTAATACAAAATCACGATAAAACTATACTTTTATAAAGTACGAAATCACAGTTACAGATATTCTAATGTCACGGTCACAGTCTCAGTGTTGACATACCGATAAGGTTTCGATAATTATCGGTTTATCTTAAAACTATCCAATAACTTTTCCTTATTTTTGCAAGTCATTCTGTCGATTGAAGATAATTTGGAGTAGCATTTTAAATCTGAAGAACAATTTACGATGTCGCGTGCCTTTGGTAATTAAAAACTATTCAGTGCATACATGAAGTAAATAAAATATTAAACATTCCCTATACCTTTAGATAAAAAGAACATGAAAAATGGATCTTCTGCTGCTAATTGGTAAGTTTTCAAAGAGAAATACTATATATCTTCAGTAATTTTCAAAAGTGATTTTATATTTAGCGAAGAGAGTCGCAATGATTTGTCGAGGCAGATTGTCCCTTCCACTTCCGTAAATGAATTTTCCGGGATGTGGGAAGGCTGCAACCTTAGCAGCAGCAGCAGCGACAACGAGGTCGAAAACGAGGTCGACAACAAGGTCGAAAACGAGGACGAAGAGATGAGTAGCAGCGGCAGCGACAGAGACAGCGACTGTTCTTCGAACGATTCAGGAGATGCCTCTGCACAGATAGCTGAAAATGATAGTGAAGAAGACGAGTCCGAGTCCGAAACTGAAGATGAGGCAGCCTTTCAGGTGGATGAGTATTTCAGGGAAAAGTTCAAGGACAAGCTGACCGCGGAGTTCAAGGTCGAGTTGCCAGCAATTGAAACGGATTTGACCAACAGGCATCCGCTTCATATACGAATTCCGAACTTTATGCCCGTCCTACTAGATGCCTACGAGGATCACACATATAAGAATTCAATTGGTCAAGATGACCTCAAAGACAATGAATCCCAAGAGGCCTTTAAAACGAAACTAAAGACCACAGTGCGTTGGCGAGAGAGCCAAGACAAATCGACTGGAACACTCTACAAGGAGTCCAATGCACGCTTTGTGCGCTGGTCCGATGGCTCCCAAACCTTTCACGTTGGCGGCGAGGCCTTTGACGTCATCCGTCATCCAGTGCCCAGTTGCCAGAATCAACTTTACATATGCCTGGGCAACTATTATCGGCAGCAGTGCTCCATCAAGGAGAAGCTGACACTGCGGCCCAAACTCGAGTCGAACTTTGGCCTCAGTCATGTGCAGGGATTGCGTAAGCGGGCATTCTATAAGCCAATGAGTAACTGTGTCAAAATACTCACGGATCTTACCACCAATCCAGTACTTGATCGCGAGCGCAAGGTCAAGGAGGAGTGGGCCCAAAGCCGGAAGGAAAAGAGTCAACAGCGTCGTGAGCAGCAAAATCAACGAAAGCCAGGTGTGATGCCAATAAGGCATTGTACTGCCGATGATTTCGAAGGAGACGATCCAATGCAGCAGCCTTATAATACCAATCTTGATAAGGCAAGTGGTTCCAATGGATCCAATCGCAATATGGATATCGAGGTAACCAAAAACGAGGCGAGAGCTGACTCTGATAACGATCTTGAAAATCTGTCTGATGATTAAATAATAATTCAATAAATTCTCATCGGTATTTACCACTCGATGTTCATTGTAATTTGCTGTTTAATAATTCATCTTAAGAGCATTGGATGCTAAATGGCATTGTAATTTCTCGCCTTTGCCTTTGCTTTGGATTTAATTGCTGAATTCCACTTCACTTAGGCATAGACAAGAAATATTGAACATTGCAATGTCCTAAAGGGACCACAATTTGCAGATAAATTGAAAACAAATCAGTCTATTTGACCATTTTATTTTTTATCAATAGTCCTCTTTTGTTAGAATTTGTTATACAAATATTATATATATTATATATATATATATAGATTAATCGATTTTATATAACAAAATATGTGCTTTGGAGAAGTTTCTAACTGTTGGGATCTAAACGGTTATTAAATATTGACTGGTGTCCTTTAAGAATGTGAAAATGTGTTTCATAGGGATTTTATTCCTCTCAAAGATATGAAGATGTGCATAATACACACTGTATATGTATGCATACAGTAGATGTATATCTAAGGGTATCTCGTTTTATACAAAATATTGATTACATATATTAAATATGATATTAGTATGTAGTTCGAAGCATAATTGTTCCCTTTCAGCTTCTAGCCTTTCACTCGAAAATACATGAGCTTATTTCAATAGCACGTTTGTGTTGGTGATTGTCATTGTTGTTGATATTATTTCTATTGTGTTCGTTATTGTTGTCGTTGTTGTTGTGCTCATGCATTCAAATGTAACACAGATACGCCTTAACTTGTTAGGGGCTATAAACTAAACTGTCACCGATTTGGGTTGATTTTGGACAAGGGCTTAGAAGGTGGACCTGTCCAGGGACCACTCTCTCCTCATGTGTTTGTCGACAAGCTTGTAAACAGTGTGTGTGTGTGTGTGTGTGTGTGTATGTGTTTGTTTTTGTATGTACATGTGGCCTGAGGTCGGAATGGGGTTTATAGGTTGATTGTCCTTTGTGCTAATGCAATTTAGTGTCTGTGCAGCAAATGAACCTTGATTATGTGTTTATTAGACACCAATTTACGCCCTTACATCAACTGGTAAATGCTATCGTTGCTTTAGTCACATTGTATAGGTACCTTGCCATAATTCGAATTCGAATCACATTGTCAAATTAATTAATATTTGATTTCTTATCACGTTAATATTAATATCGATTGCATTGTGCTCTGTTTAGCCAATATTGACAGTTCAATTAGACAAGATAATTTAGTTGAGACTTTAAACTGTATACTAAATATGGCGACAGCTTTGCTTGATATTAAATCAAGGAGAGATGGAAGTGATGGGATTGATATAGCAGGGAATTCACCTGAGTCAGCTCTTCTTCCGTGACTGATTCAGAAGAGCAATAAACTTTAGTACAAGTAGCACATATTAACACTAAAACACTGAAATATAATATGGCATATTATATGCTTACTGAATAGTTGTAAACTAAAGTAAACACAATTACAGTAAGGCACTCAAATTTATTTACAGGGCATAAACTCAACACTAATTTTCACAGCCCAAAATATTTATACGTATGTATGTGTGTGGTCTTTTCCACTCTCATATTAAGTATGTAAAGTTGTTTTCCTTGTACATTTGCTCACAGTGTGTGTGTTACGTCCATATACCTTGAAGGCATTAATTATTTATGAACTGACTGGCATGTAATAAAATTACAAGCAACTGCCACAAACACGAATGGTTTTGAAATTCAAGCAAACTGACTGAAAACAGGGCCAAAATTACATTAAACTTGCAGGCCTCCTGGCAAAGCTGGTCAAGTAATTAAAGGCTATAATAAAGCTTAGCTTACACACATATATTTATGTAATGATGATGATGCTGACTTCTGGACAAACCACGTGTCAGCTGTCAACGCTGCAATTTGACACAGACCCAAAGAAAGGACCGCAAACTGTCCTTGTTCCCATTACATATAGTATATATATACCCACATCTTGATACATTTTATATCTTGTGGCATATATGATAAAATTAGTGACAAGACAGTTACAAAATTTTCTAATTGCCCTAACAGCTATTAAACCTAATTCTTTGCATTCTTCATCTGTGCTTTTTAGTGCTTGCTCCCTTTAATTCTCACAGCCTTATATTAACAATTAACTTTACTATATTTACTCAAAGTCAATATTTGTTTATATTAATGGTGCTTAGGCTCGCAAGTTTCGACTCAAAGTTTTCGGTAGTAATAGTATAAAATGCTTAAGACCTAAAATTGTTTAATGACTTTCGCTCATTAAACGTAATGCCTCCATTTTATAGCAGACCATTTTAAGGGTCAAACGAGAGATACTTTATAATTACACAAACAAAAATGTGTTTGATTTTCTTTTATTACCAATTATATACAATTATGATAGCATTTTAGCAATTTTAAGCAAGTATTTAAAGTACTTGGTGGTCACATAGATGAAAACTTTATATATTTACGTGGACGACTTATAGAGTATCTATTCTAAGTTATTGCCATTAAAACTAAATAGATATTTAGTAATATTGCAAAGCCGAACATTGGTTATATATAACAATAAATTAATTTTCAACAGAAAGAAAAGAATATTTATAAAATATCATTATTTGCAAGTCATGTACTTTGATTCTACAGAGTAATTTATAATACTTTTTAATAGGTACCCACATACATTAAGCAGAAGCAACTTAATTTAAATTACTTTTTCATCACTGAAGTAAAGATACTAAAAGCTCCGACAATTGTCGCAAGTGGTGAGTTTCAGTTCCCACCGCATTTGCTTTTCAGTTACAGTTGCAACGAAGATTTGAAATTCATTTGAACATTTTGCTATTGACAATTGCTGAAAGCGGTGTGAACAAATAAAAACCAGCAACACAACTGACAACAACACCCGAACTGAATATGATGGTCAACTGCCAGAATATTGGTCTTATTCATGTGTGTGTGTAAGGTTCAGTGTGCAACTTTCCTATTTGTTTAGCGCCAGCATAAACAGTTGTAACGTTTGGCAATTCAAATCCAACCCAGCCCACTTAGCAGTTTACAGCACCTGTCCGCTCCAGTCTCCTCTTCCGTTCACATTCGGAGTAGTTACATAGAAAAAATGCATAAAAACAAATACGAAATGCAGACAAAAATACATAAAACCTAGAGATATAGAGGGAGGAATTAATATGGATATAGAGAAAACAACATGAGTTACTCAAATTATTATGCTTAGTTAGAAGACAAGGTAAATGAATTCATTGAATCGTGTTGCTATTGCATTAATTATTGCAATTTAGACAATCATCAACACTTGTGGTTTCATATGAAAAATGTGTTGTCACTCATTTGATGACAAGATAAATGAGGCAAAGATTTATCAAATGACTTTTCAAAATAATTTAATTTATGGAACACTTCAATATGGAAAATAGATAGAAATATTCTAGAAATCCAAAATTACACTCAAGTTCTTATATCATATGACGCATACGCACTGTGGCTGCTGCTTAAAGTCACCATTTTTTGTGAATTCATATCTACATATATCTAACTGCATATAATATGAAATTTATATAAAACTGGTTGATTAGAAAGGGGTCTGAGCCATGGGAAATGCTCGCATGATTTATAGCTAAATGATGAACACAATGGCCTAAAATGCCAAGCAGACTTGCTTAGTGATGATGAGACGACATTGTTGCGTTCGAAAGCAAAGCACACAATAATAATTGCCGCAGGATACACTTAGAGTTGAGTACAGTCTCGCACAAGGTCATTGGGTTGTTTGTAGCCGTCGGCCAAGCTTTGAAATTGATACATTAAAGTGCTTTCCCTGAATAATTTGTGCCATAACCGTAATTATTATGATGAGAAAGTCTGCGACACAACTTTAACTTGGCACAGTGACTAGGCACAATACAAAGGGTACGAGGAAGCGACGTAAAATTGGTGGATAGTCAGGGGACCTTACATACCGGTTGAATAGCGCTCACTCATTTCCGTTTCCGCTCGTAATCAATTTATGTTTAGTTTTTATGTTGCTTTGTTGTTTAGCGTTTGTTTTTAATTGATGAATACATTTAATTGAACTTAATGGATTTTGTATGTGTATGTGTGTGTGTGTTTGGGTAAAAGCCATTAGGCTGCACACAATAACCCACCTACATATAAAAATATATGAAAATAAATATTTAACCCGTTTCCCTAAAACGCAACATTTATTGGAGTTTGTATTTGTGAGTGCCAACTGGCACAGCGTTTTAATTGAATTTCAATTGATTGCGAAAATATTTCATTTGATACCACAGCCAAATTTCATTTTAATTAATTAGAATTGATAACAACAACGGTTTCGCTAAATAATAGATGGCTCTAATGGCTTTTTCGTTTGTGTTTTATTAGAATATCCGAAAAGGAACTTTTGAAAATTTCAATTAAGTATGAGCAAATAAAAATAATATACTTATAAATAAAGAATTCTCAATATATCTTGTAGCTAATTACGAAATAAATGTTTAAATTGAATAGAAGGTGTAATAAATTTTCTGTTCCCATGAAATAAGTAACTTAAAAAGTTTCAAATATGTTATAAAGTCTAATCAAAGCAACATTTTACAGATTTTTGCACATTAAAAATATGTTTGCTACTTTACTAGATTGCCAGATCCCTTTTGGAGCAACCGCGTCGCCAAAAAATTCCAAGCCAAAGTTTTCAGCAGCATAAAAAAGAAGAAAAAAATCATATGCAGTGGTTCAGCAGGAGCAGCAGATGTTTGGATGTGTAATGCGAAAGTGTGTGTGTATGTGAAGGAGAGAATGTGAGTGTGTGTAGATGCAAGACACGACATGTCCCAGCAAACATTTTATTAAATTTCTGATCGTATTTGAGTCTTTTTCGACTCCTCAAACTGATTAAAATAATCGAAAGTGCGCTCATTTTCTGATCGAAAATGACACTTTCGTCGGGAGAAAATGGTACCCTAGCCGCGACTCTTATAAATGAGTCGTTTGCGACTCTTCTGAAGGAGTCATTTTCGAAATGTATTACAAATTAGTTTCGACTCATATTCGAGTCGTTTTTTAAATCATTTGCTCACAATGAAAATAGAAATATTTACTAAGGAAATAATATATATTTATTTATATTTATAGAATTTAATTTAATAAATTAATATGCACAAAAGTATTTTAATTAATTCAAAGTTGACTTATAAGAATAAACAAAAAAACTTATATTTTTCATTCAAAATTTTTCGCTTGCCAGACCATCACTTCACTTTTCAACTATAATAATGAAGAAAAATTCAGAGTTTGACTTAAACTCAGATAAGAGAGCACCGTTAGTAAAAGAAGAAAGACATAACATAGCAAGACCAAAAACAATCATTATTTCATCACCCGCGCGATCAGTATTCGATTGATTTGCGTTTTGTTAGTCTTATTTCAATGAATCGCATTTTAGGCATACGAACGAGTCATTTTCGAGTCATCTTTTGATCACCAATCTCTTTTTAATCAGAAAAGCGACTCGAAAATTACTCGTTCAGGCGATTTTCATAAAAGTAATCGTCCAAATGCTGGCTGGGGTAAAATAGCTTTGTGGCCAACACTGCGGCACTCTGTAAAATGGCGGTACCAGCAAATGCAACGCTGAATTTGATAATCAATTACCGTGCTGGGAATAGAGTCTACATCCAAGAGAAGGACCAGGAGCTGGATAAAGGGACGCACTGGCGGGAGAGTTTGTGTCTGGGCCACATATGGGCCACATTTACTGCATAAAAGCCAATAGAAATGGCTACAAGCACGCACACAAACACATTGACACTCTACGGGCAAATCCAAATAGAAAGCGGCAAAAGAATTCACTTCACTTGCCCCACTGTCCCCCCCTTCTTGAGTATTTGTGTGCATATATATGGATCTGTGTGGAGTAAGAATATGTGTACAGGTAGCCATGCCTATAAATATCATTTGTGCTTACATTTGTTGACATTTTTCATAACAGATTGCAAATTGGTTGTCTGCTTTGTGCAGCTGCTGTTTGGTATTTATGCATTTATTTCAATATCTGCATATGTATCTTTGTCATTGTATCTCAAACCAATTAATAAATTGAATGCTACAATTGCTAAGCTGCACAGCCAACACATTATATTCGTTGCTCCCATGTGGCCAATACGTGGTTGGAATAAGCATCTAAATTTATGGATACCTGGCAGCAACTTTTTGGGTTCCATAGTCAATTGAAAGATTGTGGATGTATGTCGGGATTTTGATTATTAGAATATATATATATTTTCGATTTAAACCGCAATTTATTTTCGTTGCATTACATTTTATTATTTTTTTCAGTACCAGCTGAAGTTCTTTATTACGTTTTAATAATTTATTTGATAACACAATTGATTCTAACAAATGACAAATGTGTTAGTTTTTCTTTTAATTGTATTAATTTATTGTAAAACATTTAATTTTGACAATAAAAATCATTATCACTTACACTTTTTCAATTCCGTTTGTTTGTTAAATGGTTGAAGTATCTAATTGAATTTAATAAAATTTAATTTACGTCAATTGTCAATTGCTTTAATTAACATTGCCATTCACTAGTACGACCATCAGCTAGTCGCCAAGGGACACCAATAGAATTTATCCGCATAGAGCACTTCATTTAAACACCCTAATACCGACTTACCAAACGCCTCCGGTCCATCTCCGCCCACACCATAAACACTCAGTGCTCATCCGTTTTATTTTTATTCCCCGCACCAATAAACCAAAATAAAATAAAATGCCAACTGAGTGGAACACTTAAAAAGCATATATATATCTCGTTTCTTTGTTGTTGTATCTTAGTTTCCGTTGATGATGAGCATCTCGACCACATCATTATCAACGGGGAGTGGTAATGCGAAAGTTGGTATTCCTGATGAGCCTCAGCCGGAAAGACAATGCTGAATAAGACTTACTCAGAGCTAATCAAATTAAGTTTCGGCTGTCTTTGTGCAAGACAATGAGACAATGCAGGACGTACAAGGAAGAAGACGGATGGACAAAAGTGCGGCGTAAATTAATCATATTTTCTTTTTATCGTTGTTTTTCTTTCCCTTCTATTGATGTTGTTGTATTTGCATTGAAGAAGTTTGTTAAAGGCTTGGATGCTTCTTTTAATTTTGGATCTGCGAACTCGAAATCTGTAGTTTTCTGCCAAGTTTGTGAACTATTCTTGGTGATAATAAGGACCCAGTTGGCTTGAAGAAGTTATATTAAAAAAACTATAGCTAGACTTTTAACTTTAAAGTTTAATTAATAAATTAAGGTAGTTTTAAATACTATCGTAAGATGCACAACTTATTTTTACTGGTGTACAAAGCTGTTCACATCGCAAATGATTTCCAGAGCCCTTTTTTGCCTTTTTTTGTCCGTTTTTCAGTGGCTTTTCTGAACTCAACTTACAGTTATTTAACTCCGGTTCTTACATTATTTATGCTCCTGCGATTAATTTTTTTTTATCCGTGGTCATCCTTTGGCTCGGCAAAACTTATTACAGAACTTATTAACAAAGTCAACACGCTTTTGGCTTTCACAGTTGAAAGTTTATTATGCCAAGCAGCGTTTTCCATTAAGAGCCACCGTGGGTACTCTATCCCGTTAACACCAAGACGCCCCAGGGCCTATAACACCATGGACTCGTTACCACTGTTCACTGTGATTGTTGTTGTTGTTGTACCGGCCACATTGTAATACCCTTTCCCACTTCTCGACCTCTTGTCGGAAATGTTGTGCATTATGGGGAAACATGCTCAGATTTCCGTCGCTTCCGGTGTGACATTTATTCATTATGATTTGCTCATTTTTCAGACTTTTTTTTGTCGTTTTTTTCGGCTTTGTAGTTCAACTTCTTTAACTGACCGAGACAGAAAAAAGAAAAGGGAGAAAGAGAGAGTGAGAAAGAGAGAGAGAGAGAGAGAGTGAGAAAGAGAGAGAGAGAGTGAGAAAGAGAGAGAGAGAGTGAGAAAGAGAGAGAGAGCTGTGTTAATTGTAAGAGTTTTGGTGCCTATATTTGCAATTAATTAAAAACACTCTGATAAACGCGAGTTGTTAATTATTTATTGACCCTTCTCAAACTTTTTGCTTAATTTCATTTCGGTAAATAGAAAGTTTTGCGGCTTTGATTTTTCCTCTTTAACATTTCTCAATGGGTTTTCTGCCAAAGTGAACACCCTTCCATAACAATTTGAGTAACCCGCATTTGATTCTCTTTTGTGGACCAAACAATATTATTGAATCAGTAATATTCGGTTACTAATTTCGATGGATTGGCGTCTCTTAAGTAACGCTTGGTATATTAAGCGGGACGTTTTCCCAATAATTTCATTAAAGGAAACGCTCGAATGCATTAATATTATCCAATTAATGCAGAATAGGTTCATAGAAACTACTTAGATCTTTGGAGTAGAATTATATTAAGCTGGTTGCTTAGTAACCTTAATTAAAATCACATGGAATAACTAAAGATTTAAGTACATTTCTAGCATATATCTATAGGAATAAGCCTAAGTAACTTAACTATGCAATTAATAATAACAATATTATAAGATGTAATTGTATTACATTTTCTTTGAGCTGTAATTAAATTTGAGTGTTTTGGCCATCGACAGGCAGCTGTCGGTTAGCCACTGTTTATCCCTATTCGCTGCTCTCGATTGCTTTCGGTTTTTCTGTTTCTCTCACCATTTTCAGTCACATACCAGAGGGAGGAGAAAATAGAAATACCTAATAAATATTTATGCCAAAAAAATAATAGCTAAAGCCATAAAATTGTTTGCCAGACACACATACACATAGGCATTTACTTACACAAGTATAATTTGTGTACATAATTGCATACATACCAATAAATGTTTGTTGTTGCTTTTGTAGCTCTCGTTTATTTCCATTGCACTTTGAATGGAAGTCCACACATTTTGAATAGAAAACGACAATTGCCTCTCTCTATCTCTCTCTATGAGAAAGAATGTGTGATTGTCGAGTTATTATTTGGATATTTTTGGTTTATTCCTATAGTAAAAGTTGTAGTTAAGTTTGATATTATTTAAGCTTGATTGTTACGTAATTGATTGTCGGTATGCCTAAGCAAACTCAACATAAAAAAATGTTGCAAATAAAAGGCTTGTTTAAGCTCACTTTTGGAATAATCAAATATTAAAGCAGGTGTCTTTCAGCTGAGCACATCAATATTGAAACATGTATTTTAAAATGAGCAATATTTAAAAAAATCCTGCATAAGAAACCTCAATCACATTCTGTGTACACAAATAGACAACGAATACGCTTTCGAAATATATTTAGCATTTAATTAGGATCAAGAGAATGGCATAAACAAATAAAAATAAAAAATATTTGTAGCCTGAACGAATGAGAATCATTTAAAATGCATGACATGACTGGAAACTCAAGTCAAAATCAGGGGCTTAACACTTAAGTGTGGGCACGTTGTTTAAGAAACAGGACGAGTGTGAATGTGAGTATTGTATCTTGTATTTTGATCATAAATAAGCACTACGCGGCACTCTCGGCAAGGACTTTTGCCAGAAACCTCGGCCTTTTATTTATGTGGAACCGGGCCTTAAGATTGCCACATGAGTGTTTCTTTCCTTTATGGGTCTGTGTTTATGTGTGTGTGTGAGTGTAATAAACGAGGCCAAGCTGGCAACAACTTGTTAATGTTACTCTGTAGCTGTTGCCACATCCACATCCACTTCCGGCTTGAGCTTGACTCGCTTCATTTTCATGCCTTATTTTCTGTATTCTTGTGCTTTTACGGCCTGAGCGTTTCTTCCAGCTTCGCTTTATGCTCCAATTATAAGCAGACAGAGCTCAAGCGTATCCTGTTCAAACAAGCACCGAAGTACATGCAACTGTTTGGAACGAGCACACAGGATTGGCTTGGATTCGAGTCCAACTCCATTCTGGACCATTTTCTCCATCTCTTTTCTGTTTGCGGTTTACTATTACTTTGTTGATTTTGTTTGTTTATTTCCGCTAAATTAATGGCGTCCACTACTGACACTTCCGTTATACACACACACACACACACACACACACACACACACTCACATGCACACTTACACTCATGTACATTCACATAGCTGGCAAGTGGCTGCGTTTAATGAAGTTGTGGTTAGCCGATGTAGCTCTCAGCTCTCAGCTCTTGACCACCCGCTGGGCAGCTGTTACAGCTCCTCATCTTTCCACTTCACATCTCCAGCCAAGTCCTGCCACTCATTCAACCCTGTTGTTAATCAGTGTCCTGCCATTATCCTTTTACACGCGCCTCTGATTATGAACATCATTAGTTACTGCTAGCTGATTCCCTGCTGCCGCATCAAAGATTTATGGCTGTGCAACAGTCTTCCCTCTCCCTACCATTCTGTAAGGCCCTTGGACCCAACGCTCCGATGATATCGTGCTGTAGTTACAGTTAATTTGACATACATAATTATGGTCTAATACTCAGTGTGTTGTCATACTAAATAACTAGTGTCTTTCACGTTATTTACTTAACTTTAATTCTTACCAAGGACACCTAC
The DNA here is from genome assembly GCA_951394115.2 of Drosophila phalerata. Classification (NCBI taxonomy): domain Eukaryota; kingdom Metazoa; phylum Arthropoda; class Insecta; order Diptera; family Drosophilidae; genus Drosophila; species Drosophila phalerata. Next base: position 25,191,801 of record OX596005.2, read on the forward strand.
AACAGGTTGTAATGCAACGTAAGTAAGGACATAATGTGTGTGGGACTATTTAATCATTACAATCTCAACGTAGTGTTTCTCTTATAAAAGAGGGTACTGCTCATCTAAATGACTGGTTTCTGAAATTTATTTCGTATAATCTAATATAGTTTTTAGATCCCATTCTCATATTTCCCACTGTCCTTCAGCGGTTTCATTTGGCAATTGTCAATTGATGCCAACACTGACTAGCTACGCAATGTGTCGTTTAATTGATAACGACGTTTACAATTTTGATAATATAAAAGCAATTTGAGCCCAACAACAAGGGCAGGAACACAAAGAATAACTGGGGTCAGAGTAGCATCCGGAAGAACAATCAAAGAACGACAACGAAAGCCTAAGTACAAGAGAGCAAGCACCAACAATGCTTTCAAGTAGAGTGGCCACTTGACATCAAAAACATGCACATGTCCAAAACAATATGTCGAGAAGTCCGCCTACATCTCCATCTCCCTCTCTCTCTCTCAGTCTTTCAGTTCGATAAATGGTTTACCAAACCGGAAGGAGCAAACTCGAAAACTCACTCACCCTCTGAGAAACGCGGTTATGGCTCCCATGAGAATGTACTGGTGTTTTTTTTTAGAGCAACAATTTTCCGAACAATTATTACAATTTGTATGGTCAATGCTTCGATTTCCCCAAATACTAGAAAAGTGAGTGTCGGCAATAGGGATTTAATTGGCGTACCAGTCAAAGGTTAGCTGCTAACTTTTGACTGCCTAAATTTTCAAATCAATTTCGTTTTGGCATTTAGTTTGAATGGAAAGTTGGGCTAAATTTAACATCATCATTATTTTTAGATAAATGTTTGTATAATAATATAGTATATCCTTGGAACATATTTCTGACCTTTATTGGTATTAAAATTTTAAAGAAAGTGGTCTATATTCATTATTAAAATAGTCAGAATATTTTTAATGATTAGAAAATTTAATCAATATTCTGATCCATTATTCTCAATTTATATTATTTATTTTTCATATGCTCAGTAATTCTGACTGACTTTTTATCCCCTCTTTGCCCAAGCCAAAGCTGGGAACGGATTAATGCATCTGAGCACAGAGTATTTCCTAGTCGTTATATATTATATCTTTACAAACACTGCTCGCTTTTTGTTTTATTTTTATGCTACTGGGGTCAAATTTTTATGAAAATTGAAAAAGTATTTCATGTAAAGCTGCGAAATATAAAACGCAAGCACAAAAATATCCATTGCGCCTTTTACTATTTGGTGTATGAAAGATAATAACACAAAAACGAGAACTTCTTGATGTATTTGAGCGATATTTTTCGACAGGGCTTGAAAATTTATGACTTTAATTGGTTTGGTCAAGCGGAAAATTCAAATAGCGTCCTCAATATTCGAACTCATATGTGCATTCATGCATATACTATATATTGATTGGTTGCTCTTTTGCAATTGTAATGTGCCTTTGTTTCAATTTTTTTGTTTCCTTAACATTATTCAATATTGTATTTTACTTGCGCTTAATAATTTATTATACACATATTATGATTGGCCAGTTCAAGTGAAAGCAATACAAATTAAAAAAAGAAAGCTTTCTCTTTAACTTGTCGAACGCAGGCAATTTCGGGAAAATCCACAAAGTTCACACAAAACATTTTCGTTTGTTGATTTTTATTAGTATTTGCAATAACAATTTCAGTACAACAAACATTTTTTCTATAAAATCGAATGAAAATATTTGTTTTGTTGCTTAATTATTTTTCATTTGAAAGTTGTCAACTGATGAAGTAAAAAATGGTATTAATTTATTCATTCTCAGGAGCTTTTCACTATGTCGTCATACTATTATGAACAATAAAATAAAATAGAGGATAGTAACTCAAAGAATAATACAATGAATTTTCCGAAAAAAAATGGTGATCATTTATTTAATGGTTCAATATTTAAATAGCTGCTTTATGATATTTATAGGGCCAATTTGGGAACTTATCACTTTCACAAAATTGTAATGCAATACAACTTTTATTTTTTTCTAATCATTATAATGATTTTCCGATAAAAGTAATATTTGCAACCCCAAATTTTATATATAAAATATTATCTAATTGTGGAGGATCAAGCTTTATTAAGACAATACAGTAAAACATCAATTATTTCTGTCTATACTCATTAAATATCATATTAACATGCTTTTGCAAATATAAAAGTCATAGCTGCACATTAAGTATACGCCGTGTGAGTTGATGACTTTTCATAAATATTCTGTGGATGCGCCGTTCCAATGACTTTGTAAAGTGTTATTCCTAATTTTTGTGTGTGAGTGTGATTCATTGTGTTTCAGAGTGGCTGTTAGGATGCGAATACAAAGCTGTAAAGCAACAATGACGAAGACAAAGGAGCAGCATGGAACAATAAAAGCGTAATGACAAAGGCATGAACTGTTAACAAAAGTACATAATGTGGCAAAAAACACATACAGAACCAAGCAAACTCATAAAACAATGCATAAATGATGCCTGCACACTTACAGATCTGCATTTATAGCTGCATTTTGTCAAATACAAACTGATAAGCCAAAAGTAACTGGAAAGATATGTTGCATCACGATGAGAACGTAATTTCTGGCGAATTATTAGACTTTAAATAAACTTGTAAGATGCACATGTAAATTAAAAAATACTCAATATTTATATTAAGACAGACTTATTAACTAGCAGTCTAAAATTAAATCAAGTGTGGGCAATAAAATGTTGAAAAATGATTATTATTTTAAGATTTATTGAACAAGTAAATAATATTGGTGTAAAAGTTAGATATTATTTTAGTCCGCGACTCGTAAAAGACTTCCTGAGGAAAACGAGCAAAGTTAACCTTCGATTTTTGAGGAATTTTCTGCGGTTTTTTATTATGCGCATTTAAAGTCCTACGCATTTATGCGTGAATACTATATGTGTGTGTTTAGTCGGGTTCAAAGGCGGCTTAATGCCCATCGATTTGTTAGCGCCTACGCTTTAGAAGTACATTCACTCGTGTGAATGAATTCAGTCAGTTATCCACTCAATGTGTTTCAGAAGAATTCAAGCCTTAACGCGTGGGTGTTGTATGAAACAAATCGTAAATTTAATTTATTGTCTTGGATAAACGAACAACGTCAACCTTACATGGTCATCCACAAAAATACGTATGTATGTTATTCTTGGGAAACCCGATGCGACAGAGAAAAAGATCAAATGTTGTTAAGATTCCAAAGAAATTAGTCACATGAAATAAATAGTTTAATAGAATTTTAAATGGTTTTACTGGATATAAATAGTTCAATAGAATCTTAAATGGATTAATGCTTTCAATTTAGTTTGTTCCTCAGTATGTTTATTTGATAGTAAACAAAACATGTCACCTTTTGTGCCTCATTTGACTGACAAAAGCTTCAACATCAGCATCAATTTTCACGAGCAATTCTTATGGCATTTGGGGGTTTTGTTAGCATCACTTTGATGATGGTTATTTAAAATTAAAGACTTTCCACGCGCTGTCAAGCTTATAAAGGAATGAATAGCTTTGATTATATTGCGGTTATTATAATTGTCTTTTTATTGCTTTTACTTGGTTTCAAACTTATCTCTGCAATTAATTTAATGTACGAATTTACTCCAAGAATTTCCTTTGTACCAATCAAAGTTTTAATTGCAAGGCTTAAATGTATCATAAGAATCGTACTATACTCTTAAATATTAATATTCCTAAAACTGTCATCTTTTAAATGAGTAAAATTAATTATTTTTGAGGAAAATATTAAATGAGGAGTCAACCGAAGCCACTTGTCTGAAGCGTTGAATGAATTCAAATAATGCGAAAAATAGGTGGGCAAGAATATGAAAGGTCATGAAAACGACAGTCATGGTGGCCTAACGAGGTGCGTAAATGTGCAACGCTATCGGTGTCGATGTCGATGTCAGCAGTTGATGTCGGAGCATCAAGCACGCCATTTGCCAATAGATGGACTGATTGATGGTCTGGCGGCGACTCATATATCAAATCAACATGTAGATGCGCAGTCGCTGACAGAAGTGCGAAGAAGAGACAACGAGTGTGCGAGAGAGACAGGGAGACTATCAGACAGTTTTGGCCACACGCAAGCAATTTTAAAAGCCATTTGTCTGCTTAATATGAAAAGATCTGAGCCATGGATGGGCAAAGGGGCGTAACCTTGCTTCTATTTTTGTTTGGTATCGGACAAGCGCGATAAGGCCCAAGATAAAGGGAATACTCACACTGTCTCCAAATAAAACATGGCCTACGACACGCCACTTAACAAGATGGCAAACAATTCCGACTGGCCGCCTATTCGCCTTTTTTGCTGGCAATCGGGCTGCGTGTGAAATAACTTCATTTCCTTTTGGTTCGTCCTGAAAACAGGACCAAGGGCGAAGCACTCTGTTTACAAGCGTGTAATGTATGTACGTATGTACATATGAGGGCGTGTTGCCGACCGTTGCTCAACTGCGCGTTAAAAATTCAATTTACACAATTTTAAACGTAATTAAATTGGAGCTGTGGAGTTCCTCCATTGCCACATGGCAGAAGAAGAAGACGCCACATACGGAGTAGTTCAAGGCTCACACAACTCGCTCTGACACTTTTTATGAGTTCACTTTTTGAACGGGATGGCCAAAAACATTTATGTTCATATTTTATGCATTAAGTACTCCATTAAATATTTTTGTTGCTGTTCCTCTAAGAGAGACGAACTTTATAGAATGAACGAAATACATCTAACCAGCTCGAGGATTGTTGGATGACCCTCAGATATTCTGGCAGTGCTTGTTTACTTCCCTAATTTATAGGGTACTAAGCGATGTGTGTGCGATATTTATTTGATTTTGATTATACACTTGCCCAGTATATGATAATGTCAACTGTAAGCTCATCTTGAAGCAGCAGGAAGTCATAATATGGTTTGGAAAATTATCTAATTTAGTCCAATACATAAAATTGGCAATAATTTCGTTTTTTATTAAAATAAATTTAAAATAAAGACTAGCAAACTATAATAGATTTGTAAAGCTTACCTTACTCTTATTACAAATACGTGATTCTGTGAAAATGTAGGGTATATAGGGAATGCTGTGTTATGGTATTACTGTTAACTGAGCAGCTTTTGTTGACTTTATGTTTGCCATTCTTGTGATGACCTCACATGACACACAAACTGGCGAAGCAATGAAACGGAAATCGGCTTAAAATTTACTCGGAGCTCAGAAGCTCAAACACACAGTGTGGTGCCGACAATGTTTGCGTGATTTATGGTCTCCCAGCCTTGCCTGTGGACATGCTAGGCGCAAACACTTTCTGAAGTCGGTCACAACCAGATTCAGAGTCAGAGGAAGAGGCAGGCGCAAAGTCAGAGCCATGGGGCATGTCGACTTATGCAACAAATGCAACTCGTCGCGGTCCAGGTGAAAACAAGTTATTTACGGCAAACTTCCGGCTTAGGCAATTTGTAGAGAACGAGAGGGATAACACGAAGCCTACCTGGCGAAGTTTTTATACAATTTTTTTGGTACGTTTGCATTTGCCTCACGGAATTGGCTTAAATTGGCAGCAATGTTGCATTGTGCCATGGTCGACAATGGGCCCGCGTTATTTGCAAATTATGTTACTTTAGTCAACTCGAATAAATCTTCAGAAAAGTGCGCTCTGCTGTTGCCTACACACACACAAATCAGAGGCAAATTAGTTACTCCCCCGCACTTGTAACTCCCCTGACAACTCAGGGAAAACTTGTTGAGTTGCAAGTTTGCAGCACTCTTGTGTTTGAGTATATGACCAAAACTTGCCGCTAATGAGTAAATGTGGCAAAAGTTTAAATTAATATTTGCGAAATGTGTTGCAAGCCAGTTAAGGGCCAAGAATTTTCAATTTCCTTTATGATCCAACTTTCTCTCACACTGCCTAATTATATTTTCGACATTTACTGACCCATATTTCCAAAGCTTTTGGCATTTACGATGTGGTCATCCATCTTGCCACTAATAAATCCTTGTATGCATATGCTTTGCCCTCAACTCCACTGCAGGTCGAAGGTGACCGATGATGCTTTTAGTAATAACAAAAAATTCAAGTTGCGTATACACAACAACGTTGCTATCGACTTGAATCGTTGAGGTAATCATATTAATCGCCCTGCTCTAGAGAGGATTCTGTGTCTCTTCCTGCTTAGGAAAACCCATAAAAACAAATTGAAATGTCTTCTGTCTTTTTAGTTTTAATAAATATTTGACTTGATGTATGCAATTTTCATAGATCATTTAATGTAACAATAATTATTTAGTTCGACTGAATTTTTTATTTATCAAAGATCTTTTAAAATGATCAACGAACTTTAATTTTTAATTTTTCTTTTATAGCATTTTGTAATAATTTGAATTTATTAGAACTTAATAGAAATTTCAAATCAGTTTATAATATTTACATTAAATTAACAAGAAGCCATATTCCAAAATCTTTCTTCACTCAAAATTCAAAAAGACGTAGACATGCCTCATTTGAAGTGAAATACTTAACTAAATATCTTCAAGCAGGTCAATTAGTAATTTTGCAATCAAGTTGTTCGCCTTGTAATTTCGTACAATGATTATTTGAATCTGTATGTGCACTTAAATTAATGAACTCTTGTGGGACCCCTCTATCCCCTGCCCGGCAGTCTATTCTATTAATTTTGTGTGTTCAGCTGTGCCTAAAATTTGCTAACTAAAACTGAATAGATTTGGCTAGCACCTGGTGTAATATTGATTGACATCAAGTAGCTGCTTCAACACTCTCTCTCTCAGTCTTTCTCTGCCTCTTTCTCACTGTTGATAAAGTTATTTAAGCATAATTGAATATTAATTTGTACGCTTCGGTTGCTATAACGTTTGAACAACTGAGTTTCTTATCGAAAGGACTGTATGTATAGTTGTTTGCCTGTTTGAGGGCCCAGAGCATATTGGTTTATATAGCATATCAAAATGTCTGAAGCATATGTGTGACGCCAGATTGTTTTTGTTGCTCATTTCCCATTTGCGGCACAGCAGGGTATGTGTGTGTTTCTCTGTGTGGGTGTGTGTGTGTGTGTGTGTGTGTGTGTGTGTGACACTAAATGCTTCGCTGTGTCGCCTTAGCTGTCAATCACAACTGGTTGACAAATTGCTTTTGGACCCGACTGAAGTGTTGACAACAGCAGCTCAGCTCTTGGCGCCAGTTCAAGATTCGTTGCGCTACTTTGAAGACAGAATGTCTGAGAAAATGCATTTAAGCCAACAGCTAAGCTTAAAATGTTTTCTGTTTTGATGACCTGGCATCAGCAGTGTTGCAAAGACTAAGCAATTGCTCAACACTGCGGCGAGCAAGTTACTTTAATTTCGTTCTTTTAGAAAACTTAAACAAAACGCTCAAGGGATACTTTTGAAGGTTTCCAGTTGAGAAAATTCGTAAAAAAAATACACAACTCAAAGAAAAGCACAAGAAATTATTTAACGTGACATTTAATGTCGCACAAAGGTGAGACAGAAAAGTGACTAGAGATATACATAGTTAGAAAATTACTTTTACTCACTTCCATTGAGGAATTTCCTTAGGGACATTTCTCAGTTTAAACTGAACTTTGCCCCGTTTACATTTTCTGTGACCGTCGACTGCCATTGCCCCACTTAAAATGTCGCTCAAATTGCCTTTTGTTTCACACTCAAAGGAGTTCAAGGACCAGCTGCTGTGGCGCTCATCTGATACTCACATACTTACTTCTTGTAGTCGTTGTTCGAAAGCCAGTAACCTCTTTTTGGGTCACGAAATTTAATCCAAAGGTGGCAATCTCCAAAGACGCTTAGCCTCATTTATGTATATGAATTCAAATAAAACTTCATACACTGCCAAAGAATAGCAAGTAAAATTCTTAACACTTTTAATATGACTCAAAAATAAATACTTTTAACGAGTAATAAAAATTTCAAGAGCTTCTGACATTGAACAGCTATTTACGATAAATCATAGATACTTGTTTAAGAGTCTATTAAAAATTGGTCTGAAGTTTATTTTATTCTTCTCCTAAATTTAACCAAACTTATTGGCATTTTCCTGAAGCGCTTTAAAATAAATATCCTTTTATAAATATGTCTGTCGTACATATGTAAGTATATCTGAAGTTGTTAACAGAGGTATGAAATACATCAGACTGTCGCCAGGCCGTCTAGCAGGGAGTGTGACATAATTTGATAAATGATGATTTTATAGTCGTCTGCATGACACACAGATATATACATATTTTAGGATCCTTCAGGACAGTACAATGGGTAGTAGGCAGGGAGGGATATAGTTTTCGCCAGCTTTACAGAGTTGTTGCTGTCAGGCAGCTGCAATGACAAGCCTTGGACTGAGCCACTTTGGGCTAAGCCAGGACTAGGATTCAGTTGTCTAGGCAACCCTTTTGCTAACTTTCATTTATGCTTTTAATTCCAAAATTGTTCCGCCTTCTTCTATAAATGTATGTGTGTGTCAGGTTGTGTACCAATTGTGGCTATATGTATTTATGTGTATATGAAAATGATAAATTATCGCATGTCTGCTTTTTGATGCAATATGATATCCTTGTCGCCTTCGTCTGCTATGTGCGTTCTAGAAGGACTTTGGACTCCATTGTCTCTGTCCCTGTCACTGGCCAAGGTTTCATCTCGTCCCAAATTTTTGATTAATTGAATTTCACTTTAAGACAAATAGAAGTCTTCATTTCGTTCTGACATGACGACACAACCGTTTGTTGTGACACTTTGTGTACAATTATCCAAATTGAATTATTACCAAGCAAATGGGAATTAAACTTAATTTAATTTTGTTGTTTTGTTTGTAGGCATAAATTGGTTTATGCACGGTATTAGATAAGCTAAATGAATCTAACCTGACTTCAATCTTCACCTGACAGTTAAGGTTGTCAAACCGATGGACTAACTAAATGATTGATTGGGAAATTACGAACAGCATCATTCTTAACCACAAGCGAGCTGAATATGTAATATGATATTTAATGATTTTATGATATTTATTAATTATTACTAAGTGCGAACAAATCTAACCGTTTCTGGTATCCCAAGATAAATCAATATTCATCTAATTCCAGAAAAATCTTAACGCTGTAAATATTATTATAGGAATCATAATGGGATTCGAATCTGTTTCACATACTCGTAATAGCAATCATAACAGAAAATTGAAATCAAGTCTTCAAGTCAACTGCGAACATATATTGTCAATCAATGCCGATAAGCATATCAACAGCTTTGTCATCATCATCAATGTCGACATCGTCAACGTCATTGCATTAAAGTGCACTTTTAAAAAGAGCGATGAATATTTACTTAGCTTTATGTGAAGGCATGGCAAAGGGAGAGGGGTAAGTTGCACATTCCTCTGGAATAGGGAGATGAAGGAGATAGTTCCCCCTTTCCGTTGATTGCCAACAGCCCCTATCGTAATTTCAGATAAACTTTATGCCATTAACCCTAACGCTGTCTAGTTACCCGTCTACGGGACAACTGCAAAGTGCTTTTGAAACATTTTATGATAACCATTTGCCAACGAGCTTTCCATCTCCTCCATGCAGACTTCAGCGTCTCCCTCTTCCACTTCCCAAAGTGTGTGCTGAGCTTTCTTCAAACTCTTGCATCGGATTTTACTTTCCCCCTCAACAACTTCACATTTGTGGCACATGTGGGCTGCGTTGAGTAAAGCAAAGAATATGCAGAATATTGAGCTCTGTTTCCTCCTTCTTCACGGTATTCTTCTTCCGTTCCTAGCCCCTTTTGTGTGAGGGAGAAAACCTCATGCGTTTTTCTCCATTTAATTTGTGCGCAAGTATCAGAAAAATGCATTACACATGGTAAATATCGTTAGAATTAATGACAACATTATCTGAGGGGGAATCCTGCAATATACTCGAATCGATATACTCGTTTGGATCTGCTCTGACCAAGCTGAAACTATACATTTTGATAGCTTGAATGGATTTAATGTGAGTTTCTTTTTATTTTTTTGCTTAATACTTAAAGCACTCGCATAATACACATTCTAACAAGATTCATAGACAAAAATGTAATATTTTCCCAAATTCGTCAAATTTTGTTGTACTTTAATTCTGATAATTACTCTTTTGAAATCGTCAAAAATAAATCTTTTATGTAAGCCACTTAGTGGTTTTGGGTTAGTATTACACTGCATAGAGCAGACATCATAAATCTTGGCAAAGGATGAACAATTTATTTAATATATAAAAGCTTAGTAAATTTAATTTTAATCCCATTTACGTGTGCTCAATTTATGAAAGTATTTCGCATAAATTAAGTCAATTTACATAGTTGCCTTACAAAGCCTTATGCTGACTTTGGATAAATCCGAATCTAATCAAAAACCTTTGATGGACATTCTCACCATGACGATGACAAAGGGAAGTTAGTGGCTTATCCTTATCTTCCTGTAGTTCGGTATTGTTTCTTGTCTCTGGCAGCCACATTAATTTATGAGAATGTCGCATGTTTCATTAAGCAGACTTAAAATTATTTACTAGCACCGAAGTAATATTTCAACAAAAACTTAAATATTGTCAACGCTCATTTTATTTATCCGCTTTCCAAATATCCAACAAGTTTTCCTTTTGAGGCGAGAATTAAAGCTCAGCGTTAACATTTAATGACGTTGATTGGGATTCTGTACGCTCACTTTCTCCATTTTTCATATTTTGGTTTAGCACCCTCAGACAATTTGCATCCATGAATGGCAGCAATAAAAGAGAAACAATTACCCATCAAATTGTTGCCTACTCACTCACACTCGTCCTCATTCTGCTTCATTGTGTTTCCTCGGTCCTATTGTTGCTCCCGTTGCACTTTGCACTCTGACATTTTATGTTTATGGCATATTTGCATTAAAGCTCTTATGCTTGTGTGTTGACTGCGATACGTTGTGTGCGCTCGTCCTGTTCCTGCTCCTTTCAATCCTTTCAACTGGCCGCCACCTCTTATCCTATACTCTTCAGTCTGCATATGAATGTGGCTGTGTCCGTTGCTGTGTCCTTTGCATGCTGCACTTGGAAAATGACATTGAGGGTGCCATAAATGCAAAATAGCTTCGGTTTTGGTCCTTAAAGTGAACTTTAAGCTTGAGTTCTGTTTGTGCCGTCGTAACAATTAACAAAAATAAATACCAGTCCTTGCAGGCATACACATTTGACAATGCTTTAATGAAACTACATTGTTATCTTGCTATCTAATCACCCAGATTTCTACACTTGAAAGGGTTTTACTTTATCTATCTGCAGTTACCAATTGTCAATAGGCAATATATATATTTTCTTGGAAAGAGTGTGAATCTAAAGCAATATTTTTAATTTAAATATATACAATTTATTTCTTATTTGATGAAGTTTAAAAAGCATTTAAATTATTTGAATGCGAATATTTTTGATATATTTAATAAAAAAAGGTTTACATAATAAACTAAGTCCGAAAAAGTTTCTTATAATTACATTAACCATTAACTGAATTAAGTATTTTTAAAATAATAATGAGGAGCATAAACTGAATATTATGATTTGACCTGCTCGTAGTTTGCCAAAATTTGCAGCCCTTTAAGGCCCTTAGTTTCGGTCCAATCGCAGTCTGGCAACTGATGTTTGCCACGCGTTGCCAATTTGCGTAGCCCGTCAGCAGCATGGGATCCTTTGCCGGCTGGTAAATGAGGATTCGGCAATTTGCGACGCGTGTCCTGGGCTTGTTGACATGGCACTGACCACGTGCTCACGACGAACCCACATGACCCATAACCTGCTGGTGCCCTTTCGCAGTCGACACGGAGCACAAAGAGGACAAAGTCAGCAGCGTCTGATAACATAATTTAGGAGACAGTGTAGATACGTGGGAGGTCGGTGATTTTTGTGTTTCATAAGCCGACAGTCGAATCATTATGCATGCCTTTGATGCCTGTTGCCAGAGGTTGCGACTCAGTTTTGGGGACTGGGGTCAAAGAATTACATTCATTAATTTGACCGAAGTGCTGCGATTCTAGGGCTCACTCAATGGGACACTTGAATTAATTTATCTTAGCGCTAGCTGCATTTAGGTCCTCATGCGTTGTTGACGCTCAAGTTCCACTTATCAACATCAACAGCAGTACAATAGCCATCAACATCATCTCATCAGCATCGGGATCAACATCAACATCAACATCAACAGCAACAGCAACTTCATCATCACCAGCATCATGACCATTACGAGCTTCATTTAAGAGCATTCATTTTTATGCCATGCGCTTTTCACGCGACCCGTTTTTCTACCCCATTAGAGGCTCAAGTGGGCGGCAGGCTCTGACTCTAGTTCTGGCCCTGGGCAGCAAAAAATGTTGCATACTTAGGGGCTAAAATTCAATTTAGTGTTGTTGCCTTAACTTGCCTTCTTGTTATTGAATTTCTGTTGCGTGTTGCTTCGTTTGTCTGTGTGTAATCATCCCATGCCTCACATTGTCACAAGTCAATTATTTTCTTGTTTAGCAAATTGCTAGACATTCAGGTTTAGTGTAGACATTGTTGCTCTAACATTGTTCTGTTTTCTGATTTTTTACATACTTACTCCATACTTAAATTGCGAGTTGTAGCACTATCATCATCATCATTGTCATCTTTATCATCACTGTCGCTTGTTAAAGTTTTATTCCTCGTTTCCTCCGTCGTCATATCACATTGTGGTTAACAGAGGTTTGTCAGCACTTAAATTGCTCTTCATGTTACTTGAGAACCATATGATGTGCAACATATTTACAGGTTGTAGTTACAAGTGAACGCGGTCGACAAGAAGCACATATTCACACATACCTGTACATGCCACTAAAGCATTATGTCATTCATGTCTAAGAGCTATTAAAGTAATAAAATGGACTTATGCCAAAATAGATTTAAACAAAAGTTCAATATATTATCAGTTTACTGTTCCTTTTTTACAGACTACAAGTGGGTGAGGTAATATTTATTGGTCTGTAAGATAACACTAAAGCTAATACTATTTTTTGCTAACCAATTTTTATTTATTGCACTATACACATCTTAAAAATCCATAACGTACCAAGAGTTTAGCAAATTTGAGTGCACCGAGTAAGACTTTGTCATAATATGTAACATGTAACAGATATTCGTAAGCATGGTCAACAACTACAACTACATCTCCGGCAAACTAGTCCACGCCCACGAGCAACCAATCTAACATGCAGCCAATGTAGTTCCTTCTCAATGGTGCCAAAATGCGAGGAGAACTCGACCCAAATATCATTTAACACGCGTGTAAACAAAATCGCTAAAATTACATTCGCTGGAACAGAGCACCGAAAACGCCCCAAAATAAACAGACAGGAGTTTTGGACACAGAGTTGGCAAAGCTGTAAGCCATGTTAAGAATAATATAGAGTGAAAAGGAGGGGAAGAGTCATCCCGTCGAGACTGGATCTTGGCCAACAAACGCATTGCAGCACTCTGAGAGACATATCGAGGGAGCCGCAAAATTTGTTTGTTTATTGGTAACTGATGACTGAACTTACTCATCATCATAATCTACTGACCAGTATTTCGCCCTTATAAGATCCTCCTAGTGTATGCATCTTGAGCATGTGTACAAATCTCCAATTTCTAATCAAATGTCTCTGAATATTTTATGTTAAAGTGAATGAGTTTTCTCAATTATTGTTTGCCATCATTTTATCGAGTAGGTTAAAGGATAAAACATATAGAAAGTCTTTCATTAAAGGAAAGCAAAGCAAATCGAAAATTCATTGAAAGATAATCATCTCAGAAATGTAGTTCGAAACAGGCACAGAATAACAAAGGAGTTAAATTGGAATTTGAATTGGACTTTCAATTTTCGAATAGAGTGTGAGAAACGAAGACTGAATAAAAACAGACAGGGCAGTCTGTCTATCTTTTACTTCATGTCAAATACAGTCCGAGTTGAAGTCCACCAGATGCCATTGGTCACGACAAGTGCTTTTAGCATCTGCACATCCGATACTGGTGTGAAAACTGTGTGTATGTCTGATTTTTTGTTTCGTCGGTGCACTTAATACCAATTTTTCTTTTTTGGACAAAACAAACTTTAGTACACACAACATTTGGCTTCATTGTATCTCGCTCTAGTTGCTGTTATTACTGTTAATAATTAAATGCAGTTTATGGCACATTCAACTCGCTCTAAAATTTCTGCAAATTCCATTTGAAAGTATAATCAAATTGCCAACAGCCGAGGGAGAAAAAATTGAAATTATTTTTCCAACAGGCGTTGCTTTGCTTCTCTTTTCGTACACACACCATTTTTCTGTCTGTCAGTCTGTCTGTCTGTTGGAATTGTTTCGATGTAAATGTTTGTGGCAGCTAGAGCTCTACGCCATTTGGCTTTTCCTGCTCCTTTCACTTAAAGACTTTGCACTCTGCACATGGCCTGCATAATGAATGGAACGTCTCGGGAATCTTATAGTCTTTCAGTTTACATTTCTTTACATTTTAAGAGTTTTCATTTGTAATTACAGTACACAGTAAAAGCACAATTTGTGGTTACTTTGCGCAAATGATAATGAACAATGGGAGGCTCACTTGATATTTGGATAAAGAAACCTAAAGGCTATAATACCAAGGAATCTTATTGCAAAAAATATTTACATTTATAATTGATAATAATTTTATTAGAGGACTGATATGTATACTTTCTATATTATTTTACAATTCTTATTGTATTTATTACACTATTCAATTTATATTATACTTGGAAGCCTAATAAAATATAATTTAAACTAGTGCTGTGAATAAACAAAATAGATATTCCAACATTTATCTCCATTGTTGCAACACAGCAGTTGTTGCTTCACAATGGAAGTGTGCAACTTCCGCCAAGCAGCAGTTACAACGGAAGTGTCAGATAAACGCAACTTGCGGTAGGCATCATCCCTATTTGTGCAGCAGGATGATGTTCTCAGACGAGGATATGAAAGTGCAACACATTGGCAAACAGCACACATTAATCTACATTGGGAAATGCACTTTCACCCAGTCATATCTTACAGTGTAAACTGTCTCTGTATTCAAATTACTCTACTTACGGATTGAAGAAATTTTCCTGAATTTAACTAATACATTTTATACTTCAAAAATTTCAGATACCAGAATTCCTTTTTCGCGATAAGCTAAAATTAAATTGGTTGCTTGATGATAAATAACTCATACGTCCCGTGAGATCTAAAAGCGCAATTGCCTAATCGCATTTGCAGTCGAGTAATGCACAAATTTGACCTCAAATTTCTGCAATTCAGTTGGCAGTTGGTCGTTATGTAAATTACTTGCATCAGAGAGAGCTTCGTGGCCCTTGATGTCAGACAAGCAACAAAGTTAGCGAGGTTCACTTGGAGGCGAACTTTAAAGTGGCTGTACCTTAAATCTACTGGCAATGCTTCTGGAACATGCACATGACAGATTTGATGTAAATTTGAGTAAATTATGACCATTGCGGTCCCATTTGCATGTCAAACAGTAAACCCTTTTGCTCTAGTCCCTTTCTTCTCGTCATCCCGGTCGGTTATCAGTCAGAGCGCTCAACATTAAATTACAGCCAAATGAGCAGCTGCCATTTTTCTCTTTTTTTTTTTTGTGGCTCTCTGTTTTGTTTTCCTTATCAACATAATAAACGTTTGTGCATGCCTAACGACTGAAGGCCAAGTTCATTGTGTGTGAGTGTTTGGGTGTGTCAAGGGCATCCGCTGACTGGAAAGGACATGTGTGTGTGTGTGTGCCCAACGACTGACCCAACTAATTTTATGCCCATTTGCAGTATGTGCTGCAAAGGTTCCTTTCACATTTTGGGCAAAGGCGTCAGCGTCTAAAGAAATGTGTTAACTTTATCTAAATTGTTAAAACATTTACCAAATGACCTCACGTAGCAAAATTTCAACTTCCTGGTCGCTTCCTTGCCCTTTTTGTAGCCGGGTCGAGAACAGGCTCAAAACCAGAAATATGTATGTGATCTATCGCTCGATCGGTTGCAGGAAGTCCTGTGTCGCTGTCCTGTGTCGTGGGCATGTCTTCCTGAGACGTGACACCCTTTTTCGGGGAAAACCCAGCAAAACACCAAAATTTGTATATGTTGAATGTATTCGGTGAGACGACTGCAGTTCATTTACTTGCTGGTGTTCCTCCTTTCAATGTTGTCTACTCTTTGGTTTGCCAACATGTGCTTTATGGCATTTTGATGCACGTTGCAGGGCTACCCTTTTCAAGTTTTCTTTCCCTTTTATTTATTTTTTTTATTCTTTGGAACTTTGACATTTATTATGCTTGTTTTGTCGAGCAGCACGTATTTTGTGTATTAAGTATGCGCTCTGTTTGACGTTGCCTGCCAGTCAAACTACCGAGCTCTTTAAGACATATTCAAATTCCTACACGTGAAGCTGATGTAATTTTAAATACTTTTTACTGAATTTTGTTGGAGAAATTTGAACAGGGTTATGGTACTCCACTGAAATTGCTTATACTCTATTGGCAAACGAATGAATCATAACATATTCCCTTTGTATTGAAAAACAAAATTTATTGTTATAATGAATGCTGTTTAAAATAATATATACAAATATTATGAACAAAATAGTGTTTAGGTAAATTCATCTACAACTTTAACTCCCCTTTGATGTTCATTTAATAAAAAAAACTTTAATTAATCTGCAACCAAAAATTCCTAAATATGCAAATTGATTATTTACAGTTGGATACTGAAGTCTAATGAATCTTTAATTTTTATTTCAATGTAACTTCAATTGTTGTTAGTTTAATTAAACATTTCATAATATTTATTGATTTATTTAAGAAGTCGACACATATTTCTGACCAAGAATACTCTAACAGTAAAATACACCTGCAGATGTTTTAAAGAAAAACACACAAACACCAAAAGGAAAACCCATACCCGCATTTATTGTAACATTTTTGTACATAAATATGCTAAGTTGAGCTAGAGTGAAAATCCGATTTTTACATTCATCTCATGCAAGTATTTTTGTGTGTGTAGAGTGCTTGTGGCTTATGAGAAGTTGAGTTTTGTAGAAGAGTTGACTAAGTGAATGCATAGCATTGCCACTGGAAACGTACAGAGGTTGTCCAGAAAAAGCACTACAGAAAAATGGAAAAAAGTGTTGAAATTGTTGGAATTTTCACTTTCATGTTAATGCTAATGCCCATTATATAGTTTGTGTGTGTGTGTAAACTCAAATAGAGTAGGTGTGTGTACTTAAATGTGCGTATGTGTGAGAGTGTTGGACTCTCTTTAATGTTTGTTTTTCGACAGAGCATTTACAAAATGTTTCTGCCCACGCCTGAAAGTATGTTATAAAAATATTTTATAACATGTAAAAGCATCAATAAAAAGGTTGAATTTCCCCTTCTCCGCTTTCTGGTGCCACCATGCTGTTTATTGCCGCTGTTTCTGCGGTCGCACTTTATCCTTTGCCAGGCTCGTTACTCATTTCTTTTTTGGGTTATGTTTTATGGGTTTGCCTCGAATTTTTCTCTCTATTTTGTTGTCCTTTTGGATTGTCGTTTTACGGAAAATTACATTTAAGTATGTGTTAGAATTGGCGCTGTAACAGGTTGTAAATAAAATTGTGTAACATTTTACTTTATTTGGACATGCACTTTCCATTAGATGGTCAACAGAGCGAGGGAACTCAATAGAGATATTAAGCTTTTTCGTTGAGACATGTTTTCAGCTGAAATATTACATGTGAACTCATTTTTTCAACATCAAGCTTAAAACTTAAATCCATCAATTATACACTCGAAAGTTGTGAAATCCAGTTGCAGATATCCAACAACAATTCCGATTATTTGCACTCCCCGCTGCAAAGTTTTGACGATGGACTCATATGTAATTAATTAGATTTTGCATTGGACTGCAGCATAAATGCCAAGCGAAGCTCGTTAAAAGTTTGAAAATAAATTTAATATACTCGAACGCACAGCGGAGACGGTGAAGGAAACTGAAGAGTTGCACCAAAATAAAGCGGATTACAAGGAGATATTACTTTCGGTGACACCCCCCCCCCCTCCCGCCCCCCACTTCTAGAGTGTGGCAACATTTGCGACATTTTTCGGCCATATAATGGGCATGAGATTTTATTATTATTTTTTTGGTTTTTCTTTTGCTAATTGTCAGTTTGAAGCCACAAGCGAGTCCAAACTTTTTCGGCTTTTCTTCTTTGCATTTTTGGGTGCTGGAACGACAATTTTAAAGTAAAAATTAATTACTCTGTAAATGCACATAATCAAATGTGAGTGGATACATTTGGAAGCCAGCCAAAAGGAAATAGCGAAGGATGTCAGACTCTTCATCAACGGCTTGCAAAAACTTTCATAGCAAACGAAAATAAAGATAAAGTACTTGAGCCTTTTTGCCTTAATGATAAGCCAATTTTGTAATCAGGGAAAACATTTTTTTATTTCCTGTGTGTATATAAACAGCATATTATATATAATACGTATATATACGTAAACGCTTTGAAATTTTGAAAATTTTAAATTTTAAATCCGAAGTGTTCATTTTTCATCCACCCTTTAAATCGTAATTAGTATAAAATAATCAGGGTTGCCACAGAAATAAAAAACAACCCACAATCTCCCAAAAATGTATGGAGACTTGGGAGATTTTGGAATGATTTCGCTTTCTGTGGCACCCCTGATTGCTTAAAATTTGATTTTGAGACTTTTCATATTTATGTAAAAAAACCATTCAAATTGGACAAAAATTTTGACTTGTAAAGTTTTACAAAATTTCGCATTTTCTGCCTGCGAAAATAAAACTCGAGCCGCACATAATCTTTGCATTTTTTAAATATCTTTATGCCCAGTGTACTGACGGAAAGTTTTTTGTTTTTTAACAAAAAAAATACAGAAGAAGAATGGGTATTAAAATTAATGAGGTTCAGCAAGCAACAAACAATTTCTCCAGCACCAAATGCAGCCTGTTCTGAAATGCAAAGTGAGAAAAAGCAAAAAAAGAACATCAGGAGAAAATCTTAATCGTGATCTTATTACGCGCGTTAATTACGAAATACAGCGGCAGTAAGGACATCGACAAGGAAGAAGCAAAAGAAATAAAAAGCGAGGATGAAGAAGATGGTAAACAAGAGAAATGGCAACAGTTCAAAAGCTTTTGCTTCATTGTTCTGCCTGCAAAATTAAGTTGTCCAGTCAGACAACCCGGAAAAAGAGAAAAACAGACAACGAGATGGTAAAATTAAGAAAATAGACGACGCATAGATAAGCAAGTGCAGTGTACCTCATTTTGCGGGTTTTTCGTGTTGTCATTGTTGGTGTTGCTGTTCTTGATGTTGTTGTAGATGCACAAGTCGTATGACCCGCTGGGAACCATTGTTCTCACTGGCTATTTTTCATTAGAACAAAGCAATGAGTAGAGCAGAAACTGAGGATAAAGGAGAAGCCAACACATACTCATAGAACAACCTTTAATCAAAGACAAAACAGCAGCTGCAATATGAGAAACTCTGCTTCAGGGCAAGTAACCAGATTTTCTCGTAAGCACTGCCTGCAACTAAATTATAAACTACAGACTATAAACTACCAAATGTCTGTTTCTTCTGTAAATCAAAATATATTAAATTTTTGATATATATTTATATAACTATGTATCCATTTATATCACCTATGTTCAATTAATATTTAAAAGCAAGTAAAAAAAAGACGTTCAACATTGCGCATCAAATTTTAATTTATTAGTGACAGCTTTGAAAAGTGATCTCTCACATAATTAAAAAAAGTGCTATTAATTATTCCGCATGAATCTAGAAAGCAGCACAAGCAATTTTGCTGAGTTTTTAAGTAAAGCGTCCTTGTCTTGGTCTTAAACATTTTTAAACTTTTGCAATTCGCTTTAACTAGTTTCTTAGAGCATGCAAAATGATTGACAGTGTAATTTATGAACCGAAATATGAGAGCTTCTTTTAGGACCCGTTTCTGTTATGCAACTTGATATTAAATGAAAGCAGCCGGGCAAGTGACATGAAATACAGACATAAATGAGTAGACAAATAAAATACAAAAAATAATTCCCATTAAAAGTGGTAACTTTTATCCAACGGTGGCCATCTAAAAATTAAATATGTGTTACAAAAAATAATAGCAAGGTAAAATAGGTTGACCGCGAGTTGCATTGGCAAAATTCAACTGACTGGGGATTACACATATAAGCGGTTTTGGCCACCAAAATAACAAAATAAAAAAATAACAAACAATAAAATATTAACAGATTATATTCTCTAGATTTTCCAATATTTATATGTTCCGAGTAAAGAAATAAATTTAAATATCCAAATAATTCACAGATGGAGAGCAGACTTAGCTATTAGAAAAGGGTCTCTTTATTTAATGCCGTGTTGTGGAAATAATAAATAAATCACAGGCTGTCTACACTCAAATAACTTAACGCCAACGTTGAACTTAATGTGAAACAGACTTTGGAAGTTATCATCAAGTGCATGAAGCCGAACGATACATGGACACGGTCAACGACAACTACAACAACTCGATATATATCGCCAGGACATTGAACGACAAGTACAAATGCTGGCCCATCAATAGCAGCAGAGTGCAAAGTCCAAAGTGAAATTGGCGTTGACATACTTGCAGAGACACAGATACACACGTCTCTATGAACAGGATAAATGACCATGAAAGTCTCCACAAATGGTGCAGGAGTAAGGCTGCAATATCAGATGTTTTCTGGCCATATTGAGCTCAACTCGTGCAGCTGAAACAGATCACAAAAATAATGATTGCTGTGGTCAGTTGTATGGAACAGTTTTCTCAGAGTTAGTTGCTCACAAATTTGAGAAACTGGCGCCAACTTTTGTATCACAGAATTCAATTAGTTTTTGCCTTATGCATAAGACATGTAAAAAATTAAACCTGCATGTTTGGTTTTCTTCAATGCAACCATTCACATCCAGATACTTTCGAGTATCTTTCATAATTGCCAGCAAATTTACTTGCTCTGAACTGAAAACTTTTCTATTTGTATTTATCTTTGCCAACTTTCATTTATACGCAAGCAAACACATGTGGAGAGCACAAAAATACGTTAACTTCACCCACAATCACAGACACACACACTCTCACACTCACACAAGTAACATGAAGAAGCGAGAGAAATATGTGCGTGCCAGCTGATTCTTATTGCAGCACGGGGCGTATACGTAGTTCTTATTTTACTCAGCAATGAAAATAAAATATTCTCGTTGCGTGTGGGTTTCACTTTACATTCGGCTTTTACATCAGTTCAACCAGATGAATCGAGGGCGTTGTAACATTGTTGACTGCCAGTCTCTTACACATCGAGATGTGTTGTACCACAAGAGGGTCGGCTAATAAATACACAACAGTTGCGAGAGACTCTTCGCTTTGGGTACAAGGGGCGGAAAATTTTTGGAATTATTTAATTAATTATGCTTATTTGTTTGATCACTCAACTGCTTAATATTATCAAGTAAAATAAATAAAAATTGTTGTATATTCTATTTTAATTTTAGTAAAAAACTTATTAATATTAATAATTTAAAATAGGATTCTAATATTTCTCCAAATTTGATGTTTCCATAAAATAAATAATTATTAAGCTAACAATTTTCTGTCATAATAACTGGGCCACAATAATTGCATCTCAATACAACAGTCAAAGTCATGTCAGTTAAGAATTCCCAAGAAATAACTTCTGTAATAAAATATTAAACAAGGCAATGCTGTTAAGAAATGGTAAAATTGTATACCGAAATTTTCTGTATGTTTTTGGCGGCGCCTGCTGGCTTTGCCAATGTCCTGCTGTTAAATTGATGAATGCGGCATAAAAATAACAGAATCAATTCAGAAAAAAGGACACAAACACAACAAAAAAACAACAACGCTGACGAAAAATACATTTTACAATCAAAGATGAAGTCGCAAATAATGTAAGCCTGTTGTGGTCAGAACTCATTGTGCTGCTTTCTGCCTCCAACTTCAGCGGTAATAAAAACAGGCCGAAACACACGTGTGATGTATTCATGTGTGTGTGTGTGTGTGTGCGTGTGTATGTATGCGTGGGTGGCCTACTTGTAATGCATGTAATCAATAAAATGAACAAATCAACATTTTATGAAATATTGACAAGTGATATCAATCATTGTTGATGCCAATTCTCTCTCTCCTTTCTGACCATTTACTATTTGTGTTTGATTTCCATGGTAAATTGATGTGGATGGTTTCAGGTGCTATTTGATTAGTCGTGAAGTTGTTAATGCCTTCAACATAAATAACGGCTCATGTGCATATCTATGTTTACAAATGTATATGTATCTGTCGTTTTGATTTTGTAATACATTTAATTTTCATGTTGCTCTTTTTGTTGCCCTATTTCTAACTAAATGCAATACAGTTTCAGCATTTGCAATATATATTTTTACAAGTGTTTTATTTTAATTGCAAAAGAGATTTTCAACATTTTCAAATTCATTTTCACATAAATGATTGGGGTATAGAACAACAAAATAAAGTAGCAATAAAATTTAGCATATTTATTTGACTCTGCCTGCTTATATCCTAAGATAAATCGGAATATTTTAATAAAATTTGTTGAGTAATTCGTATTTCATAATTTTGATTATAATTATTATTATTATTTATTCCAATAATTCCACAGATGCGAAGTTAGTTAAAGTTTTGTGAGAGTTCTCACAGTCCGGACTGTGTCTGTGTCTGCCAATTTGGACATTTGCATAGAACTCACAAAACAAACGAAACACACACAGTTGCATATTTGTATATTCACACTCGCATACACAAACTGACACGCATACATGCAAACCAATTACTTCCGGTTGCGATTTGTGCCCATTTTGTAGTAGCGAGCCAACTGTAAGGCGGTAATTCTCAAATTCCTGACCCAAATTTTAGAAATCTCTCCCATCTTTCAGGGCGGCGTTTTAGTCGCTCTTTCACACACAACACTCAATGACAGCTCTGCCTTTTTTGTTACATTTTATTTGTTTTGGTGTTTAGTGCGTATACGCGATATTGAAAAATTCTTTTGTTGCAATTTGCGCTACGGGTTGACGGTAGCGTCGCTTTTTCTCTAAGTTTATATGCGAATATATCTTCCCTTCTTCTTCATGCTTAATGTCGAATATTGTGTGTTTGTTTGTCTGTTTGTTTTTCTGTGTGCGGTTGTATTTTTGCTCTAGAATTCTTCGTGTCATTTGAAATAAAGCCATTTGAAATATTCCCAACTACTATATGTACGTGTGCGTTAGTGTTTACGTGCATGTGGATGCGCTAGTATGGAAATTATTAAAAAAGATAATTTTTTGATATAAATAAACCTTAAATTTACAATAAGTTGATTTGCAAAATCTAGTAAAATCAACTTAATCTCCAATTTAATCTCTCAAAAGTATTGCAATGCGAAAGTGGGCCTAAAATTGTGTAAATTATATCCAATAGTAATAATTTAATTTAAAGTATTTATTGAAAGTTTTGAAAATGTCGTATAATTGTACAAAGCAAAGTTTACAAGTGCGACAATGATGTTGCAAGTAGGACAAGTTTTCCAAGTCGGCCTATTTGGAATCATTAATCATGCGGACCTGTAATTTATCTTCCGACTGACTTTTTATTCGCTCTTATTTCATTCGAGGAGTCGAAAGGTAGATGAAAAACTTTGCTTGAGGCGAGCACCTGCAGAGCCGGGAGAACAAACTTTGGGCCCCGAAGATGGCTGGGCTCAAAATACTTCCTAAATACTTTTTTAATAGCTTAAGCGCATTTTCTGTTTTTATTAAAAAGAAACTGGGCCGCGACCATACTCTCTAAAACATATGGCAAACCATTTTTTGTACGCGCAAAACTTTGTCACCGCCATTGTAAAGTTTTGTGGGCACCCTGTCGCCTCAGTCTTGACAGTTTCTACACAATACATAATGACATCGACATCAACCTGCACCTGCAGCAGCCAGGAGGGTCCACTGTCCTTCGCGAGGGAGCCCGGACAGGCACTCTTATGTAAATCTGCCAAATTAAGTGCCAGGCGTCTGTCAGGCAGCTCCATGTAGCTGAAGGTACTCCCCCAAGAGAATATCATCTGCTCCCTTCTGTGCTTTTTGACGAGTTCTCTTGTTCATTTTATTAATTTCTAGCATGCTGCCTGTCGGACAACAATTTAAATTAAAAATTTTGATGGTCTCTCAGGTAGGTCCTTGTGCCTTGAGCCTTGGAAACGACAGGCAAAATTAAATACTTATCATGGTTATATTTTTTTAATATACCAAATTTTTTTAGACACTCATTTTTATGCTAATTTATTTATGTTGCTGTATGTCAGAAGTTAACTCGTAGTATTGGAAACAGGAGAATTCAATTTTTTTTACGATTTCCACTTACCAATTTAATATCCTGTTGCTATTTAGATTCTGAATAATTACTTATTAAGTATACAATAATTCTATCAAAAAAAAAGTAATCCAAACCTGTAGCAATTTCCGAAGACTAAATCCCCCTACTAAATTTCATTTTCAACTTTTTAGCAGAGTTTTAACTACCTAACGCCTTGGGCCTAATGACTAAGCCAGAAACTCCGGAAATGCAACAAATAAATACAAAGGCAACTTAATGCGCTGCCTAACAACAACAACGGCCACATTGAAACAGAAATAAAGTTGTCACAAGGCCTCCAGCGGATTTCCAGACCAGACCAGGATTTCGACCGGACTGCGAGCAGGACGACGGGTCACGGGCCAATGGCCAGACACACGCTCATTTACTCTCTCGCTTGCCAAATGCAGCTCCAACTAAAGTAAAAGAGCGAGAGGTGAAAGTGGTGACTGTGGAGCAGGACCCAGAGGGGAGAGAGGACCAACAGGCGCTGCGCGTCATTAGGGACACATGCACGGTTGAGCCGCAGGCGGCTGGTGTACTATAGGACGAGGACTCGAACGTAGATGTGGACAACACGAAATTGTTGGTAAAGTGAAAAATTTATTTCGCAATTCTCTGTTAAAGGATTTCTATTTCCGCAGTGGGCCGGAGACATAGCCTTAAAAAAAGAAGAAGTACGAAAACCAAACCTAACGAAATTAAATTATAAGCACAGAGAGAGGCATACTGATACATCGAAGGAATAGAAGAGAGAGAAAGGGTAGGGAAAATAAATAATATATGGTGTCGCCGCCATTTTAATAGTTTTGTTAGCCTTTTTTCAGCCGCTGCCAGGCGACAGGAAGTAACTTTTATGCGAGCTCTCAAAAGGGGATATTCGGGTGAGAAGTTTGGAAAATGTTCGCGACTGAAAGGCGATGCCGCTGGCTGACTGGCTGACTGGCAGTCTGGTTGGCTGACTGTGTCTGAATGGATTTTGCGGCTCTTTATATATTTGGCACCATGCAGAGAACGTGAATTCTGACTGCCAACCAGCATGAAATGCTCCATGTTTAGATTCTTCAATATAGGCACGGTTTACTTTTTTGTTGCCATTCTTGTTTCGCACTTTCAATGAAACTTGAACTGACCGTCGTTCGGCCGATAATGGAACGTAATATCATTAACCACTGAGGCCTTGGCTAGTTGGTGCCACGAAAAACACCAAATCCATACTCAAAACCAAGCACTGGTTTTTGCCGAGAGTGTCGGACAAGAAATGTTAAAATGCTTATTTGGGTAATGCATGAGTATCTGTTACTGTCAGTCTTCACTCGTTGTCGGAGATTTTAAGAAGTTTCAACATGATGCAGTCGCTACGCAAGGCTCTATTTTCAAAATGCACAAAATGATATTGAGCCACTTGAAAGTTAAGAGTACACGGCGTGATATTTGAACCGCCAAGACGAAAGTTTTCTAAGCGGTTTTTAATTAACAACCATCAAGCGCAAAGTCTTCAAGGATTTCTATAGCAGCCACACACATGAAAGCACATACAAAGAGAGTGACAAAGAGAGAGAGAGAGAGAGGAGAAGTGTAACGCATTTGCCGTTGACTGACGCCATATTGAAATTCATTAAAATGGCGTCTCCGTTGTCGCCAGCATCGCATTAATATGGCAAGTAAAATATTTATAGCATAATTCTAGGGGCTGGTACATCACAGCGCATTGTGCCACTCATTGTTGTGGTGCTCGAGAGCGCGTTAAAGAAATTAATTAATATTCTGCTTCACGCTTTGTCCCTCGACGCTCCTCTCAATTAAACCCAAACACCATCTCACACACATGGGAGTATGGGTTTAATAATGGCGCATGTGTGACCGATTTTTCCTTGAGTCTTCACAAATCTGTAGTCAAGATACCTCGTTTTTCCGTCATCATTTCCTGCCCAGCATATGAAATACTTTCTGTATACTTTCTGTGAAAACAACATATAAATATATCTGCGCATCTATTAACAATATGTCTGAGTATGTGTTTGCAAGGACTTAATATCCTGGGCCTGGTGTGCCTGTATTAAAATTTAGAATTAAAAATGACTTAAGTTTTGATATCAGGGAATTATAAAAGGAAAATTAGAGATTCTTTCTGTCAAAAAATTTAGCTCGAGCTTGTTAAAGCAATAAATACACATTTAATATTGCCTGTAAGAAATTTATCATTGCAAATACAGAAGACATAAAAGCAAACATTTTATTAAAATGGCAAGGGACATACAAATTTTATTTATTATTTATTGGAATTGGAATTCCTAACCTGATAACAGGTTGCTTAAATGTCTTATTCAATTAATAAATATATTCCACACTCTCTGTGCTTTCGACATTTCGAGTCCCTAGGAGAAAACCTACATAGAGGACTTCAATAATCCTAGGGTGCGAGCTTTAAATCAGCTAAGCCCTAATTATCCAGCTTCACACTTGACTCCTGGCAACAATAATGCCACATTTTTGTGATGGGAATGTTTGTTGGATGGGCGGGGAGATGCAGCTACAGAGGCGTCCCTTAGAATGGCTTAACGTGCCACTCTCCAGGCAGTTTAACTTAATTACAGCCTCTGTTAACTGCTGTCGTCGTCACATCAGGCGTAAATGAACGGAAATGAATTCATAAAATGTTTAAGGGGCAAATGCGTTGCAAACTCAACTCAACTCAACGTGACGCAACGTTGCGCGTTTAAAAGTGTAAATAATATGTGTGCTTAGTTTGTCAAGTACGGACTGAAGTGGAGTGGGGATTAGAGTACTAGATGTGGAGTGAAGTGTTTGTTTGAGAGAATCTCTCTCTCTCTTTCTCTTTCTGCAGCATTCTGTTTGTGTGGTTGCAATTGTAGCACTTCTCTTTGCAGTTGTCAGTCGAAAAACTCTTCACCAGCAGCCACTGTTTTGTATGAAGGCAATAACAAAATATCACAAAAACAATGAGCACACATTTGTGGTTCAGTGTGGGTTATGGGATGGCAACTGTCACCAAATTAAACAAATAAGATCCCTTTGGCACCGGATGTTGCACTCGAATGCTTTGACATTAAATTTCTGCAGTGCAGTGTAAATAAGTTAAGCTAACGCATTTTAACGGTGATTTTATCCAAATTGTAATTTATATAACTTATATAAGAGTGATATTTCCTTCCCATTTCCATATTCGATGAATTCGGGAAAATAAAATGAATTGATGGAAAATGTGATTACACAGTGAATAGTTTGAGAATTCAGTTGTAAATGTCACTTTTAGTTTACAGTATATAATAAAAGGTCTTTTATTCACAACAATCCGTCTTCGGTAATTCATTAGAACTTGAGCTCAATTCGAAATGCTCACATTTAAGAAGTTGATATGTTGAAAATGTGAAGAAAAGTTGTAATTTGCTTATCTTTGGTATGTTGCCGTTGCCAGGATACGTGAGGCTGTCATCCTGGATTAGGCACATATCCTTGAATCTCTCTTTGGCCTTTGTGTGTTTTCTTGGCGTTGCCTGTGTTTGGCGCTAAGCGGTAACACTGGAACTTTGGCCAAAAGCTACCTTTTGACACACATGAGGCGACGACGCGTGTAAAACTTTTTGTTGTTGCATAAAATTAGGCGTGGGAGCTGAAGGACATGTTGGAGACTCAGCCTCTGTTGGGGCTTTCATCAGCGGCGTACGCTCGTTTAACGCAAATTAAATTGTTCTTTGTTTCGCTGTTGCGCTGTGGAAGAAAACAAAACTCCACTCCTGATTAACGCATTTTGCTTTTAATTTCCCTCACACATACATAGAAGTCCTGACTCCTGCAGTTGCTGATAAGATTTTAAAACGCCGCATGTATTTTTCTCGCAACATGCCTAAAAAGTTTTTGGCTGTTGGCGCCAGCGGCAGTTTTCTTCCAACCAGCTACCCAACTTTTCAAGCTTAATGCGCCTGGAAAAGCATCGAAGAAAAGCCGACATACCACCTAACGAAGAGGAGCCTCCGAAAGGAGCAGAAGGCCTTGGCGCTCTTGGCAACCCGTAACTGTACAACATCCAAGTCACACGTCCCTTTTGTTTATGTCATACCCTGCCTGGTGAGCGGCAATATTAGCTTGACTTCCCATCACATTTAATATTTTATGAACATCTGATTTATCATATTATTCATCAGTATACTTTTTTTAAGTCTTACATGTGTAATTTATGTTTTAAAATCTTTATTTATTTTTTAGTATAGTGTAATTGTAGACCACAATGTAAATGTCATTCCTAATATTAATTCCAGTATACTTATCTCTTTTTTTCTTCTCTTTAGCAATGCTAGCAATTCTAAGCTGTCTTTAAAATTTCTGAACAAAAAGTTGAGTGCTAAAAGAAAAAAGGAAAACCAAGTCTGCTACACATCCTCATACAAAACCTCCTTCTCTTACCTCTCACATGATCAGATCTACAGATTAAATAAAAGTTTTGTTGCCGTTCCCATAAGTCCCCAGTAGAAGCTGAGGTGAGTACCTGCCGCATAAGGAATTATATATTGTTTGTCATTTGACTGAAAATAAGCGCTGATTGCGGTTAACAATGGCACTGTAGATAAACCAAGACATTTTTACTGCCTCCGATTGGGTCGTCTCTAAGTCATAGGCTAAATGGAATGTCCCTAAATGGCAGAGCCTATCAGTTCTATCTCAGAATTGGCGAAAATTCATGTGTTGCCATTTTTATTGGAGTCAAAGATACAATTACAAGGCCAGGACTGGCATAAGGTCTTTAAGTAAAAGTTGTTATCACTAATGACCCTTAAAATCATACTAGAAATGGTTCAAGTCAACAACCACACTTATTTTAGATTAAGATATATTTGTATGTTTAGAAAATTTCGTTGATAAGTTGAAAGTATACCAAGTCAAAGAAGTATCGGATACTAAAATTTTCATAAAATATTTTTTTGAAGAATAATTAAATTCTATATCTCGTCAATCAATTCTCTAAAGTATATTTCAATGATGAAGATTTATTGCGTATTTGAAAATATCTCACATTCCATAAGTACATTCATTAGCATTTTGCTTTGGATTCAAATATCATCTAACTACCATTTCAGAAGAGCTCTTATAGTTTGAACTAAGCTTATCATGAAATAAGCATAGCTCAATTCTTCAGCTGTCTAGATGAGAGTTGCGAATAAATCCGCAACTAAAACACTAACAACAACTTCAGTCAAAGGTCGACACAAGACAAGTGCACTTAATGTTGCTGTGTATCTGTGTGTATGGTGTGTATGTTAACTGTGAATTGCGCTTAGTTAACTGACAGTTGCGTGAACAAGTGCGGCTGAAGTAGGCATACAGCCAGTGTCATTGGCATTGCTGTCGAGTAGGTGTGAGATTTATCTGCTCATGACATTCATTTGAATAGCACGAACACACACAAAAGCAGTTACTAACACGATTATAATATCATTTCAAGGACGCAAGCAAGGCAGCAGAAAAAGTTGAATAGGAAAGGGAAATGAACTTAAATCATATAATTAAGAGTCACTCATATGACGATTAAATTCTTGCCACCGACCACAAGAGCCACATAATCAATCTCGATTCGTCTGAGTAAATTCCCGCGATTTACATTGTCTACTCAAAGGAATAAGCACACTTATCAGAAATCTTGTGGAGCCATCGGAAATTTGAAGAGTCCTCAACTGAATTTAATAATCATTTAGATCGAGGTAATCGTAAACACTTGGGTATTCGTATAAGTACACTTAAGATTATATTAGGTGCACAGCTGTTGCTGCGTCTCAAATAAACAAATATCACGTATACGCCGCATAAAAGCATTAGGAACATAAGACGACGCCACGTTTCTGGTTGATAGGCATCGGTAATTGAAACTATTTGCTTTTTGGCATTTTCATTAACGCCAATTTCCGTTAAATTTAACGCACTTCCTGACAAATGCTGCCAATGTCTGAAATTGGCAGCAGGGCACCAATATTGCTTTGCTGCAAGACAGAGACGGCAATTGGGCCAACAGCCGTTGGCTAAATGAGCGTCGACTTGAAAGTGCTAATTACTTGAAAATCAATTGTCGCAATTCATTTCAGTTTTCCCCTTCTTCCCTCGCTGTGTGTGTGCTCGCTCAAAATTAAGTATGTTAATTTAAACTTAACATTCCGATGAATTTTACTTTGTGCTCCGAGGCTGCCATAAAAACAGCTTGCATATTCCATCAAATGAGTAAATTTCATTCGCGCTCTCTTAATTTCCCTTCGCTTCAAATGGCCTTAATGAAGGCCAGCAGTCGTCGCCTTGTTTCTTTAGTCCTTAGTCCTTGGTCCCGTCTGTCCTTCTGTCGTGTAATCAACGCCATGGCGAATCTGCTGCTGCCATCATATAAATTAGAAAGCAGACCAAAAAAAAATATATATAATGGATTTGTGGGAAGGTAGATTGAATTGTGCCTTGTGTCCTTGTGATGGCCAACAAATGATGCTATAATATAAATGATTTATGAAGGAATCTCCGGCATGCATAGATAACTTGCAGTATTAAATAATTCATATCAAATATATATCAATTTAAAATTCATCTACATCCTACGGATAACATTTTTTAAAGCAAACACCATTGAAACCGGATGAACTATTTCATTCTATGGCTTAAAAGATATTTTAAGATGCACTTGAGATTACTTAGTATGTACTTGCCACATCGAATTGCAGCTTATCAAATAGATGAAATATGCCATGAATCGTAAATGACTCACAGACTAGCAAATAAAATGCGAAAGACACACGAAATTGTAGAAGAAAAAACTAAAATAAATTGAGTTTAAATGTAATTCAATGACCAGCAGTGAAATATTTTCATCAAAAAAGGGGGAAAAAAGAAATAATAAAACAAATTGAGATGGTTCCGAGTCAGATTCGGTTGCATCCGGGATGCAACATTTCACCTTGTGCGAAATTGTATTTCCACTTTTGAAAAACCGTAACGAAGAAACGTAAAAAGTTTTGTTTGGCAATTTGTGTGTTTGCGTCTTGCTTCGTTCATTTTGTAAATAGCATAGAAAATAACACAGAACTTTGGTAGCAAAACAAATGTTAAAGGAGCCTCATGTGTTGGATAAATCAGACTGCTGCTCATTGTTTTCTCCCAGCAAGTGACTTGGGGTTTCGGTTTGGGGGCAACAGCTGACTGGCTGCGTGACTGAATCCCTGACTTACAAACTTTTAGATGAATTGACTTCGCCCCAGGTACCATTCACTGGCAAAAGTCAGTGGACGTGAATGCACTCCAGGTCATGACGGCAAACGTAGCAATTGAATTTATAACCATCGGATCTCTTTATACACAATGTTTGGGGTAAAACGCTTTCAATTTCTGCTTAGATATCTCTTGTGCCAAAGAAGTAATTTCTTAGTATGACGAGTATTCCTATGCCAACGACATTAGAGAGAAAAAACTTCAAATGATCCGCTGGTCTCATATTGAAAGATAAAATTTTGATAAATATTATATAGATGTATGTAACATGGCTAGCAAAAGTTACATGATTTGTCTACTATTGAATATAAGTTAAAGTACAATGTCCTTGGCCTAAATTAATAAATTTTATAAAATCTACAAAGTTTCTTTTGTAGTATAGTAATTTTTTTCTCTCAACCACATTTCTGATGATTTTTGATGAGACCAAATATAAAATCTGATTGTTTCCATATCCCATTTTACAAAGCACTTAGGCCCCTTTTGAGAATTATCACCCATCACAAATGCATTTCCCATTTAACTGAGACGGAGCGCTGGCAAAGAGCATTCATTAAAATTTTTGCACATTTACAATGAATTACAATCGCGCCGGAACCGCAGGCACTCACAATCAAATGACACATAAGAGAGAGAAGTGGGAGTGGGAGTGGCACTTAAGCCTTTGGAGACCACGTGCTTGATACATTGATATTTCTCTGTGACTTTTTATCTACGCCTCTCGGAACTGTCATTATTCGACTTTGCCTACCTTGACTGTAATCATTTCCAGCACACAAGAGAATTCACCTTAAACACGCTATTATTTAAAAGAAATTTCGCATTTAACGCTATCAACCTGTTAACAAATAAAATTTTACATTTTCCAGCAGACAAAGGAAGAAACTGACAGGTGAGACTGGCAAGTGGGTCGGCTCTCTTTATGGCAAATAACAATGGAGCCTACTAAAAAGCAATGGCGACGGCGACGGCAACATCAGTTGCCAGATGGCTTCAAACTGAAAAATCCCTCAATATGCAATTTACCATAAATTTATAATTTACCATCAAATTATTTTCATAAGCCATTTGCATTTTTATGGCACACAGGCTCAGACACATGAGTCTACAGCATCCAAGAAGAGAGCAAGTACTTGCAAGTGAAACCTCAATAAAAATGATCAGACACGACTGTTAGATATCCATCCATAATTGTGAATATATGTAATGTTGTATTGGTATCATTCTATAATTTCTATTTGCAGTATATTTTTGGTAAAAAAAAGAATTTATTCAAATTAAATTTATAATTAGCTTGTTATGACATCTCCACCATCAAGTAAAGGGTATGACAAGGACCCCAACATACAACAACCGCCCGTAAAGCAGTTAACAAAATCTGCGCTTTCGCTTGTTCCTCGTTTTCAATATTTTTCTTATTATGTAGAAAAATTTTGAAACAAAAAGTTTACTTATAAAATAAAAAACTGATTTTCGCGGAAGTCATAAGCTTCTTTAAGAATCCAATATCGGGTATGAGTATCTAATATTTTGTTTGAAAGGAAACTTGTCTGAGTGACATCATTAAACAAACACTCTTCCAAACAATATGGTAATCCGATTAATTTGGCAGAAAATTCCACAACAGTGCTTAAGTTTTAAGTTGGTTTTTTTGTTAATTGCGGTATAGATTCTTTATAAGGCGATGTTCATATTTTAAATTATTTTTTAAATGGTTTTTTAAACTTGAGATAACTTTTACTATTTGTCTATAGGAATACATTAGCATTACAAGTTTTCAATGCTCCATCATTTTGTGACCACAACTGACTGTTGGTGATGGCATTGATGATTTCAAAATCATTCGCACATCAATAAATTGCTAGCCAATGAAATTTGAATGCTTGCATTGCTACGGTCAATGTTGCTAACGGTACTTCCGGTTCGCTTCACTTGCACTTCCGGTTGTATAGCCAATGTCGAATGTCAATTGTCAGTGTCGAGCAATTTCTATTTTAACATCTTTATGTTCAAAATTGAAAAGCTGTTTTTTATGCTATTTATATTTCTGAACTTAAACTTTAAGAAATTTGTGGATCTATAAATATATTTTTTTTTTAAACAAGTTTACTAATTTACGGCTAGTATGTGTATGTAAGTGGCTACACATTGTATTAAATTTCATATTTTTTTTTTTGATAAATTAAAAAGACAAAAGTTGATATCATTTGCTTTTAAGAAGTCTCTTAGTTTCTCTCTTTTTCTTTGTTTTATTTGCAAGTAAATAGCAAAGCAAATGGGAAGAGAAAATTAATCAACGGCGTTTGGTTACAGCTGCGAAATGTATTTTAAAGCTAAATGGGCGTGTTCAACTGATAGGTAGAAGGAAACCAGAAGCAGATAAGATACAGAGGAACAATGAGTAGGACTGTCATTAAAGTTGGGCTGGAGGGCAGGATAAATTGCGTATAAGCCGTGTGCACGAAAAACACTTAAACACGCGCAGTTAAAACGGAAATTGTGTAGCGTATTTACGCTTCTTTTACTTCCTTCGTTCTTTTGCTCTTGAGTCACTTCCTCTTTGGTAGAACCACCATCACTTCTGCATGTAAATTGCCAAAAGGATTCAATTTCCAACGTCGTCGAGCCAAAGGCAATGCTGCTAGGCAACACGAAAGAACTGAGAATATTTCCAGACTGCCTGTGACCCTAAAGGACCACAAAGTTAGAAGTAAAGTCAGTTTCTTCTGACCGTCGTTCTAACTCCTTATAAGAATGTGAAAAATGTCTTTGACTTTTACGTCTATCAGTTAACTAAGCGAAATGCGAACTCAGTTAAAGTTCAATTTACACTGTCTTTAAAATGCGAAAATAATTGGGACTTCGAATAAAATTTGTATAAAGAAGACAGATGAAGGTAATGATGATGATTTGTACTTCACTATTTACTATTTATAATAATAAAATAATTACACGATTCGTAATAAAAATAATAATGAACTTCGGCAATTTTTATGCTCATTTGTATTGACAAATCAATTATCGATAGGTGTCGAAATTAATATTTATGCTTTTTGGCAAGCAAACACATTTGTTAAATGAACTGTGGAAAATAAAGTCTATTATTTTTCTGCCATAAAACAATTTCTGGTAATGAAATACTCAAGACGGAAGACTTTCCGCGACACGTTTTATTACTCGTTCAATTCACAGGAGCATCCGAAAAAACAAACATCCAACAGCATCATGAAAAAAGAGCAGGAGGAACTGCAAAAGCAAAAGAAAAGTCAACTTGACTCATCTCGAGTCGGAATAAAGTTGCCTGTTTGATTTTTTTAATGCTTTTCTTCAGTTTGGCTCTTTTTATTATTATATCAGGTTTACGTGGCGTATGATAAACAAGTTCAATGCGCGACATTTATTCTTCGGATTCTCCCCAATGTTTTCCCACATCTTCCCACGTTTCGAGTTGTTTATCTATCGCCCACGCTTGATTGGATCTTGATATGTAAAAAGCGTACACATACCAACACAGACACCGACACCCACATGTAGGCCAAGCTTGTTATTATAGCCATTTCACACAAACCAATTTGAAAGCACATACATTAAAGTCGCCAAGGTAACCATTTGCTTTTGATTTCATGTCAGAAATTCCTGACACCTTATATATCTCACAAAGGCATTTGTTGGCTTGCAATCGATGGAACCTACTATCAAAATACAAATACCAACATAAAAAAAAAAATTTATTTAAGAAATTTAATTTATTGTAAAATGGTTTTGGCTACTTTAAAATAAATTCCCAAAGACATGCAGAATCTTAGCAGCATAAGGTTAAATGGAAAACGAGAGTCGCAAATATCAAGTGATAATCACAAGTCAAAGATAGAAAGCAGAGGACACGAAAGGCGGGAACCACGAAATTAATGACACCGCGATAACTTAAATTTTTCATTTTTATGGTGATTCTCACACTTTACGCAATGTTACCATTTCCGCTTCCTGTTGTCGCTGCACACAAGTATAGAATACCCCATTAGCCTTAGTTCACATTCACGGCTCAGACACTTGACAATTGCAACACGTGCTCAAGATTTCAGCATTTCTTCTCCGTCTTTTTGGTGGCAGACAATTTTGGGCCATTTCTTATGACAGTTTTTTCTCCATTGGCGTCTTAAATCACACACATGCACAGGTGAGACACCCAAGTTGCGACCATGAAATATTCAAATTAAAAGGACTTATGTAGGCACTCAATGTTACCGCCATTATGCTACATTGTTGTTCTCCGTCAGGACGGGGATCGACCGGAGACCTCGAACTCGGTGGCGCCTTGGCAGTTGGCTTCCGGTGCTTTCCACGCTTAAGCTTTCATTTTTTTACACTTTAGTTGACAGCGGCAGCCATTTGTGGCAACAGCCACAACCCTCTAGTTGTCCCTGGAGCTGATGTGATGTACTTGCCCCTTATTGCTGTAGTTGCTGCTGCTATAAATGCCCCCGTTCGTTGTTGTTGTACCTGTATATGTCGCATTTTACGGGTAATTTACATTCTCATCACAGCACACACACAGATACCCACACAAGCAAACACTCACACACACTAGTGCAGATAACAACAACCATATCGGTTGGAATTTCATTTCTAACTCTCATACAATTTTAAAACAACAAACAATATAATCGTTTTTTATAACATTGACCCGTTATATTATTTTTTATTTTATTTGTCATAGTTTAGCAATTTGTTATAGC
The DNA here is from genome assembly GCA_951394115.2 of Drosophila phalerata. Taxonomy (NCBI): domain Eukaryota; kingdom Metazoa; phylum Arthropoda; class Insecta; order Diptera; family Drosophilidae; genus Drosophila; species Drosophila phalerata. The sequence continues at coordinate 25,228,315 of OX596005.2, forward strand.
CTTCATATTTTTTTCGGATGCTTCAGTGCATTTTATTACAGGTGAATTAAGCGTATAAGTTTTATACCTACGCTTTATGATCCTTTGATGTTCAGTTTATTGTATTACAATGGTACACATTTTATCATTTTTTATATTTAAAAAAAATAAGTAGAATATCTTTTATTTAAACGATTTTTAGGATTTTTAGATTGTTTAGATATTTAAAATAAAATAAGTATTGCAATTGAATGTTTTCGGTTCAATGGTAAATCAAACTAATGTGTGCAGTCAGTTCAAATAATTTTAAGGAATTCCTTTGTTGATGTGAATTAAAGTAACCGCTTTAAGACACATACTTACACATGAATACATATTCACATATGTGTATATTTGAGTTTGGCGTTGAGCAGGCAAGTGGAAAATCGGCAGATCACATTTGATTCATTAAAAATACAATTTCACAGCGAGTTGTTGCGTCTGATGCTCCGAGAAAGAGAAAGTATTGAGGTGAAAGCAGCTCCAACACGAAGAGAATGACAAATCCAAGAACGTGTGCTTCCATTTTTGTGCACTTCTTTTTGAAATGGCGAAAGAATGTCGAATGGCTGCTGAAACGCACTCAAAAATTTATTGTCGGCATCTCGAGGTTCGACATGAATTTAATTTATTTGCATGAAAATCGGATTTGTGTGACCCCAAAGACATTCGAGCGTGAAATATACGAGCCGGAGTTGCTCTTCGAGTCCGAGTTACTTCTCCTGTCCAGATCTGTCCGGTGTGGAGCGGTCAGACAAAGCCATCCTGACCATGACCACGTGGCCACCCGGAAGGTAGAAGACACAGAACTCGTCGCCTGAATGAACATGAAAAGCATTCGTGGGTGTTCATTTTCAAGGCCTTCTCTTGGCTCCGTTTGAATGTCAAGGCGTGGTTCTGTTTACTGTCTGTGTTGCTTTATGTTTACTGTTTTTTGTTGTGCCTTAACTCCTTTTCGCAGTGTGTTTTTTATTGTCTTGTGGATTCAGCTTATTGTTAGTCACGGCATTTATTTATCAGTTGAAATGCTGTTGGATATGGACTTGGCCAGTGTGTCGTTATGCTTGCATGATTACCAGGTCGACGGTTCTGTTGGCCACTTTTCAATGTGTTTTATTAGCTATTATATCTAAAATATGGCATACGTCTCGTTTATTGTTATTTATAATGATTCATTTTGCACGTTTTTAGGGTTGCCAAGTTCTAAGAAAGGTCACTTAGTGGTCGTTGTAACCGTATAAAGTCGGATGCTGCTTTTTTTTTGGTTAATCCGATTTACTTTGCGCCCAAAAGTATGCTGGGCCTTTAATCCATTATCTATGGCTTGGGAAAATGTCTTTATAAATGAACATTAATTTGCAATATAGTTTAATATTTATTTAAGATTTCTCCGCGATATCTGCGAACTATCAATTTAGATTAGTCTAAGGAAACTCAAGTTAGCTATCTTCAGCACCAAAGTGTCTGAAAACTCATGCTTTGAATAATTTAGGGGGTTATATTTTAGCATTTTTAAAAACGATTTTGCCAATATGAAACGTGAAATGCAAAAATTTCAGCAGCATAAGATAATTTTACATGTTGCAGCTGCTGTTTCCAAGTCAGGGAGCAGATAGGAGAGGGGACTAGAAGTGGAGAAACAGGAGGAGAGAGCGTCAGACCAAGTGAAATTGTCGCATAATGATGTCTATGATAAATTTGACAAATCCTCAACAAGTTTATACTCGATGCTTGTCTTGCCATGTTTCCTTGTCTTAGTTTTATTTTTTATTTCATTTGCCATCGAGTAGAATGACAAATGAAGCTGAGACTTAAAAGCGACGTGGCTGTGGCAAACTTTAAATATTTTTGCAATTTATTTACAACGTACATACACTGTCAGACACACACATACTGAAAGACTCACACATGCTTACGCACTTAACTGCGTTCACATATGCTAAATAAAGTGATTACAAAGACTGCAAACTCACCCACATACTGAACCACTGAACCAGACCCTCATACATATTTCAATCCTATGATACATAGAATATGTGGTCGGAACCGGAGAACGGTTGCTTGAATGCACTTGTCATTCTTCCGGCAAGGAAATTTCATTTATTTCCCCATACATGTACATATATCTTTACTAATACTATGTTAATATATCATGATACAAATGTTGTACATTGCACTATTTTTTTAATTTATGAAAACGTTGAATTTAAATCCATAACTCCGAATAACATAAGTGTATTATTAAACTTAATTAGAAGATTAATTTAATAAATGGGAAGCTTATATACTTGACTAACTTAAACTCATGAAATTGAGGATATTTGGTAAGACAAATATGTCAGAGTGTTACTAAATTAGCTCGATATCCGTGAGAATCGCTTTTCCATATCGATTATATATCAATGTACTTTCATTCATCATTGAGTATATAATAGTAATATATATCAAATTATAAACAAAACATAAAAAATTCATACACCATGCGAAAAATTTTAAATGTTTTAGGTTTGAATGGAAAATCACAACATGCTGCGCAAAAATAAGCTAAATGCTATGCAAGGAAAATATACATATGCTCATAATACAACATTAATATAGATATATATGCATATGTATAGACATCCCATAGAATTCATTGAATCCAAAGCCGATGGGCAACATATGGAAGCTGTCATGAAATTTGTGCTACAGAATAAAGAACAAATGAAAGAGATAGAATGCTGCGTGGGCAGTCAACGGAAATGGGAGGTGTACTTTGAAAACAACTACAACAAATGTTTACCAATAAAAAACATGATAAGAAAAATGGTTTACATGCTGCAGTTGCAATGGAAACTGAAAAACAAAAGTTGCGATCCGAATTTACAATGCAAATGGTGCGACTTATTAGTTAATAGCCAGGAGTGAAATATATTGTATACCGCAGTTACAGATACATTTACAGATACACATTCAGATACACAATAGCCTGAAGAAGCGCACTGAGTCCGAAAACGAATACAACTGCGAGTATATTCATATATATTTATGTATTTATATGAGTTTATATCGCAAATTGTTTACGAGTTGCCTGCAGCTGCATATTTTATTTTTACAAGTATATTTTTATTTATTTATTTTTTTTAAATTCATTCAACTACTTCACTAAAACTAAAACGAACTAAAAAAGCTAAGAAACGAGCACAAGATACTCGCTCGAAAATTATTTAAATTTAAAATTGTTTATCTTGCAGTTGTTGGCGCCGGCCAGAGATAAATATTCGCAGCCAAAAAGCATCTGGGGCGAGTTTTGTATGGACAGAATAACAGAAGAAAGCAAGGACCACACTCCACTGGTCAGCAGCTAGGGCTGGTTTTAATAAAAACTCAAATTCTACTGCTAAATATTGGCCACAGCAGGGTCAACATTTATGTTTTTTCCACCTTTTGTATAAAAAAGTCTGTTTTGCATCTTGTATTGCACAATAAAATAAAAAAATAACTAGCCGGGCGAAGAGCATATAATTTTCTGGCATAAGAAAGAGAACGAAAAATGTACACAGAAAATGTACAAATCGAATCTATTAGATACAAACTTGTTGACGGTGTTAAAGTCTATGTACCATCGACCTCGGTTCAAGTGCGGTTTTCTTTGAACATTATTATCGCCGAAACACTGGAAAGTTTATGAGAAATAAAGAGATTGGAGGCAGCTTAGTTCTGTTTCCGTTCTATGTTTTTAAATACAATTTTTTTCTTATTTACGAGCAACAGTTGTTTATATACCAAAGCAAAGCAGCTGTTTGCTTATTTCAATACTCTTTCGATATGGAGTGTAACTAATTTGCTGATATAACCTCACGAAATCGGCGAATATAAGATTATGAAAATATTATGTTTACTTTCTCAAGATCTTCAAAGTTAAGACAAATTAATTTTACAATGAATATCATTATGAATATTTATAGTACTACTACATTTTTCTTTAAGGGAATACAATTTTCGTTTTACTGCTACATGAATCTGTGCACTATTATGTTGCTATAAATCGGATGCTTTTACACAAATGATGCTGGGGCTCGCTTTTTAAAAAATAAACAAGCAGACGGTTCGCCACTTGTCTGAGTGCGGTGTTTTCATTTCTAGGTCGATGTGTGGACGCCTACGCCAACGCCTTCACTTTGACACAAAAACACACCCCAATACAAACATAAATACACCAACATACACACATACACACACACACACAAAAGATCTGGGACTGAGTTCTGAGTTGCTCAATTAATTTTGATTGCAGCCTTGGCAGCTGTTTGCCGAAAAGTTCTATGAAAATGTGTACGTAGGTGTTTTCTGTTATTTTTCCACACAAATCCTTTTTGTATTTTCATTGAAAATTTTAAGATTGTGGAAAAAACAATATGTTATATTTATCACAGTTCATTGTAAAGTTCATTTTGGCTCATAAATTTTTCTAATTAATTCAAGTAAAATACTATATACTGAATTTTCATTGAGTTTGTTAAATTTATATAAAAACATTTATAATTTCCAGTTCTTTAACAATAATACATTAGAAATATTTCCACAAAATTGTATTATTTTTTTGTATCTTCGTATAACATTGACCTCACTCAATATCATCAAGCAAACAAATAGAATAAAACGTCAGAGGTGAGAAAATTTATGAGCATCAGGTGTGAAAAGAAGTGAACGCTTCTCAGATGCTTTTGTTTATATTTATTTAAGGAAGAATTTCAAAAATATTTTCACTACCAGCACTTAAACTTGAACTTGATCAAAATGTTTTGGTAGATAATTTAATTAGTTTCAAATAAACAAAAGGAATTACAAACTTTGGAGTACCTTATCTTTTCGGACCGTATGTCATAAAATGGAGGACCTGTTTTTGCTTTTAGCGAATTGGTTTGCCGAAAGTTGGAATTTTTGAATACCATAAAAGTTTTAATTGAAATTACAATTTAATTTCGTGTGACCTTCATGTGGCGCGTCAATTTGCTTGAAATGATGCGTGAACAGATACAAGACCGAATATATGAAATAAATTCGCCAGAAGCTAAAAACAAATTAGCTCTTTTTGGCAAATGACATTGGAAAACAAAAAATAAATGGACATAGAAAAATAAATCCACAAAAAGTTGGCGTCATTTACAAAATTAGCTGCAAGTGCTGAGAAGTGAGCCAATTAATCACAATATAAAAAAATACCCTTGCATATTGCTGCTTTACATTATTTTTAGAAGATTCTGAACAAATTTGGCCAAATTTTGACTGGTAAAGTACAAAATCATTCTTCGATCCAGCATATGCAGTCGATGGCGAACGAACAGAACCTTATTTTATTTTATATACTTCCTAGATATATGGTCAGAATATATACTTCCAAAATCGTCTCTCTGTAGCTATTAAAAATAATATCAAATTTTATGGGCAGATGCAATTTGTTGTAGCATAAAATATGCACGTGAACTTGGCATCTAAAGCCGCCCACACACAAAATGGCTTGCAATCACTAGAATGTATCTATCAGGTACAAATTTGTTTTCAGGGTTTTCATCTCATTGCTGACAAATTGTTAAAGTCGAGAGGGGACTAAATATTTTACGTTTTCTGGCACTTGAGCAAGGCACACTTATGCTACCAACAGATTCACTTTAATTTCGTTTTTTCTTTTCAATATTAGTTTTTGTTTGTTCGTATTGTAGTTGTTGTTATTTTTGTTGTTAATGTCACCATGACGTCATGTGTATATAGCTTCCGCTGCTCATATCTAAATTTGTTTGCCCACTGCCTACGTTGGCTTTATTTCTGGCGATTTTAGCATTCACAAAAACTGGCGAGTCTGCGTCTTTTCGCAGTGGCGTTGGCGTTGACGTTGGCATCGCTGTCGACGCCGACGTCGACGCTGGCAGCGGCATTTGGCTAACCTAAAACATTTTCGTGCATTTTCGTAAATTATCTTTGGCCTCTTAGGATAAATGGAAAACTGTTTCAACAACTTGCGTCAGTTGAAAATTATATTTTGTTCGCTAAACACGCGCACACACAGCAGATACTTTTGCATTTTAGATTCCAATCATAAAAATGGCTGTAAGTGTATTTTTTGGAAAATCTGATTATTAAAAGATTAAAACACAAATTAAGAAAAATTAAATTGAATCCGACGTTATTACTTAGAAATTAAGACAAGTGAAAGTTACTGTGTATTTAATATTAATAATTATATTCATGTTCAAATTTAGTGTGGTAGTGAGTTGACGTAATTGTATTAGTTAGCAAGTGTTATGAAAAATAATTTAAGGACATCTGTGTGCCAGGACATTATGTTGAGCATCGATTGAAAATTATCCATTCTGAACTTCAGTCAGCTAAGAAAGTTTAGAGTATCTAATGAATGAAGATGAATTTATATTCAAAAATTATTATTATAGGAGTACTCAAATCATTTATTTATTTTGTTACTGTAATAAATGTAAAAATATCTTAGAATCCCATCGGTATATTTGAAAGGAAAATAAAATAAAATTTTAAAATTTGAAAATGAGAAAGGAAACGTTATTGTAAAATAACAATTAAAGGCACGAACTGAACACCCCAAGAAACTACAATTCTCGTCATTAGAACATTTTAAACAGTCTACCGGGTAACAATTTAAGCATTAAGAATAATGCTGGACTAAAAAATACCTTGTAACTCACATAGTGAGATGGTAATTATTTAACGGCACAAATAATCTATTTGATATGACGTTACGTTAAAAAATATATTACCTTTACAAATCACGCAATAGGTTTAAGAGTTATCTGAGTAGTTATTTTGCTGTTATAATTTAATATACATTTATTTTGAGAGCACGTGCTGATTTAAAATTGAATACAAGATATATAAATAATTAATTATTTAAGTAGTCAATTAGAAATAAAAACAGAAGCATACTTCAATCTTTGCATTTATTAATATTTAAGTAACAACACACATCCATTATACGCCCTGTGGTCCGTATATTTCTGAATATATTTCTGGCACATTTGAACGGATCTCCACGCCCACTCTGGACAGCTGCCGTGCCATATTTCATTAGTGTATAACGTATTTGTGTGCCTCTTTAGTTTTTTTTCGCTTTTGTAAATTAATATAAAAAATCACTTTGTTGACACTTTGGCCCTGGAATGTGGCGTCAAATCCCCATGAGCCTCGAACCTGTTACACTTACCATTCGCATGTCATAAATTTTGAGCTGTCAGTCTGGATCGATGAGACCGACTAGCATAGTCTACATATCACTCACCACTGATATAATATATATTTATTTTCCTTTTATCAATGCATAAATTAACATGCACTATTCTCCTTTTTTGGTCCGTGAATACAAAGCTTAAAAATTTTATGATTTTTATATACAGTGAAAAAAGCGAGTATGCAAATTTGTATACAAATATTTTAATATGTCATCGACTTACGATGTTTTTAATTTTTTTAGTTTGATTTGAATATTCAAAAAGAGGTACACATTCGACTTAAAAAGTCGATTCAGTCTTAATTTTTCTTAAATGATTAAGCATATTCAATTTCAACGTTTTTTATTTCTTAATTAATATAAAGATTTGTAAGATTTCTTATGCGATTATGTTTTTTGACCAATTTTTGCAACTTTTTTGTAGGATACATATTAATATTAATAAATATGTGAGGCAAAATTTCATGACACCATTATTTAAAATACTTTTACAATTTAGTTGACTGTAATTTTCTGTTTGTTTATAAATTGATAAACAATCTGTTGCGTGATTATTAAAACTATCTAGGACTGTAACGAGCAATTGTTGACTGGCTCTATCTATTTCTTGGCAAAGATACAAAAAACATAAACGCGCAAAAACCATAACATTTAAACTTAATGCGATTTAGTCTGTGTATTTTACTATATTCACTGTAGAATCCAGACTATGTGTTACCTCTTGTGCAATCGAAACTATTATAGTTGGAAACAATTAAAATATTTTTGATAAATATTAAGCTGTCCACAAAAATTAAAAGATTTGTAGACAGTCCCAATCCAAGCTTAAAATGTTTAAGAATTAATCATTCACTAATCTTTGTTGTATATTTATTTTAGGTTATATAACATGTGTTTTTCTCTCTCTTCTTAGCATTGTTATGTTCGCTTGCAAAGAATATACCCTTATAAATAATTAGAGAAAAGTAATCAAAATGCAAAGTTCAGTTGTAAGAAATATAAAAATGAAAAACCTATTGTATTTTTCCGTCCCATCCCGTTCCCCATTGTTTAATGGCTTTCTCAGTCGTGTGGGCACCGCATGCACATTTTCATTTTATTTGCTGGTTAATGCTGGCCAGCGACCGCCAATTGGCAAAAGTCCAAATGACAAATTGAAATTAAAGCAACAAAAAAAACCCCCGCAGCAACAAAACAACACTTTTTGGCCCTCAATAAAAAAAAGAGAAAAGCGCGCAAAAATGAATGTTTATCTTTATGTTCAAATGAAAATTTTTATTTATGTGCGCGGCCGGAAAAAGGCGAACAGCTGAAAAAATGAGAACTTAAAAACCGTAAGCTAAAATCGGGGCGCCAGCCAACACAAATTGAGGGTTATTTGAAGGTCATGGCTGTGCGTGTACAGGGCATTTCAAGTGCATAAAAAGATATTTCGGAATTAATAAATTAATAAACGTAACAGGAACTGTAATGCGAAATTAAATATAAAATAAAACATATTGCTTTAAATATTTCAGTTTTATTTATAAACTGAGAGTTGCATTACATATCATTGTCAAATTAAAATTTAAGAGATGGTAAAATAAACCAGCAAGGCTAGTAAAAATTTTATTTTAATAACAAAAAATACTGGGAAAATACAAGTAATGAATACATGTATCAGGTGGGTAGAGAGATAAATCGATTAATCAAATAGGTAGACAGAGAACAGACAGTGGCAATAAACAACGTTCCCGGGAGGATCTATCGCTTGTCGACAACTGTTGTAAGATATCGACAATTTTTATTTTATTCAATTAAAAATGAAATTGAAAAAGCAAACGGCAGACTGAAGTTGCAGTTGCAATGATATGGTATTCGATTAAATAAATATATATAAAATTAAACCCATTGCGAAAGCAATTTGACCCGCAATTCATTAAAATGCCTTCGCTTCGTTGGCTGTCATTTAAACGTGTTGAGGCTGAAGATGAAATGTCAACCAAACAAGCCCAATAAATACAAATAATAGATATCCAACTGCATATATACTTACAATTGTGTAAAAACTAGGGTACCATTCAAGGAATTAAATAGTAAAAAGGCAATATTAAAAACTGAATTAAGTTTTTGTAATAGCCATTTGTATTAATTTTGACATTTATGTGGACAGCTTGGTTTGTCTTTGGCAACGTGGTTTTTCAAAATTTATTCTAGTTGTTTCATATATAAAATAGAAATATCTGTTAATGTATACAAAAGCCACAGAGCACAATAAATTAGCGAAAATGCGCAAACTATAAATGAATGCATTCATGTAGCGCACATGAGATTTCAATTAAAAATCGTATGTATGCAAATTGCAAAACGATACGAATTATTCACTGTTTTAACTATTGTGTATGCGTTGAAAAATACAGTAGTGTTTGGATACAGTAAAATAATTGCCTAAGAACAATTGGCCTTAATTAATAATAGTATATGACTTAATTTGATTATACATCGCAGGCAATATTTTGAAGGTTATAAAATTTTATATCATCTGCCTAAAACGAAATTTAAATAACTTATTTGTATTTGAAATTATAATAATTTTATTTAATTTATTTTACTTCAGTTTATTCGTATTTCTGGTCATAAACATTTTCCGATTTTGTTGCCTGCAAATAGGCACAAAGTCGGACTAACCAGTAATAATACTGATCGCCCGACCCACAGTAAATATCAATTAAACAGTTAGCGGTTTTCACTGTCAACTGTCACAAAAATTTCGACGCCTGTCGGACGTCTGACCGCGGCTGTAGTAGAGCTTTTCGAAATTAATTAATTGGAAAATTAATGTACTTTCATTTGTGTTTCTTTACCGTCTTCCTTTATTGCACAAAGCATTTGTCCGACATTTGAAGTGGGTAAGCTTTCCGAACTTTATTCAAGGGCTAAAGACAGGGTCTGAGAGCAGCTTCTAAGGGGGCTTAGGTTTCAACAAAACGTCCAGAAAGTTGCCTATTTGATTTTGATTTTGAGCAAGTGAAAAACGCATATTGATTTTCCATTCTGTTGATTCTAGGTTGAATGAGGGCAATCTGTGAGAATTTCCTGTTTATTTTTAGACAATAAAAAATGCTGATTCCGAGACTACACAAATTGAAAAATTTACAAATTAGTCTACAATTACAGCCAACCGTTTTATTTGCTAATTAGTTAATGAATTCGAGTTTCGGCGTTTCATTTATTCCAGCCACGCAACAAGGAACAGGAACAGGAAGTCCTCAACTGGGTCTTCGAGGTGATCGGCGAGAAAGTGCCCAGCGGACAGTATGAGGATATTCTTAAGGACGGCATCTGGCTGTGCAAGTTGGCCAATAAACTCGCTCCAGGCTCCGTGAAGAAGATTCAGGAGCGTGGCACCAACTTCCAGCTAATGGAGAACATTCAGCGTTTCCAGGCGGCGGTCAAGAAATACGGCGTGCCCGAGGAGGAAATCTTCCAAACTGCCGATTTGTTCGAGCGTCGCAATATTCCACAAGTCACCCTGTCGCTTTATGCCCTGGGTCGCATTGTAAGTTGGACATTTAAAGTTCCCTTCTCTATACATTTTTCATATCATATATCTTCGATAGACGCAAAAGCATCCCGAGTTCACTGGCCCCACTCTGGGTCCCAAGATGGCTGAGAAGAACGAGCGCGTCTTCACCGAAGAACAGCTCCGTGCTCATGAGGGTGAACTCAACCTGCAGATGGGCTTCAACAAGGGAGCCTCCCAATCCGGCCATGGTGGCTTCAGCAACACGCGCCACATGTAAACTGGCAATTAACACCCTTCAACACACAATCACACGCACACAAACACACACGCACACACTCAGCCGAGTACACCAAAAAACAATTAGTTAAAGCAAAAGTTGATTTGTACTTTTTTGGCAGTTCTTATGGCACTCTAAATGTAATTTATATATTATGAAACAAATAAATTAATTAATTTTAATACAATATAAACAACAAGTGGACTTGTTTCACGCAACGTGTTTTTCTGCCTCTCTCATTGGATTAGCATTATTTTTGCTGTTAATTAGGAAAAACACGCAATAGCCGCAGACTATGCAACTGCCACACGGATTAAGTGGTTCTGCCAACACTCCATTGCACACCCCCATCGCCCCTCTCCCCCTTTTTGCACCCCATGCAAACAGAGTCCTGCCACAACAACATAACACACAACACACCTTTGTGTCTGTGTGAGATTACACAAATTACAATTTCAACGCCTGCACTGACAGCGATAAGCATAAGAAATGTCAAGGCCATTTGTGTTTGTATTTCTCCTTCTCTGTCCATGTCTCTTCTCTGTAATAGAGACAAAGCAGATATTGTGGTTCATCTGATTGAATGCACTGTGAGAATCTAGTTAAAGTTTTATTCGCTTCACATATGAATTTAATATTATTAATTTTCGAAATTTGTCTCATTGTTAATATACAAATAATATAAATATAATCTAATAAACCAATAAAGTATAATTTATTGATGATATAGAACATTACTAAACAATTCATAAAACTTTTTTAAAGTATTGAATTTTAAATTCAACACTTTAGTTTTTATAAGCGTAAAAGTATCCTTTGACTGCACAAAAAAGAAAGCCACAAACAACGAATTAAAATCAGGTGACAAAACAAATATTCTAAGCAAAACTAAATGCGAATAACGCCAGACATTCAGTTGGAGGCCTTATGGCCATTTCCTGATTCTCACAGGGCCAGCTACGAGCATCCTTGTGTGTCTGTTTGACTTTACTATCAGACATATCAAACGGTGCGATAGAGACAGAAAAGAGATAGCCAGGCCTAAACTCCTTCTACAATCCAATCAACCGTGTGTGTGAGCGTGTGTGTGTGTTGCGTGTGAATATTGTGTTTAACTTCAACTTGACGAGGGCAAAAAGAAATACACGCTGCCTTTGTATTAAATGAAATGGTCACTTTGACAGCTACTGACAGGTGCTTAGTGGGTGTGTGTGTGTGTGTGGAGAATGTGTATGTCTTTCTTTCTACGTCTTATTATACTTTTTTTCTACAACTTACATTAAATTTTATTTATGTTGACAATTGTAGTAACAAATACTCGCAGCAACAGATACACAATGCAAAGAGAGATACATATCGACAGGGAGAGAGAGAGAGAGAGTCACATAAATAAGGAGAAATGCTGATTGTATTACAAATAGTTTTCCGCAGGGTTTTCCGCACAAAAGTATGCTCTAATAATATAATTTATTGCCAAAAAAAACTTGACAATGACAATTGTTGACTTTCTCTATATTTATCCTTGCTTGATGGGGAGATTTCCCCTTTTCCTGGGTCATTGGGGTTTACATGCACTGCAAGCACCTTAGCTGTTGTTTCATTGAATTTATTTTATATTTATATTAATATTTATTGTGGCAATATGATTATTTATTGTTATATGTATTTATTGTGAGGCAATTTTATTCACAGCTTTAATTTCTCTGTTTATGTTTGTATTTTTTCTTGTGCGTTACGCATCGTCAATAGGTAATATTATTTATTTCATTCATAGAATGGATTTTTACACATTGTTCTGCAATTTGTGTAATTTTGCAAAGATAAATAAAGGGAAGTGGGAGGAATATGTTTATAAATCATTGTCATTTATGTTTTATTTGCTTAGAATTATTTTTACATTATTTGTTGCTGTTGTTTATTCGTTTGTTGCTTTTTTTCTATCATAATTTGATTTATTTTGTGTGTATTCAATAAGATTAATGCCCATTGTTGATTGTCTATATATCAACTAAATCACAATTCATGTATTTTTTAATTGTTGCTCTTAAAGCTCCTGAATAATTTCAATCCCTTTCAAGCTTCATATTAACTTTTGACAATTCCACCAAACAGAACTTACTTATTTGTATTTAAGCTTATCATTATACGAGTTGTATGGCTAATTTTTATTTTGCTTCTTAGAATGTTTGTACACTTTGTACAAATGCTCAAGCATTATTTGTTTGCCATAATTTCTAACAAATTCCAAAAGAAACACAAGCAACAATATAAAAGGCGCCACAAAAAGAAAGCTAAAACAAAGCAGGTTGGGGTTAGTGCAGGAATAAGGCCAAAGTAGATTGTAGCAACAGCAATAGCAACAAATACAACTGCTTTCTCTTGTATTATTTGGCTTAAACATGCAAGGGCATTTATTGTGCTGTCGGCCACATTGTTGTTGCTCTTTTTGTGGTGTGGTTTGGGGCAGAGCTTGCACAACATATTTTTACCTAATTGCTGAAACTTTGTAACAATTTATTGCTGCAATGCAGAGGTTGAAGTTGAAGCTAAACGACAGACAATTCCGATACATGCTTAAGTTTGACTCTTCTCCTTCCCTCTCCTCTCGCTGAGCTCATGTATCGATTTGTCTTAGTTAATGGGAGATTGGGCAAATTGCAGTAGAGATTCCAAGGTGTACACAGTTCTTAAGCGGATTGTTGGCCTTGTCACTTGGCGACCCGCTCTTGTGATCTCCGCAAAACACAAATCTGAGCTCGACCTAAAGCCAAAACTCTGAGCGCAAATACTTCAAACATATTTCATGCTCGGCTGCATCCTGACTGTAAACAAAGCAGCAAGGAGAATGGCAAATGACATTAAACTGTAACTTCTCCTCCTTCTCCTCTCTATCCACCAACCAGCTGGAGCAATAATTGCTGGGCCAGTAAACAGATACAGAGCCACAACCAAAACCGGAACCATTGTTGAACCATTCCTTGTTGTTACTCGTTGTCGTTGTCGTTGTAGTTGCCATTGCCGTTGTCCTGACACCAAGTGCTCCAAATGCCAGTTGAGAACCGCAGCAACGATGCCAAAACTGGGCAGTAAGTGCGATTCGTGTAACAAGTGATTATGATTCTGCCGAACGTGTGACCGACTATGAAATGCTCAGTAATTTGCGACTATTTCCTATATTTTTCGATTTTATTTTGACAGATGCATCACACATAAACAAATCTTTAGTAGTAGAAACTTTAGATTAACATGTGATTACACCTCAGAATATACTAAACAAATATATGGATACACTGTTAAACTAAATGAATAAATCAGTACAACTCATTATATTTAGAGCATTTGGTAATTCTTTCATAACTACAGTTTTTTTTTAGCCGAATTGCCTTTCATCATTCACAAATATTATAAAAAGCGGTAACAAAGAGTTTGGCTGTCAGACGAGTTATAAAAGTCAAGTAGACCCCATGGTTTTGGACTTCAATTTGTATGCATAAAGTGGTTTACTGGCGGTTAAGTAAACCGGTAGCAACTGTTCGATGGCCCCGATCTGCATAGGGACACTGGACCACATTACACACACTAACAAGATATATATATCTTCATCTGCATGCAGCAAAGTATTTTTGTTCCGTGGCACTCGTTAAAATGCGCGCAATTCTCTCTGGTGACCAACGTGCAGCTAAAGAAAATGATTTGTGCTTGCATAGACTACGTGAATTTGCACTACAAATTGTCTTTTTGCATAAGCTAACATATATACACACACACACCAAGAACACCCATATCTACACACCTGTGTAATCTTTTGTGGCATTCTCCAGGAACCTGGAATAAAGCTGTTTTCCTTTGCTAATCCTACAAACCAACTTTGGTGTATTGGGTTCGGTTTGGGGTTTGCCCATTTGCCGTTTATCTAAACCCAATAAATCATGACGTACTTTATCCTCGGAATATTAATAATCCAAAGACAGCTCATGGCTTGATTTATGAGTTCGTATTTTTTCTATAACAGAACATTTAACGTTTTGTCTTTAAACTTAAGCTCAAGATTTTACATTGCTTTTAGGTGCATGTTTCAATTTGGTGGCTTTATCTTTTCCTGTGGTGCTTAAATTCTTCAATTAAAATTAACATGAGTTTATTAAAAAATATTTGATTCACATTTTTAAATCCATTTTTTTCTAAAAATGACTGTCAAATTACAAAAATCTTTGAAATCAAATATCCAAATCTATTATGCCAGTATGCCGTATGTTTCACTGGAGTGTTTTTTCTGTTGCAATTGGAATTTAACTCTGAAATGTATTAACTTTTGTATCTCAAACGCGGTCAAAAAAAAAAATTTAATTAATACTATTTGGCAAATTGATTGTCATATCTTTTCATTGTCGGTAATCACAGTCGACGGAATGCGTTTGCGTTTTCAATGGAATTCAACAACACTCGATGGTATAATTATTGTAATTGAAAACTACTTGAAATCGGAACTGACCTTTAATGTTTCTGATATGTACGAGCATTTTAAAAAAGTAACTGCTGATATTTGAATTCATATTTAATGTATTTTTGCTTTGGTTGGGAATTTGTGGCAGTTGTCAAATCTATCGAATCCAAACGAATGGCGTATCCGAATAATCAATGACAATATCCGATTGAATTCCCCGTGCAGCAGTTGTAGCACATGCACCATTTTAATGCAACATGATGCTTCGTTGACATTTATTGCAGTTAATAAATTTGCAATTAGCACATTGCGATTGCTGCTGGGCGTAACTACACCCATATATTCTAATTGTAATTGCACTTGTGAAAAGGATATTCGTTAAATGTCAATGTGCAAACGCGTTTCGTAGCTTGTCTACAGCTTTCCCAAGAGCCAAGCTACAGTTCTGTGAGTGTATATGTGTGTTAGTGTGTATTGCAATGTGCGAGTGTATAGTAAGTGCAAATACGTTGCTCCTGCTAATGAATAGTTAAGTATCATTTCCATTTAGCGCTGATGGGATTTTCATGCCAAAAGCTGAGACAGACAGACAGACGGACGAACAGACGAACAGATGAAAACTACGAGCAGATTGGGCAAATTGAAAATAAGCTTTTCCGCTAGGAGGCTCAAGCACATACAAATGGATTCTTTTCGTAATGCCATCTGTATATTTTAGATAATTAAACTGCAATTTCAATGGCCGTTAAATTGATTAATTTATTCAGATGGTTGCAATTTAATGCAAGCTTGTAACTTGTTTGTATTAAATTTACATAAGCAAATACATTTTCAACTTAATACATTTTACTCTTTTTGTTTTGCGCAATCGATTTCCTTAATGGTTATCAATCAATGATTAAATAGTGCAATAGGTAAATTGTGATTTATTTATTTTTATTTCAATGTATTCATAAAAACTTGAATTCCCTGAAAAGTGTTCCTTTTTCGATATAAGTATTCCAACTTATAATTTTATCTATGGATATTAAATTAAATTTCTTTATGATATAATTAATTTTAAATGTTATTTTTCATTTTTATTCTCTTGTAAATGCAGTTTTGTACATTTTTTTAAATGTTATGTTAGTTGATAGATAATGAATTGCAAATTGTAAGTTGATAACACTTGTTTTTGTGTTTCAATGCATTACATTCCATTAGAATCACTTAACGATTGAAGTCAAACAAAAGTATGGAAACAAAAATCGACTAATTTTCAAATATTTATGATATGAGAAGTAATCCGCTTGACTGCACAATAATCACCAATAAATGCACTTAATAGAGGTATTCAAAGAACACACCCAATCAGAACCATTACGTCCGGCTTGCAATCCAAGCCTGAAAAACTATTTGAGAATGCAAAATGCATAACGATAATGACGATAATAATTCCTTTCATGATATTTGTGGGGCTAAATTCTTATTCCGGCCCAAAGTAGGAGAATGTGGTGAGTTTTTGTGTGTATGCGCTCATTTCTCTGAGGTCAAAACTGTTCTAGGTGCCAAAGCGCAAAATCAGCGAAAAATATTCGCAATGAGAAAATGAAATGAGTCCGTGAACTCCCCCGAGAAATGCAGGTGTGGCGAAGAAACTCCTGATGAGGGTGGCCGAATTCCCGATTCGTTTCGTTTTTAGATAGTTTTGTGCATTATGCGGTCTTTAGTCGAACAATTTCCATCGCTTTAATCATTAGTGTGGTATGATGATAATTGTGTTCCAGTTGCAAAATGAGTTCGATAGAGAGAGAGACTTGTGTGTGCCGAAGTATCAGAATGGCGATTGTTAGAGTTGGTTCAGTTTAATAAGCTAAGACCTACACCGTTTGCCAACATTTAAAGATTGAAGAAAATAACCACTCTTATGAAAAGGAAGTTTCTTAAAATTGAACGACAACCTGGAACGTGGGTGGTGGAAAAGACTTAAATGAATTGTCTGCGTCTCAAGCTGTGGGAAGCAATGCTTTCCATACACACGTCTAGCTCAATGACAGCTGTCAGAATCGGTCGTTGCAAGTCGTTTGGCATGCCAAGAATTTTCTACCTCCGCATATGAGTGTGCTTGTGTGTCTGTCTGTCAGATTTCAGTTTGGAACTAACTGCATGTGTGAGTGGCCATTTTGATGTGCGACGGTTGCTCTTAAAGTAATCAATCCAAAAATCATGCCAATGAGAGGTAAGTTGGACAGATGAAATTTAATAAATAAAATAGCTGAAACCAATAGAAACATTTTTTAAACTGAATAAAATTTTTCTGATTGTTTTCAATCAATTTTTTCAATCAAATATATAATGATTGTAAGTATATGGAATTATTCATTGTATAACAAGTTTAGGAAAAGTCAATTTTAATTTAAGACTGTTCAACTTTTTCCAATATTTAATAAGCAACCCTCTTAAAAGAATTATATTCTGACTTTTGCAAGGATTGTCTTTAGTTTTGCATTCACACTCATCCAATTTGCATATGACTTTGCAATTTCGAATTTTAGTCGGAAATGTTTGAAAGCACAACTCATGGGAATGACGTTGATTTTTGTTTTGATATGTAGTTGATTGTTGTGGGAATGAGTTTTAGTTTGAAAGTAACTGAATTCTCAGATCGGATTTTTTAAAACAATAGAATAGCCAACATTCTCCTTTCCCAAATATATAAAGAGTAAGTAATCTGTTTGATTACAAAAACAGGGCATCAGCTGAATACAAAACCATTTGCAATTACTTAAAAATATGCAAGAATTTTAAAATTGCATTCCGTCAGCAAAGCAGTCAGTTTGGCAACAACAAATAAATTCTCACACGAATTCAAACAGATATATAGTCGGAGTCCCACAGAAATTCTACACGAAATCTGCAAATTGTAAGAGTTCACGGAAGCCCATTAAATGTTGTCCATTTTAATAATATGGTTATATATTGATCAAAATTCTAAGCTAGTTTAAAAGACATTTAAATTAAATTCATGCCAAAATTCCAGATAATATTTTACACATTTATATTATGTATTATTCGAAAATTCTTTAAACATTTTGGTGATAAAAATATCTATATTTTTTTAAAGTACACATTAGCTGCTTCAATCAGACTATAACGAAATAAGATATGCAATATTCATGAAATTTATGATTACTGCAGAGACAGTCAGGGGGCACTTTAGGGGTGTTTATAAGACGGTGGTTGGTAAAGGCGTGTTGTCAGTTCGGTCGGCAGTTAAACCACAAAACAAATTGCGCTTCAAATACACAACATTTATACACATTTAGGTGAAAAACCGATGAAGGGAACGGTGGGCTATGGTTGCGGAATATATTGACATCAAATATTTCACGCTACATTTTCATTTTTCCCACGTGCCACTTTCAATGCTGCTCACTCACGCACACACACACATTATGCAGGAGGCAGCTTCTAGAAAATGGCGCATTTATCTTAATTTAGAAGCCGTTGCAACATTGCCTAGACCTTGCGAACCGGTTGACGATCCTTAGAAGCATAGCCACTAATGGTACACATCACAGACTCCATCGACGTCGCTATAAATGAAATAGAAATCCTTCACGTGTCCTCCAGCCAGGGTAATGGCTTTCTCGGCAGTCCTTGCTGTCGCCTCCGCCAGGTATCCAAAGTGTGTTTTCCTGAAATTTGTCTCATGTGGGCCCTTACACATACATTCAGTCGAGCTCCTTCCCAAGCACAAATTCAGGGTCCTAGCTACACATATAATAGTAGGGCATGCGACGCCGTCAATTCCGGAATTTGTCCGTCGTGTCTGCCGCAGGCTGTCACTGTCTATATTCAGCCAGGACCCCCAAATGAGCTGCAGTATGTGTAAATTGTACTATATACACCAGCCATGATTGAAATTCCACTGCAGATGGGGAAGAGTGGGCGCTCTAGGAACCAGAATACAGAATAGTTCACAATTTGCTGGCTTCTGACATGACACGAGGAACGGAGCAGCTGCCAACTCTTAGCTCACTCCCAGCTCCCGTGGCGATCGACTGGCATACTCTACGTGGGTCGAGGTGGTCTACACTTTTACTGATTGCATTGATTTTAGCGCTCGCTTTCTTGCTGCCATGTATAAAATAATGCTGCAATTTGCTCGACCTGATTATTCGGCTCGTATAGTGTTTACCATAGTGTGTGGAGGACCGGAGGTGAATAAGTTGCTATTTCATAGCTTTGACCAACTTCAAACATCCATAACTTTGTAAAGTCTGTACCGCTTTTCAAACGGAATAACATTTCGATCTTGAGTTAGGCTCTAAATGCATTCTGCATACAAATCTACTTAATTTTGTATAACAAAATATTTTCTCTCTGTTCTAATCGGTTGCGATATCAATGCTAAGGGTCCCCCCTTGGATATATTGAAAATCGAAAATTGTAAATCTCAAGTTTTCACTTTTAATCAACTCCTCAAATCATTATAAGTATAAAGCAACACTCAAAACTTGATTCTGAGACCTTTCATTTTTCTGTAAAAAATCATGTGAAATTGAAGATAAATTCTGACTTGTAAAGTTGCTAGGTCGGAAGCTTGACCAACTTCGAACTGTCATAACTTTGTCAAAACAGAACCAATTTTCAAGCGGAAAGTCATTTTGATTATGGTTCAGCTTTTTAATTGGTACTGCATTCAAATTTAATTATTTTGTGTAAAAGAATATTTTCGTAAGTTTCTACTTTAAATCAAGGAGTTGATATCGTAATTAGTATAAAACAACACTTAAATTGGATTATTAGATGTTTTATTTCTTTTATAATCATGTCAAATTGAATATATTTAGTACACATGCTCATGTAAAAGGTTTTAAAATATACACTTTTTTAATAAAAAATTTACTGGTAAAATATATTCATTTAATTAGCAAGAAGCACAAAAAAATGCTATGAATCAGTATAAAATTAAGCGGACCCTTAAAAGTTTGTGTCTCTGTCAAAGTTTCTTTTTAATTTAACATAGAAAAGGTGTTGCCATTAATTTCTGTGCATAAAATTAATTAAGTGCTTGTTTGGGAAACATGTAAAAAGAAATGAGCAAAAAACTGATATAAAGCTATGAACTAAATGTACATTTTCATTCTTTGCGAACATTCTTTTTAACTTTATTTTTTATTACTAAACCAGCGAATTATTTATTACATTTCAAACATTTGATTTAGGGCATATTGAAGTCGACTAATCATCTGCTTAATTATGTAAATGAGAAAATGATTTGTTTAGAATTTTTTTGTGTTGATTTGTTGCAACTTAATGCGTATACTTTTTAACGGATTTAGTTCTTAGCTGTCCTCGCTTTGTTTTGGAAATAACTTAACCAATAAATATTTGTCCGTCTTCAAATGTGACTCACTGTCGAGCCTGGAGATTCCTATTGATGGTGGATAGAAAAGCGAGGGACTTTCAATGCTTAAGAAATTATTTAATTAATTTGTTAGTACGTGGAGCAGAAGTTATATAATTGCAGTTTGTAAGTTTGACAGATCACATGATGACTTTAACTCACAGAAGGACGGGAAATGGCGGTTGGTACTTCGGCGGTTTTGTTTGTAACGTTTGTAACATTTATTAACAATTGTTGAACAACCGTCTTACGTTCCAACATTGTCAGTGCGATGCTTCAGCTTCAGTTTCTGATGTTGCTGTTGCAAGAGCACGCAACGCATTTCAATTTACACCGCTCACTTTCTGTCTCGAACACCAATCGGTGTGTATCCCTCAAGACAAAAACTTGCTCCACAGCAAACAGGACACAAGAAGGGGCAATGACTGTGGCAGGGGCAGCCTTGGCAGCGGTAAATACTGTAGCGTTTGATGTATAATCCCATGGCAGCTAACAAATGTCCGCACATACATATTCCGACCGAAACCCTATATATAACCACAGCCAGAGTTGCCCTTACCAACAGGAATTGAACTCAACTCAACTCATCCCGACACTCAGAATGCAAACATACGCATTGCAGATGGACAAATGTGCAAATGTGTTAAGCAAATAGAGTTTCTGGTCCATTGCCACCACCTGGCTATAAACTTATCTGCGTTATCTGTGTTCCATCTATGGTCTAAAGTAAGTTTGTTCTCGTTCTCATGATGGCGACCAGTGCAAATTGCTTAGTGAAAGCAAACAAATTAATCAAAATCAACTGAAAGCTGTGCGAGTGAGCGGGCATCCAACAATGCTCCCAATCCGACCCAATTTAACGCCGATCCTTGCCAGGCAACTTCTAACTAACTGCAGTTGATTTTTGCCACCTCTCTTTTGCTTCGGTTCAAATATCGACCTGTCTGGCTGTATGCTGGGTTATCCGTATACTACCCCTGAGTAGAGTGCTGAGTCTCGATGGAGCTGACGCAATGATTGGCTTTGTTAGTCTAAGGCTACCCGAAATGTAGTTAAGCTTAGGTCAGGTTATCATGGACCACGATTTAACTAGTCATCCTAGGTTGGCGAAAAAATGCCTGATAGTTGGTTCACTAGAACACATCTGTTTGCTTTGACTAATATCGCACTTAGATCGATTACAGTAAGCTAAGGGTGTCTTTGAGGAACAAAACTTGGATCAATTAGAAAGAAAATGGTCAATAACTAGGAACTTAACCTTTTGAAGGTGTCTCCAATCAATAAATTCGCGAAACCGTTTTAATTTCATCTAAAAGTTGTAAATTTGCGCATTTCTATGGTTGAAAGAAAGGAAAGAATGGACGAGACATCGCACCTGAGGCTATTGCTGTGGCAAGGACAACCATAACTACAATAAATTTGGGTGTGGGAGTGTGGGTGATAGCTCAATGAGTGTGCAACAATTGAACACAACGAATCAAAAACACACAAAAGTGTTGTGTTAACTTGCGCTGTGTTTCAATGGCCTCTGGCACTGGCAATTGCAGGACAGGTCAGGTCGGGTCAGGTACTCAACTGGCATCACCTGTCCTCACCTGGCTTAACTCCTTTACCGCAGCCGAAGATTGGCGTAAAAATGTACCATGTAAGCACGTTGGATGCGTGCAACTCCCTTTGGGGTCTTGTTAATACCTTTTGGCAGCTTTTTGACGCCGTCCACAGTTTCGATTGTCCTGCGTTTTGCCGTAAGGTTACAGAGCTCATCCCATGTCCTGGTGATTTCCGTGGCAGCGCACGCTAATTGCCTTGTATTGCACAATTTTTGTACTGCCATTGGGCGAAAAGCGGTTCAAATTGCCTGCGGCTTATAAAGATGATGATGCCAAGGCTTCCATGGATTGCATTTTACTGACGTTAATGCGTCGTAATTGTCCTGAAAAAATTCAACATCCATAAACATATTCAGCATTTATGCAGCCATTAACAAACATTTAGTTTTATTATTCAACATTTTTTAAGTTTCAAATTTAAACTTTATGCTCAGGTCAACTTCTACTGGCTACTGGAAATTTTAAGTTATTATATAGCCAAAAAAGATGTCGAATTAAGTTAGCGAATTTAAAAACAAAATTCTTAATTAAATTGTTACATTTCCCTTGCTCTTAAATTTTCCCAAAGTGTTCCACGTGATACGTCAAAGTGCCCAGGAGTAGGAAGCATTAAATATGCAGAGGCCATAGGTAGAAACTCACATCGAATGAGATGCGATGCGTGTTTGCATAATGTGTGAAAGTCCCGGCCATGTATCGCTTAATTAGCCAATTTAATAGTTTGCGATGTTGTTTATGGGAACCGCGCGCATGACAAAGTTGTTAAAATTGACACGAAGGATGTCAAGTTAAAGGAGAATTGTGGAGGAGTTGACTTGCATGCTGTCTTCCTCAGACTGCTCAAGTCACTGACACGTAGAGAAACACTTTGGAAATGCGATGGGATTTGAGTTGCCCATGGGGAATTCTAATGAAGCGACAAATATAATAGCAAACTGCCAATTAATTATAATTATAGCAGTCAGGAATTTGCCCTAGTCATTAAATACGAGTAACTAATTACTGAATACGCAAACCAATAAAAATAAATAAAACAAATATGCAATCTTCAACGACGTTGTTCAATGTTTAAAATTGTGTCAACATTGAAAAATTATGATAGTAAAATGATGATAATTTTTCTAATTTCAAAGTTTTTTTCAAAAATTACATTTTATCAATGTTAGAACTTAACAATTTTGATCTTCCTTCGTTTAAAAAATTTCCAGATGTCAAAAATTATTATTATATAATTATTTAAAACTCTTATTCAATAATAATTTTTTATCAAAATTTGAACTTAACAGGCGAGCAAAAAAAAACACTGAAGGATGGGAATAATGTGTGTGCGTGTATTGGTGTGTTTTTGTGTATGAGTGTAAGCATCCCAAACAAAAATAGCAACAATGGCGAAGCAATATCAATTAAAAAGGCAGCTTGAATGGAAAACTGCTTCTAAGCAGTCATTGTTGTTGTTCACGTTGTTGTTATAACAACCGCAAAGGCAGAAACTTTTCAAGCTGCACTATGAAAAGAGTTTCTGCTAAAGTTTGAACAACAATCAGAAGCACACACAAACACACATAATTGAAGGAACAAGTTTAAACTGCTGCTGCTGCTGCAGACAGTTTTGATAGTTAGCAGGCAAGTGCCTAGAAATTGGCTAAAATCTAGCCAAAAATATATAAGCTCATTTGAGTATTTCATGAACAGAAGATGACTATCAATACAGACAGTTTGCTCAATGCACATTACATGTATGCCACACATGGCGTATACGCAACGCGCATCACGAAACTAAATTAATTACTCATAACTTCGAATGCTTTCATACATCTACTTTTCCAATAAGCTTAATTGAATTGAATACCAAGTAAAATTGCATTTAAACTAAGCAATTTGCGAAGCCAATAACGAAATTTACATGTGTTGAAATGGAAGCAGCTTCTAGACAATAATGTATCTATGCATGTGTCTTTTCACTCACTTGCTTTAACCAAATTAGAGTCAATATAAATTGTGTTACATCAATACATATATCTTTAACTTAGATTGAGATGTCTCGTATTTATTTGAACTTAGATTGAGCGAGCACTTTCAATATATATTTTTTAGTAATAAATACAAGCGTTAGCTAGACTGCCTTTATTTGACAGTAAAAGAAAGAACAACGAGTCAATATTTGAATTTCAAATAAACAACAAACCAGTGTCAGCAGATACCTTGCTTTTTTTTTTAGCATATACATGAATTAGAGGTGTTGTTGTTTTGCTGCAGGAATGGGAATCAGGATTCAGCTGAAGCAGGAAAAGAAAAAACAGGCGGCGACAGTTCAATGAATCAAATCCATTTTAAGCTATTCATCAAATGTCAGCAATGCTTGCGGGAAAATCACCGCACCAGGCAACAGCAATAGCAACAACAACAACAGAATGTACAACAGCAACAACAGGGTCAACATGGTGGTTGTTTGTTGTAGATTTAGCTCTGAAATGGGTTCGTGCATCTGGAACAGCCGTTTGGACGTGGTAAACTCGTTTTATAATTGAA
This sequence comes from Drosophila phalerata, assembly GCA_951394115.2. Taxonomy (NCBI): domain Eukaryota; kingdom Metazoa; phylum Arthropoda; class Insecta; order Diptera; family Drosophilidae; genus Drosophila; species Drosophila phalerata. Next base: position 25,253,324 of record OX596005.2, read on the forward strand.
TTGATCCCATTACGGAGATGGAAATGGTTTCACGTTTCGTTTCGTTTCGTTTCGTTCTCCTTTTACGTTCCATCTTGTTACGCATAGTGCAAAATGGCGGACAATGTCGAGCTGTGCAACTTCCGGCCGAGCTGGGAGTAACGTTGCAGTTGCCTGGTATAAACAGTAAATGAAAGGCATCTACACTAAGAGGCAATGCCACCAACCTCCTTTCTATTCCTCCTTCTATTCCCGTTGCTGTTGTTGTTGTTTTTGTTTTTGTTGTTGTTGCCTTTGGCATGGGAGCGAAGTACAAGCTGGGCTAAAGTTTGAACTAAATAAATTGAATTTAGCGCTTATGTTCTGTCCTGACATTCGCTTTTAATTTCATTCTGGTCCCGAGTCAAGCCACCCATGGCCAAGTGAAGGGATTCACATTCGCTCGCTGCATTTTATTTTCCAGTTGCATTGTTGTTGCTGCCACATATTACTGTTGTTGTATTTGTTTGATTGCCTGGTTACGAATGCATTTAAACACAGCCAGTGAGTCCGACCACGTTTACATTCAGCAGATATGCAGCCTCCATGTACCATTTATTTTGGAATCAACTGTGTTTTTGATTCTACTCTCATTTTTCTTCAATCAACAAAAGCTTTATTAAATTTGCATGCTGGTAACTTCATTACGGCTATCATCACATTATGATTCTCAATTTTAAATTTAAATTAAAAATCATATGCTTATCTGCAAATCATAGAAAACTTGTTACGTTGATTGGCAATTGAAAGCGATAACATATATGTAGATTAAACGTATGTAAATTATTAGAATAAGCATTTATATGACCTTTTTTTTTTTTATCAATCGATATAGTTTTACATGAAGTGTTCTTCTCAAAGAATTGGCAAGTAAGAAGCAAATGAAAAGAGACTGAAAACTTAAAAAAAATAATGCTTACACAATGATTTAAACAGCAATGAAAATGTTGCAGATTAGCATGAAAAAAGATGGTAGTTGCCTTGTGCCACATGTTGCCTCACAGAACGATTGCAGTTGCAAGTCTGTTTCACGTATTGGAGAACTGTCCATATCAAATTTAAGCCCATATCGATAAATTTACATACACAGTGTGGGGAATGGAAAGAGAGAGAGAGAGAGAGAGTGGTCGGAGGGGCTAGCTATTTCCTCAATATATTTCAACAATGTGGCACATAGGAGAAATGCATAAATCATTGTTCCCGTATTCATGGGCGACATAAATGTTTAAGCTTGTTGGGTTTGATTGGCCTTTGTTTGTTTGTTTATTTGGTGTTGCATTGGGTCGAGCCGCAGTTCAATGTATTCACAACTTAACACAGTGTACTCCAGACTAAATAGTTGCAACAACTTTTAGTAAGCAAAGTGTGTGTTATTTTATTTGTGGTCACGCCTAAAGCACAACAAGATTCGAGTCGACACGACAAGCTACAACACGATGCTTCCACTCTTCTTCGCAGCCGATGATGAAAAATCTAAGGTACCAAAGGAACATCATTTAGCAGCTGCATCACTAAAGTCCTACCATTGGGGGATTTTGATGTATTACAAGTGTTTGTGAGCTCATTGGTATGCAGCAGCCTTAAAGCTTTAAGCCAGCTGCAGAATGAAGAATGTGCAAGGATCAAGAATAATTTATACAGGGCCGTTTCAGCATTTTAAATGCGGCCAAATGATTCAGTTTGTCATTTCGATAAACATCCCATTTTTAATATGCATGAATATTAAATTTAACAATGCGTTACAAATATTTGTTACTACATTTCAACCTTTCAATGATAGTTGATATTTTTGGGTCAGTTCCCTGTAAAATTGGCGCCCAGGGCTAAAAATCTATTCAACGCCGGAATCTGAGCTGTTGCCACACCTGGACTAAAGCCTCATTTGTCTTTGGTCAAACAAACACACATTGGACCACACACACACACACACACAGACTCACACACACACTCAGACACAACTTTTGCTTACATGTCGGCACGCGTTTTTAGCATAAATTATCTATGGCATAAGCCATGAGGTCTGCTGTTATCTGCAGCTCCATAAAAATCCCCGTTTCTCCTCAGGGTGTATGTACCATAGTTATTCTTGTCAATTCATCGTCGTATGTCAGCAGCTGCTGTGTTTAATTTACGCCCCAAGTTAAACGCAGGTAAATCCCATAAAGCGACCCACAATGCAACGTCCACACTCTGCATTCTGCATCAGTAGGATAAATGGTCGTCCTTTTTGTACTTACAACACTTACACACATAGACCATTATACAATATATGCATCAAATATCAACGCTATTATTTGAGCTTTGCCATAGATTCATGTTATTCTCGTTGTTGTTGTGGTTGTTGTTGTGGTGATGATGTTGAAATTGTAACGGCAGCTCAAATTTTTATGTTGTTTCATTGAATAAGCGGGTAACGTGCTAGTAGCTAGGTTACTATTCATATGCATTGTATATACATACATACATACTATATATGCGTTAAGCTTTACTGTTTATGGATGACACAACAATAACTTTTCTTTTACAAATTTAGTTGTGTTTTTGTGTTGGATCACATAGGGTTAAAATGTTTGTTATTTATGTTGTTTGCGGTTAACCAAAGTGACAAAAAGCTGGGCCTTGCAAAATATTCCATTTAATTCAGTTCCCAAATTTAACAGAATTTTAAAAGTTTCTCCTACCAATGTTCCAATAAAGTAAAAACTTTCTCTTCCAATTAACTCGGAAATAGGAATGTGACAAGATTTAAAATATCTATTATTCTGCCTTTATTTGTGTTTGTGTTTATTAATTTCTTAAATCGTTTTTAATTTATTTACAGTGCTCAGAAACTGTTTCTTATTTATTTGAATAAATGATTGTTTTTTCCCCAAAGTGTGTCTCTTACAAATGAATTTCACATTTATTTCGTATCTTGAGCAATATGTAACATGTAAAAGCTAATTGCTGTCTCTTAGCCCTCTTTAAACAACAACAATTTCAGATGGAATTTTGGCCAGAGTTGAAATATCAAATAAACAGAGTCAAAAAGTAAGCAATGCTGAGAGGCAAATGTCAAGTGCTGTACATTACATAGCCTGACCGACAGAGAATGTCCTACTGAGTGACTGACAACGCAGAAGAAGAGACAAAGCATACAACTTGAAATAGAGAGAGAAAGAGAGAGAGAGAGAGCACTAAGAGCGACTGAATCACAGACTTTGTAAACGAAGAAAATGTCAAGTTTGCAGAGGAGAATTGTACGCAATGAGAAAGCTCTTCCAATGTCATTGCATTTTGTAAAAGAGGGCAATTTTATTTTGGAGACAGACAAACAGAGAAAGACCGAGATGGAGATAGAGATGGAAATGGAGATTGAAACGGATGGACGTCTTGTCACATTTAGTGCAATTCTACTTAGACAGTCAAGCTAAGAAGCACAACAAAAGACACTACACAAATTGAAAACGAACTTCTCCAACTTTAGTTTTTTTCATGTTGTAAAAATGCAACGTTTATCAACGTTTTTTCTTAAGTTTGCTTTATTCTGCAAAAAAATGTATACACATTTATAAATATTTAATTGGCTTAAAGTGCAGATCTGACAATGTGACTCTATTGTTGCATTCAGACGAGACGGTGACACATTCAGTACATTAATTTAATGCAGAACTTAAGCCACATTCTCTTCTCACTTCTTCTATCCATCCAAGTTCCAGTAACAGTTCGCATCCCATCCAGTTAGTTTAAATGCTCACCATGAATTTTTAAAAGCGAAAACATAACTGACAGAGCTTGTAGCTTACGCCTGGGACTAAGACAGGAACTGAAATTAGGATGATGACTATTTCTATGCCATTACAACACTCTTCAACTTCATGTGTATAAGTATATCTTAATATGGAACTGCTCTTGTTTCGTTTGCCAAGATTAGCGAGTGCCGCAGTTGCTGTGACAATTCACGATGCACAACTTGAACTTATTTCCGTTTCCGGCTGCTTTGCTAAACACAATTAACAGTGCGCCCCGCAAAGGCCACGCCCACGTGGCAAATTCTCTTGTTGCTAGAGGCGGAGGAAGCCAAACAAAAGCTTATGCATAAATTATGAGACCGAGCCGCCAGATAAGTGCGATAAATTATCAGAAACCCCAAAAGGCGAGTGCAATCTGCTGCAGTTACTTTCTTACCCTCACGTCCTTTCACTCCATGTTGCTTCCGTTCACAATACTTACACACACACACATCCATACTGCTAATTCTCTGGTCTGAACATTTTGGTTTGGGTGTCAAGAAAAAAACACGCAAAACATTGAAAACACACGCATTCACACACACACAACAATACGTACACAGGCAAAAATTACTTTTGTCTTTTCTTAAGCAGTCGGTTATTGTTGTTGTTTTTGTTGTTCTTGTTGTTGCTCTAGCACCAGCAACAGACAGGAAACGGAAGTTTCAACGCGCAGCGGAAATTATTGTTTAGTTTTATTGTATAGACTGCTTTAGAAATTTGACTGTCGAATTATTTTCATTCATTCTCAGTCTTAGTTTCATCACATGGGTATTTAAACCGTCTTTTGTCCTTTGCCTGCATTTCTCCTTAGTAATCTCCCACTAATTTGCTGGGTGTGTTGTATGACTGCAAATTTATGACTGTCAAAATTGTAGGGCCAACAATGGGTGGGTACACTGACACACCCCTTCACACACACTCACACACTCGCTCACAGCCAGCTGAGCCTCAAAGCACTCAAAATTTTATAATAATTCGCATCTTTGAAGTAAGAACTTAATATCGAGCTAAACATTCAGTAATTTTATGAAGTATTAAGCCACTGATAAAGTAAGTATTTGGTTAAGAAACATAATTTCATTTTATATTATAAATTTTTGTAAGCATTGACCTAATATAGACACTACATATATTACTATGAATTTACCATTTATGATATTAATGTTTACTTTAAATATTTTTTATTATTTTAAGAATTTTTTACCCACATCATTTTTTGAAATGCCAATTTACAAGAACTCACGTATCAGTTGTTTAGGTAACTTAAATAAGGTCTACAATATTTTCTTGGGGATATTCTCTGGGGTATAATTATGTCGAATTTGAACTTAGTAGGCAATTGTTTCTAATTAACAGCCCAAATAGCAAATTACTTCCAATCAATTTAATATTACATTTTTAATGAATTCTTAACACCCCCGAAAAAAATGCCCCATTAACAATTAAAATTATGTGACATAAGCGGAAGTGCGACAAGGAATGCGAAGCTTTCAAGGTAATTAAACTTTGGTTGTTTTCCACGAAATAAACTTGGAAAATAGTAAAAGCACATTTTATGCATGTATGCCAAGGAATTTCGCAAAAATGTAAATGCATTTTAAGTACAAATTCCTGAAGAGAGACAGGTAACTTTATGGGAAGCTTATGAACTTAAAAGCAAAATGAAAACCAGGAAGATTTTCCCCAAAAAAAAATAGCCTATTAAAATAAAATGCTGTGCATTTTTTACATCAAAAGTTAACACCGAGGACAACAAGAATATGAAGGAAAAGAAGCAGAGGCAGGCCAGGCGACAGTTGATAGCCACAAAGACAAAAGAATCGGCACAGGGATCAAGGACCACGCACTGAATTATTCATGAGTGTCGCCAATGCCATCGTCATTGCCACCGCCTTTGTCACCGCCTTTTACCATGCTGAGTCGAAGGAAAAATGAAAGCGAAGGCGTTCTATGGTAGTAAGTATTATATTTAATAAGCTACGTAGCGGGACACAAGGGCAAGGTTATCAAAAATTCAAAAGTCCCCGGCCAGTGTGTGGCAACGCGACGTATACGCAACGCGGCAAAGAGAACTTTGACAAATATGCCAACTTTTAGGCTGCTTTTCGACTGGCGCTTTAGCTTAATCATTTAATAAAACTTTTATGCTGACAGCGCAATGGCGACATACATATATACATATAGTATATGTTGTTGTTCACTCCATCTCCTTCTCCTCAGTCTCAATTACTTTTGTCGCCGTTTCCTTTTCCTTTTCGGTTCCTGTTTCTTGTGCTCTCTTCTGGCAGGCGGCTGACTCTGATTAGCCGGCTTTAAATTATATCAATTTCTTTTGAGGCATCGTACAACAAAATATATTGTTTAGGGACTGCGATAAGTCGATTAAGTCGATTGTCTGCTAAACAAGACTAACTTGTTGGTGAGCTGATTTTAATTTGAAACTCAATTTGGGTTAGACGCAAGTTAATTATAATAGGTATATTATCAAACAAAATTAATTTTTTTTTTTATTTAGGATGGCTGAGAGACCCTCTTATGTAAATGAGTGTGGCAGTCTTATGAGATGCCTCCTCTGACCGTATCCGCAAATCTTCCACGGTGAGTCACAAATCGCACCTTTTTATGTATCTCATAAACATCAACAACATCGATAGAACCAGGATATTCACGTATGTAGTTTGCCTCGAGGCAGGATTGCGAACTTGGCAATGCATGTGAATGCCAGAAACGAGCTGAAAACGCCTTAGGTAGGCGCATAAAAAGCATAGCGCATACGCACCGTGGACCTACCAAGTACAAACATATGCAAAATCATCGACAAAAAATTTGCATACAAATGCCATACATATGCGGCCATATCATTGTGTTAGTGTAGATGTCTGTGTGTGTGTACGAAGTATTTCTGTTGCAATTTCCGGCCACTATAACCGGAAGTGAAACTGCTCAAAAATTCATGCAACCGTAAAAGAAGCAAAGTACGCCAATAAGCAAAAGCGAAGTCATAGAGCCAAATACAATAACGGAAACGGCAGTCGAGTCGACAGAGTTCGCTGTCATTTTTGGTCACAATTCACTGGCGAAACTCTTTATAAAATTTGTACTACTTTTCGCACTCGAGCAACTGTTTGTCGCAATTCGCCTTCGACTTGCCTCCATTTGCATACACAATATATCGCAATTCCCTACTGTCTGTAAGGGGACATAGGCTGTTATAAACATACATATATATCTATGTATCTGTGTCTCTTCGAGTTTGTGTGTTGTTACTTTTCCAAGAATAACTAAGTTTTCGGCTGTCATCTCATAAATCATTATCTGTTTTACTATAGATTTCTAATAGTTGGGAAATTGATGTCGATAAACTTCTATATAAGAAATAAATTTATGTTTGGAAATTCAATTATGTGATACTAAGAAACCAGTGCAAACTTTCTCAAGAATAATAATCGATTATTTAATAGTTCCATGTAAATAGTTGAAAAATAAATGAATACATGAATATAACAGAATATTAATTTTAAATATTTGTACTTCACATAATAAAATATCTGCAAAGGCGTTAACTTTGAAATACCATATTCATAATTAAGATCCACAGCTTTTTAACAAATGGCAAATATTTATTTGCAACAATTAAATTGAATTCGTGAATCGAAAAATGAATTTTTATGTGTCAAGCCAACGGCACAACAAAAACTGATTGAATTTGGAACTGCACAATACACGGGTATCGAATTTTTATAAAAAATTTGTGAGCGACGCAAAAGCAAATAATAGTAATTCAATTTAGTAAACAAGCGTTCAATTCAATACGAGTTAAAAATACTGAAAAGTTAAATATTTAATGGTGAATGGAGCAAAGCATTGGAAAAGCAGACAGCACAGGATTACGTCATCGAATCTTCAACCTTAAACCGATAAAATGCAGCTGCTCACAATTCTTATAAAAAATAATAAAAATTTGTCGTTTAATCATCACGACACAGGAACTTACTTTTATGTAGATACGACAAAGATGCTGAAAATTAATACTGAGCTTCCTCCATCAGGAACCAGATTCATCTTAATTGTGTCTTTCTGTGGTAAACGCTTCAAGTTAAATATTTTATGGTCAAACAAATAGTATAATCAACAATTAAAGTATAACTCGTGATTTGACTCGTGGCTGTGAATTAAGTGCTCCTTGTCTGCCATTCAAAAAAATGGCAACAGAAAGTTTCCATTTTGTAGCAAATTGCAAAATTGCGTCTCGTTTCGTTTTTGTGGCCGACTCCTCGACAGGCTCTGTAGACCAGCTACAATTTTGCGGTTGTAAACTTCAATTGTGCGTTAAATTTTCCATCTCGACATTTTGGTGGAGGCTTTCCTTGTTCTTATTAATGGCATTAATTAAAAATTTAATTTGTAACAAACCCGTTTGGCTGTTAAACTCTCGCTGTGATTTCCTTCCACTTTCACTGATTGCTGTCTCGTCTTCTTTTGTGTCCATTTACTGTCAGTTTAACAAATTTATGTGACATTTATCAACATTTTGTGTGGGTTGCCTACAATATCTGCAACATTTGCCCAAATTTCGTATAATCATTTTTGCATATTTAAAACGACCTTTAACGCACAAAAGAACAATACAATTTTTCTTACAAAAATTAAACAAGTTTTAAAAAGTAAACAGGTAAGCATTAAACTCTTTGTGCACGAAAATATTTACAAATCTAGCAGTTATTTTTAGATTCCTTAAAGATTTGTTGAATATAAAAAGTAGTTTTATACATTTCCTTTTTTTTGGAGCTGACTAAATATAATTTCATTGGACATATGTTTGACTATATGCGAAAAGATGAAAGCTCTGTTTTGGTTTAGATTTTTCTAAGCATTCTTCTTTATTTAGTGTAATTATGTTAAATTAGATTTTAAAATATCTCAGCTAAATGGAAATCTTTGTAATTTCTCTACAGAAACATCAATCTGTTGTTGGAGTGTCACAATTTGAGGATTTAATCCTCGTATTTGTTAGACGAGTATGGCCATAAATTAAAAAAGATAAACACAAACAAACTCATACACATGTATCAACCAAAGAATATATCTAGCATTTTGTGTGTGTGTGAATGTGGCATTCGGAGCATTGGAAGGCTTAGATAATGCACATGGCTTTTGGTTTATCTCTCAGATAAAGAAAGGCTTGAATTAAATAGAAAATAATTTGATTTATGTTTGCGTATTAAACACTCACGCTTATTTCATCCGATTAAGTGTGCACGAAATTGACAGTAAATGTGGCATTTTATTTTAAATTCTATCAAAAGGGATTATGTAATTTATAAGCCATAATCCGCTGTGGATGGCGCCAGCTGGACGTATGCGTAATATTTATCACTTAAGCAGTTGTCGTCACTGTTTGCTATGATGAATTCGTCTTAACTCGACTAAACACTTCACTAGCTGACATTCATTTATTATTAAATTACAGCTATAAACTTAGTGCCATGATAAATAAAGGATATGAGTATATTTTCCTGCTTTTCTTTCTTGTTCGCTATTTTATTTTTTTGTTAGAGCTTCATTTTTCGAAATTTAGCTATCAATTATGTGCTTGATAGCCCATGGCATCGCTATCTGCTTCAAGTTTCTATGGAATTTTAATGTCAGACCGAAAAATGTTGTCAAATCACACGCACATTTAGACATTCACACATTCACACACTTGAGTCGACGCCGTTCATTGACCGTGCTCCTTGACTGACACTGTATGTAGAAATATATTCTTTTATAAAAATCAAGATAAAAAACATATTTGTCCCATTCTTGACACTAATTACAAATATATATCACTTGAGAGAGATTATTTAAGTTAATGTTGGGTAATTAAATACTGCGGTTAACCCCTTTCAGTATGGAAGTAAAACCACAACCTGCTACAATAGCAGCTAATGTGCAACCATTCGATAGCGATTAGATGAAAAATAATGTATAAAGTAACAAAATTAAGTTAATTTTGGAGCAACAGAAACTGCCGGTTAAACAGCTGTTAAAGGGAACACAAGAGCAGAGCGTAAGAGCGAAAGCTTAGCATGTGGAATACGTTCCACTTCCAAGCAAGGAAGTGCTCTCTCTCTCAGGCGCTCTTTCTCTCTTTCTCTCTTTATCTCTATTTGAACTGAAGCTTAACCCACATGACAACAGCTGCTGCTTCTGAATGGTGGCCAACACCGAAGTCGATGGCCCAAGAGCCTAAACAACGGCGAAAGTCAACTTCAGTCGTTGGATTTCATTCGTGCGTCGTGGACACAAGCGAATAGCTACAGCGCTTTGTGCATCGTTTGCCTATATCTGTATATATATACATATATATTTATTCATTTTTATATATATATATATATATATGTGTGTGTGTCTCTGTCTTTCGTGTGCGCGTTTTACGATTATCAAGCAAATGGTAAAAGCAGTACAAAGTCAATGCATCAAGTAAATCGAGAAATGAAGCAAATGAAAAAGTGTTGAGGTGTGTTGTATGTGCCTCTCCATGAGTGATGTGTGTGGTTATGTGTGTGTGTGTTTGTGTGTGTGTGTGTGTGAGTGTCAAGACTTGGACTGGACTTGGACCATCGATATCGCTTCGACAGCATCTTTGGCAGCCGGCTTGAGATATTTATTTGTTTAACTGTGATAAGCACTGGCGCCTAAAAGTATGCGACCACTTTTCCGCTCACTACACCACACAAACTCCAATTTACGGTCATTGACGTTCGCGTTTTAATTAAAAAGATTGCAGGTCATTTCGTGTGTTTGCCGTGCATGCAATTACGCGTCTGTAATTTTAATCGTTGCGCTTAGAATAATTTAACACGCCAACACGACACACGGACAGACCGTGACTAACGAAATAGAAATCGCACGCAAACATTTTCTGAAGAAAAAAATTGAAAGCTAAAGGCATAGAGACGCACCTAAAGAGATTAAAAGCTATCTAAAAATTCTGGAGTTTAGTCTTATTTGTTCATAACTGAAAACGGTCATCAAATTGAATTAATTTGATTTCTTTAAGTTAAAACAAATATTTAATAAACTTTCGCTCAATCAGTCAATATATTTGTTATTTTATTTGTTGCTTGGATACATTATTAAACATCAACCAAAGAATTAACCAAAGAATTATAAAAGTGTAAGAAATTCTCCAAATTTTTCCAAACGTTTTATTTTGACTTTGTTTTTAAATTAATCCAATTTTTTTTTTATTTTTGTATGCTTTCAATTGCTTGTAAACAAATGGAGAGAAATTTTAATATAACATAATATTTCATTTTAACGCAAATAACCCCTCAACTAGACAAAATTTATTTGTTATCAATAGTGTTGATTTCTTGTCAAAAATAAGTTGCTTATTATAATAATAATTATCAAAAAGCGCTAATTAAAAGAGTAAATATTTGGTACTGACCATATTATACATATAATGCAGTGTAAAAGTCACAAAAATAAAACTTCAATTTCAGTTTGCAATAATATTTGCACAATAAATAATAAATAAATATTTGTTTTGTGATGTCCTTTCAAGCTATAAATTATGGGCATTGTAGGAAAACAAGAGGCAGAAAAATAAATTATGATAAAACAATAAATAACAAACAATTAGTTTACCAATAATAACAGATAAAATATAAACACCAATTAAAAAAAAATTATTTATTTATTAAAAGCCAAAAGAGTCATAGAAGTGCCAATATTAAAGTTACTTGTGTTTAAAAAATGTGTAATATATAATAAGAAGTGTATAAAAATCGCAGAACGCTGAGCTGCATAATAACGGTTTCTAAAGATATGTGAGAGAGAATATCAGTCAATCTGCAAATTGTTGCGTTCTTAAAAGTTTACCTAAAAGAGCGTATAGTGAAAAAAAATTGAAAAACGCAAGAAAAGGGAAATCGTTCTTTTAATAGAAAAGTATTTTACTGATGATGAAAAGCATCAAGGCCACATTGAGAAAATCAACAACAGCAGTCAGTTATATCTAAGGATTATTATCAAGACCGACAACAACTGCTGTAACAACAACAACAACTGCTGCTCAGTCATAAAAAAAAACACTGGCGTCAGCAATGCCCATCAATGGCCAAAGTAAAGAAGTTATAACATACGCATCTATATAAATTGTAATAAGGTAAATCAAGCAGAAAGAACAACGTTACAAAATAAGCTTACGTTATCAATTGAAGGGCAAGGGAGAGTCTGAAATATATCGTAACGGATGCCTCTAGACAGCATCCAATATTAATGACCGCTTTCGAATTTTTTGACGACAGTTTTTGCATGATATTTTTTTAATTTGGTTTAGAGAAACACTAAAAAGCCCAAAGGAAAATTTAAAAACAGAATATTTATGCCATTCATTAAAAAATATAATTAAATCACTGTAATAAATAATACTATACAATGTGAGTGAAAAACAAAGCCTCACAGAAAGTACCTTATGATTCGACTTGATTTGACTTGTGATCAAACTATAAGCCTGCATTACACAAACATTAATTTAATGAAGATAAATGAGTTGAAAGAGATTAGGTTGGGAACACAAATTGGGACACACACGTCTCGTCACTTATGCATTCACCATCAGCCTTTTTTCACTTGTCATTGCTAAAAATAAAAATCGATTACAATGTCGTAAGTTTAGGAAACAACAAATGCACAGAATTTGATCTAGACTGACGCTCAGTCACGAATGAAATTTCGAAAAGCAGGTGTCGTCCCAAAGGAGCAACCATGGACTTGGCACATATTTTTTAACTTTCATAGGAAAGAAGGTGCAATAATTTACCAGACAACGATGACGGATGTCATAAAAAGTTTACGCTTATTACTCATACGCCGTGACGGCCGATCGATGAGAAAGCTGATGAACTGCGCTTGTACCGAAATTAAATTAATCATTTTGCCAATGATTTAAATGATTTCTGCCATCCTTATCGATTTTGTTCCCGTCTCGGTATCAGCACACAGACATGATTGCCAAAGTATGATTGTTATATCTTTAAATAGACAATACTAAAATAAAATTTATTTTCTATTATTTTTTTATTTTTTTTTATAGTTGTTATATTTAATGTATATATTTAAAGTTATTTTGAATTTAAATGAAGAAACTAAAAAAATATTTGAATTGATTTTTTTATTTTAAAAACTGAAAAGTGACTTTTAATTTGAATTGTTAAAAACGAAAATTAGAATTATAATATGATTTTATAATAAAAATTTAAATTTATTGAAGAAATTAAAATAGTAAAATACATAAAATTCCTCTGAGTTGCGATCCCTGAATAGAATATCTGAAATGAATTTGTATTATGTAAAAATAAATCGAATTTATTCGTGAAACTTTTCTATGCTCTTTTATTAGACTTAATAGGATTTATATTGAAACGTTCGCTCAGTTCCTGCAGGACGTAAAGCGTGCAGGGTGATAAGATTAACCCGCCCTGCTCATCAACCATTTGCATATGCTGATTCTCCTTGTCACCGGGAATCAAGGGCGGCTGGTTTGGTTTGCTGGGTAATACATTGCGCAGCAGCTGATGGAAATCGGCCAGTCGCTCCTCAAAGGATACACAAAAGCGCATCGGATCGATGGCTATATAAACCTGACCCAGATCTGCCATGTCCTGATCATTCGAGAACAAACCACGACGTCCCAGCTGTGAGGCATAGCGAGCACCTGTCATCACACCACATAGTATATCGATCATTGCGGCCACTCCGAATCCTTTGTGCTCCGGCGTGAAGGAATGTAGACGCTGTGCCTGCAGTGCCTCAGCAGTACTTGTCGTAGGGTGACCATTGCAGTCCAAGGCCAGCTGGGGAGGTAACTCCTGCACATATCCATTGCAGTAATCCAGCTCGAGTTGTTGAATGGGATAGGCAGACATGCCCATATCTACAAGGAACTGCTCCTGTGTGCTTGCTGCCGCACAAGCTATAGAATTGTCCCCCAAAAGTGGCTCAATCCCACCACTGGGGACCAGAATTGGCAATCCATTGGACATGCACAGACCAATCATACGTTGCGCCAACGCCTGGCAAGCATACCAAGAGGCCATGCCAATGTTGTTAGACCTACGCGCCGCCACAAAACCAATTCCCTGTTCGCGCGCCTTGAGAATGGCCAAATCCATGCTAAAATTGGCAACCACCGGACCAGGTGCGTTTTGACCATCGACCAAGGCCAGAGCCTCGCGTTCGCACAGCACTTTGGGCTGCATTCGTGCATCGACTCTCAAATTGATCAGATCAGATGCAATAGAGGGAAGGCGATGAATTCCCATGCTTCGCTGTCCCATGTAGTCGGCGGCAATTAAAGCATCTGCCATCTCGCCGGCGGCCTGCAATGGTACATTCATGGCAGCAAATACATCACTGACAAACCGCTGTACCTCAAGCACATTCACCAGGGCTCCAAACTCCACATCCGTTTCCGGGTTCGCAATTGTCGGTGGCTTCTGTTGGCCTCCGCAAATGTTTAGCACGTGGCGAAGGTTCCGCCAGAGCACCTCGTTGCCCGGCACCGAAGATTTTCCTGTATTTTTATTCATTGTATTATCCTTTTTATAAATGTTTATCCTGTGCTTAGAAGTTGGCGAGCCGCTTCCATCACAGTCCGATTCGCATTTTGAGCTGGACGTGGTATCCGCCATTGACTTTGGACGCACTTTTCGTAATACATCTAGAATACTTAGAATTCTGCGCATGCTAAAGTTCAAAAATTGTTTACGATAAAATTATATACATTTCTTATAAATATTTGAGTGAAATATCAAAGTTTGGGTGTTTATTTTTATTTACCGCCGTTTACTTAGTATGAAATTGTACATATTTATACCTTTCTAACATATTAAGATTTTTATTCTTATATTGAGATTTTATGATTTTTTAGTTTAATAATCTTGATTTTAGTAATTTGGTCTTAAAATAATCTTATTTTATGAACAAAATATTTAAGATGAATGTTCTTGATTTTAGAAGCTGGTCTTTTTTTCAATGTTAGTGTTAGAAAAGCGTGTCACTTCAGTTATCTATTCTAATCGCTTATCTGGTCACAAGTGTTTGAAATTAGATCGAAAGTTTGAGTAATAAAGTTCTTGTTGCTAGTATGTGTAGTGTTTGCAATTGAAATGTCTTGTGCACAGCCGTCAGTTGAATTCGCACCGTGTTTATATGAACTGACAATACCATAAAGACAGTGCACTTCTTCTTCCTGTATCTTACAATCACTGACAAAGCCGCTGCCGCTATCACCCTTACAAATAAATCCATTAAATTTTGGTTTTACGTGATAAGAATGTGGTTCGGTCACATTAAATACATCGGCTATTATTATTTTTAAACTCAATTTACTAAATTCAATCATGTCCTGCGTATCCCATGTGCAGACTTGGCCTGTAGACCCAACCCTTAGGTTCCGGTTGACATTGTTGAGCCATGGCAGGCAAATTATTGGGGCTATCAAATTCTCTTCCTCCTTGATGTGCATAATAGCCGCATCGGCCCTAAAGTCTTTGGGTACATAGTGTCTTCATATAAGAACCAACAAAAAGGAAGAATTTATTATTGTATGGTTACAATAGACTTATTGATTCGAATACTTACTCGTTAACCATAATATTCTTAACTGACCAGCCAAAGTTCCTGTCGACAATACTGTTCTTACTATTTGACGGACCCACTCGAAACAAGTGATAATCGTATATATTTTTCGTCTCTTTCTCACAAACACAATGTGCGGCAGTCAAGACAAGATTATGCCGTATTAGGACACCACCACATATGTGTGTATAGTTGGGACTACCTTCATGTTTACGGAATATGGCCAATGTCCATCGTGTTTGCATAGGACTAATATCGTGTGCATTCCTAGATAATCCTTCCTTATCTGAAACGCCGCAATCGAGCGTACAGAAATTGTCCATATAAGTACTATTCCAGTTACGCCATGTTCCGTCTTCCTCGCAGTATACTGTTGGCTGATCACCGTGTTCTTGGAATCCTTCTTTACAACGTAATGTGACTTGCGTACCCGGAGGCACTGGTGTTGTATTGTTACACGGTATCAAGCCCCCATTGAATGTACACATCGGCCTTATTGAGTCTCGACAATGTAGCAAATCCCTATTGCAGAACTCTAAATATAAATATACATATGATTAATTATCTTGCAAGATGGGTTTTAAAATCATTTCAACATTACTTACTGATACACCGAGGTTCCGTAAAAGTATATCCATGATTCCATGTCTTATCCCAGCATGGGAATTTTGCATTGCCTTGTATTGTTGTTGGATATAAGGAATAGCCAGGTTCACACTCGAATCTTACATCCATGTCATTGATTGGTGGTAGCTCCCTTTTTGAGCAGTCCTTAAGATCATCAGTACAACTGTATATTCTGAGTTGGTCTTTGTATTTCGGGTATGTGTCTATTTTGCATCCGTTGACTCCATTGGTATCTGGATCTGTGTTGATCCAAGGGCCAATGCACTTGGGCAGATCGTGGCGCCAATTGCCTGTAATCATGCACACATTCCACTCATCTCCAGTCACATTAATGCTACTGTCGAAGCACTGGAAGTGAACTGGCATATTGGCATATACAAATCGGGACTCGTTTTTGGGTTTATAAAATTTTGTTTTCGATGAAAACCGCAAGCCATTCTCCGAGGGCTCTTTACACTTAATTGGCAACTTTGGTTGCCATCCTTTTCTTTCTTCACAAATATTTTCTAGCTCATCGGAGCCATCGATGCAATCATAATTGTTATCGCACACAAGTTCTCTCCTAATGAGTTTTCCATTGACACACTGAAAAAAATCAATGTTGTTTGGTTCCAGGCATAGCGCCACTGACTCATCGCGACCATCCAAGCAATCCACCCTTCCATCGCAAATCTTATCTTTGGGAATGCACTGACCAGATGCGCAAAGTAAATGCGTTTCATCCCTAAAAAAAACATAAGTTGACCAAGTTGTTAGCAGTAGTATTCAATGTAAGGGCAGACATGCCAAGCCAAACCAAGAGGTAAAAATTTCTGATAGCTTAGCTAAGAAAAGGGAAATTTATTATAATAATTGGGGAATTCATGGAAAATATATGAAACTTAATCTTAATTGATTCAGGATCACCAGAAGAGTACATCATTTTTGGTATCAAACGCCGAACGCCGTTTTTTAGCAAAGTATCATACTTAATTCAATGATCACAAATTTTTGAATGCTATTAAAATAATAAAGTTTGGCAAGTTCCAATGAACTCAATTATTTCTTTTTTATGTCCAGCTCAGACGTAACATTTGTCATACCCATTATTTGCTTATTTGTATATGTATTTCCATGGGAAATATTATACACATATGCTAAACAAGCAGAATCTTGTCAATGTGATTTGACGATCTATACGGATATTATCTATCGCACCCAGTATCGATACTGCTGCTTATGATCAAGATGAAAAAATTATTTTTTTAATCGGAGCAGAAATAAATGTTTTGTTATGATGTTTTCATACCTTAAATTCATTGACTTGCTTCAAAATAATAATTCTTTAATATATATATCATTCATAAATTTCTGTCTCTAAGTCAGACCCTGACGCATCTCCTAATCATATAAAGTATATATATTTCTAAGCAGTATTCACGGTGGAGTAGATATAGCAAAGTCCATGTGCCCGTCTATCTGTCTGTCAGATGTTATTTGAGCCATAGTTACCAAATGTTGTGACCATGGTCTTGCAGAGTGCATAGATATCTGTGAAAGTATGAACTTACGCACTGCATATATTTTCGGGATCTAAAATATTAGTCGTTATGCCGAATACGGCATCGCAGAGAATAGGCGATTCATCGGATCCATCGATGCAGTCAACATGTTTATTACACATCTGGTCACTTAAGATATCAGCGCCATAAGCACAGGTAAAAGTATTTGCTTTTTCAGCATCGTCCAGAGTTTTACATTGAACATAGGTCTCATCCCTGCCATGGAGACAATCCGGTTTCCCATCGCACACTAAACTACGTTTTATACACAATCCATTTTCTTCACATTGAAAATCACAGTTATTATTACAAAAAATTAGACTTATCAACTCCAATTGAATAAGCACCGAACGTATCCAAGTACATCGAACGAACATATTTTCAAATTACTTGACCAAGCTCTCAATTCACACTGATCTGGCGTCGATGGCTTTCAATTGCCCAAGCTTAAAATATGTGAAGAAATACGAGTTATATTTAACTCTCCAGTGAACTGCTGATAAGCATCCCACTCAAATACATACTTAAAATTCTTGCCATATCTTTGAACACGTTATGTTAAAGCTTTAGAATAACAAGCAACGAAGAGGAAATACACTCTACAACAAACTTTCGATAAAACTTGCAATCGTGTAGACATTGGGTTCCATACTGAAAATTTGTTTGACATTTATTAGAATCATAAAAATTGTGCATATTATTGATCATAATGAACAATCGATTTTTATGAAAATATTGTATTTTGTATTGTAAAAATGAAAAAGGGTATCTCATAGTCTACTCTTCTTGACTATTGAAAACTTTCTTGTTTTTATCACAATATACAAAAGCATAATTGAGAGAGTATAGTTCTCAGCCAGTGCAACTGATTCGAATTAATCATGCTCCGAAAGCTTTCCAGTTTTTTACAAGCTACTTTGCAAAAATCAAACATATAATTAAACTCAATAATTGCGTAATTACTCGTTAAATAAAATGCATAAATTTCCTACTAGCTTAATTGCAGGTGAAGCGAAGCGAAAACATGATGAATGCTTTACATTCGGAAGCTAACTATCAAGGCGAAACACACACACACTTTAACCATAGATAGTGTCATAGATATTATTAAAAGCGAAAGTTTCTTGCACCAGCGATCGAAAGACAATCTTGAAATACTAATGAGGATGAACTTGCCGACCATGTGGCAATGTGTCCAACGACTGTTGCTCTCGGGCGTCCTTATCAGTTGGCTTGGCCTTGTTAGCGGCTCCACCAAAGACTTGTACACGGGTGCCCGGCTGGGACATCGAATAGTACAGACACGTTACGGACGTTTACATGGTCTCATCTTGCCATTGGACAACTTTCGTTTTCTTCGCTCTGTGGAAGTGTTTTTGGGCGTGCCATATGCTACTCCTCCAACCAAACAGAATCGGTGAGTGCCAGTTATAATAAATATTGTGATAATTAATCAATTAAATAAATGATGATCTTATTTGTAGCTTTAGTCCAACACGTGCTCCAGCGCCCTGGGATGGCATTCGAATCTCGGATACGTACAGTCCCGTCTGCCCGCAGCATTTACCCAATATTCAAAATGAAACCGCCGCCTTGGAGAAAATGCCAAAAGGGCGTTTAGAATACTTGAAAAGACTACTTCCATTTCTTGAGAATCAAGCTGAAGATTGTTTATATCTGAACATATTTTCACCTGTGAATGGTAAGCGATATTTTAAAATTACTAAAGTAGAAATTCTGCACCGTTTTTATATTCCGACTGAAAAAAAGATGTTTTTTTTTTAATATTCCAACGAATTTTTTATTTTTCTTAATACTTTTTCATATACCTGTCAAAAAAACGATCAAGTCCCTTTACGTCTATCAAATCATGCGGCTTGTCAGAAAAATATTTCTTTATTGTTCATTTAAGTGTACAAGTAAAACATACATATAATTGTATATCGCTCTATTTCTTGAGAAACACTAATAGATTTTTTTTATTTTACAAAGAAATCACTTGTTTTTTTATTTAGTAATTTTTCGCATAATATTTCTGCCCCATAAAATTGACAAAAGCCTTTTTCCACAGAATAAGTCTAATTTAAATTAAATTTACTTAGATTAATCACGTAATGGCAATAATTTCTGCTTAAACGAGGCACACAGATTAAGAAATACTTTTGTATTTACGCTCAAAGTTTTATCGCAAGCTCCCTCGTATCGAAAACTAAGTCCAGAATGGGAGAATAGCAGAAAAGCAAAAATTGAAAATATAAATTAAGCACAAAAAATCTGTGCTCAAATACTGAGCATTATGAATCTATTGCAATTTTTTTTCTTCAGTATCCGTATGCTCATTGAGAATGGGGGGGGAGCAAATTACGGCTAAATTGTTTTAGCGACCTCTTGAAAGAATGAGGGTGAAAATATACATTTTTATTATTCTTTGATATTTTGCTGTGATGATGATAAAGACTAGGAGTACTTGCGTTATTAATTTTACAAACAGTAAATTAAATTTAATTGTTTTTTAAATACATTTTCATTTGGTCTGTTAGTCTATTAAAAATCAGCGCCAGTTTTGAATTAGTATTTTTAAATATTTAACAAAGACTTTATCAAATATAAATTGAGGAATGTCAAACCAAAGAATACATTGAATTGATTTTATTTAAATTTGAAGCAACCCTCTTCAGAACATGCATACAAGTATTCATATATCTTAATACAATTACAATTATTGCAATTCGGATTTCAATTTAACAGCTGGCGCTAACGAGAAGAAGCTACCCGTCATTGTCTTTATACACGGCGAGTCCTTTGAGTGGAGTAGCGGAAATCCTTACGATGGCTCTGTGTTGGCCAGTTATGGCGAGGTGGTTGTAGTTACTCTTAATTACCGCCTGGGAATATTGGGTAAGAAATTGTTGCAATTGTGTAATATATTCAATTACGTCATGTCATCCGGTTGACAGGCTTTCTCAATGCAAATCCCAGTCCGCATACACACGCACGTGTCGCTAATTATGGTCTGATGGATCAGATGGCGGCTCTTCATTGGATACAGCAAAACATCCAGAAGTTTGGCGGTGATCCAAATGTTGTGACACTGGCAGGACATGGCACTGGAGCTGCCTGCATCAATTATCTGATGACCTCGCCCACAATGGTGCGTGGCCTCTTTCATCGGGCCATACTCATGTCTGGATCGGCGTATTCCTCATGGGCTCTGGTCGATGATCCAGTGCTCTTTGCCATTAAGCTGGCGAAAGAGGTGAATTGCTCTATACCCGAAGATTTGAATAGACATCACGAGCAAATTGTCGACTGTCTCAGGGATGTGCCACTGGAAGATCTTTATGGAGCTGATATTCAAGCGCCCAACTTTCTTACATCATTTGGACCATCGGTAAGTTTATATAAAAATATATATATTTACTTACAATCAGGGAATCAAACCGAAACAAATATCGGTTCCGGTTTCGGTTCCGGTCCGTCCCGAAACAACTATTTCGGTAAACGGTTCTATTTCGGTTTTTTTCTTTCGGTTCCGGTATCAGTACCGGTACGTACCGGTACAGCAATTTAATTAAAAAAAAAAAAAAAATAAATGTTATAAAACAAAAATATATTTACAGGTTTGTACATACACACGTACTATATGTTTGTATTTTATCAAGATAATCCTTACCTAAATTTAAAGTTATTTTTTAATAGAAAGCAAAATTGGAAAAATTATATACATATGGAAAACAAAAAATTATTTTTGGAAAAGTGTACCGAAAGCGTACCGGTACAAACGTTTCGGTTTTCGGTTCTTGTAAGCAAATTTATTTCGGTTACGGTTTCGGTTCCGGTACTCAAAATGAAACGGTTAATTTCGGTTAACGGTTCCGGTACCGGTTTCGGTGTTATTCCCTGCTTACAATCATACTAAACCATTTATTACAATAATTATGTATACAATTCAATTGGCATCAACTGACATGAATTTTTAAAACAACCCACTTCACTGCCATTGAACTTTAGATCAGCACTAAAAGCGGCAAAATGTTTTAAATAGAATTTAATGCTCTCTTATGCTTCATTTACTCTTATACCTGTCCGTATTGAGACCGTTCTCTTAGTCATCATCTTTCTTTATGAGTTTATCTAAGTCAAAGGCTTGGTTTGACCAGTTCTTTGGTTCATCTGTTCGGCATATGCTTCAACGAATTTTATTACTTATTTTCGGTTAATGCATTTGCTTTGTGGTTTACTTTTCTTTACTTTACTTCACTTTTATCAAGTTGCTTTTTTTGTGGACAACAAATTAATGTTTTAAGTCTACATTTTGGTCTCTTTCGGACTTTATCATTATCTCTCCCCTTTTACGTTTGGCTTCTTTTGCTCAATTTCAATTTAGGTTGATGGCGTTGTCATACGACCCGGACATTCCAATCTTGATATCGATGATTTAGTGATGCGCAATTCGAAGCGTTCCCCATCGGATGCTGGTTCCCAGTCAGCTGGTAACAATGCTGGTGGATCTGGCCCTGGCTCGGCATTTAGCGGTGGTTCTGGCTACTTTGGTGGTGCCAGTGCCACGGCAAACATTGGTGGACATTATGATGTACTTTTTGGTGTTGTCACTGGGGAATCGATTTGGCGCTTCAGCGCTCACGACATACAGAATGGCTTCGAGGGTGAGAGACGCGATAAAATCATACGCACTTATGTGCGCAACGCTTACAATTACCACCTCAATGAGATATTCTATACGGTGAGTACCTATCCATCCAGGCTATAAATAATCAAATGTACAGCATCAAAAACTGCCAGACCGGACTTGTCTTGGGGTCTCAAACCCGTGACCAAAAACGACTATTTGTGGAGATTCTGCGGTTTGCAGTTTGCCACATAAAACTGGTAATCAGACTGCAGATTCCATTTGCCAAAATAGAAGAGAAATAAACAGCACAGCCTTTGGTGACCATTAAAATAAATATTTTTGTTATAAAAAATAAAATTTTATAAATTCAATTTTATTCGTTAAAGTATTCAAAGTATATGATGTCACAAAATTAACGCGAATTTACGTGCAATTCATGCATTGGCAGATCAGTGGTAAAGTTAACTTTGAGAATTACTTGAATATTTCAAACAAATGGATTTAAAATTAGAAGGAGCTGCAGAAGCGGAGAAAGAAAAAGTTATTTAAAATGCTCGCACATTTTAGTCTGTACAAGTACAAGTGTAACTGTAATTATAAGTACCCAAGAGAACACTGTGCGTATGAGTAATATTTGCAACAACATAGAGGGCGTCATAAACGATGACTGAATATTATGTTGTGTGTTAACCCTCTTCAGCTTTTCCAACGTATTATTTTATTCTCTGTTTGTTTATCTTCTTTTTTGCATGTTGTATTTATTTCCATTTTGTATTTTGTAATGCGCAAGCGAGCGAAATGGAAGGCAGTTAACACGCCATTGCAGCCAAGGCATTAACACGCTTTATTTGGCAAATGTGTGAATGTGTTTCTGTGTGTACTTGTACATGCATTGGCAAGGACACTGTGACAAGTATACCGGGCATGTATGTATAGTATCTGTATATGTACGAGTATGTAGATACACGTTTGTGGAACAGAACACCTACTTAAAAACGCACAGGCTACACTTAACCCAAATCACAGCAACAGAAGCAACAGCAACCAACAACATGAGTCAACAGTCAGCTTCATCCACATTCACATTCACATCCACATCGTCATCCTCTTTCCCATCCTAAGACACATCATCATCGTCAGTTGACACTGTCACCATTTGCCATATTAATACCAAGAATTCCTCTGTATATACTTGTGTGTCTGTGTGTATTTTAAGTGCACACAGACACGCACACATGCGCACATGAAACAGCCGTAAATTGCCAACGCAGATATTACGATTATAGAGCATATTGTACATTCATTCGAATTTATTTAACTTCATTATACTCGTACTCATACTCGTACTTAGCAAGAGTCTGCTTGCAATTCTGTTTTGGGGCTTATAATACATTCCGTAATGTCACATGTAGTATATGCCATATTCTTAAGAAATATCTCTCTAATTAACTGCAATTGGTAAGGAAAAACCTTGGCACTGCTTTTACTTATCATAATCACATCCTCTAGTTTGATTCCAAAGATTTACTCGATTCAGAACTACCCAGAAGTTGTAGTTTCATGGGGATTTTCGCATAAAAATATATACGAATATTTATCTGCAAACTTTTGATGGGGTGAGCTATAAAAATATGGGTACTGCATCCTTTTGGATTTTAAATTATGCATGACATCGATTTTACGGATGCATTTTGTGGTTCTCTTAAAAACCCACAGATGGTGGTAAAATAATAATAACCACAGCAAGCAGAAGCAAAATCCGCTTGTAATCCCAGCAGGATTTGACTTGCCATGTCCATATGTAAATATACATATGTCCTATATATACAGTAAGCCAGCTCATTTGTCTGGTTTTCACTGCATGTGCATATATTCTAGTATGAGTTTTAGCCCTCTTACTACAGATTCAAATGCAATAAGTGCATTTGTTATTGAATTGCAAATCCTCTATGGTAAATTGGAAAGCTTAACCTTAAAAATTCAATTTAACATTTATTATTCTATATAAAGTTTTAATAAATTATAACACTTTTTAAAAATATACTTGATGAAAATTATTAAAAAGTTCAAATTTAAAAAAGATTTGGTGGAGAAAACTAATGCATACATCTAATTTCGGATAAATATTATTTAACCATCTCTGTACCCAGATCGTGAATGAGTATACGGATTGGGACCGCACCTCTCAACATCCAATTAACACACGTGACACTGCGGTGGCAGCTCTATCGGATGCACAGTTTGTGGCGCCCCTAGTGCGCACTGGGGATATATTGGCGTCTCAATCTCCGCCACCTGTGAGCTCATCAACTCCCAGTGGGGCTGGAAATGCAGCGGCCTCAACATTGGCTGCATCCACACAGCCATCGGGTCGCTGTTATTTCTATGTATTTGACTATCAGACCAAAGATGGGGACTATCCGCAGCGTATGGGAACAGTGCACGGTGAAGATTTGCCGTATATATTCGGGGCTCCGCTTGTAGATGGCTTCAGTCACTTTCCTCAAAACTATACCAAGTCAGAGACGGCTTTGTCGGAGGCCGTGATGATATTCTGGACGAATTTCGCGAGAACCGGGTAAGTTAGGTAGTTGAAATTGCCCATGTTTCCATCATTTCCATCACTTAGCCCCATCCTTGGGTAACGGTGAAGCCACTTAGACTAATTTGTCAGGCAAGCGACGTTACTATTTCTATTCTAAGCTCTTCTTTCGTGTGCAACACTTAGCGCTTATTGTCCGTAAAAGAAAACAGGTTTTTATCTCCCGCAGCTGCGTTTTCAGCTACAGTCTGACAACACCTGCCCGACTGCCCGACTGCCCAACTACCCGACTGTCATAAAGCAAACAATATAAAGCCCTGCATTTTAAGCACTTTCTATTTGTGTACGCAGAAAAATAGAAAACTGCACGAATAACTATAATGCTGGGCCAAACAAAATTCTTTGTAACACATTTCCGTTCAACTGTGTGAACATTCTCTCTATCTGCTTCTATCTCTATCTAAATATCTCTATCTATCTTTCCACATCTATAGCAATCCCAACGAACACCATCGTCAGGACTCAGTGCTGCCAGTTTCAAAAGAACGCAATCGTTTCCGCAGCATCACCTGGGAAAATTATGATCCATTGCATCAAAAATATTTGGAAATAGGTGAGATGTCATAAAGTTTTCCATTTTCCTAACTATTTTTGCCCAGTTACGTGAATGTTATAAAAAAAAATCTTAACTGCAAGTCGTAAAGATTTCAAAAATATTTAAGTTTCTTAAAAAAATTAAATACATTTTGCTTGTTCAAATAAATATCCAACTAAATGTATTCCGGCTATTAAATATTAATGTATATTTAGCTCCTCACTATAAAAATATTTTGCCATAAAAAGAAAACGGATTTTTTCCTTGAAATATCTCAGGAATTCACTAGAAAGCTTATTTATATTTCTGTAAAAATAAAGTAAAATTTTACGATTAATCTGCCACTGTTAAAACAACAAGAAAAAAACATGAGATATGTACTTCTGACTTTTGTATCTAATAATTCAGGTGTAAATTCAAATTGCATTTTAAAATAAAAAAGTACTATGAAAAGCTTATTAGCTAACTGTAATGAGTTGACTTAAGTACAAGGAAATGACACATTAAACGCATAACGCACAATACACAAAAGATAAAAAAATTGCCAGATAAGAGTATAAACTTTTTGAGCAGTTTTGTTAAAAGTAGAGTATAAAAAAAATACAAATCATAATTGCAAATTTTAAAGCATAGCAACGAAAAGAGAAAATAGGCTACCCCCGAAACACAAATCCCGAGATAACACCACTTTCAAGTCCCAACGACATCAGGCTGCAGGCGAAAGTGATCGACTTCCAGCTACCCTATTCTGGCTATTTGTTCTTTAAATTTTGTACGAAACTGTCGCATAGATTAACATAATTTGAGCTTTTTCGGTCAGAAACAATACACCCTTTCGCTTAAGTACAGGATGTACGGTTGAAGCCATATAACACCGGGTACATAAAGCTTTATGTGTGCTCAAAAATTATGCCTTTGCGTCATGTCAAATTTGTGCAAATGTTATTAAGTTAAAAATGTTCACACCTTTTTTGTTTTAACCCAGCGACACTGACAACGAGGCAACAATTTAAATTTTAGAACATAGGGCTTCGCATAATGGTAATGAAATTTGAAACGCGCTTCGTCAGATGACTTCTAGAAATTTTATATAAAGAAATTTAAATTGCATAAGCTTTAAACGTTAAATAAATTAATAGGAGGCTTTGAGAAAGAATTTACCTGTTTATGATTTAGAGTTATCCATAATAAATGGGAATTGGGCTGAGAAGAACACAGTTTATGCTCATGTTTACATTGAAGTAAGACATAAATAAAAAATATAAAACTGTTATTTTACATGCTTTGTTGTTTTTTGTTTTAATTTAATTGAAAGGACATGCTGATGTCCTTGTCTTCGTCCTCATGCTCATGCTCATGCCTCTTGACTTGCCTCCTCCTGGGGCGTTTTTGAAAGACTTCAACTTTCACTCAATGTCCCTGTCATTGACATACAATACGCACAAAGGATGTAGTTGCAAAGGATTTGTTAACGCCCACGAATGATTGGGAATTTTGATTTGATATGCTAAAAACTTGAAATCGAAATCCATTTGAATTGAATCAAATCGAATAGAATTATGTGAATACGCTGCACACATCTGTCCCCACATTGGTTCGGATCGGGTACAAAGGCGAATTCCTGGCAGATTTAATCACACACATGTACCTCCATCTCACACACACGCACGCCCAAAAGCATCATTTATGTACATATTCGCTGAAGGTTGATTTAAAATTATTGTTGCATAAATTATACAGGTCCTAAATGTGTGCAATATTTATTCACTTACTCGTATTCACAGCCGTCGCCTGAAGGCGCCACTTCAAATGCACTGGAGCGAGTCAGTTTTCAAAGATTTTTGTGCACGTGTTTGTTAAGGATATGTTAACAAAAAACATACAAAAGAAAAATTATTATCATCCATTCGATAAGTTCAAAGCTTGTTTTTCAGACAATTCAAAACGGATACAGATAAAGATCTAAATGAATTTTAATTTATACAAATAATAAATTCTAAATAGAAACAAGTAAAGTAAAAGTATAATGGAATAAGCATACAATTCATAGTTTTAATACAAAAACATGAGTAGGATACCGTCAAAGGATCTACATAGAAATTCTCATTCAATAATTATACAAAAATAATTTTAATTTATTTTCTGTTTGAGCGTAAATTCCAGAGTTATGTCATGTGAAAGTATTCTTATATATAATAATCTAACTGACACAAAAGTCACTGCTGAGAATCATAGATTCACTCAGATTGCCACAAAAAAATGAATTCTTTTAAGTCATTCAGTTAGGTAAATTAACGTCAACAAATGGGAGGATAAGATGTTTTTAAGTGTGGACACTATCACATCTCACTGACATGTAAATTGATCAAAAGCGACCCAAAGCAACAATAACAAAAATAACAAGGATAGCTGTTAGAAACTAAAATGGTTGACACCAAGTTAATTTGCATGCATGTATACCATTGAATTTCCCATGATAATAAAGATGTTTATATTAACGCTATTGTATTTTTTTTTTCTTGTATTTCCTCAAAAATTTGCACACACACCCATACATATCCACAATCTGTGAGAAGGCATGAAACCGCGCATTAAGAATCACTTTCGTGCTCACCAACTCTCAATTTGGCTGCGTCTAATACCGGAGCTACATCGCGCCGGAATGGAGGATGTGATAGCCCGGCACAATCTATTTCGCAACCATGACGATATGGAATTGTACGAGGGACCCGTTAAGCCAGATCCATTTGGTATCTCAGCTGCTGGCGGCTCAACAACATCGTCGTCATCCTCCTCTTCATCGTCGCGTCTCCTGTTTATCGATGAGCAACTGATGGTGAAGAAAGGACGTGTGCTGAATGCCTCAGCCTATTTTAATGGCATTTTGGGTGGTAAGTACCATGACCTCTTAAACATACAAATTATATCAATTGCTCTATGTAACTTTGGGCTTTTGGCAACTGACTGTGGTAAGTGATATAGTCAACAGTTAGTGCAGGAATTTAATTTAAACAATTGTCGGATTGTCTGACAAACAGACAGACAATCGCACAAATTCTACGAAGTCTCTGCAGTTGTTATTTAAGAAATTTACTTGACACAAACTAAAGCCAAAACAATGTCATGCTGTTTAACTAAAGTTGAGATACAAATATATTTAATATCTTTGCATGTTACGACAGACGAAACTATGCTATTGCCTTTTGGCCAGTTGACCTTAGGACTTGCACAGTCTGTTTGACTGTACATTCTGGGCAAAATGCTTAATTAAATCAATTTAAATCAATTTGCCAAAAGGGTTGTAGCCTCATCGCACTTATTAAAAAGTCTAACAAACGTACGCAAATTATTGGGACAGCTCAAGTTGAATTTCTTATTGATTTTTGCACCAAATCTTACTAATTCTAATTTAATTTTCCTTTTGTGGTTATTGTGCATATCTTTCTAAAATTAAGACTTTAATGGTCCACAAATTGCCAAAGTAATCTTTGTTTTATTTAATATGCATTAAGATCAAAGAAATTGTTAAGAAATTATAGGAATAAAATTATATTTTTGAAAACTAAATTCAACTTACTGTGGTATACAAATTATTCCACACGTTTTGATAAATTTAGGGGATTGTGGCTGGATCGAAGCGAACTTATACATACAGAATAGTTAATTGATATTGACAGGTTTTTTAAAATACGGCTTATCTAAAAGGCAAATTAATATCCATCTTTCTGGGTTGAAACTATATAATCAAAGGTTGAGACGGCAAACATGTAATTTTTACAGAAATTGGTTTTAAACTCAATTTTTATTTAGATATTCACATGCATTCAAATGCTGTTGATAACAGGCCTTATAAGTAGAAGTATTTAAGAGCAAATGTGCCACAAATGTACGCAGATGTGCAATGTTCAAGTTAAATAACTTTGTAAAACGAAACAAATCAAATATTACGCATACGCCATGTTGGGTTCAGCAAAGGGTTGTTGCTAGTCAAATAAATGCGAATTGAATAGAAAAATTGTTGCCAAATATATTTTTCTTATATTTCTTTTATTTTGGGTAGTGACTAGCGTAAGAGACGGTTGAAGGGATAAGGGTAAGGGTTTTTGCTGTAACTTAAGCACACATATAGAAAGAGCTCCAAATCAACATTGCAGCTTTTTCAAGAAGATTTGTTTACACTTGGCAAAGGCTTGGGCCTAGTCTGACAATGTCTGTTTACTTCAGTTCTGTGGTGTCACGAGTTAAATTGCAAATTGCAAAGTTGGCATTTTGTGCCTGGACCATGACGTTTCCATTTGTGTGTGACCAACTGACCCAACTCGAACCCCAGCTGTGCCTTTACTTATTGAAGTTGAGTCGGCTTTTGGCTTCTGAATTTATATTGTGTCGAGTGCTGACTTTTGAAAATGCACTCAACTGTAATCTGTATTAAGTATGTGAATGCTTAAACTATTGTTGGATAGTGTAGCCTTTCACTCTCTCTCTCTCTCTCTCTCTCTCTCTCTCTATTTTTCTCTCTTTAACTAAATACTCATATGGTCTATTGTGCAAGTTTCCCACTCAATAGAAAAGCATAAATTTCTCGTTTACATTGCTTTTGGGTATTTCAAATTTTCCATTTTTTTCCCAATGATCTTTAGCAACATTTAAGCAATCTTTTTAGCCACAAACGCAAACTTTGCATAATTTTGAATACACGCCGCACAAGCTAAAACACTCATTAAGCCAGCTTATATAAAACTCCTTGTAGAACTTTTCAACACTTACCCTAAATTAACAGCAAACTTAAATGCTGGACGAGATTGTCTTTACTCCTTCTCCATTTAGTCGTTTTATATACTGTCCCCCAGCTACAGCTGGAAATTACAACACGGGCAGCTGTCTTCTCGAAACAGCGACAATGTTGAATGCAACTCAAACATCAAATCCTTGTGGGACAAGTTGCGTGGCAAGTACTTGACAAGCGCCTCCGTTGACACCGTTTGCCAACCAGACCCTTTTCGCTTATCTCACAGTCGAAAGTCAGACAGTCAATTTTAAACTCAAAACTCTCTGTTCGCACTCAGCGCAGAGCACTTTGACTTGGCCAATACAAAATGCATTAGTTGGCGGAGTGTAGGGGAAAGGGCGTCTTTCCAGAGGGTGTTTACACAAGCCCCTGCAGGCTCCCACATCACACTTGTGTAAATTAAAAGTTATAGCAATGTTGATTTGGCTGCAGTCCAAATGTCTTGTGTGTACCTTTGAACAAACATATGAACTCTTTAATAGAACTGCAGACAAACTATTGGGAAAAGAAATTTATTTTTATTCGATAATTATAATTAATAAAAATACCCAAATAAAATTGTCTCAACTATGTTGTGTAAGAATTTCTGACTTGTAGTTCTTACCGTTTGGAATCCAAATTGATCAGTCAATGAGTTAGTCAGTACAAAAAGTCTTACATATATATATATAGGTGGCACCTTTAATATATTCATTAAACAGCGAAAATAAAGAAAGACTACTTTCAACTGTCCCTAATTGACATTTTCAACTTTGGGACTTAGGACTTAGGACTTAGGACTTATGCAAGAATATAAGTTACTAGTGCAAAAAAACAAGTAAATTGAGCTTTGGCAAGATGCAGAAGATGGAGAGATCTAAAAGCAGAAGCCCACATATCCACAAAAGCAGCATAAACAGCCAAAATAAACAGTCGACCCATCACTCAGTGGCTTGTGGTAGCAATTGGGTGAACTGAAAATGAAGAGTATTCCATACCATCAGAGTACACAAAATGTTTGTTTCAATTAGTTCAAGAGATGGAAATGCTGAACAACTAAGTATGCCCCCATCAAAACAAACTCGACAAACAGCATTGAAAGCGACAGAAAGAGAGAAAAGGCTGAGAAAAACTCTTTGAGAATGCAGTGGTAGAAAAAGAAAAAGAAGATGATGATAAAATGCTGGAAATTCGACAAACAGCTGTCAGCGTGACAGTCGAGGACACTGAGTCAGGCCAGGTCAGGTTAGGGCAGACTATGTCAGGACAGGGCATAAAATACCAAAGCACCTACACCGAAAAAGAGAGAGACAACAACTGTCTCATAGTGTGATATGAAAGAGACATACTTTGACATGCTTCTCAAACTGTGCACCTTGAGTTCTTGTTGTCACCTCAACGTCGGGTCGTGACTTTGGCCAAGAGAAAAACGCGAGTGCAAAAACCAAGGTAGCATAAATATTGCAAAAAATGTGAAAGATAGAGAGCCAAAATATTCACAGAAGAAAACTCTTCGTAAACAAAGAAACCGCACAAATCGAAAAGCCAGCTGCAAGTAGCAAAAACCCGTTGAAAAACATTTGAAGTTGAAGTTGAAGTCGGAAGGAATGGAATGGAATAGCATGGCATGGAAATAAAAATTGAAATGTGTTGAAGTATGCAGGTTCTAGTTTCTTTGCCATTGTAAGCATCATATGATTTCTTTCAACTTTCAAGTATTTTTGTGACATCGTTCTGCTCCTTGGCTTTTCTGAATCGTTCTCGTTGTATCTCGTACCTAGAATGAGAACGAGTTTGGTGAGTAGCTAAACCACAGACACTTCACTTTCTTTATTGCAACTTTGCTTGGCAGATGGGTGCACAAATTCAAGATGTCCATAATGACACCTAAAGAAATACAGATTCGTATCGAAAATTCACAGTCAACAGTACATCAAAACATTTAATTTTTCTGAGAAAGACTTCTTTTTATATTTCCATAGCTACTTGGAGCTTGATATCTGTTGCTAGACCAAAAAAACTTATACTCAAAAGTAAATAAAACAAATATTCTTTAGTTCTTTAAATATATATAATCATTTGAATGTGTATTCCAATAAACGCTTTTAGCATTTTAGTGTGACCTTAATTATTTAAAAAACCAAAATCGAATAAAAATTAGAAAGTATATTTACATTTGTTTTCGAATTAAATATGCTGAGTGGTGAGTTCGTTTGATTAAAGCTGGTATACCAACAATTGTTTGTTATAAATTTGCATAAGGTCTTTGGTTTACTTCAAGCTGCGTCCGGTGACGAAATGTCAAACTATAAGCCATAATAAGTCGGCGCAAATTGAAATATCGCCTGACTGCCTTGCTGACTGCTTTACTAGGTAATCACCTCTTAAATGCTTTCCCTCTCTCTCTCCAGAGAGTTTAGCATCATCTGCTGTCGCTGATATCTAATTTATGCAAGGTTATTTAATTGAGGGTACCCAACACTGCCAACATTTTGCATGCCAAGCATTCGACTTGTGTAAGGCTGGATCTGACTTGAAATAAGGCCAAGCAGAGGAGCATTTAGAAGAGGGCATTTGTAACCTAAGTTGATTTTATGGTTGGTTTTTTGTCAGTCCACTAATTAAAGGCGCATTAAGCACGAGGCAGCAGAAGCAAACTCTTCAGACCAGGCCAAGGCAATCTCTTTTTGGCCCGTGCTTTGGTTATCTGCCTCAAGTTGCTCCGGCCATGTGTCCTCGTACATAATTATCTAGGGTCCTTGAACGCATGCGACGCTCTTGTTGGTCTGAGTGTGACTTTAACTCAGTCCGTGCATTAAAACGAAAATGAAATTAAAATTAAAAGGAATTAAAATAAAAAACTTTTCTCTGCTTGAAAATAAATGCAAAATGGAGCGTTTTGATAAAAAGCTTATTGTGGGGCATTTATAAATGCTCGAGTAAGTTACAACAACTCTGTCGGTGTGTTATTTCCAGCTCAGCTCTTCTTTTCCTCTCCCCTTCTTTAGCACTCTTTTTCCATGTAAGGGGTCTCAACTTATCTGGTTATGCTATTTTGCAAGGGGGCTCTTTCCCAGCTCATGCGAGGGGTCCAAAGTGTTTGCTCCTTAAGTCCATCAAGTGACATGTTGAGTGCATTTAATTGCCATACACATTCAGAGACTCGTCCAGTTGGTGTTATAAATAGTAAAATCTAAAGAGATATCATAAGTGGCCACTGATTCTTGGGTAATTTAAATAGAATAGAATATAATTTTAAAAAAATATCAGTACAGAGTACAGTACTTAATAAGAAAGAAAACTTTGTTAGAACGTTACGATTTTGGGAATTTTTTTAAAGAACACTTAATACAAGTTTTAGAATTTTAAGAATTGAAGTCACGTTTTGTGGTAAATTTAGTCAAATAATTGAAGTCTCGTAATTTCGAATAGTTTCATAAATAGCTTACTCTGATCGTACTTGGTGATAATTTAAAAATAATAAAAATTCTTATCAAATTGAATTGGAATTTTAAATGCAAATCGGGTAGATCCTAAATGCCACTTGGCAAATATTCCCACGATATATTGAAAAGGAGAACAGAGACTTGAGGAATACTTATTATGCTACTCATGATGATTGTCTAAATATTTATGCAAAATACGTGCACAAGTCTTTAATCCTATGAGTAAATTTTGCCGAATTGCTTGATATGCGGAAAATTGAAAAGCAAAACTTTTCAGACAGTCAACATCGACACTCATAGAAAGCATTTGATACATGCATGTGCTGACACATACACATACACATACACATACATACGTACAAACACTCAGTCACTGTAGTCTTGGCATGAAACAATGCAAAGAGAAAGTAGCACTTGAAGCAGAGCAACGGGACAGTAAGAGACAAAGAGACAAAGAGCAACACAACAAAGCGAAAACATCATCAACAACAATACAAGACACTTGAGCACATTGACAAATACATTTGAAGGAAGTAAACTTCAAAAGTATTTGTATTCGCATACGTTTGAAGCCCGATCTTTGTATTTGTCTACTCGTCATATAAAATAAATTTAATAAAGCAATGGAAAGAGAAGCTCATTCAACTCACAAATGTTTTATGGAAAATATTTGGGAAAACATCAACAAACCAACAACAACAAAACAAAGTATTAAAGTTCCTTTTAATTTTTTAATTATTCCACAAGAGTTTCTATATTGCCGAATTCAAAAATTAATTATTTTCATAATTTTACTACTAAAAATAAAGTAAGAAAGTAAAACAAAATATTAAAAATATGGCTTAATTTAATTATTATATGTATTTAAAATTCACACATTGAAAATAAGAGATTTTTCTTTGATACTTAATTTAAAATTCATCTTGAAACATAGAAAAGAAAATTCAGTGAGATTCTTACAAATTACCGCCATAATTGTTCGCTTTGTTAGTATAATTCGCATAATAGCTTAAGATATTTGTGAATATATATGTAAATTTTTCAAAGCGTAATTGCATAAGAAACCATTTGCAGTCTCACGTGTCGTATGCGCAATAAATCAAGTCGAGGCATGCAATCCGTCCCATTTGTAATTGCCTAGTCGCATTTTCCCTTATCGTCAGGCAGGCAGCAAACAACAAACAAGCAAGTTGTTTATGCAACATATTAATCATATATATCAGTTCTCGCTCTCTCATTCCCACAATCTCTCTTCTTCTCTTTCATTCTCTGTGCCATGCAGTTAGCACCGTGGATCCGAACAACATGTATACGACGTGTATACCAATTGGCAGCAACTACACTGGCACAGGTGGCGGTATTTTCGCGCCAACAACACTGGCGAATGCCTCGACGGACACACTGGCATCCGGATTCGAGGCGGCCGGATATGCGGCCTATTCGACGGCACTGAGCGTGACGATTGCCATCGGATGCAGTTTGCTCATATTGAATGTGCTGATATTTGCGGGCGTCTACTATCAGCGGGACAAGACACGGCTGGAGGTGAAGACACTGCAGAAGCAGTATCAACAGCGCGGCATGCATCAGCAGGTGCCGTATCCGTCGGAGCCCATAAAGCATGCACATTATCACATGGGCCACTCGCAGAGCTCCAATGTGATTGTCGATGTGGAAAGCCATGGCCAGGATTCGGCAGGACAGGCGGCAATGTTGCTCCAGGCGGCTGCCGCTGCCGCCGCCGCAGCCAACGAGGCAGCGAAGCCACCGCCACCGCATATATGCGCCAACACGGGCATGCAATTGGTCAGCCAACATCAACAACAGCAGCAGCAACAACAACAACTACAGCCGACAAATCAGCAGGCGGGCGGCAGTGGAAACTCTGCCATGGATGCAGCTAAAGTCGCTGATAACTTGGCGAAACAACAACAACAGCAGCAACAACAACAACGTGAACATATGCAAATCAAGAGTATGGGCATTGCAGGCGGTACACAGACCTTTGGTCGTGCCAGCAGTACCGGCAATAACGGCACTGCCTCTGTCCTTGTCGCGGGCAACAGCGTTAGCTACAATCCCGGCCTTATGACTTTGCCCAAAGCAAGCCAACTGCATCATGCCGCAACTCTGAATTATGCGCGCAACACGGCCGCTTTGAATCTGGCGGGCGGTGGTACCGCCCTCGTGGACGGTCGTGGCAATGTGCTGTTGACCAGCACTGTCGGTGGCAACGGAGACTGCATGACTCTGCCACGTAACCTCAATCTGGCATCAGCAGCGCGACACAATCCCAATACAGGTGAGTTGATTAGAAAATATTTTTTAAGCTTGCCACGAATTCCACACCAGCAACAATTTGAAATGCAATTGAACGAATTGGTTTTGCGATCAACCAAAATGAAAGATGAAATTATTTTCATTTTTCGTATGTATTTTCATTTTTTTGCTGTTGCTTTTCCACGCTCCACAGTGTGCAAGAAATGCAAACAAAAATACGTGCACTTAAGCTAAAGGTATGTGTGGCACATACATGCTGCATGCCACATGCTGCAACAAGCCAGATAGGAAGGATACGAAATTGCGGACAGGTAGCAATCAAGTAAAAACATGATAAGATTTCATTTCATTATGAAGTGTCTTTCTCTCTTCTCTTCCGGTTTTATTTCACATGAAAAGTGCTGAGCACACTTTTTATGTATTTTCAGTAAAAGTATACAATCCAGCTTAAGCTTACGTACATCCCAACCATAAAACTTGAGTGTATTCTATTTAAATTAAAATAGAATTTGTGTTACAGATTTACGGAATTAAAAAAGCATATTCTTAAATTAATGGGATTAGATTGTGATTGTTACAAATTGTTAGCAAAATCAAACAATAATATAAACAAAAATCTAAAATGTGGAAGCAAAATCTAAAATGAATTAAGTACAATTGTAATTGAACAACATGTGAAGGTTTATATCAAATTGGTTCTATTAATTTGAATCACAATCGGTTTCAGACAACTTCATCTGTTTTATGTGATTTTGTTTGTGAATTCATAATTAAATTTTTGACATTCAATTTTCCAATTAAATTATGACATTTTTAAATTGAATTGGAGTCAAAGCATTGTCTGTAAGAACATTTTTAAGGCATAAGATATATAAAATATCGTAAAAAATAAAATGCCATAATAGTAACTAATGATACGCATAATGTATATATATATACAAAAATGGTTCTGAAAATTATAAAAACACATCTGGTGTTCGAGCTGCTTGTTAGGCGTTGCCAAACAAAAGTAAGTATGTTTCAAATGTGAATGACGAGGTAAAATTGTATGAAAGAGGGATTCGTTATACACATAAATTTCCTGCAAAATCACCCCAAGCAAACAAAAACATTGCTCAATCAAATTGAATCTTTCTTTCTGGTCTAACAAGGCCAAAAAAGACAAGCAAAGTCCCTCGTGACTAAGCTCAAATATGTCTGCGTGAATATTGAAATTGTACTAATCAGCCACAGAGTCCGCTCTGGCAAAAATAAATAAACAAGACGGTGAAAACATTTACGCTTCTCTTAAGTTCAACGCACTTGTGACTTTTGACCACATTTTTGCCGTCTGGCAACAGATGGAATCAGCTTCGAGGCCAGCAGCAAAATCGGCATCGGGGATTGAATTCGAATCCACTGCTCAATCTTCATCCGTATCCTTCAGTGACTCTGTTTGCTTAGTTGATGGTCACAACGGAAATTGTTGTACAAATTATGCTTCACTGATTGCCATGGCTTTAATGGAATTTATACCCTGTAGAATTGCCGCAAAAAGTATCTGGATGTTACTGTGACAGAAAATAGTGATCAAATTTAATTTAATTTTTGTTATACTTCTAAAATTTGTATTGTTTTATTTTTAATTATCTTAAGGTAAAACACTCAAGCATAAAATTAAATTTCGATTTAACAAAACAGCCAATAATCCGTTTACTATAGTCTACTTCTTTGGGCAAAAACCAACTGGCAGACCAACTGTCTCCTTCAAGTTGCCAATGTCAATTTTTCCTGCTTTTGTTTGATGAGCTGTTAAATGGCGAATGTGAATTGCAGCTGCGGCAAATTATTGACAGTTTTTTTTTTCCGGCGACACGCTATGAAGTCGTAACGGCACTTCAAAAAATATGCCCGCAACAATAAATTTTCAGTTGAGCTGCCGTGACATCTGATAAATTTGATTGTGCCGATAAATACGAAAAGCTGCATTACCCAATCGAGTCACGATATAATGGAAACGATAAGATTTTCAATTTCAATCCAGCGGCAACTCATTGATTCGATTTTTTATGGCAAACTCATAAACTATGTCTGAGTAATATTACTAGACTAAATCCTGAAAATAGATATCAAGTACAAACGACTGTTTGTGACCATAAAACGTTTACAGTACCGTATAACAATAAAAATCACATAAAACTGTTGTTAGTTTAATGCATGGGATTTGAATAACAAAAAGAAAATATTTACTGAGCACTTCAAACATGCTGAAGTGGGAAAGGGTCAACTGAAGGTATGAACTCTGCAATGAATAATCTTATTTTTAGTGTGGCACCCGCAGAGACATGCGACTAAATACAAGAGGGTCAGACGTCTGTTGTTGACATTTTGCTCATAAATAAAAATTTTAGCAATCGATATCAACAATCACAAATGCTCGAACCTACAACGTATAAGCCAGGTAAGGGTCGAGCAGCAAATTTGCAATTTATTCCATTAACTGTTTTACTGCGGGTGCTATATAAAAAAGTGGTATGCACTTCAAATGAAAGCATATAAGCTGACAGTAGCAGATATTAAATATGATCTCACATTCGGTTGGAATTCCCTTTTTAAAATTCGCTAAAGCAGGGTCAAAACTTCTTCTTATATTTTAAATTAAAAAATCATAAAGTGAAAATTGAAGGATTTATGGATTGCATTTCTATCAAACTTATGTTAAAGCTTTTATCGTAATATTAAGAAAATTAATGTGCAAGCAACCAAAACAATACCGATATTTTTCACGTTAGGAAAATGTTTTTTTTTTATTATTATTTTATTGAATGGCGAAATTTTAAAAATTTTTCATAACATGTACATTTGTTAGGGTAATGTAAATTTGCGGTCAAATCAAAAATATTTTACGCCTTCAAACTAGGCCCTCAGACTGTAATGATGTTAAATAAAATCGAGTTTTTAACACTCATTTTTGCATGTTTAATTTTATTCGTCACTTCGTCTAGCTTCGTTTTGCCTTAACGAAAGTGGATATTTTAAAGATGCCAAGTAAGTGGTTGATGGTGGCATGACTTCCTGGTGGATAAAGCTCTCCACTACACGTCATTATTATTGGTAATGTCGTCAGGTGCTGGCGTTGACGGAAGTACCATCACTTCTTTGCATTTGGCATTCTCGGCGCTCTTTGCATTATTTATAATTATTGCGAATTTTCATATAATTATGCGTGGGCGGATACCGCCTTTCCTACCGTCCTGTTGCCCAAGCTGGTTTCCTTCGCAGCAAGTTTGTAACTTTCGTCTTGAGTTATTTATTTAAGAAGCATATTTCTCATCTTCGCTCAAACCATAAATATTAAAGTCAACTACAGTCTGGGCGAAGATTCCTATGTAATTAATGTTTGCTCCGAGATTTTTGGCTGCCTTCTTTTATATATTTTTTACTTTTTTCTTTATTTTTCGTCTCGGTGCACTCAAGTGGCACATTAATATCTGTTTATGTTGTTGTTTTACTTGCTGTCTAAAGCATTTGGATTATATAAATGCTTATGTTGTTTAACGGCAGCTTAATGCCACATTAAGTTTAGTTCATTTATTTAAACTTGCAGCCTGAAAGTCTTTTGCTTTTATCTAATAGCAATACTAAAAATATAATATTTATAATTATGCTGAATTAGTATTTAATTTCTTCCTTGATGTGCTGTCATCATTAAAAACTTAACTATACGAATAAAACGAATAGGAAGAAGATTGTTATTTGCAACCTTAAAAAGAGATTTTTAGTCAGTAAAATTCAGCGAATTATATAATTAAATCGTTTATAACAGTGCACAATTTTTTTTTAAAAACTTATGAGTATCGGTTCTGAGATTGTGAAAAACTATCCCAAGTAAATGGAAAGTCAGGCTTTTAAACCTGTGACAAGAGAAAATAGTAGCAAACATTTAAACATAAAATTTCCAATAAATTCGCAGTATATTCAAAAGCAGCCGTCAAACAAAAACGTCACTCAAAACAAGCCGCCTGAAAAATCAACTATATTGAGTAAAACAATGAAGCATAAACGATTTTTGCTGACGGCTGTGTGTGTGTGTGTGTGTTAGTCTGGTATAATAAAAATAAAGCAGCAAACAAAAGGCAAACGGGACTCGACTGCTAAGTCCAACACGAGTAAGTACAAGCAAGTACACAGCACGGGGTAATGAAAGAGAAAACGAGCGAGAGAGAGGTGCAGAGGGAGAGGGAGATAGACGCATACGCATACGCCGACTTGACGTGATTGTCATTCACATTGTCAACATAAGGCAAGCATAACATCAACTCCAGGACTGGCAACAGGACCAGCACGAGGACATAAACAGCTTCATACAAATGTTATTATTGAAATTTCAACACTGCCACATGAATATACGCTCACACTGAAATCGTTTATCACACATACGCAGTGTGTGCGCTTGAGCAAAAGACAAGAAAGATGATGAAAAATCTATTTACAAAGCAGCCAGAGCATAGACTCGTTCTGTCTCCCTCTTTCACACGCAAAACCGACTACACTGTCTTCCCCTCTGTTCCAGTTCTTATTCATATTCCCGTCCCTCTCCCTCTTCCGTATTTATGTCGCCGGCGTCAACATATGTTTGCTGTCTGTTCAAAGGCAGAAAAAAGAAAATTGGGCCTCTACATAGAATCATTCCATTGCCAGGACATTCTTCGATCTTTCGCAGTTGCCACCACATTGTGGCTGGTGATGTCGCATTTTTTCGTTTTCCTTAGTTTTATTATCTACTCTCTCTCCATCTCCTTTCCCCACTGAACTTTGATGATTCCGACGAAACGACTGACCTAACAAGAGGCATACAAATGTGACTTTTCATGTAGTTGTGGTTCTTGGCTGATAGTTTTCCTGCTCTCCATGTACTTTCCCTTTGTCACAGTGCCATTCCCAATCACTGTTTCAGCCCCAGTTTCATTGTTGTTGTGCAATGCACAGCTAGTTAGATAAGACAATATTATTTTATTGTCTCGGCTGAAGGAAAAGCCAACAGAATGACATCCTTAGTGGTCAGCTCTCATGCTGACGATTCCCATGTACATTGTGGCTCCAGTAAGCCACACAATTGGGCGTAATAAAGGATCTGCTTTAAGGACGTAGCCAGTTGGCCATATACACGTTACATGTAGGCTGCTTGTTTTAATACCCGCTCAAAAAGTTTACTGCTCTCATTTGCTATAAAAACAAGTTACGCATCCCTGAAATTTCAATTTCAATTTAGGGCCTGAATTTAAAGAACAACTGACTGTATACTACTTGTATATGCCCAGGAAATATCGAATTATGTATTAAAATTATTATATTAATAACTATAAAATGTATTTTATTTATGTTTAGTTGAATTTTTAACCATTCACAAACTTAAAGAAATTTAAACTTCACAACAATTAAACTAATCTTTATAAAAAGCTTTCCATATGGACATGTGTCATTTGGTTTATCATTGTTTAATTTGAAACTTTTCATTGAGTTGCTCATCAAGTATTCCATAAAGTACAAGCCGGGTGACAATTTAGTTAAATCCAACTAAAATGCTATGCAGTCCAGTTCAATGAGCTAATCCAACTAATCAATTTTTCAATTCAATTTCAGTTAGTTCAGAAAAACTCCAGAAACACACATAAATCTATATGATGGCACTCATAAATATTTCATTGTTGCGCTTCAGTGCTCAATTCAATGTATGTATATATGCTAAAGCTGATGCTAGAACTTGTAACTTGAAGCTTGTAACTTAAATATGTCCAGTTGGGCATGCCGACTTCTATTTCCGTGCCACTTCCTTGGCAAAAACGTTATCGTATATTACTTTTTCTCTTTGCTATTTTTTTAAATGTTCATTCAATCTGCTTTCGTCTCTGTGTCTGCTCTCGTATCTTTGCTATTGCCGCTCATTCTTCATGTTGTTCGTCGTTTATTGATGACATGACAAACAAGGTACGATTTCCGTGCACTTCAAAATGTTCGCAAGCCATTTATCTTGTAAAGTTTCCTAGAAGAATTCGTTGTATACTAAGTTTTCTGCTCGCTCGATCTTTCTCTATGCACATTAACTCAATTTTAAAATCACGTGCGCCATAAATCTAATTTAATTATGCTCCTCATTCGCTCACACATACATACACATGCATCCCATCCGTTCGCCTGATTTGGCACGGTTTGCATGGCGTATACTTAATATCTGCTCATTCGTGCGCTCAATGCCCGAGTCAATAGTAAATGGACGCATATAAATTTCCCTCGATATCCTTTAGAGTTCTTCGCATTGCATTTTGAAAAATAGACTTTTTATACTGTTGCTTCAGTAGCTTTTCCTTGGCTTTCCCCGATTTTCCCGACCATCATCACAGTACACCTTTTCTTTTCTGATTTACTACGTACGATTTTGCGCTAAGTTGCACAAACTTTCCAAGCGTATGTTGTTGCTTTTGTTGTTGTTGGTTGTGTAGTTGTGTTGTAGGCAAGTTCAATCACTTCATGTGATTTATAATATATTTGATTGAAAAGCTTTAAATTGTATGCTAATCTGCCATGGCATAGAGTCATTTGTATTGAATCAAATTGAATTGATTCGCTTAGTCGACAGTTTGCCACAACACTTGCCATTTTCAATGTCCTTATGGCTCTGATGTCATTTATCAACTTAGTTAAAATACAACAATCAATCTAATGTGTAGAACGATAAAAACTTTTACTAATGTTAAAAAAACAGATTAATTTTTTGTTATGCAGATACCTACTTAAATTGGCTGTATATGGTAGTTGAATATCCTTACTCCAATTTTCGATTTAAGTAAACATAATAATAATAACTTGCTCGCACACTATGATGTTGTTTTTTAATCGCAGCTTTTCCATCTCTGAATCATATATAACACGCTTTGGCCAGATATTTAAAATCTGGTGTAGGTCTACAAGCCGAATGGAATTTTGTTGATAAGTTCAAATGCTGTACGCTTAAATTTGAAATAGTACACATAAGTAGAA
This sequence comes from Drosophila phalerata, assembly GCA_951394115.2. Classification (NCBI taxonomy): domain Eukaryota; kingdom Metazoa; phylum Arthropoda; class Insecta; order Diptera; family Drosophilidae; genus Drosophila; species Drosophila phalerata. Next base: position 25,296,198 of record OX596005.2, read on the forward strand.
GCAATAAAATCGAGCAATAAATTGGCGTACAGTTAGGATAAGCTCATTAATGCACAACACACGCACACACACACACGCACACACACCCACGCACACACATACGCCCCCTAGCGGACATGCAATGCACAATAGACTGCACTTGTGTCGGATCACTCGGTAGCTCTGTTGTGAACAGAACTGGTCACAATGCTCACATGGGAGACTGGGAGATGGAATTAATGGTCACTCGCGAGTTAAGTGAACCCTTTATGTCCATAATTTTGTTGGTTGTGTTATGCGTGCGGCATTTCCGGCCTTGTCATTTCGGACTAATCAACATCCGTTGAACGGATTTAGCAAAAAATTTGTGTACATAATTTTGGCAGCGGCTGCTCGGATACTTTGCAGTTTGATTTACATTCCAGAGACAGCCGAAATCATAATGCGGTCTTTTCCAGTTCGTAATATGAACATTTGTTACAGCTTTTCTACGTTGTGCTAATAATTGCATGCAAGTTACTTTTGCATTCGTACTACATTGCGTATAAGTGATGTGCATATAAATTAGATTTGCTTCACTGCGGATCGCCAACAGGAAAAAAATGGAAAAATGCGAACAGAAACGCATGAAAATTGAAAATTTATTGCATTATATACCGTGCACACACACTGATTCACGAACATGCATACATATAGATGTAAGTACGCATACGCACCGTTGTTAATTTCATATTCAGAATGCTGGGTCCAATGGGAAATGGCGCATGTACGAGTTCTCGTACCCGTAATTTCCTGCAACCATCTACTATATTATGCATTTTAGGCACCATGTGTATGCGTACTTTTGTGTGTCACTTTGGATTCTGGCAATAGGCAGCTACTTAAGGTAAAGCCAAAGTTGAAGCTTTGATGTTACCTCAAGTTTGTGGTGTCCTTGGGTCCCTTTGACTCGAATAGTCATAAGACAGCAGCCATTGACTTTGAATGCTCTCTAGAGTCTGTCTATTGAGTCCATATTCTTTTATTGAGCTCCTAGACGAGCAATGAAATTAAGAAAGTAAACAGCCAACAGTCAGTTTAGTTAGGCATAATAAAAGGCCAAAAGCAAGGACGCTTTCAGAATAATTTTCTTTACATACCTTTTCCTTAAGACAACTGTTAAGTATATTAACATAGCTCAACTACTTGTTAATTAGTGAATTAGCGATCAAAAACTGAACTGATTTTCATGCGGAATGTCATTTTATTTATGATTTGCCCTCGAAATTTATTCTGCATTCAAATTTAATTAATTTTGTAAACAAGAATATTTTCTGTCTGTTCCGGTCAGTTCCGATATCAATGCTAAGGGAATTTCGAAAATTTAAGGTTTTAAATCTTAAGTTTTCACTTTTATGCAACTCCTTGTATTGTAATTAGTATAAGAGAACATTTTAAAATTGATTCATTTTACTTTATTGCGAAATATCATGCCAAATTGCATAAAGAGACTTTGAACTTTCAAAGCTTGCTGCAAAATTAGATGAATAAATTGATGTTTATTTGGATCTAATAATTATATATTGCAAGTATAATTCAAAATTGTCCATATTATAACGATACAAGATGTCGTTCCGTCCTATTTAAGTACATATAATACGTACGACTCGGCATTTTAGAAGGCAAAGCAATATAGCAGTGCTGGCAAACAAATTAACAGACATGATTTCACACACATGATTACCTAGATATTATTTATGAGCATTTATGGGAAACAGAGAAATGTGCAACAAGGGAAGTCAAAACGATGGGGCAGCTTGTTATTTGACATGCGGTTGTTGGGCTAGAGAAAACATCAAAATATTAGCAATATCGATAACTGCAACCATTTGCACATTTTGAACGATGAGTTCAACGACAAGAGGACATGGTATAGAAGGGAAAAGGAGGTTCAGGACGAGGTTAGGGCGATGGCAACTGGTTGGCAATTGAATGGCATAAAAAGCGCAGCAGACGCAATAACATTGTCGATGTCGATGACAATGGCGATAGCAATAACGATGACGATGACGATGTGTGTTTTATAGTTGACGCTGTTGTTTACAAATTGACTTTTGTCTGGGTGTTGTTGCTGTTGCTGTTGCTGGCGCTGTTGTTGCTAATGCCGTACGTCAATAAATATTAGCTAGATAATATGTCGACATATGCACATATGGATATAAGTAGCTTTTGTACATGTTTTCCCCTTACTCTATTTCCATATTTCAGAACTACAACAATATCAACATCAACAACAGCAACATCAACAGCAGCAACTGCAGCAGCAGCAGCAACAACATCAGCAGCTTGGCAAACATCAAGCAAATGGAACTGTGCTAACGGGCATGCAAACCCATCATATACGTGGTCCTCGTCCACCTTTGCGCACCGCTTCCTCGTCGACAACAACCACCACCAGCAGCAGCATCAGCAGCAGCAGCAACAACAACCACTCAAGCATGGGCGGGGCAGGGATTCTGCTCGATCAGACGCCATCGGGCGGCAGCAGCAGCAGCGGAGTCAGCAGTGCACCCAGCTCCACCAAGGGACACATACATGCTCATTCCCATGGCCATATGATTCACGCCCATGGCGAAAATGCGGTGTCACAGCAGCAACATTCACAGCAGCAGCAAGTGCCACAAGCAGCCATTGATGAGATGCGCGTCTGATAGGTATCGGTCTTTGAGTTGGATTTATAGTCATCAACCGGGTAAGTGACCTTAAGGTTACTAAAAACACTGATAGCAGTTCAAAGGCAGCGATAATATTTATACCCATTATACATATTATATCCATGAATTTAAAGCTCCTTCGGCATTAAATTACTGCATACTTTTAGGCACTTACATTTCTTACAAAAATAATATACAGACATTACTGACGATCTTTTTCTCCGATTTTATTAGAGATACTTCCATGAACTAAATTCATTTTACAACAATTTTTATTTTAATATACAATTTTATTGTTTATTGAATTTTTATATTTTTCTTAATTTTGAAACTACTGTAGAACTCTCCATTAAAATATTAAATTAATATTAAAACATAATATATAACTAGCCACAATTTAGTCAGATTTTAACCTTTTCACTTCTCTTTCACCATCATATACCATTTTTCTTTTGAGTGGGAAATGTATTGCCATTTTCCTTATGTTCGCATTTTCAAATCTAATTTCTGGAAACTCATATTCAACTGCGTTTTCACCTATATCATTCAATTCATTTATGAGATTATCCATAAAATTAGCAATGTCTTCACTCTCATTTGTATTTGGAATTTCAGTAAATATCGATTGATGTATTTGAAATTCTTCTGAGAATGCACCAAATAAATCAGCGATTTCTTTACTACTTTCTGAGCTCTCGGGATCATTTTCATTTAGAAACAAATTGTATTGATCTTCGATTGTTGCTGGTTGATTGACATTAGCATTTATTTCTTCAATCAATTGACCAGCTATCAAGACTTCACTTTCATTGGCATTTGAGATTCCAGAAATTATCGCAATCGTCGTAGCTTCTTTAGATTTATCGACTTTATTTTCCGTGGGAGTCGGCATTTTATCACTTACGATATTTTCTGTTTGATTGGCATTCAGATCCATTTCACAAAGATCTCTTAAATTAATATCGTCAGCTCTCAATCCGACTCTTCCCCACTTGGTTAGCATATCAGAAATATCCCCATTGGTGAATGTATTTGTTTTCGATTGATTCTCTGTCAAATCTTCGTCAGATAAAATTATTTCTGCTAATTGACCAAAGGTGCTACTATCGAAAACATAACTGACATTACCTTCCGCGTCAAGCTTTCCATATTCATATAGATAATATTTGTCTTTGAGTTCCTTTATTATGCCAAAACGTAGTCCAACTTCCAAAGCTTTATGCAATTGCATTATGCAAAAGTTACGTCTCGAGGTGGCATGCATCTGATTTAGAGCAAGCTCGACAATTTCATTCCAATCTGTTGGTGGTTCAAGTCTCATCATGGCAGCAGTTAAATATAAAGCAAATGTGGCCATAGTTGTAGAATTGTTGAATATCGATTTCTTGAAAGGTATTTGAAATGTATTTATTAATCTGACAATAATTTCAAATCATTTTTACCTCAAACTACCCGTAACTGAGAATTTAATCACACATTGAATAAATTAACCTTTAAATATTTCATTTGCATACTTATAAATTTGTATATGATGTATTGCAAACTAATAATATTAACTTAAATTAAACTTAAAGTTTTATTTAAATTTTTGTTTAAGTTCAAATTTATATAAATAGGCAAAAATTGTCAGACGCATCATTCGCATACTTACATACGCCTGAAAAAAATGTTAAAAATTTCAACCCCTCACAGGGTAAAGAAGGTCAAACGTAAAAGGTAAAACAAATATGGTCACAATTCTGATCAAAAATAACAAACGGCATGTCAAATATGTGGGTGGAAAAAATGCTTTCCCTTTATTTGATAAAAAAAAAATGAATTTAAACTGTAGTGAACTGTAAATACCCTGGTAAATATCCTTTTGCATACACATATTTATTTATAGTAAATTAGTTAAAAAAAAACATTTCAGTATAAATATCCAAAGTCATTTAATAATAAGGATATTAGTAATATATCAACAATTTTATGATAGCGGATTTCTTACTTAGAGTTTATATAGATAAAATCAGAATGTTATTGATTTCTAAAGAATTGGTTAGTATGTAAGGATATGTATTTTCATGAAATTATTCGCTCGAAAATCTATACTGATGATAATTGGTATTAATTTAACGAAGCTACATTGAATACTTGAATAACCCTTTTTAAGTCCCTTATACACATGCAGGGTATTCAACGAAGATAGCATATTCCTAAACTGGTAGTTTTCTCCTCAGTGTAAACTCAAATGTCGTAGTCGCTGACTTGGAAAAATGCGCAAGGCACTCAAAGCACTAGAACCCTTAATCATCCTCCATGTGCACACCATGTAATGAAGTCAAGAAAATATGAAAGAGGTTTCTCCAGCCTGGATGGCTGGACACTGAAATATTGTTGCCATTTTCCATGAAAATATATACAATACAGTACTTACATATATGTCACACTTATATGACAGGTGCATACACAGTCAGGGCCAGTAAGTTTTCAAATTTAAACAAGATGTTTGGCTAATTTAGTAGCACAACTTATACAACCAAAGTTAAATTAAAACTGCACCGCAGCAAAATGTGGGAAAAAGAAAAACACAAACAAATTAATTAAGTTTTTGCAACAAGCCACAAGAAACTATGTATAATTTAGTTAATGCAAATAAAAATTAGTTTGGGGTATGCCAGATTTTTTGGGAGAGGAAATATTATACCCTATTTATCAAATGATATATTTAAAAACTTCAAACGCTTTTGCCCATATTTTGCTTAAAAAGGATTTAAATTCAACTAATTTACTATCTTTTTTGACTTTACCTTTGTAAAAATTATTAGATTATTTATTAAACTACAACTTATATTTTAATACAATTTTTAATGTTTAATTATACTGTAATTATTACTATTCCTTTGACTTTTCACAAGACTTGAATAAATATTTTTGTCAATTTTAGTTTCGATGCTTATTTTGATATTGTACCTCAAAGGTTGGAAGCTTTATCTTGACCAAGATATGGAAATTCTTAAGAATTTCGCTGATTAAAGGTATGCTGATGAATAAAGTTTGTAAGCAGTTTGCGTGGACATATGCCGTCTCTAATACCCTATATCCGAGAAACCCCTTAGCGGGCTGTCCACTTGCAGCCACTTTAATTTTGCACAGTCCGTAAAATGTACGATGTCTTTGTGTGTGTGTGTGTGTGTTTGGGTGTCTGTTTGTGTGTGCAGGCCATTTATTCAGCTGGCATACAATTAAATTTGCATTTCTTTCTTTTTTTTCCTTCCTTGTTACACCTGACCTGAACACCTTCGCGTTCCGTCTCAGACCTCAGCTGTGGCACGCAGCATCACCTCCATGACTTTTAGCTGATTAACATTTGTGCTCTTCCCTGGTGCTCAGAGAAATGCAATTTTCCAACAAAAGTAAAAAGCACAAGCAGCAAGTGGCAACCGTTATGTAAATTTACATCTACCATATATGGAGAGTATATACGTATACTTGCATACTACATATATATTTACGAACATCCGTTGCGCTTGAGGGCGGTCTGTAGTGTAGTGTATATGTGTTAAAAGTGCAATAAACATTAATATTCCATACTCTTTTCTTACTTCTACCTTTCTTTTTATTTATTTTTGTTTCACTCTTGGAGCACTTGTTTTACTTTTAACTAAAAGAAACTACAACAAATGAAACCAAGCACAAAAAACAACAGAAATTTTAGCTGTTGAGCAAACTTGCTGTGATTTTAAATTATTACCTCTGGCGCAGATTTATTATGCTTAGGGTTTTAGGAATGTAGACAAATGAAATAATTAGATTCACTTTAAAAGCAATGAGACCTATAATAATCTTTACCAACATTCCTGAAACTACTTATTAATGTATTGGTCAATTAATTATAAACGGTCAGATTAAGTTAAAATCCAACTCGTCTCTCTAAATGACAACATACTCGTATCCATATGCAATTTGAATAACTTAAATCTTATTAAGTTTCATATGACATTTGAAAATTATTCAACAAGCATTCGACTTAATTAAATGGATTTGGTGAAACAGCGAGCGACCAAATCAACTAAATTCAAATCCATTTAAATGCGAATTGTGCAATTCATTAAATGAATTCATTTAGTATGAGGTCAAATAGCTAAGGTGACATTAATTGCTTTTATTTTTTAGCCATTTCTAGAACAGAGAATATAACATAAATAAATAAATTTTCCATCTCTGAGCAGGATTTGAGTTGAATTGCGGGCTGAATATAAAAGTTGACAACTTTCATGCATAAATGTGGTGAAAACTTTATGCAATTTAGTTTAAATTACATATGTATGTGTGTGCAGGGAACCAAATTGTGAAAATTACCACACACACACACACACACACATGAGTGTGATAAACGTGTTGTGTAATTAGTGCAAAAGTTTCAGTTACTTTAGTCAACACGCAAGGTATTAAACTGAATGAAAAGGGATTAGTGGACTTGTTGGCCAAGTTTCTTCTGTGTATTAATACTATATTTGAATGTATAGTCATAAATATAGTTTGTAAATCACAATCGTTCACATATGATTATGTATACTGGCATACTACATAGATCTATTTAAACCCACGGCTTTATCATTTATGTGATTACATAACTGCATACCAATAAAGTATTATTATAAACAAGAAGATAACTTAACATTTAACATATTGAGTTGAAAGTTATAGCATTTAAATAACGTAAATTTAATTAAATTTTGAATATATAATATATAATATTTTAGCTCATCATCATTGTATAAATGCGATTAAAAGTTAAGTTGCGTTTCAGACATCTTTAGGAACCAAATAATAACTTAGCTGAAATTTAAAGGATATGCTCTAGGCATTCTTAGTGGGATTCGGCAACATTTCTACCTTAAAATTTTTCCTTAAGAATTTAGATTTTCACAGCATATATAATTGTTGGGTAAACTTAACTAACGCTACTTCGGGACATTTTCACGTTGTCTTGTGTTATTGTTGATGTTGTGTCATCATTGTTATTGTCTGGAAACTGTTGAGCATTGGCTAATCTTTATTTATTCTCAAGCAGCAACTTGAATCTTCCTGTGTGTTGTCTTTCTGCTTAGAAGATATGCAAAGTGACAGCACAAACATGGCCGTAATACGTTAATGATGGCCCGCAGTGGGAAAGGGAAAGAAAGGCTTTGGAAAAGGAGGAAAAAAGAGAAGTAGATAGTTGGATTGAGTTTTGCAAGAAGCTTGCACACATTGTGTGTAGTTACGATTTGCATTACGGGCATTGCACAGTTTTGCAGTTTTCCCTGAAATCTAAACTTGCCATCCTCCCCTCGCATGCTCCCCTGCCAGCAATCTGCGCCAAATTGCGCGCTCAACTGTACACCACCGCTTCTCCGGCTCCAGAGGAAGCCAAGGAACCAAAGCAACCGGAGAGTCACTGGGGAGTCACTGGGGAGTCAGAGGGGAGGGAGTGATGCCATCCTGACAGCAGCCTGGGCGGACAAAACAGAAGGCATCCGCGCATTTTGCAGCTGCACTTTAGTTTGCACTTTTCGCTTTCTTTGCATAAATTCTCGTGGCAAAGGCACAAACCGAGTTTACTGTAGTGCAAAAATGAGCACGCACAAAAAATGTATGACGAGCTAGTGCGATAGAGAAAGAGGGGGAATAAAACTAGTTGTATGTGCGAGTACAAGATTTTCCGTTGAATTTTTTTAAGGCAAACACAAAAGCATAATGGAAAACGCCAACAGAGCGCAATGAAGTATGCAATGCAAAATGGAAGCGGCAGTGACAGCGGTAAATGGGCTAGTTGGGCAGACACACAGATAGATACGCACAGATACGCATACAGACAGATACAGATGCATATACAGATACAGATACGGATACAAATACAAATACTAGCACAAAGAGTTCCCATGGCCAAACATCTAAAATGGCACAACTGAACATAGAGTGATGTGGGACTCTCTCTCTCTGTGTCTGCGGTTGAACGAAATCGTGGACTTGGGCGTGGGCGTAGGTGTGGGCGTGGCAATGGCAGCTCTCAAGGCAACTAGTTCGTAAACATGAATCGTAAACTTTGATGGCCAAAAAAGAGGCAAAAACAACAACAAGGCCAACGTATAACGTATCCAGTTAAAGCTGCTGCTAAAAACAGACAAGAGGTCATCTGAGATAACTCTGTGAATGCTTCGCTTATTTACCAGTTCAACCAAATACGTATACTTTACTTACCCTCAAGCTAAGAACAAACTTTAGTGAAATGTTGTTTTCAGCTCAAAGTATTTTCCTTGACGCGAGTCATGTTCTTAATACATAAATTCTGCTATTGCTAACTGTTTTTGACAACTGTTGAAATACAAAAATATATTTGTACAATAGTAAGCCAAATAAATATTAACTTGAAATGTGTCAGTAACTGCTAACTGTAATCAAAAGTTCACAATTTATTTTTTTTTTAATTTATTTTGAACGGTTTTTTTATAATCAATTGTTAATTTTCAGCAATTTACTTTCGATATTTACATGTGATTAAAATAAATTACCTTAGTGTAGTGAGAGTATATATAAATATCACTAAATAAAGGTTGTTAAGCACTGTAAGTAATTGATGCAATGCAGAAAATTCAATTAATACTTGTCAATGTTTTAATGCAGTTTAATAAATGATTGCAGTGAACAATATATGAAAATTAACATATGTTTAGCCATAGTTGCGTCTATATAAATATTATGTTAATTTATTTGTATAAATTATAGTGATTTTCATGCATTAAAACACATAATTAATTAGCTGCAGCTGTGATTGTTAATGCAAAGGGTCATCGACAATATTTTTCCGGCTGCTGCAATTGAAATTAATAATTCCTTTAATTTTTGCTGTTTTATTTATTTACTTATTTGACTGGGCGCTAATTAACTTTTGAAGTAGATGTAAGTGGAAGCGGTGAAAATACAAAATTTTTGGAGAGCTGTTAATGGGACTGGTATTTGGACTTTGCTTTCCGCTTCGCAATCACTACAGAGACCAAAAAACTATGAACTGGATATAAGTATTTATGCCTTATTGAAATAAATAAATAGGGAGTAGTTTTCCGGAGAGAGAGTGTACGTCGATTTCAGAGACCGTAAATGAATAAAAGAACAGCCTGAATATGTTGTACCTGTGTGAAATTAGTATGTAAAGGGTATCAAGTAAAAATTTAAAAATTTTAGCTTTTTATGCCCTTTACTTAAAAAGTAAGTAAAAGTGTATATTGTGTTCGTTGGAATGTATGTAATTAGGAGAGGAGGCATCTCCGACCCTATAAAGTATATATAAATTCTTGATCAGCATTAACAGCCGTTTCGATATAGCCATGTGTGTTTAACCGTCCGTTCGTCCGTCTGTGTGAACACCTAGATTTTAGAGACCATAAGAGATAGAACTACCAAATTTGGCACGCAGATCCCATTTGCGTTGGAGCAAATCGCGAAAAAACTTTCATCCGTCTATATGAACAAAATCTCATTGACTATAAGATTTATATAGACACATATATTACTATAGATTGTTCTAAATTTTTGATACGCCGCCTTCCTTAGCGCTATCTATTATTATTATCTATTATCCCGATTAATTGCCGCAACATCGGACAAGTAGAACTGCATTAATAGCTAACCAAAGTTAAACATAATTAATTCCACACAAGCACCCAAAAGTATGCAGTAGTTTTTATTATATAATAATTTCTATAAAGTACTTTAATATTTATTGAAACGGGTATTCTATGGTCGAGATCTCGACTGTAGACTTTCCGACTAGATTTTTTTGTATACAAAATAAATTATACTTATTTGTTTATTTATGTTTTGGCACTTGCAGGTCCATAGAAACGCTGCGTGCTGAAACGCCCGAGGAATTCTATGCGCTGAAAGAGGCAACCAAACTGGACGACCGCGATGACAGCCAGCTCAATGCCGAATATGAAACGACAACAACAACAACGACTCGACAAGGAATAGAATCAACAAGAGGAGATGCAATTGTTGGATCAGTGGATAGCACTGAGCACAAGTTGCAACTGAAGAAGCTGCAATACAAACGGGAGTTGCACGCACTGGCGATAGAGGGGGGTGATGTGGCACGCGGTTACTGCTCCTGCGATGAACAGTGGACGGCAAAGTCGTCATCGCCCACATCCACAACCACATCCACATCCACGGCGACAATGTCACCCACGTTGACGACCGGCAGTGCCAACGTGAAATCCGGAAACGGAATTGTGAGAATGGCGGCATTGAAACAGAGAAACGCTGCCGGCGGACGGATTAAGCAACAGCATCATGTGCGCTTTTCCGACGAGAAGAACTTCTCGGATTAATCCGTAACTAATCCGAAAGTATTTGAAATCTACTAGACTGCACCTAATCTCTGTTTAGACTTAGTCTAAGATTTAATAATTTAAGTCATTTGTTTGCAGAAGTTATTATGATTAAGAGAATTACAGTGTTGTTAAGCGAATCATAAAAGTGTAGATAAAATTTGTAGATTTTAAGTCCTGTAAATAACGAAATAATTAGATCGAAATGTAAGTCAATGTTAGTGTTTAGCAACTAATTAGATCTGTTGTGAACTAAATAATTATATATATGACATTTGTCTATAAGTAAAATATAAGTAAACACCCATCATTTAATCATTTAAGTGTAGCACACATTTTTTTACTATTCAGCAAATGTAGTTAATGAAAAAAAAATAACAAAAATGCATTTAAGAAGCTGCCCAAATATCTTTCTATTTAAATCAGTCGATAATAGACAAATAGATATATTGGCATTATAACGTGTACATAAATTAGTTAAGTGAGAACCCTAAACTCCTCCATAGAACCACATTAAAACTAATAAATAAAAACTGAAACGATTTGATATAAGTATTCAAATGAAAAAATAGACAATTATTACTAAAACAATGTGGAATTATTTTTTTTTTAATAAAATAAAAACATCAGTATAATAAAATTGCTCAAAATAGATCATAAATAAAATCAAAAAAACATTATACGACAATTCGAAAAATTTTTTTTGGTAAAACCAATCAAACATTTGATTTGAACTCCCATTTCACCCAGTTTTTTCAGAAATTAAATATGTTTGATATAAATCTAGTTCCATTTGTTAATTTGCTTAATTATATTCATAATAAACACAATCAATTAAAACGGGTAATCCTATAATAATAAAATCAGAAAAACTTCAAACAGGAATATCAAAAATAAATAAATAAATAGTTATGAAAATAAAGAGCTATTCGCTGAAAATCGATTGCTCCAAACAATTTCATAGTTTATATATGTATTTATTATTTGTATTTTTTAATTCCACACTTTATTTAAAATTAAATTCAATTAAGACTTATAAGTCTGATAATTTGGACGAGCTTACATACAGATTACAATGATTATTTATAATACATAATTTAATTAGTTTTTATTATTGATCAAAAATTTGTTCAACAATACGAATACGTTTCAAACATAACGCGCAAGCAAATATACTAAATGTGTTAATGGCAAAGTTTATAATCGTCTAGTTAAAAACACAAAAAAGCATATAAAAATTCAATTAAGTCATAATACGGAAAATAAACCAAGAAAAATAATTACATAAAATAAAACAAATTATTAAATGAAAAGAGATTTTGTTTTATCTTCGACGAAAATTATACCATTTAAAAAATAATTAAAAACGTAAGTACAATAGTCCTGACAAAGCGTCATTCATTGTTAATGACAATCGCATTTAATGAGGAAAAAAGAAGATGAAAACACATCAATAACTCTCATAATTGAATAAATGAAAGCAAAATAAACAACTTTTCTACTGAAGGGGATATAAAAATGTACTAAAGTCAATCGTATGTTTAACTTTCGAAATGTGTCCATTGACACATTATAGCCATAGATGAGATCCGCTTACAGCTAATAAAGATCGTAAAAGTCTTCTGTTGGTTGCTTTCAAAGGGCTCAGGCATGTTTTAATTTTAAATGCTTTCGTTTATATTCCTTTCCAAATATTTTTCCTTTTCTTTCTGTTTCTTGCTGTTTTAATGGATGCTTTTTTATGGTCGCGACACAGCAGCCCACGTTCCCAGCATGTACAGCGGTTATTAAATAAAGTTTTATGTGCACAATAAAATACTTTGGACTCTTGGCTTATTCGCATGTGGCTCAAAAAAGGGGCATGCCCCATTTCAAGGCTGTTATTGCCGCTCCTGTGAAGGGCATTCAAATTATTATCGAGTTTAAGCTGAAAAAACATTCTCCCATCCCTTGCAATATCGTCTCCAGCTGTGCACTGAATATGCATTAAGTATCTGCTCCCATCCCATTTCCGATCTCTGCCACATTTTGTGGCACACTCGAACTCCGCTGTCTGCACTTGTTGTTGCTCTTGTTCAGCTTATTGATGTTTGGCCAAAACTATTCCAATTAACTTGCCAACAAATAACAAAAACAAAACAAAAAAAAATAATGCCCATTGCCCATTTTGTTGTGTTGTCCTGTGTTGTTGTTGCCCCTTTGCGGATGTTGAATGCAACACAAACGAGAAGACGGCGAACATTTTGTTGTAACTTGTTTTCTTTTTTTCAGCTTTAACTTTTCCAAAGCAAAAGTTTTGAACCAAAATTTCATTACACACACACACCCATAAGCAGCATAATTAATTTAAATTAAACACACTTCAAATATGTTAAGCTACGTTAATGTGCATGCATATATGTACACTAGAGGTAGTATATATGTTTAAATTTATCTACATCGGAAAAGTATGTAAAATGAATTTTTGAAAGGATTTGCAAAAACTTTGTTTATTATTATATATTTATATTTTTATTGCTGATGCTTTTAATTATTGTATTGTTTATTAACATTAATATGTTCATTCAAACATTATGTACGATAATTTATTCTTGTGCACTAAAAACTTGTTTGGCAAAGCGAAAATGTTTCAACTTGTATAAACTCATTTTCATTATTACCAGATGTGCATTCAGTTAGCATAAGTATTATAATTAAATACTTTTTATGTTTGAAAATTCAGGTAACAAAAAAGTCAATATATTGCAATTAAGTTCAGAAAGAAAATTTGTAACCATAGAAACACAGAATTATATAAATGTGTCAATAAATAGCAAAGGATATAAGTTTTTGAAATAAAATAAAGTTTCATATTTAAATTTTATACACGTGTGCTCAACTTTATTAAATTATTATTTACTAAAATTAAAAAAATTCTTTTTAATGAAAAATCGGTTAGACTATTATATAGCAAGATAAGAAAGCTAAAATCAACACAGTCAGAAAGATAGATCTAAATATTTAGTTGATGGGATTGAATGTGACTATTCACTCTTGTTAATAAACAAATAATACTTAAGTATAAATATAATTAAACTAGAAGACCTTGCACAAACTAATTAACCATTGCTTTTCTGCTCACATCATCAGATTTCAAGTGAGAAAAAGGAGAAGGAGAATTATCAAAGTTGCTAATGCTCATGTCGCATTTATTAAATTATCTCATTCAACTAATAAGCCCCACGATTCCCTGATACCCGAGTCCAAACAGCCCCATTATAAGTGCAATAAACCCCATCAGGTTGTTGGATGTTTACCTTAAATGCATATTAGTTTTTTAATGTTGGGTTTTAATGGAAAACTAAATGCAAAAAAATGTGTTGGTTTAAGACTTTGCTTTTAAAAGGGACGAAATGGAGGGAGGTGTAGTTTTTAGCCAGGTGACATTTGCTGCCTTTTTATTCTAAATGTTTTATTGTTGAACATTTTACAAATTACTTTTTATGAGAATTATGCAAAACCATTGTCGTTGACGCTGTAAAAGAGACACATAAAAAGTTGATGACAGGTGTTGCAAATTATGATTATTATTTTAAATGCCCCGCCCCTACACACACCGCTGACACACACACAGACACACACACAGGCAGCTTTCAACCCAATTAATTCACTTTGGATCATTTTTATGTTTTTGTTCCTCATTTTGAATATTTATAAACTTTAATGAGCAGTACATAGATTTGTTAAATTTATACTATAGTTCATGCAAATCCCGATATATTCGTAAGTTGTCCAATGCATATAAATATATTCAAGTAAGGTAAAAAGAAAAGGCGAGAAAAAATTGATCATCAAACTTTTGTATTTTCCCTCACAATTTCTTCATTTCCCAGATTAATCCAATTTAGCATTAATAGATATACTTTACTTATTTCAAAACTTTTAGAGTTCAATTTAGTCTTTGCGACTTACTAAATTTTGGGACTCAAAACGTAATTACTTCTTTTTAAATAGGCCAGAATTGGTCTAGCCCTCATAAAAGTCAAAAGTTGGAGCACATCTCAAAAACAACAACAGAAGCAAGAGCTTCTAAAACAGCAACAACAGAAGGTGCAAAATTGTTTACTACATCACGGTTTACATGACTTATGCGTAATTTATGTCGTGGGTGTTTATCCTGCACAATAAAGTAAACTTGGGTTGGCAGCAGGTGTGTGGGTCACATAAGCGGTTTTTTATTTCTAAACTTTTGCGCAAATTTGATGAATGCCTCTATATATATTTTTATGATAATGGAACATTTTGTTACTATGCGGAAGCCATGCGATAGAATAAGTGTGAATTGGATTATATTCTTGATGAAATAACTCTGAAATTATATTGAATATATATTGATCGTTTTTTATTCTTTGTAACTTTAATAAAAAAAACATGTTATTTATGAGTATATCTGCAAAAGCAAGTGTTTGAATCCTTTATCAAATTTATGATTGTTTAAATTTTTTATTAATATTTTTTTTTTGTTATACCATTTAAAATTGGCAACAATTATTTAAACAACACACACGTATTTTTATGTATAGCACAAGAAACTGGCTACCTGTTTATTTTTTTAATAATATTCCTTAATTTGAATTTCTAACAGAATTTTTTTTAAATGCAAAAATGCCAAATAATTGTTAGAAGCTTTATAAAAGAGAGCTTTTACAAAACGGGCACACTTAGCATATCTTAGCAATTTGGGGTGACCATATTCTCTGCAAGTCAGTTGACTTTCAAAAAAAAGGTCATATGTGCAAAATAAAATGTTAAAGGAAACAAACTAATACCAAAAACAGAAAAATAAAATCCAAACAATGCAGTGAAGTAATTTTTAATAATAAATATTTTAAATGTCCTTTTGAAGTCATTTGAACTTTAATTTAAAAATCCCGCCATAGTATTTTATATTAACAGCGTTGCCACATGTATAAATTTAACGCATACTTTCTTCGAGAACATTTTAAGCTACAATTGTTGTTTAAAGTGTCTCTCAGAATAGTATTTATTTTAAAGACATTAATATTTTTAGTTTGGTACATATTTTGTTGTTAATAATTAAGATATTCAATGTACGAAAACAACTTAGCGCTAGTATTTTTTTACGCGTTTTTGGTATTTTTAATCTAGCTGGTGTTTTTAACGTGACAGTGTCCTAGAGTTGGCACTGCGTCTCAGTTTGCTAGAGACACTGAAAAATTAAAATTAGATAAAATTAAGGAAAACATTTTAAAGAAGAAACAAGAAAAATCAAGAAAATTCTAAAACAAATTATGAAAAAATCTAAAAAATTCTAAAATAAATAAAAATGCCGAGGTTGGGTAAAAAAAACACAATTTCGAAAATGTACTTAATGAATTCTTTAAGTACAAGAAATCAAACCAGATCGGGTAATTTTGCAGGGTGGCAGCCCTTGCACTGGGTGGCAATCTTCCACACCAGTTCAGCGGTTCAGTTTGCTAGAGACATTCGTGGTGTGAACATACCGTTTGTTTGTATGTTGAAATTAGCAACAATTTAATTTTGTGCTAAACACTTGGCAACTCAAAATACATATGTATATTACATACATAGAAACATATGCAGATGCAGTGTAAATAAGCAACAAAATTAGCGGTCGAGTCGCAAAAGTAAAACGACAAAACCAATCATGAAAAACAAGTGAAAAATGTAGCAACAAAAAAAAGATGTAATTTACGGTTGTGCATGTATTTATATTTATTTGTGTGTGTGAGAACGCTCTGAGCGGTCAAAAACAACCAACCACGAGAATTTAAGTGCAGTGGGTAATTTCTAAATTTTGAATTAATAAGTAGTTATAATAATAATAATAACAACAACAATAAGAAAATCGAATCGAGCCAGCAAAAAAAAAAAAACGAAATGCGCGTGTGAGAGAGCGAGAGAGCGAGAGAGCTAAGAAATTCATGCAAACGACAAAAACACACACAGTAACACATGCAAACTCATACATACAAACGTACATACACAGCACACACACGTGCCGCTGCCAACGTCGACGCGACGCGACGCGCCGCGCCGCGACGTCTGTTTGTTAGAGAGGCTCTCAATTCAATGTGTATGCAAGTGTGAGTGAGTGAGAAGGCGGAGGACCTGTTCAATAATCAAATGAAGATAATAAAACAGTGTGCAGGCGAAATAAAATTAAAAATTTGAAACACATTGCATGTTTTAATGCCTTTTCTCATTCTGGGAGCATTTTGTTAACCGCTGCTGAGTTGGCAACACTGTGAAAGAGCGCTAACACACTCACACATACACCCGCACGCACGCACACATGCAAACACACACAGTCACATGCACTCAAGCTGCGTGTCGTAGTCGTCATCGGCACTCGGTTGCTCTCTCTCTCTCGCTCCCTCTCGCTCTCGCTCGCTTGTTCGGCCGTTCGCTCGCTCATTTCAATTTTCCTCAATGAATGAAAATTTTCACGATAAACTGTGTTCGCTGCGTCAGTCGCAGTCGCAGTCGCAGTCGTGTTGTTTTGCCGTTTACGCGAACAGCAGCAGCGCAGTCGAACAAATAAAAAGTTATTACTAGTATAGTAGCTGTTACTAAATTGTTAAATATGTATTATAAGCACACACAGACACATGTAAACTTACTGATTTATGTATATGTATTTTACACTAACAACAGTGCGTTCGTGTGTTAAATAATTATTAGTGTATTTGTGTGGCGTGTGTTAAAAGAAATAATTCTTTGGCATTTTGCATAACAACAAAACCCACAACGCAAACAGCCCCTGGGCAAAAATATAATAACACGAGTGACAAAACAAAAAAAAAAAAATAAAATAAAAAGCACACACACACACACACACCCATACAGACAGACTTACAAAACGTATACGCAGCCAGCAGCTGAAGCAGCAGCAGCAGCAGACGAACGCCTACGTCAATAAGCAAAACGGTAAGCATTCTCTCTCTCTCTCTCTTCTATTTGCTCTCTCGCTGCTCTCGCTCTCTGTGTCTGCCGCCCCTGTGGCATGTTCTTGTTGTGTGTTTGCCAATTGGAAAATTTCTTGATTCTTTGTTTTTCGACATGCGAAAATATTCTTACTCACACATACATACAAACTTACACTTGCTCTTACGTCGTCAGGCGACAGCGACAGCGGCGTTTGCTCGCTTCATTCATCTCTACATTATGACACACACACACACACACGCACACAGCATACTCTCGCGTAAATAGTGTTACTCTCTTGCTCTCTTGCGCTCGTCTGCTTACTCATGCTGGCTAAAATAGAGTGACCATAGTGCATCTGCTTTGTGTTGAAGCTGGTCAGGCCAAAAGGAACTTAACTGAGCTCTGTTGCTATTCAAACTGTGCTATTGTTGTTGCTGTTAGTTGTTGCTGGGCTGCTGCTCACAACAATATTAACATACCAATTATACCGACATTACAAATTTTTTGTGCCTTTGTTGTTGGCTCCTATTATTATCTTTTCCTTTTACAATTTTCACATAATATTGTTCATAAAACAAAAGCCACAGAAGCTTGACAACTTGACAACAACAACAAAAAAAAAATACATAAAACATCTAAACAATATACAGATTATCTACATTCAAATCTACACAGATTCAGATTCATATGCTAAATGTAAAAGGTTAAATTTTAGATTTGCTTTTGGCAACAGCTACCGAAATTATTCACAATAATCATACGATAATATTTCAAATATTTGTTAAACATTTCATTAATTTAAAAGTGCTTATGATTTGAAACATTTGCTTAATTCAGATACAAATTGTATTATTAGATTTCTAACAATTCTATTAATAATCTTATGTCATTGAGCTTTACAATTAATTGCGATAAATATCAGAATCAATTGCCATTATTCAATGCAATTAAAGGCCACAGCAAATGCATTTCCTGTCAGTGTGTAATTCTTCTGTCTACACAACCCACGCACCACTGTGCAACGCATTCAATTGCGACTTGCTCACTTTTTATTAGAGTTGGAGCGTGTCTTTTTCGTGTCACGAACAGACGGTGTCAAAATATTAGTTATTATTTGTCATGCGTGACTATATTAAAATAAATTTTGAAATAAGTATGTATATTGTAGTTGTTTTGTCTTGTATTTTTAGTAATTATGTAAATCTAAACTTTAAATCGAGCTAAATATATTTTGAAAATTAATAAAACGAGCTGCAAGTATTGAATTTCACCAAAAGCAATTTATTTTAATTTTAAAAAGTAATTTTAATTACAAAATCGAAGCGTACTTTTAATAGAAATACAACTTTTCTCATAGATAGTCAAAAAAAATAATTGAGTTAAAGTACAAAAATTGAGTTGTTGATATATCGATATATTTCGCTAATTTTAAGTATCTTGTATTATAAAATAGTGTAAATTCACTTTTAATTTTTTGACCTGTTTCAGGATCGTGGTAGTGATGACACACGCGCCCATCTCTACTCATGTGAGTGTGTGCGTGAGTGCAAGTGCTTGTATAATTAGCACTCACTCTGTACACTGCAAGTTGCAGCAACTTTAGCTGTCTCTCTCTCTCTCTCTCTCTCTCTCTCTCTCTCTCTTTCTCAATCTCTCTTTCTGTGTCAGTCTGTCTGTATATTGTGAGCTTCCTAATTTGCATTCGATTGTGCGTGAGTGATAATTACCAGCAAATTACTAAACGCACTTAGCAACAACAACAACAACAACAGCACTGACAGTGACTGTCGAAAGCGCTTTGATATACTTGTACATATATGTATGTATGTATATGTACAAATGTATGTATGCATGTATGATTTAATATGTATGTAGAACTGAGCGCGTGCTCAATTGACATTTATTATTATTTGAGTTTTTGGTCTCACTCGCTTTGCAATGCAATTATTTGTAGTTGCTGTAATTATTCTGATTGACTCTCTTTTTATTATTGTTGTTGCCTTGTGACAATTGTCTTTATGTTTGTATGTATGTGTGTGTGTGTTTGGGTGCAGCTTTTGTTTGGCAATGCAAAAATTACAAATAAAAAAAAAATAAACGAAATACATGAAAATCAAATAAACAAAAATGAAAACAAAAACAATAGCAACAATTTGCCACTTGCGAACGCTGCTGCATTGAAATTGTTTGTAATTAGAGAACATTCTCAGTGGTCGAGTTTCTAGGAATTTTAATGAAGCCCGCAAAAAAAAAAAAAGTTTGTTTCACATAAACACAATTGGCACACACTCACACACATATACACACACTGGCACACACAGATAACACATGAAACAATTGTCAGACACGACAGCGACACTCAGCGCAATCGCCGATATCGTCGTTGCACAAAAAAAAAATAATAAAAAAAATAAATCAAATGAAATAAAAACTAGAATGAATAAATAAAAAAATAAATAAATAACTACAAAACACATTCACAATATTTGCTTACATTTATTTACACTTGTGGTGAGAAGAGGGGGTGGTCAACAGAACAAAAAAATACCCATATTGAAAATACGTTGATGGTTTATAAGTGTATTTTATTTATACTATTAGTCTCTCTCTCTCTCTTTCTCTCTCTCCCTCAGTATTTGTTGTTTTATTTTATTTAGTTAGGGGCAAAATGTTTTCATTAGCTTTATTATACTGCTCACGTTTTTCTAGTTTTTTCTTTTGATTCTTTTTCTGGTATTGGGACCTTTTATGGTAGGAGAAGTGCGTTTCTTTTGGCCTGTTGCAAGTTTCTCAACTACACTGTAAGAATCAATGATTTGAAATCAAATAGATAGGAATTTCAGTATTTAATTTTAATTTAGTAAATTTGTATGAGTATAATTTAAAACTTTCAATCGTAGAATACAAAATACACATTTAATAATAAATTATTAAAGATATTTTATGATTATTTCCGTATTTCTTGACAGTCCTTAGCTCAAGATTGTGATTCTACAAAGCTGAAAATAATTGTCCAAATGTTTTAGTAGCCTTGAAGCTGTCTTCTTAGGCTTACATACTCGTATACATCTATTTCAAAATGTCTCGTATAATCTGCTGCATCAGTTCATTGTTTACATGGCCAACATGAGATCATTAAAGCTTAAAAGCTACACTGACTACAAAAAAAAAACATACACACACCTAACTTCACTATCAATCCATCAAAAAACAAAATAGGAAAAAAAAATAACTCGAAATTGCCTAAATCCGAGGTAAAACAAGATCATGTGGAGCATTAAATGCTCAAACAAAACTTACCAGCCCAGACAGAAGAAGAAAGAGAAGACCAAACAAAAAAAAAAGAGAAGAAGAAGTAGAGGAAGGAGAAAAAAATGCGATGCCAAGATCTGAAATATAAACACAAAATGAAAAGAAAAGCATTTGTATTGGTCTTATGTGTATATGGGCTTTGTAGTGGCTACGAAAACTCCATGCTCATGTCCAAATGCCCATGGCATCATATGGCCAACAGTCAAAAGCAACAACAACAAGAACAACTACAGTGGAGATTGATGCGAAGAAGACGCAAGAGAACAGACGGCAACAACAGACAGTAAATCAACTAAATGATGCATTCTTAAGCAACAATAAGAAAAGGGGTATAATATGTATAGCATTAAGTTGGTAACTTTACTTAGTGCAGAGTCTTACGAGTATCAAACTATCTATGTTCTGAAATATCGCCATTTTAAATGGTAGTAGTTTAAATGCAATTATTTTGTGTTGATATAATAAAATATATTAACTATAACAACCATAAAATTAATTTATCTTGCAGCTAAAATAAAAAATTAATTATTATTGCTATATTTCATGTTTTTATAAATACATTTAACATTTAATTTATTCTTTAAAGTTGTCATTTGACAGGAAATTTAATTTAAACTCTATACTATTGTGACATTGATTTTATATTAAATCTAAAATAATAATGTTTTACAAACATAGTTTGCTTAACTAGAGTATTAAATGGTTCGGTGTTTAAGTGTTTGCCAACACTTGGAATGAATATCATTTGTAATGTCTGTGCTAAAACGAAATGAAGAAGATCTGTTGGCATCGTTGCCACTGGCGGCACTTGGGGGCCGAAAGGCTGCAGTCTGCAGAGATCTCATGAGCAATCATCACAAGATCGCAGCACTCTTGAGCATTAGCTGCATTATGCGGATGGCAACAACAACAACAACATCAACATCAGCAACACAGCAACAGCAACACCAATAAAACACCGACAGCAACAAAAGCAGCAACAGCAAAAAATGGAAGAGTCGATAAGCAACGACGCGTCGCGTATACGCAGCGTAGTCAGCGCTTGCCTGTGAGTTGTACACACACACATACAGACTCATAGATGCATGTGTGTTGTGTTTTGTGTCTGTGAGTGTGTGCCATTGTATTTGTTGTTATTTCACTACATACTATACTATGTACTACGTTTAACACCAGTAGCTGTCTGACAGCTTGGCTGCCGACAACGTCTCGTCGTTGTTGTTGTTGTTGTTGCTGGTGCTGCTGTTGTTGATTTTTTTTTGTTGCTTTTTTTTTATTTATTTTATGGTGGCTTTTTGTTCGATCGTTTTTTTTTCTTCGTTTTTTTGAAGTTCAAGAATATGAAAAGCAAAACGCGTAAAATGAACTAAACGAAAGAAAAAAAAAGGTAGCCGATTATATGTATGATGTTGCCAACGCATGCTCTCTGTGTACTTGTGTGTTTATATATATGTACACACATACATGACAGCGATTACATACATTCAAATATGTACATATGTATGTATGTACTTTGTATAGGACGTCGCTGCCTCTCGCACTTCTTTTTTTTTCTTGGTGCTTTTCCTTCCTCGTGCTGTTGCTGTTGTTGTTGTTGCTTTTGCTGTTGCTGTCTCGTCTTCTTGTTGGCTTTTGGTCATTTTGTTTGGATTTGTGTGTGCAGCACACACACACACAAGCACACACTCTGACTGTGACTGAATATGCTTGTGTATAAAATTGAACCGGTTCCACATTGCGTTAGTTGTTCGTTTCTGTCGCTCCTGGCGTTCTTGTTGTTGTTGTTGTTGTTATTGTTTTTGTAGTACGTGTAACTTGTCGATACGTTTGTTTGTTGTTGCCTCGTTCGTTCAGACTTGCCACAGCATTCTACAAATACTACAGCAACCAGTTGTAATACAACTTCGTTTACCATCTCAGCCAAAGAATCTGTTAAATATATGTATGTATCTTTGTATGCACGTGTGTGTGTATGAGTGTGTGTTAGAAGTTGGTTTTTTACAATTTTTGGGGCTAAATGAAATGCTGGAATATCCCATTTGTGCCTTTTGCAGATACAATAACGTCCAATCAGATTGAATATGAATATGTATTCAGATACATATGTATGTATCTTGGGCTCTTTGAGATACATTGTCAAGATGATATATTTATGATTTGGATTACATTTAAGGCTAACTGAAATGTTTAATAATGCCTATCTTAAGAAAGGAATTTTTTGAGATTAATTTCACAGATTTAATACAATTGTAAATGATATAAATATGCACATATAATTATTTCTCGTCTCGTATAAAGTATTCCATTGTACAAAGCTTTATATCAGAAGTCATTTCGAAATGCTTAAGCAATATTATTTATTTACATTGATGAATCAACACTATTCGTATCTTTATAATTTGTTCAAATGTATTTGCTGATTCAGTCAGACCGCAATGTTAGTAATTGTTTCAGTTTATTCCATTCATTGACCTTGTTTTACGTCCAATACATTAAATTTCTTGGGTTTTTAATCAATTCATAATATTTCCTTGAATTAAATATTAATATAATTATTATAATAAACTAATAATGTGTTTATTTAAAACAGGATCTACTTGGTATTGCTTTAAGTGAAAAGAAAAATGAAAACAGAAAGTGATTGCTCATAGAAACTGATTTAACTTATAATAATTTAGCTGTATGTATATTTTATACGTTGGTATTAGCATTTAAAGTGCAGATATAGATTTGGTCAATAAAAACTTTATTGTTTTCATTTTTGGACTCCGAATCCTCAACTCTTTTCAGTTTCAATCCGACAATTTATAGCTGCTCATCTCAGTCATGCTGACTGACCCTAATCCGCACCTGTATTTCGTTTGGTATTTCAACGACAGCAACTCCAACTCAACATGGCCCAAAACATGCGTTCCATGGTCTCCAACAATCTCAACTCGAGTTGCTGTCAGCGTTTTCGGGATCATTAATTACGTCTGGCTCCGTCTCAGTCTCGGTCTCTATTTCATTCTGTCACTCGATATGTATCTGTGTGTGTGTGTGTGTATATATATATATGTATCTCTCTCTCTGTTCCTCTCTCTCTCTCTCTTTCTATAATTCTTTCTTTGTCGATCCGGCGAGTATGTGCATCTCATAGGCAGGCATAACCGGATTTATTCAAGAAGGAAACAAGAAGTTGGCACTCACTAACTGAGAGGACAGGCCTGTTACGCCCGCTCTCCATTGTCGTGGCTGTCTGTCAGTCGGTCAGTCTGTCGGTCGTCGTGGTCCAACTGTGTCTCTGCTTTTTTCTAATGCGATCGAGTCGAGTTCGTATTAGAATCTGTGTGTTTGCACAAAGGCTGCTCTTTGTCTGTTGCTGCGTAAACGAACTGAAACTCGAGCTTATAGTCGAGCTCAAACTCAAACTGGAACTCGGGACTGGTCGCCATCTTCGTCTCCATTTCCATCTCAGTTCCAGACTCTGAATCTCATTTTTTTTTTATTATTTTTATTTTTTTTTATCTACAATCATATTGAGCCACTGCCACTGTTGTTGCGGCTGTTGCTGCCTTTGTGGCATGTATGTTCATATATCGTACGCATACATATTTTAAGCATGCGTTGTGCCTATTTATACTCTCCTTTCATTGGCTGCTGACCTACCTCCCCCCCCATTCTCCAGCCATCAGCCCACAGTCCCATCGACAATCTTGCATCTCCCTCCCCTTCTTTCCCTACGCAAAGATGAGTAAGCACACGCCCTCATTAGCATTGGAACATTATTCACAAACTCTCAAAAGCCCCTACACTTTTCTGTTTGCCGATAAGCCGGTGGAAACTTGTTTCCCCTCAGAAAAAAGAGAGACATGCGACATACATGTGAGTATGTATGTGTTTTAAAGTACTTATTGCCGGCTGCTTCAGAAAACTTAAAATTTCAATTCAAGTATTTCGCTAATTTTCTTTTATATTCCTAAAATCAAAACAGTTCAAAACTAGTTCCAAATGCCGGCTCAAATAAACTTTCAATGTTTGTCAGCTGTATATCTACATATAAATTATGGAATTTTATATTTAAAAAAAAAATGTTCATAAAAATAAAAAACCGGTCTGCGGCAAGTATGCTGTAATAAAAATCCACAAACAAACCAGAAATCAAATCAACTAGAAGATAATGAAGTTTAAATTTGTTAATACAAATTTGTAAATCCATTGAAAAGTTAAAAAAAATATACAAATAACCAAAAGAATGAATATATCTTAATATGTTTTCCCTGAAAGGAAATTAACTTTTGATACTGTTTATCAAATCATGTTTTAGATCCATTCGGAACTCATTCCCCGACCCGGTTGCCAAACGGCAGCAGCAAATCAAGACCCAAACCAGATCTAACCAGATGTTATTTTTTCATTGCTAGCAAGCAGCTTGTTTTTGTTTTTGCTTTTACTTTTCATATTTATTTCATTTTTAGTATATAAATATGTATCTAACCTATACCTATGTACATATAAGTACATGCGTATTCATTTGCATATGTTATGCGGGACTGTGAAAGGGGCCAAAGTGTTGGACAAATATTTGTGCGATAAAAGAAAATATTCTAGGTTTCTACGGAATGTAAATTTCCGAAACGTCATTTAGAATAAACGAAATTGATAAGGCTACAATTTTAAATAAGATCAGAACTTATACATATGCACTACATATAGACTTATATATAGTTCACAAAGTAATAAAAATAATAAACAATAGTATAGGATTTAACAATATATATTCACCACTCCGCGCATTCAATGTTAATTTTCAATAGTTACATTTAATTTTTTGTGTATAAATGTTGTGTTTGCTATTCAATTTTGATGAAATTTTCAGGATAATAGTAATTTAAATTGCATTTTGTATGTACGATGACATAAAATGAATTTTATCTGAAAAGAAAAAAAAACCATTATTAAATCTGAATGCGATATGTTTAGAATTTGCGTTATGTGGGTAAAAACTATAACTTTAATAGAAAGATATGCAGCACAATTTAAGTTTAAACTCTATCAAATTCATAATCAATTTCAATCATAAACCAAAAATCAAGATTTCTGCTTTGAAAAGTATTAAGTAACATACATAAATTAAATTAACTATTGAAATACAGCAAAAGCGTCCGACAAACAAATGCGCTGCTAGCTGTAGGAAATACTTTAAAGATCTTATTCTAAGATTATAAAGTGTCTGTCTGTCGTAGACAGAGCAATTTGCAAATACATAAGTTGAGAATAAATTGTTTAAGCTCAAAATAGGCAGGCAAAATAGTCGACAGAAACATTGATACAAACATACGCGTATATTTTGTGAATACAAAATCGAAAGGAAGAGGTGAAAGAAATAAATACATACATAAATATAAATGTATTTATATAGAGGAGACAATAACAACAATCAAATCAAAATACGCTGATAAGTCATATGTAATTTAAATTTGTATTTAATAATGATAAGCCGGTACACAAATACTTTAAACGAGACATTCATAGGTGTGAAAGTATACGGTTAAGGTATGAGTATGTATTTATATAATATACAACGCGTGGTGTGTATGTATGTATATGTGTACACAATGAAATAAAATTATAAAAAAACACGTTAATACTGTCAGTCTGTCTGTCGGTCGATTGGGTCTCGCTATCAGTTTGTCTGGCTTAAATACTTTCATATTGATGTGTGTTTTGGGTTGCTTCATTGAACAAGTTAAGTTGAATATAGTGCCTATCTTTAGGCCTTGGCAGCACAGATGCAATACCAGATACATATACAGCTTTAGCTACAGATACGGCTATGAGTTGTCGAAAAAGATACAAGCTTAAGCAGAGTATCTGATACTGATTTGGGCAGTTCAATAACACTATGATCTACGTTTTAAACATTTTCTACAAATGTTTGCAGTACTTGTATATATACAAATATACTATTATATATTGCCAATCTGTCTGATTTGTAGAACGTTAAGTAAAATTCTAGTAGCAGATACCAACTACATATGGTCTGTCAGATACTTATTTAGCTTTGTATCTAGATAGCTAGTATATATGCATTTGTATTTGTACATGCACACTGAATTCATTCTTAACAAAAAAGCAAAACATTCAGTCACTTACACACACACACTCAGTGTGTATACATTTGTATGTATTTATTATTATAAAATTTTATCTGCTTTGTGGCGAATGAATGAAAGGCGCTTGGGTCATAAAATTTATTGCTTTCAGTAGTTTTTCAGCTTTAGGCAGGCGGAAAATTGAATACATTTTCAAGTAATCGTCTAAATATTTAGTCTTATAAATACTTGTAAACTTTGAAATGTGTCTATATGTGCTCTAGTTATAAACATTTATTGAGAATTCCAACAATAATTAATCGAGGCGATAAAAACACAAGTTAGAACATGAGTGTAATGTTTTGACTTCTATTATTTATTTTCGCTTATTATTATGTACTGCTCAGTTAATTATCGATTTTAAATTATCCCCAAAAGTATTAATAAGTGAATTATTATAAAGTGTTATATTAATATACATTTAGAGATTGTCGTTTTCTTATAACATATTAAAACATTAAAATATTTCAAGAAAATATTATTCCTTAGAATTCCCATGGATTTTTTATTTATGGAACTCGTGGATAATAAATTAGGTTGTAATCAATTGGTGTTCAAAATGTGTGTAGTTTCAATGGAGTGCAACCCATTCAAAAGAATTGAAATTCTAAAGCGAAACCGATCATTAGCCATGCAAAGACCTCAAATGAAGCAATCCAACGGTAACCTCAGTGATTGTGATACGGTCGTTATAATGGTTACAGTCATACTCGTTTAGTGACTGATCATCAATTCTGTGCATACAAATGTCGAGATATGTATGTTGATATATAATTTAAAGAGAGCTTAAGCGATTTCCTTGACTATTTTGGCGTCTCGGCCGAGTTGTGCGTGCTTTAAAGCGCCATAGTGCCAAAAAAAAATTATATACGGGTTTCTACACGTTTTATACAGGTATACAAACATATATTTTTTATATATACTTTTATTAATATATTTGAGTATACGGCGATATCTGTAGTTATTACTCACGGTACGTCACAACAAATATAAATAAAATATTAAAATACTCGCACAACGCACACACACACACACACACACACACACGCACACACACACACACACACACACAAAACGCAAACACGAATATGAAAACGAATACGAATAAAATAAAGAATACAAAACGAAAACTAAATACAACGAGCGAACCCAGCGATAACTCGAAATTAAGATATGCTTAAAAAGCAAAAGAAACTCGCACATGTTTATGGGATTGTTGGCCGATTTGGGCGGGGGAGGTGGCTAATTCAGTTGAGACTCTCAACTCGGGTCGTTTTTGCCTCGTAAACTTGTTGACAACAACTTTGCTTGATTATCGTTGTGCGATTGTGTGTGCCTCTCTCTGTGTGTGTGTGTGTGTATCTGTATGTTTATATGTGCTGTCGAGAATCGGCTGTTACTTTATCTATAAAAGTGCGGTTTAATATGTAACTGTGTGTGTGTGTGTAAGAGAGTACAAACACATATGCAGAGCATGGTTTGATCATTTAGTTCTGAATCAAATGATCGGAAATGTATTCATTATTAAAATTAAATAATTAAGTATTGAGCAATTAATTCCGTTTCTGTGCTACCACTTTGAATAGTTATGATAACTGGTATAAAATACCATTAACTCTTTCCGCCACATATCTAAAACAGATTGAAAGTATCTACAAACTTTATAGAAAATATTACAGATACATTTTAAATTGATTGTATGCTTAAATTGGAATTAACTGACGAAAGATTTCTATACATATAGTCGCGATAACTTGCTGAGAGACCCTCGGTAAGTGTATAACTTGTAGTCAGCATTACTCTTTGCTGATATGGCATTTAAACCATTATTGTTACTTTTGTTGCCTTGCCATATCATAGTATTTATAATACATATATGGCGTGGGGGCCTGATTAGTCTTAACTCGTCTGTCCGTCGGTCGTTTGGTCGGTTCGTTTGTTTGTCAGTCATTCAGTCAGTTGGTCGCTCATTTGTACGCAGCGGTGTCATTCATTTGCCGTTTCAAGTGCTATGCACACTCACATACATTTGGAATATGTATGTATGTATGTCTACCAGATACATAGACATACATATATAATAGCCATTATAGTGCCGGCAGTGGTGTTGTACATTTTGCTCGATAATAAGCTTTAAACTGTAGCTGTAGTCGAGTTGAGCAGCCAGTTATTCATTAATAAGTTGTTTGGATGTCAATTGTCATACAGTGAGTGCATAAAGTATATGCATTTATATTACAACCATTTCTTGTTCAAAGCCCAAACTATTTAGTATAGAATCACTTATGCAAATTATATATCATTATTTTAATTAAAAATGTACAAATGTCACACAATTATTCATACTTTAAAATGTATACATATGTATTATCGTTGCAAAACTTAAGACTGGTTCAGAGTTATTCCCCTACATCATTTGAAGTGAATGATTATTGCATAGTATTATATACATAAATCTAAAAATATCACCAGATTTCAATTAATCTTACAAATATTCAATGTTCATTAGATTCAGCGTTTTTATCACATGATCTAGTTTAACATTTATAAACTATTCTGTTATAAGCACTTGCTTTTTCATATATATAATAGCAGTTATAAGTAGTTCAACAAACTATAAAAAAATGCAATAGTTATAATTGACAAAGATAAATAAGTTTCTTGAATAAAGGTCCTGTTTTATAAATATGTTGAGTTTCAAGAGAGTGTTTCTATATTGTGAGTAAGTTTATCTGCATTTGATATAAAGAATTCAGATTTGTATTTTTCTCTCTCTCTTCCGTACTATTTTTTTTTCTTCTCCTAATAGTTCATTACTTATCATAAGATCAGCGCATTTGTTTAACATTTTGTGCTTTCGGTTTTGGCACGCTGATTTCAACTAATCATCAAATATTAATCACAGGCAGGTGTGCGAGACTAGTGTGTGTTCGGCTAGACTATGTTGACTGTTGGTTGTTGTGGCTAGAAACAATTCATAAAAGAACGAACGCGTAAAGCGAACAATAAAATTATCGTGCAATCAACTCGAAACGACTTCATCAATCAAGCAGCCAATAAATCATACAATAAATTACTTTATATCAAGACAAAGTGGTGTCAACTCTAACCTAAACACGAATATCAACAATAATAGACCTGCTTGCCTTCTTTTTGCGTTTATCAATCAATGGTAACCAGCTAATAGCTACGTAACCAAAATATATCTATCAAGAATTCTGTCAAAAGTGTAAGAATATCGACAGGTTGTTATCAGATGTGACATGAGAAAGAAGTTCGAGAAGTTTTCTTTCTAAAAAATAAAAGATAATGCGTACAAGTTGCAAAAGTTAGTTGAAAGTTTATGTCAATAAGTAAATACAATTTAAAATGTCTTAACTTTACGTTTATATCAGGTAACTTATAGACTCGTTGAAACTTTAACAGATTCAAATGTTTTCCTTCTCTGTGGAATTGCTGACCAAATCAACTTCTCCCGAATGATGGCAATTTCATTTAGAGCACTTAGAGCCTTTTTCGATTGTTCAGGGCCTTTTATTTTTAGGTGCCTTCACCACCATATGCCGAAAGGTTTAGACATCCAATTAGGGTAGGAGCTCAAGTTCCTTAGCAAGAACCCGTTAGGTGGGGCAACGCACACAATTTAATGCTTGGGGCTACCTGTTAAATCGGAATGTAAACAATGCGCATGAGGCGCACTTGGAGGAACGCACTACCAAATTACACACACTCACACAGACACAGATTAACAGATACTATGGCATATGTCTGGTTAACCCCCTTTCCCAAAGTTCCACTCGAAAAGCAAATAAACTCGTGTAGCTGCCACACGGCCCACTCTACCACAAAATGCAATCGTGTGTAGGTTTCTCGAAACGGTAGCAATCTCTCCCTTATACAACCTTTTTCTCTTTCTCTTTCTTTCTCTCGCTTTCTCCCTCTGTCTTGGCTATAATCGTAGTTGCCCTTTAACTTTCCGTTTTATGTAATGGCCACAAAATTCACTGAAATGCGGCAGTAAACACTCTTAAGTATCTACTAAGGAACAAGTGCAGCATTTGTAGATACATTTTTTGTTGAACTTACGCATAGCATATAGAAAATACAAATATTCTTATTTGTGTTCTTTTTGTTGTTATTTGCTCCTTCATTATTTATTTTTGGTATTTTTAAGCTTAATGGCATAGATATATAGATACAGATACAACAACAAATACAGTTGCAGACGCATTTTCAGTAGAACGTTGAAAACTTTAGCCATTTGAGTATATAATACTGGCCGTGTGTACAATGTGTATGTGCGTGTTGTATCTTGCTGTTTGTTGTGTATCTGTAGTAAACAAATGCGCGTAAAAATCACACACGGCCAGCAAAAATTGGATGCCTGCAAAGAATGAAGTGAACGAACAAAAAAAAAGAGAAAATTAAGAAGAAAAAATATTAATGAAACAACAACAAGAAGGTATCGTTAGTGTTCGGTGGACTCGAGCTACCCGTTGATACCCTATAGTAAAAATATTCAAATATAGCATATAAGTTCAATCAAATCAAAGAACTGATAAAAGTCGTTATTTTTTTTTGCTGTATCGATAGGTTTATTAATTTCTACTTGGTTTTACTAAAGTTAATATTATTTAAAATTATTTTTTTTGTATTAAATAAACAAATGTGCCGTAGCAACTACATCTCATTTATTGAATTAGAGATCAAGAAATTGATTGTATACTGAACTTATTATCATGTAGTAGGAATAGCGAATATTGATTGATTATTTATTTATTTATTATATAAAAGAAGTTATTCAATTTTACTGAACACAGGGTAACTGTTAGTCCATCACTCATTTGGCTCTTCGTTGTGTTCGCGGTTGTTTTTGTGGCACGCTGCCCTGTCTGCTTATCTTGATACATGCGCGTCTCCATCGCCTCACATTGCCACGGGGAAAAGGAACGTGGTGGCAATGTGGAGAAGCTCCACGACTCTGGACTGGCACTGGGATCTGTTGTAGCCATCGTCGTCATCATCATCATCGTCGTCGCCGTCGCCGTCGTATGCCTAAAAATTCTTTTAGAGAAGCGCGCGTAAAAACGTAAAAACAAACGTGAAGAGCACATAACACGGTAACGAGTTGTGTACTGTGTAAAAGTGAAGCGAGTGAGGGAATAACAATACACACACACGTACTCACACACCCCAAGATAGGTATTTAAAAACTTATATACAAATTGTTGTTATTACCAACAATTGTGAAGTAGGAAGAACATCTGATGAACTTGTTTTTCTCTCCATTTAGTTTCTCTCCAATCAAATTAATTGATTTAATTTAATGAAATAGAGATACGATTCTATGCACTAAAATATACGAGCCTGTACATAAACATAGGTCTACTCGAAAACTTATAACTAGCTTAAGAAACTAGTAAAAAGTCGTGATTCTTGAAATTGAATTATGAAAGATAGTTACTAATTAATGTTAATTATATTAACGTTTTTAATATAATTATATTGTCTACATATACATCATATCGGACAAAAGAGCTGTTTGTTCCTAAGCGCTTAGATAAGTTTATATTCATTGTTCTAATTATGAAATTAGTGATAAATTAGAGTCTAAATACTTTGGGAAACAATAATAATAATAAAAAAAATTTATTTTATCGGGTTATTTTACTGAGTTGAAAAGAAATTATAAACAAATAAATGAAACTGTTTAAATCTTATTCGAATATTAAGAGTCCAACGTACAACATAACACAATGAATTCACTTTTAATTCATTAAATTTTGTTCAATCTAAGATGGACCCATAAACAACCAAAAGAAAAATGTAGATGCGAAAAATTAAACAATATACCTATAAATATAAGTAGTATATAGATATGTATGCCTTTTAATACGTGTTGCGTCTTGTCGGTCGGTCGCCATATATGTACCTGAAGAATATATATACACGTACATACCAAAATAATTCTTCCCATACACACCCTCAATGACTATATGTGTACAAGTATCTACGCCAGTCGGCCGTTTTTCTATCTATAAATTTGGCAAATAAAACAACAACAAATAAATGCATTTTATCTGCAATAATTTTCTATATATAAATGAAGGTATATATGTTTTAACTTTATATATTCATTTTATTTTTACGCCAGACAAATAATCGTGCAATTTATAAAACAAATTTCTGTCTACAAAATGGATGCGATAAGACTGCATAACAGAAACCGAAGCAGAAACAGAAACGAACCCGAAATACTCGCACTCAATACTCGAGCAATGGTCGTGTGATTTTTTCATTCATGCGCTAATCGTTGAATGCCCACACACACACACACACACACACACACACACACACGCACACGCACAACACATTTCAATATCTTGGCACATACATGCTCACATGAATATAACAGCCGATATGAGTATGTACTATATGTAATATATATACGAATATTTACACACTTTGCCTTCTTTTGACGTCTGTTTTTAGTACGCTCCACACGCGTCAACACACACGCTTTACCTCCCTTTCCCACTCCCCATCGACTCCACAGAACTAACCGCCCACCCACCTGGGGCCAAATATTTTTCAAAATTTTTAATACATTTTAATGCTGCGTAAATAATGCGAATCAATTGCCGCGACCGCGAGCCCTCGCAATGCTACGCTAAATTCAAATTTAACAATCCAAAAATAAAAAAAAAGAAACGAAAAGAAAATAAATTAATTAATACATAAATATTTTCATTTTGTTTTGGTTTGTATTTGTTTCTTTTTTTTTTTTTTGTACAAGAGCTAACATTTTCGCATACCGGAAAAATGCCTCGGAGCAAATTTGTGTGTTCTGCACATTGGTTTACTAGACTTGTAATAGATAGATAGATTTTATTTAAAATACAGATCGTTTAAACCGTTGAAACATTTGGTATTGTATTATTTTATGCTGTAAAATTGATCTTAATGTCTTTAATATATCACAATGACAAAAAACTCAGAATACCAATAACTGTGGATTCTTTTTTTAAGTAATATAAAATCTTGTTTCAACTTTAATATCGTATTTGAGTATAAATGCAGTGTACTTGTATAGCCTTTAGTTTGACTTCCTAGTTTTTTTGCGTTTGGTTTTGGTTGTAATGAAATTTTAATGTTTTGTTTGCATTTCATTTGTGTGTTGCTTCGTTTTTGATTTCAATTTTTCACTCGATATGCAAACAACAAAAATTCGCACACATAATAAAATATTGGTTTGTACAACATGTGTAGAGGGTTGAAGGGGTAACGGGGCGCCATAATAATTTGTTCTCCCCCTTGTTGGCGCCACTCAATTAGACTACAAAAACAACAAGAGCAATGACGGAAACTACAACAAATATGAGAAGGCAACGTTTTGTCGCCATCAGTCAAAGTTCTTGTCTGATTTACATGTTTATCTGTGAATGTATGTGCATAAATTATACACAAAATAAGTATATCTACACATAGATACACACACACACACACACACACATACAGATACAGATAGAGAGAAAGAGAGACACACGCCAATAACAGAATTTGTATGCTATTATCATTGTTGTTGTTGTTGTTGTTGTACCCGTTGAATGCTTTTTGACCAAATTCAGTTGTGTTAAGTTTCACACATATTACGATATGCCGCCGCTCGTTTTCTTCCCCATTTTAATACTTTTTTTATGCAAAAAAGACTCTACAGACTCGAATCGAAATCAACATAGCCTGTAATTATAAGCTGCAAAACTTATTTACAAAATTCTTGGAAATACTTAAACAAAATAAGAAGAAACGAAATAATGCCTTAAAAGGTATTTTGCGGTTTGTTTTTAATTGCCCGCTCTTAAGTTATTATTGCCGACAGACTGTCACCAATGGAAACATTTCAAAGTTTCTTGGTTTTCTGATTATGTTCGATATTTAAAACAGCAAAAGAAAGTGGAGAAATTCGAAATTTTAACGTTCTTTTATTCCTATTCATTACAAAATAACTAATAAATATTTTTGTTTTGTCCATTTTCAGGTACGTTTCACTATTCCGAGCTGGATTAATCAATGAAAATATGGTAAAATTCAACGTAAAGAACGTGAAATAAATATGTGATAAGAAAAGAAAAAATTATAATTTTCTTAATGAACCTATTGAGTAGGAGAACGAAAATATGTCTGTATAATAAATTTGAGTTTTGAATGGTATTTGGAATAAATTCACATATATATTAGATTATTCTAAAATATATTCATTCAAGATGCAGCTAATAATTATATTATAATAAAGTATACAAGGTGGTAGAGTTTTTTTATACAAGTTTATTGATATAATAAGGTGACTTTTTTTACACTTGGAGTTTAAATGTACATTTTTCTATCTAATTGTGTCTTAGCAACTGATTTATTTTTAAAATCCAATCCAATTTATAAACTTGGAATTTATTTAAAGCCGATATAAATGTAATTGTTTAAACAGAGCTCTTCTTTTTATGTGAGTAAATATGTATCTACTCGAATATTCACTTGTCATATGGTTAACTGCCGACCTAATAGTTTTTTAAAGGGCTCAGTTGTTTGCTGATGATTTAATAATTTCAATTAAAGAAAAACGTGTACTAAAACAAGCGCTCAGTAATCAATTATTAGTCTAGAATGTAGACCTGAGTTCATTTATAAGCATCACAGTACAAAAAAAAATATATACTTCCACATACACACTAGTGTGTGCTAATCTATAATGTGAATAAATAAAAGTATTCTGTTCAGGAGAGATACCCTGTAGCACTGTTGCTAAGCACTTTCCGTTGCGGGTATGAGGTATATGATGTCAATTAAGAAATTACAGTGTCGAGTTAAATTTAAAACAAAAATTCTTTAATTTAAAATACAAAATTAAATCTGTTGGAATGTTCCCTTTGTTATTGTTATACATATTTATAAAAAGCCTTAGGTTTACGACTGCTTCAGTCAATTACATACAAGACATTAGTTTTACAGGGTATATAGCAGTGTATTTGCTTGTGTACAATTTGACTTTGGGTTTATGAACTCTGGAGCATTATATGGGCACGTTCCTTATGTGGCTCAAGTGCAACCTTGATTTTCCGTGCACATTTAGTTGACTCTTTTTCATTTTTTGCTTTTCGGTCATCATTTTTTTTTTTGTTTTTTGTATTTTTCACATGCATCAACAATATTTTGTTTGGTGTTTTTTTTTTTATTTTTTTATATTTCGCATGCACATTTTTTACCCAGCTAATCAGTTACAATAGCATTGCCAGCGGCGTGCTTGGGTTTCGTGATTGCACTTTTAATTTACTACGTTTGGTTTGTAGTATGCACACATGCCACATGCACAATCTACACGTATATAGTATACAGATATGGCTATATTTATATATAAATATATGAATATATACATATATATATATACAATGTACTATATATAAACCGGCCGGCCCACGCATGCACATGAACGGGTACCAGGCCAGAGTCAGACCAAGAGTCAGAGCCAGACCCAAACTCAAACTCAAACTCAATTCCGAACCCGAACCTGAGCTAAAGTTAAGTTGAGGCGCGCCGTGCAACCTACACACACAGTTGTTACTTTGACACGACTTGCCTGCCACAATGGGACACTGAGGGGCGGACGGGGGGGAAGTGCAGGGTAGTCATCTATGCTATTAACACAATGCCATGAGAGAGCACAAGAAATTAAATTCAATGAAATTAATTAATGCGTTGTTTGGTTTAAGCGTTGGCTCCAAACAGGCGCCTCCATTCGTCTCCAAGCAGCAGTAGCTCATTTATTTATTTATTTATTTTTGTTAGACTCTGTCGGTATGTGGGAGTTGCTTGGGATTCTTTTTTTTTATTATTGAAAATTAGCGAATTTGCATTTGAAATACCTAAAGCTGTAAAACCTTTAAGTAGGTCACAGAATCTCCATCAAATTCCAGCATTTCTTGGGCTTTACTTAACTAACTACTATATTTGTATTGTATGTTGAACCAAGGTTAAATAATCCTTAAAACCTGACTCCGAACAAAGTGAACAAAGTAATTACAAATATTGCAAAATGATATTTAAATAAAAATTATTTATTTAATTTTACTAAATTTAACTATTTCTAATTATCATTTGTTATTGTTTATTTAAAGAAACGTCTCTAAATTTGATTACATTTTAGCCATATCCACAGTCAATCAAGCTATTTCATCACTTTGTATCTTTATCGTTACCCACTCAATTCAAACGACATCTTGATTTCCAACGATTGTGAAATCGATACAAAGATTATACCTCTGAGGTTTTATAATTAATGGCTGAGTCTACCTGACCCTCTGACTCACCCACACGTTAGGCAAGTTTTCAATGGGATGTCACACGGGGTCTTTTGACCAATCGACAAATAACGTAATTCAAATCAAGTCACATAATTAATTATCAGAAATAAAATCGAGAGCTTATGCAAGTGTCCAAATTCAGTTAGTACAAAAGCGACCTTTGACCTTATTGCGCTACCTTTTTGCTATGTTCTGTGAGTCTTTAAAATTATCCTGATTATTCGCACTTTTCACACAAGCACCCCAAAGCCAAAAAGGTCCAAAAAAGATCAATTCAATTTTGCCATGTCTATTTGTTTAGGCTTGTGTGATTTACAAAATGAATTGAAAATATTTTGAAATCACTTAAGAAATCATAATTTTTATACCCGTTACTTATAAAAAATAAGTATAAGGGTATATTGTGTTCGTTGGAATGTGCGTAACAGGCAGAAGGAGGCATCTCCGACCCTATAAAGTATATATATTCTTGATCAGCATCAATAGCCGAGTCGATATAGCCATGTCCGTCTGTCCGTCTGTCCGTCTGTCCGTCTGTATGAACAAAAGGATCTCAGAGACCATAAGAGATAGAGATACCAAACTTTCATTAAAAGACTTCTATATACCCCACGCAGATCAAGTTTGTTTCAAATTTAAGCCACGCCCCCCTCCGCCCCCGCAAATAGCGAAAAACAGTCTGAACAAAGAAATCTCAGAAACTAAAAGAGATAGAGTAACCAAATTTGGCACACAGATTTATATATACCTCACGCAGATCAAGTTTGTTTCAAATTTAATCCACGCCCCCATCCGCCCCCGCAAATCGCGAAAAACCACCACAGCCACAGTTTTCAAGATAATACGTTTTTTGTGATTATTACCGTTATCTATTAGCATTATCTATTATCCCACTAAATCGCATCAAGATCGGACATGTAGAACGACAGTTATGGCGAATTAAAGTTTTCAGAGCAAAACAAGTATTTTCTTTAAAGTACTTTTCAATATATTTAAGTAAGTAACGGGTATCATATAGTCGGGATCTCGACTATAGCCTTTCCCGCTTGTTTTTTATCAAATGTGCTTTAATGTTATTACTGAAAAAAATACTTGTATTTATTATTTTCTAGCTCAACTCTTTTTAGTTTTTTTTTTTCCTCTTGCTGGGATCTGAAATTCGAGATAAGCCACAATCAATTAGTGACTGTGTAAACATAAACAGCAACAACGAAGTCGAGGCACTTTAAGAAAGGGAACCTATTGCCCACCCTTCTTCTCACCCAATATTGTTGGGTCAGATAAATAGACTTACTGACAAGCCCCATGGGTGAAACACACCGTGCCTCCAAATCCCAAAAAAACTCTAGCTGCCCAAGTTACAATAACAACAATAGCAGCAACACACATAAAGACACACTCTCACACATTTCTATGTACATTTGTGTTTATTTGTTTATATGTTTTCCTTGTCATTTCGCGCAGCTTTACGAATACACGAGAATATCTAAGCTAGATAGCGCATAGGTCACATTAGGAAAAAATGAAAATAAAAATAAATAAATAAATTAAAAGACCAACAGAATACGCACACGCACTTGCTAAGTGGTGTTAAATATTTACTTGGTATTATATTTCGATTTTCTATTTACCTTTACACACTTTGACTTTTGAGTGTCGTTTCTATGCAGCTTTCCAACTGCTTTTGCATATCAGATGCCACCAAATCATTAAAATGATGCCCCAGTTCTAAATTCTTGTCAAATTGTTGAAAATAATTATATATTCTATTCCTAGAAATCGTTTAAAGTTCTTACAAGGGGCTTTATTAAAAACTGACCAATTTTATCATTATAATCACTCCGAAAGCAGCTCAAATATGTTTCGTCACTAGTTAATATAATACTATTATCAAGTAACAAATTATGTTATATTAAGGAAACATTTAAATTTTTAGCTAGTTTCACTTAATAACAATTTAATGAACTTAAAAATATTTCTTAACGCATTATTTCTTTGTGAATTTAATGTTCACTTAAAAGCTCGCCAACTACATCAATAGCTTAATCAAATTATCCTGCTGACCTACTTAGGGGCATCTGTCACTTGAACCGCCCTTAACCACCTCATGGCAAAGATCTTCCATTGACCGTTCCACATAATTGTTTATTAGTTGTATACATAGTATTTAAATAAAGCTCATTAAGTCTCTGGATGCTTCGCGTGTGGTGTGCTTTGTTAATTGGCACTGACGCTTTATAAGCCTTATGGCAATAATAGCCTTAACTTTGTCTGCACAGACACTTACCTTTTGTTCTCAGCCAGTTAGTGTTGCTCCGAGCTGGTCAGGCTCAAATATCCGGCTAAGAGGCACACACAATGCGCTAACAAGCAAATCGTCCTGGAACGGCTCGTTGTTGTATCCGTGTATCCGTGTATCCGAGAATGGTGGCCACTTGAGCCAACAGCATCTGGCATCGGCAATTGGACTTCAGCTCACGTACACGGACGACAAAAGGAGGATTATTTGGGAAAGGCCACAGCCTCCACGTCATTAAATCTTAACTGCTCCCTCGACCCACACAAACTTGAATTGCAGATTTCTTTATTGCTGAGTATATACCCTGTAAACTAATTCTATACCTTTAGATTTTCTTTGATACCGCTCTAAAAAAATTGTGCTTACAGATTTTATTTAGTGTGTTTTGAAATATACTCCAGTTTTTTTTATCAATATTTAATAAATACTCTTTTGCAATCTATGTTATTTCTTTAGTGACTTATGTTTCGAGTTTTTATTTGGTTCTGTCTTTGGTTCGAGTATATACCCTATAGATACTCTCGTCATCTTGACCTAGTTGTATTTGAATTTCTCTCCTTCTGATGGATATCTTGAAGTCATTCCCTACCAGCTAGTAAAATCTGCCCCTTAACAGTCTTTGCCACACTTGTATCATATTTTCCTTTATGATATGATGGGTTTGAGTAAATCAATTGAGCTTCATGACGCTAACAGACTGCAAAGTAGTTCACAGTTCATTCCCCCAATGCGATGACTGTCGCCTGCCTTTGACACTTGTGGTCATAATAGTTTGCTCAACACCCCAGCAGCAGCAATAGGACCCCAGATCATTTCGAATAGGTCTCTCATATTCTCCCCTTTACCACCCTGAGCCGCCCCTTCACAGTTTTGCGCCCTTATCCAGCTGCTGTGTAAGCGTTTTATGCGGTTACTTAAGAAAAAATTCTAAATATACCTTTTTATCCCCGTTCACTTTGGTTGGTGGGTTTTTGTTGTTCTTAACGATTGAAATGCCGCTTTTTCCATCTCACTTTCTCCCTGTCTCTCTCTCTTTGGATTCCACAGCTACCCCAACAACAATTTTGTTATGTACACATAACGTTTAATACTTTTTATTTTCACATTTTTATATAGACCTTATAAAATGAATTTCATATCAGTATGTATAAGAGAGCGTATGCTCGGTGTGTGTGTGTTGGGTTTTTTGATGTTGTGGTGAGTTCTTGGAGGGTTTCACACTTTTTATCTGGTTCGCTGCCCTTAGATGATGAGAGGGGTTTTGATTTATATTTAAGGTTATTGCGCATTTCTATTTTTTTTGAAAGGTCTAACGAAAATAAATATCTTTTAAATTGGGGAAGGGAAGGTTCTTTTGACAAATCGATGTTGCGTATTTTTTAT
This sequence comes from Drosophila phalerata, assembly GCA_951394115.2. NCBI lineage: Eukaryota > Metazoa > Arthropoda > Insecta > Diptera > Drosophilidae > Drosophila > Drosophila phalerata. The sequence goes on from OX596005.2 coordinate 25,337,655, forward strand.
AACGCTTTGCAAGCTGTGACAAATTTAATAAAAGTAAATGTTCATCATATAAAAGGTAATTAAAATTGATCTATATGATAATTACATATTTTTTTTAAGAACATTTTATTCTTAATAATTACATAATAGTTTAATTTGCATTAATAATGGTGTTTGTATTTTGTTAGTTCACTTTCAGTAAGCATTAGAATATTTCTAATACTTTATTTGTAGCTAATAATTGTAATTTATTCAACTTTTTTATTTAATTTTAGTGTACAATTTTTTAAAGTCGTTTCATGATTGAAAACCTCAAAGTTCCAAAAGGATCATTGTAGAATTGTGAATACAACCATGTTAGTTTTTCATGTAGTAAAAAGTATTACAAAAGTAAAAAATGCCTCTGAGATAATACGTCGCGTTATGGCCATTACCATTTTCCGATTCCATTGTGTTATGTGTTGACCAACAAACAATTTTTAGAGCACAAACTTTTATCATTTTACTGGCTTTGCGGGCAACTAAGCACTCACACATACACAGACACACACACTCCCACACACATCTGTACGCCTCCGATAATTTGAAAGTTTAGGAAATAACTTTTACATGAACCCGAACCTCATTAGCATTGTTAGTCAAAGTTGATAATAAAGTTTAACTGTGACTTAATGTGGGGGCGACTGTAACATGGATTTGTTCCCGATTTTGTTATCTGTAGAGTTTATTGATTTTTCATTGAGCGCCAATTGAAAGGCATATGCACTCCCAATAAACTGGTGAGTGGGCGACTTGGTGTAGAGTCTTAAGACCCTTGTGATTATTGTACCACAATTTAATGACTCAATTCAAATTTAAAATATTATTCAACAAACTTCAAAACTACGCAATAAACACAACTGACAATACAAGAAGCTCTTAAGCCCGGCAGACAGCTGTCGACTTTTTGTACCCTAGGGAGTGGGACGTTATTTCCGAACTGTCCTGTTCGAAGCCTGTTTATTCAAGAAAGAAAGAAAAAATCAATTTTATGCAAATGTTTTTTGCCATCTGGCCTAAAATTCAAAAATATTTGAAGTTGAGTACTTTGCGATTGCTAATGTTATTTAATCTAAATGTTTATTAAAGAATTTAAAATAAAATGTAAATAGAAATGTATATATATTTAGTTATCGTTGTTATCGTTCACTTAAACTATCTCACATTATTAGAGATATACTCGTAATTCCCATTTTATTTGCTGTTTGCAGTTGCAGTTTGCATTTCAATTGCGTTTTGCGTAGCATTTTTCAATCAATTTGCACAATAAATACGAGTACTCCGTATACTCGTTTAGTCATCCATATGGCATCATCCAACCATCCATCCATCCGTCTATCTATTCATCAATCCACACACACACATACACTACACCGTGGCCCATTTCAAATTGCCACATTCAATACTATTGGAGAGGCAAGAGTAAAATAAGAAAAAAAAAAAAAATAAATTAAAAATAAAAAAAAAAGAATTGAGAACTAAATAAATACCCGCATGCTGCACATTCATTTAAACCACATGCGTTTATAACAATGAAATCAAAACACAGCAGCGCAAGAAATTTGCATTTAAAGCTCAATCAAATGCAATTTGCATGTCGTAAAAAAGCCAAGAAATAAAGAAAATAGAAAACATACAAAACGCATTTTTTACTTACTGTACCAAATGTCTGTATTGTATCTCTTTGTTTTCTTTTTTCATCGTATTTCATAAATATTTAATAGACTTGCATTACCTAAGCGCTGTCAAATGCAACTCTGTATGTATTTTCAGGGTTGTCATTGTCATTTTTTATATTCTAAAAATTATATATGTCAACTTATGGTTTAAGCCTTAATCCATTGGTTGCTGTTTATTGCAAAGGGTGTGTCAAAGTGCCAATATACGAGAATTAACTTCAACTAGTCACAATACAACCCTTCTAATCTACAATGGTTATCATCTATAAAACACTGCAATCTATAAACCATTTCTAAATTGTCTATTTTCACGATTCAAATAAACTCAATATAACTCAGTTTTAGTAACTAGTTTAGTGAATATATTTTCAAGAGTATTTTATGCGCTGATTTTCAATAATTTAATAAAGTGACTTGCACAATACTTATTGGGAATATTCTCAATTGCCAACACCTTGCAAAATCATTAAGCTGTTAGCCTGTGTTTAAAAACAATTTACATTTTAAATACGCTTTCTTGTACTGTAATTTAGTTAATAAAAGGACTGGAGAAAAATACCAGCCATATATATATAATATTCCCTGTACCAGTAAATCTATTTAGACCCTGTATATAAAAAGTATACAGAGGTTTTTCACAATTATTTACAAACTTATCAAATAGAGAAAATATTCTTCGATTAGCTCAAGGCGATTATAGTTTGTTGTTGCACTCTCTGTGCAAGGGATTATTTATCTGAGCTGGATCTTATTTCAAATCAATTTCATTAGCAGAAAAGCAACAACAAAAACAGCAGCAACAGCAACATTTGCTGGCAACTTTGTTGTCGCTTTTGCACACAAACAAACGTCTGTGTTTGGCTGAAGCTCAACTTCAGGAGCATTTATTGACAACGACAACAACGACAGCACCGACGCTGACGCTGACGTCGACGTCGTCGCCGACTTTGGCAGCAACAGCAGCATCCAGAACAGTAGCCCAGGCAGCAACAGCAATGGCAACGACAACAGGAACGGGAACGAGAACAGCAAACCTCAACTCTGTTTATTCTTGTCGAGCTCATTTTGTTTTGTTTATTTTTATACTTTACTGCTTCACTCTTTCGCATTTATTCTCTTTCAACTCAACTCATCGTCGTTGTGGGCATATTGCATTGAAATTTGCAACACATTCCACTTTGTTGGGCTCTTTGGCTACCGTTTGACGTTTTAGTTGAGGCAAAAGCAATGCCAACAACAACATGACGAAAAATAAAAAAACACTGAATTGAAATGATTTAATGCAAATTTTATGCGCCATATTTTTTTTTTTTTTTCATGGCAACGTTCTTTTGTTGTTGTTGTTGTTGTCGTTGCTGTTGCTTTTTGCCTTTGCGCCTCATCGTCATCATCAACGATTGTCAGCGGTATTGTTGTAGTCGCTGTCTTTGGCAACATTTTAATACATTTTGCAACGCTTTCGAATTATTCTGATGGTTCAGCTTCTGTTTGCGTAATTAAAGTGCTCAAAAAGCTCCCGATTCGGGAATTCCGTATTATAACGCATCAATTCAATAATATATATTATTTCCAGAGATGAACCCAATTAACTACCTCTTAATGAATTTGTCATTTCACTAGCATTTCAATTTGCATTATAATTTAATATTGGGAATAGCTAAATTTAAAAAAATTGATATTTTAAAAAATGTTATATATAAATGTTACAAAAATGTAAATAGAAAATATAAGGCAATTAATATCGAAATATCAGCTTTTTCCAGTTTGTAATAATATAAGTCTACACAGAAACCAAAATCCGAGATTCGTGGCTTAAAATAAAATATAAAAGTACGTTAATACCGAATTCTCATAAACTAAGTATGAAATATATAAATCAAGCAAGGTTTTTTTCAACAATATTTTCATATTTGGCGCTCTATAATATTTGTTTTCAGTTAGATCAAAATATTTAGGCTTTTTTGAGTTTTGAAAGTCGATTTTTTAAAATCGATGCCATTTTATCTATGTACGTATTATCCTAATTTAGGAATTACATCCTGAATACATACCTAAAAAATTTAAGCTAAAATCAAGGTTTTTAGAGTTGATTTTTAAAATGCATTTATTCTGTGTAGCTGTCGATTTTCGATATAATATTTAAATGAAAATATACTATTTTACAGTGAGAACTCAAACCGATCTGAAAAGTTATCTGATCCATAGCCAAGTTGCAACCATTGAAGTGCGATGACTTAAGTGCCGTTTGAGATTTTATTGAGCATATGGCACTGCCTGTAATTAGCCGGAATAAACGATGTAAGGAAAGGGGAATGGGAATTGGAATGGGACAAGATTGTGAGTTTAAATGAGTTTTATATTCTTTTCGCGCTAGGACAAAAATTTTAATTAGTGTGTGCTCCTCAATTTGTGCAACATCAGCGCAAATTAATCGCAGTGCATTAAAGCCAATTAGAACAACGGCTGCAACAACTAAAATGCCCGTCTCGGAGCATCTTCTTCTAGAAGATGTCGGCGCCATTCCGAAAAGTTGTTGTTGCTGTTGTAATTGTAATCAAGCTGCAGTCGACGTCGCTGCTCTGTCCATTCTGTTTGCTGCTTGCAGAGAGCTTGAACTGCGCCGGTCAAAAGCAGCCTATAACAACAGTTCCCAAATACATACAGCTAGTCGAAAAAGTATTTTGACAAAAACAAAAAATTTACATATGTAATTGATTTTTTATTTATGCAAATTATTTTTAAATCATTAATACTTATTCTATAAATAAGCCTAGAATAATAAAATATTCATAAAAATTGTGAAAACACTTTTTTGAGCAAGTGTATCTCAGTTAGTCTTGCTATTTGTGTTATTCTTTATGCACTTTTTCGCTTCGTCATCTCATCTTTGGGTATTGCAATCAGAAAACGTGCGCAGGACACCTAGCGACATCATCAGAAGCCCCCGTTGACCCCCTTGTCCCCTTATCCCCTTGTCCCCTTATCCCCCTGTCCCCTTGTCCCCATATAACCCTCGCCTGTTCCATATCTCGTACATCTCTCGTATGTATTCCTACAACCAGATTCCTTGTCATCGAATTTTTGCTCAACATTTTCTCGCGTTTCGCGTTGCTAGGCAGAGAACGCAACACACACACACACACACACACTCACTCGCAGACATAACTTACACAAAAATATACACACAGACACACACACACACAGTCATGCTCACTCAGTTAGTGTGCAGTCGTCTTTACAACTCAACAGCATCGCAGCACGACAGACGCTGCACTGCGACCCCCAATCTACTCCCCTAATGCACCCCCGCCCTTTGGCATATAGTCTTTTCATTCTTCTACACTGCGTTCCTTTTTTATTTTACTTTATACTAGTGTGCCGCCCTGCACTTGGCAACAACAACTACAACGACAACAACAACGACATAAGCTGAGCCACAGTGCATACGAATAATTTACGCCATGCAAAGGCAAAAAGCTAAAAATGAGTAAAGGCTGCAGCAGAACAACAACAAATACAAATACAAATGCAAAGAGTTGACCTACAGTCGTGGCTAATGTAATATGTACACAAGTTTTAAATTCATAGATAACAAAAGTTAATGCTTGTGAATTATAAGTGCATCAAATGTCTGTATTAATGGGTTTCGTAAAAGTTGTACTACTCCAGAATTATGTTTTATATATATTATTCTTACTACATTTATTTATTTAACGTACACTTGAAAATGTTGTAACTATGACAATTGATAATCGCATTACAATACGTTTTGTCATTATCTAAAATACTTAAGTATGCTAACTTTTATGGCCAGCACTGTTCACAACACTGCTTGTACACGCGCCAATGTAACTTCTTTCTCTCTGCCGCTGGCGCGAATTGCATTCATGCGTGCACTTGTGTGTGTGTCTGTGTTTCTGAGAGTGTGTTTATGTTTGTGTGTGTGGGTGTGTGAGTGTGCGTGTGTAAAGCTGCTCTCGTACGGGACGAAGAACGCACGACTTGTTTGCATTTACTCTACGCAAATGAGCGACGTCGCTGTTGTCGTTTTTATTCCTTTATTTTTTTTTGTTCTATTTTCAAGGGTGGGGTGCTCTGCAATAGTGTGGGTTGTGTGTGTGTGTGTGTGTGTGAGTGTGAGTGTGTGTGTGGAGAGGGTGCCGGCAAGCAGAGGAGATCCCCCTTCCTGACCGCCAAACGTTTGCACACAACTCACTCTCACTTGACGATGCTGCGCTGCAGTTTTGAATATTTTGCAATGCTTTCAATGACTAAGAGATTTGTTGTTGTTGTTCTGGTTGTTGATATTATGGAGAATGGGAGGACTTCTGACGAGTTGGCAACAACATTAAAATCACAGCACACAAATTCGCCTGCTAACTGAGCGAATGCGCTCTCCCACTCACACACTCGCTCTCTCTACTGCTTTGCTATTGTCTACCCCACTCTCGCGCTCTCTCAACTAGTGCTGCTCCCACTGCCATTGTTGTTGTTGTTGCTGCTGCTGCTGCTGCTGTCAACGAGTGGGGTTACTGACTTTGCAGCAGCCAGGCAGCGTCAGACTGCTACCGTTGCTTTTGTATGTGTGTATGTGTATGTGTCAATGTAAGTGCGTGCAAGCAGCGCAGTTAGCAGCGAATGCAAAGTGAGTAATTGCAAGGAACGATAGCAGCGAAGCAACGACGACGCGTCGTAAGGTCTGCGTTCAATTTGTGCCTTACGTTTTTGTCTCTGCTTCGCTCTTCTTTTGCACAGCTTCTGCATCTGCATCTGTATGCATTTTACACTTTTGCTTCCTCACTTTGCTTTTTACGTTGATGTTTGGCGCCAAAACACTATATGAAAACCAATTGCCGTTAAGGTTCAAAGAACTCTCTAGTCTAATTACGACGCATTCGGTCATATCATAACAGACGAACAGTTGGTCAATAAAGTATTCAGACAAAGTAAAAATTCACATAAAAATTATTACTCTATGGAAAATAGAAAATAAAATACAAGTCAATAAATATTAAATATTTTTTACAAGACAACTTGTGTGAATTTAATTCTTGTCAAAACACTTTCTTGTCCTACTGTACATATGTATGTTTCACTTACAAGAATTTATCATGACTGCATTGAGAGCGATCGGACATTTGCAATGGATTCAAGTTGTATGTATGTTTGTATGTAGCCAACACAAAAACTGCAGCAATTGAGAAGCATGCCAACTGCAGTTTTCAACCACATAATAATGAGCATCAGCAATAACGACAATAACAACAACACCAACAACAATAATGACAATACAGATGACTAAAATTGAAACTGAAACTAAAACACAGGTTTAGGACATAGCGGCGACTACAATAAATAGATAACTGTAATAATGCACACAAACATTACCACTCTTTGGTCAAAAGTCAAACTTGAAATGAAAACCGCACTGTAAAATTGTCCACTCCCATTACCACAGCAACATACTACAGTAGTGGCAAAATAAAAGCTATGCAAGCTTAATTCACAATGTTACGATTTTTTTAAATTAACTTTATTTAAGTAGTAATTGAAATTTAAGTTTAAGTAGAGTACTATTACCTAGTATGGCAACTTAAGCTAATGTGAGATAACAGTATTAAGAAACACTAAATATTTTAATGATAATTGTATTTACAATCTTAAACAATTGAAATTTAATTTAAAAAAAAGATTTTCAATTGAGATTACACGATTTTCTTTTCATAAACATTCAAAAGCCTTTATAAAATTTGTTCAGTAGAGTGTAGACTCTACACTGCACTCTATAGATATTTAAAATTATTGAATGAGTGTTGTAAAATATTTGTTAAATCTAAAATTATGAATTGCGTGTCGTCAAGTATTAGTGAGAACAGCACTGGCAGCACTTTTGTGGCCACCACTGTATTTTTGTACATTCAGAAGCTGTGTAAATGGTCAGACTGATTAGAAGACTCAGGTAATAAAGGTGGAATACGTGAGGTGAGGTTCTAAGGACCTATGCAGGTTATACCCTCCTCCCCCTCATATTTTTTTCTCGTTTTCTTATAAAAACACTTAAATAAAAAGATATTGCTGTAATTTGCTTAAACTCTAAATTACTATGTGCCTTTGTACAATATGTTTTTAGTGCATTTGACCAACAAATCACAGAAGCTTCTGTTGCTAATGACACAACAACAATGATAGAAAGACAGACAGAGAGAGAAGGAGAGAGAGAGAGGGAAGGAAAGATAGAAAGAGAACGACTCTAAAGCTCCCACAAAATTGCAAAGCTTTTGAGCCTAGCAACTAACCCAAATGAAAAGCAGAATTGTAAATGGCAAAAAGCAAAAAAATAAAATAAAATAAAAATAAAGCAATCATTGCACTTGTTCCGCACACAGCAGCAGCAACAACAACAACAACAACAGCAGCAGCAGCAGCAACATGAATGAGGTTTTATTCCTGTTGCTATGTTGCTTCAATTTTCTATTTTTATTTTGTATTTGATGTTATTTTGCCGTGTGGCCCACAATGGGCGTGGCAGTCATTTCCCGCAATTACGCCTACTCACAACGAAACGTCATAGACGAAGAGAATCAACGGTTTGATGTTGATAATGATGATGATGACGATGATGATGACGATAATGATGATGTTTTGTGTGAAATGATAAGCCGAATTGCAGTGGTTTGAAGAAATATGGCAACACTGCAGCTCACTCACTCACTCACTACACACACACACTGACACGCACACTCATACATATACATATACATTTATACCTGCACAAGGAAATATTTTTGTGATGCCTGGGAGTATGCTACAGTTTTTTTGTGGAACCACATTGACTTCTGCCAGCTTTGATTGAATTGTGCTGGCTGGAAGGATAAAGAGAGAGAGAGAGAGAGAGAGAGAGGGGAAAGAGAAGGCAGGACGAACTATCAATTTTTGGTGGGGATTGTTTTCGATACGGTTCGTAGCGTATGGAATTGTGTTAGTTGTTTTAAATTCTTGAATTTTCAAAACTGCAACTTACCATATCTGAAATTTATTTTGATTTTTATAAATGTTTTTTATTCTTTTTCAATATCTTTCTACATCAGTTTTATGAACAATTCATATTACCACATAATTATTTTCTTATCAGAGTCTGAAATTTTCAAAAGGTTTATCTGAATTTCACCTCGAACGTCAAAACATGACATATACGTATACAACTCGTATAACAGGGTCTCCATTGGTAACTATGCGCCATAATAGACTCTGAGCTATGCAGGCGTGCAATCTAAATGTGAGCTGGCCTCCAAACAGAACTAGAATGGGGGGGAAAAGGGCTTGTCAAGGCTCTGACGCACAAGTTACCCAAAGTCGAGGCTACAACGGCCGTGCACAGTGTCTCAAAGACATACTACCGTATTGAAATAGCAAAGGAGATAGAAATGTCTAGAAATTGTAAAACTATAAATCAAAACAGTAATCCAATTTAGTAATGATTGTGACAATAAAGTATTAACAATATTATTTGTGTAATCTTTGTAATCTGTTTTCTCTTTTGGAGTTCAAGTTTTGTTGAAATTTTGTATTTATAAAAGCCATACTTTAAGTTAGATCAATTCTAAAAGATGTTAAAAGTAATGTTATTTAATGTTTTTGGTATATTTTAGTGATATTCATAACATTGTGTACGTACTTCTTGATTCATTCAATACTAATGTAATTTGGACCACTGTGCTCTCAGTATGCCTTCGACGTCAGCGTGTCTGGCATTTTGTTGGGCTGTTAACCGTTAGCCAGCTCTGGCGTTGCCAGATGTATTTCATCTTTGTATGCAACTGTACTGAGTTTTATATATGTATGAAGTATATACAATGTGTGTGTGTGTGTGTGGGTGCGGGTGTGTTGGTGTTGGCGGCTTTGGCATTAAATGTTTCAAGTATCATTCATACGAGTATGTATTTCATTTATACTCTGGGCAAAAAGGCGCCTCCTATGCCAGGAGGATCCTAGAGCTCGACCACGCCTCGACTGCTATGTAAATTAAAATGCTTCCGTCGTCAGAGACAGACCAACAGACGGACAGACAGACAGACGGACAGACAGACAGGCAGACAAACAGACATAACGAGTTATATGTGTGTGTAGTGCTATGAATTTTTGGTCCGAGATTGAATTTTATTGCCCCGGCAACTGGCAACTGGCGACAGTTGGCGAGGTCGCAGCGCCAGGATGTCAGAATTGTCAGGATGCGGATTGCACTAATTATGAAATGACATTTTAGCGATTTTAAATGGTTTTCTGTTGTCAACTTGATTAATGTAAACTCGTAATATTCATTTTGCAGACGGCGATCCAAATGATGATGTTGCCAATGTTGGGGGCGATGTCGTTGCACCACAACAACAACAGCAATTGCCACTACAGCTGCAGCAACACTAGCCAACATTGAAAGCACCATCACCAACTCAACAACAACATCAACAACAACATCAACAACAACATCAACAACAACAGCAACAGCGGCAACAAGCTAGAAATAAGCCAGACACATGTTGCTGCTACAACTGAAACAAGGAGAACAACGAGGAGAGCAACAGCAACAACGATGCTTAGCGCTGCCAATGCAACAGCAGCAGCAACAGCAACACACACTGCAGCAGTTGCCGCTGGCGAAACTTATGTGATAACAAATAAACACCACCATCAACAACAGCAACAGCTACAACAACTACAACAACACCAACACACGCAGCAGCAACAACAGCAACAGCAACATTTTGTTGTTGCCGCCAACACAATGGTTATACCAGCAACAGCAGCAGCAGTCGCCGGTATACCAACAGCAACAACAACAACAAGCACAGCAGCAGCAGCAGCAAGTGAGACAGCACAGCCACAACAGCAACAGCAGCAGCAGCATCATGTGTTGTTTCAGCCACAATTACAGTTACAAACAGCAGCAACACCTCAGCAACAGCAACAACAGACATCGCAGCCGCGACAGCATCCCAAGAAGCGCAAATTTGATCCAGCTGAGCTGGACAAAGCTGAGCAACAGCAACAACAACAACATCAGCATCAAAACCAGCAGCCACAACAACAACAGCAGCAGCAGCAGCAGCAACAACCACATCAGCCTCAGCTGCAGCAACAACAACAACAACAGCATACGTTGCATAAACAACAGAAACCCGCCGATACAAATGGAAACAGCGATGCGATGTCCAATGGCAATGTTGCTGCCGTGCAGCAACACGCATTGGCGTTGCGCAGCATGATTGTCGGTTCGCCAGCAACAATAAATTGTGCAGGTGCAGGCGCCAGCAACAGCAACAGCAGCGATATTAGGCAGCAGCAACTGCAACGTATTATAATCACATCGCCGCTGCAACATGCGACAAGTGCAAATAGCAAGCAGCATGTTGCAGGCAACAATAGCAACAACAGTAGTCATGCAGCAATCAATCATCATTCGCGTACACACACTCCCTTCCACTATCATCAGCAGCAGCAACCACGTTTTAGCTTTATATCACAAAACAATCAGCAACATGTACAGGAACAACAACAGCAGCCGCAGCAGCAGCAGCAACAACAACAACAACAGCAGCAGCAACACGAGCCTGTTGCTCTACTCGATCTCAGCGAATGGACAAATACGCGTGTCCTGGCCAAAGTTGATAAGTTTTATGCACCCGGCATAATACGACAAGTGCATGAGGCAACCACAGCGGCCACGCCTACAATTACAGCCAATACGCCCCATTCAATACTCGTGGAATTCGATGCCGCCAAATTTGGCCAACAGCTGTATCAGGATGTGTTGCAGCTGGGACGCAACAATGTGATACTCGATGCCAGTCCCCCCATGGCTGATGTAAGTTTCCTTCCTCCCTTCCTTCCCATTTTAAAAATCTTATAAATTTTGAAAATTTGGTTAAAATTGCTTAAAATATGAAAAAATTTAATTTTATACAATCGTTCCTATGAGAGTTATATAATTATCTTATCTGATCTTGACCAAATTTGTTAGGAATATGCTAATCAATCTTATATATATGCTTTTGGAAATATATATTTTTCCAAAAAAAGCGTTTATACACGAATTCAATTCTGAATAGATTGCTCCTATAATAGATATAGGTATATGATAAAGCAGTACTCCTTCGATCAAATTCACTCATAATATGTAAAATTATATTCAATATCAACATTTTTGAGTTTAAAAGAGATAATTGAAAAATAGTTAAAGTTTTTTATGGGAGAGTTCAACATTCAACCGATAATTCCAATATGTTGCTATAAGAGATATTTACATTTATTTGATATTGATTAATTTAAGTTGGCTATAATGTAATTCCATCTCTCCCTTCAAACAGATCACGCTGGAGGCGCGCGTTTGTGTGCGTCAACGTGTTGAGGATCGCAACGTGGGATGCGTCTATGTGGAGGGCATCCTTATTGACATCAATCAGGGCACCAAGCAATATACCGTGCAATTGGCCAACGAGGACGTTGTAAGTACAATCTCTACATTTTTTACAAACAAAATTCCTTATTTAACTTTATATAACTTTCAGCCCAATACAAAGGTTGTGCGTCGTGCCGATTTGCGTCTCCTGTTGCCGCCCTGGTGGGATGAGCTCAATGAGCTGACGCCTACGGCCGCCAAGCGAAAGCCGGAACCGTCATCGGGTGCAGCCGTTGTTTATCCCAAGGCGTTTGTGGCCACGGGTTACGACGGTAAACTGCCCACGAGCACATCCTCGGGTGCACAGCAACAGCAGCAACAACAGCAACAGCAGCAGCAAAAACATGAGTATTATCGTGCGGCTGCCACATCGCCGTTCCAGGGCGGCGTGGTGCCACCGCCGCCACTGTTGGCCCATGTGGAGCAGCAACAACAACAGCAGACCAATGGTCTGCCGGATATTGTGATCTCGCCTGGTAGCAATGGACAGCAGCAACATCATCACCTGAAAATGCACGTGCCATCGCCAGCGCAGCAGCAACAGCAGCAACAACAGCAACAACAACAACAACAACAACAACAGCAGCCGAGAGGCTACGACGACTACGACTCGGATGATGAGCTGAAACGGGTCGGAATCGGTTACTCACCTGCAGCTGGCGATGTGGATGCCGAGAAGATGAGCGCCTGCAGCAAACGCAGCAGCATGCAGAGTCGCGGCAGCACATCCAGCTTACTCGATCAGAGGCTGACACCACGATCTCATCCGGCAACTCCAAGGTACGTTACTGTAATTACACTGGTGTCCCAACTCCGTGTGGAATGGTATCCCAAATTTCATTCATTGTAAATTTCCATAATTGAAAGAGTTTTTGTTAAGAGAATACAGTGCTTTTCCAAGTTCGTTGACATAATGGGAAAATATTTAAGCAGACTATTCATAATTGAATAGACCAACTGCTCGTACACAAAAAAATATCCTGGATTCCGGGCTAAAATTAATTCATCGAATTCCAATTGAATTCTCGTAAAAAAAAAAATAATTTCTGGAATCAAGTCCGATTTTTCTCAACAATATTTTCATAATTAGGATTCTGTACCATCTGATTTCAGTTAGATCAAATAATTTTCCATTTTAGGAGTTATATTCTGAATATATACTTAAAAAATTCAAACTGGATTAAAAAACTTTATTTTTAGAATGCATTTTTTTTTTGTGTATATGTATTTTAGAAATTTCGTGTATTTGAAGATTTTCTACAATAGAGTACAGTGGTGTCCCAAGAATGTTTTCTTTTTCAGTATGCAATTAAAATTCCTAAAATGAAAAGATATTTAAGAAGATTTCCCACAAAAACAGATTTACATCCCATCAACCGCTTTTAATATTTACAGTGGTCACACGTTAAAGTGACCAGGTTTATATTCTGATTCTTACTTGCACGTAAATGATCCTGTTAGGTTCGACAGAAGCTGATTTGGTAGTACTTATTATTTTTATTAATCAGAATTGAGATAAACTCAATCCATTAATTATAATGAAATGTACTATATATGTGTATGTATGTGTTGCCTGTGTACCATATGTGTTTGGATTTTGAAGTATGTACTTTCGTTGACAGATCTCAGGCAACGACGCCGCACCGCTTCAAGAAGGGCGACATTGTGGAATCGGAGTCCGGAGTGCGCAAGAAGTACAATGGAAAGCAATGGCGACGTCTCTGCACGCTGTGCATGAAAGAATCTCAGCGGCGCGGCTATTGTTCCAGGCATTTGAATCAGAAGGGCAACAATGCGCTGCCCTCATCAACGGGTCCGGGTCGTTTTCTCAGGTGAATATCAAACGTTCATTCTCTCTCCCTCTCCCTCTCAGCTTTGATTGTCGCTGCTCTAACACTCTCTTTTTATATATATTTTTTGTCTCTTTTGATTCGTTCTCTCGGTGCTCACAGTGATAGCCGATCGAGCAGCAAGACGCAAAACGATGAGGACACGTCGCGCGACTCGGAAACATCGCCCAACTATCGTGTCACGGGTCGCTATGATCAGGAGGAGGCCGATGTGGCCGCCATGTTAGGTACGTGCAACTCTCACACCTCTTGACTTTTTATGACACCGCAACGCTGTTAGCATTCGATCTTCGATCCTCGCTCTCTCTCTCTTCGCTCCTCACTCCGATCATAAAATCAAGAGATTTTGTTTGAATATTTATTCATAGTTCGCTTCAATTCATTTTCAAGGCTGGCTTTCCCAGCCAGCTCCGAACCCAACTGAACTGAATTGAGTTTCTCGAACTCGAACTCAAACTCAAATGGCCAAATGAGCGCCAGCTTTACCTGTTAATCCATCTTTGTTCACGCAATTACCCACACTGTTACAAATGGTCAAGAGTGCAGCGCAGCCTCTTAACTGAATCTGGACTGTTCTGGCTTGTTATTCACGACGCTTCTACAACTATGCGTTTTGTGTTGGCCTAACTGACTGTTCAGTGCGCTACTTTTATGCTTCGAGTTGATAGATATTTTAATATTATCAAAATTAGTCTCTTATTTAATTTTGATGTACAGTATAAAGTAGGGGAGTGATCGGAATTTGCTAATAATTTAAAATTATACACTGGACTTTATAAGGTTATTACTTAACATTATTACTCAAAGTCAAAGTTAAATATTATCTAAACGATTTGGGCTATAACCTTACATTTTTTTATGAAATTAGAGTTCTAACGATCCTTCTTAAAAAAACTAGAAAGCAGCATTGGGTACTGTAATCATTAATTTATTTAATTTTTTTGTTTTTCTTAAAATATTCTACCTTTAATTATTTTTGGACCCTGAAATGTAGTTTGCCCTTGTTTCCAAATATTTACATTTATTTTAAAAAAATTTACCTGGTCTAATTAATATGCAAAAACTAAAAGTTTTTAAGGGCACTTGACTTAAATGCCAATAAAATTATATTTTTTATAAAGAGTAAAATTTTTTGAGTATACATATTTTACTATAAAAGATGGGCAGTTTAAAATAACCATGATTATTAATGCGGCTAATTGCCTGCCACTAAATTTTATTTATTTAAATTTATTCAATAAATCCTTAAGACTTAGATATTAATTTCTTCTCTAAGGTTATGTTATTAATAGTATACAGATTGCTTGTAGCGCATTCATGCGATCGGTGCAGCTGAGACTTTCACATTTGCCTCGAATGCATTTTCAATTCTCTATAAAAATGCATATCATAAAGTTTTATTGTGGCTGAGCGACTGCTGACCATTTCACATACACACACACACACACACAGACTCACACGTACGCACACCTTTGGACAAAGGTCGTTGGTTATGTGAAGGTTTTCGGGGCCGTGGCCGATGAGGGGTGCTATTGTTTGACGAGTGCGTGCTGCAGCAGCAGCAGAAGCAGCAACAATAATAATAACAGCAACAACAACAGCCACGTTAGCTATCCACTTGAAAGTGTGACCGCAGCGAGATTTAAACGTAAAGGCAAAGGTAAAGGCAGACGCAGCGACGGCGACGTCGACGTCTACGTTGGCGTTCGCAGCGGCGCACACGCATTCCAATGCACCTGCAGGCGATCGCAGCAGCGACGCGTCGTTGCGTCGACGCCGCCACTTGAAACGAACAATGCAGCGCAGCCGAAACAAAAGCGAGCTGCGTGCGAAGCGCAACAGATTCTTCTTTTCTTGTTATTTGCCCTGCCTTTGATTCGTTTTTACCTAAACAAAAATGCACTTGAGAGAGCGCATTTACTCACACACTCACACATGCACTTGCACACACACTGAAAGAAAGACACACAGACAGTGAGAGAATAAGCAGCACCCACACAATCAAACAGTTACAGCCACAACAGGTAAACAAACATGGTCGTTCAGAGAGAGAGAGAGCGAACGCAAGAGAGCAACGCCAGCAACTGATGTTTGGTGAGAGCGGCGGCGCTCAGTTTATGCTCGCTCGCTCAGTTGGATTGCTGGCCGTTCTTTTGACGTCGCGTCGTCGTCGCATTTTATGTTGAAAACTGTCAAAGGCAAGGCAAGAAGACAGAACAGAACGCGACGCAAAAGCAAAAAAAAAAAAATAATAAGAAAAGAACAAGAAACTAAAGTGAATACCAATGCGAATGCAACAGACAAAACGAATGTGACAACGACGACAAAAAAAGAGTTTTCAACCACATTAAATTCGAAAATATGTGCAGAAAGTGATGCCAATCAAAGTGTTGCTGTGAGGAGTGTGCGAGGAGTGTGAGGAGTGCAAGTGCAGCGCAGAGCAGAGCAGCGATATGAACGCGTTCCAGGATTTTGAGCTGGGCGCTAAATTATATTTACAGTGCTTATGTAATGAATTGAAATGCAAACAATTGCAAATATAAACATGCAAATATATCTAATGTTCCTTTTGCCATATTCCCCCTTTTTTCTATTTCTTTTTCTCTTTCTCTGTTTGTTTTCGCTCTACAGTGTCACTGAGCAGTTCACGCTCTGCAACGCCATCGTATACATCACCCGTGAATCATGCCGGCGCCTCGCCGCTCAACGCCATCGCTCACTCTCCGGTCAATGTGTCCAACAACAGGCAAAACTTTTTTACCCCCATTGCAAATCAGTCGCAGCAACAACAACAGCAGCAGCAACAGCAACAACCTCAGCAGCAGCAACATGTGAACGCTGTTGCTGCCGTGCCACTGGACAGCAAATGGAAGACAACACCCAGTCCGGTGTTGTACAACACAAATAGCAACAACAACAACAGCAACAACCACAACAACAATAGCAACAGCAGCAGCAGCAACAACAACAACAACAACAATGGCTGGGAGAGCAGTCAAACAGTGCAGCAACATCATCAACAGCCGCCACCACCGCCACAAACAACGGCTGTATCGCTGGTGATGCATGCACCGCCACCACAACAACAGCAACAACAACAACTGCAACAACAACAACCACCTGCCGCTCATCTCAATGCGCTGCCAGCGCCACCTAGCGGCCATGCGACCAGCGTAATACGCATCTCAAGCAGCCAACAGCAACAACAATTGCAACAACCAACGGCAGCTCAACACCAGCAACATCAGCAACAACAACAACAACAGCAGCATGTTGTGGTATCCACTGCTGGTCATCAGACCTTTCATCCCGTCATTGTGAATGCCACGCAGTTGTCGCAGATTCAGAATTCATTGCCCGTTTCCGTTGCCCAACAGCAGCAGCAACAACAACTGCCGCCCACTTCGGTTTCGTTTCATCCACATCCGCCAACCACGCCCACATCCGTTGCTGTGGCACAGGACAAGGCGCTGCCAAAAAACGGTAAGTGCCACAAATTGTGGCAACTCGAATTTTGCTTGTCAGTTAAATGAATCGCACAATACACAACAAAAGTTTAATACTAAATCGATAGTGATTTAAATTCATAAAAATAAATATTTATTAATATTAGTAATATTTGTTTATTTTTGATATTTTTTCAATATACAGTCGATATGATGATCTCGATTATGTGTTCTAAATATATCGACTTTAAGTTATCGTTAATTCATTACAATTAATGACAACCAAGCAGTATCTTAAAATTAAAAAAAATATTAATAAAATCCTTTAAATATTGACTTAATACTAAATCGATAAGGTGATATCGATAAGTTATTGGTATTTCATTACATTAAATGAATGCTTATTAATTATATAATTGCGGTCAATGAAATATTATTAATAAATAAATGAATGATTAATATTAATAAACCTTTTGAAATGAAGATTTATTTATTTGAATAATATGTAAATCAATTAATATTTAAGCGATAATGTGACATTGAAAAGGTATCAACCATTAAATACTATTATAAATGATTTTATTTAATATTATTGAAATATTTTCTTGAGCTTGAGGCACGTTGCAGTTTTAGTCTTGGCTTTAAATAAGTATATTAATTAGCTCCTCTATATATTTTATGCTCCTTACAGGCTACAATGCGGCTAGCTATGCGTGGCACAAGCTACTGCCGCAAATGCCGGCCATGACCAAAGCTCCTCCAGCGACAGCGGTGACAACGACAACAACGAACAGCAATTACAGCCTGGCTTTAATGCAGCATCAACATCAGCAACACCACCAGCACCAGCAGCAACAGTTGTCGCCGCAACAAACGCCACAAATGTCGACAACAATGACAGCACAACAGCAACCGTCGCTCAATCACAACAACAATCATTTGATTGTGCCCGCACCGCTTTCATCGCCGGGGAAGCCCCTCAACTGTTCAATGAATGACGCTAAGGCAGCGGCAGCTGCAGCAGCAGCGGCGGCAGCAGCAGCAACTTCAATTTCAACTGCGGATGAGCCAGATGAGCCTGAGGATCAGCTGGACGATGATGTGTTTGAGCCCACAACGCCCACTGTGGCATCCACATCGAATGGCAAGAAGGCAGCGACCGCAACAATGCGATTGCCCACGTACAACAGCAACATACGAAAGCTGGATGAATGTCACGATGCCAGCGATGGTGTTGCAGGTGCACCAACAACCTCGGCAGCCAAGCGACGCAGTCAATCGCTGAGTGCACTGCAACAACAGCAGCAGCAACAACAGCAGCAGCAACAACAACAGCAACAGCAACAACAGTCGACTGCAAAGGCAGCTGATAAGAAGGTGCGACGTCCGATGAACGCTTTTATGATCTTCTCGAAGAAGCATCGCAAGATGGTGCACAAGAAGCATCCAAATCAGGACAATCGTACGGTTAGCAAGATACTTGGCGAATGGTGGTACGCCCTTAAGCCGGAGCAGAAGTCGCAGTATCATGATCTGGCCAAATCTGTGAAGGATGCACACTTTCAACTGCATCCGGATTGGAAATGGTGCTCCAAGGATCGTCGCAAGTCCTCCACGTCGGGCAAGGCCGGCGCTGCGGCCGTGGCCAATGCCACAGGTGATAGCAAGCAGCGTCTTGTCTCTGTTGACGGATCCGATTCGCTGGAGGATGACATGTGCCCATCGACACCCGGTGGCAGTGGCAGCGGTGGCGCCCAAGCCGTGGAACTGCAAGGCGACATTATTCCACTGACCATTGACAATTATAACATTGCCTGCGATGAGACGCCCACAACGATTGCTGGCCAGGCACAGGGCAACTGCAAAGCCAAGCAGCCAAAGAATGAGCTGCAGTCCGATGAGGATGAGCATATGTTGGTGGTGGAGGATGAGCAACCACCCAATAAACTGGATCTGCAATGTCGTGAGCGTGTCAATGACTTGGAGATGGATGAATCGCCCTATGACTATCGCAAGCAACAGCAGGAAACGGATCAAGTAAGAGTCTGCTGAGTGGACAATCACTTAATCTTTAATGCAGTTTGCTCATTTGTTATTTGTGTAATTGCAGCGTCCGCAGGAGGATCATGCAAGTGCCTGCAATGGACAGGCGATGTCCGCTCCAGCGTCTGGAAGTGAGCGTGAGATAACGCTGAAACCGAAGGCCATTAAAGCTCATCCGGGCCTTGAGAGCACCATGCTGCCGTATCCACAGATGCCCATGTATACGCACTACACTAGTCCCAAGAATCCAATCGGTGTAACACCATTCCAACCCACAGGCGAGCAAGCACTAAATCCATATGCTCAGCAATGCAACAGTTGCTCATTGTTATTCTTTGTTTTCCACATCTTCCATGTACAGGCGGCGCCTTCAAGTCGATGCCCATCAGTCCCAAAGGCAGCAGCAGTTCGTCTGGTTGCAAATCCGATGAACAACAGCTCCAAGCACACATCAAACAGGAGGACATCAAACAGGAGCCACCATCTCCGTATAAGCTGAATGGCAACGGTGTTGCTGCTGTCACTCTTAACTCTGGACCGCCCACTGGCGGAGTGATCAGTGCACCACCGCCCACCAGTGGTGCAATCTTCAATTTCAATGTGCCAACTGCAACGGCTCTCAGCCAGAAGCAATATCACTATCCCATGCATCATGCTCTATGCAGTCCCACGGATGTCAGAGGTGAGTTTACAACCAATAATTTATTTACAAATTCTTTGATTTTAGTTTCTCTTTTTCGATGACTTTGTCACTTTGAGCTGGACAGTGAATTAATTA
This sequence comes from Drosophila phalerata, assembly GCA_951394115.2. Lineage (NCBI taxonomy): Eukaryota > Metazoa > Arthropoda > Insecta > Diptera > Drosophilidae > Drosophila > Drosophila phalerata. Next base: position 25,357,922 of record OX596005.2, read on the forward strand.
TATTTGTTAAGAAAATTAAACAATATTAAATTTAAAAAAAAGTCTACTAGAGAGCTAAAAAGGGTGATAACAATCAAAGAAACCTTAAATTCCAGACAAACAGCTCAAACAGTTAGTTAAATATTATTGTGAAATGAAATTTTTTTTCCACCAATTTATGAAATTTCACAACGTTTTTGTACCTGATTTTTCTAATTATAATTATTATTAAAGCAGCTGAACTTGTTTATTATTTTAATTGCTCTCTTTTTAACGACAAGCTGGATTAATTACAGTATCTATGTGAAATACAAATTCTTTTTTGATTAAAAAAAAATGTTGGAAGAATATTTTAACAAGTAGTAAAGTCAAAAGATTCTGTCTAGCTCAAAGCAACAAAGTGTCGAGTATTTAAGGTGTATTTCTTGAATTTTCAGTTGTCGCTCTTATGTTGTTTCTATGTTTTAATTTTTTTGCTAGTTTAAGAATATAAAATTGGCATTATTTGTACTATGATTTGTTGAGTACGACGTATAATTTTGTTGTGTTGCACAGTTATGTAATATTTTGTACACCAAGGACAAAATTAAGACAATCTGCCCACGCCCACACTCCCGCCCACTCACCTGGCACCCATTTGGACGCTCATCTCAAATGTTTGTTTGGTTTTTTATATTTTTTATTAAACAAACAATTTTCTGCATATAACATCTTTCTTTCTGTTTCTCACCTACTTACCATACTTACACAACCCACTCACCTCATCCACCCATTCACCCACCCACTGTCACATGCAACCGATCAACTCTCTCGCCCTCGCTTTTACCTTTGTCCATTTCTATATCTCTCTCACTTGCGCTTCAATCACAATTCACAACAAAACCGATTAACGAAAAAAAAGCTAAAGAACCTGAACAAAAGCAAAAACAAATAAAGGACGAGCACGATAACGATAACGATAACCATGATGAGGCTGAAGTTGCAGTCGAAGACGAAGAGGATATCGATGAAGACGATGATGAGGATAACGATGAAGACGGCGACGATGACGACGACGATGATGATGAAGAACAGTTTATGGATGAGCTGGCTCGTGTGACAACAGATTTCGATGGCATTGCCCAATATACGATTGCCAAGCCAGCAACTCCGATGCCCACGATTACCGTTACGACGACCACGCCCTCAAATGTCAGTGTCAGTCAGGCGCCGCCCTTGAAGCGCAAGCAATTCACCATAGTGCGCTCGCTGACGCCGCTGCAGCCGGCAAACTCACCACACCAACAGTTGAAGCATCTGCATCAGCGACGCGTCGAGACGCCGCCAACGGTCATCACACGCGTCCCAACGCCGACGCCTACGCTGACGCAGACGTCGACAGCGACGTCAACGTTTGCAGCGTTGCCGCGCAATCATTTCACCATTATACGCACACAACATGCAACAACACCACAACAATTACAATCACAACTACAATTACAACGACAACAACCACAATTACAAAGACATCAACAGCAACAACAACAACAACAACAACATCATCATAATACACCGCCGCCATTGTTTTTCAAAAGCTCAAAAGCTCAGACATCAACAACATTAACATCATCAAGCACAGCAACAACAACTGCAACTACAATGACAACAACAACCACTACCACCAACACCACAACAACAATCAGTCACAGTAACGAGCAACTTATTAAATTTTCCAATAATTTCAATAACGCTGCTGCAACAACAACTACTACTACAAACAATACTAACACCAACCCATCCTCAACAACAACTCCAACAACAACAACAACGAAAACGTCCATAATACGTAAATTGTTGACACTGCAAGATGCGAGCAAAGCAACCGGACGTGCCGCCATTTTGTATGATGCTTTGGTGCTGGACACGTTGCACGGCAATGACGATGACGAAGACAACCACAGCAATATATCGGAAATAGCGAATGCACCACAGCAACAACATCAGCAGAAGCAACAGCAGCAGCAGCAGCAGATGAACGAGACGACAGCAACAACTGTGCAACAGCCGGCAACAATGTTGCTTATTACCGATGTCAACAGCTACAATCAGCAACATGTTGCTGTCTCAAATGCAGGTGCAACATTGCGTCCATTGTCGTTCATCAGCATCAATGCTTGCAACAAAATCACGCTGCCAGCGAACACTCGCATTCTGACAACAACATCAACAACAACAACGCCTGCGCTTACCGTGCTAACCAAGGCAATGACGCCGGCAGCAACAACAAATCATAGTACTAATAAAGCCCAAGAACTAACCATAACGGCCACGGTCAATTCAACCACAAATAGTGGCAATAACAGCAACCATAACAGCAACAGCAACAACAATAGCAATAACATAAAGAGCAACAGCATTAACAACGATGCGACCACAATTCTTATGATCAACTCAAACTCATCCGCAGCTCACCAGGCCTGTGTGCCCAACTCCCCGGCGGCAGTCAGTTTGGGGCATGCGGCCAGCATTGCCACACCGCCCGCATCGGCGCCGGCGCAAATTCTGGGTCCATCGGGTCCAACACCTCCTCAGAAAATGTTCTTTGCCATGGGTCATCCCGTAAGTAAATACATTAGAATTAATACATATATCGATTAACACATTTATGCATTATTGACTTTCTAGTACAATAATGGACAATACATAAAACAAAAAAATAAATGTTGTTATTTTTGTTATTCTCAATGGAATTATTTCTTTTCGAATATTTGAATTTATAGAATTAAAAAGTTCCGTATATCGTAACACGTATAAAACAACACTTTAAATTTGATTCTGAGTCGTTTCATTTTTTTTTTTTAAATAATGTGGAATATAAGATAAATTCTGACTTGTAAAGTTGCTAGGTCAGAGGCTTGACCAATTTTGAACTGTCATAACTTTGTCGAATTTCAACCGATTTTCAAGCGGAATGTCACTTTGATCATAATTTGCTCTTTTTATTCATTCTGCATTCAAATTTTATAGATTTCTTAAAAAAAAATATTTATTGTTCAATTTCGATAAGGTAAGGGTAAGGGTCCCCCCTTTGAAATTTTGAAAATTGAAAATTTTAAATCTCAAGTTTTCACTTTTAATCGACTCGTTATATCGTAATTAGTATCAAACAACACTAAAAACTTGATTCTGAGACCTTTCATTTTTCTGTAAAAAATCATGTGAAATTGATGATAAATTTTGACTTGCAAAGTTGCTAGGTCAGAGGCTTGACCAACTTTTAACTGTCATAACTTTGTCAAAACCTAACCGATTTTCAAGCGGAATGCCATTTAGATCATGATTTGCTCTCTTAATTAAGCATTCAAATTTTATTAAATTCTCTAAAAATTGTTTTTCTCTAGATCTGGAATTTAAAAATTAAATATTAAATATTTATTTATTGCAGTATCCGCTGCTGCCCCGTTCGCATCAGCAGAGCACTTCCAGCCTGGATCACCTGCAGCTGGAGGCTTTTGCCCCCAGCTACCTCTTCAAGAAGCACAATGGTGGTCTCGGAGTGCAGGGGGCGCCTCCTCTGCCGCAGGTAAGCGCACAGACGACCATGCTGTTGCATGGTTACGCGCCCAGCAGCCAACACAGCCAGGAGCAGCAGCCGGCTAGCTCACCATCGTACAAGTCAATGCCCTCCACACCCAAGTCGGCGACTTATCATCTGAGTGCACCGCCTGATTCGGCGGGTAAACGCAGCTGCGATGCCATCGCTTCAGAGGATACCGATGTTGATGTGGATGTGGATGCCGATGGTCATCCGTTTGTCCTGGCGCCGACGCCCGCACAACTAGGACGTGCACCGCTGCAGCGTCGAAAGAATTTATGTATGTATATCTCGGTAGATCTAGCAAGGATCATTCTAATTAATTTCATGCAGCTCAAAGTAAATCGGACAACAATGGAAACGGCAGTGGCGGATATGGAGTTAACAATGGTCAGCACATTGGACGCAAGCTGCACTCGCCCACGATGATGGATGTGGCCACCTCATCGCCAATTATTGGACATGTGAATAGCAGCAGCCTCAGCTCGGCACTGCCCACGCCCACCTCATCGACCACAACGCCCAACAGCGATGAGCAACTGCCTCTGACGCCGACGGCCATAAGCAACATGGGCAACAGCTCAATCGGCCAGTCCAAGTCGCCGCTGAGAAATGTGCCCGCTTCTGCGCCTGCAGTGGTTGCCCACAAGAAAAAGAGCGATGAAGTAAACAAGTAAGTTTACCATTACAGCCAAACTCACATGATTCATCTGCTAATCTCGATTATGTTTAATTTTTAGCGTGCTCAAGCAAGTGGACTTTGAGAAGAAGTACAAGGCTCTACCTCAGTTCAAGCCGGAGGATTGTCAATCGCCCAGCGCCATTGCAGTGCCCTCCTCTCCGCGCGTCTATGGCACCAACTATCGCAAAAAGAATGCAGTACCGCCGCCAGTGCAGAAGCTGAGTATGTTAAAATCACTATAAAGTTCATAACAAACCTGTGGGAAATCAATTATTAACCAGTTCTTTACACAGTGGCCGAGGATGATTCGATTGATGAGCCCGCATCGGCACCGCCGACAACCACACAGCGTTTCTTTGGTGCAGACTTTAACAATGATCTGAGAGGTAAAGCACATAGCCCACATATTTGCGATAGCCGATCAGGAACTAATCTTCAATTTGCTGCAGAACTTGAGACCGGTGATCAAACGGGACGCTCCCCCCGCACACCCAAAACGCCGTTGCAGAGCGCACGCTCCGATGCCAGCGAGAAGGGACACCGAAAAGTGCTGGAGACACGCCGCAATTTAGTTATGCAACTGTTTAACGAGCATGGCATGTTCCCATCCGCACAGGCTACCATTGCCTTCCAGGTGCGTAATTGATTGCCTTACTTATCTCAAAATTATAGTCATAATACGAATCTTTATTTCTATTATAGACCAAACACATTGATGTCTTTCCACGCAAACAAGATCTGCAGCTGAAGATACGTGAGGTACGCCAGAAGGCACTTGGACATCCGGCCTACACACCCCATTCGGCCGGTCCTAACACGCCTTCCGACTCCAACTCCTCATCGGCCACACTGAGCGCCAATCTGAGTGCAGCAGCGTCAGGTAACTATACGGATTAATCATTGGGTAGAATCATTAGTCTAGGAGCTATAAATCATCTTCTCTGATTTACAGTTCAATAATATTTTGAGGCATACTCTAAGGCGACTTTCTGCAATTTTCAAATTAGATATCTTTATATCTATATAAAGAGTAAAAAGATATAGTCGTGATCTACTAATCTCCCACAATAATAAAGCAACGCTAAAACAATTATTGGTTCTCCTGAAACCAACTTTGATTGTAACAATTTTTACTTTTAAATTAACATTTTATTTGATTATTTGATTATTATTAAATTTATTGAATAAATTTTGTTGATCAATATTTTATAATTTTGTTGCAATTGTTTTCAAAAACTGCAGAGATGTGAATAATGGAAAGTCTATATATATAGTAGTGTATTAAGTTGTTGTGGGAAGTTTTCTTTGTCAATTTTTAATTTGATTTCTTTTATTTTTGTGAAAACATTGTATAGATGTTTTTCCATATTACTATACGGCAGGTATGCACCAACAACATCAACAGCAGCAGCAACAACAATTCGCTGAACAGCAACAACAACATCAGCAGCAACAGCAGCAACAACAACAACAACAACAACAACACTTTGCCACAGACGAATCATCCAAGCAAAACAAACGATAATGCAGCCAAGTACAAGTGAGAAAATGTACGTTGGCGCTTTAATGGATTACAGGATCAGGACGTGAACGAATTTGATTAGCTGCGAGTGACAAATTACTTAAAATTAGTAAAAGAATTAAGCAAACAACATTAATTGCAGCAACGCACACACACACATCCACTTACACACAGACACACATAGATACAGCACATGCATCAGATGCATATGGGCAACAACAGAAATAGTTTATATTAAAAAAAAAAAAACAAACAAAAAGGAAACACAAAATCGAACAGATAAAAAAAATTAACAAATTTTAATTACAATATACTACACATATAACGGAGACAGAAATATAAGTTGAGAAGAGAGAGTGTGAATGAATTTATTAAGCAGCTTAATAAAGAAATAAAGTGGAAGAATGGGTTTCCAGTTAGAAGGTAGAACTTTATGAAGCATATATATGAAGTACACACATAACGGAAACATTGTATAACGATTTAGTTATTAATTTACAGGCAAACCAGCAAACAACAAAAAAGCAACCACAATGAATACCATTAAAAAAAATAGCGCATAAGCTTTAAACTTAACTTAAATTGCACATTATTTTGAAGTGTATTTAGCACAAGCATAAATGCAAACAATTGTAAAAAAACAAAAAGATTAGAAAAAATAGTATAACAAAAGAAATCGTTAACGAACATTGTAAGCTGTATGGAGAAAATTGTAGTTGTATTGTATAATTAGTCATAACGGTTTTAGAATGAAAAGAAACCGCACGAAAATGCTTTTAAATTGTCAGCTTTTTTCTTTGAAAAAATCTTTCGGAAAAAAGTAAAAGATTTTTTTTTAATTTGTATGTACATTACTTTTATTATTATAGCCCTACTATTCTGGCTTTTTTTATACTGTTGTCTATTTAATTTGAATAAACAAATTTTATTTATATAATTACAAATATATATACGGTTGTTAGACGGTTGTTTTGTTTATATTCGAACATAAAATTGTATAATTGTACGAAATGCAAAACTCTGTCAATCGAAGAACAAGAACAATAGCAATAAACACAAAGTTGATCGAAACATTTGCAATTTGAAAAAGTAAGAATGAAAATGATTAAACACAAAGCTGTCTTCCACTGTTGCTGCAATACATGAATTATCAATATTTTAATTGTTTTTATTATTATTATTACACAATTAATTTTAATTACGTAGTTTTCTGTGTAGCTTTGCTTATTTAATTGTATAAATAGAGTGTGTGACTGCGTTTAATTTTAAATTAAATAAATAACTTTTGGCTTTCAAACATAATATTATTATATTAGTTTGTACAATTAGTTATTAAAGAAGCTTTAAACAAATTTCAAAGCATTGACAAACATATTCAATGGCGTACTTCTCGTTTACTTTGAAATAATAAATGCCAGAAACTTTGTATTATTATTATGTGTGTATAATTTGAAGTGCTGTGTCTTTTCGTCGTGCAAATGTATTGCTTATTTACAATCTCAAATGATTTTAATTATTCCCTCTCTATATAACTGTCACAATAATCTCCCCAAACATAAAAATGTATTTTTTGCTCGGTTAGTTCAGTTTGCCATAGTTAACAGTCTGAAGCAGAATTTTGAAATTATAGTTATATTAAAATAAAGCATGCAGACACACACACACACACTTAATTTGTGTAATAGTTAGTTATTAAAGAAATTGATTACAACTTTTTAAAGCCGCACTTACTTATAATTTAAATATAATTCTTTTAGCTTTTATGTTTCTTATGTATAGTCGAAACAACATTTTATATAATAAAAACAAAAGTACATTTTAGCGTGTTAATGTTAATATAAAAAAGAATAAAACCAAGTTTATAAGCAAAAATCATTCGTGTGAATTTCTTGCAGAAATGCATATTCAAATTAAGAAGCAAAATGATTAAACAAAAACAAAAGTATAATACATAAACAAATGAGCACAATAAAATGTTCGTTACCTTTTGTTGCTTGTTTGAAATAGAATCTCCTTTGCATGTTCGGTTCAAACTCATTTAACCCTAAGCGAATACTATAGATAAGGAACTTGACATGGTAGACAGGAACTCAGATAGCGAATTTGTGCCAATGAATATAAAACTTTTAAAACTTAATACGTAAAATACAAGCTAGTGTAATAGACCCAATCCCAATCTGAAGCAAAACTTAATCCAATCAGCATCCTTCCAGAACTCTGTCGGCATTCAAATTAGTCAATTAAGATAAGTGATTTTTGGCAAATCGTAAGTGGTAAAAATGCAATGTATTAATCACCGCAGACAAACTTTTGACATACTTAGTAACCATAACTTGAGAACTTATACTTACAATACAAGTGGTATACAAAAACATGACAGCAACTTTTGGCAACAAACAATTTCGACCCAACAAAATTTTTATATTCTATAACTGGAAAAAACTACCAGAAAAAGAAACAAACTCGAAGACACACACATACTCAAACCAAAAATGGCGTTTCGGATACAAAATTCTAAAATTCAGGTATTAAAAACAGATAGTGTTGTATAATGTTACATTTTTTGAAAGCAAAATGAAATATTAAGCTATTTATAAAAAAAAAACCCATACAAAAATGTAAAAAAAAAGCGATAAATATGGAACAAGTGAGTAATCTTTGCAGAAGCTTGTGTAAAATTTACATGGTGCTTTTACAAATTATTGTAGAAACCACATTTTGAAAGGTATAAGGCATATGCATGAACTATATATTTTTCCAAAAAAACAAAATATGAAAATGAGAACAACTGTATTTTAAAAGCTTTTAAGAAAAATACTTAAATAACAACAATTGAGTTGTAAATGATTCGCACAGTGAAGAAAATGAGTCAAGATGTTTTTATAGTTTTTAATTTGAAAATTTACTCAAGTAGTTCGAGTGTTATAAATATAAAAAAAATTAATAGAACATCAATAAACTAAAAAAATTTGATGAAAATTGTAGTGGCAATCCCTAAAACAACATACAAAAAACATAATGAAAATAATAATAAACAAAACAAAAACGTTACACAGTGTTGTTTGCGATTTGTTTGTTTGATTGTTAAACAAATATACTTAAATAAGCTAAACATGTATTGAATTGTGCTTATATTAAGTAATTAATTGCACAATTCGTAAATTAAGCCATTTGAGTTGAGCGCTAGAAGTGAAATTACCAAATGAATTAATTGATTCTAATTTGCCAACAACCTGAACGCTTTGTAAAAATATTAATATTTAATTAACAATGAAATTAATTTGTGAATCTAATTACTAAGCAGATATTGTGAACATATTTTTAAGCCAACAAACAAATTACAAAAATTGCATACATACATATTTAGTATATACACACATATAAATATATATAGTATATATATATATACATTAGCATAAACAAAAATATTTATTACAGATGTGTGCTGACCGTTGCATATTTTTCGGGAAAATGCTTTCAAATTGCGTTCACACAGATTTCATATACAACTAAATTTGCAGCAGGATATTTGCATTTTTTATGGACAGGGCTCCAGTCATTAGATGCACAGGCTCCCAACACCAGCAACACACCTCCACATGGACACACACACACAAACACAAACACACAAACACATACACATACCTGCCACGTGAACCAGATCGAACACATGCAACAATGTTTATACAAATACATACATAAATTATAATAAATTTATTGAATAAAATGAAAAATGCATTCATAAAATACAAATGTTTTTAATACTTTCAGTTCCGCTCTAAATTTGTTCGTTTTAAATTGAATAACAGTCTATACAATTGAGTCTATACGACAGGTTCATCGGCTACAGGCACAACCACAGGCATCTCCGCCTTCAGCGAATTTTCAATAATGCCACGGACCGAGTCCAAAATGCTAACATCAGCGCAATTCTTAAAGTTCTCTTGGGCACCACAGCCCATGGCACCAGTACCATCCTCACATACGCCCCAGTTATTGCCTAAAAGTGGATCAAAAACAGAGATTTAAGGATTGACGGGATTGACGAGTAGTTTGTTAGACTCACCTGCCGTGTATGTCCAACGAAGAACACAATGCTTGCAGGTGACACCCTTGGGCAGTTCCAAGTACTGATCGATTCTGCCCGTGGTGGTGTCAATCTGAAGCTTTCGATTGCCATGGATAAAATTGAGAGGATACTTGTTGAAGCATTCCTCCGACTCAGTGCCAGCTTCATCCAAGTTACACAGATCAAAAGTGAAGTATCCCAGATGATTGGCAGTAATGAGCACATTAACCTCAATCGATCTAACTCCAATGTAGGTCTTGACTATAACACCCTTGCCGTAGGTGCCACCGTTTTCATTAGGTCTCGGTTGGCTTAGACTATAATCATCACCACACACACCACATTTACCACCGTTTTCAGTTTGTTTCTATAAAGGAAATCTCTAGATATAGTCGAGTCCATGGCAGCAGAAAAGACTTAGCACATACCCAAAAACCGCCGCAGTAGAGTCCATTGTCATCGTAGTTTTTGGGCGCTGTGGAGTCATAACGCCAACGGGAAGATCGACCCACTGGATTCAACATCATGCCATGAGCATCAATCTGCCCGATAAAACAACATACTGTCAATACCAAAGTGGTAATACTGATCAGGTTGAGGTATTTCATTTTGCTTTGTTCTTTCACTGAGCTCTGACGCTCCTTAGCCATGGCTTATATACGTTGTTAGCCTTATCATTATTAGGGCAGGTTTTGAATTTTTCGACTTATTATGACAATGCAAGGCGTTTTGATATAAAATTTATATGATTCTTATCAGTTTCTTCTACAACAACTTTATTTTTATGGGGCCAAAATTTTGGGGAATCGTTATATCACTCTCACAATTGGCCCCGATCTTTATAGTCCAAAAAACAACTATGACACATGTTAACAACCTGTCGCGTTTTCTGCAACATTGAGTCATTAAAATATAAAATTAATTGTATATTATAATAAGAATTATGAGATAACGTAATAATAAAAGAAAATCCATTTAACATTTGACATTGTCTTATATTTTTGTTAACTGAATATATCATTATGGTACAAGCGTGAAGCCATTTGTTTTACTTATTTCAATTAATTTTTGTAAATTATCTTAACAACGGAAATTTGGCTACAAAATTATCAAAAAAATAAAACATACACAATATTTAAAATAAAATGCTCGTATTTTATTAAATTAATATTTGGTTTCGATTCAGTACAAAATGTTAAGGCATTAAATTGTCATTTAAACCTCCACGGAATTAACCTCAACAGGAACAACTGGAATATCAGCACCGTTAGCCAACTCCTTAACCAAATTGCGACCCCAGGAGATACGCACATCGGCACAGTTCTTGAAGGTCTCTTGGGGACCACAGCCCAAGGCTCCGCTGCCATTTCCGCACATTCCCCAGTTGTTGCCTATAAAAGTATATTACTCGAATAACTCCTCAAAAATTCCTTCAAATCGAACTGTCTTACCTCCGACATAAGTCCAGCGAAGAACGCAATGATTGCAAGTAAGTCCCTGAGGCAGAAGTACGGTCACATCGAACTCGTCTCTCTGGGTACCAATATAGAGTTTGTCGCTGCCATCGGGGAATCGCAGGCGATTCTGATTGAAGCACTCCTCGGACTCGCGACCAAAGGAATCCAAATTGCACAGGTTGAACTCAAAGTGACCCAGGTGGTTGGCGGAAAGTTTAATACCCACTTTGATAGTATTGCCGGCTGCATAACTTTTGGTAATGACACCTGATCCGCCATACTGGCCACCAATTTCATTGGGACGAGGGGGTGCCGTCGAGTAGTTGTCGCCACACAGTCCACACTTTCCACCGTTATTGACCATATTCTGAATAGATCAAGTGATGAATATACATTTTTGGAAGTGCAGTCGACTTAGATTCTGAACACTTACGCTTATACCGCCACAGAAGAGTTCACCGTCATTCCAGTTGGGGGGAGCCGAGCTATCGAAACGCCAACGGGAAGAACGACTTGGAGGATTCATCATCATGCCGTGGGCATCGATCTGATGCAGGCCAATGGCCAGAAGGAGAACCACACTGAGCAGGTACTTCATAATGCTACTAATTTCACTTTCACTTTCACTTTGCATGCTTCTCAGCCAGCACAGGCTTTATATTCCTTTAGCCACAACATAATCTCGGATTCGATTATCGCCTGAAGAGTTTTACGATGTCCATTCAACTACCAAATAATGTTATCAATCATACATCATGAACGTGAAAAAATTATAGTATATAGTTAGTAGTATAGTTAAAGATATACTTTGAGTAGTCGTGCGTGTGTGCAAGCTCAAATCCTCAGGAGCCCCGGATAACCATCTCTAACATTGACCATAAAATTGTCAGCGAAATGCAATCGGCGTTTGAAGAATTTAAATACACCTATTTATAGAATCGTTCCGAAATCGTGTCAAAATAAAAAGTGCAAAGCAATTTATGGAGGCGTAATAGATCTTCGTATTAGCTTATCATCAGGTCGTACATACACAATCTACGTACTTCTAGATTTCTTTATTTAATCACACTTATCAGTATTATTAATCATAATTTTCTGATATTAAACATTGACTAGCATTTAGGATTGATTTTGTTTAGATTTTCGAAAGAGTTCTGGAATTCATTCGTTATCTATTCATTAACTAATTCCTGATAAACATAAATGCTGTGTGTAAATTAAATTACACGAACCTTTAATTCAAAAGATTAACATAAAATTACATACAATGAGCACACAAAACCATTAAAAAGTTATAAAAATTATAAATTGATTTAATAATTTATATAAATAAAATCCATCCAATAATTCAATTAAATTCATTTTGATAGTTTATTAATTAATACAAAAAGGCTTTTGGATTTGCTTTGATAAGTCTCTTCACAAAATGTAATTCTTGGTGAAATCAGGTAATTATTATTGATAACGCTGATAAGAATAAGTAAACAAACAAATGTAGAATGAATGAATGTACTTACTCGTGATAAGCCAATACTAAGATCTATGGAACCCCTACAAATTGCTTTGCACCTCGATTCCGGTAAATTTGGGGAATTTGAATATATCTATAAATAGCAATGATCTAAATTTTTTGCATTCCGATTGCATTTCGGTGACAGTTTTATGATCATTTTTAGTGTGCCTCTTAGAGATGTTAATCCGAGGTCCCTGAAGAGTTGAACCTGCACAGGCGCACAAGTGCTCCAAATATATCTAAAAGAGATGATATTGTTATTTATTCACGTGCATAAGGTATGATTGATAACTAAACAGTTGAATGGGCATCGTAAAGCTCTTAAGGCGATAATCGAATCCCAGATTATGTTGGGGCTAAAGGAATATAAAGCCTGTGCTGGCTCAGAACCAGACAAAGTGAAAGTGAAATTAGTAGCATTATGAAGTACCTGCTCAGTGTGGTTCTCCTTCTGGCCATTGGCCTGCATCAGATCGATGCCCACGGCATGATGCTGAATCCTCCAAGTCGATCCTCCCGTTGGCGTTTCGATAGCTCTGCGCCAGCCAACTATGGCGACAATGAGCTCTTCTGTGGTGGATTGAGTGTGAGTATTTCGAATTTCGATCGATTGTGGCATCCAAAATGAACATTCACTATTCGACCCATTCAGACTATGACAAATAACGGTGGAAGGTGTGGATTGTGTGGCGACAACTATTCGACCTCACCACCTCGTCCCAATGAGCTTGGTGGTCAGTATGGCGGATCAGGTGTCATTACCAGAAGCTATGTCTCCGGCAATTCTATCAAAGTGGGTATTCGACTCTCCGCTAACCACTTGGGTCACTTTGAGTTCCACCTTTGCAACTTGGATGTCTTTGGCCGCGAGTCCGAGGAATGCTTCAATCAGAATCGCCTGCGATTCCCTGGTGGCAGCGACAGACTGAATATTGGTACCCAGAGAGACGACTTCGATGTGACCGTGCTTTTGCCTCAGGGACTTACTTGTAATCGTTGCGTTCTTCGCTGGACCTATATCGGAGGTAAGAATGTTTGTTTGTTGCCAATTTTAAAAATGATTCCACAATCAAAACCACTTTTACAGGCAACAACTGGGGATACTGCTCCAATGGCAGCGGAGCCTTGGGCTGTGGTCCCCAAGAGACCTTCAAGAACTGTGCCGATGTGCGTATCTCCTGGGGTCGCAATTTGGTTAAGGAGTTGGCTAACGGTGCTGCTATTCCAGTTGTTCCTGTCGAGGTTGATTCCGTCGAGGCTTAAATGTCAATTTAATACCTTAACATTTTGTACTGAATCGAAACCAAATGAAAATTTAATAAAATACGAGCATTTTACATAAATAATAGCGAGTACTTAAATACTTAATTGATTACACTAGGCAACACCCCAATTCTAAATTGAGAATTTTGGATGAAAAACATTTTCTTTTTTCAACGGTAGAATTTTTGTTTTAGTATTCTTTTTAAGTATGGCTATTTGTTTCTTGTCGTTTTTTGGAGGTGGCCCACTTTTGTCATCATTAGTCCAAAATGTCAGAACCGATTATTAAAAGCTTTACTTTTTCTGAGAGCTTCTGAATATATCTGTAATTAATCTACACACAGGCTAAGATTTAAGCAAGTAGTTTAAGAGCTATTAATTTTTGAATTACAAAATGTTGTTTTTTTTTCAGTTTTTATTTTTAGTTTTTTTTACTTTAAAATTTAAGGAAAACTCGGAAAAAAAAATCTGCAAAGCTGCGTTAATTAAGCGTTGTTTATGATATGATTCATTAAAATCCATGGAGAAACTGCGATATAATAATATTTTATATAAAGGGATGTTTTTGTCGACTATGATGAATTCCTTGTAGAGCGGCATGACCTTTAGTATGAACATTTTTGTGTTTTTTGAGATATCGTAAACAAACTCACAGGAAATCATTTTGTTGTTGTCTTACGCATTTTGACTAAGATTGATTGAAATCCGACTACTATATAATATAGCTGCCATAGGACCGATGGGTAGAAAATAAAGTAGTTGTTCATAGAAAAATTTAAATATTTACAATTTTTTGTTTAAAATGCTCGTATTTTATTTAAAATTCCTTTGGTTTCAATTCAGTACAAAATATTGAGGTATTTGGTTTCAATTCAGTACAAAATATTGAGGTATTCAAGCGTCATTTAAGCCTCGATCGAATCAACCTCGACGGGAACAACTGGATTAGCCAACTCCTCAATCAAGTTGCGACCCCAGGAGATACGGACATCGGCACAGTTCTTGAAGGTCTCTTGGGGACCACAGCCCAGAGCTCCGCTGCCGTTTCCACACATTCCCCAGTTGTTGGCTGAAAAAGTGTTTCAGTATAGTAACTCCTTAAATTCTTAAGAAACAATCAGTCTTACCTCCAACATAGGTCCAGCGAAGAACGCAGTGATTGCAAGTAAGTCCCTGAGGCAGAAGGACGGTCACATCGAACTCGTCTCTCTGGGTACCAATGTTCAGTCTATCGCTGCCATCGGGGAATCGCAGGCGATTCTGATTGAAGCATTCCTCGGATTCGCGACCAAAGACATCCAAATTGCACAGGTTGAACTCAAAGTGACCCAGATGGTTAGTGGTGATTTTAACGCCCACCTTAATGGCATTGGAGGCAGCATAGTTTTTGGTGATGACGCCTGATCCGCCGATGGAGCCACCAATTTCATTGGCACGGGGCTGGGAAGCCAAATAGTTATCGCCACACAATCCACACTTTCCACCGTTATTGGCCTGAGTCTGAATGATTCAAATGTTGATTGGATTTTGAATGTTAATTTTGGGAACCAAAGTCGATTTGGATTCTGAAGACTTACATTCATACCGCCGCAGAAGAGCTCATTGTCGTTATAGTTTGTGGGGGCAGAGCCATCGAAACGCCAACGGGAGGAACGACTTGGAGGATTCAGCATCATGCCGTGGGCATCGATCTGATGCAGGCCAATGGCCAGAAGGAGAACCACACTGAGCAGATACTTCATAATGCTACTAATTTCACTTTCACTTTCGCTTTGTCTGGTTCTGAGCCAGCACAGGCTTTATATTCCTTTAGCCACAACATTATCTGGGGTCCGATTATCGCCTGAAGAGTTTTACGATGTCCATTCAAATGCCACTGAATGTTATCAATTTGAGGGCAACATACATTGTGAACGTGAATAAATAATAATATTATCATCTCCTATAGATATAGAGAGCTCGTGTGCCTGTGGAAGTCCAAATACTCAGGGACCCCGGATTAACATCTCTAAGTGGCGCACTAAAAATTACCATAAAACTGTCACCGAAATGCAAACGGAAAGTGAAATAATTTAGACCATACCTATTTATAGTAATATACAAATCCGCCAAAGTCACTGAAATCAAAAGTACAAATCAACTTGTATGCCTTCAATAATTCTTTGCATGGACGTAGTCAGATTTTCATCAAAATTTTTAAAAATTAATATTTTTATTCATTTAATTGGGATTCAGATAAATGTAAAGCTACGAATATATGGGTTACAATGACCCTTTTCCTACGCCCTTGGAATTTCGTATTTGCTTATCGTCAGCACATAAATTCATAATCTACCAATATGTACATCTGTTTATTTACTCATAGTTATCACCATTATTAATAATAATTATCTGATTTTAAAAATTTCCCGTTTTGATAACAAGCCGCACTTGAATCGTTTTTATAAATAAGTTCATTAAAGAAGTTTTGGAAGCCAGTTGTTATCTTTTTATTAATGAATTATTAATAAGTATTTACAGACGATAAAATTATATTTATTTTTAGCATAGTACTGAAGCCGAAATCTGGTATTTCTTTTTTTAAACTTATTTTCAAATTTCTTATATTTTAAGATATTAAACACTTAAATCTTTAAACAAAGTTATGAGAGTTCAAAGTTTTGGCTAGATCGTGATCAAAGTGACATTCCGCATGGAATTCGGTTGAGTTTCGACAAAGTTTTAAGAAATTAATGGTCTTATAGTCGAAAATAAATAACATTTTCTAAATGCAATATATTTATATTACGTATTCGAACGCTGTTTATACAGTAATTAAAGAAAAATGGTAGCTTATGTTATTAATATTGAGATATCTTAAAATCAACGAAATTTTTATACTAACTCCACTTAAAAGCAAGCACCTATGCAATATTTAAATTTTACAACCATACTGTTTGACCACATACAAGAAATGCAATGGTATTAAATCACACGATCTCATTGGACAATTCTGATAACACGACCAGATAATTTAGTAATTGAACAGTAGCATGTCCACGGGCTGTATGGATCGTGGAATCGTCTTGTTGAAGAAACATGTCGTCCACATCAGACTTATTCAATTTACGCGCGATATTGATCATCTGCAATAAATCATCCATCCCAAATCCGCTTCAAAGAGTGACATCTTGTGAATTCACATAATTCGTGAATTTCGAGGCCCCCAATAAAACTGCCAGACGAATTCAAGTTTACTTCAAATGTTTTTTTATTATGAATTTCGACGCATTTCGCTTGCAACTACTACAAAGGAACAAAAGAAAACATTCAAAAAAATGAAGAATGTGCTTAAAAAACTAAAAATATAACTCAACTCATAATCATCATCGTCATCAGCTGAATGTGAATGCATTGTGTAACTGAATGTGTATTTGTTTGTTTTTGTGTTTGTTTGTGAGTTTGTATGTGTGGGTGCCAAGTCTTAGATGGGAAAAAGAAGCGGCTTTACTTCTTCAGCGCCTGAACAAAGTTGCCCAGGTCGTATTCCTCCTCATACTGATGCTCCGACCAAAGTTCCGGCAAGTTCTCAATGATGGTGTTCATGGACATGCCACCGCTGCCGGCAGCTGTTGCCGCTGCTCCACTGTGGCTGCCCTGGTCTTTGTTGTTGCCTTGTTGTTGCTGGAACAGATCGAAAATCTGCGACGTGCCCATAGTCTGGAGCGAAGCGTTCTCTGCACTCACTACCGTATTAGCGGTGAGTATTTTAAACTTTTGCAAGCTCATGATCTTCTCCTCGAGCGAATTGCGTGTGATCAGACGATACACATTGACAACTTTCTTTTGGCCAATGCGATGCGCACGATCCATGGCCTGTAGATCCTTCATTGGATTCCAGTCGTGCTCTACAAAAATGACTGTATCGGCTCCTGTCAGATTCAGACCCAAGCCGCCAACCTGCAAACCAAAGCAAATATTTAGTAAAGTTGCAACAATTGCAAAATGAGGTTCAGTGCAGAACTTACCAGTGTGGTCAACAGCAAGACATCGATGCTGGGATCACTGTTAAAGTTGTTAACAATATCCTGGCGGTTTGAGGCTGGCACGCTCCCATCCAGACGCAGATATGTAACACTGGGCAGATGCTTGCGCAACAAATCGTGCTCCACGATATCCAACATGGCCTTCAGCTGGCAAAAGATGAGCGCACGATGCTGACTGACAGACTCAGTCTGCACACCAATACCACAATCCAACAACAGTTGTCTGTAACAAGATGTTATAAGATTAGAAAGACCATTATGTTATTTGCGAGATGAACTTACTTTAAAGCAGGCAGCTTCGCTGAATGCTCAATGTCGTCCAGTGAACTATGGCTGAGGGCAAGCTGAGCGGCAATATTACTGCGCTCATCGTTGGATTGGCGTAGCACCAGTTTGGGATGATTGCACACGTTCTGCAGATAGCGCAGAGCCTGGAATATGTGCGTTTTGGTACCGAGATTCTCCGTATCGTCCAACTTATCCAAACAGTCTTTCAAATGTTTATTGCTAAAGTCTTCGTACAGTCGCAGTTGTAGTGGACTTAGTTCACAGAGCAGATCCTGCGTGATTTTGGGCGGCAAATCGGTGAGCACATCCTCTTTGACGCGACGCAATAGGAATGGCAACACCTGGCGATGTAGCGCCTCCATGGCCAATACACCAGCTTCCTGTTCCTTGGGGGAGCTTTTGGCATCGCGGGATGCCAAAATAGGACGAGAATAACGCTGAATGAACTGCTTCTCGGTGCCCAAAAAGCCGGGCATCAAGAAATCAAACAGCGACCACAATTCCAAAACATTGTTCTGAATGGGAGTTCCTGAAAGGATTAGCCTGTGATTGGCCTTCAGCTGCTTGATGGCCTTCGAGCTCTTTGTCTTGCCATTCTTAATGATGTGTCCCTCGTCCAGTACACAGTAGTTGAAGTGAATGCCACTAAAGTAGTCAATGTCCTTGCGTATGGTGTCGTATGAGGCGACCACAAGATTGCAACTAGTGCCTATTTGACTACGCAGCTTTTCGCGTCCAACGGGGAAGCCAAAATAGTGAAGAGGTCGCAGCACCGGCGACTGTGACAGAAACTTTTCCACCTCGTAGACCCAATGGCCGGTCAGCGTTGGCGGACAGATGACCAGGCTGGGCAACGAAGCCAGCTGTTTCTCCTCACGTTGCACATGATCGCCGGCCAATATGCAGATGGTCTGCAACGTCTTGCCCAGACCCATGTCGTCACAGAGTATGCCGTGCAGGTTGTACTTGTTGAGGAACCACAGCCAATTGATGCCCGACTGCTGATAGCCTCGCAACTCCACACTTAATGACACTGGCACCTGATAGTCTGGTATCGTTTTTGGCGAAAATAGATAATCCAGAAATTCACGATCACGTGTCTTGCGCTCCTGCAACGGTTCGCTTTTGAGATGTGATGTAGCTTTGGCATTCTCACCACTGCTGTTGTCCAGAGGCATTAGTTGAATAAGCGTGGCAAAGGAGTGCGTGGCCAGCAGTCGCACAGATTCATCCGGATCACTCATGGAGCCCAGCAGGGGCACCACTAATAGCACAATATATGGCACAACTCGAATTTGCAATCGATACACCACGCGTTCGATTGTCTCCACAGCACCTTGACGTTCAATGGGTCGCTCAATCTTGAGCAATAGTTCCAGCAACTCTGTAACTACAAACTGCATGGTGCGGCATGCATCAATGTCCGCCAAAGCAGCAATGCAACGGGCGGCCATGTGACGCAGCACCTTCAGCGGATGCTGCACAATGAATCCCAGTTGTGGCAACAGCGCAAACAATTGCGGATGCAGCGCTTCATGCAAATGCGGCGCTGCCGTTTCGATGAGTTGCATCGAGCTAATCAGTTCATTGCATGCCGTCAGCTCTGGCAATGTGCTGATCAAAGTATCTGCATCCACACTGGACACAAACTGCTCCAGCTTGCCAAAAATCAGCTGCTGAAAGATGGGCACCTTTTCCACGATCTGTTCGCCAAACGTGCTGCAGAGTTTGGCTATGGCACTAGAGGCTCCCAAACGTTGAATCCTACATTGGCGTGCTTCCGCTTCCTTGGCCTGTTGAGTGCTGATCTCGTTGTTGGCCGCAGCGGCCGCTGCAGCGGCCAAAACTTCACTGGCCGGCGGTCTGCCTGGTCCACGTGGTGCGGGCGTCGATGGCGTGACTCCAGCTCGTCCACTGTTAGCGCTGCTGCTATTGTTCGACGCGCTGCCAACCGCCTGCTGTTGCTGCGTAAGCGTGAGAATTCCGTAGTATTCGCAAGTGTTGGTGCTGGGACGTGTTTCCAGTAACGTTTGCAACGGCATATTCTGTAAATATTGTTTTTTAAATTAGTTAAAGTTAAATAAATACATAAATAAACTTACCAGCTTTGGCGTGTGATCCGTGTCACTGCGCAGCAACGTGCAAAGATTGTTCAAGATTTTGTTATTGGGACTAGGATTTCTATCACAAACTTGGTCCATAAGATGCACCAAAAAGTCGGCGGACAGCTGCTGCAGAGGAACGCACTGTTCCCTCTTGATTGACTCCATGAGTGGCTTCACAACGGGATTCAGTTTGTCAGGCAGACAGTGGAGGGCACAGATGGCACCGGCCAATGCCGCCTGGGCGCTGACATGGTAAGCACCCTGTTCACTGGTTGTCTGTTGATAGGAAGCCTGCAGGCTGCGTCTTCGCTCCAGCAACATGTCCATCACCTTAGGTTTGAGCGCATAGCTACGCAGATTGTCACTGAGTGTGGTGGCCACCGCCTCGATCTGATCGAGCGTGAGAATCTTAGCATTATTGAAATCATTGATGGGTATTTTGTTTTGCTTTAGAGTTGCTATAAAGTCCTGTGCCTCCTGCAGCAGACGCGTTAGCGACATGGCCACCTCGTCGTAGTAAAAATACTCCGACACGCACTGATGCAGCTTCTCCTGCAGATTAGGCGGACCCGGACGCACAGGCTCATCATCGAGTGCCCAAAAGGCAATTATCAGACCACACACAATGCGCTGCACCGCCGAACGGGCATTCAAGTGTCCCAGCAACACCTTTGTATAGCAATCCGTGGGACTCTCCATTTGTGGCGTATATAGCACGCCCGGTGCCGGCTGCACCAGGTAGTGAGAGAGTGCCCCCAACGCTCTAGAGGCTGTGGTACGGGCACGCATAAAGTTCGCCTCTCGCAGCTCCTGTGGCGTCGCCTCGCTGCCTCCCAAATATAATTTCTGCATGGCATTCGAGTGGGCCAATGTTGCACCGCCCAAATCATCGCCAATTCGCGATGTGCGACGACGCGTACTTGATGCCGTTGATGCCGCATCGTTGCCGCCGACAGCTCTGATAAGGACTCCAGGGTCAAAGGCCAGACGTGGCGGTTGCATGGCCAGACATATCCAGGATGAGACATGCGGACAGGCGGCATGCAAAAGCGCACCCAAGTCTGCATATTGGATCACATTGGACCACACCTGATGGGCCAGCGCCTGTATATCCGCCTGCGGTTCCACCAGCAAGCGTTGGTAGATGTGACGCAGGGCCTGCTGCAACAGCTGCCAATTCCACTCGACGACACCAAAGTTGAGCTTCAATGTTTTCTCCTTGCCATTGGCAATCGATTTATCCAGGTCCAGCTTAACATCGCCTGCCTCCCGTTTAATGGCAGTTTCTCCATTGCTCGACAGGGTGAGCAGCGTTTTCAGCGTGGAGCGACGCACCGAACTGGTGCTATGTGATAGAAATGGGAACAGGCGTGGCACTAATGTCCCAATGGGCTCCATTTGTATCCAGCTGGCAGCATTGGGTAGGCAGAGTATGGCCGCCAATAGACCCATGAAGCTGTTGCAGGCCGAGGTTAGTTCATCCTGATCCAACAGCAAGTCCCACAACATTTTCACAATCGACGATACCTGAGTGGCATTGAGTAGTTTTGGAAGCCACATGGCCACTGGAATCAAGGTCGCTGCCGCCACAGCGCCCACATCATCGACGGCGTCCAGAAGACCGAGCAATATGTCCGAAATGGATTTGGGCAGGTATATTGGCAGCAGTTCTTCACGTACCACAAACACATACTTGAGTCCCAGCAGACCACCATGACGAACTTCCCACTCGTTTTTATGGCGTATCAACTGCAGCAAAATGTCCACGATGCGATGCACTTTGGTCTCATCAATGGCCTTGACGAGGGTGCCAAGCACTTGAGCACAAGTCTCCCTCACCGGTGCCACAACCTGATCGGAAACAAAGTCACCAAATCGATCCAGGCACAGCACACAGAGCAATCGAAGCGTCGCATCCTCCAGCCATCGACTGTGCGCCTCGTGCATTTGTTCTGGGGTCTGATGTGCACATTTTCCCGCCCCCTTGCCATGCTGATTGATGAGCTCACGCAGCGCGGTGGCCGCTCCATGACGCACCTCCCACTTGGCATGAAAGAGATCAATAAAAAGACGCGCGCAAAAGTTTTCCAGTGGCCAGGAGACGGCGTCAACCCATGTGCCCGTCGCATCCGGCACGGCGGCTGCAAAGAGAAAAATTAATTGTTAATTAAATACGCAATTAACGGATGTCTTAATTAACTGAGTCCTCAGACGCACAGTGATTTACAGTGAACTTAATTGACATTGTTTGTGCTTGGCTTCATCTGATAAAACTTAATTAGAGAAAATCAAGTCCCAATTTCTGTTCTAATTAATAATAATCTGATATCGACATCGTATACAGTAAGGATCGTCCGATTAATCTTATACCACATATCTACAATTTTAAAACTGTAAACATAAATCTTTCGATACAATGACAACTACTTAAGTCGAATAAAGTCTGTCAAATTTAACAATTCAGAAAAAAATATAATTAAATATTATTTAAGTTTAGCTGCTTTTAAAAAATCGTTTTTCAGCTTGAAAATTATTGACTAGTCGTCAGATATTTCATATAAGAATGTCCTACATCAAAAGTGGAAATAAATCTTACACTTTTACAGTCGGACGATCAATTACCGAGTATTATGAAATTAGCATAGATGAAATAATGACCAAAAAATCAGATTTATCTAATCGACATGCCTAAAAATAAACTGTGCGTCAGTTAAGATTCAGCCGTAAAATAAAGTTACGGCCCACGCACCATTTAAACTGTAGAATATTTCATGTCTGTCTGTCATGTTTGCCTTCAGTTTCTTCTTCTCTGGCTCATCGGCTGCGCTTGCGCCGTTGCTGTTGTTGCTGCAGCTGCTGCCAGCTGTTGAGTTGCGTCGACTGCAGGTGGGCGTGACTGTGGAGGCGGGGCCAGTGGAGCTGCCTTGACGTGCTTTACGTTTGGCCCGATTCATTTCACGGCAGCTGAGCTTTTGACCTATGGCAGTAACGCTGGTACTTCCTCCTCCTCCTCCACCTCCATTTGCCGACTTAATGTTCAGTATGTGCTCCACAGGCATCTTCTCAGCATTGACATTGTAGCTGGCGCCACTGCGAGTCAAAGCCACATCCTCGTCGGTTATCATGTCAGTCAGATTGACGCCCAGCTTGGCGGCGGCGGTTAGTCCCAGTTTGTCATTGAGGAGTGCACGCTGGCGAATCAAACGAGCTGCAACATTTTGATCCTCTGCGCCGCCTCCGCTGGCCGGTTGCTCCTCTTGTACATCAAACTCGTTGCCCTCAGAGCCAATCAGACGTGCGCCCTTTAACAAAATCTGCTGTAGATCAAACTCATCAAAGCTGAGCAGACGCTCGCTGCACGGCGTTGTTGTTGTGGACGACGAGGCATTCGACTGGCAACTGTCCTCCTCGGTGGCGTCACTCGCCTGGCGCTCCTTCTTTAGATTATTGGCCGCCAACTGCAGTTCCGGCTGCCAAGGCGGCACCTGCTTCAGTATCGCCTCCACCGACTGTGCCGCCGCAATACGTGTCTCCCAAGAGGCACTGTGCAAATATCCCACGAGCCGATTGAGCAGCGCGTGCAGTTCATGTGGATATAGCTTCTGCACCTCCCCAATCTGCTTGGCAGCCGCATGGCGAGTGGCAGCCGTGGAGCCGGACTCGAGTAGTATGAAAAGACGATCTAGTCTGCAACAGCATAAGAAAAGGAAGATGAGAAAATTGTTTACTCAAAAATCTGAATTAAATATTGCATCTTGCTAAAAACAACACTTACCGGGATGTCATTCTGTAGTTGAGATTTATGATACTCTTCGTTTGATTGTGCTATCGAACTCTATGTAACTAATGTAAATAATCTGCAAGAAAACAAAAATTTAATTAATTATTCAGTTCGAGCATTTAACAAAGAAGTTATTTTAGAAACAGATTTTCAAAGATTTGAAATGTTACAAGTTGCACCACATAATTTAAGTAGCTTAGAGCATATTTTAGTCGAGCATGCTCTACTAGTGGCAAATTGTATAAATAAATTACAATTAAAATGACATAATTAGGTTAGCAAGTTATTGGAACAGAACTCCGAACTCGACAAAAACCCTTTGACTTATGTCTGTATGTTTATATGTATTTAAATGTTCATTTGTATGTATTTACATACATAAAATGTATATAACTGCTCTCCGACCCGGCAACAGAAATAAAACTGAAACGATAGCAAAACTTGTGTGTGTGGCGAGTTCAACAAATCTATTTGTTTCGTTGAATTGTTTCTTTCAGTTTCGCTTTATTTGTATTTTTCTTGTATTTATAAGGAAGCTCAAGCGCTATGGCAACCTTGAATATTAATCAAGTATTTATATAACTATGTATGTATGTACATATCAGTGTTATTTTTGCTATATTTGTTTGTTATGCTTTATAGCAAACGCGTTGGAAGCGAAAAACAACGATTGTGTGACAAACAATTTTTGGACCGAGCTCGTAAAACACGTAAGGAATCAAGAATTACTCAAATAAACACACAAACAAACAAGCAAACGATATATAAAAGTTTTCCACTATAAATACAGGCTGCACACAAAAAATATTATTTTATTGTGGGAGGATATTGGGGGAGTGCTGACTAAACTGTACTGATAATGACATAGCTTGCGGAATTTTAATTACATATATTCAAAATAAAACTGATATATCACAACAATATGTATATATTATATTAACAATGTTATGCAGTATGAGAAGAACTTCGAGATAATAAAATATATTTTGTATTTCTATTGCAATAACTGTAGAATATCGAGCATTTTAACGATAGACTAACAAAAACAATAATTTTCATTGTTCATTAAATAACATTTGTTTTATATAAGGAAACTCGTAAGACTTTCTTAAAGTTCTTAATCAATTCTAATTTTCCCGCATTAATACATTAATTTGCAAAGTAAGTTGATCAAACTGATCCAAACTTGTGATTCCCATAAAGTCAGATGCAACAAATGTAATTCACAGAGTGGAAAGGCTACCAGTTCACTTCATAATTCACTAATTTTAACTGCATAAGACGTGATTTTTATATAGCACTGTTTGAATAATCTTTTAATAGTATTGCATATTGAATACTTTGTAAATTTAAAAAAAAAAATACAAAACAATATAAAATAATAAAATATGATTCAAAAGCAATTTCAACATTGTTTAAAGGATGACTGGCATGCAATCTTTCAGAATTGAACGTGATTGTTATTAAATTTGCAACAATTCAGAAAGTTGTAAGAATTTCGTTAAAAAAAAGAAAACAAAGTGTAGTTTTTATATAAGTATAATAGAACATTATACAAATCTACGCAAGTAAATATCTATAATGCTAGTAAATTTGTTACCACATTACTGAACATTTCACTGCGACTTTCTTAGCTTATCTTGTGATTGAAGAAGAATGAAGAAAGAGATAAGAATTGAGAATTGTGTGTTCGGACAGTTCTAAAAAGATTAAAACATTTGTATATCTGCATGCGTATATTCGTATGTACGTTCTTATGTGAAAGGTTACTGAACCCAAATATATTTTATTGTGGAGGCGCACAAATAATAACTATTAAAATTACTCGTGTAAATTATCCATGGAAACGCCAAACAAAATGCAATAAAATAGAATCTCAAGATTACATACATAGATAATGGTTATCGTAAAAGTTATAATGACAACATTTGTATGACATGAGAATAATCAATTGTCAGCTATAAATAAAATATAAACCAGCAAGAACAACAATAACAACCATATGTACATACTTATCTACATACGTACATACATATGTAATTATGAATATATCTCGTTTTGTCAACAACCTTGCTGGTTCAGTAGAGAGGAGAAATATTGAATTGATACTATGGTTTTCCATTAAACAACAATCAATTTGTTTGTTTTATTATTATACTTTATCCTCATTTTAATACACGTGCTTTTTGTAAATACAAATATCATTTTGACAGCTGCAAATGATTCGTAAAATGAAAGAAATAGTTTTTAAATGAAAGAAATATAAAAGTATACTGAAAAGCTAACCAATTGTTGGATGCCACGTTGCCCTTTAATTCCCTCCCCTTTTATATTAGTCACTGAATTCGACTGATTCTAGATTAGCTAAGTGTCTTAATGGCCTGTCATATTAACGATAATAAACTTGCGATTAGCATCAAGTCCATTGACTAAGATTATTTCCAATTAAGTTAGCTGGTCTACATTACAACGAAGTTCTACAAATAAACAATAAAAAATATTGTAGTTTTTATTATTTATTCGTATATAACATATAACATATTTTAAAATATTCAGTTTTTAAAAATTAACAAGTTATTCTGTGAATACCTAAATTTTATTTAAGAATTCACATGCTGCAATTTGTCAAGCTAACTCTTAAAAACATCGATGAAATCGGAACGAACTTTTTATAGGTTTTGTGCTCGATTTCATGTTTTAGAATTTTGCACAAATGCAAATACATGTGTGTTTGAATATTAAACAGTTCGATATTTACAAAGACACAATGCTAACAACATTTGGCAAATATTTTAACAGCTGCTGTTCATACATACATACATACATACATTTATATCATTGCACATTGCGCGTCAAAATTAAGAAAAGATGAAGACTGAATTATGCGCTCTTATTGAAATTGGGTACATACATACGTATTTATAAGTTTCCCTACACTGAGAACAAATGTGTACTGAAAACTAGTTTTTCAAGAAATAAAGCAAACTGCTTAACTAAAAAATATAATAATAAATCTGAGAACATATATATATGTACATATTATATATTTTCAAAAATATTTTTTAGCTTATTTAGCTCTCAAACTTTTCACTTTCTAGTGATCGCTTCCTAGCATTAAAATTTTTATTTAATAAATTATATTTTAATTGTAGTATCGTCAATAAACATGTCAAATATATCGATAGATCGATAGACAGTTAGCCCCAGAAATTATTAAATAGACACAAATTAATGGCGAGCTACTAAATATGCAAATAATAATAAATACGAGTAACTAATAATATGGCAAACCCATCGCTATAGTTTATTTGAATGTACATAACATATGCATTTTAGGCTGAAACTAGTTCAAGTGCCCTACCCCACTAAGAGAGAGAGAGAGAGACAAGCTGGGGAGCAACTGAATCAGTCGACAATTTCGATTACGGTAGCAGACCATAAATAAATACAAATGCCGCTTGCTGTCGCTGCCGCTGCTCTGCCGACGCGTCGTCAACGTGGACAACACATGTAGACTGGGAGTTCGAATTCGACAACGACAACGGCAAACGAAGGCACTTCAACGTAAAGTATTTTTTCGTATTCAACGCACATACATACATACATACGTACACAATGTGCTGTTATATCAATTGGTTCGTTGGGCGCGCGCATCAACCGCCTATAAAGTAAATGAATGAATGGCAAAAAGCAGCACACCGACTAGACACAACTACAACTAGAAGACCGAAAAACAAACCATAATGCCAAAAACAACAACTTAAAATTGTATTGAGCAATCGCTGAGACTAAAAATACAATGATGGGGGAATTTCTATCGTTTAACGACTGCCAAGAATCAACAAATCAACAAACAAATACTCCACCGTGAAATAACCCAAAATGAAATGTAATCAAACTAATTAAATATGTTTTTTCATAAGCAAAGGATTTGGACATCGTATGATTCTACACATGGCCTCAGATATACATACGTATGTATGTATATATTTCCCAAATATATCTGTACATACGTATACTTGAATATGTATATGTACATACGCATACAATTTCATAAATGTACGCTTATCACAGCTTAACATGCCCCTGTTGCCCCCCTCCACCTTACTCGTCGCTGACGCTGACGCAGCAAATAACGTATCAGAAGCAGCACAACCGCACACTCACACATTGAAAACTGCAACGGAAGACGCGTCGGCAGCGTCAAGGAAAGCAGCGCAGTCGACAAAACGATAAGCAGACGAGGGTTGCTTCTCTCTCTCTTTAAAATGCTTAACACTATCGCCATTAATTGAGATGTACATAATATGTACGAACATACATTCAGTGATGTATATTAAAGCATTATAAGCTACTTTACCTTTGGCAAACGTTACGTTTCTGCTGGCGCTGTCGCGGCGTGCTGCTCTGCTTACTGCAGCATACCTATGGCGGCGTCAGCGTCGATGTCTGCTGCTGAAGGAAGCAGCGCTGCGACTGCTTGCTGGCACTTCAGCTCATGCGCGTTGTGTTAAATTGATGCATTTTTGTCCACTCTTCACCACCAGCTAATGATTTATCCAAAAAAAAATTGCTATTTATTGATTTGTTTGTTTGCAATTAAATTGTAGTTCACTTTTGCTAGCGTGTATGTGTGTGTGTTGGGGCTCTGCTACAGCGCAGCTCTGCTACGCGTTCACTATTTTTTCTTTTTTTTGCAAGCGTCACAAAATTGTTCTTATTCACTCGCACGCGTAACCAATTCGGTCCATCGATTTTTCACGCACACACACACACACCGGTGTAGTCGTGAATACCGCAACGGATTCGATTTTATGTCGCAAATGTCGTTTATTCACAAAAGTTAATGTTTTAATTTAACATTTGGTTTAACACAGACACAATTACACTCAGTGCGACCTATATTCTCAAATTTTCGGATTTTAATATTACCAGGGAAAGCCATGTTCGCGCTGTTCAAGTCACATTTATACTGTGCGGTGCTCGATTGGCGCATGAAATAAAATTCAAATAGAGTTGCCACCGATCAGTTGATCGTTGCTCTTTTGTATAATACATTCAGAAGACGTTATTTTAATTAGTCAGAAATTTTCAGTTTTTATTGTACTCTATAGAATTCTTAACAAAATACAATTAAATGCTTCCAAACTATGGTAAATGAGTTATGAATGCCCCAATGTGTTTATTTCAAGATACTAGACAACACTGCTCATTTATAGAGATGGGAAGTTGCATAATGAACTGGTAGTTATGAACTGAAAAAAAAAATATATTAAATAAATATATGGTGCCAATTTAAAAAATTTAGTAACTTTACAATAAATCAATAATTTGATGAACATTTAACATTCCAAATTAGATGAAGATAAGGAAACATTTTTATGAAGGTTTGAAGTTCGTCAATCCAACGAGAGAAGAGTTACAACTTTAGTTCTTAAAAAAAATATTAAAATAACGGCAATATTCTAACAAAAATTCGACAAAAATTAAAAAAAAAAAAATTTATCTTTAATGCTACGAAAATTAAAAATTTGGTGTTTTCTTGGATGCATTTTGCGATTTGATTAAAATTGTAAAGGCTGCCAGATCGAAAACTTTTGCAGGGTGGCAGCCTTTGGACCAGTTCTGTCAAGTTTTACAGGGGGAAACAATAGCTATTTCTGTCTGGAAAGCATCTAAATTTGTCGAAACGAACTCTGAAAATAGCCAGATCTAGCTATAACATAGCTATTAGCTAAGTTGGCAACAACAGTGTGTGTGCGTCTTTTTCGGTTGCTGCATTTTCAATAATCGTTTTCACCGTAAAACTGTGAACCAAATAAAATAAAAACAGGAAAAAATTGTTGCACAATGAACACGCTAGGTCCTAAAAAGGACGGAAGTCCCAATATTGACTTTTTCCAATCGCCAGAGACGCTGCAAGGTTTTGAATCGATACGCCAATGGCTACAAAAGAATTGTAAAAAGGTGAGTACAACGCCAGCGCCGCCGCCGTAAGCGAAAACAAAAATGGCGCTCCACACAAATAGAAAAACATAATACATATTACATGCATTATTGTTCCAGTATTTGGCGCACAGTTCGGAGCCAATAACAAAGGAATCACTTGCACAATTGCTAATACTCTTTTTGCAATATGTGGAGGCGAAGTTGGGCAAAAACTCGGCAGAACCGCCGGCTACGAGAATCCCGGTAAGTGTGTGTGTGATGGGAACAGGGTGTTTTGGGTGTGCAAAATGTTTTGTGTGTACACGCGCGCTAGTGATGGGAGCTTGATAATATTAAGACACGACACGATAATTAAAATTTTGAAAATTCGTGAATTACATTAGTTTTCAATGAAATGTTACCTAAATTGGAAAATCAAAAAAAAAAATAAATTCAGCTATGTTTAAAATATAATGCTGACACAGTTGACCATTTTCAAGATGAACTAATTAAAATTAAATCTGTCGTTACAGATGCGTTGTTTCCTGGACTTTAAACAGGGTGGGGGTCTGTGCATCATTTTCTCAACCATGTTCCGTTTTCGTGCCGAGCAACGTGGCAAGAAATTCGACTTTTCCATTGGCAAGAATCCCACACGGAAGGATCCCAATATCCAACTACTCATTGAGATCGAACAGGCGCTTGTGGAAGCCGATCTCTATCGTATTCCCTACATTTACATTAGGCCAGAGATTGAGAAAGCCTTTGAATCGAGACTGCGTGAAATTCTCGACAATCGGCGGGTGGAAATCGTCACCGATGAGGAGGATGCCACGCATATTGTTTATCCAGTGGTGGATCCACATCCAGATGAATATGCTCGACCCATATTCAAGCGTGGTAATCATGTAATGTTGCACTGGTACTATTTCCCGGAGTCCTATGATTCGTGGACACTCAATAGCTTCGATTTGCCGGAAAATATACCAGAGAATCCGGAATCGCCAGCGGAACGTTGGCGAGTTGCTGCCTCTTGGATTTTGGACCTGGAGCAGTACAACGAGTGGATGGCAGAGGAGGACTACGAGGTCGATGAGTTGGGCAAAAAGAAGACGCACAAACAACGCATGTCCATTGATGACATTATGTCCTTTGGCGATGACAAGAAGAAGCCCACCACAAGCAGTGGCACCGGCAAACAGAAGAGACGCCGCTCGCCATCACCCACTACCTCTACGTCTACATCGAAGCCGGGCAAACGGAAGCGCTCTCCGGCAGTTATACATAAGAAATCGCGCAACGACGACGACGATGAGGATCTCACTCGGGATCTTGACGATCCGCCGGCTGAGCCCAACATCCAAGAGGTGCATAAGGCAACGCATTCAGCATTGCAATCGACAGCCAGCCCGGCACCAGGTGGCAAATCGAGAGCTGACAACGATATGATGCCCATTAAAGGTGAGTATTCCATATGCCTAAGTTGTCGATTATCATTGACATCATTATGTGCTCCCCAGGTGGCACCATGACCGATCTGGATGATGAAATGACTGGTGGCAGCGCCGCCCAAGCAATGTCAACCGGCGATGGCGACAATTCGCAAACGGGCAAAACTAGCGACAACAGCAATACCCAGGAGTTCTCATCGTCGGCCAAGGAGGACATGGAGGATAACGTGACCGAGCAGACGCATCACATAATTGTTCCCTCATATTCGGCCTGGTTCGACTACAATTCAATTCATGTCATTGAAAAGCGCGCTATGCCCGAGTTCTTCAACAGCAAGAACAAGTCCAAGACACCAGAGATTTACATGGCCTATCGCAACTTTATGATTGACACCTACAGGTGAGTTTAGTATCAAGTGTTGTCGGCACGATTAAATACACCTTTCAAAAACAGAATATCTGGAATTGTCTAGATATTTTAAGTCCGTCTTGACTTAACACTTATATATGGATATTATCTTGCTTGCAGGCTAAATCCCACGGAATACTTGACCAGCACGGCATGTCGCCGTAATTTGGCTGGCGATGTGTGCGCCATAATGCGCGTTCACGCCTTTTTGGAGCAGTGGGGCTTAATAAACTATCAGATCGATGCCGACTTGCGACCGACGCCTATGGGACCGCCGCCCACTTCTCACTTTCATATATTATCGGATACGCCATCGGGTTTGCAGGCGATTAATCCTCAAAAGACACAACAACCTTCGGCAGCGAAAACGCTACTTGATCTTGACAAGAAGCCACTAGGCAAGGAAGGTGGCGTCGAGTGCGATAAGAGTGCGGGAGGAATGGGAATAAAGACGGAAACGCTTGAGAATGGCGCTGCTGGCGGCTTGGCTTCTGGCGTTAGTCAGTTTGGCCTGAAACTGGATCAGTATGCTAAAAAGCCTGCTGCCATGAAGAATCGTACAGCGGCCAGCATGTCGCGCGAGTGGACCGACCAGGAGACGCTGCTTCTGCTCGAGGGTCTGGAGATGCACAAGGACGACTGGAACAAGGTGTGCGAGCATGTGGGAACTCGCACCCAGGACGAGTGCATTCTGCACTTTTTGCGTCTTCCAATTGAGGATCCGTACCTTGAAGATGATGGTGGCTTCTTGGGACCACTTGGCTGTCAGCCCATTCCATTTAGCAAATCTGGCAATCCAATCATGTCAACGGTGGCATTTTTGGCATCAGTTGTTGATCCACGAGTCGCCGCTGCAGCAGCCAAGGCTGCCATGGAGGAATTTGCAGCGATTAAGGTAAATGACAGAAAGAATTAAAGGAAGCTGGTCTTCATTAATGTATAATATTGATTTTAGGACGAGGTGCCAGCCACTATTATGGATAATCATATGAAGAACGTGGAGAAGGCCTCAGCTGGCGGCAAATTCAATCCGAACTTTGGTCTGGCCAACAGTGGCATTGCCGGCACCGGCATCGATAAAGATGATGACGAATCAAAGGAAGGCAACAATAGCAGCAGCTCCACAGCGGCTGCTAACGATGAGGAATCCAAGGATCCAAACAAGAAAGACGGTAAGTTAATTATAATCATATTATTGCTATTGCAATTATGTAAAACGAGAGTTATTCAAGTTAGAAAGGATCTGGCTCAATACATAGTTCTGTCCTATTTCTTAAAGTCGATAAACAGGCTGAAATCTTTTAAGTTTAATAATTGTCTAATTACAATTGTTAGTTTGAATTGTTAACAATTTGTTAGTTGTGTTTACAATATGTTTTATGCTTTCATTAATGTTTCTTTTATTTACAAAATTATGAACCAATTACGATGACAATTATTTCGCCTATTGTATTGTATTGGGTTATTGCATTTGCGTTTGTGCACATTAAAGCCACTGACGAGGCAAAGTCCAAAGACAAAACGAAATCGGATAAGCTCAACACAAACACAGACTCAAGTTCCACATCAACATCATCAACGACTACAACAGCAACAACAATAACATCAGCAACAACAACAACCACAACGCCCATTACCAATAACACAGATAAAAAATCTAAAGAATCGTTGTCGTCGTTGTCCGGCGGCGACAAAGCCAACAAAACTGAAAAATCCAGCAACGCCTCAAACAAAACGGCTTCCAACTCCTCACCCACAGAGACTGGCACCGTCACCGGCACCGGCAGCAGCGCGAGCACCAGCGATGTGGAAATCAAAACGGAGGACACCAGTGGCGATGGCGAGACAAAGGATGGCAGCAACGATGCGAGCAGCGGAGCTGTTTCCACCAAGGAGGGAGCCTTCAGCGAGAACAATATGCAATCGGCGGCAGCAGCGGCACTTGCCTCGGCGGCTGTAAAGGCGAAGCACTTGGCGGCACTGGAGGAGCGCAAGATCAAGTCGCTGGTGGCATTGCTGGTAGAGACACAAATGAAGAAACTGGAAATCAAGTTGCGACACTTTGAGGAACTGGAGGCCACCATGGAGCGTGAGCGCGAAGGCCTTGAATATCAACGGCAACAGCTCATTACGGAGCGTCAGCAATTCCATCTGGAACAGTTGAAGGCGGCCGAGTTTCGAGCTCGCCAGCAGGCGCATCATCGTCTGCAACAGGAGCTGCAGCAACAGGGACAGGCGGCCGCTGCCGCTGGTTCCATAATATTGCCACCCCAACAGCAGCAGCAACAACCACTACCGCCGCCGCCACCACATCATCATCAGCAGCCGGCGCCACCGCATCAGCACCAGCCACAGCCCCAGCAGCTGGCGGCACCTGCGGCGCAGCATCAACCGTTGCCACCGCATATAGCTGCCGCCGCACCACCCAATGGTGCACCCTTTGCGGCGCCGCCAATTGTCCCTCCCGTGGTCCCCGTGCCGCCAGCACCGGCAAGTGAGCAACCCGCACCTGTGGCCCCATCCCAAACGCCCACGCCAATGGGTAAGTCTACTTTGTCTACTTTATCAATTGAACAATAACAGTTAGTGTATATTTCTATATTTTAGACACTACACCGCCAGCTACTGCACCACCTGCTGCCGAAGCCGTCAGCGTGGCAGCAGTCGCACCAAATGCTGCGCCTGCTCCTAGCATTCCAGCGGCCACCGTTGCTGCAGCTGCTGCACCTCCTCCTTCATCTTAAAGCTATGTGTAGGCATGAGAATAACTTTAGCTATAAGTTGCACGCTCTCATTACGTACTGTATACTCTTCTCTCCTGTAACCTTATTGTCAGCTCCCGCTTCAAATCCCTTTTTTAGTGTACTTATGTATTATGTTGTAGTCCCTTAGAGGCGCCTGAAATGTCATGTATGTCACCACTGGGCGCCCTTTCAATATTTACACAATTTTGAACCAAGTTTCAAATCCAAAACCCGCATTAAAATAAAGTCTATTCATATGTATGAAAATATCAATGTTTTATTCAAATGTAAGTCAAGTTTTTATTATTTAATTTTTTTGGAAATGATAAGAACAGTTATTTTAGCAAGGATATCAAATATTGAAAATGTGTTTTATTTTGAGACCAGAAATTAGTCCCGATTTACCTACTAATTAAATGAGAAATAATAATTAATATAATTCATTGACAAGTAATGTAATGTAATGTACAATTATAAGTAGCATAATCTATACACTACGAAAATGTTAGCATAACTGCGGAGATCTTTTCAGACAACAATGCCACCTAACAGTTCTAGGTTCTTGCCACATCCCCGAATTACTGGAAGGTAGTGCGTCGTGAAAGTATATTGGGACGCTTATTGGACGTGGGTTTACTCAGCTCGTTATTGGAGTGAGCTCGTTTCAGATTCACCGGTGTCGCCATCTGAGTGATAATCTTGGCCTTGCATCTGTCGTACATGCAAATGGGAGGCATGGCCTCCGGAGTAACAAAGACGTTGGTTTTGTGTCCGTTGCTCTTGAGACACATCTTGTTGCTGATATTCTGCAGGGGTCGAATGACAGATGAGGTTGGAATCGAATCCGAATTCGAGAACTGTTCGCATTGCAGTTCTCGCGCATAGTCGGCCATACGCTGAACATATACTTGATTATAGAAGGTGATAATGTCTGTGGCTGCTTGACCGTCCGTCAGGTGTACGGCGCGATAGATGTCACTCCGGGCAAGTGGCTGGCGACGGTACTGCTGAATGATGTCGCTGAAACTGATGCGGAGTCGCGCCGTGCGCACACACAGATATACGGCACACATAAGCAGCTGGTCCAGATGACGTTGTTGCAGCAGTTCGGTGCCCAGCACTACAATGGAGTGCTCCACAATGTGCCAGATTTGCGTGTATCTGGCGAACAGCGATAATCCCTTACAGAGGTAGGTAAGTCGCTGGTTGGCCAGGTGGTAAAACTTGCGAAGGCAAATGACAATTGAGCCCTGAGTCACCTTGGAATTCTCCTGACCCGAGCTCGACTGTACGCTCTGGTAGGTGGGCAGACCTGCTCCCGCATATATGCGCCACAACTGTGAGTTCTTGCGCCAGATTAGCGAGGTTATGCAATGGGCCTCCACCTCCCGCAGATGTTTGATGAGGTCACGTGTTAGCAAACCGCTTTCATGGCGCACAACCAGCTCGAGTATCTTCTGAAACTCGAATGCATCGATGTCAAAGCAGTCGAGGAGCCAAGGAAATTGCAGCGACGTCTCCTGCGTCTCAAAGATGTGCAACACCAGTTGCAAGCAGCAGGCAATCAGGGTGGCATTGAAGGTGCTCTGCAGCTGCATCAGCATCTGTCCCAGTTTGATTGTTGGCCTGCGACGCAGCTCGGCTTCCGTAATCTTGTCCAGCAGCATATAATACAAGCCACTAACCAGCTTAAAACGGCACTCAGCTGCATCCTGGTTCAAATTCGCAGCAATCTCAAACTTGAGGCACATGTCGCGCAACGAGGATTGCAACAAATTGGAATCTCTTTTACCCAGGACATTGCTAATGTAGGCTGGTAGAGTTTTGGGCAATTCATGCCACAGCAGCTGCTGAAAATTATCGCGTTGAGTGTCGTCCAGCAGCTGATCAGCAAATGCAGTGTCTTCCTTGCCATTCGACAGCTTTGTATCTCTGAGTTTATTTGTCGGAGACTGAGCATCATACTTCAATAGAACGCGCTCGTCCATTTCACTGATGTCGGAGATGTGAATCATGTAGCAGCGGTTTAGAGAAGTCAAGTTCACCTCCAAAATGCCATCTTTGATCAACTCCCGCTTGACTCGATCGTTGCCCAGTAGACGCTGATCCATAAACAATCCCATTACAGCCTCGTGGAAGAAGGAATTCTTCATAATGTAAACGCCCTTTTCCGGCAGCTCTGGTATAAGTTGACATATAGCTTCTATGGCACTGTACTTGTCCAATCGGTTGGGGTTAAAGTCACTGTCACACCACTTGGTGGGCACACCCTTAAAGTCTGTGTTGATTATATCCGACTTGTGAACCTCAAGTGCATTGAGGAATACCAATTCAATAACACAGATGAGCACCTGACATCCATTGATGATGTTGGTTGTGGCAAAGTTGGGCAGCTCGTTGCGGATCACTAGAAACAGCAGCCAGCCAAACTCATAGATCATGTGGTAATGCGATTGACTCTCTTTGGACACTGGCAACACATACAGCTGGTTAAAGATGCGCTTGTAGTGATGCGCAAGGAGCAGTGTAATTCCCAAACGACGATCCAGATCACATATCTCCTGCTGGAAGACATCTGGATTCTGTGCCATCCAATTCCAATGCTCCATTCGCTTCAGGAATTTCTTAATGTTGATCTTAAAGATGCGCAACACTTCTGTCAGCGATATGTTCCAGCTGTGGAAGCGTGCCTTCTTGTCCCACGATTCCAAGTCTTTGGCCTTGGGATGCTCTTCGTCCTGTCGCATATCCTTCATCTTGTTCTTCTGCAGTTCACTGTACACAGCACAGCAGAGCCAATCGTCCGCATCATTGGACAGCACTCCATCCGAATTCAAACTATGAAATGTTTTGATCGCATTTTGATTGATTTCTCCGTCGATTCGCAATGTGCGACAATTTGCAACAAAGCGATTAAGGATCACACCGTTCGCCTCTCGCTCCATCTTTTGCCGGCTCCAACAAATACTCAGTTAAACAAACGGGATACGTTTTGACGGCTCAATTATTTTATAATATTTTAATAATTGTGCAAATATTATTTTTTTCTCTTTTTATCGGCGCGAATATTAAAATGCGACGCAGCGCGGTAAATCAATGTTGGTCACACTGTACTTTTTGTTTGTCGCAGTGTTGCCAAGTCAGTTTTTTTCCCGTCAGATCTGACGTTTTTCGAATGCCGAAATCGGGAAAAATTTCGATCTAGCAGGTTACGGGAACTCTAGTTTTTTTTAAAAGCTCAATAGTTTTTACAATACTTTTTGCATTTCATGGCATTAACTTAACAGCAATCGTTTATGTTATGTTGGGCCGGTGAGGACGCGTGATTTAAAAACGCAAAAAAAAATTAATAAAAATTATAGGCAAAACTGGGTACACAAATTAATTTTACCCAAATTGCCAATCAAACCAGATCGGAAAGCGAGACGCTGGCGCCAAAAAATCAAACCAGATCGGAAACTTTTACCGAATGGGCAGCCCCGCGAAAGATGGTGGCCAAAAAAGACTCCCTCCCTCACCACTACTCAATGTTTACATTTTAATCCTCCACCCCTTAAGTGTTTCAGTTTATGTTTAATTAAAATATACTGGTAAAATATGTTTCAATCCAATCAAGCCCTCCAAAAGGAACAAGCCGATTTATATGCTTTGGAGAAAAAGCTGGTTCAGAACCTGCCTAAAATCCAGGAAGCCTTGAATTCACTCAAGGTGAGAGATCTCAATGCAAACAAGTCTTATAAAAACAAAGTATGCATTTTAACAGACTATCATTTTCAGGTGGAGGAGTTGCATTTAAAATCCCAGTTGGTAAATCAGAAGTTATCCCAAGTGGATCCATCTAGTTCAGGTGTAAGCGCTGCGCCTACAGAACGGATTCCTGCTCTAGACGATCAAGATCAAGTAAATCAGCCGGAAATCGACTTGGATTTGTTTGTCAACAAATTGCAACAGTTTGATGTAGAAAACGATTCCGACTGACAAATAAATTTAAGTATTATTTTAATGTCATTTATTGATACACTTTCAGCTAATTTCGAATGTTTGACAGAATACAAAACGAGATATGATTAATGCATATATATTTAAAAGAATCTTTAAATTATTGAAATCAGTTTTATAATGCCAATTTGTGTAATTTTGGTGATAGCAACTGAAATAAGAGTAAACTAAACTACTAAAGCTATGTATGTATGTATTTTATTATGGATATTCGGGCCGCATTAAACATCTTGAGTGGCGCCATCTGACGATTCACCAGTGCTATCACGTCGCTTTTTCTTCTTGGGTGCTGCAGTGCTGCTGTCCCTTTCATATGCGCTGTCACTGCTCTTGCTGCTGGAACTGGACGCATCGCTTTCACTGCCGCTGGAGGAACCTGATTCACCATCTGAGGAGCTGTCATCATCGTCAGAACTGGAGCTATCTGAATCGTCGCTGCTGCTTGAATCCGAATTTGACGAATCCGAGCTGCTATTCGAGCTATCTGATGAACTCGACGAACTATTCGAACTATTGCTGCGTTTCCTCTTACGCTTGGATCGCTTCTCGCGATCGTTGCGCCCTTCAGCACCGGCTTCCAAAGCACGCGATTCATTGGCCGCTGCAGACTCGGCGGCATTTGCAATTTTCTCCGCCAGATGCTTGCTTAACTGCTTTGTGCGCGAGCTGCGATGAACATACTTTCGCTTCTCCTTGCACTCATAGCTCCAATGTCCGAAATTCAGGCACTTCTGACACCGAACGCCATTTGGAAACGCTGCGGCTAGTTTCGCAGATCTGTTTTATACAAATTGTAAATTCGATTTATTTCTGAGTTGTGGTGCGTTTACACTTTGACTTACCGCTGCTTTTGAGCCAGCTTGCGCGCCGCTAACCCCACCAAAGTCATCCTTATATAATAATCTCTGAGTTTGTGTTTGGAGCCAATTTTGACTTTGGCTTTTTAAAATCTTTCATAAAAAATGTATAAACGTTTGTTTTGTTGTCACATTTGAGGTTCACTTTAATGATTAGTTCAATTGAACTTGGTCGGATCGATTTAATCTAGAACTAGATCATATGACAAGGCTGCCAGATGTTCAATATAACTAATTTTTTTTCTGGAATGTGGCAATCACGTCGATATAACACTTTTGGGACGCTTAAAAATTTTATCAAAAATATTAATAATTATATTTATTATTTAAAGTGGCCAGATTTCCAGCTATTATTAATTTTGAAATTTTTCTAGCAAACGAACTCTGACAATAGCCAGATCTGGCTATAAAATAGCCATAACTCGATGAAGGTGCCCACACACGAAAAACAGCGCGCTGAGCATGCTCGGCTTGCGTCAATTTTCATCGCGTGTGGAGTAGTTGGCCAGCGGCTCGTTGGTATTTGATACATTTAAAGTTTCAACTTTAGTTACTTTGATTTTAAAGTCAGCTATTAAAACAGAACAAAATATTTATTAAAAACGTAACAAGTAGGCTTATTCACGAGCTGCTCGCCGTCTGTGGGCAAGGAAAAACTTTGACGAGCTAGGCATGCTCAGCACGCATGTTTGTCGTGTGTGGGCACCTTTAGTTATATTTTAGGGGAGAAGTTTGGAAAATGCTTAATAAATTGTAGTTTTTATTTGTGTGCAAATATGCATTATTATCTGTAGTACTAGTTAATAATTGAGACTCGTTTTTATTGCGCGTATATCAATAATAGAGACACTATAGTTGTCTTTTAAGTGGCGATTTGTTCAATTGTACCCAAAACAATAACAAAGCCTTTTGGTGACTAAGAAGCGAGAGCTGAAGTCCAAAAGACATTAACAGATACAGGTAAAAGTATACTTCACTGCTTGTGTGTGTATTGCGTATAGCTGACCATCAATTTTTGTTTTTAGGAGCACTTCTTCGAAATGAGCGAAACGGACTCAGTTGTCAGCACGTCAAGGACGAGTAATATGCAAGCAGGTGGCACTCGCTTTATGCCGCCTGAGGAGCTGGCTATGCAATCGCTAACCAAACAGTTTTTGAAAGCGCGATTGTTTCGAGGGATCTACCTGGAGCGTTGCTTTGTGGAGCAGGTTGGTGGCTATCGCGATGTTGTATCTCTGCAGTGCAGTGAACGTGACCTAGAGAAACAGCTGCTGAGCAGTGCAGCCCAATTGCAAGTGTTCTACCAACGTTTTGTGCCCAACATGTGGGTGGGCATTACGAAGGGTAGTATAGGTAACTACAAGCACACACCACATCCTGCCCAGCTGGATACCTGTGTTTGGACGGAGCTCAATGATATGGCATTTGGAGAATACTGGTTCAGCATTAAGACACTACGCTTTCGTGCCCAGGAAGTGCAACTAAAACTCAAAATGGTCCGTGCAGTTGAGCCGGAAACATTGCCAACCCCAAGACGTTCCCTATCTATGAAAAGGGTTAGCCCCAGCAGAAAAGCCGCTATAACCGCTGGCGATGGCGCTGAACCGGCAGTTGCAAATGCTGCAGACATTGTCACCGAGAATCAAATGCCGACAATTGGCCTTGCAGATTTTGTAACTGTCCTACAGCAATGGCGACAATCAGTTATCACAACAATATACGAATTTATGGCCAACGATGTGAACAAGCGCAATATCATGGGCACCATACGCTTCCTGGGTCTGCTCATCTTTTCCATCATAAGCGGTGCTGCTGTTGCACTCCGTTTCATGGGCATCTTCGCGGTACGGTTTCTCTTTGAGATTAGCCGCTTCACACACACCGCGACTCCAATCGTTTTTAAGCTGATCGAGTTCGTCAATAAGATAGTGGGCGCATTTTTCATTTTACTAACGATGATATGGAAGGATTTGGTGGTAAATCGGGGCGGAACTGTTCCCAGACCCGCGCTGGAAGCAAGCAATCGTTTCAAGAGTCTCACATACGAACATACCGATTTACATCGACGTAGTTCGCTACGGATCAGCAACTGATAATTATCAGTAGTCCAGCCTATTAACAACTAGGTACGTTGTCAAACTTGTTTAGTATACTACATCAGCATTTAGTCACTAGTGTAGGTTACGGGGCAACGATAACCTTTTCAAATTGTGTTA
Source organism: Drosophila phalerata (assembly GCA_951394115.2). Taxonomy (NCBI): domain Eukaryota; kingdom Metazoa; phylum Arthropoda; class Insecta; order Diptera; family Drosophilidae; genus Drosophila; species Drosophila phalerata. The sequence continues at coordinate 25,399,784 of OX596005.2, forward strand.
CTAGCCTTAAAATAAAAATGCCCTTCAGTCCTTTGGATTTCGCTAGAGTTTGCACCGCAAACCTTTTTGCAAATTTCAATATATCGCGAGATGTGGAGCTATTTAAATATTTTTGTACTTTGAACAATCGCGCACTTATTAATTCCATGTGTTAAGTGTACGTGTATTGTTTAGATAATCATTTTTAAAAATTTTTAGAGTAATGTCTAGTGAATTATATAAAATTGTTGGCAATAAAGATTTAAAAAAAATTTTACAAACCAATTGTTTTCATTCAACATTAACACAGAAGAATAAAGAACAATCCGCATGTCCTGTGATAATAATAAGATACAAACCTTACGTGTTAACCATTAACAGGGCAAAGTCTAGTTGTAATAATAGAAATGAAATTTGTATTTTTTTTTTTTTTTTGTTAGTTTTAATAGTTATACACTTTCATTTTATTACTTTACTTGATGTTATTCTCATTAAATTTTTGTCATATATATTTATGTATCTATATATGTATACTAGTATAATTTGTCGGTTTGTTTCTAAATTTTACACAAATGATCTTACTGTGTTTAGTTTTGTTTTGGGCTGTCTTGTTTACCAAACTTTTAAATGGGGCTTGCGTACCGGAGCTCCATATATATATGTTTGCGCTCTATGTATAACTAGACTTTCAATTTTCTATGGCATTAAATGGGTTTGTGTAGCATTCATGGTGTCAAACTTTGCGAATATTGTTTGTCAACTTAATTAGAACGCCAGTTCTGTCTAAGTGTCACTGTATAATTAATAATTTCTGTTTTAATTATTAGTCAACTAAATTATATATTTTTTGGTGATATAATTTAATTAGTACATATACATACATATATAGTGTTTGGTTTTCAAATTTCGTTTATGTTTATTATTTTGCAATGTTATTGTATATTTATGGAAATTACTGCGGTGTTTTTAAGTTTATAATTATATTCTCATATGCAAATGATTCAACCAACTTTTCTCATAACCCTTTTATTTAACTCTTTGTTTTAATAATATGCATGTAAATTGTATGCAGACATTAAAATATGTGTTAATGCTTGGATTTTATTTGAATTTGATATACTGTAAAACACGTTGTCAACATTACATTATTTGTCATTCCTTGTTAATATTTATTTAATTTAATTATTATAACTTCTTTCTTGGTTTATATTTATAATCGTTTAAGTTTTAGTTTTATTTGCCAACTTGTTTAAAAACGCACAAAGTAAATAGAAATTTAAAATATGTGTAGTTTAACACTTGCTTGTTATTATTGTAAATACTTTGCATTTGTTTAAACGTAAAATGTATAATATACATACAGCTTCAGTTAAATGTCATAACGTGTTATTAACTTTGACGTTTTACTTTCAAATATCATTTGCTAACAAATAATTTCACATTTATAGCATATTTCATTTAACATGTCCTTGTCTGCTGAAAATAATTTGCTTTTTAACAATTAGTTAGACATTTAGAGCAAAAACATTGATAATATAGATTGTTTTCATTTGGTTTTTCTTTCTTTCTTCCTTTCATTCATTCTTTTATTATTATTATATCCTTTTTTGCTTTAGTGTTTATGCATAAAAATTTGTCTAGTGAAATATATATGTAAATATATATATTTTTTTAAGGTTTTGAACTGCTTATTGTTTATAATTGCGATTTTGTTATTTGTATTCTTTCTTAATTGCGTTTTCATTTCATATTCTTGAACGTGGTGTTCCGATTTGAATTATTATTGTTTTTGGCATTTAGATTTAAAGGAATATGTTTGTGTCATTTTCTGAATATATAGTGTGGCAAAATATACGTAGAACTTGGAAAAATTATAAGAATTTTACTCAAGCGTGCCAAAGTATTGCGATACAAATCCTTAATCGTAAACACAAATAAATCTATTAAATTTTAACAAAATAAAACTTGTTATTTGAAATTGAAAAAATATACTAAATAAAAAAATTTGGGTTTATGACAATCGTCTGTTTTTGGTTTTTTTTAAATATATTTTTTTATTAAGTATTTTATATTTATATCTTTACATAGTACATATAGTATATATATATTTATATATCTATATATTTATAATAATAATTTTTTACACATTAAATTCAAATGCATTAATTTAAATGTATCTGTATATATTTGTATATATAATTTATTTATAAATATAAATAACAAAATCTTTCCCTTTTAAGCATTTTTATGTACCATTTTTAATATTATTAAATATTATTTTATTGAATGTTGTTTCATTACTATATTTAAAAACGAGTTATCCGCATTTTAATAATAGTTTCCCAATTTTTCTGTTGTAGATTAGCCTGAAATTTGTGTTCTTTTATTTGTTTATTTATAGTTAACTATTTGCCATCTTTCGTGTGCTGAACAATTGGCGAAAGTTCCCGATACTCTGGGCCACTTCGTCACCCCATCGTAGGGTGACAAAAGAAAAGGATAATCTTTACATTTGGATTGATTGATTGATTTGAATTGCCAATAATTTGAATTAATACATAAGGTATACATATATGTATATTTGGGTTTGTGTCTTATATCATCTTTAAAGGTAACTAAATAAAATTCATTGCTTTTGGAACAAATCTCAACCAACTTTTCCAATAGGACCCGAGGCAAATTCTATTTACATTTATGAATCTTTTACGCCAACATTAGAAGAGCGTAAAGAAAGCCTCGTCTCATTGATAGCCCAACATTGTGCGTTTTAAGCACTTCAAAGTTCTGTGTTGATTATTGTTGGATGCGGTAATTTGTTGGTTGTTGGTTGTTGATAGGTAAGAATACATACCGAATAAGGACAGTAATACAAAAGAGTTAAGTAAGTAGTATAAAAGAAACAAAGGAGTAGAAAGGAATGGAAAGAAAAGTTAAGTTATAAACTTAGAGCCAACTTAGAAGAAACTACGATATAAGCTCTTAATTACTTTAAATCATCGGTATCCTCAATTAAATCGGCATACTCCTCCCAATCGTTGTTAGACGATCGTGTGCGCAAATTCGATATTGTTGGTTCCTCATCCTCGTCCTCCCCCCCATCGCCATGTTTATTGTGACCGCCGCCAGTGCCTCCTTCGTCGACAACCTCGTAGTCCTTGAGTTCAGCTTCCAAGTCCTTTTCCCATTGTTCCTCTGGGGAAGATTTATTCAAACTTACAATTACTAACTGTGTGGCTTACACTTATAGACTTATGTTTAGAACAGGTTATATACTATATACCGTACATAAGTTAAATGTTAAGTATGCATATATAAGTATATAATTTGTTGCTCCATTATAGCATACGTATAGATGGCATATCATCATATCATAAGTAAATATTATCAAAGCAAGCATTTGTAGTATTTTTTTTTAATTCAGTGATGACTCCCAAGCAAGTACATGGTTTTTCAATATTCTTTACCTTGAAAATCGAACTAATCGCGTGGCATACTCATATAACTAAGGCATAGATTTTCACAGACTGTTATTCGCTTTGGTATTCGCACCGTGACTGAAAAGTAATCGTCTACAAGAGTTGGAAATTTCTTTAAAATACGGTAAGTACTCGACAATAAAGGCCAATATAATATTTCTCTCTTAGATTCTGGTTAATTAAAGATTAACGTGCATAACCAACGCACCAAATATGTTTATAGAGTGAGAACGTGTGTATGTATGTACATAAACAAAAGGATACATTCAGGTATCCTCATCCATGACTTGCTTGTTGTCCTACCACCAAATCAAGTGCCAAAATTGAAAATCTCATTAATCGCACCGTAAATACATATAAAATTAATTAAGAAAATATTATGAAATAAATATTTGGTGTGTATTTACAGCATATGTAACACATAAATTAAAAGCAAGCTAAGTAAATGTATGTATAGTCTATATATTTAATAGATTTTATACGAAGCACGCCAAATATATGAACTTAGCTGGAAGCTATTTAAAAATTGCAAAAATTGTAAGTAAATAATAATCAAATAATTTCTGTACATCAATTATAATTGTTAATGTGTTTGTTCGTTTATGGACAGACTGACTTACGTTGTAAGAGAGGGGAAGATTTATCATTTTAAATTTCTTTCTCTTGATTTTGTGTGGTGAGTTGATGTATATATATATAGGTCTAAGAAATTCATATTTCGGATATTACGAATTGGAAAAGTTGTACTTGTGCATTTAAAAAAGCAGTTCTTCAAGTTTAAGAATTTGGATTATTTTGAACTTTATTTAAAATTTTGAAAATAGTTGCATTTTAAAATATTGTTTAAAATAAATAAATAAATTTAAACGATAAAAATGTTCGCTTGCATTTACTTATAGAAACCAAACAACTACATACAGAAATTCTAGTGAAATATTATTTTGGAAAAGATAAACTGAATACCAATACGTATAACAACAAACATATAGACACAACGACCTTAAAAGACTTATAAAGTACATTAACGGACATTGACAACAGCGATAGGAAATAATATGGATATTTTCGACAACTATTTTGCAGAACACAAATATTATGCAATTGAAAATCAACAACAAAACATTAAAATATTTTATTTTTTATATTTTTTTTTTTTATATAAGTGAAAATTTGTTTGTTTAACCAACAATTTCTAACTTACCACACAAAATTTTGTCTCAGTTTTTTTTAAATAACATTTTTGTTTTGTTTTCGGTTTATATAAATAATGCGTTTTGTTTAAATTTTTGTCAAGTGAATATTTTATATGTATATATAATTTGGTTTGTTGCATTTCGTTTTGGTTTTTTGTATATCGCTTAACGTTTTCTTTTTAAATTGTTTTTCTTTTCTCATATGTGGGCAATTTGCTTGCGTTTGGGTTTTATTTTGTTAGTTTTAGATTTTGTTTTTTGTTTTGAATTTAGCGATTATCCATTCAATCTTCTGCAGGATGATTTGAGAATAAATTAAGAAGTACATGAAAAAAAATGTTTGTTAAATGTTTTGAATATAACAATTTATATTGTGACTAATATTTATAAAGAATTTTGCTGTTTTTTATTTGTTAGTGTTCTGTGTGTTTGGGAGCAATTCATGTGGTAATTGTGTAATCGAGGAAAAACGCGACTTGGATTGGTTTATTTTATATTAAATTAGGCCGAAATAGTTGGGAGAATGCTACGTATGAAAGAATATGTTAAGGAAAATAATAATAGTATAATTATTTATATAAATTATAGACTTTTTATAATTATACAAATTTGAATAGCGAATTATTGAAATTAAACAGGATATGCAATTGAATTAAAAAAGCACGAAGTTGTAAAGAGTTTGATCAATAATAAGAATTTGTAGTAGTTTTTTTATACTCAACTTTTTCAAAATTGATTTGTGGCTAGTGCACGAGTTAATTGATATTTATTTTTAATCTTTACATTTTTATAAGTAGAAGTAGGTCATAGATACTTAAGTGGAAATTATAGTATTTTATTTTGTTTATATTTATTTTAATATTTTGTATGCTAGTTAGAAAAGAATGGCAACAACAGTTTAGACCAGACTTTAGGTGTCTGCTTGTAATTATTATCTATAGTATAAATTTTAATATTTTATATTTAATAGTTTATTATCCATAAGTTGCCATAGGTCTGTATATACTCTTTTATGGGGTTGTTGTTGCTTTCATTTCAATTGATATTTTTTATTTAGTAATTAAATGCCAGAGCTTTGGATTGTATTGTTAGTATTTCGACAATAAAGAAAACGATTTGACAAAAATGTAATATACACAAAAGAAAGAAACAGAGCAGAGGAGAAAAAAGAGAATTGTTTGGTTTTTACACTTTGTTTTGTACACACATTTTTGTAAAGAGTTTTCATTGTTTTTTTTTTATGTTTGTGATTTAAATATATATATTTAAGTAGTTACTTGAAATATAAGATTTGAGCAATAAAAAATAAACATTAAGTGGACTCTATGAATGGCAATAAATTAAACATAAACTCTTAGACAGCCAAACACAGTTGAAATGTGGCAAAGAGCAAAAGGCAAATGGCAAACGGAAAAAATCCTGCTACGGATATGATAAATACGAGTTCTACTTATAAGACATGACTCAATGAAGCATTAATGTTTGATAGAAGTAATTATGCGAGACAAAACTAAATGAAATGTATGCCCTCAGGACCAACACTTCCTGCCCATGCCTCTCTGAAATTCACATTAAATATATACTTAAGAACTTTATAAACTTCTCAAAGTGATATACCCGTAATATATGTGCCATTCTGGAGCTATAATCTGTGCATCTCACGACCTACTAACCTACAACATATGAGTAACTTTAAGTCAACTTTATTTAAAGTAAAGGGCTCATCACTTAATATTTCATTCAATTAGGTCTTGATGCAATAAAAATCAATAGACGTTTCAGTTAATACATATGTATGTGTATGTATGTGTATGTATGTACGATGTTGTTAGGTTGGATGCAGGCTCAATGGAATTTGCAGCTTAATGAATAAGTAAGACAAATTTCAGAGCGAGTGCATGGAACCCAAAATGTATGTACAAAATGTTGATATTTATTAAGCAAAATTATAATATTAAACATGCTCGATTCTATAAAGAAAATGCCCTGTACCTCAATATAGAAAGAGTTATTTAAATTTCATATAATTTGTATTATGATTGGGGTGAGGCATAGGGCAACATTAAAAATTAAAAGTTATCGGGACTTAATAAATATGAAACTCAACCAAATAATAATTAGAATTAACTTAAGAAAATTATATGGAATTTGCAAAACTAAGACCTCTTACCATCGTTGCTGGCAAGCGCCTGTTGGGTCATACTATCAATGCCCAACTTGCGCATACCATCTTTTATTTCAGCCAAATCGGTTTCATTCGATGTTTGAAATTCATCCGAGACGAACTCAGACTCGGAGACTTTCGTTGTGATAGATTTCTTATCACTCTCTTTAAGCTCTTCGGCAGCCTTAATATCAATAACAGGCTTCGGTTGGTTAAAGACAGCTCCTTTGATTACTTGGGTCTCAGTGATTGTTTCACTTTTTACTGGACTCACAGATTTATCAATATTATCCTTATCTGGCTGATTTTTTTCTGATTTAACGCAATTTTATTCGTCAAAGTTGAGTTTAAGTTTGAGTTTTGTTTAGATATTCATATTTTTTTTTTAAGTTTTTGTGTATGAAATAATAAAAAACATGAAAAGAAAAGAAAAAATAAATGAAATAAAAAGGGAATTTTTAGATAAATAATAATAGTGAAGTGAACGTTTACGAAGTGAACGGCGTCTGAGTGGCGAATAGAGAGATATTGAATTGATTTTTGATTTTGATCGATATAAAAAGGAACCTGAATACGCGACGAGGTGAAAAGTGAAATGAAAAACGAATCGAGATTAAACTAAATAAATTAGAAACTGGATCTTTGGCTTAGGCTACAGAAGCCGGTGCAGCTGAAGGACAATCACGAATTCAAATCAAAACGAAATTAAAAGAACGGAGGAGAACATAAACTTAAGGTTCAGAGCATTTACTTTAAGGCGGTGTAGTACAGACGTTAGCCGAGAAATAGTTTAAGGAGATAACTCAAAGTTACTTATGCGTGTTTCAAAGTAAAACTAGTTGAGAAACATAAATCATAAGAGAACAGGCGCGTGTGTGAAAAGAAACAGAAACGAAATCATAAATGAAAACTTAGACTTAGTTAGAGAGTTTAATAGAGATTGAGAGACAGTTAAGTTAAAGAGCGCGCGAGTAGCGAGTGTTTGTATGTTAGAGATAGGAGAGAGAAATTGAAATTGAAATTGAGAGAGAGAGAGAGAGAGAGCGAAAGAACTAGACTGTTTACAGAGAAAGATACTGAAGAGGCAAGCGCAAGGAAATCATAAACTTGGCTGCTTTCGCAACAATGCGCTTAAATTATGGACTGTTTTCTTGGGTCTTCGGTGTGAAAGCTGTGAAAACTGCTGAGGCACTGAGGGGCAATCAATTACAGTGAACTTACCGTCTTCACCGCTGGAAGCCTGGCCAACACCATCAGCGCCCAAAGTGCCTAGCTCGGCGGCCTGAATGATCAGTGAGACGCGATAGAAATAATTCCGCCAGAAGTTCTCCTCGGTAATGCTGTTCAGTCGTTGAAAGATTAATTTCATTAAACTAAATTATGTAACCATTATTAAGCATTGTCCTCACATCTTGGGCACCAATTCGAAGCGCATCGTTTCGAGCGCCTTATCCTCGGCCATAATGGCTATGGCAGTGGGATATGCGGTATCATAACTGAAATCAAAGTCCACTCCAGCTGGCGGAGCTCGCACAAAGTTGCGACGATCCTGTGACAAGCCCAAAATTTCCTCCTTAATCTTAGACTCGTTGGCATGTCCAATCCAGGGAGCAGCGCCATTGCCAGCGCCGCCTTGACCCTTCATGAATGCCTCCTGCTCCTTGTTGAATGAGTCCAGAATGGTCTGCAAGTATAAATAATAATTAATATTATTTTATTTGGCTAACGTTTAATTACTCACATTATCCTTGACTGTTTCCTTGATCTTGCTGCCAGCCTTGCTGATGGCCGATGACAAGAATGATCCAAAGTGTTTAGCCTGTTGAGTTACTTTTGTGGTAACTGTCAACGCGAATTAGAGTTGAATTAGTTAAATCATTGAAATTGTATGTCTATCTTTGCTTAAAGTTAATGCAACTAACTAATGCAGTCAACCAAAATTGCAAGACTACAAAGTAAATATGGTTGAAGGTGTGGATAAACTAACTAAGTGACTAACTAAAATATTTATGATAAGTTTATATAATGGGATTATAAAAACTACGGGTATTTTTAGTAACCTGTCACCGCTTTCTATCATTTTATATTCACATATTTATTATTGTGATATTTTCTTTTTATTTTGGATTTGGAAAATTGCAATTCAAGTTTTGAGTTTCAGTTGACATTGAATCGACATTTGTATAATGCTGTTTTCGTTACCAATCAAACTGTGACACGTACTTTTTACTTCATCGCCCTTACCCTGTCCAATTTGACCCTCATCGCCAGTGGGCGTGCCGCCGCCAGATGCTGGATGCGAATCGGCGCCCTCAGTGGCACTGTAATTAGAAATTGCGTCAGCGTGCAAACGAGAAACAAGAATCAAGAGAAATCGAAATAGAAAGGGAGAGAGAAAGAGAGAAGAAAATAAGCTTGTGTAATTTTTAGGGTAACGAACTTGTTGAGGAACGTTTATACATTAAAATACATATTGAATATCTGGTGTGTACACTGCACTTGGACATCTCAGCATGCACAATGCGGCATGCAACACCAAAAACAAAAACCCAATTAAAATGGATCATATTCCCATAGAGGCATTCCGACAATTCAGATAGTGATTCATTGTGCATGCGTTAAAAATAAACTTGAGCTAATACTAAGCCTTAGCATAGCAGGTTAAAAAAAAACATTGATTTTTGAAGTATCTTTTGATTTAAATGTATTTATAAAATTTAATTTAAGTTTTAAAGAATGTAGCTATTGAGTTGGTCTATAATTAAAACGGATCTTTGAAATTTTAATTGCTTATGTATTTCAATTAACGCTTTTGTTTATTTACACGTTTTTATTGCTTCGCAATTCACATCAGTTGAAGGACAATTAATATGAAAATTATTCATGATGATTGTGATGCAAATGCAAATTCGGATAAATATTAAATGAATGTTTAACGATTGATGTCATTAAACAATAATTGGATAAATCATTATGAAAGGAAAATTAAATAGGGCGCAAAAAAAAAGAACGTACTAGGACATGCACCAATAATCTTATCATTTAATTAATTTGTTGTCTTAAGTTTGTCTAGAGTCTTCACTCTTATAGAGCGCACATTTAGAGAGCTTTTTGGAAAGGATAGTTGCCGTAGAGCTGACAAGGAAGGATATAGTCGCTACATACTCAGAGGCAAGGGATGATAAAGAAAAGCAAAAGATAGACTGGCACAGGAAGAGCTAAACAACAACACAGAGAAATCAATTGGAAAAACAAAGATTCCTTTTCAAATGATCAACATAATGAAATGAAAACAACTAGTAACGACAATTAGTTTTTGTTTTATCTACTGCGTAGCCACAAAATAGTTCCAGATTTGTGTGGTTTTAATTAAATCCTTGAGGTTGTTTGATGGGCCGCTCAATAATGATGGAATCTGATACTTGATAACTTATTTAAGTTGGACAACATTTTCTATCTCCTCTGTAAACTAAATAATTAACCGCGTTAAGTTACAAAATAAACATATGAATTGAATCAAACAGTGAAATTAAATATTGATGGGGTTAGTATGTGTTGTATGGTAAATGTGGCATGGGAATCATATGTTGGCAGAGCATGAATTTAACATTAGTTAATGAAAGTGTTTGGCTATGAGTTCAACTTTATTATGAGCTTGATTAAATGTGTTTTACAGTTCTATTTCAAAACTGTGTCCATTTACAAAATGCAAGATTCTAGTATTTAGAAAACTTACCTTACATTTTTAAGGTGTTAATTTAGATAACATTTAATATGATATATCGATATTCATTACTGCAAACAGACTCAATTTTGTTGCGTTGATTGAATAAATCTTTTTTTTGTTGTTGTCAAAATTATAGAATTCAATGTTTCTTTCTTATAAACTTAAAGGGAGTTGGATGTGATTTTGTATTTAAGTACTTGTATTTGTTTGTACAGTTTTAAGGGCAAAGCTATTAAAAAGTGAAACATGAATTAACAGGAGAAGTGTGTAAGAAATTGAGTAAAGGTTAAATCAGAAAAGTATAGCAATTTGTTAACGGCTCAAATTAATATTTAAGAGAAATATTAAAAAGGTTGGGCAGTAGATATAGAATATATTAAAGGTATATTTAACTTGTGTGTTATATATATATTTAAATATAGAGTATTATAAATGTGTAAAGGCATTTCAAGTTGGGTATTTTTATAAGGGTTACCAAGATATGTATAAAAACTTATTTTTTCTTTGTTTTCTTTTTTTATTAAAGTTTGCTCTTATTTTTTTGTGGCGTAATTTAATAATTACCAACAAAAGGCACTGCCAAGCAAATGAAAGTTGGAAGGTAGCTCAAAACGAAACAAAGGGCTTCCCCAACTGCCATATAAAGTTTAACAAAAACTTTTTTGTTGAACAAAAAAAGTAAATGAAATGAAAAGAAAAGAAACTAAAAGACAAACGCGATCTCTTAAGGTTTTTAGTTTCACTGTAACCGTTTGAAATGTATATAATTCCGTCATTCTTAAGCAGAGGCCCATACCTAATATACCTCGACTTGTCGTCATCTTCGCCACCACTCACAGCACCTGCAGCACTGGCATCTGCAGCGCCCTCGGCACCCTCAGCTCCCTCGGCAGCGCCGCTCTTTCGTAGTCCAGGAATCGATGGTATCGATGGCATCGCTGGCATCGAGGGCATCGATGGCATTGCCATTGCAGGCATCGATGGCATCGAAGCATTGCCCAACCAGCCCTTGGCACTACCAAGCCAGCCACTGTAAGAGATAGAGAAAAAACAGAAATAAGTTAGTCGATAAAGTGCCTAAAGTCCTGGCACATAGCGCAATAATCAGACTGTCTAACTGACAGACTGACAATCAATCTTTGCAGTAATTTGACAATATTCATTGGCTCGATGCTCACAAGCAGACCTAACTGATAATAAATATCTATGTAGAATGTATTATGTATTATGTCAAACAATGAACAGTCGTGCCAACTTGACAAACGCCCTATTCACACAAGCACAAAGTGCTTACTTATTGACAGGGTGCCACAACATTGAAGCATTCAAGTAATTCTCAAGAAGAATGCGCAAAATACTTGAACGTCATTTAACTTAAAGTGACATACATATATTTATAAAGAAATTGATGCTGAGCATATGCCCAAATAATTTTTAAAATATATAAATCAACAAATGGATTTAATTACAAATAGAAATGGGTCACTTAGGTTATATGACACCCTATATTAAGACTGGTTTGTAACTGTGCAATTTTCTTGGCTTGATACTTCAACGATTTATTAAGCGTGCCATTTTTGCAGTCGTTTCCTTTGTTACGCGCTCGCTGTCATAAATAAAATGTCACTGACAAGCTCATTTAATACGTGGCGTATGCGTACTATGTACGTGGAACAGTGAACATGAAAAGCGTAGAAATGTAAAGCTCAACACCTAAAATCGTATATGGCTTTGCAATATACTTTCGAGTTGAATTGATCGACTCGAAACATTTGAAAAAACTACATACTTAGTATAGGATCTTAAAGATTATTTAAAATTTGAATATATAACTGCAAAATGGATAATTCGGAGGATTATTGTGCAATCTGCTTGTGTCGCAAGCGTCGCATTGTGAGCACTCCGTGCAAGCATACATTCTGCAAGCACTGTCTCAAGAAGGTTTACAACGATTGCACATCCAAGACGTGCCCCTTGTGCCGTGCCCCCTTCGAGTATTATATTGTAAGTAGATTTTTATAAATGCGGGCAACTTTAATTTCTGTCATTTGCCTCATACACAGCGTGAACGTCAATCGACCGTAAAAATTGTATTTTTGGCATAGGCACCTTTCAGTCAATGTGGAGAACACAGCTGTTTAGTTTATTAAATCTTAATGTTTTTGTTTTTTTGTGTTAGTTTTTAATTTATATCAAATTTGGTTTACATTTGTTCAAAAATGTTTGTTGTATTTATGTTATCATCAATTGCACATCTTGACCCAACATAAATATTATTAGAATAATTATAAGGAAACTGCAATAAAAATATACTCACAATGAATATGAATCTACTTATGTTCTCATGATTTCAGAGAATTTATTTAGCTCCTTGTTGAAACGTGCAATGCTATAATGACGGATAGTTTTGAAAATGTGATGTTTTTATTATCATAAAAATAAATGGAGCCAACCAAATTGACAGCACTTAGTGTTATTAATGGTGCTCAACTAAACTTGCTGTAAATCCTTTGACTAATGCCTCCACCCCTGCTCCGGCCATCTCAAAGCCTAGTAAAGGGATGCACCCCGCCCACCATGTTTTTTTTTTTTTTTTGTCAAGCGGACAACAACAATAATACAATCGATGCGATTGCATTCTGGGCACATGCTATGCCAGGCGAGCATATTGAAATATTGAGTGTTTGGCTTGCGGCAATACAAAGGAAAAGAATTGACTATGCACACGCCTACGACCACGCCCACCACACTGCCCTGAAACTGCATGTGAAATGATGAGGCACAAGCTCACGTATATCCAATCGAAGGGAAGAGGAAACGAAATAAAATTGACAAGCAAGGATATATTTTTTCTTTGCTGAATTGCAGCCTAGCTGACGTTCTATTTTATTACGCTCTATTGGCGAATTGACAGGGCAAGGTTAAAGCCAGGGTTGCATTATTATAAGGGGAAGACTTGCATAATAATAACGCTTTATAACGCATACGCCCCGATCAGACAGATGTGACTGCCGCTCGGTGGAGCGGCAACGCAAGGATTGAACTCAATCGGACAAAAAGCAGCCATAAATTGATGCAAACCTGATTTGATTTCATTGCACTTTTTATTGAATTAAGCGCTCTTTATATGTAAATGACGCTCTGTTGGCCTTCAGTAAACTTAATTATTAAAAAATAAAATCAAACGCAGCATATGCTGCGCACATTGCGTATACGCCATGTTGCTCTCAATTAGTTGGCCAGCCAATCAAGGCTGAGTAAAACTTTTGTAGCCCCGGCTGATTAGGCAGCCTTATAACTATGATGATTAGCATTTTCCATCCCATCCCAAGCCAACTGCTTTGCCTTCTTATTTTTGAGGTGATTTACGCGTTTTGGGAGGAAGTCTAAGAGCGCTTTTACGCAATTTTGTTCGCCTGACAGGCGGCCACAATGTTTATTTATGGGCCGCGTAGGACTATCCAGCATTCGCATAGCTCTGGACACAGCCTGATAAGTGGCATACTTAAAGACATCTCCTGACATCCCCTCCGTTGCACTTAGCGTCGAGAGTAGCCCTGTATCCGGGGACACAGAGAATGTGAGTAGATAAAACTGGCTACAGCACGACAGTCAGCAAACGAATTGACATTTACTTTTGTATATACGCCATACGATAATGATATTTATTCATTTTATATGCCCTTGAAAGATACTTTAAATTCCCACATTTGACGATAAATTTTAATCTTTTCATCTATTTTCCTGTATATCCTTTCTCACCGCTTCATTGTTCGTCGCCGCGAAAACCTGACAAAATTTCCCGTGGGCAAACATGAATTTTGGCTTTCTGTGTTATTAGATATTCGCTGTGCAGGGGAAATATCACGCATATTCTGCTCAACAATTCATATCGAAACCATTTTTTTTCTCTTTTCGTATTGCAGTCAAAAGTTTTAATTATAAAAGTTTGGCTCTGCGTTTTGCGGAAAACATTGAAGGCAAACGAACAGAGAAATAAGACATATGCCGCAAAAGTAAAAAAAATTGAAACCAACTCACACACACACAGACACGAGTACACGCGTATAACCAAACATGGCACTTAGACAATAATGCCAAATGAGTTTACTTTAAGCCATAGAAAGGGAAAAATGGCACAAATGCGCAGTGGCTGGAAAATGAAGACATACATTTTAGAAACTGAACATCTTAATGGGCTCAAATACATACTTTAGTAAGACAGCATTCGTTCAGAAGTTGAATTTTTCGGAATTTCTTAAATTAACATCTTGCATATTTAAAGTTGTTGATTTGATATTTAATAAGGGTTTTTTCTTTATATAAATGCAGGTTGCGTTAATGGTCAATCAGTCAGTATGACAAAGAATTTATATAAATTGATGATGTATACATTGTTCTTATTGTATTGGCTATCTACTGTTGCATAATTAAAGCGTCCTCAATCTAAAGAGTAAACAAAGAAAAATTAATTATGGCCTCATTGCATTCTCCTTTCACGACAAAAGAAATGACGACAATCATCAACGGACTGCCAACTGCACAATGTATCTCAATGCAGATGCAGCCAATGGACTCGTTTCCAATGACACGAATATCTGCAAAAACCATTAAAATGCAGATGCAAACGATAACGATAATATGGTACAGCGAATAAACCCATATGGGTTCAGTTGAACAGAATATTTATTTAAAAAATATATAAATTTTATTATTGAATGTTGCTAACACAGGGGGAAAAGTGAAAGGGTGTAAACTTTGATTTGATGGCTCTTCAGGATTGATTTACCATTTCAATATACATAGGAATTTGTGATTTTCTGATAATAAACTCAATGCCAACGTCATGCAAAGCCCTAGAAATACAGCACTATCCATACTTTTTTCGAATTGCAGTCGAGAGTATAATGCAACTGTGTAAAAGTGTATAGGGTTTTTGGCATGGGATGACTCCGCTATTACACTCTACCCGCTCTACCCGCAGTCGCCCCCCAGGTCCCTTGATGCGCAAATTGCATTGTAACGACAACGACATCGCCAATGGTTAGATGGGTATTTTTTCAGGCGATCTGCCTGATTGCTTATCGCAATTTTATGGCTTCTCGCTGCAGGAAAATAAAACAAATAGGGAATGTAGGAGGAGAAAGCGTGGTGGCATGGAGTTTATATCAATGGTTGAAAGTGTAGTTTTTAATTGAGTCTGCGTCGAGAGGCACGCGTGAGCTGGTTTTTTTTTTAATTGGATTGCATTGGCGAACTGAGATTAAGCTCCAAACGCTCCGATTTCAGAAGGCGTCAAGACACGCAATTTTAAAGTTAAATCTTCAATGCTGAAGAGCAACCCAAGAATCTTTAGCAACGTTGCCACGTTAAGCCTCTGATGTATCCGTATGCACATGAACAAACAAATAAACAAACACACCCCATCCAACATATTGAAGATAACGTTAAGGGAAATTTATTACGTTTACGTAGAAAAATAACGCTAAATGCGTAAATAAAGCAGAAAAACAACACGCATCCAGGCAGTCAGGCAGCTCGGTGGACAGACGGACAGGTGGGCGGTCTCAGCAGGCGTTCCTCCCATTTGCCGAAGCCACGAGTCAGGAAACAAAAGTAACCAACACTATGAAAATTTTATTTTTTTTAATAAATGAACTTGGGTACATTTAAATGTGTGCACATTAAATCAATTTAATAATAAATAATCAAATATATTAGTAATTAAATGCAGCTGAAAATGTCTTTTTCTTTTATTTATAAATATAAGACAGACAAACAACTTCGTTAGCTTTAAACAACTTTCTTATGTACGACATTTGCAGACCTTTTCAAACTTCCCTCGTATGTCATGCGCTTAAGCTCACAAAGGCAAAGCAACAGTCTGTCAATGAAATGAAAAGGAATGGAAAAATCCACATTTGACAAATTACCAGTAAGCAGGTAAACAGCTGCTGAAAAGACCGTGAAGGAAGGAAACTAAGAAGATCTCCGGAATTATCTGAGTCCAAAGTAAACTGAGCAGAAGCCACAAGCGCGTTGCTTAAAAGGACGTGTCAGACGACTAATGTGCATATATCTTATGCGACCATGCAAAGCTATTAATATTATATAAATAGGAAATTTAACGCCTGCATAGGCGTAAACCAATGAGCAAATAATCAATGAGGAATAAAGCCTTTTTGTTGGTCACACACGTATGACATTTGACTTTTCAGGGTTTGATGATTCCTCTTTTCAATCACTATAATTTATTTACGCCTAATTATTTTTTATCTAGTCATTATTTATACATTTTTTTTATTTCACGGATTTGTTAAGTCATTTACTGAGTGAGAGTGTTCCGACCTAGATATTTTCAATTATTTTACTTTTATGTACCGACCCCTAAAAGCAGGCAATAAAATATATATTGCAGAATCCAAACAGAGCCAAAATAGCAGCCATTATTTATCTCAAGAGTATTTTGCGAAAATATGTGAGCCCATTTTAGAAAGCTTTTTTGACACAAATTTGCTCGAAAGGAGTTTTTTTATAGCCCCCCGTCAATTATAGGCCCTTTATATGTGGAGGGTAAGCTGGGTAAAACAACTGGCACAATGGTGTTAAACTGGTTTTTCCATGCTTGGTTCGGCAATAATATTAAAAAATTATGTGTCTTTATAAAAATTGGAAATATTTTGCTTTAGGTATCGATTTATAAGTAAAAGTTACAATTTTGTTAACATGTTAGAATCGATATTGTCTTTATGACTGTTTATCGACACATTTCCTGACACGACTAAACATTTTTATGGGCGACCATTTAGTCCTGTCATCTTTATACCTATTAGACAGCGACAGGTTCATAACGATTTTGACAAGCTAGTTTAAACATCTTAACCGTGTCTTTCCAGCCATATACAAGTCATTTAGTTGTAACCCAAGGTGGTCGTAATCATTCAACAACTGTTAAGCTTTTTATGGATCAAAATCCTGAGCATAACTGTTAACGACACTCAGCCACCTGGCAACATGGGGAGGTGCTATAATTGAAGTGTGCACATCAACTCCCTCATCTGCCTCATATCTTCTTGGTTCCCTCTTTGTCTTTTTGCCTCAGTCTAAGGTTTCCCTTACAATCCACTTAATGTGATTGCTTTACGTCCGTCGCGACTGCGACTGTGGCTGAGACGGCACATTAGCCAAACGAACATAACAATATCCTTAGCAGGGACAACGAGTTTGGAAGCTCAAAATATAATTATGAAAAGGATGTTGGCATGAACAACTGAAATTTGCACAAATGTCTAAAAATATCAAAAGCCAACTGGAAAAGTTGCGTGTCAATGACAGACGACAGAACAGGTCCTTGCCTAAGAGGTCCTTTGGCTGTTGCCCTGTATTGTAACTAATGTGCCTGTGCCTGAGCCTGTGTGTTTTGTTATTATGGCTTAAAACTTCTGACATTTACCGGAACACGCGCACACACTACATAGATTAAATAACAACATACTCATAGCCTGACTCTACACAATGTGGATGGTGTATTTAATTTTATTTTGATCTCTTTCTGCACTGTAATGATGTGCCATGAACTAAGCAGATCTCATACACACACAACAACAACAGCAACAACAAATAAATCGCATTAACAACAGTTGATACCCATTGTGATTTCTTGTGCGTGTGCTTGTGTAATATGTAATATGTCAGAATGACGGAAAGTATGTTCATTGTCTGTCCATTGAAAGGCCTGCGCATAAATAAGCCCCAATATTATGGGCAGAAGAATAAGAAGAAATGATCGATACGCTATATAAAAAAAATGACAACTTCAAATAATATTATATATATATTATAATTATATTAATATTGAACAAAAAATAATTATTTTCAAAGGTTAATGAATTAAATCATCGGACCGAATCCATTTTCATTATGTACAGTTTATTAGCATTTACCCAAAGGTGGAAAATAAGATGATAAAGAAAGCATATATATCTTGAATGTCATTCAATCACTTTGAGTGATAACTATCTCATCTGTACATATTAGGACAAGGTAATGTGAGTTTTTATCCCTGACATGAAAGTGAATAGAACGATGACAAATATTTGGCTTGATAAACAATCAGTACTGTTGCTATGGCAGGATACTCAATCAAACGCTGAGCCAAGACTCTGCCCAGAAAAAGGATGGGTTTGCGTTCACGCAATATAAAGGAGAAAAAGGTGCAAAATACCTGGAATTTTATGCGCATTAATTAAAGAGAGAATCAGGACAAAAGGCAAACTCAAGAAGCACTCTCTCTCATATTAAAAAAAAAATGGCAAATGAAATATTTAGCATTATATTTAAGCTGATTGAGACGAATTATCCTGAAATGAATAGCCGATGAATTGGCGCATCCCCAAAAAGTTGGTAAATGCCATTGGCCATGGTAATATAATGCTCAACACGTGGGAGGGTGAAGGTGACTGTCGGCTATTCTGAAATCACTTGTATTTCCATTTTTATACCCTGAGCCCATTAAAAATGGGCAAAAAAGGGTATAATGCATTTGGCAGAATGTATGTAACAGGCAGAAGGGAGCGTGGCAGACCCCCAAAAGTATATATATTCTTGATCAGGATCAACAGTCGAGTCGATTGAGCCATGTCCGTCTGTCTGTCCGTCTGTCTGTCCGTCTGTCCGTCTGTCCGTCTGTTTGAACGCGTCGATCTCAGAAACCATAAGAGCTAGAGACTTCAAACTTGGTATGTAGGTTCCTGGATACCGTACGCAGATCAAGTTTGTTTTTTTTTTTGGATCGGACGACTATATCATATAGCTGCCATAGGAACGATACATCGAAAATGAAGTTTTTGTATGAAAAGCTTCTTTAATTTTTGAGATATCTCAACCAATCTCACACGATATATATTTGGGGTGGTATTATACATCCTGACCAAATTTGGTCCAAATCGGCCCACTATATCATATAGCTGTCATACAGTCGCTCTGCCGAAAATCAAGTTTTAGTATGAAAAAGTTTTTTGTTTTTTGAGATATCGTAACCAAACTGATAGAATATGTATCTGGGCTGGTATTATACATCCTGATCAAGTTTGGTCCAAATCGGCCCACTATATCATATAGCTGTCATACAGACGATCTGCCGAAAATCAAGTTTTAGTATGAAAAAGTTTTTTGTTTTTTGAGATATCTTAACCAAACTGATAGAATATGCATTTATGTTGGTTTTGTACATTCTGACCAGATTTGGTTCAGATCAGTTCCATATATCATATAGCTGCCATTGGAATAATTGGTCGAAAATCAACATTTATAAAAGAGTACCTGGGCTCAGGGTATCCTACTGTCGAGCGTGCTCGACTGTAGCCGCACCTCACCGCGAGCGAAGCGAGCCGGGGGTAGGCGAGCGAAGCGAGTAGGGGGCGGAGCCCCCTTGTTGCTTTTGCGTCTGACCCTGCGAGACCTTGCTAGCATGTCCTTGGCAGAGTCCTGCCGTAAATTACACAACACCCAAAGGGCGATCCAGCGTCCAAAGTGTCATTATAAAATCTTGTTGCATACAACGCGTTGCTCTTGCCACAAGGCAAGCGATTAAGTTGCGCAAAATTTTTGTATATATCTGACATGTGTGTGCGTGTATGTGTGTGGGTGTGTATGGTGTGTGTGTGGTGTGTATGTGAGGACGTGCTAGTTACAGTCACCAGCACTTTGGCGCAATTAAAGTTACAAAAAACCATCGGGACGCAGGTCCCTTAGCTGCAGGTTTTTATTTGACTTTTCCTACAATTATAGCGCCGAGCGTTTTTCTGCCTTCTGCCATTTAACGGCTTAAGTGCCCTGTCCGCGGGCGTATGGGCGTGGTCGGCTGTGGGTTTTATGTGTTAAAGTTTTTCCACAATTTGCTTGATAGTTCGGTTTAATGTGCAATTCATTGCGTTTCGTTTAACGACTAGACATCAACAAGTTGAAAGTTCTGATCTCTTTTGAGTGCTATTTAGACAACATCATGTTCAAATAAATATTTACATTTATTTGAAAGTTTATAGAAAATTATAAATTATTTAGCAGAGAGCTTTATAGAGAGTAAATATTTATTTTATGTTGTTGCAAATATTACGTTTAATAAAAAAAATAACTTTTAATAAACAAATAATAATATGCTATATAAACTAAATAAAAAATAATATGAAAAACTTACGTGGCTTCGCTGACAAATGAATCTACCAGGGAATTTGATTTGGGTATGCTAAAATTAAATATGAAATTAAACCAAATAAAACAATAAATAAAAACAGTAAATATGATATGAAAAGAAATATTCAAATATAAGACTATAAAATAAATAATTAATAAATGTAATAAAAAATAATATATATAATGTAACAAAATTGAGTTTACATACGGTAAGCAGTCTTAGAGCACATGTACGTTATACCTATACCTTATCCTTTAAAATTCTTATACTTTGACCTTCTAGTTTACACTGTGAACAACGTATGGAGTTAAGCCATCGTATTTACCTGCAAAGAGCAAAAGTTTTGAAATAATGAAGATTTATATCGTATGCGATGTAAATGTTAAGAAATTAATTAGACATTTTACGTTAAGAAGGCGGCCATTTTGGACCAGGAAAGGATTGCCTAATGACCGGACAGCACTGCCCCCCACCCATTAGACCAGCTGAATGAATGCCTTTTAATTAAGTCCAGAGATATGATTACAAAAGCGAAATGTTGTTAAACGACAGCTCAACATGAAAGCGAGTGAACGGAACTTGATTGTTTTTGCAGTTCACCCGCGATAGTTCAAAGTTCACACGCAACCCAAGAGAACAATATGGTTTCAGGTCCAAAAGCGGACAGCACATAAATCTTTCTTCAGGACAAAATACATAAATCAAAATTAATGTAAGCGGGTGATGAAATAAAATATTAATACGCTCTTAAATTGTCTATATCAGAATTTCTCACAACTTATTGAATCAATTTGTCTGCAAGGACATCTACATTGTATCTTTATACTCTGTTTGCACAATCAATTGACAGGAATAACAGAATGAAATCGACACACAGTGGAAGGTGCAAATAGAGAAAGAAGGAATAAAATTGCAGTCGAGCTGGAAATTGAAATGTAAATCGCGCTGACCTTGACCTCAATGTATGCACCATGTCTGATGCCTGGAGTCCTTAGACCTTCTGTGATAAAGCATTGAAACACAACACGAATGACTGCAACCAAGGGGTAGACAACAATAAAGTCAAACAGCAACAACAAAGCAAAGCAAATTAAATTCTATGCTGACTCAAGGCTTCGACAAATAGCGCAAAAAAAATGCAGGAACTTGTAAAATTTATGCCAAATGATGCCGCACTCTGCAACAAAACGTTAGAAAATATTGCTTAATTAAGCTTTGCCCTTAACTCAATCCCCCTTCATTCTCCCCTAATCCTACAACATCACACGTTTACGCAGGACGCGGAATTTCACCTTGTTGAAGCCACAGCAACAACCACAAGAAGTAAAACATTACGATAGCGTTCGGTATCTAGCTAATTAAGTATACGCCATGTATACATTACACTACTATTTTCAAGAAGAATTTTCAATAAGTTTGTTGCTTTTCTTGTTGTCGGTATTTTATTTTATTGACTTGAGTATTCTTATAAACATATGGGAGTGACATCGCTGATGTAATAATGATGATTGGATTAGTCTGTCAAGTTACCATGTTGTTTGGTCAAGTAAAATAATAAATAGGATTAGAGAATGAAGAGAGCACAACAATCAATCCAATCAGTTGGATCAACAACATAAAAGTTTATTGGAACATTATTCAGTTAAACAAATTGAAAAATCATATTGTAGCTCGAGCTCCAACTAAATATACATTGGGCAAATCAATTATGTGATGATTTTTTTCATCTATCTGTCTTTAAATCTTTTTTACAGACAATGTAAATCATTTGAGTAATATATCTTTCATACGATTAAAATATATAAATAAATAAGATTCTAAATGCCATATTTAAATACTGTATGTTAGGACAACTTCAGAGAATAAATGGTGAAAAAGCCGTGCTGATTCAGTTTCAAAGTTGCAGCCCCCTTGACCTTTGCCAGTTTCTGTATGATCTTAATTGGTATGACAGTTCCTGGAAGAGGAGAAGGTGGCAGCTTTACCACCGTCGTCGGGATTGTGTGTGGGGCGCATATTTCATTAGTCAATTACAAAGCAAACAGTTGGCAGATGCTAAAGCAGCTGCCGCTTGCTATTTTCAATTAACGAGCAAGTGGAAAACATCACAACAAAGTCAGCAAGTCAGACAGACAGCCATTCACCTAAGGTCGCAGTGGCAGGCCATGACATGACTGAGGATAATCAAGGAATGGAAGGAGGGGCATGAAACGTTGCATGCACCTGCGAATATTCCACCTCTTGTGCACGCCATCAGAAAAATATCTTAATGAAAGATGCAATTCCTGGAATAATGCTATCCAATTGATTTGGCCCAATGACTTGGCTTTGATGCGATGAGCTATTTAATTAAGAAATCCTATTGAATTGACATTCTATCAGGAACGATGCTTCATTTAAAGGCCGCAATTTGCGTCACTTTAAATAAAAATACAATTTATTTAACTAAAATAAATATATTTAAAATGATGATGGGCAAGAAATGCTTGCCTTTATTTAGAAAACATTTCGTATTTGATATCAACATCTTGTCAACTTGTTTATGAGTCAAAATCTTAGCCGCTCCCCTGTCACGAATAAAGTGCTGGGTGTGAGACCAAAACGGAAATGGCAGCCAGGGGGGCTTTGTTTGGCAACGCAAATGGCACCCAAGTCTGTCATAAGCCAGCAGGAAGTTGCACGAGGCGGAAATTGTATTGGCCATAAAATGTTTGGTGGCTTCAGTGGTTCAGACATGACCGTGTACACTGTACATGGAATTAAGGAGTTACCATACGTAATTGTGTGTGTGTGCTTTGTCTATTTTTAGTCAGAGTCAAAGGTCATGGAAGATCTCGTTTTGTTTCTCTGACGCACAGGCACTGAGATGTCCTTAAGCATTTTTGCCAGCATGAAAATTTAATAAGTTTCTTGAAAATATATCGACAAAGGTTTGCAGTTTCCTAATTGCCTGTCAACTCCACTCAAGTCAAATAAGAAAAGCACCCAAGATGCGTTTGCCCCTAATAATTCAAGAACTTGTCCTTTAGGTAGTTGAAGTTTGTGTGGACATGTGCACAGGTAATGGGACTCAGATGTCCACAGCCTAACTTTCCCAATTCTCTTAGTTCAGAATTAAATAATGCAACAAAATAGCATTTGAAAATAGTTATTTAATATTCAAATATTTAACTGTATAAAATTTTCTTTAAAATAATGAAAACAAATGGGCTTAATTAGAGAGCTCTTAATTAAAATAATTTTATATTTGCTCAGGAATTGACCAAATTTCGGACTACAATACTATAATAACTTCATAGGATGGACGGGTTGAAGATAAAATTTTACCAGAATTTGCTTGGGTAAAAACGAAGCTTTGGGCAGCCCTCTATGTGGGAAAAACACTTGTGAAAAGAGTTATGTTTCGCCATTCAATTACCATCAAAAGGAAAGTGGATACAGAAGCTGATGTCATTAAAAGTTATGTGACCCACAACTGAAAAGGTCACCAAAAAATATATCGAAAACATAACAATTAGATTAAATGTCAGGCAGAAGTAAGAACCAAAGAATAAGAAAAGAGTTGCGGCACAGAGAATTGCGTTGTATTTGGCGTTAACATAAAATTGCAAATTTTGTAGAGGAAGAAAGAAGAGAACCCGCCGATATAGCCAGAAGGTGTTGTTCTGTTCCTTTGGCTGCCTGTTGTTGACGGAATTAATTGCGCACGTTAGCGACGGTCGAGGAACACAAAATTAAATTGCAAACGATGTGATGACAGCAGGAAGTGAAGACAGAAAGCCAGAGCCAAAGTCGAAGCCGTAGCATAGAAAACAGCATAGTCCTGTTGACTTTGGTCTTTTGTTGCCGGCGGCACCTAAAACTGGAATTGAGTTAGGCGTGTTTTTCATTCCAACCGTAAACACATTTGCAACGCCAATAGACGATGCGCAGTTGTGGCCACAAAATGGCATTACGACCAAAACAAAGAGACGCAAAAGACTCTCAACAAATATGGCGTATACGCCTGGTAAGCTCCGCAAGGTCTTAACCG
The DNA here is from genome assembly GCA_951394115.2 of Drosophila phalerata. NCBI lineage: Eukaryota > Metazoa > Arthropoda > Insecta > Diptera > Drosophilidae > Drosophila > Drosophila phalerata. The sequence goes on from OX596005.2 coordinate 25,424,548, forward strand.
TCAAGAGTCCAGTGAAATTCGGTTAAAGCTTTAAATTGTTCAGAAATATTAAAGCTTGATTTGGTTTATCTGTTGCTGACGTTAAAGAAAAACAAATTTTCTCTTTAGATTTTCTGTGTGTTAAATAGTTTTTCTATTCCGAGAGTATACACACAGCTGTCAAATATGAAAAGACCAACGTATTCGCTGTAGGCTTTGAGTTTTACAGACGGATTGACCTTTTTATGCTAACCTCACTCCCCTCCAGACACACACGAGCAGGAGCAGCAATTGCTGACTTTTAGTAGCAGTCAACAGCCATTAACGCTATGCAAATAGAACCCTAACAGTCCCAAATCCTAAACCAACCCCATTCCAACCCCTTTTCTGAATAATAATTTCAAAATTTTAGTGAGTGCGCGCTTATCAAAAGCAATTTGGAATTTTATAGAGCGTGCGAGCTTTATGTTAATTTTTTTAAGTATTTCGCTTGGCTTAGATGATGAAAATGGTTTGTTGGTTATGTCTTTTTGTGCTGATTTTGTTGGTGTGAGGCTTGATGTATTATTTACTAAAGGCTTTCTACGACAATGACTGGCATCTATTATTCTAAACGGAGCACAATAGATATGAAAAAATAGCTGTAAACTCACATAAGACATACAAATATATACTAAATGATAAAGAGATAGATGATTTTACCTCTCGGCAGAAATAAATTCTTTTTTAAGAACCGTCTCACAAATATTTAAGCATTCAAATTATATTATTTTCTAAATATCGATTATATCTTCAATATCAATTTGATTGTTAAAATGAAATAAAATAATCGAAATTTAGTTATTTTATCCCTGATTATATTGTATGCTGCCTGGCTGTCTTTCTGCTTCCTTATTTCCGTGTCAGTATCAGTAACATTACTTTCGAACTTCTTGGATAGTATCTCAACTCGCAGCAGAAATAAAGTGTCGCCTTGCCTTAGGCTTGTCGTTGTCTGACAACAGCACCAGAAATTGGGAACAAAACCAAACAAAACACGTAGTCGTAGTACTTTTACGATACGGCGTAATTTGCTACTTTGTAGCATTTTGGCAGCCAGAGCGATATAACCGTTTTTATGTGTGTGCGTGCATTGTCTCAACACCAAAACAGCGACACACATATATATACATACACGCACACTCCCACACCACGTCAGTGCTCTCCTTTTTTACTTTCACATCATTTGTTGGCATTACTTTGGCTGTCACTTCCGCCGTGCGTTAATATTTATGTCTTGATACGCTTCAGTCTGTTTAGTTGGATCGTTCTCTCAGAGCTGCCCAACTTTATGAAAAGCGTAACTTTTGCCTGTTTTTCCGTTTCCTTTACTTCTTCACTACTTCCATGCACTTTGCCCTTTGTGCTTCTCAATTCATTTATCTTTATTTTCCCAGACTTAAAGCAGTACGGGATATGTAAGCATATGTTTTACCAGCTTCGTCCATATGCTAAGATCTGTATAATTTCGTTTATATTCTCAAATCGAATCAGATGAAACTAAACATATATACAAAGTTTAAAACCTTAAATGAGTGTTGTGTATTGGCAACTTAAAATTGGCTATAAGTGGCAGCTGCCAAAAGCTGTTTTCCTTTTTTTGAGTTTTCATGTTGCGGCATAAATGACCGCAAATTGAATTGGCAGAGCCGTAAAGTTGCTTTCTAATCAAAAGTAGACTAACTGCAGGTCAAAAGTGTACGAAAAATTGTGGCTACAAAATTGAAAAACATTAAATTGATTGAACACTCTGCGGTTTTTCCTACCCACTGGGTCATTATTAACTGGTGTATTGCTTATATAAATGATCCTGAAATGACTTAAATGAGAAGAGACTTTCTTTTTATATTTATTATTGATTTTAATTGACTAACATGTAATTCAGTTTTAATTTCGAAGCTTAGCGAAAGTTATAATCCAACTTTACAAAATTTACAACAAATATTTAGGTCTACATTTATTTATCTACTTAATTCACAAGTTATTTTCAGTTCAGCAAAAAAAAAAAATAAATCCTAATTAAATTAAATTTGCGTATGGTAAGATTATTTATTCTATTCCCAAGACCCAAAATAAATCTGATAAGGACTGGAGCATGAGTCAATGTGATTTGTTTGACCTTTTGCTGTCCTACATTCACTCATTTATATGAATTGATAATTACCAAAAAGGCCAACACAAATTTTGTTTGATGCAAAAAAAATATTGAAAGTTGGACTTAAATACTATAGTTTATACTAGCGTGCAAAAGGAGTCAATTTAATTGAATTAAACGAACAACCTGATTCTAAATATATAAAAATTTTTGGGAAAAAAATATTGCCGGAATTCGCATTCGTTATTTATGCTTCACACTCTGGGGCTTCTCCTGCATTGGCAATTAAGCGAGGGAGGCGGCACCGGAATGGATATAAAAACCAAATTGTGCGACGTTTTTTCGACTCCACACAGAAAATATTGGCCCCTTCGGTATGTCTGTGTGGCATCGTCGTCGGCACCGCGTTAATTTGCCTGAAATGCCAAATACCGGACCCGTCGTTAGCACCCACGCGGACAGTGGACAGCGGACATGTTCAATGTCCAGTGTCCTGCTGATTTGCTTCTCTGCATGGTATAAAATTTTAATACCGTCCTTAAATTTAAATAGCCCCAAAATGTTGGTGGCCTTTGCGTTTGATTTGGCAACGTTTCAATTCAGCACAACATTTTATTTTTATTTGCCAGCCAACTGTCTTTTTGCGACCGACGATAAATTCTCAGTCTTGCCTTTGCTCTATTTATTTATTTATATTTATTTTGAGGCCATCGCTTTGATTTGATTGTGTTGCCATACACACAGCTGCCGCAGGTAGTAAAAGACCACAACTTGGATTTATTTAGTATGTAAAGAAGAGCGCAGAAATGTAGGCTATGAAAAGTTCTTGAAAAGCATGAAGTCCTTGACGGATTAAAATGTAACCGACTGTCAGTTAGGATGTAAATATACATTCGTTTGCTCGTGTCTGTCTATTTTGGAAAATTTAGATTTATTTCGTAATTAATAATTCGTTTGCATCTATACATATGGTATACCATGTCTCAATCGCATGGAAATAATTTGAGCATGCTCTTAAGTATACTCAAAAAAGAAACATTAATTGGGCTTTGAGATGGATATAAAAGAATGTTTTATTCATTGAATAGTGAAGGTGAAATTCAAATACGCAAATGAAATTTTGCACAAATTTTCTTTTGAATAACATTTCCATCGTTTTAATTTATTTTAATTACTGTAGTATATGGAATACCGTTCCAAAGGAGTATATTTTTCAAATTTCCTTAGAAGTGAAGTTAATTTTGAGTATTCAATCAATATTTTGTGAAATGATATTGATTGTGAATTTATTGATGCATATTCAATATCAAATATGAAATGCGCTACCTGTGTATTTCTTTGTTGTTTGTATAATGAAATTGCTATTCGACAAATATCATTGTACAACGTACGTCTGTAGGCCTACGCAATTTCAACACAGGCATCTGATTGGCAAACAATTGGGACCAATTTTAAATTGATTCAGATGCAAATATTTGTGAGTTTCACATTGAAAAAAAACGAGAGGTTCAAATAAACTGTAAAGTTTTGCTTTTGAGATTATCAAAAACTTTTCTAGGCTATTCACATGCATATCATTATAAGTTTGTCACAAAGAGAATTTAAAATTCCTAGGATTATTTGCCAAGCAATTAGAGAGAACGTTTTGTTTTCAGTTGTTTATTTATTTTATATTTTTCTTTTAGCACAATTCAAGAACTACGCAGTCAACAACAAATGCAAGGGCGTTCACACACACTTGTACACACACACACATACACACACACAGACATATAGTCAAAGAGAGCAACTGCAAATAGTGTAAATGTCCTTGAAAGCGCGCAAATGGCAAAGCCAACATGGTTTGTCCCTCGCAACGCACATACAGGTGAAGGTTTCGCAGGACAAAAATTGGGGCCAACCTGCTAACAATACGAAATCCATACCGCTTTTGACACCATTATGCGGAATACTTTAAGCGCTTTAGTCGTAATTTTCCATAATAATCTTATATATATTAATATATTTATCATTTTTAGTTGATATTTAATTTATTATCATATACTATTTATTTTCTACAATTTTATAATATATTTTTTCTAATGAATTGAGGTCAATTTAAAAACATTTGCAAATTTTGTTATAATTCTCTGCTCAACATCTCTCAGAAGCTAGCTCAACCATCATTTAATAATAGCATATGTTTCTGTAATGCTAATATCTGAAATTTGTTCTCAGTCTACAAATTGGAACGAACTAGGTGTCATAACTATAACTTTACTAAAAATGGGAAGAAAATTCATAACGATTATTATGTTTTTGGGTTGCAATAATGCCACCATTTGTTAGTTTAATGAGCCACATTTATGCATGACAGCCAAAATTAAATAAATTAATTCAAAGAAAATTATAGAGATTTAACGTTGATTGTTGTTAAGGGGCGTCAGATTCTCTGATGCCAGGCCACGTTTACTGAATGCACAATTATTAAATAGGCTGACAAAAGTACAACAACAAGAACAAGAAAAGGAACTCTTGGAGAAGCACAGGCGATGGCATCGATAGCGTCCATTGATGGTGTGGGCACATCACATGTGCACATTTCGTTGTTTTGCAGAAACAACAGAAAGAAACGAAGAGAATGTGTGACTCTCTCTCTCTCTCTCTCTCTCTCTCACTTTAACTCTCTCTCTCTCGCTGTCTCTCTCTCACTGCCTCTTTGGTATCGATCCGCAAAACGAGCAAAAGTCAACTGGAAACTGGAAAGCAACCACCAGAATCATGTCCTGCTGCTGCTGCTGTATTTTTACTGAGCATGGAGCAAATGCCTCTGACATTGCTGACAGCTTTTTTTTCCGACATAAGTGGCCAAAATACTGAATGGAAACAGCGCATGTGGCTGTGTGGGCGGTTGGGAGGGCATGACTCAACATTTTGCGGTTATGCATAGCCACGTACACGTGCAATTTGTGAAAAGCGAAGCGAAACAAAAGCAGAAAAGAATACGATGCTCGCGACTCATTCGCCCAACTTGTCAATGTCAGTTGATAGTGAAAGGCATCAGCAGTCGGGAAAAAAAACATAGAAGAGAAAGAGGAGTGGCAATAGGAGAAGCAGCAGGTGTAGGAGTAGCTACCCGATATTACCATAGGTAGGGAAACTTCAAAGTCTGCTAGCAGCTGTTGGCAGCTGGCAAAGGATGGTAACGAAACGTGCCCAGAATTGGCTTTCTACACACACACAATTAAATATTAATGTGCCAAATTAAGTGAAAAATGGTATTTGATGATGTTAGTAAGTGACGGGGAGGGGAAGGAAGTTGACGATTTCGCCTGTCTAAAGGATTATGCAGCTACTTGTGGCATTAACAGCCCATCAGTTGGCCTTAAGTTGTCAGTTCGTCTAAGCCAAAGTAAAATAATTACATGGCTAGCAAATTTTATTTAACTACAAACATCAAGATTAGCATCAGTATTACAAGTAAGTGTAATTGAGTGTATTTTATTTGTATAATTTTAATTGTAACAGATGCCATACATAACAATTAACACCTAAAAACTTTCGCTATTAACTAATGCACTTATTTTTTATTAACAATTAAAATATGTTCAATAGTGTACTAAATCGATTAAAAATAATTAAAACGCAGATTCAGTTGAAACCACAATCAATAAAGTTAGGAATTTAAATAAAAGAATTATTTAAGACAGAGCATATTGTGTGCCCAATTTTCGATTTTGGAAAGCATATCGCTCAGTTATTAATTAGAAGAGTGACATATCACAAAAAAAGTATTTCGAGATTTATTTATACGCATTTAAAATTTTCACTTGCCGTATGTTTGCCTGAAAAACGGGCATACATTAAATCTTTTTACGCTGTGTGTGTTAAAGCTAGGATAATGCAATTTTGACACAACATAGATTATTACATAACAAACCTTTCTGCATCATCAACAGTATTTTTTTTTTGACATTTATGAATTAACGTAAAAACAATTGATATAAGCTATTCAGAGCAATCAATCAATTCTAGGAGTACACCGTAATAAATGAACTTGCGGCGCTATAAGTAATATTACAAAAATTTATCACCTATTCGACTGCAGTTATATAGCAATTATGTTAAGTCACGAAATGCGATTTGCATTCAAATATGCAACGACAAAACATGGCTAAAAGCGGGGCAAATAGGGCTGAATAGGGTTGGCGAAATGCTAAAAGGTACAAATTGCAAGGTCAGATTGGCACGCCATAACCAGGAACACGCCAATGGATCCCAAAGACGGAGACAAAGAAAAACAAAGCGAATATTACTTGTGTTTTCAAATGCCAATGGGTTATGGAACCCAGTTAGTAGATAACGGAAGTTGGCCTTGAACGGCAGCTGGTAAAATGAAAATAAACATGACGCTTATCTGGCTTGAAATGAAACCAAGAAACAGATACGTCAATATGATGAAGACTGAGAATATGATGAGTCTTACCTTTTGGCACCTTCCTCGCCTTCGAGACCCTGCTCCCCAGCAGCAGCAGCAGCGGCGGCGGCGGCGGCAGCAGCCTCCTGTTCCGCTGATGTAGCCACTGGCTCAGCTGCAGATGTGGTCGCTGCTCCAGCGGCAGCCTCTCCGCCTCCTGGGGGCACTGGCACATCCTCATCGCCAGCGCCGCCCTTGACTGCACCCACCAGCGAGGTGAATTGATTTGTTAGACCCGAAAACATGTTTGGCTATTCTTTTCTGTGTGTGTGTCCGTCCTTTTTTGCAGTGCTCGAAAGGATTAGCTTGGCCTCGTCGTGAATACACAATACACGATTGCTATGCGAACACGAAGTCTAAGCCTCGAATACGAAACGTGTGCACGAAGGAGGCGCTTGTGTGTGTGTGTTTTTTTTTTTTATGTTGGGGTGTTGATGCCTTTAATCGCTCGCTCGCTCTCTCGCCGTTCGTCTTGCTCTCAGTCCGTCTCTCTCACGCTGAGCACTGAGCACTCTCTGCGAATGTCTCTCTCTTGTCGTGTTCTGCAAACGTCGCTGCTGCTGCTGCTGCTACGTCTCCCTCCTTCGCTTACGAGTAACTTTATTACACTTGGCAGGAATTTTGTAATAGGTTTTTCTTTTGCACACTGCAAATGTGTAGTTTCACTTTCAACGAGCAAGTTATGTAAATTTCTGCGTTTTATATTTGAACTGTTAATTCTGATTTGCACGCTGTAAATTGAATATGGAAAAACAATATAAAAATTTACTGCAATGCGATTGGCAAAGAAAATCAATATATAGATAGGCAAATTAATTCGAATTATTTCAATTACACTAGAGCTAAACTGTCAAAATAATTCGCACAGTGAAAAATGTCGCGTTTAATCGATATTTTGCCACGCTTGCTTTTCTTGCACTTAGCCGCCTCCGCCTCCGACTCCTTGTATATACTAGATATCTAAACGTAACGTTGTAATTTACCACTTGAGTTAGAGTTTCTTTTTTTTTTTTGTTTTTTTGTTGACTTATTGGTTTCTGGTCTGCCAGTTAAAACGAGCAAAACTTGAATTTTCGGCTGCCTGTGTCGAAGGTCCTCTGAAAACTGAATGAGCAGCGGAATTTTCTTTGCTCAAATACCGTTTGGTGGTGCGTTCTCTCTCTCCCAAGGAAAAAAGCCAGAGCTTCAAGTTAAAAGCTGAGAACTCTTTGGAAAGTTGACGACGTTGATTTTAGTGGTTGTTTTCAGCGTTTGCTTTGTGCTGGAATTTCTATATTTTAGTTCGCGCATGTGCCAGCTGTTTTGCGCCGTTAACGTTAATCGGGACTGCAATGCCCAGAATTAAACAAACAATTGACACGTCTGATTGTACACACAAATCAAATGTATATTTAACAACAATAACAATACAGATGCGTAGCTAATAAACGCTTTGACCCTGTCTTTCTTTCCAGTGAGATCGAGACGGCACAGCTGATTATTTACAAATGAATGTGCTGCCAACTTTTTTTAAATAGTCTAATCGCAACCAAAAACGGGTTGGCAGCTCATTTTCATAATGTGATCAGTTTTAAAAATGTATCAAAATCTGCAATTTTTATAATTTTAAAGCTTACATTTTTGAAAATATGGTTAGAATTTTGTCAAATTTTTGGGTTTTTTGAAAATTAAACTTAGTTATACAACCTCTCCGCCTGAGGGACAAGGAACTGCCAGCATTCATAAAAATAAATGTATCTTTATTTTATCTAATTTTAAAGTATTTGTTACAAATTAGTTTTTTTTTGTCAAATTATTGCTAAAACAAATATATTTAAATTACGCGCCGCTTGCAGTTTTTGTTTATTATTTGAAAGTGCTACCCAACACAGCTGATGGAGCTGCCAACTTTGCTTAGTAACAATGACAGGGATGTTATACACCGAACATATGATTTTATTGGCAATACCACAAATGTTGTGGAAATATGATAAAATAACAACTTTTGTTTATACAAACTCTATGTGCTTTTCTACTTAACAGTTATTTTTTAATCAATTAAGAACTAAAGCTAGTTTCGTTTAGAGGTAGAAAGCATAATAATCGATCGCTCAACGTCTCTGTCTTGCTCTGCTTTGTGGCGCTTCCTCTGCTTGTTGCTCGTGCTCGTCTTTTGATTTCTGGTTTTGTTGCTGCGCTTTCACCTCATAATCCAATCGCTCCTTTGCCCGAAAGACTTTAGATTGTATATAAAATGAGCCACCTTTGTTGCGCTCATTAACGTTAAACAGATGCTCGTAGTTCTTGACAATGCTATCCACGTTCTTCGCGTCCTCCACGTTCAGAATTTGTTTGGCCTCCTCCAGTGTCATGCCTGTAAATAACACAGTAATTATTATGAGCAGCGAATTTAGTGTGCATACTTACCAGTTCGCAGGTTGGACTCGGCACTCTGATCTCCTTGTCTGCCGCCTCCCGCCCGCTTCGCAGCCTCTTGTGATGCGGCAATTTCTTGTTTGAGCGCCTTGGCAAATGCACGTCCAATTGCTTGACCGCCGAGGACAATGATTTGAGCGATGTACTTTGCCATATCTCCAGCGGTAACACTAATTTATTGTCCAAATTTGTACGTTAATTTTGTTTTGCTAAGTAAGCTTAGATGTAAGTTTACGAATTTGTCATTATACAACGTACCTAACCTACAAGACACAGCGTATATAGCAAGCGGCATCAGCTGTTTAGATATAGATGGGCAGCACTGCCAAGTGCTACCCAATTAAAATTGCAAAAAGGTGTGACCGCTCTTCGTATGATTCGAGCCCCTATAATCGATAAGTTGTGGTGGTCGGCTGATAACGAAGTCGAAACTAACGTAAATTTTAGAAATTCGTTTGGAGCACTTATTCAAAATTTAAAAATTAAAAAAAAAATGGTTAAGTCAAAAAAAAAAAGTTGGCGACAATCTTTCGATCGTCTTTCCATGGACCACTTTATGGATCAGCTTCAAGTAAGACGTATAACAAGAATGATACAATGGCTTTTAATAACGCACAAGCATATGAATTTCGATGTTGCTAAGGAAGGTCAAAAGTATGTCGACAAGTTGGAAATGATGGAAAACTTGCGAAGATGGATAAATGATTACTTGCATGGAAAACAAGGAAAACTATCGCCGAAAAAGAAAGCACAGCTTGTCAAAATAAAGAAACGATTACCCAATGATACTTTATCTGATCGCATCAAATTGATGGAAATCACGGAACTGTTTAACTTTCAAGAGCCCGAAGATTATCACGGCAATTGGAATGGAAAACATTTGAACCAGCTAATATATAGGTTTGAACGCAATGTAAAGAAACTGAAGTCCATTGATGATGAGATGATGTTACTCATAAGCAATATACACGATCTGCATTCCTACATCGAGTATGTGAAAAGGGCGGGCTTTTCAAAAGCCCGAGAGTTATCGTTATTGAAACGTGTGAATTGGTCAGTCCGAAAGACCAAACCCAATATTCCCGATATGAGTTTTATACTAAAATTAGACCATAAGAAGGACTTGGTGCCAGATATGTATCATTATCTAGATGCGTGAATATTTATACGGGGTTATAAGAAATAATTTATTAAGCAAGAATTAGTCTAGAAGGCGCACTACTTAGGTTCTATCAAATGCTCTATAACCTATGCTTAACAATATTTACAAGCTGCTTAATTAAGTAATTATGTACAAGTGAAATATGTTTATTGTTTAGAACATCTTTGCTCATATCGTATGGCCTGCCTCTTTGCTTAAATCGATCGATAGACGCCTCAACAGAATCCCGGATTTGTATGCTCGATAATGCAGCGCTTGCAGTACTTTTTCACCGCCCTGTAGCCCTCAATGGATATCTGGCAGTCCTGAATATTCAGCTGCTGGAGGCCTCGACAGTAGTAGGCAATACACTGAACGCCTCGATCCGTAATCATATCACAATTGCGCAGGCTGAGTTTCTTCAGATTCGGACAGCTTTCGGCCAGAGCCCGAAGACCCGCATCGCTCACATCGCACTTGCCGATGTCCAGGGCACGTAGACGTGGACAGGAGCGAGCCAGGACTGTGATGGAATCATCGCTAACGGCCTCGCAACCGCGAGCATTCAGATACCGGAGTTTGTAGCAACGCCGGGCAATGACCTTGAGACCCGCATCCGAGACTCGCTCGCATTTGGCAACGGAGAGATAACGCAACGCGGCGCCCAATTTGGCCAACTCGTAAAGGCCAAAGTCGGTGATGTTGACGCAATCCGAGACGCTCAGCTCCTTGAGCGATACACAAAAGCTGGGCACAAACTTCAGACCCGCATCTGCAAAGTCAAAGTCAAGTTATAAATAAGGCTGATAAAAGTTGGGATTGGGAATTGAGTTACCAGTAATTTGTATGCAGCGTCGCAGATACAAATACACCAGCTGTGGACAGTTCTTGACCACAATCTTGAGGCCCATGTCATCAATGGCCATGCAATCGGTCAGGTCGAGATATTGCAGTAACAAACGACGCGGTGGCTCCATATGTGGATTTGGACTTATGCTGCTCACCTGGCTGCAACCTGTAAGAGCGAAAGAGAGAGAGAGAGAGAGAGAGATTAGGATTATCATTGATCCTTTGGATGATTACTTACCGGTTACATCCAGATGCTGTAGATTACTGCACTTGGTCAGCGCCTCGACCAGCGCCTGATTGGAGACATCCACACACGTCTGCAGCTGAAGATGCGTCAGCTCGGGACAACGACGCGTGAGCAGCTGGAGTCCCTTGTCAGAGATGCGACAGCCATCGGCGAGCATGACACGCTCCACCTCCGGACAGGCGCCATTGCAGCTCTGTCCGCACAACTGCCGGAATATCATCTTGAGCGTCTTGTCGCCATTCAGATGCTCGCCCCGCAGAGTGATGCATTTCCAGAGGACGGGTCGCCAGGCAAGTTGCTCGAACCGGCGACAGACACGCGCCACGTTGCACAACTCACAGCTGTCCAGCCAACTGAATATGCGGACTACGGCTTCGTCGGGCAGGCGCTCAAAGTATGGTCCGCAGCGGTAAGGACCCTTGCGATTCCAGGGCGGTGGTCCAATGGCGGTGGCTGTGACGGTGGCATTGTTGTTAAGTCCCCGACGAGGTGTCGTCGCGGGTGTAGTACCGCCAACAACGCCGGAGTTGGTATTCTTGTTGCTGCTGCTGGTCACCACCATTCCACCCGTGCTGCTGGAATGATGACCCGTTGGCGATGGCGATACCAGCGTGGCGTATCCTTGGTCCAGGCTGGGTGAAAAGCGACCCATATTGCACAGGCCATCGGAGAGGCTTTGCACTTTGGTGTGGTGATGATCCAGCTGGAAGGCATTGGCGGGCGAGTTGGTGCTGCGATTCAACAAATACCGATCCGAGCCACTCGTCTCGCTTGGACTGGAGTTACGGGGATGATGCAGACGCTCTGTTCAAGTTAAAAGTAACACATTGAAATTATTTTCGAAAATTCTTTCAATTGCAGCGGTACAATTACTTCAGTTATTTAATTTATTTTCCAATTGTAAACTAATTACTAAAGTAATTGTATTGGATGGTAAGTAAAAATTTCAACTGTCAGCACGTCACTAATTTCTCGTTCAACTTTGAAATTATACAAATATTGTAAAGCCTAACTTTAAAGTTTTGAATAACTTCTAAATTTAAATTTAAACTTAATCTTCAATCTTCAATCTGAAAAGTTTATTTTCTTTTATTTTTACAAGCATGCCTAATTTTAACTTCAAACTTCCATAACTTTGTCAAAATTGGACCGATTTTCAAGCGGTATGTCATTTTAATCATGGTTTAACTTCTGAATTTATTCTGCATTCAAATTTTATGAAAATCGTAAAAAAAAATGTTCCCTAGATTTAATTTTTTTGATTAAAAATGCTAAGGGTCCCCCCTTTGATATTTTGAAATTTGAAAATTTTAAATCTCAAGTTTTCACTTTTAATCAACTCCTTATATCATAATTAGTATAAAACAACACTTAAAACTTGATTTTGATACCTTTCATTTTTCTGTAAAAAATCATGTGAAATTGATGATAAATTTTGACTTGTAAAGTTGCTAGGTCAGAGGCTTGACCAACTTTGAACTGTCATAACTTTGTCAAAACTCAACCGATTTTGAATTGGAATGTCATTTTGATCATGATTTGGTCTCTTAATTCAATCAGCATTCAAAGTTTTATTAATTTGGTTATGAAAATATTTTTCCTTAAGACCTATGCTTCGATTTTTATGCAATGGATCGGTGTTTGGGAATTTTTAAAATTCAATTTTTGGTACTGATTCTGGAATCGAAAAGACAATTCCGAAATAGAGCCAAAGCTTATATTTATTAATTATTATTTATTTTGGCATGACTTCCTGAAATTGATACATTATACAATTTCTGATAAGATAGATTAGTGTTTTTAGGGACCAGTCATACTTGTTTATAGCAAAAGTTAAGCACAGATATTAGCACTTCTTTAGGTATTTGCTATTTGCTCATTATGCTCACCTGGTAGACGTTCGTTGCCACTGCCGCTGCTGTAATCCTCCAGGTAGTACCGCTCGTTCTGGTATTGGCTCGCTTCGGCTCCAAGAGGTAGAGCACGCAACGCATTGCCCAGATACAGTGACTCCATCTTCTTGTCGAGCAGATACTGAGCACTGTTGCCATTGCCGAGCACCGTGGGCACACTGCAGCGTCCACTTTGGACTTGAGCTCGTCGCCTGCCATTGGCGGCGCCTCCGCCGGCATTGTTGTCACTGGAGTCTTCGGTGTCGGCACTGTTGCCATGCAACCAGTCCAGTGTTAGAAAATTACGTGGCTGTGGCACTGGCACTGTGGTCCTCGTCGCCGGTGCCGGCAGCGTCTGGAGTTCAGGGGATTTCTTTGATTGGACATGGCGACCCACAGATGCGGTCGAGTGTGCACCATAGGTGGACTGTTCGTGCCGCGTATGTCTTCCACGCAGCTCGAATGTGGCAGCCTTCTGCTGCACCATATGCAACACAGCTGCCGTCGTTGCTGCCGCCGCCGCTGCCGCCGTCGATGGCGTCTGCTGTTCACTGTGCGGCGTAGAGCTGCGGGAGCCGAGTGGATAGAGCTCTCCGCTGACAACGGTATCGTTAACATTGAGGCTCAGATTTGGCGACTTTCGCGACATTTTGTATGCTTGCGGATCCAGCGGACTGGAGCTCAATGGATGCGGATGATGGTAATGCGCCGCCGCCAATTGATCCCGCACAGCATTGCTATTCCGACCAAGAGATGCCAGCGGACATTCCAGATCTGTGGCCCGTCTACTGCTCGTCTTGTGTGACATATTCGCTTCGTTTTAATCCTATTGTATTTTATACAATTCGCTTTCAAGCCAGAAGTCTGAAAACAAAAATAATATAATATAATTATTAAAGTATAAAAAAAAGGCAGAATAGTCTAAAAGATTCATAATATTTTGAAGATAATCTCTTTATTTCATGACTAAAATAAGGCATTGCTCTTGACCAAGTTGAACTTGAGCTATTAGTTAAATGTATAATATGTGTACGTAATTTAAATACTTTAAGCGAAAATTATTTATTTGCAAGTCTATAAAAAAAAATAGTTTTATTATTGAAATTACTTATTTCCAAGTCTATAAAAAAAAATAGTTTTATTATTTTTTCCAATAATTATTATACATAAATTTCTTATAATATAATAATAAAAAATAAAATTAAAAAAAATTTTAAAATAGGAAATGAAATAAATAAAAAAAAAATTTAATTTATTTACTAGCTATATTGTTATGTATGCTCGTGTCACGAGGGAAAACACATCACGTTCCCAACTCTAGCTAATACATGGTGAACCAAGTGAAGTGCCTGTGTGGATGAGCAATCGCACAATGGAATTTGGGTCATCGATGGTCGTCGCCAAGCAAAGTAAAATAAATGAAAATTTATATAAATTGTCTGTAGCCTGCGCCTAACAACTATTAAGCCTCAATGGTCATGGGATTGGAGTGTGGGCAGCTCCAAGTAGGTTTCCGACGACTTCAGTTGCCAATCTGAATGCGTTCAAATGTACTCACATACAAAATATTTATATATATGAGCCAATATTTATTGGTTGGGCCACACCTCTGCCATTGCAGTGCATTTGACCTTTGGGAGAATTCATAACTAAATTCTGGGCAAGTTGTGCTGAAATTTTCTTAAAACCCACGCGAGACTACAAAGATTTTGTCAGCTTGATTAGCTATTGAAATTCGGCGCCAATTATAAGTATGAATGCATATATATATTTTAATATTATTTTTTAACAATTTAACAACTAAGTATTAGGCAGCACACCCACGGCTCTACCAATTATATATTTGATATTTTTGTTGTAGTTTTGACTGCTTTTTTTTTTCTTTTTTTTAATTTTGTAGACACACGTATGCTGTCATATTTCCATTGCCATCAACGATCATTGAAGCACAGCTCTGGCTTAAGCTCCAGCTTCAGCTCCAGCTCCATCTCCATTCATTGGCCAAAAGCTTATTTCTATTTCTATTTGTTTTTGTTGTTGTTTTGTTTTGGCAATAAAACCAGTTTGGAGTGACTCTCTGAGCATTGGAAACTCTAATCATAAGCCAAAGGCAGGCGTGGGCTGTTCTAATGTTAGTTCGTGGCCATCTGTAGATTGTGGCCAGAAAGTCGATTGTTGTTGCCAGCAGCATTGATTGCTTCTGTTGTTGTTGTTGTTGTTGTTGCTGTTGTTGTTGCTGTAACCTAAGACCTCAAATTATGTTGAAAGTAACCCAATTCGGCAAATAGAACAAGCGCTCATCCATAATATTTGTTTAGAGGCGGCTTTGCATAATTTACTTACTACACATGTATTTATCTAAATAGAAAACAATAAATTTATTTGATATTTGTTAAGACTTACTGAAGTCTTCTTCAGTATTGTTTGGCATTTTGGGTTGGGCCGTCACGGTACACACACCTACGGAAAAAGCTGTGGAGATGCGGGAATTGTGATGGGTATTTCATTTGCCTACCTAGATGAAATTTGGGCACACTTTGGAACGCGTAAATCAAATGCTGCTTACAAGTGTCTCGAATTTGAATCTGAGATGGGAGTGTGTCTCTCAGTATTTGTATGAATGTGTGTGTGTGGCTTTATTTTTATTGTAATCAAATTTGAAATTAATTTTTTTCCTAGCTATGCCATAAATAAACATAATAACAATAATAACACTAGACCAGGCCGCATTTGAAAGGCAACAACATGGGCAGCCGAGACAGCAAGTCCAAAAAATATGTCTTGTCATTTGGCTTATGGCAGCTGATTAATCTTAGCATCTCCGAAACGGACGCCGCCTGTCGCGCCTCAAATGGAATGTCGCTCAACTGGTTCGATTCGGTTTGAAAAAGAAAAGGAAAAGGCCCAAAGGCCCACAGTCGAGACTCGAGTTGAGAAAAACAGAGACAGAGACAGAGACAGTGAGAGAGACAGATATCTTTTATTTTGGTATTTGTTTGCCATAATTAACAATACTTAGACAATAAATAATTAATAACAAATATCTGCTGCGTGTCCACCAAAAGTGTCAAATGGCTCATTGGGCAACACAGCATGCAATTTGCATAAATTTACATCTCGCATTTATTTGTCAGTTACAACAATACAATCATATATATTACAATATTTGAACATTCGAATACCAATTCTGTTATCTACATTCGAGTCTGTCAAATCTTTAATCGAATTACTCTATTAATATACCCTGTATCGGTGTAATATTTGAGTCATAATCATTAGCAGACACAGAATAATTCATTCAAAGGGTCAAATGAAAAGTTTAAATTTCGCCACATTTCTGTCTGTGATATTTTCTTATTTTTTTTAACGCTTTATTTTCATTAGTTTTTTTCAATAGCTCATCAAGCAATAACATCTTAGATACAAAATTAGTTCGAAAAAAGGGTTTGTTTACAATAAGCACCGAGGTTGCCTTAATTTAAAGTGTACGAAGCCTCTTCAGTTGGTCAAGTCAATATCCATTCAATTAGACTGCATATTTTTGTATTTTACATTTCAACCAAAGCCAAAAGGCCAACACTTGTGTTAGCCATTGAAAAACTGGTCCTTGTCTATGGCCAAGTTGTTCACATGCCAAGCCTCTCAGCGGGTTGAACAAGCATTGAGCATATAAAATATGACAACAACAAGTACTAATTATTTAATACGCTTAATGAGCAAATGTCACCACGGTGGTGGCCCCAGTGCAGCCACCGGAGTGATTCACATTTATGCTGACACCATTGCACAGTGGGCCAACGAGACAATTACTTTAAAATATAAAATAATCTTATTAAATGACAAATATTTTCAAAGACATGCGTCGCAACAGACAGAAAATCTTTCTTTGCAAACATATTTTTTAAATAAATATTCAAATAAGAATAAAATATGTATATATTTTTTTAATTCGAAAAAAATCTAAGCAAATAAAAAGTTTTTCAAAATAAATCGAATACATATTTGAGTTAAAAAAAAAGTTAAACATAACAAGGTAACAAATATGTAAAGCTGTTGTATAAAATAATTTTTTTTGAAATGTATAGTTAAATAAAATTGATGAATTGTTAAATTTTTCGATGTTTAGAGTACTTTTTATTCACAGTTTGTACCACTGTGCGGAGTATAAAACTAATAACTGCGGTGCTTGTTGTTTGTGTGGCGTTCGTTGTCTGCACATGGATGAAATCTAACGCTAACACAGAAATTACTTGGCGCCACAAAGCTACAACAACAACAACAACCGACACACCAATAACAACAACAACAACAACAACAACAACAGCATACATACACGTACATAAATATGTACATGTATGACTATAGAGCCGGACAACGTGCACCTTTTGGCCTCTGTGGCACGGCACGCTGAGCGCCTGGCCTCATATATGTATGTAGAGTGTGTGTGTGTCTGTATGTTTTGGAGTACATATTAGTGTGTGTAGCTACCGTGTTGCAATTTGCGCTCCGTGGGTTGGCTTTTTGCATAGTGTCAATTTTGATTTAGCAAAATGTTGCAGTTACCGCTTTTGCGGTGCGAGTTCGAATACATCGTGCTGTCAGCGCCCCGCCCGATATATAGTAGATTCCCAGGCAAATATTTCGACTCCTACACATACAAGCATATCGTAGAGTAGCACAAATACACACACAAACAGCTGCAGTGGACATAAAGTGGGTGGCGCTGACAAGTTTTTTTTTTCTTTAAAAACAAGAAATATTTTTTGCAGCCCAACAAAAAGTGGGTGCAGCTGCTCAAAGTGAATTTGTTTCTTTTTTTTTTCTTGTTTAATCTTAAGTACTATGCCATTAGACATGAAATGCTATTTGTTTTATTATAGATGTATAACTTAATAACAGGCCCTTTTGTAATACTGCAATGTCATCAACTTATTATAGGATTCCTGAAGCATCATTCGTGTCCAATCTATCTTTTCTTGATAAAATCACATAATTAATCCTCTAGTTGAGTTCAATTTTATTATATTTACTTAGTTAAATCGTGTTTTTCATTAGGAACAGGCTCTTCTGCAGCTTTGTAATGTTTCAAAATTATTCTTATTCCCCCGACAACCGCTGTATTTAAAGGCCTCACATCTTCTTGCATCTTTGTTGTAATACCAACGGTCCATGATCGCCTTACAAGGACCTTTTACTTTGGGCAGCAAGCAAATGCTGTCCACTATGTAAAGTTTAGATATAATAAAAATATTATTTTAATATTCCATTAGCACTTACAAGCATTGCTTTGATGCACAAAGAGCAACAAAACGATTAAAATCGAGCTTATCGTTTTCAGCAACATGACTTAAAAAAAATTATTCTTTTAATGATCCACTGTGGTGATTCTTATATTTATATACCAATTCAAAAGTCAGAATCAGACTTAAGTATACATATATTGAATTAAATAAAAGCGTTTACTGCAATTATAAAAAAAAACCACTTTTTTACAAATTCCTTTCACTCTCTTTGTTTCTCATTTTGTATTAATCGAAGTAATTATTAAAAATACAGTGTACTATAGATTTCTTTCTGTCAGTAAGACTCTTTATCATATGAAAAAACAGATAAATAAAGGTCTGTGATATTTATACTACTTTAAATATGTATATGTACGAATTTATTGAAAAACATTTAATAAATACAGTGCATTGACTTGTTTTGAGAACATTTTAAGAACAGACCTTTCTGCAACTATGCAATGTCATAAAATTATTTTGGTTTCCATGACAGCCGCCGTATCCGAATTGTTCACAAGTTTTTGTGCGTGTGTTGTAATACCAACGAGTTAATCTAGCTCTGCAAGGACCCACATCCTTGGGTTGTAAGCATACGGAGTCCACTAGATAAGGTTTTAAAACAATATTATAAATACATATTAAAATTAAAAAAAAATTCTCTTACAAGCATTTCCCTGGTCCGACAATAGCACCAACACGATAAGCAACAAACTTGTCGTCTTTAACAACATGATTCTGTTTTGAAAATTCAGTGTAATGATTCTACTTCTTAAGGGCTTATATATAGCCCTGAACACATAAATTAAACAGGTTGTCTTTTGTGTGTAGCACAAAAGCTACAAGTCAACATTTACTGAAATTAATAAAGCTGTTTTACTCTAATTACTACAATTACGAGCTCCTTTTATATTATTGCATTTTTTATTATATCGTTTTGTATTTCAGTACACAAGATTGCATCATAAAATTCGCATTTATCGCATTATTTGTTGTTATTACAATGTACATTGTACAATACATTAAAATACAAGTGAATTAAATTAAGCCTTTTTTAAGTGTTTGTAATAATGATAATAATCTTTTGTAGAATTTTTGATTTACTTAAACAGCAATCATTTGGAATTAATATTTGCTATTCAAAAATAAAAATGTTCTTTTATGAGAGCATTAAAAGAATCAATTTTTTCTTGTTTTCCTCAAATCGGTTGATTCTGTAAATTGTGCAATTGTTTATGTACATAAGAAGTGTATGGTTTAATATTAAAACTCCATTTGTTCATAAATTAACTATTTTTGTTTATTCGCAAGCTGCCACGCAGTCTTTATAGATTTTAAAATTATTATCATTGCCTTGGCAGCCACCGTAATTGAAATGCTCACATTTATTGATTGCACTGTTGAAAAACCATCGATCAATTCTTGCTTTGCAGGGACCCACACATTTCGGTAGCAAGCAAATGGAATTCACTAATTAAAATTTTAGCATGTTATTATTATTAATATGGAATATTTGGTAAATTGCACTTACAAGCATTGTTGTGGTGTACAAAGAGCACAAACACGATTACCAAAAAACTTGTCGTCTTCAACAACATGTCAGTATAACAACTGTTCTCATCTTATTGAGAAGGTACTTAATATATATAGATACTGAATCCAATATATAAAAATAACCTTAAGTTAATAAAGCTGTTTTCATAAATTTACTCGAATGTATATATATAAAACAAATAATATAAATTTAAAAATTATTTTATATTGGTTGTTTACTCAATTGATACACAAAAATTCCATGGGTGAGATTAATATTGGAGAAATAAAGCTGTTCTGTTTCCCGGAAACTCTTAAAATTATCCAGTGCACAAAATTGTATATGACTCGAATCGTCGAAACAAATCTTTTTTTTTTAATTTAGGATGTATACTTCAGAGATTTCTAAGATTTATGTTTCTTAACTGTTTATTTTGTTTGTCTCTCAAGAGAATTTATGTAAATGGAAACAAAAGAATTGAAAGTTGTCGAAACGCTGACACACTTAATGACTAAAAAAGAGTGCAAATGTTATTTTGAAGGGGAATTTGGAATGTGTGAAATGAACTAATGAAATATGCATAGGCACAAAGTATCTATATATGCTGATTTATAGTCAATAGAATGGTTAGCGTATGAATGGCTAATTTTTGGACAGTTTGGGTAATTAATAAACAATAATATTAAAGAAAGTATGCTTGAAAGTGACTTTGAGTTAAGTTAAGTGTCAGTACTTATGTGTAAATCTGTTTTAATAAGTTATTTTTTACGATATGATCTACTGATCAATATAATTGAAATTCCAGACAAATTAGTGTTGCCCTAGATTTAATCAAAAATTGTGAACATTTCCTTAATGATTCTGTACGATTTAATCATTAACTTTACTTAAATTTCACTTTGTGCTGCCAAATTCATTAAAAAACGCAAAAATTTTAGCCAAACTAATTAAACCAAAGCTTATATAATGAACCATGAAGACGAGGCGAATGCCCTTTGCAACTAATGCCTCCCTTTGGTTTCCCCTATCCGAAACCAATGGATGAAAATTACCTGTCATTAATCAATGGGAAATAGTTAAGGTTCTTTTGCTCTCTCTTTCTTTCCCGGAGTGGTTGCTTCTTTTAGAAATAATTCAAATTTCAAAGCGAAGCCAAAGAAGACGAACCAGTTCGTAGCTTAAGTCTTTTGTTTTATGACCCACATTTCAATGCGGCGACAAGCGCAACAGTCAACTGTGCATAAACGCCACTTAACCTAAAATCTACTGTCCAACAAAACAAAATAAATCACAACAAGCCCAAGAAAACCAAAAAAAGCCAACTTACTGCAAATTACATGCTGTGCGATAGCCACAAAAACAACAACAGCAACAACAACAATAACGAGAGCGAAAACAACAACCGCAAAACGTGAATGATGGCGCATCTAATCCAAGACAGCGCATTAATCCAGGCCAAACTTAATCCAATAAAAATGTCGACTAAATGCAAACGCGACAAATGCTTGACGAACGACAGCGCTAATTTATTTAAGAGATTTAACCGACTTTTGTCCAACATGCGATGAAGTTAGACAAAGACAACGATAACAAATCAGAGCGGCTTGGCAGCGAAATTTTAATTAAGACAAAATATTTGAGATTCTGACTATGACGACGACAACGAGCTGCAGCAACAAGTCAACAATTTGCCGCGCGCAATTTTTCAAATTACATTTCATTAAAGCGGGACAGAGAGAAAGATGCCTGCCAGCTAGTTGATCTGGCTGCCTGATGAGCAAGTGAAGAGAAAACTGAGAAAAAAACGAATGTAAAGCACCGTTTTGTCTGATTTGTGTTACACACACATACACGCACACACACACGCACACTACACTGAGTCGCAGCAACGACAACAACAGGTTATCTGTATCTTTGTATCTGCAGGCTGCTGCTGGCATTGCCCGCATGTAAAAACACCCGCATAGGGTGACGTTTCTTGCTTTGGTTAGAACGCGACTCTTTCTTCTAATATGCCACACATAAATTGTACAACAAATTAAATTTTAAAGTTCAGTTTAAAGTTGCCCTGCAATTGCTGAGCAAGTGAGCAAGTAAAAGAACAAGAACAGCCTCCAATAGCAACAACAACTATGTCAGCCACTTGGCAACATTGCCAACTAGCAGCGACAACATTCCAGCTACCTTCGACTGCCCACTTGCCACTCCTCCCCCCCTATTCCGGTAGTCATCATCAAGCCCGTAACTAGCTGCAGCTACAAGTTGCCGTTTCTAATACAAAACTGTCGCTTGTGGCCGTGAGAGCTGCAAAACTGCACTGCAACTCTCTGAGACTGTGTCTGTATTTGTATCTGTGTCTCTGTATATGTATTTCTTTCTGTTTCAGTCTCTGTCTCTGTCTCTCTGACTCTGACTCGGACTGTGGCACAATCTCCGACCAATGCAGACAACAACAAAAATAAATAAATAATAATAAAAAATCCATTGCATTGCATTTTAGTATTGCTTATTGCGCCGTTGCAAACGCTATGAATTCATATATAAAAGTATAAGAAAAGCCATACAACAAAAATTGTAGACAAGAAAGAAAATTCCACTGGCGAGACACAACGAAGCTAATATTACTCTATAAGTTCAACACGCCTTAATAAAATATATTTGTTATAAATTTAGTTTATTACTTGATAACGCTACATAGCTACTATGAAGTATGTAAAATTTATTGAAGTACTTGCTTAATTCAATAATATAATATCAGGAAACATTGCTCAAATCAAAAAAACACATTAGATTTACTTAGCCTACAGAAAACTAAAGTACAAATACACACAATAATGCAAAAGTAAGCAAAGTTTTTATTTGTTTAATTATATAACGAAAAAATAAATCAAATTATTCAAAAATTAATATTGAGAGATATGCTTAAATTAATAACAAACGAAGTAATATCAAATCAACTTATTATTAAAAACTTCATCCATTTAAAGTCATTTTTAGAAATTTAAACTCAAAACTCAATTGTTAATTTAATTAAACGTTCATATAAATATTTCATTAATTTACGTATATACTCGTTTCGTTGTTTGCCAAAACAGAACGTCAAAGTTATTATACCCTTCTAGGGTATTTAAAATTTTTGTTGGAAATCTCTTGAAATCGACGCGCGGCTTTTCCATGTCTGTGGCGGCGTCGTTGACGATGTCGTCGGCTGCTTTTGGCTTGAAAGCTTTTTGGCTTTGATTGCCAGCGCGCTGAAGCTGCGGGCCATGGCTGACTGGACTGGACTGGACTGGAATGGAGTGGACCGAGTTGGTCTGTTGGCTAGGCCGGCTGCTGGCTTGTCATTGCATTGCGCATATGTTGACATTTTTTTTTTTTTTACAAAAATACTTTAAATTGTTTGTAAATGCATTAAATGGCTGCGCCAGGCGGTCAAAACTTTTGGCCTATGATATTTTTGCGAGTCGATCAAGTTTGTCGCTTAAGTCTTTTGTTTAACCACAGACATTTGGAAAGCGAAGCAACAATTTTTGTTGTTGGAGTTGTTGATGACAGCGGGACATGTTGATACAATGCGGAGGGGATGAAAAGTGCTTTGTTCAAATGTCATAACGTTATGTCGAAATCTTTGACAGATATCAAATTAACAATTTATAAACATTTAACCTTTTTAAGCCAAACAAACAGACAGCAAAAACGCTGAAAAAGTTGCCACATGTTTTCCGTGTTACAGCGGATACCCCCCAGGTACTAAATTAATGATATATGTATGTATGCATGTGACTGTATACACTTATAGATAGAATTGAAAACATTTGGCACACATGTTTAGCAGATGGAACCGAAGAGATCTGAAAAGTGTGTATAAATAACGACAACGGCATTTCCAAGAAATCATATAAAACTGAAAGTCACTGCCCCGATTAGCATGTATAATTTATATTTGTGCTGCTCTGGTCACATTGCAAATGTGTGCTATAAAATGAAATGATATGGCAATGAGCATATCCGTTGCATGACTTTCCAGTCTGTCTTAAATGGCACATAATGAGCAACTAACTAGCATTTGTGGCAACTGCGTTAATGTTTATAACTATTTTGCCAATTTTATACCAGTTATGAAAGCAAAAACGACAGGAGGCAGCGTGCAGCGTGCAGCGTGCAGAATTCAGCATGTTACTTGTAATGGGCGTCTATGCAGATCAACCAGTTGCAGCCACAACAGCAGCAATCACTGAGGCTGTCTGACTTCCTTTACGTATAATTTGCTTGCAAATTTGCCAGGCAACCAGAGAGGGTGTATCTGTGTATGTGTGTGTGTGTGTGTGTTTATACTTTCATGTATCTGTGAGAGCGCGAACGAGTTATGGGCAAAATGGTGCATATATAGAAACCACAACAACAACAACAACCACAATAAATATTTCTTCGAAGGTGTGATTTTAATGTGACAACTTTGCAACTGGTTTGGAACTGTGCACAGTCTCTGCAAATGCTGTGGGGAAGATGCGTAATAATTTACCCAGCTAAAGACAGAGTCTAGGATATCCGTATGGTACAATTATTCCTTTGCAGTTTTACGAGCATGCCCGAACACGAACCAAACAAAAACAAGAGAGAAAAAAAAAACTCACAGAATATTTTTGCATTTGCTGAAGCCACACAAAAACAAGGTAAAACCGATACATAGCGAATGAGCGACAGAGAATAAAAGCGAGAGAGAGAGAGGTTAAAACAAGATTTTGAATTGCAATTTATTAAATAGCAGTTTGCTACCTTTTTTTAATACACGTCACACGTTTAGTTTTCATTTATGCATCGCACTTTCCATTTAGTATTTGGCAGTTTTTGCAGCTTCATTGAATTCCGTTTTAAATACTTTTGAGCATGTATTTTGAATAAACTTTTGTTATTTCATTTCACACAACTTTTCTCTACTTTATTTTCATTGCAAGTCGGGCTTGTGTGTGTGTGTGTGCATACATACACATACGAGCATGTATGTGTACGCTGATCTTTCACTATGGCTCTTTTACTTTGCTTTATGTTATCTTTTTTGCTGCCTTTGCTTTGCACACTAGCACCACTACACGCTCACGCTCACTCTCACACACACAGTCTTACACTCTCGCACACACGCGCAGTCTGTCAGGCTGTCAGGCAGGCACGCAACGTAATGCGGCGCCTGAAGAATTGGTTTCATCCGCTACGACACTGGACGATTTACAGCGCACGGCAACAGGTAAATGGCAACTGAATGTGCGATCAGCGCTCAGTTCCTCAATTCCTCAGTCTTGCAACGACTACAGTCGGCATGTATCTATGTCTGTGTCCGGGTAAGTTGCTGTTGTGTGTGTATGCCTGCGGGTGAGAGAACATTTTTCTCTTTACCTCAATGCTTCGTACTCTTTACTAAGCAGTATTGCCAGTTTCAATAAAAGACTTAAGCAACAAACTTGTAGTTTTATGAGCATTTGGAATTTTATTTGAAAAATTAAATGTACATTTTTGAATTTGTAATTTATTTCGTAAACAAATTTATTATAAAATCATCAATAAAATTATCAATAAAATATTTATTAAATATTAGTTATATACATGGATTTAACAAATATACTATTATCATTTAAATTTATAACATAAAAGCTTATGAAAAGCGGACGAGAAGTATAATAATTTATAATTATTATGATGAAATCAGTTTAACTATATATTTTAATTTACATACAATCGTAAACTTATTAAGATAGTTTAGCATTGTAGTCATTGCTTCTGATATAATATTTTTTTTTTTAATAAAAATTCTTATTTAGTGACTGCCAGTTTTAGCCATTAAATGTCAATATTAAATAAAAGAATAAATATCATAAAACATGTTAAATACCAACAAAGTAAAGATTTACTTTAAATAATAATTAGTTATTACAAAATTGTCAATTGCACTTGATACAACAAATTGTACTATGTTCTATTCTACAAACTTCACCTTAAGGTATTCACCATAAATAATGACAAATTTTATAATACCGTAACCGTTTCGGTATATTTCAACTAAAATATAAAAAAACACAAGGAATGTCTGTTTAAGTCAAAGACTTGGATAAGCTTAGGGACTACGATATTTGTAATACCTGGCACAATTTTTTCATTGACTAGTTTAGGTCTTAGCTAACTAGCTCAAAGTTATTATATATAGGTAAAAATTAAAAAAAATAATTAAAGTTTAATAATATGTTTCTATTAACTTAAATTGAATTGGACTATAACAACATGCTTTTGAAAATTTATTTATTTTTCAGTAAGTGTTAGCTTATTGCTTATAAGCGTTTACAGCTGTATTACAATACTTCATTTTCAACAAGTGCCATCGTTTCGTTTCCAGGTTCCGTTCTGAACATTTTCTGGAGTGCTTCAAATACATCGATTTTCGCTTTAAAAAGTCCTCCCAAAGACTCGGCTGTTTTGCCACCTTCGGAGAGAAGTTCGGAAAATGCCTTAGCAAGTTCTGTAAGTCCTCCTCCCTCCCCCCCCTCCTCCTCAGAGCTTTCGCTCAATGGAAGGAGATAAACCAGCACTACTGTAAAAATGGAAAAAGGTTGCCAAATAATCGATAGGGTTTATCTTATCTAAACGAATGCCACATACCACAAATGAGTAGATACACTTTAATAGAGTTCGCCATGTCCAACCTTGTCCGCAGTACCTCTAATAATAATAGTACAAACGATTTTGACTTAATAGGAAAACAGCTTAGGCTTAATAAATTTAGTTATGGTTTATGAAACTAAAATAATTATAATGTTACAGCTGTATAAAAAATACCGTATATTTCATACCTCTTTATACTTACATCAAATTCAGATTTCATGCTAAAATAGATTCAAGGGCTTAGAATATTATTTCAAGCATTAAACAAATTTATTTATGTATATTTTTTAATAATCTAGAAGGTATATAAAAAAAACGATGAAAATAAAACTAATTATTTTATTTAAGTTTTTTATCTAATCTTATGTTTTTAACAAATTTTTCTTAAAATTCGCCATTGTAAATAAAATTATTTTTGTTGTGAAATTTTTAGAAGATTCTTAAATGTTTATGATGGACGCAGTTTTGCATCCTTCTATTGGTGGAGTGCTTGGTGAAAATATTGTGCTACTTTTGCAGTATTTATGTTGGCCAAGACATTTCACCATAGCATAAATAAATATGTCCACTGGTCAAACGAACGTGATTAAAGAGAAGCATCTGGTTGAGAAAAGAGAGAAAGAGAAGAGCGTAAAATGGAATGTAAGTGTAAGCGTATACTCATAAAAGTGTTGTTGTTGCTAACCAATACAATGGAAATAGAGTCTAAAGAGCACAATCAATATGTATCTGTATCTTAAGCTGTGACTGTGACTGCATATGTATCTGTATTTGTATCTGTATCTGTGAGAGAGCTGTGTGAGTCGGATTACATGCGCGCATGCTCAGTTCACTCCTCTCTCTCCCACCGATCAGTCTTTGCCTCTTTTGTTTGCAATGGAATTTCTTTCTTTTCATAAACATGTTTCGAGCGCACATTTAACGTTGTTGTTGTTGCTGCTGCTGCTGTTATTGTTGTTGTAATTGTTGTTGGCTTATTACAGCATTTATGAGGCAGTCAGCATTTGTTGAAGGAGCGCGCGCTCAACCGCACACATACGAGTATAAGCCAAAGTGGCATGAAACAAGTTCAGCGTTGCTGCTGCTGCTGCTGTGCCTCTGCCTCTGCCTCTGCCTCTGCCTCTGCCACTGCCACTGACTCTGCCTCGGTCTCGGTCTCTGGCTTTGGCTTCTTGAATGACTGCGACGCAGGAATGCAGTGTTGTAAATAGCTGCTGCAACGGCGACGTCAACATTGTTGTCTTTGGCTTGGACGCGGAATCAGAGCAAGTCACAGAGCCCGAGTCAGCCAAGGCAGCACAGATCGCGACAACGATCAGAGCACTGAAAACAGAGCCAAAGCCAGAGCAAGAGCAAGAGTCCAAGCCAGAGACAGAGACAGAGCCATGGCCAAGACAACGGCGGCAACGGCAGCGGCAGCGGCAGCAATGAAAATTGCTGAGAGCGCCCCGAGGGCTTCCACTTGGAGTTGAGCTGGACCTGGATCTGCATCTGACCAGCTCTTGAGTACGGGCCTTTTGCTGTTGCCAACAACAATGACCACGATCGATAACACTTACACACACACACACACACACACACACACACAAACACACACACACATGGATACTCATATGCTAGTCACTGTTTATGTTTATGAATTGTATTGCAGATTTTCACATCAGAATACGGCATTATGCGTTTATCTTAGAGAGTTAATATATTTTCTAGACCCCAACCTTGCGGCCTTGGTAATTAAATCGCAAGAAACTGATAATGATACAACACGGGCGTATTCGGGCAACAGCAAAAGGGTTTCTCCACTCCACACTCACTCACAACAATTACATACACCAAATATGCCTCTAGGAAATTATTCATGATAACAGAGATTGCATTGATTGATTGTGTGTGCGCGCCTTGGCCAGCTCTCAACTTGGCTGAATCGACTCCGGTTGGGTTCCACTTGCCCTTGCTGGTAGCCAACTCTGCATCTTGAGTTATTTGAGCTATTAAATGTCTGTGATTTGCTCATAAGTTACTGTATGCGATCTTCAGATCAATTGTTGGCATCCCAGTCGCTTCCACATGTGTTTGTGCCCCCGTGGTTATTGCCTTCAAAAAGCATGAATACTAAACAAAGGCATTGCTAAAATTCAATACTATTTAGGATACAACACTGAAAAAAAAGACCAGCTTCTAAAATCATCTTAGTTCTGAGACTTGATTCTAGAACATTTTTTTTATCAGTGTAGCACTTGGAATTGTATAAGATATATTTGTTAAAAAGTGTAACAGTGTTTTCTATACTTTACTGAAATTATTTCTAAAATTTCATTATTGACAAAGCTGTGCAAGTGTAACGAAAAGTGTGTAATTAGCTTTTTTTTGTTTGGCGCTCACTTTCTCACAGTTTTCCACACACAATAAGTATGACTATAACAATAAAAGACATAATTGCTTAAAATTGTAACTGAGAGAAAAGTTTGTAGATGCACAGAGAAATGGAATCAACTCGTTGTCCAGATTGAGACTGTAAATGAGGTTGAAAAGCCATCTTCAATGCGTCACGAATTTCGACAACACATTAAAATTCCCATTGCATGGATACTGAGGCACATATGTATATTTTTTAAAAGGGCTTCAACAATCTTTGTATAGTAATTGCATTTAACTTATACCATCTTATTAACTAAGGCTCAGTACCGAAAGTGTCATAAAAAATAGGTCAGGACTTTAAGTAACAACATAATATTGGCGGAAGCTAAGAGAATTACATACCTATTTGCAGTCTGAGTGTTGATTTTGGTTGGTTCTTCACATGCTCATCAAATTTGGTACTTATCATTCTAAAACATCATATATCATATTGCTGATATTGGTGGACAGTTTTTGAGAAATAGAAAAGTTTTCAAACATATTTAAATATTTACTATACGTAATGAATATGCTTCCAGTAACTTTAATTCCGAATACTTGCAAAATTTAATTTTGAGGGAGAATTCCTTTGCTCCTAATTAACAATTGGCCTCAGTTTTTTTCTTTTCATCTGTTATTTTCTTTACTTTCAATAGCACTAATTGAAGTCAAGTTCCTAAGCGGTCGGTGCCTGCTAAAGGTTAATATGCCATTTGACCTTGTTATGTCTTGAGTTTTATTTTTGCATGCCAGATTCTCCAACGTTTATTGGGCAGGGCATAAATATAAACATAAACCTAGTTGAAGGCACTAATTTGTGAGCATTTAGTTACGGATTCCCTTGCAAGCCTGTCAATATGTTGATTATACAAAATAAAGTAGACAGAGCCCAGTGTAACTGTCAATGGCAACTCATGTGTATTTACAAACTGTTCGCGGAAACCGAAACCCCAAAAATATGCAGTATTTTTTTTGGGAAAACGTTTTTGGCCTCATTTCAGTTGCAAGTTGAACAACCGGGATAGAGTGTAAAAAGGGGCGGGACTGAAGGAACTGAAGGGAGATACACGGCAATATTGGCACAAATGTCTGAGCGTGCTTTCAATACATTGGTGGCGACAAACGTCGACCATTTTGAGCTATCGATCAAACAGACGCACCGCGAAATTGTCGCCCAGTGGCGTCTCCGTACAAGGATCCCTGGTCTGTGACACTGTGGCCCCCTTGGGGTGGCGCCCCTGGCAGTGAATGCATTGCAAATCGTCTGCAGACCAAATGTTAACATTATGCTGTGGAATTTCTGACTGGGCACGTCATGGCACCAAACACATTAAAAGCACACTAAACTACTTATATATATATATATATATAAACACACCCCGCACAACTTTCTCCATCTAGCTGCTGGTTGCCAGCCCTGTCATGTTGGAGGGATTGTGTTGAAAAACCGAGTCTATAAAAGCTTTGACTTCTGAACGCAACCGTTTCAGTTAAACTTCAACGCGTTTCAACGTCCTGTCGTCTGGTCGATTTGCCGCTTTGTCGCTGTGTCGCGGTCACGTTTGAAGAGCGCATCCTGAGGTTTACTCAAAGAAACAATTAAAACATAACCGCAAAGCGGAAGGAAGTGCATACCACAAGTGCTTTCCCTACTTAACGTTGCATGCCACTCAAATTGCAGAACAAATTCGCAACAAAGTTTTCAAGACTCGCCTTCTGTTTTTGCTTCAAGACCTAGTTGTTGTTGTTGTTCTTGTGCTCCTTTGTACCCCTATGTTGGCCTCGTCGCCGTTTGTATAAAATGAAAACTGAAAATTTCTTCAAGTACGGCGCCCCTTTGTACAACTTGAAAAGTACTCGCGCTCATTCACAAACCCAACCGCAGAGTGTCGGCAACAGCAACGGCAACCAGAGCAATTTGACATCGTTGTTGACAAGCGAGAATTTGCGTAATCTGACGCAAAACCGCGGATCCGGTTATTCCGATAGGGAGAGCATCTGCAGTGTCAGCAGCACCGCGGGCAGGATTAAACGCCGATCAAGGTAATCCCACAATATGCACCAACAATTTTCCATGCCAACCTGAAAGTCTAATTAAATATTACAACGCATTTTTAACTATGCCAAAGAAAAAGCTTGGAAAGTATTGGCTTATTTTCACTGATGAATTTTTGGTATACATTATTTAAACTTAAAGGCATGTTAAATTTCGAAATTAAATTTTAAAATATACACTTATTTATTTTGAAATAATTTTGGTATGCCAACTTAAAAGTCTAACAAATTTTTACAACGAATTTTTATGAAATAGTGTTGATAGTATTGGCTTATAATAACTTTTGAATAAAATATGTACATGTTTAAGAACATGTTAATTATTTCGAATAGAGATTTAAATACAGATGTACAATTATGTTCAATTAATTAGGGATTCTTAAGAGTTAAACACATTGGTGTAGAAATATGGGAATTAATTTTTGGAAAATCAGTGTTTTAAAATTTCTTAATTACTGCATCATATTTGCACTGCAAGCTATTCTTGTATGAGTTTTCCAGAGTGTTTAACTAATAAAATTATTTTTCAAAATTTATTTATTAATATTTTTCTATAAATATTAGAATTAAATTTACAAATCTTGTTTGGTCTTTTAAGATTAAGAGTCATTTTGATTTATATGACGACCATTAAACCTATTTACATAAAATATTTAAAAAATCGGCTTTAAGTCTCTCAGTCTGTTAGAACCTAATTAAAAACTAGCTATGTAGACACTGAGTATACAAGTAATATATCTTCTGCTATTGCATAGATTTAGCAACCCCTCTTGTGAATACTGACAAAAAAAAAAGAAAGAAAGAAAGAATAAAAAATTAGAATGGAAGCTCACTGAACCATGACGCATGTATGTACATTGTACACAGCTATATGTTCATATGTGTATACGTTGGCAGGGTTAAAGGACTGAACACATTTGTATTTTGGCCAACTTGTTGTCCCGGCAACCGAACCGAAGCCCGAGGCACAAGTGCGGCATTTGTCACCCCAAAATGAAAAGGCAGCCTCAGTTTCAGTTTCAGTTTCTGGCCAACTCGCGTACTAGACACTTTTCTCTTACTTAACAGGAAAATTAATAAAATTTGTATAGGATGTGATCGTAAATGGATGTAAAGTGCTAAAATCTTGAGTATTTCCGTACACAACTTTAGGAACTTCTCGATGAAGTCCTCGAAGGGCATCAGCAAGAAGAGCAAGACCATGGATTATACCAATTATGCGTATAATGAGGCGGTGGGTCGCCTCAAGGTAATGCTGGCCGACAATTCGTACGTGGCCACGCCCAAAATGGTCAACAGTGCCGCCGCCTATCTGCGCAACTTCAATGAGGACTCAGGCGATAATTTCTCGGATAATTTATCGGTTGGTTAAAGAAAATGTTGATTTAAAATACTTAACTTGCTAAAGGTTCGCTTTCACATTTATAGGTCATCGACAGACCCGTCTTCTCGGACATTTCCAAGTATCTGTCGCCCAGTCAGAAGTCGCGGATGAGCACGTATCGTCCGAAGAAGAGTTATACTTCTGGCTATCTCTCTGCATCCAAAGAGAATCTAGCCAGCACCCCAACTCTCTATCCCAGCAGTGTGCCGGTGACAACTCTTCCCACGGATAGCGTTCAAGCCCCGGTCGAGATCTTTAATTTCATTGAGAAGCAAGAGGACTACATTGAACAGCTGGAGAAGGAGTCCAAGTACTGTCGCAACGAGTTGTCCAATTTGCTGGGCAAGGTCAAGGATGTGATCAATGAGAACGAACATCTAACGGAGAATGCACGTACTGAGCTGGCGGCAATGGGAAGTGGCACGTCCAAGCCATTGTCGCAACCGGCAGCAATTACCACCAGTCCGTCCTCGGATAGCGATGAGCACTTGCTCTATGCCGGCCGCAAGACACCAAGCACACCACGTAAGAGCAATTTGAAGGTCCAATCCCCACGCTATGCCAGTGCACCGAACATTGTCTATGAGGCACGTATCAGCGAATTGGAGGCCGAGCTAATGCAGGCCAACATCGATCTGAAACGCGTCAGAACCGAAAATGAGGAGCTTAAGCGAAAGTTGGCTCACACGGATCCCCTAAGCGCTGTCGCCACTCTGGGCAGCAACAACTGTGAGACTCATCGCAAGCAGTTGGAGATGATGCAGCAGGACAAATCTGCTCTTGAAGAGTCTGTGCGTCAACTGCAACGCATGCTGGACGAGGCCAAGTCCCAGCATCACAACAACAGCGCCAGCTCCAAGCGATACATTAGTGATCTCGTCCAAATGGAACGCTCCCAGGCAGAGGTAAGATCACTCACTGTATTATATTGATTACATTGATTTCAAATAGTTTAAGATCTTGCAGAGATATAACATTTTAAATTGACTCATTTAATATTTAATATAAATCAGAGACCGTAACTATTATAAGTTTTTTAAAGTATTTAAAAGTTAAAAAAGACCACTTATTTTTGATTTTATTTAAAAAGTAAAAAATAATAATTAAATAAGAATTTTAATTTAAAAGTTGAAAAATAATACTTGTACTTGATTTATTCAATAAAAGTTTAAAATAGGTGGTATTTTTGATATATTCAATAAAAATTTAAAATAAGTTTTATTTTTTGATTTTTCAATAAAAATTTAAAACAAGTGTTATTTTTGATTTTTATTTATTTATTTTTATTATAAATACATATAAAATTTGATAATTCTCGCCATGATCTGCGATCAATGATATTCTTTAATTACATAAAATTTTCTAATACAGAATTTCGCAAGAGATTCGCGAGCAGTATCTTAAAGTATTTGAGTTCAGCGTCTCGAGTCGAAGCATAGTTTTAGCTGTGTGTTAAAGAATAGTTAACATATTTCTAATTTTGTAATTTAAATTAAATTTAATTTAAACTTAATAAAATAATTTTTTAGCTGGAGGTTCGTCACCTGCGGGATGAACTGGACAGGCAGCACGAGCGTGTGCGGGAACTGCAACACGAGATGGCCCGACGTTTGGCCGATGAGAGAGCAAATGCGGAGAGACGTTATAATAGTCAGGTGGATCAGCTGGGCGGGGATCTGAGCAGTCAGTGGGAGCAGGTGGCCAAGTTGCAGTTGGAACTGGAGCGTCAGAAGCGCTACGAGACCGATCTGAAACGTGATGTAACCAATCGTAATTCACAAATCGAGGAACTGAAAATGGAATTGCGCGCGAATCGAACCACTTTTCTGGCTGACATGGCTCAGGTTAATGCGGAGAAACAATCGCTGGAACAGGAGATCACCTCATTGCGTCTACAGTTGGATCGGGCAGCACGTGAGACCAAAACGGAGGCATCTCGTCTAAATGCGGAGATCAATTCGCTGCGTCAGCGTCTGGACCGAGGAGATGCTGATCTGCTGCATTCGAAGCGAGAGGTTTTGCGTTTGAACGATGAGATTGCAAATCTGGAGAAGGAGGTCTTTAACACTGAACTCATTATCATAATTTATGACTTTCATTATGTAAATGTAATTGTACTTTCAGCTTGCCTACGGGGAGCTAAAGAATGAAATCCGACCCACCAAAAAGGACTTGGATAAAAGAATTTCCGAAATGCAGGACAAGCATGGTATGTC
Organism: Drosophila phalerata; assembly: GCA_951394115.2. NCBI lineage: Eukaryota > Metazoa > Arthropoda > Insecta > Diptera > Drosophilidae > Drosophila > Drosophila phalerata. Next base: position 25,459,174 of record OX596005.2, read on the forward strand.
TCCAACAGTTCTATTCCTATCGTTTATTCTAGAGCACACACTTATTAGAAATGGCTTCAAATGATTCAACTTTCCATCACTTCTTTCACTTTCTCTCTATCACTTTATTCTATTCTATAAACTCTGGTTAAGCTATTGATTTTCATATTGTGTGCATGTCCAAAAAGTGTCTGACTTCATATATAAATTTTAGAATATTCTGAAACTAAATCCGAGAAATACTTATAATTCGAATAAAAACGTCAATAGTTTATCCATGAGTTTGTCCTTTTCATAAATGATATATTTGTACTCACACCTGTATCCATTAATAATCCTCAAACAATTTTGTCTGTCTGTCTACTTCTTGTAGCGGAGACGGTGAATGAGCTCGAAGAAATGATAACGTCTCAGAAGCAACTCATGGATAAGCTGACGAATGAGTGTAAGACGTTAACCGGGAAATTAGAGGATACAAGCTATAAGCACAAGTAATTATCTTTTTCTTACCATAAAACCATAAAACTGCAATTGATCTCATTTAATTTGGGAAATACTGAACCTTTTGAGCTGAAAATCATTTCAAATTATTGTCAGTGATGACCTTTAAGGCTGTTCTTAAGCAACTCGACCTATAATAAAAGAAAATAAATTTTGGACAGTTTTATGTGAAATTGTTAGCACATATTTAAGTTTCGAAATGTACTGAGAATTGAAGGCAACGCAATATGAAATTCATGGCCAACCAAAGCATATATATGTACAACACATTTGGCCCACACGCATTGCAATTATATATTTTACTTTTGAGATTCCACCAACAACAAATAAACTCAAACAGAGCTTGACACTGGATTAACACGCTGTACTTCTTCAAACTTCTTTCGTGCTGCCCGCCTGAATGCGTCACTGTGCAAATTGTTATACTTATCGTATCGAATCGTATCGTATCGTAGAACCACTGTGCGATTATGTGATGCCAACAATAACAACATCAACACCAGCAACAGCAACAGCAACAGCAACAGCTGCCACGTCATCAACAACAACAACAAGCGCATGGCCAATGACAACAACTGCAACACCAGTAATAACAACTACAACAAACACACCAGCAACATCAGCAACACCAATAACAATTGCAAACGAAAACGCAAACGTGTACACTTTGCCGCCTAATTTGAATATTCTAGATGATATTAAGCCCATGGTTGAATCTGATGCTGTTGTTGTCGCCGATGATGATGATGTTCTCGACAATGGAGATGAGATACTAAAGAACATAATTAAAAGCAACGAGCGTTTGTCCCTGGAATTGGCCAAAATGCCGCCATTGCCAAAGCTGAGCAGCTACAAAAAGCACAGAGCGCACAACAGCAACACAAGCAACAGCAACAACAACAACAGACCAGAGACAACAACATCAACAATGGGCGCCAAGCCGAAATGTTTTTGTCCCAGTTTTATGAGGCACAAGCACGAGCATGAACACGTCCATGCAACGCCAACAATGCGACACCGAAGTGAAATTAGCGCAACATGTTGTGGCAACAGCAGCAACAACAGCAGCGGCAACAGCAACAGTCGCTGTCGCAGCGGGAAGTTAGCGCGTACACAAACCACATATAGCAAGAGCATGCATTGTCACGCGCATGAATTCACCATAGACACGCACCACGAGCACCGACAACAGCAACCGCAACAGCAACACCAGCAATACCACACTGCACCAGCAACAACAGCGACAACAGCAACAACTGCAACGACAACCTGCTGTCATCCATACAAAACGGAGCTGTTGCCTTGGCTGCAACAGCATCTGGTTTTGAATCAGACCATTAGCAGTGCCAATAGCTGTCAGCCCCCATGTCAAACATCGCATTTGACGGTGCAAGCTGACACAGCAGCAAGAGCAATGGCAACAGCAACTGCAACATCGGCGACAACAGCAACAACATGCAAAGGTCGCAACAGCAATGCACTGAGCGCCAGCATTAAACCGAAACATTATTTTGAGCAACTGTTGCAACGCGATGGCTGCCACAAAAAGCCACGCCCACCTGTCAAAGTCGATGTGAATGTGCGCCTGGTGCCCAAACAGTCAAAGCCAAAAGTCAGTGCACTGAATGAGACATTTGTCAAAGAACTGGATGAAATGGCCCATGCCCTAAACGAGACTTTTGTGAAGGATAACTCCCCCGAATTGGCGGAAATTGATGAGCAGCTGGCGCAATTTGAGAATACGGTTGTTGATGACGATGGCCAGGAGCAGGCGACCAAACTTTGATAATGTTAATATCCCCAGATAAACCAAACACAACATTTAGAAAACACTTTTCAAAATTTGTTTGATTGATATTTTCGTAGAATATATTAAAATTTATTTAATTTTTTATAGTGTAATGACTCAGAAAATTTGAAATATGCAGGAGTGACTTTTTTACCACCTTTATATTGAAATTCATTTGAATTTCCCTCACTTTTTGACTTTTAATGACTTTGTGTGACATAATTGTTTATCTAAAAGTTAGTTTTTAAATTGAGAAAACTATCATAATTTTAATGTGTTGATATAAATTATGATCTTACCCTTTTTTTTTTTAAACAAAATATAATGTTTAAAATATTTATAAGAATAGTTTACTTAATCTTTAATTAACAGCTTATAAGTGCCAATTTTTTATTTTATCTTAACTGTAGCTTATACAATATAATCTTTACTTTTCAGATATTTTCAATTATTTTTAAAATTGACAAGAGATTAATTTTATAATGTTGTTAGCGACTAGAATATTTATCATTGTGTTATACTATTTTAATCAATTGAATTTTTATTTTTTATTGAAATTCGTTAATTTGTTGATTGATTGATTTTCCCAGTGAAGAAAAGCTCCAACTTCGTGCTACAAATGAACAGTTAATGGCGCGTCTTAGGCAAATTTGGTCGAAATACAAGTCACAATTAGTTAACAATGGCAATAGTGTTAATGAACTTAGCTCTGAGGAGACAACAGCAAACGATGATCGCATTTTCTCACCCATAATGCACAACTTAGAGCCCTTACAGGTAATTGTTAATTGAGAATATGTATTTGACTAATCTGTATTTCTCTCTTTTTCTATTTCTATCTCTCTCGCTCTCGCTCTCTCTTTGTCTATCTCTTTTCTATTGTATCTGCCTCTTCTACTATCTTCGTACTATCGACACCAGAGAGGAAATATCTGCTTTACAATCGAATCTAGAGTATTTATCTAATCGCATGTTAAGCAATGAAGAGCATATGAGTAAATTAGATACCACACCACATGATTATACTAGCTTAGGCGCAGGCAAAGGTAAATTTTGAACTTTGACCCATACGGCAGTCCAACAACAGTTACATACAAATATACACTGTTAAACACAATCAATGATTGCATCTAATCACAACAGCAACAGCTTTAAGCGATTTGGAAGCTAATCGAGCAGCTGCAACAACAGTTTAGTTAATCAGTCACATATAAATATACATATACATATATACATATCTACACTTGTTTAACACTAGGTTCTTGCATTTAATTGGCTTGCAACACTAATCAAAATTTTTGTGACTACAGCCGCATACGATTACCAGCCGTCCACATATGGCACAACAATTGAACCCATACAAAGCACACCACAACTACACAACAACGTTGACGACGACTACAGCAAGCCAAGCAGCTCCTATGGCTACGATGCAACACCAACGGCAGCAACAGCAACACCAACAGCAGCTGCAACAGCTGCAACAACATCAGCAGCAGCAGCAGATGTCATCGGAGGCACCACCAATGGCAACAGCAACACAATTGCTGGCGCAACTGCAGCAGCGCGCAAGAGCAGCATCAGCAATGGCAACGGCAGCGCCAATCTCCTGTCCGACAGCAGCCACAGTTATGGACTCAACGATAACGATGACGAAAATCTCAAGGACAACCTTGGCATGGGCGAAAAGCAACAACAGCAACAGCAGGAACTGGAGCAACAACGCGAGCGACAACGTGAACGTGAACGAGAGGAACGAGATCGGGAGCTACAACAGCTGCGGGAGCAACGTGAAAAGCGTGAACGGGAACGAGAACGTGAACAAAGCGAGCAGCAGCAGGCACAGCTCAATCGACGCTACAGCAATGCTGAGCAGCAACCACAGCAACAGCAACAGCCGCAGCAACCACAACAACCACAGCAGCAACAGCAACAGCTCGGCGATGCCAGCGTCTCGAATGCGGGCAGCGCCAATCTGGCCGCCTACAACACCGACTACAGTGCCTACGATCAGCAGCAATACGATGCCAGTGCCTATGATCCCAGTGCCTATGCCCAGCAGCCCTACGATGCCCAGCAATATGGCTACGATGCCAATGCCGGCTATGACTACAGTGCTGCCGACTATGGGCAGTCCGGATACCAATATGATGCCGCGCCAGATGCCACCACAGCCAACCAGTCACAGTCGCAGTCACAGCCTCAGACACAGGCACAGTCCCAGTATCAACCAGCAGCAGGAGCTGCAGCTGATTACAGCCGATCGTCACCGTCGACGACGACGCCGGCAACTGTCACACCCGCAACATCATCAACAGTTGGCGGTGCAGTCTCCGGCGGTAGTTCCGTGCAGTCCATCCCAGCAGCGGGCCGCACACAATCGCGCCCGAGCAGCGGAACTGTGGGGCCAGCAGCTGCAGCTGGAGCCGTCGGCGGCAGCAGATCCGCTCTGCCACAACAGTCTGCCCCGCCAGCCGCCGGCAAGAAGTAGCTGGAGTCCGGAGTCGACCGATCTCACGCCAATTGATCCGCTGCAATTAGAGTTCAGTATAAGCAGTCCCAGTTTAATGCGCTCCACTGACACCTCCAATCCCGAAGATGAATCCTGTGCCGACCTAAGTGAAACCTTTGTGCTGCAGGCAGCCGACTCCGATGCCAGTTTATCGCCAGCACACACCACAATTGTCACCGTGCGTCGGTCGAGTGCTCCGGCGGTGGTGCAACAAAGGCAGAAGGAGCAGGAGAGGCAGGAGGAGCTGGAGGGGAATCAAACTGATATTATCAATGAAACCGTAATCATTGAGCGTGACTATCGTGCATTGTAGTTGTAAGCACTAGTTTTCCAACTTACTCCACTTAGGGAGACTTCCATCATTATTCTACTCATAGACTCATATGTTTCGGATTGGCTTTTACAAATCAACAATATTTGATATTCATATTTGTAATTAAACAAACTTCAAATGCAATAATATAAACTGAACGATAATTATTTAAACTACCAAAATCTTGTGTTTCAATTATTCGAGAATCATATACATAAATATAAAAAACATATCGACTCTTAATTGATATCAATGATTTTACATTTAGTTTTTGTCACATTTAAAATTTAATTTTTTGGATTTATTTTACAAAAAGAATATAATATACAAGATGTGAGATGTTGTCGATAGTCACAAATCAACCGAACGAAATATAAATATAGTATATTTATTTTTGTTAGCAACTAAAAATAGCTATAATGAAAAGTCAAACAAATTTTGATATCAATTATTATTATATATGTAGATTTGCGTGTCATCTGTAATAAATTATATTTTACTTAATATATAAATTGAAACAGAAGCAGAATATGCATATGCGCATACATATAATATTAAAGACATAGTTAGCTATTTAAAAATGACAAAATATATTTACAATACAAATAGTCGTGAAGGTCATGACATTCTGGATGTGATAAATAATTATTAACAAATTGTTTGAATTAGACTATAAATTGTAAATGACTTGTGTTTGATTACTTGATCCTTTATCGCTTCTTTTTCGTGTTTACTTTCAATGTCAAGAGTCAAATTAGAGGTCACAATACACTTTTGCAAGCAATCCATAAACATAAACGTTAAAACTAATAATAAACTTGAAGGGATATTGTAACAGCAAACGTCTTAATCCCATGCAAAGCTGTCAAAACAACTCAACCAAACTGTTGGCTGAAACTGACTTGAGACTGACAGGCCAACAAATTGACGGTGGCACGCACTTCAGTCCTCACTACTTAGAAGTTCATTATAACTCGAAATACTTTAAATATACATACACATGCACAAAATTCTATTGAATGACTTTACGGACGGTTAAGAAAAACAACATTTCAATACAAGAATCCCTGAACTAGTAATTTAAGCAAAATTTTTTAAAAATGATATTAAGTTAGAAAAATTTAACTATTATTGCACGATTGATCTTAAGGAATTTGGACATAGGCGGAAGCTATTAGTCGCTTATTCTTCCAGTTCCACACATGCGAAACAATTGACAATTTCGCGATGCCCAACTGTATTTCGCAAGGCTCCTTTTCGGGGGTGATTAAAAAGCACACCGTAAATAGACTCATATCCAGCTCTGGCGAAGTGCCAACCAAAAATCCACCATAAGGCTTTTGTATTCCAAACAGACTGAACCGAATCGTTAGAGCATATTGATTAGGCTACAAATGAAAGTAATTTTCAATTAGAATTTACAGGAAAGGTAATCTAAGTTACTCGTACATACCCTGCCCGTGTCAGCACGCTTTATCCATCCCTTGTAGTCCACGTGACCCTGCTGCTCTTGCTCGGCAAAGTATAACCAATTGTGTAGACCAAGCACTGAAGTATCTCGAAGTTCCGCAAGGAAAACGTGCTCAAAACTGGAGCTGCCTACAATACCTTTTCCTCGAGAATAAGGTGTGAACCAAAGATCCTGAAGTAACTTCACCTGATCATCATAGTCGTCACTGACAATATCTGCAATTAAAAGATGACAACTTAATATAATATTATTGAAAAAAGCTTAGTTCAAATTTATACGGATATTAATCATTTGAATAAATAATACTGGTTTATCACAAGATAAGATATAATTGTTAATTTCATTAAAATATAAAAGTTTTTATTTGTCCAGCTCTTCATGAGCTTTATTATCCAGCTATTTATCTAACCAGATTAGGATCGTAAAACAAACACAGTAGCTTGCTACTTACTTGCTATCTATTTAAAACTCTGACGTTATCTCACAACCTATCTAGTAAACATACGAGTTTTATCATCTAATTGTAGATATTTATACATATATTGTTAAATGCTAATTAGTATTGAATATTGACTGTTTAGTGATTATTAAAAAAAAATCGAAACACAGAGATCAAGTAGATTCAGGGGTATCTCGAGTGCTTACCCTTTCGCACAAGAAAGCGCATGGAGAGTTTCATGACGCGCGTGTTCATCACAGCACGGAGAAAGTCTAGTTGCTCCTGTTCATGATCGGCCGTAATCTGTTCTGCCACGCCCACATCCAGCTCATAGTTGTTGAAGAGGCGTTGCAAGAGAGCCGTTGTGGAGTTACCATTTTTGGCCAGCAGATCGTTGTGCAGCTCAAAGAGACTAGTTTTGTTTAGATCGAATTAAAAAGCTTTCAAATATATTTCCTAACGATTGTTGTTGTTATACTTACGGTTGTGGTGCGCGATCATCGCGAGCGCCAGAGATCGTTTTACCCTGTAAATTCACCTTGAAGAGGTACTCACTGGACGCGGATTCCTCGGCGAAGAGAGCCTGGGATAATGACAGCACATCGTCTGGTGTTTTGGGCAGTGGCTTGCTATGGAAATACTCTATAAATGTGACAATACGATGTTGGTTAACTTAACCAGAGAGTGAAGGTCAATTAATGCTTACGCACCATAGAAATGCCAACTTAAAATTCCGATGGTGATCAACAGTGCGATGATCACAAATCTTTTAACCTTTTGACATTTCTCGCTGTCGCATTTGTTGCTGTTGCTCGTTTGGTGCTGTTGCTGTTCTATGTTCATTATTGTCTAATAACATATGTTTTATCCACACTTTTTTAGTTTTCTTTGTTGTGATTGCACTTAGTTCATCTGTCTATTGTCTTGCTCATTCAACGCGCCAAAGACAACTGTCAAAAAGAAAAACACTGAGAGAGACTGTTACTCTCCGCTTCAGTTGCGATCTGGCTCTCGCGCTGAATATGACTGAAATTTGGATACCGCTCGCTCCCATATCTAATATCCAATCTGTTACTCTCTCGCTCTCGTTCTCTTTGGGATTCAGCGCTCTGACTCTCATTCTCTGGGGAGCATCCATCTGTCAGTTTTATGTTTTGTTCATTTCATTTGCAGTTGCGGTCTCTGTTTTAGTGTTGTGTGTTGCGCTTGCTTATAAAATAATAATATTTCCAACAAAGTTCATCATTAACAATAACAAATAACAGGTGGTATGTTGTCCATAATGTGTGAGCTTATTTTCAATTGTTTTTATTTGCAATACGAAATTCCTGCTAACCAGTGGCGCCTCTAGCGACTGGACGAGAGTCAAGTGCAAACAATAATTCTAGCACAATAAATAATAAAATGTTTATCTTTGCATTCGAGTATGTATTTTGACTATTCCTGAATTCCGGACTACTCAACGTGACAAGCGACGCAATTTACATATTTATTTAGCAAACAAAACTAAATCCATTCATACAATTAGAAAACTCTATGTACAAACTATTTTGTTGAATTTGTTTTGAAGCATTTTCATTAGTATTTGGGTCTCGACCGGGTTATAATAACTGCCAATTTTGGCATAAACAATTGGCTCCATAAACCAAAGGAAACGATGACGTGACAAAAGTTTGATGTGCCTATAAAAACATTACAATAATTTTTTTTTGTTTGTCTACTGAATTATTCAGACAATTTCATAATAGATTCTATGCATGTTAATTGAATTAGACGAATAATTAGCAATAATGAAAGTAAAAATTTGTGTACGATTGCTTTTAAATGCTCTTTCGAAAGACTGAGATTTTTCATTACATTTATTATATTGAATAAGTAAGGGTTTAACGGAGATCTGTCAATGAACCATAATTCAAATTTTGTAAGCTTTTTGGAGCTTGTCAATGATTAGCTGAATATGAAGTCATCTATTTTAGTCAAGTATTTGTCATATTTTTTACATTGAAACTACGTTGAGAACACGCAAAATATAAATTATAACTCTAGTTATTTTCTTATGACAGTCCGAAATTAATTATAAGTTATGCAAATACTTGAAAGGTCAAGTGAATGTGAAAAACAAGCATTTAATTCGAGTTAAGACAATATAATGCAAGCCAATAGAAGATATCCTCTTATAAAAATGAATCTTAATTAAATTTACCTATACGTATTTGATCTTTGCACCAAGTTCTTGATATTCTTCATGAAAACAGCAGACAAAGAATTAATTACATCCAAGCAATGATCGACTGAAAACAATGATATAAATATACCTTTTGTTTAACGATGATTATCGATTTAAATTTTAAAAAGGAGATCATTTTGTGAAAATATATACTGTCCTGATTTACAAAAGCAGAATTTCATCAGTATTCGCAATTCGACTCTAGTCCAAAACGCACTGAAAAATATGAATATTTCAGTTGTAGACATAAGATTAGTAGCTTAATACAGGGTGTGTCCCAGTCGGCCTTTGATTGCTTGTAGTCAAAGTTTTTCAGGGAACACGCAATAAATGCTTGATCTGTGGAAATGTTCGACGGTTCAGTTTCGATAACCCCCCCGCTTTAACAAAATGAATGATAATAGTGTCGACGAGCACAACACCGTTTGTTGTTCTCACATTCCCTTCTTCGTTTTTGTCGAAGTTTAATATTTTTTTTTTTTTTTTTTTTTTTATTCATATTTCAATATAATAATTGTGTTCGTGCGGTTCGGCAAACACTTAAATAGTCGGGCGGGTCAGCGATGCTGCTCAGTTTGAATTTTAACGGCGTTGTGAGCGGTTGCCTTGTTGACAATTGTGAGTTCTGAATATTAATAGCATAAAAACATGATTGATCATATCAATGGTTGATTATACAAAAAATGTTATATAAATGCATTTAGAAATTGTGATTAAGTGTTTTGTGATTTTAATTCTGCTACTTTATCGACTTGAACTAATTTAAAGTTTTGTTATTTTCCTTGTTTTTTAATGACTTAAGTCTTGTTGTTGCCAAGTTATCGATAAGCTAGTGTCGTATTTTTCCCCTGTTCCCCATTTAGTAGTCTTATAGGCGTCATACTGCATGCTGATAACAAATGAAAATCTAGAAATAACACTACAATTTCATAGATAAGTGCGCTTGCAGCAACAACGTTGCTACTCAAAAGAGTCAAAGGTGTTTAATTATTAGAAGCAAAAAATTGTTATTTAAAAATATATATATTAAAGTCATTTCCGTGTGACTTTAAATTTTTAGAATTTTGTGAATATTTACAATAGGAAATTATTAATAATTTATTGTTCATTATAATGTTGTATAACCAGAAAGAGTGCTATAAAATTAATTACAAGTTAGTTAAAATTTAATACCTGCAAGTATTCAAATTTAATTTCTTTGGAATGAAAGGCAACAGTTTTCGTTGTCAACAGGCACTAAATAAAGCTCGACTCTTAACTTTGAGAGAGTTTGAGTGTATACGAGTTGTAAAGCTCGTTGGCTCTCCCGAAAGTTTTCTGTACGTTGTCTACAGGTGGCCTTTGGCTATGTTTGGATATACACCAAGTCACATTCGGGTGCAGGTGCAAGATTTTCATTAGCATATACACAAAAGGCAGGAATATATACACATTCTTATATGTACAAACGGTGCACGTAATAAATTAGCAAGTAATCAAATGCACAATGCGTAATTAGAGCGAGAGAGAGGGAGAGAGCTGGTCATCGTCATTTGTAATGCTCACCCTGCTGAGCGACGCCACTGTGCTGTCGCTCTCTCTCACCGCAAGTGTTGGGCTCGTCTCCCACAACGTTGGCACGTTTTTGGCGCGCAGACAACAACAACCGTGCAATTCTGTACTTGCCGGCTGAGTGTGTGTGTGCTCTCTGCTTGCTTTCGCTGGAACCGAATCATTTTGTTTGCGCTCAGTGTTTGATTCGAACGCAACGCGTGCGGTTGTCTCACAGCAAACGGCGACGATAGCGACGATAGCGACGACAAAGACGCCAGTTAACGAGCTGACAGATAAATAATCAAAAAATAAAAAAGAAAAAAAACAATTTAAAAAATAAAAGTAAATTTAGTGAATTTCTTAAGGCGTAACGCCATGGAAAGCGCTGAATAAAATCGCATGTGGAATTATGAAAGAATTGGGTGAATAAAGTAACTCTGAATATCAAATGATTCAACTGTGAATTCAATGGCAAGTGCACAATTAAAGTGTCAAATACTTTAGATAGTAATTTCAAAATGCCGCGCTCACTCAACAGGCTACAGCTGATTTAAAATTGTCCACGTTTTGCTCTTGATTTTTACTTATTTTTTAAATATATATATTTTTTTACCCTCCCAACCAAAAGACATAAAAAAACAGCGCACAAAAGCATGCTTTAAATTTATGGATTTCTCGGTTGTCCTTGCGAACAAGTGTAGTTCCAGTGTTGTTGTTGTCATTACAGTTAATGTTTCCGATGAGCAGAAGTACATATGCTTATGTATTAGTGTGTGTCTCTGTGTATTAGTGTGTGTGCGTGCTTGATTAAGTGTGTGAATCCAACAGTCAAGCTTTAAACGTTGACTTCCACAGCTTTGAGAACTCTTTAAGGGGTTATTTACTCATTTATTATTAAACTATTTAATTAGATAGGCCAGACCTCCAATTTGCCGCAATCAAATACATTATTAATGTTAAAATGTTCCTGTTAAAAAACTTATTTTCAAGATTTTGTTGTATGTTAAGTTATTTTTGAAAATTTAATTTGTTTGCTTAAATCAGAAGTATCCGAACATTTATATAAAGAATCAGAGTTTATATTTGAGAATTTTTGTCTATATATCATGAATCTATAATGAAAATTGTAAGCTTAAAAAATATTTTATATACAAAGTGTTTTAGTTATTTAGATCCTTATCAAAATTCGAATTACATTGATTCATTTTAATATTTTTTTCAAAGTTTCTAATTCACTGAAAAATGAGAATAAAATTACCATCACACTTTAAAAATTGTATTTATTTAGCAGTAAGTTTGTACAGTATTGATATTTTATTTAAAGTACTTTAAAATCACAAGCTTTTGGCAGTTTCAACTCGAAACCACTTGGCAACAAACGTTGATGCTTTGAGATATTTTTGTAGGAAATTGCAACAAAATGTTCAGATACATTTGAGTGGCAGCACACAAACTGAACTCACACCGACATAGACACTCTGGTAAATAAATACATACACGTATACTATTGGCAAGGCTAGAACGGCACTTTAGCAACACCTGGCTGATTGGTTGGCTTTAACGTGGCCAGGAGTGCGGATTGATGTTGGTTGGGCCTGTCAGACCTGCTGTCTGTCGCCTGCGTCTCGTTGTCTAGTAGCTGTCCATCAAGCAGCCTTAATTTAATTAAGCGCTCAATGTCCTTACAGACACACACACACTCACACACACATAGATAAATACACGCAAGGCAACGCTTGATTTGTTGCTGCTTTTTTACTCTTGACTGCAACACACACACAAACACACACACACACACACACACACACACATATAGAGAAAAATGTATATACTGGGGCACAGGCCTGTAACGACATCAACTACAAAAGCCACAGGACATTCTCACATGAAGGATATTATGTATGTTTGTCTGTATAGTGAGAGCTGCTGCTGCTGTTCTTATTCTTTCTGTTGTTGTTAATGTTGTTGTTGTTGTTGCTGTTTTTGTTGTTGTGGTTGATGATGATGGTTGTTCTAACGTTTGTGCCCTTAAGGGGGCAACGAGACAAGGTTACCGAGTGATGGCAAATTTTAAATACCCTGCAATTGTAATGCCCGTTAGCGGGTATTTTAAATGTTTGCCAGCATAATCGAATCTAACAAATAATTACCACTTTTTATTGAATGATTCTCTGACAAAAGTTTTAAGTCCATAAAAATGTCCATACTAAATATTTAAAATTTAGGATATGTCAAAGTCGTGTTATACTTGATATATAGTACTACAGATTGTCTTACCCCATTTAACCCGCCCGTTCCAGCAACAATAACATTGCGGCCACCTGCTGCGGCTGCACTTGAGTTCATTTCACTGTTATGCTATCTGTTTGTTATTTTTTCCTTATCTCACTCTCTCCCTCTTTCTCTCAGTGTAAGTCTGTGTGTGTGTGTTTGTGTTGTGTTGCCTGCGGTTGGTTTGTCAGCTTGTAAATTTTTAATAAACTTTCAGTTTACTTTTGCTGTAGCCGTTTTACATTTTCTGTTTCTTTTGCGATTGTATCTGTTGTTGTTGCTTAAGTGCTTTTGTCATTAAATCAAGAAACGTGATGGAAAAATTCTATATCGTTATGCTATGCTTTCCTAAAACGCTCCTCCTTATTGTTATTCATAAAATTCTCGTCAAAAGTTTTTCATAAATATTAATGTATTCAATAGAATTTAATTATGATTATTATTTGCATTTAAATGAGCACCAATTGAAGTATTCAAAAAATTATTTTATATTCGGACTTTTGTTATATTTAACTTAGCTCATCTTTGTATAGTTCTTGATAATAGCTAAATTATTTTACAATCTTACCCTACAATCATTTGTAACAAATGGGTAAACACATTTCATTTGTTTGGTCTCATTTTCGGCAAGCTTTCAACGCGTTTATTTTTGCTCTTGATGTTTACATTTCCGTTTTCCGGATGAGAACTCATTGCTCAGCTCTCTGTGTCAATCTCTACTCTCTACTAAATATTCTCGCGGAGAATGAGAATTGTCCATAATGATGGACAAGTGGCACCCAGCATTTGTGTAAACGAGAGCGAACCACATGTACAACAATTACTTACTGGGATGAACGACCATTGAGAGGGTGGGTAGATGGAGGGACTGTTCATAAATTCAAATGTGTATAGCCTTAGGATGGACTTCAACTAATTTAAATATTCTGATTAAATTTCTTACTTACTTTATTTCGTTATTATCCATTCTATAATACATAGTCAATATAATGAGATTATTATAATATTAGAAGTTATGTGATTATCTCCATATGTATTCGTTAAGTTCCACACACTCTTAGTGCAGTCATGCAACCGGGTTTTAAGCGGATTATAATGATGCTGTTATGGACGATTGCAGTTGTTAAAGGGGGTAAGGCCGGTATCACCTGAGCGTTCAGTCGATTGACAGACACATGCACATACATGAGTACACACTGGCAAATGTTAATTGGAGCTTTAATGTTGTTGTTGTCATAGCGAAGGCATTGACTTTTAGCACGTGGTGTGCGGATATTTATATAACCCACTGTTCTTGTGCCTCTTATTGTTGTTTTGATTTTCAATTGTTGTCAGCGCTGCTCTCGAGTGAGCGCTCATTGTTTGCCGGGCTCAGCAACAATGCGAATCGCATCTGACAATTGCAATGTAAAACTGTCAATCTCAATTGTCTGCCTCCGAATGACAGACAGACAGTGAGAGGGAGAGAGAGAGAGAGTAAAACTAATTTAAATAAAAGTTAATGTCATTAAAATTCTATCTTTTGCAGCTTAAGACCCAAAACTGAGGCTACATTTTGAAGAGCAGCTAAGCAGCAGAAGCAGACGAGTATTTTAGCCGAAAACATGAACAGCGATGAGGTGCAAGTGATCAAGAAGACCTGGGAAATACCCGTGGCAACACCAACCGATTCGGGGGCTGCAATACTGACCACATTCTTCAATCGTTATCCGTCCAACTTGGAGAAATTTTCATTCCGTGATGTGCCCTTGGCCGAATTAGCCGTAAGCTCGAATAGAATTCCAATTAAGCTACCCAAATTATCTATCTTATGATCTGCAGACCAATTCACGTTTCCGGGCGCATGCTGGTCGTATTATTCGAGTGTTCGACGAGTCCATTCAGGTGCTGGGCCAAGATGGAGATCTGGAGAAGCTGGATGAGATCTGGACCAAGGTGGCTACCAGCCACATACCCCGAAAAATATCCAAGGAGTCGTATAATGTAATTGCCAGAAACTGAATCTATTTCAATATTCAAAACATTCTCATTGTCAATTGAAATCCAATTCTTAAACAGCAACTCAAAGAGGTTATTCTGGAAGTTCTCACCGCCGCCTGCAGTCTGAACGAGAGCCAAGCACAAGCGTGGGCCAAACTGGTTGATCATGTCTACGATATCATCTTTAAAGCCATCAACGATGACGGCGATTCCATCTAAAGAGATTGAGACAGAGACGGGAACCAGAGAATGTAGCTCATAATGCAAGGCACGGCTTATGTAGTTTTAAGTATAAATGATTAATGATAAATGTTAGCTATTTTCATTTTATATTTATGAGTACAAGTCCAGACACACACATACACACACAGTACACTAACACAATCGCACATTGCTCTGTAAAGCTTTAACCCATTGTCAGCCTTAAGCACTTAATAATAATAAAAATAAAAAATAAATAAAGAAATCGCTTGTAGCCGTAAATAAAATGTATCATTTTTTGGCATCTCTCTTTAATCGCTTTAAAGCATAAACCTCAAAAAACAACGTATCGGTTGATAATTAGTTAATAACAAACAACATTTATTTCTATTTATGTAGCTATTTAATTTACCTCTAGTAAATGTACAAGATATCAATATCAAAACATTTATTGGATTTTAACAAATCTGGCTGACCCTCCAAAGTATGCAATAATTCTGAAAAATTCAACAATTATAAAAGTAATTTACACAATACAAATAATTAATGTATATTTTCAAAAGAATGTCTCACTATGCAAGCTTAGAAAATTCCTAATACTTCTTGGACACCCCTCGTATACGCTTGCTGGCGTGTTTATGTATGAAGAGCATTTAAACGCACATTATGAATAAGTGCCAGCCGCACTCGAAAGCCATTTCCTGTCACTTTGCAGAACGTTAATAGACAGCAGTACATCGGAAGATGCTCCCCTGCAGAATTCTAAGCAAATGGAAAAGAATTTGTGGTATAGAGTTTGAGTACAAGTTGAATGAAAGGTACCCCGTTAATAGAAATATTATACTTTGAGTAATGATATCATCCATTTTACAATTCTCAGCATTTAAACATCCCAATATCGTAGAGTATTTCGTACAAAAAAGTTTATAATTGACTGAACTTTTATCTTTTGAAATCTTTTTATATTTCACAATAAATTGTTAATCATAGTATGTAATGAAATAAATAACAATTTAAGCTAAGAAATACACCAATACATTTTTAAATTTTAAAAATATTCCAAATTTAAGGCAAATTCTTGTCAAACAATAACAGCAACTGTTAACAGAGCTGCCAAAGGCAACTGACTGACTGTTACCTGTTATCGGAGTGCTTTCTTATCACTAACATGACCCATTGTTGAGTTCTTTGCGTTGGTGAAATGTGAACGGTAGTTGGTTAGTAAAAGTGTCGCAAAGCTTTTCAATAGTTGGCAAAGAATAGTCGAAAAATAACAGTTTAACGGAAGGCGCGCGTTTCGGGTTAAGACCGCGGCGGAAAGTTCGTTAAAGTAGTCAACAAAAAAAAAATCGCCGCGAAAAAAGTTTCGGGAAGTCGAGATTGTGAGAATTATTGTGGTACGATTTCAATGCACGCATATTTATCAGTGTTTTATTTGTGTTTTATTAACTCTTGAAGAGGCACAATAAGTTAGTTAATGAACTGCAGATTGTTAAATCATCAATAAAAATAGATTATTGTTTTAAATTCAAGTGCTAAAAATTGTATGAATGAGAAATTCAAGAATTTCTATCAATATATAATATAAAAAAATTTCAGCAGACAAATATCAACCACAACCGTCTTATGGCCAAAGAGGTAAGCTTCTATTATAAAGCGTTCAAAGACATTATTGGCATGTCAATAGAGTTTAAGTCGAACAAACAAATTTCAAGGCATCTTTGACAAAGCATTAAATTTTTGTTTTCTTTGATATTTCTCTTGGGCATTTATGCCAACAGAAAATAGCTATCATATCCTCTGATTCATGCAAATTGCTGCAAGACTCAGTCTTGTGAAGAAGCTATCTATAAATTCAATATAAGCCAGCTTGTGATTCTCTTGTGAAGCAATCCTGACCTCCCTAGTGTGAGAGAATTTGCAAAAATCAAAGTTTGCTGGCAAGACAAGTTAAAGTATGCATCCTTGTAGCTCTATTGTGATCCCAAACATTTAACACCTCTTAATGGCTGTGCTCTACTGTTTGCACCCTTTTGTATTGAGTGCTTGCCTGGTTTTTTTTTGTGAGTTAGTGAGTTGACAGTTGATTTTGACTCCATTAAACATTTCAGTATAATTTAGTGTTATACCCATATTTTATAAAATCAGCAGTATTGTTTTAAAAAGAATAATGAAAGAAAAATAGACTATTTTTGGTTCAATTTATGATCATTAAATCTCTTTCTACTGGTATAGTTAATATAGGTAAAAGTATTTCTATTGTTTTCTAAGTTTTTAGATCAGGCTCTTACTATTTTGCAACTTTATATTCTGCATATTGTTTCTTTCCTTTGCTAGTGACACTTATTCCATTATGTGGAGAGCCATTATCTACTCGCATTATTAATTGCTTGAGCAACTTTTCAATTTGTTCAATGGGGTCACGAAGAGTTGCTGTTTTTGCTTTCACAACAGTGTCAGTCTGAGTTATCGTTGGATTTTTATACTTAACTGCTTAACATACAATTTTAAAGTCTGTTTGCCAACGAAATGGGTTGTGACATTTAGAAAACCCACGGAAGTATGCACTATATTATTGAAACACTGAAGCCCCTCTCTTTTTACTCGGCTCACAGTGCGTATGCGTAATGCTGCAATGCATTGTTATCCAAGCAAGAAACCCATTGTACTGACTGGACTAAAGTACTTTTTTGTTTCTGGCAACATAATAAATGATTGGGGGTTTAATACAACCGCCCAAATCCATTTACAGCGCAACCAAAAAGCAATGTATTTATACGAGTATATTCGCTTTGTCATATATTTAATCAAATATTTGACTTACGAGAATGCTATGCTATAAACATGCAAGCTAACACGTAGACAAAAATAAACAATTGTCAGAATCGACAGCTAAAAACAAATACAAATATTTGCAAAGGGAAGCCCATGAATATGTTGGAGGTTTAGCACCTAGCAAAGATACAGACATATGAGTCCACCCGCAACATATGGATAAGGTTTAGAAACCTCAACGCTGTTTGCATTCAGTTGTATAATGCCTTTGGCTAAATATGGATTGCTCGTGTCATTTAACACATTTAACCCAAGAATTGTCGAGATTCTGTTGTACAATTGATGTTGGCCAACTATTTACTTAAATTTGCTGCTCTTTTTTGAAAATCGAATAAAGCAATCGATGAATACTTAATGCAATGACCCTTGAATCAAATTGACTAATGGACCAACAAGTTTTCCATAATAAGTGTTCTATTATTACTTAATATAAGTACTTTGCAGCTTTTCATTATGTCAGTTATACTAACAGTTTAAAAGTATACAAGGTATAAATACAATTCATATGCAAACACAGGCTTAAGGTTTATTTATGTAAAACTGCACTTAATCTGTTTTTATATTGTGCGTGCAGTATTTAATGCTAACCAATTTAAGTAGAGCTATTTAATCGGCACTAACGGTCACACCTGCTGCTCCCTGTTGACAGCTTATATAGTATACGTATATTAATTCTTTTATGTCATACGTAAAAGAAAGCTGTATATTAACGTTGTTCAACGATATGCCACATATATAAATAATAAAACGAATTGCAACATTATTTTATAAATCCTCTAGCAAATATAAGATAATATAAAGATAATCAGGATATAATTTATGATGTGTGGAACTGGAGAACAGAGTATTTTCTAGTCGACACTCTCTACTAAAGGAATTTCAGTTTTTTGTTAACATTTAAACAGGTTTTATATAATTTCGAGCGGCTTTTGCAATTCCATTTTTTTAAATATATATTTTTAATAATTGTACCAGACAGGATGAATTTAAATTCTTGGAAAGCGGCTGTAAAAATATTGTACAATTTTGAAAAGTTTCAAATTTCCATTTTCTGAACTAAGAACAAATTTGTAAACATTATTGTCTTCCTTGATATCGTGTAAGGCTACTTAGGCTAGCTGGTTAGTAACAAGTCTATATTTAAGTGAAATTATGCGTGTATTAAAAATTCATAAATAATATAAATTTAGCAGTGGCAGTGTCGGAATTTATTGATTTTGCTCATGATGAATGGAAATTTAAGTTTCATGCAAATTATTGGATTTAAAAGCAATTAGTTATACGGAAACCATATACTTACTTAATGAGACTGTGGTTTTTATAACTTTTAACCGGTGTTGAACCATCGAAACTTGATATCTAATGAGTTTACCCAATGCACTCTCACAAATTTGTGGACTTTTAATAATCTTATCAGCCGACATGGCTCATTGATTGCAAACTAAAAATAAACAAATGCCTATAAATAGTTAAGAGTAGACAATTTGTCTTTGAACGTATATTTACCAATTGCCTCAAAGGTTTTCAGATTCAATGAATAGCTAGGCTTTTTCCTAGGCTGTTCCTCCCCCACTTCAATACTTTATGTAACAAGTGCTACTTACTTAATCATTGCCATTAATTAAGTGGCAAATTTAAAAATAGACTGTAGAAGTTCTACAGAACTAGTAATCATTATTCAAGTGCTTGAAGGCCAGGGACCTTAACCTAAGCCTGAGACTTGGTGTCTAGCTAAAATATCGGAATTCATTTGATCCGACTTTAGCTCAATAATGTAATTGTTCAATAGAATATTATATATTTTATACATGTTTCATTCTAAGGCTCAATAAATCCACAAAATGCCAAAAGTCTATTCCCAAATTCGCAGTTGTCATAGATCGCATTTACTTGAATTACGAATACAAGTTGAGTACTTGATAAAAACACAAATTATGAGTAAGAACAACAAAGCACCGTAAATACGAGCACAACACGAGGCTAAATGCATTCCACTTAATATGTTATTTTTTTTTTTTATATACAAACACATATACAATTTGGCGCAAATATCTCCAGTAACCGCACAAATTGTGCACATGTGTCCAGGTGTCTGAGTGCCAGCTTTGGGTTGACGGGCTTATGGCAAGGTAGGCAAAAGTTGAAGTACACACTATGAATATGTATTTATAAACGTTTGTACGAGTATACGTGTATATACGCATACTCGTATCTGTATACTCATACTATATAGCCAGGGGTAAACATGATTGATTCGACCGGACTGCAGTTTGTACGGGGAGTCGAAATCAAAGTGGCCTGAGTGGGCCACTGTCACCTTTGCCGATCTTAATCAATCAGCAGTTATTTAATTTTGTTAACGGCCTAAAAATAAATTGACGTTTGCCAACTGATAAGCGTTTCGATGTTCCAGCCAATTTGTTATTAATTTATTTGATTCCAATTTTCCACTTTTTTAATGAGACTACCTCGATGTTTTATTTATAGCTCTTACTCTGTTGGTAAATGCCAAACCAGATGGGTACAAAGGGTACAACAGTTGTTGTGCAGGCAAATGGAGAATAGAACACAACATTTAAATATATTTTAAATTTCAAAATAGCCTTAAGATAAATATGAAATAATTATATTAAGAAATAAAAAATTATAGGCTCACAGCAGAAGAAAAATTCAAATTTCATGTGCGAATTTCCAGTTAAATTATATAATTTTTAAGATAAACTATCTAGACAGAATAAAATCCATTTTAAATGTTTTAACTTTCTAAATATTACTGGGTATTTCCCAGTTGAGCACAAGAACATTTTTGCGTAGTTGACAATGCGAATTGTTAATGCAAATAACACGCTTTTATATGATTGATGTTGGGTGCCTTATAATATTGTGGATGTTTGCCATGTCATTGTGAAGGGTACTCAATCGTTCAACCGTTGTGCTGATATGAATGGAGCACATGACCCAAACAGTTTTAATATTTGGTATCATTGGCGTTTGGGTTTTTAGATTGCAATAACCTCTTCCACTATTTTGTTATTTGCACTGTCAAATGGTTGTGATGAATTCTTATTAATTACTCCTAGGCTGCGACACTTCTATCAGTTGTTGTTTAGTGCGTCTGAACTTACTTCTGGTTTCTATATGTAGGCTTGCCTATTCCTATTTACTATATATTCCTAGATAATATATATTCAGATTGTAACACCAACACGGAATTGCAGCAAATAAATCTTTCCAAATGGTTTCAGCTCTTTCAAGCCAACTCACATGGTCTTATTATTCTATATCTGAAACAATTAATATATTTTTTATATATAGCCATTAGTTTTGAATATCTTTTGACTTTGATAGTAAGTCAACCCCATATGCAATTTACGCGTAAGAAATTTGTAAATTGTTGTTGCGCTGATAAGATTAGAAATCAGTGTAGGCAATTATTTATAAGGTAGCGTGTAGAAATGTTAACTCCAAAAATCGTCTACTTTTTGTATCCATTTATACAAAAAACTTGTTACGAAAAACCTATTAGACTGTTAGCGTGTTTTAATCGCAATTGAAGAGTATTTAAATACTTTTGAATGAGTAATTTTTTTACAGATCGCATTTAAATAAGCGGAAACTCCATTTAATTTTCATGGAAAATATTTCATCCCCCTTATCAATAAATATTCTATATAAACAATTCCATCGAAATTTGTATAAACAATTGGTTTTTTCTTATCGTTGATTGTGGGAACTTCACAGCAAATGCAGCAAAGCATATCAAATTGTGGTTGTTCTTTTTTAACATAACATTTCGAGAGTGAATCATCTATCACATTAATAAAGGGCCATAAAATGATATACGTCACCTAAGCAATAAATGAATGTATGTACAGATATGAGTATAAGTATGTATTTAGAAAGACTAGGAAATATGGGTAATCGTAAATGGTAAATGAAGTGGCACACTGACAATAACAATATTAAACGTTTAATTTATGGAGCGTTTTGTTTCTCTTACAATTATTTCATCTCATGCTATTTTCGTACTAAATATAAAAATAACGAAATATAATAATTTACTTAGCTTCTATCTACTAATCGATTACGAATTCGATTAAAATATAAAATATGTGTCATTTTTGTTTAATTACAACTTTATTTAAGGTAATACATCAGAATATTATCAATTCACTTAACAGTTCAACAAACGATAACTTTCTTGTATCAAATTACTTGTATAAACTTTGAAGAGTTATTGAATTTTATTAATCAGTTTGATTTGATTTTGAATAATTCTACTGAATAATTAATTTTAAAGTCAATATGCAGTTTTTATTATAGAAACAATAAAAGTAATAACAAATTAAGCTGGGTCATAAAGATAGTACCGTCTTCATTTCAGCTATATATGTAGGAGACAAGAACTAGTTGAAAAGTAGTGTTCGAATAGAAAGTGAAATCCTCAAGGTATTTGAGGCAACAAAATACGCTATGGTTTACAGCTTGATCAACAATATACATTGAAATATTCTTGACAATTCACTAATGACTTTCTATTTGTGCTTTCAGCGACAACATGCAGACAAACTTGTTAGCGTTTCTAAGTATTAACCGAGCAATCAACGCAATTTAATTAGTCGGTGCCTGCTTTGCTCAAACAAATGAAAGTGGCTAGAGTAAAGGCAATCAGGAGGAGAGTCGGGTTCAAGCCGTGCCATATAAGGACGAACACGAAGTCGAGACCATTGAAGCATAAGCAAGTGAATAATGTTAAAGTAGAGAGGCAAAAGGAGTTAGGAAATGACGCAGCAACTACTAAAGAGCAGATTTGTAAATCTCTTGAAATTATTACGGATGAAACATTGCACCAGAGAGAGTGGCCATGGCATTATCCAGGTGTAAATAATGCAGACATGAGACGGCAAATATCCTTAGTGCTGTGCCTGCTCTGCTTGGCGAGCTGTCAGGCCAAGTGTCGTGACGAGCCGGCGCGTGATTGCGAGGCTATTTGCGATGCAATTGGTGGGAACTGTTCCATACGGGCTCTGGTGCTGCTTCCCAATGACGACGGATACGAGGCATCTCTGCAGCGTGTGCTACCCATTCTAAAGGTGGCAGAACAGCAGATACGGGCCACGGCCCTGATACCATCCTACATAGACTTTCACTGGCTGGCCCATGACACAAAGTGCGATGCCTCGCTGGGAGTTATCGGAGCCATGGACGGCATCATCAAGCAATGTGCCCAGGTCATCTTTGGACCTGTCTGCGACTATTCGCTAGGTAAGTGATTGAGTTTTTCGAGCAGTGTAAGCATTTGATTATTTATCTATACTTTCAGCTTCTGTCAGTCGCATAACCAAGTACTTCAATAGCCAGGGAACACCGCTTATCAGTGTGGGTGGCTCCACCTATGACTTTGAGCAGAAGAAAACGGATTGTGGGGATGAATTCTATATGCTTCTACGTACGGGAATGTTAAGCTTTGAGTCCATATCCGAGCTAACCATCAATGTGATGAAACAGTATGTAGAAATTCGACCAATTCTAATAACTTCATAATCATTGTAGTTTCTTTAAATTCCAGGCACAACTGGACACATTCCATATTCTACTACGAACGCGATGGTCAGCGAAGTGTGGCAGGCTTGCACACTTGTTTCCTCATGATGAAATCCCTCGGCAAGCAAATGCGCAACGAGAACATGACTTTTGCCCAATATCCGCTTGAGTCGAATACCACAAACCGATCAGAAGAAATGCGCCGTGAGATTGGCAATAAACATTCAAGTAAGTAAAAATTAAGTTGTTCACTAACATTCCCGTCGACTGCAAAAAGTAAGGCTCGATCTCCCGCAAACCCGTATTCTCCATATGCAGCATGAAAACCTATTAGAAACCGAACCTTTCAGCTGTAATGGACTTCCTGTCAGATCAAGTGCCGAATTGGATGATGAAGACGCTCCTCCGATCTTAATAACAACTTGGTGGGCGTAGTTGTTGTCACACCTACTGCGATTTTCATTGTACATGAAAATAATTTTGCTTCCAGCTTCGCGCGCGCCAATTAATCGAACCAAGTAACTTGGTGGCGGGCTATATGTGATTGTGTAATTATTGCCATATTTGCGCAGCAGTTCGGCGTATATATTTGCAAGACTCGACATTCTGGGCAATAAACGAATTAAAATGGACTTAAACAAACTAAAAACCAATTCAACTCAAACAAAACACTTTTTGCAATTCAAACGGCAATTCTTCTTCTTAATAGATTTAATATCTCTTTCTCTTCTCATTCGATCTGTCGAAATCAAATTTGTTCAATTTGTCGACACAAAGAAAAGCACCGTTAGAACGCGGCGTCCCTTCATGGGGCTGCCACCCTACTGAATTCCCCGATCTGGCAACTTTTTTCTAACAGTTGAAAATAAAATTTAGTCGCAACTACGAAAATTCAACTAAATTGAAATTTTTTTTTTTTTTTGAGCTAGAATTTTTTAAATTTTTGCATAATTTTTGTTGGAACTTTATCGATTTTTTCATATTTTTTTTTTGTTGTCAGTTTATGTTTTGTAACTTCTCTTCCCGAAGGCGGACGAACTTCAAACCATTTTTAAAATTCTTACCATATTTTTATTGAATTTCGAATTTTAAATTCTCTTTCAATTGTTAATTAATTAACTTTTTAAGGCAATTTGAAAATTTGAAAAACTAATTTTAAATCTAACAGTTTTTGTTATCAGCGCTTTGAAAGCGCAATTGGTTGTTGTCATTGCTAAGTGTTGTTGAAAATGTTATTAACAGTGCGCTGTTATTTGTCGTATTTTAAACTTTAACAGTGGTAAAAACTAAATTTTATTTTCAACTGTTAGAAAAAAGTTGCCAGATCCGGGGAATTCAGTAGGGTGGCAACCTTTAAATTAGAAAGAGTTGCCAGATCGGAGAATTCAGTAAGGTGGCAGCCCCATGAAGGGACGCGTTCTAACGGTGCTTTTCTTTGTGTCGACACAAATTGAACAAAATATAGGGTGTAAAAGTCGCACTTTGTGTGACTTCAAAAAGCTAATTAGCAATAGAAATACGTTTACTTGAACCTAATTATTATTAATGCATAATTATATTAGTCATAATTAAAATGATGTTAAATCCTGGAATACCACTAATATTAAAATATTAACTTTCACTGAGAATGTTAATTAGATATAATTTTAAGTTAATTGGTAAATTGGTACTCTCATTTGACATTTAATACCACAATTTATCTTGCCTTAATTTAAGCTCTAAACTCTTAATGCTATTAGTTTAGTTAAGTTATACTCAACTTTACAAAACTCTAGTTCGTACTCTAGTATATAAAGTAGGATTAAAATTGTGTGACCTTCTACAAAAAAAACATAAACAAAGCCCACCCAATTTCCACCCACACGAAGCTGGAAATGCAATGCTTTTTCGAAAAGAGCATCAAGCAGCTGTTTACAAATACCAATGCCTTTTAAAAAATGCCGGCTGCTCATACGTGTGCGCACACACACCCACACTTGCATACAAAATCAGTTTCGATATCGAAAAGGCATCGCAGTGGGAGCTGCTTGCTGTTAGAGTCGCCAGAAGCCGGTGATAAACTGTTTAGTGCAGACATTGCAACCGGAACAAAAAGTTGCTTTAATTACAAAGTTTACGCAAAATATTAACGGAAATTAGTACATCAAATAAGTGACATTAAATATTTTAATTAATTGATAAATTGATAAATCAAATAATTTAATCACAATAGAAAGTGTAAATTAAAATTCAATTCGGGAAATTGCTTGTGCATTTAACACTCTTAGCAACTGTCACAGGATAAAGCTGCTAACTGATAAATGATGCAGACGTGTCAACAAC
This sequence comes from Drosophila phalerata, assembly GCA_951394115.2. Taxonomy (NCBI): domain Eukaryota; kingdom Metazoa; phylum Arthropoda; class Insecta; order Diptera; family Drosophilidae; genus Drosophila; species Drosophila phalerata. The sequence continues at coordinate 25,485,091 of OX596005.2, forward strand.
AGCAACTGCAACAAGAAAACATAAACAACAAACAAAAAAATAAAAAGCACGGGTGAACTGTTATATTGTGCTCGTATTTGTTTGTTATTCTCTTTTGTTATTGTGCTTTGTCACTCATATGCACTTTGCATTTAGTTAAAATGCAGACACATTTGGGAATCATTCGCATTTTGTCCATGGATTTTGATATTTTGCTTAAATGCCACATGCATTTTTTAAGTTCCTTAGAAAACGCTTAAAGGCTTTGATCGTCTCTTGACTTCAATTTTACACAACTTGTATCCATTAAGAATCAACTCATAATCTCATTATCTACCTCATAACTTTTACTGCGAAATTCTAAATACAAATTAATACAAAATACATATAACAATAATACAATTATTTTAAAATATTTTATTTATTTTTTAATTTATATTGCATATTTAAAATTCAGAAGTATTCTTTATAGATTTAAATTTAAAATTGAAAAAATGGTATTCTTTTTCTTATAAAATAGTGGTCAATCAAAATATATTACTAGAGTAACAAATAATTGGCATAATTTCTATTTTAAAATAAATTGTAAATGAATGATATTAACAAAAGAGTATATTATTTCTTAAACTGTTCACAATTCAATTGAAAATAACAATTAAAAGTTTAAATGACAATTACTTTATATTCAAACTTCTGTCGAAAAACTTTTTCGCATGGTGTGATTATATAAAAGCCGTAAGTCTGAAGCATTCAACAGTGGCAAGCTACAATGTTGCAGTCGACTTTCAATAAATCTGTTTTGAGTGAGACAGTGTACCTGAATGGTACATTCAGATGAATTATGTATTGTTTGCCTTCTTCAAAGAATAATATGGTTTATTACTTAATCTTAAATGAAAATTTAAAGTTAAATATTAATTAATATGTTACATGAAGAATAGAAGAATAAAAACCCTTAACATTCGTTTAAAAAAATTGTTTATAACATAGGGTATCAGGAAATTGACTTTAGTAGAATGACTTTTGTAGTCTGAGTCATGATGAAATTAACAAAGTGGAGTATTCACTCACCACAGCCCTCATTTTCCGGGCCAAAAATATTCACCATGATTCGTGGTGAAAGTAAGTTGTCAAAATTAAAAAAAAAAAATGTTCAAATTATTTGATTGAGCAAATTGTACCTTGTAAAAATGCCCAGGAAATGCAAAATCTGTGGTTCTCTTTTAAATTCGGTAATTCGTGTACCAAGTGATGGAAGCAAGAGAAATCTCTGGACAGATGCAGCTGGAGTTGAATTAGAGGAACAAAATAGAATTTGTCCACTGCATTTTAAGGATTCAGATTTCCACTATGCATCCAACAGCAACGTAAAACGGAGGCAATTGTTACCAAACGCGGTGCCTCAACACAACAAACTTAATGTAAGACGGAGAGACACACATGGCTATATCGACTCGGAATATATATGCCTTATTAGGTCATGAGTTGGTCCTTCTCCCTGTAACATGCATTCCAACTAATACAATAGAAATTTATACTTAATTTAAAAATAACGGGTAAAACATATTTCCCAAAATAACGAAATAGAGAGAAGAGAACGACAAAAAATTTTCGACGTAGCATGCTTTTCAATGTCGTCTCTCTCTCTCTGTCAAAATGCTCTCAAAGTGGTGAAAACATTGGCGCCTGTGGTGAGTGAATACTCCACCTTGTTAATTTCATCATGGTCTGAGTTTTAGTTGAATACACATTTGGCAATCAGGACAATACATTCAAATCAAGGTTTGTTGTAAATATTGATGAAAATTATTTTTTAGGTAATCAATACCTAGTCTGTCTACCTGGTCAAATTAAATAAAATATTTATTGTCCTCAAGAGCCAAAAGCTAACATGTTGTGTAGTAAATTAAAAAAAAATGTGTAGTGCTAGTTTGGAACCTAATTACGAATGTCCTGAGATTATCAGAGATCTCTGAATAAAATAATTAAATTCTTAACATACTGCAATTGACAGTAACAAATATACGTTTATGTACGGCAAGTTAGAGTTCAAAGGTAATAGTATTCAAAGCAAATACTTTATTTAATCCTAAGGTCACATGCTTTTTTAAAGCTTCTATAATGTCGTCTACAAATTTGTATTTCATGGTCTTGACTTCTCTGCTGCTGAAAATGTTTTTCAGAATACTTCAAAAGTGATTTAATTACGAGAGGGCCCTGAAGACAAAGTCTGCTAAATGCAAATGGCCAAAAAGTTATGGCCAAAAAGTTATGGCCGTTGCATGTTTTTCTGCTGACAAGTCAACATTTCAATTACCACAAGAAAAAAAAAAAATAAGCAAACTAATCTAAAAACCTACTAAAAACATTTTGTAATTCAAATGGGCCTTACTTCGATGTCACGAAATTGAAATACAAAATTCATCTCTCAGCACTCCATTGCACTTTGTTAAACTGTAAACAATTATACTTTAATGCAGATTTATGATATTCGTTATTGTTATTCACTGTAGCCACGTTGTTACAGCATTATTAATAACAAGTTTCAAAAGGGTCATAAGAAACTGAGAAACCATTACTTGCTTAAAGTTTTATTAAAATAAAAGGCAATTACAAGTTAAGTACGTGTTGATAGGATTAAAAAAGTTAGAACGCTGCTGTCTAAAGTGCTCGACTGCTAGGGACTCAGTTCCTACACAGAAAAAAAAATCCATTCTAAAAATTAAGTTTAAAAAACTTGATTTTAGCTTGAATTTTTTAAGTATGTATTCAGGATATAATTTCTAAATTAAGACAATTCGTAGATAAAATGGCCACTATATTAAAAAATCGGCATTAAAAAAGTAAAAGAAGCCCATATTATTTAATCTAACTGAAAATAAATATTACAGAGCCATTAAAATGAAAATATTGTTGAGAAAAATCGGGCTTGATTTAAGAATTTCATACTTGTTTTATGAGAATCCGGGATTACCGTACTTCTGACACCGCTCGGATTAATTTTAGCCCGGAATCCCGGATTTTTTTTTTCTGTGTATATCTATGAATCTAAACAAAAGTAATACATTAAAAAATATACCACATGGAAACTTGAGAAGAAAAAAAAAATTAAAAATGAATATAAATTACTTCTAATAAAATTAGAAATACGACATTTTTAAAGCGAACTTTGAATTTTATGTATGTTTTATTCCATATTTGCTATATTTCCACATTAAATTTAACAACAAAAAATTTAAAATAATTATGTCAGTAATACTTTGGCGATATTTTGAGAGTTATATTAACAGTTACTATCGCCTGGCCAATAATTTGATATGTCACTAAATAGTATCCTCGCGGCGTAATTATTGGATAAGCATCTGCTGGGGGATAGCATTGATTAAAAATAAAGGTCATTTTTTTCCACGGTGGCACAAATGGTACATCGACTGCTGGCAAATTCGAGCAGTTTCCAAATTCAGCATATATAATGCTCATGTAATATTTATCGATGAATTCGTAAAACGGTATTTTTGGAATTCCATATGGCATAGGACGATAGTCCTCTTTCCTACCGCTGTAGCAGGTCTGTATATGTACTTGAGTCTGTTGTAAATTCCAACATTAATCGATAAACTTTTTTGAAGAGCGGTCTAACTCACCATTGTTGTCTCATCAAGATCGAATTTAAAATCGAATACTCCCGAAAACTTTTGCATCCCCAGTTCCCCGCGATCAAGTTTCACACTGACATTCACTAGATTTTCATCCGACGTTGAACCGCTCGCGAAAAGCAATTCGTAGTCCCAATCTCGCTATTTGAAGGATAAATATTTTAAAATGTGATATCCTGTTTAAGTCAACTTACCCATCCAGTACATGGCCCACAAAGAAATAATATTGTTCCCGATGCAATCAATAGTGCATTCATTATACTGATAGAATAAAACTCAGGTAAATGTAGATGGACCAGACTTTCGAAATGCTTTTATAGTTAACACGCCAGTTTGAAATCACATGCAATCATCTAATTGCATTTTAGATTGCTCAGAAACCATTGTTAATTTTATCGGACAATCATTAGATAGTTAATGCAGATTCCATATTACAACCTCAATTCGACATTAATAACATTCGAAATTAATTCCTATTTTCATTTCTATATATATTATTCATTAATTATTTACAGAAATTTACTCAATTGATAGAAACGCCGTTCGCGAATGTTGATTTTAATCAACTATACATATTCTTTATAGCTTTGAATATATTTTTCACTACTTTTCATGCACACAAACATAGTATTCCCTTTTATCTTTTGCGTACTGGATCTAAATGTGTTTTGCCTACTTAAGAACACACTTAAGCCAAAATGTAAACAATTAAAATTCTCGCTAGCAAAAAGTTGAGATTTTCATCATGAAAAAGCAATAATGAGTTTTAAAACTAGAAACTAAGATTAACCTTGACGGGATTAAAATAATTGCAAGTCTATCATTTATTACTGTTATCATAAATGTTTATCCTTTACTTAATTTTGATTTTCTAATTTTAAGCCTGTAAATTTTACAGCTTATAAATTTCTTTGCAACAATATCAATACAATCGTTAAAAATATGAGATTATTGACAAAAATGAATTTAATTAGCACTTTTAAATAAATTTTAAACCAAGTTTGGTTTCAAATCAGAAAGTTTGTTTATTGATATAAAAATGGCACAATCTAGATCTGATCTAAAATAATACAACCAAAAAGTTAACTAGACCTGACAACCAAAAACAATTTGACAACAATTTGCTACGTTTGTAATAAATTTACGTATCCTAAATCTTAATTTCCCAAGTTTCATTTTATCCGAATGGACAAAAGTTTTCACTTCAAATGCAGATACACAAACAGAATATTGTATGCATTCTGTCTGAAGATTTTGTATGTAGGTATGTGATTATATATCAATCGGCAGCACAAGGAAAATCCGTTTATCAAATGTTTTCCGTTTGCTGTAAAATGCCGTTGGCTGCGTTTTCTCTTTGGGCATCAATAAATCCATGCCAGACGGAGGAGATAAAAGGAAACTTATAAATAAAGCTAAAACTAAATTCAGCGCAGTAGTTTTCAATCTTTGGCAAGCATTCAAATACATACTTTTTGCTGAATTTAAAACGAATTTAATGACTTACATTTTAAATTTCTCATTAGCTCAATTCTTAGAGCCTGCTAAATACATCTTTACACTTTAATAAAATGTTGCTCATATAACAATTAATTTAAAGTAATTTTTTTTTGTTGACGCATTTTATTGTAACCATGAAACCATAAATTAAAGTTACCACAAAGATAAAAGCTGCTTGCTCCCAGCACAATTCTCCAGCTGCCACTTCCATTTGTGTTGGCCATTTTGATGTTAACACTGACCTCGAGGTTCTTTGGTCATGATTCGTTTTGGTGTTTACGCCTTTTGTATTCAAATTAGGTCCCATGTGAATTTTGTGTCAAACGGATACCTGTGTTATATTTCTGTAGCTTATGAAAACCAACGTTATCTCTATTTGTATACAGAATTGTTTACATATTAATCTTTCACTAAATTGTGGGTTTTTTTTATTAACTTTTAAATTAAATACAACTCGGATTTAAATGTTTATAAGTTGCTGCAAGTGCGACAATTAAATATGAAAACTGCAATAACTGAATAAATCAAATCTGTCTGTAAAGTACACATAACATGGCGTATGCGTAATTTATGTAGGTTATATCTGCCACAAAAAAGCGTAATGGCCGAGTAAAATGGGAAAATAAAACTTTTTTGTCATATAAAAAAAGTGAAACCAACAGTAAATCACAAATACTGCACGACGAAAATCGAGTGGTACACATGTATTATGTGTGTGTGTATCACATATTGAGAGCATGTATGTGCACAAGTCACGTAGTTCAAACTGTTTGCTGTATAATTTATTAGCACTGGCAATGCTGTTCAGCGGATTACCCATACGCCGAGTTGCCCGAAAGCAAATGTAATTTTCAATCGAGTTTCAATTTGGCAAATGATTCGATTTCGATTTGTCTAGAATCAGTCACTTATCAGCCAATCAGTAAGAATTTGAGACAAATTATGTGGTTAAGCTTTATAAAGCGTTAATTAGATGACAATGAGGCGGAAACTAAAAATATAGCATAAAGTAAACGTCACATTGGGGATATTCTAAAGCCCTATTATCTAATTTCCATTGACTAGTTAAGTGACTGGGCTTTATTTTCTATAGTTTCATTTTGAATTTCCGTCTAAAACATTAGAACACATTTAACTTTAAGTTTACTTTCCGTTCCCATTTTGTCTGAAGCGTACGCATTGTGGGCGTATGCTTTTGCCGCCATTTCCCCCACTTTGTTTACCAACACTGGTCGCATTGTTTATGACTTTCCACATGCGTCGCAATGATTCCATGTGTATTTCCCATGTTAATGTTTGTTCTAGCTACAAGGTATACAAATTTAGACTCTTTGCAGCTCTGTCGTTAGCATTTTACCTGTCGTTTGAATCAGGCTTTTGCACAAAGCAACCTACCCTTTACCCAGTCCACATTCTGTCTCAGCCTTCTACAAAGAATGGGCTGACGGAAGACTGTGGAAAACCTCATGCATAAAATATGGACTCACATGCCGCGGTGCATAACAAAATTCACTTTTGTTGGGCTCTCCACCTAGCGAAATATTTAGTTGATCTAAACATTTTTAACATTTTTGATTAAACACCCAGTAACCTTCTAGTGGCTGTAACTAGGGTATGCTCTTCAGATAATCAATTAAAGTAAATTTCTTTTGAACCTATATTTGCCGACAGCTTAAAGAAAATTAAGAAACATATCTAATTCAGCTGACTCTAGTTTTATATAAGTCTAATTTGAATAAAGCTGATTTGGAAAAAGAAAACTGCTCCAAACAGAATTACATATTCTTCTTCGGTACAAATTTTCGATTTCAAATTATTACGAATAAATATGCAAGTGCTTACTATTGACCTATTTACAATTGTGAAATGAGAATTGAAGACGAGAATTTTAAGCATATCAAATGTTGTGGGAAACATTCAACAGTGTTACATACAAGAACATATTTTTCTGTTAATATTAAAGAATGCAAATTCTTTTTTAATTGCTTTTCAAGCTACCACTTTTCAGTTTTCATTATGCAATTTTGCTGGACAAATAACCCCAACAGCCCAACAGCCCAACAACCACTTTATCATGTTCCGTATTTTCTGTTTACTTCGCCAAGCAAACTTAATTAACATGGAAGACATGTTCAGTGCTTCTGGAGCAGACCCCCTCTAATATTTTATTAGCTATAAAATTACAACTATATATAAATAACACTGCACTTATCAGCGCTCTTTATTGGTCTCTGGCGCCAGGGTCTTTTCTTTTTTTATTTTTATTAATGTTAGCTTTCTTGCGAGGAATGTGTGAAATTTATATGGCACTTAAATGCATTTTTCAGTTCAACTGCCACGAAATGTGCTCTTGTCCCAGTGCTATTTCCGCATCTGTTCATATTTTTGTTCTTCTTTTTCTGCTTCCTTAGTTGCTGTTGCTCTTGACTTGGCCTACAAACACACAAACACACACGCAATACAATGCGCCTGGGGGTATGCAATAAAATGCGTTGAACGTTATTTATCTGGTGGTGAGAGGAATTTGGCTGCCAATTGTTGTTGTTAACGCTTACTAACTCTTAATTTCTTTCATCAGCAAAATCTTTTAAATTGTTTGGCCAAGTTACCTTACCTTGTTAATTATAATTTAAAGTGCACTACTTTGTTACACAATTTCAACTTGTCCCGTGAATGCTCGTCTGGTTTAAAGAAGTTTCCATTTCTCGATTAAAACAGAGTACATTTTAAATTGAAGTCAGTTAAAAAGCTTAAGAGTCGCAGCTGCTGCACAACTAATTGCAATGCTGTTGTCATCCTTTCAGATTTGTTCGCAGCATTGTTCAAAAGAAGCGACAGTTTTGTTGATGAGTTTCCAACAGATTTTCACGCAATTTTCGCATGACAATTTTTCTTTTCTTGCACCCTTTTTCCCTGTCGGTTGTCAAAAAATGGCGTATCAATTATTTAGCTCACAGGATAACTTATTTAAAAACCGTACGCTCTGGCATATAATAAAAAGTATGATTGCAAGTCAAGTTCCATAATCGCTAAAATTTACAGAGCTCTCTAGCCATAGCGTTGTTCTTAGTAATACAACGTAATCAATATTGTTATCTTTCAAATTTTCTGTTTACTCAGTTTATAAACTGGCCCGAAGACCGCAAAACTCTCAGAAGTTGAGTCGACACACAAAAGTTGGACAAACTTGGAGACAACTAACAATTTTGTCATTCAACTAATTGTGTTTATCTTGCAATTTCGTATGCACTTCCAAGGCAATAGATAAACTTCATTTAATTTACCATTGTTAGAAATCAATGGGATTAACTGCGAGAGCAAGTTTTCTTAAAGATAGACTAATTAGAAACATGATTTTTAGAAGCTTTTTCAATGTCAAAATCTCTCGTTAAATGGGAACATATTTTCTGTATTTGTATTTACCCAAAAGGACACATAACCAGAAATGCGAAAAACTCATTGTTGTATTGATTTCTCATAATAAACTAAGTTAAAGGTATTGAGGTTCGCTTGGGGACATATACAACAGCGCCAAATTGTAAAAAGTTTTTCAATGCAAATATATTTGCTGAGTGGAAAACTGTGTTCGTCTCTGATTAGCTGGTCCATCGATATTGAAAATCCGGTTTCATTTAATTGGCTTGATTTCAATGAATGCAAACAAAAGGTGTCAGTTATTTAAAATTTTCTAAAAACTACAAAGCTTTTACCTGCATTACATATACATTGGAGCAGCTCTATTGTCTGTGTAGGATATATGTAATCTATATACGTACTCATAACATATTTTGTAGATTCTAATAATCTTGTCTATTTAACCCGAATCGTCCTGAGCAAAATTTTTTCGAATTTCTTAATGAAAATTTCAGGACTGATAAATTTGAGTTCGCTGAATCCGAAAAACACATTCATTTTGTTCGTCCTTGTCAGGATAATCGACAGGATCATTTTTGCGGCTGTTACCATATGGTAACGCTGGGAAGTACAGGGCACAGGTTTCCTTAATACTACAAAATACAAATGTTTGAGAAAAAGTCTAATAAACACAGCTTAATCCAACAGGGGGGTTCTTCCTTGATATTTAGGACCAAATTTGGGTCAAATCGGTGCAGAATTTCGTATATATAACACAACTGTCATAGGGTTAATCGGGGTCAAATTCACCTTTAGTATGAAAAACTTTTTTCTATTCTGAGATATCTCAACCAAACTCTTACAATATGTGTCTTATATGTTGCTACACATCCTGACCAAATTTGGTTCAAATCGGACCACTATATCATATAGCTGCCATAGGAGCAATCATATTTGATAAATAAAACAGTACCTAAAAGCGAAAAAATGTATGGAAAAAACCTGTACCCTGTACTTCCCAGCGTTACCATATGGTAACATGAAAATAAAAAGCGTAAATTAACTTTAAAAAAGTGGTTTTTATTTAATATTTGTTTCATAATTAAAAAGTGCACTCTTTTACCTTTCTAATGATGGGTGCATTTCATATAGTTCAGTACTAAAATTAGTTAAACGATTTAAATTTACTTCCGACGAATTGCCAAATGCCGTTTTTTTGCACTGCAGAATATAATGAGCAACTTAAAGCTCATTTTTTGATCAGCTAACTTCAAGAGATTGTTTCAATCAACTTTTTATCAGTTAGAGATAACAATTTACTCTTAGAATATCATAAAAAAGTTAATCTAACGTTAATATGTTGTCTAAAAATGAAGTTTTAGTAAATGCCTATTGCTTGTTACCATATGGTAACGCTGGGAAGATTCGGGTTAAATAACCATTAAAATAAACTTCCACACATTATCTTTTAATCAGTTTAAGTATTTTCATTAACTTGTGAGCTTACCATAATAATTGCACGTACACAAAATAAAAATATTCTTCTGGCGTACAATAACAATAAACTTTTATGAACACCCCATGCTAATGTGTTTATATATTTTAATATAAATTAAATTACAAATTTTTAATTTGACAAATGTCAAAAGTCTGTCGATATGAACTGAGGAGCTATTATAGTTTGTATGCTGATAATTTTGTACCATAATTTTCTGTTAAGTAAATCCATTTTTATAAGAGAGATTCAGCCAAAAGAGGCAAGTTTAAATTAAGTCATAGAATTACTGGTACAATGAGCTATATCTGTTCATTGGGAGCTGGGAGAATTCATTGTTGATGTTGGTCGATTTACATCTCCCCTGTGAAATGTTGGCTGTAACAAAAAAGGATTACGACCAAATTGCATTGTATAGATGAAGAACAATTCCGATCAGCAACAAAAGCCAACATGTGAATTTACCAATCTAATGTTTAATCTACCATACAGCTTTAATGAGCATTGTTTACTGAAATTTGGCTAATAAATGTGTCACATGAGCATTGCCCCTGTGTGTATGCAATGGAATTCAAATTTTACACATTCATTGAGAAGTCCATGTGTTGGTATGCATGTGTGTGTGCATGTTTGTTAAGCCTATTCACAGCATACAAAGATATTAATGTCAAAAACGAGAAATGCAATATTGTTCTTGACCTCTTTGCGCTGCTGGACCATTTACAGTGATAAATTATTTTTCGTAATTATAATTGTAAATGCACATGTTTCCGGTGCTATTTGTTTGATGTTAACACAAACAAAGTTTCGACAAGGATATCTCTGTTACTTAGGGTCAGATAGATTTTAACCTCTTGTGGCGCTTAGGTACAAATTATAATACAATTACACTTATTTCGAATGGAGAAAACTAAAAGCAACTATAATAACAGTTGTTCATGTCGATATCGGTTTCTCAAGGATTCCCTGTCTTATTTGCCTGTCAAAAATTAACTATGAGAAAATAATTGAAGCAATTAAATATAATATGTGCAATTGCCACCTCGCAGTGCTATGTTGCTATTGCACCAACAACAGCTGGCAATCCATCAATAAGGTGCCACGAACTTAAAGATTACTCTGGAGCCATGGCTGCAAAGATGGAACATCGTAATCAATGAAGGCAAGTCAGCACACATGACTTTCGCAACTCGGCCAAAAGACTGCCCGGAGGTTCGACTAAACGGTACTACACTGCCTACTGTCGACAAAGTCAAATATCTTGGCTTAACACTTGATAGAACACTTACATGGGCAGAGCACATTAAGACTAAAAGAAAACAGCTCAGTCTGAAATTTCGCCAGATGAGATGGCTGTTGGCCTATAGATCACAGCTGAGCCTTAGAAATAAAGTCCTGCTATACAAAGCCATACTCAAGCCCATATGGACGTATGGCATCCAGTTGTGGGGCACAGCCTCAACATCGAACATTGACATCCTGCAACGATTTCAAAACATCACCCTTCGCAAACTTGTCAAGGCACCCTACTATGTCAAAAACAAAGTGATCCACAATGACCTTGGAGTTCGCACCGTTACCGAAGAGGTTAAAAGGCATTTCCTGAAATACCAGCAGAGACTGGATCGACACGCTAACCCACTGGCAGTTAACCTTCTTGACAACAGCCAGCATCGTAGACGTCTGAAAAGACATCACCCTCTAGACCTTCCCTTTAGACCACCCAAGGAGTGGTAGTCATAACTGTAAAAGCTCTGTAAATATGTAAATAGCCATACAACTTACTTATTATCTTTAATTAGATAGATTGCAAGTAAAAATATATATAAAAAAAAAAAAAAAAAAAAAAAAAAAAACGAACTTAAAGACAGTTCATTGTCACAATATATATTTACAAAACAAATAGCAGAGCTGCATTTTTAATTACAGACACTTTGACTGCTAAATATAAATTAATAAGTGTTTGCTATATTCATAAACAAAAATCAATATTTTTAATAAGTATATTTAGTAATAATTTAAAATGTTTGTAATGATTATTTAATTTCACGGCTGAGAAACCTTTCAATGCAAATTTCGTTGCTTTATTCAAATGTGTAAATTGCAGGTTGAATTCGTGGTTGGTTTACTCAGCAATTTGCAAATGAAAAAGAAATATGGCAAATAATTATATAATTGAATGTTAACACAATAGTAGTACAACATGAAACAATTTGGCAAAGTTACATTTGTGCATCGCTTATTGAACGGCAATGTGGACAATGTGCAAATAAAATGAAATCAGGAAAATTAAAAATAAAATTGAAGGCTAATGAGGAAATTAAACAATTATCGTTTTTTAATCATTGTTTTAGATGATGAAGAAGAAAATATTGTTTATTTCTTTTCAGAAAAAAATGCGTTTTCCCCATAGTGCCTTGTGCATGTGCCAACAAGAATAGGAAAAAATATAGCATACATTTTGGCAAATTGCTTTGGCACCGTCATGTACATAATTGGCGCCCAAAATTGTAATGTGTTGAAATCGTATACGCATTGGCAAAGTAACAGAATTTTTTGCTCTACTTAAACAAAGCAGACAAAGCTTTAAAGTGGATTTTGTTTTCAGGCAGGAATCGATAAATTTTCTTGATTTACAAATGGAAAGTCAACGCCCAAAATGGACAGTTGCATTACGCAACCGATAAATCTTGTGGCATCTGTCGTGCAAAAGTAATTATCTCAAAAGTCGAAAAATACCTTTAAATTATACTGTTGCTTTCCTGCCGGTCATCGTGTTTGCTTAAAGTGCCATAAGCCAAAGAGCACTCTATAAATCGGCAATCAACCTGTCGGACATGTGGGCAACCAAAAGATGGTCAAAGATTCCACCAATCTCACTGTGCATCATTAACAGCATCCGGTAATATTTCCGGTGACAGCTTCGACCATGACTTATTCCCCACCCACTCAATATTATGGAACCAACTCAACTTAGAGAATGTTGTAGGTCAAATACACTTCCAAAGAGTTAGGTATACTTGTTGCCAATGATTTTTCAAAATATAAAAATATCTTGCATAGTAAAATAATTTATCATGCGCACATGACACAGCTGAAACCATTCCCAAGTATGTAACTACTTTTTTAGGATTTTTATTAGAGATATAATAATTCTATTATCATTCAAGTATGTAAAAGCATTTATTGTATTCCAATTTTTCTAATTTGATAAAGAATGCTTTACTTAAGTATTTACTCATACAAAGGAGTATATATTAAGCTGTACTTTTTTATTTATTATTTAGCTCATTTTAAGAAAAAAGTATTGAAACTGCCTTAAATGGTTTTTATCTTGAACAAGACAGAGCTGTCATTTAAAGCCCACATGAAACTCGTTTTTCTTTGAACTGAAAATCTAAACCGGAAGAGTATTTTGATGCGTTGCCCGAGTCCATTTTGGCAGTTAGTATACTCAAATTGGGATTGGTTTGCAGCTGACACAAAGGAGCGGTCAAAATAAACCCACACTCACGCACACACACACGAACTTAAACACTCTCACACATACACGCTACTTATACTGACACCTGCAAATTCATAGGTTGACCACACGGCGACCACGGTACGAACAGGAACTATGCCAATTTTAACAGCTAGTCCAGCAAATTTATGTTTCTCCTGCTGGCTGGTAGTTAAACTTTTCATACGCCACGTTGTACCAAACTTACCAACACTCTTTTATCCCAATATTGTAGCCACATTTAATTAAAATTTTATAGTTTAAATTAATTAAGTATGCGAGTACAATTCTAAAATTCTTTGGCATGAAAAGGGTTTTTTGGTTTAACTTTTCCTTGCAAATTTTGTTATTCAATTGTATCCTCTGTTGACAAAATTTAGAAGTTCTAAAGTGCAAGCACTTTAATTACTATTTCTACTCAGCATCCATTGAATATTGGGTGGATTAACATGAGGCAACTGTGTGTTATATATTCTAGTTGCTGGGTATCTCGAAGTTAAGCACTTGTTAAAATGTTAACATCCATCAAATTTCAAACGAGAAAAACTTATTTCACCTTTTTTATTCACACTTTAAGTTGTATCTGCTCTCGAAGTACTTTTTAACGAACATTTAATGAATGCAGATTAAAGGATGTCACACAAATATCTAAGTGATGTCTACTGTGAGCTGAAGTGAAAATCGGACATGACGAAAGACAAAGGCCAGAGCACTTGTTGTTTTTAATCACATATGTACATATACTATAGTGGGAAATACCCTAAATGACATGGAAGATTTTTTCCTAATAGGGAATTTTTTATAGTGTACAATTGGGGTCCCAGTTATTCCTAATCAACTCTCAGATTCTCTTTAACTGGACTATAAAAAAATAGGATTAATCATTCAAATAATAAATGAATTGACCCATATTTCATAATTTTACTTTCACTACATGCACTTGCTACCAATAGTCGAAGCTATGAATAAGTTACAAACTTGTGGAGTTCATTGAATTCAATTGCTGCAAGGGGTCAATACATGACAAATTAGATAAGTGTTCGAGGTATAAAGCAAATTGTTGTCGAGGTCGTGCACTTTCATTTGGTTAATTTACCTTTCCTTGGCTGGGACTTTTTTGCTTTTGTTTTGTCATCGTGTTTAGCGATTTGTCGCCTGTTCCATTTGTCAGCCAGTCCTCAAGTTGAGGACGAAGGAAATAGTAAACAGGACGATGTCGACGGGCCATGGCAAGTACTTTACATTTTAAGCTTGCACATTCAATGTGTTTGCCAAAGCATTTGACTCATTTGTGCTTTATTGACAATTCATTTGGGCTGCATAAATTGCAGCTAGAGGGCAATGTGGTAAGAGCCCCATAATAGCGAATATAAATGCTAATGGTCTTGTGAATATTAATGAATAAATAAAGAAAGGGTAGCTAGGAATCTAATACGGCAAATTAGTTCTCAGATGAAAAAGAAGTTGATTAATCGAATCAATTCTAATCACAAAACTGAGACGAAAGCGTCAATTGAATTCAAAAGAAAATATGCTTGAATGTAATTTATAGTCATATTGTATAGTCACAATATAAAGAGCTGCAGCTCACACCTGACATGAAGTCTTCTACTTCCCAATCAATATGGATAGATATTCTTTGCCTTTTGATTGAAAGCTGTTCATTTCTAGAAGCTGTTCTACCTGTTATCCGCATCTACGTTGTCAAGCACTGTGTATGGACCCCAATGATTCGGTTTCGTGTCAGGAAATTGGAAAATGGTGCCATTGAATTTATGCGAGGCAGCCAACAAATAGCGGGAAGAAACTAATTTATGGTCCATTCGTTTGGTTCCCAAGTGCATATCAAGCTAAATCGCAACACACACACAAACAAATAATTGTCGATTTTTATACCCCAGGCAGCGTGTGTGAGTGTGAAAATGCAATAAAGTGAAAAAATTTCATAAGCTGCCAACGCAGCTCAAATGGATGGCAAACATTTACCAAAACTCTATCGTTTCATAGCGAACACAGAAGCGAAAGTGAGATATATACTCTATATAACGGGCCACGGATGAGTGAGAGAATTGTGATGGGCAACAAGTGCGACTTGGCACATACAGACACAAAATGCACGATGAGATGCCAGATGAGACCCAATCCCAATGTGCATCTCATCCATATGATTTATTAAGTTTAACTGAGTCGTACTTCAGAGCAGGACAAAAAAAAACAAGGGCAAACTGAAAAATGAATCCATGTCGGAAGTGAAAGGCACGGAATTAAATCACCAGCCTGTCCTAGCTACACTCACACTTACACACGCTGCCACAACACTCTATGTGGAGCATACAGTGCGTATGCGTAATATCTGCATTGGTGTGTTTTGAGTAATCTAAGCAAATGAACACCAGGCAGCATGGCGACGATTTCCAACGAGCACACATCGTCTGCATAGTTGAAATTCAAATTGCAACTCCACAGTATGTATACCACAGATGGTATCAACATCAACAACAACAGCAACAAAATACAATTACGAATACTGTAGTTAAGAGCAAATGATCCCACAAGTTCAAGTATACTGATTTGCTATCCTGATGACATTGGGGACGTTACATAAATCAAATTTAAATTTACGATTTTTTAATTAGATTTGTATTATCATCTGCAGTCTGTATGACTAGAGTATTCATCAGAAAGTTCGAGTAGGAGATAAGATTACTACGTGTATTCCTGTTCGGATGATTAAATAATTAAACTATGGTACAACGCATTTAATTAAACAATAATACAAGTGAAAAATTTAATTGTCTGATAACTGATTGATTTTGAAATGGATTTGCTTTTGACGCTCTCTTCAGAGAATGTCCTTTTGGGTCAAAGACAACAATTCGTCAACTGATTAGATGACCAATTTGTACCGGCAACCACAAAATCACGCAACAACATGAGTTAGAACTGGGAGAGCAATTAATAGGGAGACGAAGATTTGTGACAATCACTCTTACTAACTGGAAAATCAAGAGTACGTCTGAGTGTTGACATGTTTGTGTTTGCTTAACTTTGTATTTTACATTTACGCTTTACGTTTGCGTTTGCTTTTGCCTTTGCTTTTGCCTGTGCGTTCTGCTCTCCATTTAACGCGGATCATGTCGCTGCTCTCGCTGCTGCCAACGTTTACGTTTACTTATACGTTTACGTTTGTGTTTACGTTTGCGTTTACGTTGCAGCTTCGTTGTCGATGGCGTCGTCGGTGCGTCTGGCCGGGTGTGGGAAGGTTCGTGCGTTCAGTTCGGTTTTCGACTCGAGACTCGACGCAACGGCAAACAAAACGCGGGTTTTTTTAACTCATCGAAAAATAAATATTTGAAAAATGCGACGGCTTTGGAATGCCCGAGCACAGTGAATGTAACTAAACAACAACTTAATTATGACCACAAAATATATCTATACAAATAATTTAAATTGTTTACAAAACGCCGCATACAGTGCTTTGATAACGGTGCAAACATAAAGTAAAGTAAATTATTTTAAGTACAAATACAATAAACACATCGGAAAATGTATAAAAGAAACATCTGAAAGTGTAATTTAAAAATAGCCATTGACTTGTGCCAACTAGAAAGTGAAATTACAATAAAATTTAAATATAAATTCAATTTCCCAAGTGCGTTTGAATTCTTATCGCGTTGAGCGTACTTGACATTATAACATATATGTATATATGTACATTATACATACACATATTTTTTATCTTCTTGGAAGGCAGTTTGTACAATTTGCTAGATACTTTGATCATTAGCTGTGTAATTCTACGAACCCATTCTGTTCTGCTTTTTAATTCAATTAACACCTGGTTTTTTTTTTGGCAGGTGACAAACTCAAATTATTGATTATAATGTGAACTTGATTTTGCGATACTTCTGTCCCCCTTCTCTTTCCCTCTGTCGACCAATAGACTTAATATTATTTTGATCAACAAACAATTTGCTCAATTTACTGCAGTTCCAATATATGTATACATATACCACAATTCTTCAAGTGCAAACAATAACTCTGCTGTGTGTGGCCTAAATCAAATGCATATTTAATAATGATTTACATAAAGTTCAGCTTCTGTGCATCTATGATAAATTGCTTGATAAATTGTGTATAAAGTTAATTTATTCAGCAGACAGAAATAATCTTTCTGAGTTTAGACAGCTTATTTAGACATTTTAAAATAAATAAAAAATAGTGTTTAGTGACAATGTAATTAGTTGCTTTGGAATTAAATGCGTTTTTAATATTATTCATTTTAAACCACTAAAATTTCGTATCGGTTGCGTTTAATTGTTTTAAATGTACATTTAAATAAAATGTTCTATGCTTAGTCAGTGTAGAGGGGGAAGTCACTTGAGAACCCCTCTGACCCGAGTCACCTAACGGGCGCCGCTTTGTCTCTATGGTATAATCAGACGTGTCGAACTTGAATTGAGTTTTATTTTAGACTTCACAGCACAAATATTTCGTTGCTGCTTTTCGTCGCTGTTATCCAGATTTTCCGGATTCTATTTAATTTATTGCACAGTTTGCAATTGAACTTATTTCAAACAAACAAGTTCGCCAATAGCAATCAAAATGTGTTTTAGCGCAAAAGTAGAATTTAATTACAAGACGCTCTCAGTTTTTTACTTTACATTTGAATTTAGTCAACAGTCCGAAGACATTTTAGTTATTTAAAAACATAAAATAGATGCTCTAAATTGAGCCGTAAACTTAATTGGGTGTTAAATTAACACTATTTAGCAGGAGAATAAAAATAATAAAATGTATTAAGTGGCAGTTTTGGTCTGATTAAATTATAACTCACTGTTAGCTTAAGATTATTTAAGTCGTATTGTCTACACCTTATCTTTCAAATCATAAAAGAATTGTGAATCAGGTTGTGGATAGCAACCCCATATATACGAGTAACATGGAAAATGATAAATAATTATCCAATCCGTAACTTAGTTTAAAAAATGAAAACTTATAAAATGCAATGATAATTTCTTCTATAACAATAAATCATATTAATTTCCGCTGTGTCATTTTTAAATGGAATGTTTAGCATTCTCTGACACTTCATAAGTTAATGCAACTATATTTATACTACGAGTATATTTAAACGATTTTATTAATTTAGCTAAGCCTAATTTTCGTTTATTTTAATTCTCATACCGGTTTTATTTTATTTGGGATATCGTTTAACTACAAGCATTACTTAATGTCAACATGCAATGCATTTTGAGATGCAGTTAAATGTGATGGGATTAAAAAATATAAGCTCATGATGTTATATTGGCATTCATGTGTATTATATGGTCATTGAACTTCATATCTCATAATCTACAATATGTATCAAATTGCTTTAGTCATACGAGAAGGAGAATCAACTCAGTTTATTGTGGGATATCATAATCTCATTTAGTAATGAATAATAAAAGCCTTTTTGAAGGTGTTATTATGGAATACACTTTCATAGTTTTCTATTAAATTCCATCGATCTTTTGTTTTGTTGCTTCGATTACTTAACTGCGCGTATTGCCGCACTCGACAATATTTTCAACTACTGCTAAAAAAAAACTAAAAAAATAAAAAAAAAAATACAGCTAAAAATAACATGAATCGCGTACATTCATATGTGCAGCTTATATTTCGTTCAAAAGGCCAACAACAACGGCAACAATTTGCTTAAGCAGCAAACCCAACCAAAACAATAATATTAGCCTCAAATAATGACAATAGTAATGACTGTGAAATAAATAAAACAAGTGACAATGTAAACGACTTTCTATTACCCTGTAAATGGCAGTAAATACAATCCGATTATCCATTAGTCGTGGAAGAATATATAAATAGATAAGAGCCTCATTCGAAAGAATCTCATAGTCAAATAACAGTAAAGACTCGAAATTAAGATTTGTAATTAGTGGGAACGGAATCCATAAATCATAAATCAGTAGCTAAGAACTAGTAATAACTGGGTTTTATTTTAATAGTCATACTTAGTTTGTTTTAGTTTCGAAGGGATTTTTGGGCAATAATCGACTGTTTTTATTTACAACACTGGGCTTTTCGTGTTTAGAGAAGCTTACTTTGAGTTTAAAGATCTCTAGTTTTAAGATAAAGATAATTTAACACGGTCGTGTAATTTACAAAACAGCTGCATATTTTTAAGCCCAAAACCTGGTCAACTATTATTGCCTACTTTGGAACAAAAGGGGGCTTGTCCATAATTAGCGCGAAATATCAGTTAATGTCAGTACAAAATAAGCAAGCGATAAACAATGTGTGAACTTCATTAGTCAGACAGAAAGAGAAACAATCAGTCTAAAAATATGAATAATTGCGTGTACACAAATTTAAATTTTGATGGATCGACAGGTGGGAATCATATATTAAAAGTACACAATTCAAAAGCAAGACGATCACAAAAAAAAAAAAAAAAAAAAAAAACAAAAAGTAAAAAAATTATAATAATAATAATCTTTGGCCGAACAATAATTATAACGCAGCTCAGCTGTCAATAACTATCTGCAACTTTAACGGCACACAAACAAGCCAACACTAATGACTCTTGGCTTTTGACTGTTGAATGTTGTCTGTTGACTGTTATCCGGTTAACTGATGTATGTTGGCTGTTGGCTGTTGGCCGTGTTGTCCACCCGCTGTGAAGCTGGCAGGCGATCGATCTGTTAATCCACGGCACGTGTAAACTCTTAACATCTCCCGCGGCACCTGGAGAAAAAAAAATTGCCAAACTCAGAAAGTCTGAGACCGTATGAAATTGAACAATAACAAATAAAATAGGCATGAAAAAAAAAACAACAAGAAAAATTGGCAACAAAGCATTAGCTGTACTTTGTCATTTCTCATAATGCATGGCATGTGCTCATTGGAAGTTTTGGGAATGGCTCAAGTGATTTGGCCCATATTTTGTGTTTTGCCATTTAAAAATAGACGAATCTGGGTTACCAATTGGTAGCTAGACAACTGACAACTGAATGAGTGGTAAACAAAATAATTCAAACTCTTTAATTTCTAAAGCTCCACTATCATATACCTATTACATCTACGCATATTAACTTCAGTTATTACTAAACAAATATACAAGTATCTCACTTCTGGGACTACCACAAATGCCAAAAATAGTTCATCTGTTGAGGTCGCGAGCAATAACCTCTGGTGATCGGGCAATTGTGCAAAAAATCTTTTTAAAAAGTGTTTTGTTTGTTTTTTTTAGTTAACACCGAATATTCTTATGAACTTCAGTGCCGAAAGGCATCATTAAAAATCTCGATGCCAATCTTTTGTTGCAACTTTTTCCTTTTATTTATTGTATTATTTCTATTGTGGTCAGCTTGAATTCCCTGAGGGCGTTTTGGAGTGCGGTTATTTTTAGCACTAAATATTTTTTTAAGATTTTGTTATAAATTATAATTATAAACCAGTATAATTTAAGAAATTGGTTTCTTTTGAACGTCTTTAAATACCTAGTACGTCACCTGGTAACTTCACTATTCCAATCGATTTATGAGTCTTTCAGAACCAATCTAACCTAACCTAAAAACCTACACAGTACCATTCTTAATTGTCATTTTGTGGTCTATCAAGTGCTTTGCAACAGAAGCTTACTGCCAATTCATTTTCTTTTTTTTTTCTTTTTGTAATTCTTCACATTTATGGACTTGAGTAATTGCCGTAAAAATCGTAACAAATTTATTTAAACTGACAAAAAAAATCCCCGAATTACTTCAATTTGGCATGAGTATGAGAATTAAAGATTCTCTACTCCAAGCTTAATACATTTTTATGCCGATGAAATAAATATATGTGCTTAATAATATAATAACAAAATAAAAGTGAAGGTCGAAAGAATTATAAATACCGTGACAGGCTTATTTTTAGTCGTTTTGTATTGAGTTTCTCAAATTCAACCCGCATGCCATTATTTTTGCCATTGTGCTTTCTTTCTTTAATGGTTATGTTTGATTTTTAACTCTCAGTTTAATGGTCTAGCTTGTATAGGCAATTGGTTTATTTCAATTAAGCCCCTGTAAAAATTTTATAAGATAAGCCTGTTTTAAATATCGTTCTAAAAATGGCTTGAAAATTCTTTATTTATTAAAGACAGATGTTTTTATATGTATCATCTTTATTTAAATAATCGTCATATAAATATTTCTCCTTATTTTTTTTTTAAATGACAACTGTGGCTACACAAAATATAATATAAAAAAATTATGTCACAAAATTATACCCTTACCGAGAGTATTACAATTAATACGACAATATCGAATCAAATGAAATTGTATTGTTTTAAGTGCAATAATTCCATTAAATCCAATTAAATAAAAAAGATCAAATTTTAATAAAAATTATTTCAGTTGTATTTAAAAATAATAATAATTATTTAAAAAAAATATGACTAGGCAAAGCGTAAAGCCAAACAAAATAACAATTAAATATAACTGAAATTTACACAGGTTTTAATTAAAAACGGTGTGCTAAATGTGCCTTATTGTTTTGCAGGCAGCGTCGCAAATATGAAACACGTTAAGCGAAAATACGAGTAAATATGCAAAATTCAACAAAAGTTCATAAATAATGAGATCGACATCAAAAAAGTGAATTAGTGCAACGTTTGTAAAACGCTTGAATACGAAAGCAACACGCAATAAAAATAAAGCAAATATAAATGATAATAAAAGAAAATTGCAATTAAGTGATAAGAAAAACAAATTGAATACTCCAACAAATACAAGACAGAGGCAAGTTATCCGACCGAGCTGTCGCAGAATGTCCAACAACATTGTGCGGCAGCCACAAAAACAACAACAACAACGACAACAACTTCAATATCTGCTGCTGTTGCTGCTGCTCGTTCTGTTGCCGACTCAAAGATCTGGACCAGCGCCAACTTACGCCTGGTTCTACAATGTGGATGGTGATGTCGGTGTGGCCAGCATCAGTTCCATATCGGATGTGCACAGCTTCAAAGTGCCCGACACAAGGAATTCCCAGAAATCGGCTCGAACCCAGCTGGTTCAATACTTTCCCAGCACCGTCAGCCATAAGAGCCACCGACATGGCTCACATCTGGTGCGACGTCAGCTGGTGTTTGTGGCGTTGCTGCCATCAGTTGAATCGGACAACAAGAACGACTGCATTATGCCCAAGGTGCTGCCTGTTCTGGAGCTTGGCATTGCGCATGTGCAACGTCTGGGATTCGTTGGGGGAGTACAGATTGATATTACGCTGATCTCACGTGACACATTTTGCTCCTCCACCTATGGGCCCCTGGGATTCTTTGAGATCTTCACACAATGGCCGGAAATGAACGCCATCTTTGGACTGCCCTGTGAATATGTGCTGGCGCCCATCTCCCGCTATGCCGATGTCTGGCAGATTCCCCTGCTTACAACTGGCGGAAATGCCGGAGAGTTCAGCAAGAAGACAGAGAGTTACTCAACACTGACACGCCTTAAAGGCGCCCAAGTGAATAATCTTGGCAACATTGTACGCGCTATTCTCAACACATACAATTGGACTCGCACCGCATTAATCTATCAAAATGAGAATGCTAAAATCAAGGGCAATTCGGTTTGCTTCCTCTGTCTGGCAGCCATTCATGACACCATCGAGAAGGAATCGGTTTATCAGCTAGGATTCGATACTGCTCACTGGACCAAGGCTTATATAATACGACTGCTTCGCAATGTTGCTATGCGCACAAGAAGTAAGTTTACAATGTGGTTTGAGGGGGAACCCTCTGAAATTTGGCATAATATTGGAGTTAGTCTAATTATACTTCAATAAAAAAAATAGGTCATTAATCCACTTACACTAAAGAGAACTCATATCTATTATCTTACTTAATTTTAAAATTCATTTAGCCATTATTCAATGCCGTGCAAATAATATAAATAATCTTGTATATTTAGTTGATCCATTTGCGATTTCAATACATCGAGAATGCCCTGAACTCTATAACCCCTTTGCACAGTCTGTCCTTAAATTGCCTGCGATTCAATTAACACTATTTTGCATGTATTTCAATAGTACATTTTCATCTTTTCCACGTTAATGAAAATAGAAAATTTTACACTTCCCATTTAATATGGAAAATTAATGAGCCTACGACTGCAAAAAATTTTTTGGTTTGGATATCCGATAACTGCGGTCTATTGCCCCATAAAGCTTAATTACATCGCTTTTAATTGTTTTTATCGACAATTAATAACAACAAATAAAAAGTATTTTTAAAAACCAGTAGCTATGCCTATTTGAGACAGACAAAGACCGACGTATGCTAATCGATTATTAATATGTGAAATTAATATTCATGACTTGTGATGGCTTCACAATCGCATGAACAATATATATTTTATGACTTTAATATACAAAGTATATCAATTTGAAAAGTATATCCATATAAATATATTTCATTATATACTCGTGTTACAGCTATTTTTAACCTGCAATTAAAAATTTTTTGCATTTTAATGTATTAATTATAATACAATAAAGGCTTTGTGTGCAATAGAAATCAAATTTACTTGAATCTCAAATTGGTCGGGCGGCAAATTCGACTGATGACAAAAGTATATTTTTAACAGTTGGTAAGAACCTAATAATAGAACCAAGTTCAAGGGCAATCGACTGGTCCGACGGGTATTCAAGTGAATAAATATAAATTGAATTATTCCTTGTAAAAAATGAAGTAAAAAGATTATTATGTAATTGCCAAACAGTCCTTTATTCAATGAGCAAGCTGTTTCCAAATTCTCAACACATTTATTTTAGGAAAAACAAAATTATCTTAGTAGAAATTAAGTTGATTTAAATTAAAATATTTGTACTTCGTATTAACTTGTCAATTACGACTGTATATTTCAATCCTTTTTATTAAATTGATAAGGAACCGGATCAAACATATGCATTTAATTGCTTAACCTTAAGAACATAATTTTTTTTATTTGACCTCGAGCTTGAACTTTTAATTGACATGAGCAATTGCAAATTTTGTATAACTCCAAAGTGGTAAAATAAGATATTAATTAATTTTTATACAGTTTGATTAATATTACTGAGGTGGTAATTAATTTTATATTTTTTTAAAATAAATTCCCACAATACAGAACAAGAAGCTGTAAATAAAGACATTTTGACTTATTTATTGCTTTAAAGTCAACGAACCTAATTTGGTATTCATACAAATATTAATTGTTAACATAAGTAAGTTTCATTTATTATTTACAACTGACTCATCACAACAAATTTTGACTCTTTAACTTTAAATACACATATATGATATCGCATGTACATTTGTACAGCGACAAAAACCGCAATGGAAACAAATTGTCTGCACTAGTTTCTGTAATAATTATAAACATTCAACGCTCACTCGTTTAAACATGTAATATGTGCGTTGCATTTGAATTTAATTTTCAGATTTTGGTATAATTAAGTCAAAGTTTTGCACAGAACTTGACATTGACATTGACAGCATGCGATTGTTCTTATTTTCGACTAGGAGATACTCCTCATTTGATTACAAAACCATATTTCATACGTGCATTATATCCTTCTTGACTATTGGTAAAATTAATGTGTTAGACCAAACCTTACATTTAAAAATCCTATGGCTTCCTTATACATATTTTTTGAAGCCTTCTTACCTTTTCCACTTGCAAAAGTTATGACAGGGTACAAAAAGCTACATATTTGCATTTTCTTAATTGAATTGTTGTCTATTCTATGCAAAATTTACTGGCCTTTAAATGATTCTAGATTCTACTCAGTCTCAAGGCACCAAAACTAAAAAACAAACTCTGACGTCGTGAGGCATGGATGATATAGCATTAAGTAAATTGTCAAAGATTATTTAGTAATTACTGTTTTCAATTATATAAAAAAAAGGGTGGCTGTCTAAGTCGGAAAATGCTTATGACAATTTTCGAAGAATTTTCCGATAGCTATAGACAGATTTGAATTTGCCGAACAGGAATTAACAAACTTTTAATGAACAACTGTGAAATTGAGTTTGGGAAAAATATAATTAATAGCAAAAGATATTAAAAAATTAAAGGTTGATACTATACATAGCTTAGCGCTTTAAACCCGCTAATAAGACAGTTTATAGTGTTCAACCTCCATAAACACAATTTTTTGTACATATGTAGACAGCAACAATTATTTTGTTTTTGCACCCGCATTTTATACCAAATTAAGCAATCAGCTTAGCAAAAGGATTAACACAGGTGTCAATTGTCGCTCCTATTAATTGAACATGTAAATAATTAACATTATTTTATTTACATATATAAAAATTGGGCCATTTGTGGTTTTGCTTGTGTGCAGGGAATTGGCATTCAAACCTTTTTTAATTTTTATATACATATATGCGTATCCCTGATATTCATATTTTTAATTGGATAAGTAACATAAATTTGTACTGCCAAAGGATTTGTGAATTAATTATTAAAATGTCAAGCATAAATTTGGAATATTAATATTTCATATTTTTCATAAAATATACAAATGAGGATACAAGCAATAAAAAATAATTTAAATGAAGTTTATAGTCATACAACCTAGATACTGACAAGATTTCTAAACATAAAAAAACAGTTTCTTTTATTGACTACTCATTTAATCTAAGAATTATTGAAATTGATTGTGTACTTTTCCATCAGGACATATCCAAAACAGTTTCAAGTGTTGCTGTCAAAAAAGACACAGTTCTCTATAAACTACTTCATAATCTGAAGGGTCTTTGAGTCAGATGAAATAAACGAAACATTTCAAAATAATCTGCTGACGTCAAGAAAACTGACACCTTTATAGCGACAGGGCAATTGTTGTTTCGTTAACAGAGTGTACAAGTCTAAAATAAATTAATACATTTTTAATGACAACAGCTCAGGAGCTTGAAGCTTGAAGCTTGATGACTGCTTCTATTTTTATATGTAAACAAAAAACTGTAAGCCTTACCTGAGAATGGAGCAAA
Source organism: Drosophila phalerata (assembly GCA_951394115.2). NCBI lineage: Eukaryota > Metazoa > Arthropoda > Insecta > Diptera > Drosophilidae > Drosophila > Drosophila phalerata. Next base: position 25,511,598 of record OX596005.2, read on the forward strand.
AGTAGCTTCACAAATTTATATATTTTAAGCTGAAAACCGAAATTCAATGTACTATTTTTTCACAATTATCTTCATTTATTTACTATTTTGTTTATTTTCCAGTTGTCATTATGTGCGCCGATCCGCAGTCCATACGTCAAATTATGCTGACAGCCGAGGAGTTGAATATGATCGATAGCGGTGAATATGTTTTCATCAATATTGAATTATTTTCGCGGTGAGTACAAGTACAAAATAAATATACAAATACAATTAAAGCAACAAACACAGAAACTGATCATTTATAGCAATCGCTACAGTTTGTGGCCTTTCACTTTATTTACCAAACACGCGCACTTTGAATATTCTTTACAAAGTGCGCATAATACATACTATTAGCCAAGGTTATTAAAATTATGAAATTTATCAACAAAAATAGCTAAAAGCTACTTCAAGACGACGTCGTAGACGCAGTCAGCAATTAATATCTATTTATAAATCGAGGAAATTCCGATTTTCGACACTTGTCTGACTTGACCATCATTAACTTTAATGGCAAGCACAAAAAAAATAGAAACACTCGGATACTCTTCTATAATATTGTAGACATTTAGCTGCTGTGTAATTATGGACACTACGGAGCTTCTAAATTAGCTGAGTCATTGCTTCCTCACACCCACACTTTCTGAGGTACTTACCTAGTATCAACTGTTCTTTGTATTAATTTAATATTATTGCCGTCTTCACAAGGCCAAGAGATTGAGTTATGGTATGGTATATGACTGATGTCTTATACCTCAATCTATCAACTCTAAAGTTAAATAGGGCACTATTATCAGTCAGTTGGGTTCTTCATTTAAAAATATAATAGAAACTACTTTGATGTGTAAATAGATTTTTCATGCATCATAAACGAGTTACAAATATTTACAAATAATTGATGATTGGTGTTTGTTCTCTTCTCGATATGCGAGCGAGCGAATAATCGAATAATTATTTGCCTGTGCATTGCTCGTAAATGCTCTCTAATCGCATAACCTACATGAACCTTGTAATCAATGTAAAATAATGCGAATGAATAAAGAAATTTGCTATACCTACTCGAATATGAGTGTATGTAATGCATTAACAAATGAATTTCCTGATATTAATTCAAAACTCTACTTAATTTTTAAATTATATTTAATTGATGGTTAGGCAAAGTCCCATTACAATGATAAGATCTATAAATTACTATTCATTTATAAAAAATAATATTAGCAAACTACTATTTGTTTTTTTTAATTTACTAATTTCAACAAGACTTTAAACAAATTTTAAAGAACAAGATAACTATTTGGCTTGGTTATCAACGAATATTTTCTAGATATATAAAACTAATACTAATACTTAAAACTTAGAGACTATAACTGATAGAAACGCTATAAATTTCACCTGTTCCACAATCCTTTGGCATAATTATTTTATTTTCGCTTACCCAGAAGTAAAGTAATCTGTTCATCATCCATAAATGACTTGCGGGTAATGTCAATAGCTGATTTAGCACAGAATAGCTGACATTGAGTTGATAACACAAACAAACTTTTGCTGATAACAAGTACATGCACTTACACAGTGTGTAAAAAAAATTAAAAATAAATAAATAGCTTACATTCACATCAACAGTATCATACACTTTCGTCTATTGACTCGTCAGATAGGTGGAAGGCAATTTCATATAGAACGAGTGGGGAAACGAGAGATGAAGCTGGAAATAGTATTTTTATTTTGCAATTTACATTTTCTATTTATAAAAGATGTATATTGGCAACGGCAAACGGCTTTGATAAGACTAGTACAAACTGCAATTACAAGATGCCTGTTTGATAAGATACTCGAATTGAGTACATCATTATATACGAATACTCCTTCCTACTCCCACATCAATAACATTGTAAAACATTTTGTGATTGCAGTGTGCCATATATGACGTCGCTGCCCTGGTATGATAAGAATGATACGGATTTCAATAATGAACGCGCCAAAAAGGCCTACACAGCCATGTTGACAGTCACACCGAAGCAACCAAATGACGATGCATACACAAAGGTATCCAATGAGGTGAGTTCAAGTGCCGCAAGGAAGCGACATTCAAAATTTGCATGGTAATGGAATTTAAGTGAGAGGGAATTTCAATTTCTTTCCCGATTCTTTTTTGGATCAACTTCTGTAGTGACCTTTCCTACTTTCTTTGTATGCCCTGCGCTGTGATAAATTCACAAAATAGAGTATGATTGCCCTGGGGCAAATATATGTAACAGGCCAAAATTTGCGTAAGTTAAATAAACAGTCGATTAAGCCTGTTGAGAAACTCATCCCTGTTATGTCCTAAGGGGCAAGAACTGAAGAACTCTGCATACGTTAGGGAATCCTTAAGGCAATATTAATGATTGGAAATTCCGGTATTGGAGTGGCACTATATTTAACCGAGGGGTATTTTGTAGTCGAGCACACTCCACACTTTTTTTTACAGGTTTTTCTGTTCTCATGCATACTTAATGCCAGCGCACGTGCTCGACGGGCAGAATGTTTTGCAAATGTATGTACAAGGTACGTAAGAATGTATGCACGTACATACATTCATACATATGTAGGTAGGAGTCGCTGAAATCATAAATATATTTTACGGCAAACAAAATGGGCAAACAAGTCCAGCTGAAAGCATTTGTTAGCCAACTCTGGAGAACCACTTGAAGGGACTCGGGCAACACAAGCAAGAGATTGCTGTAATGGCTTGTGTTGTTCTTTGTCTTTTGTTTGAGCTGCTTCTGGTCTGATAAGCAAGTAGACCGGGCTCAGACTGCAACTAATGACACTTAACACTTTGTGCCTCTCAAGAGCTGCATTGCCAATATGTGTAGAAACTTGAAACTTGAACTTGGCAGGACATCAGAAACTCATTATCAGAAGTATAATTGTTGTTATTAAAGAGATCAACTAGTGAGGTCGCAGAAGGCAGATAACAACACTATTAAATTAAACTAATAGTGATGTATTAATTTAATTTTATTAAATAAATATGTTGCATCTAATGGAAATCATAATCTTTAACCGAAACTAACCGTTTCATATTTACTACCGAAACGAAACCATAACCGAAATAAAATCTCTGTCAAGAATCGAATAACGAAACAATTGTACCGATACGGGTGTGGCAAAGAAGTGTTCAACTTCCAACTATCATAGCTTGATCAAAACAGAACCAATTTTCAAGTGTAATGTAATTTTGATAATGATTTGGCCTCTTAATTCATTCTGCATTTAAATTAGTTCAATAAATATTTTTGCCAAAGGTCTAGCTATTATTTTCGAAGTCATATTTATTATAAAATGACATGTAGACATTTTAAAATGTTTCAAAATTGATTTATTGTATCTTTACGTACCGGTACTGATACCGAATGAAAAAAAAACTGAAATATCACTATTTACTGAAATAGTTATTTCGGAACGTACCGAACTCGAAACCGTAACCTATATTTGATTCGGTTTGATTTTCTGCTATAATATACATTACTTATTGATTGTTAAATTGAAAATATGTTGTTTAAGTCAGTGAAATCTTGTATTGAAGTGACATGGCTAAGGCTCTTAACTTATTGTCTTGTCCTTGATTTATGCGAAAAGCTGCGGTTGAGAATATTTCTAAAGGCGGTTTCATTCGCATTCTCTGCTCCTCCCAAGCCCCATTGACATTCGCTCAGCCATTGCAAACGCATCTCTGTCACCGCAGACTGTCAAAGGGACCGTCAGATAGAGTGGTGCCCACGTAAGCCCCTTAGGGCTGAGATTTTCAACAAGACTCGACAGTCCGCGCAAAACCTGGCTATGTACGGCATGCAATAACTTCTGCACGGATTCTGGCTACAAATCGTCGTTGACATGGCTATTGCTGTTGCCATTGCTGTTGCCATTGCTGTCGATGCAATTTGAAACTTGCTTCGGTGTAATTGAATTTCACGGGTGCCAAAGCAATTAAGTCGAAAATTTCACAGATACTCGTAGCAGCAGATGAGGTTTAGATATCACAAATGGAAGCAGGATGTAGTCACCGACTAATGTGCCGTTAAATCCATTCGCAGATCAAAGACATCGCATCGGCCAAATACAATTACACATTTAGCGAGAATGAGCCAATTTCCGCATTTGTTACCTCATTCTTCGATGGTGTCCTGCTCTATGCCAATGCCCTCAATGAGAGCATTCGGGAGGATCCGAGTATGTTGACTCGACCGATCAATGGTACGGACATTGTCAGGCGGATGTGGAATCGCAGCTTCACTGGCATCACGGGGAATGTGACAATCGACTCGAATGGTGATCGCATCTCGGCCTATTCCCTGCTGGACATGAATCCCAACACGGGTCGCTTTGAGATTGTGGCACATTTCCTGCACAATCGATTGGAATTCGAATCGGAAAAGGAAATCCATTGGGCAGGTGGACGAGATCAAGCACCGCCCGATCGTCCAATCTGTGGATACGATGGATCTCTCTGCCCGGATAACTGTAGGTACATTCGAGCAGTCTAGAAAATAGTTATTAATTATTCCATCTTTATAGCTCTGCCTGGTTATGCGATCCTCTCCATTGTTCTGGGCACAATGATAATCATAATGGCAGTATGCTTTTTCTGTGGATATCGCCATTATATTGCCGAGGCTGAGATCAATTCCATGAGCTGGAAAGTCTCATTGGAGGATGTGATGTTTCGGGATGCCGCAGATCATGTCATGCGCGGTTCCTTCCACTCTCTGGTCAAGCAGAGCTCTCAACTTACTCTCATGTCGGAGGACATGGTGTCCATCAATGGCGATCGCCAGATCTTCATACCGGTTGGCATGTACAAGAAGAGCAAAGTGGCTATCAAGTCCATAGAGTTGGACAATGGGAATACTGTGCTGTCACGCAGCCTGATGCTGGAATTGAAGCGAATGAAGGATCTGCAACATGATCATTTGGTGAAGTTCTATGGCGCCTGTCTGGATCAACGTCGAAGTTTCCTCCTCACTGAATACTGTCCCAAGGGATCACTCCAGGATATTCTGGAGAACGAGCAGTTTCAACTGGACTGGATGTTCAAGTTGTCCTTGATGCATGACATTGTCCGTGGCATGCAGTTTCTCCACAGCTCCGACATACGCTCCCATGGCAATCTGAAGTCGTCCAATTGCGTTGTGGATTCTCGGTTTGTTCTAAAGATTACAGATTTTGGTCTGCACAGTCTGCGACGAACTAATCACGACATCGAAAGTGACATTGAGAATTGCAACAGCCACGCGTATTGGAAAAGTAAGTGGCTTCAAATTTCCACATTTCCTTTATTTGAATTTTTATTCATTTTCCACCAGAACTTTTGTGGACAGCCCCAGAACTTTTGAGAATGGAAAATCAACGTGCTCCAGAGGGCACCCAGAAGGGCGATGTCTATTCGTTTGGCATCATCGTGCACGAGATAACCACAAGACAAGGACCCTTCTATTTGGGCAAATGTGTACACGAAAAGACGCCCCAAGGTATGCACCACAAAAATTCATCATTTGAAGCAAATTCATTTTAGTACATGTTGAGTTTTATATTCTTTTGCTGTTACTCAAATAATAACTTTAATTAAGTCAAATTTAAAGTGTTATTTAATAGAACAGGAAAAACAAAACTAGGGAATGTACGAGTATTGACCTAAGCTTGTTATAGCTGGCATTAATATTTTATACATAAATTCATTTCATTATTTTTAGTTTCTATATAGTTTAAGACTCCTTAGCTTATATATATATTAAGCATGCACTGACTTAGTTTTTAAGCTCTGCACTTGCACAAAATATTCATAAAAATAACTAGAATGAGATTTGCTCATAAAAGAGAACTTAAATTTTCGAAAAGTTGGTCCGCAAGTTTCCAAGCCATTGCAGCTCTTTCAAGCCACTTGACAAGTTCATCAAATTATATGCCGAGTTGATTTAACTCCTTGACTGTCTACTGTGAGTTGCAAATTGTAAAGGAATATCTTATATATGTACTAATTGTGGCAAAAACCAGAGACTGCAATTGTAATGAAATTTGAATGCGGTTTTCACTTGGGAGTGCAGCTGAGACAGAAAGTTCTATTTAAATGGTTTTTTTTTCGAAAAATGTGTACAAATATTCAAAATCACAAATCATAAACTTATCGCGCTCTTGTCAACATCTATACTTTCGCTATCAGAGACATAGCCACAACTATGTCGTAGCCAACTCCAGCATCCGATTTTCTTTGGTTGCACTTTCACTACAGGTCTCAGCAGTTGGATATATGATGTTCGTTTTGAAAACCTCTTGCGCCCGTCGTCCTCTCGTAAAATATAATGCAACTGATCCTGTGTTTCCAAGTGCTCCAAATCCCACAGCCAATCAATGCGAGATTTATCCCAGCCGGTTTTAAATGGTCGTCGATTGCAAAACAGCTTCTGGCAGTCGCAATTGCCAAATACAATCTCAGCATCAGTGGGTTCTAGCAATGCTCAAAGATCATTAGATTATGAAATTTATGAAACTAATAATTAATTACTGACCTTTTCGTGGTAAAGTGAATGCCTCTATGCCTCCAGTTTCACGTGGATTGCGATGCATCAACAAATTTAGTATCTTGATCTCGGCTTGTGCCTCGCGATTATTATAAAATGTGAGCAAGAGACATTTGTTGACATCATGGGACCAGATACCAGTATCGCTATTAGAAGATTTACCGATCAGCGATTGCTTGATCGGTTTCTCGTTTAGCAGATAGGGCCAAAGGAACTTCATATAATGATCCTTGGAGCACATAATTGTAGCTGTAACTGAAGGCGAATGAATGTGTTGTGAGTGTATGCGATTAGAAATGGTATTCAGTGTTATCCATTGGACCATGGACTTTGATTTTGATGCAATATTAAAACATACAGGCACGCAATATTTCACTACTAATTTTTCAAACACACAATTGAATTGAAATCTAAAGCAGAGCCATTTACTTCACTTTCAGAGATCATTGAGTTGGTTAAAAACTATCAACCGCAGGCATTATTGGGTAAACCCTTCCGTCCAGAGCTTGAACCGTGCGGTGATACCAAGGCGGATGTAATTGGCATCATTAGACGCTGTTGGGCTGAGGATCCTCTGGAAAGACCCGACTTTAATACCCTAAAGTCCATGATACGCAAGTTCAACAAGTAAGATCATTTTTCCATTTAAAATCTCTTTTATAATATAATTGTTTATCTTCAGTTGAATTTTTAACTGAAATCATAAACATAAAATTGTTATTGTGTCATTTCAATTTTTTCAATACTATAATTACCTAAATTATATGCGATATTTATAATAATTTTTATGTGTTTTTCTCATGCGCTTTCATAGAGATAATGAGACTGGAAACATTGTTGACAATCTACTGAAACGCATGGAAATGTATGCCAATAATCTAGAAGAACTTGTCGAGGAGCGCACCCAAGATTATCTTGAGGAGAAGAAGAAATGCGAGAAACTGCTCTACCAATTGCTGCCCCAAAGCGTTGCCGCTCAACTGATCAGCGGACAACCGGTGGTGGCAGAGACCTTTGATCAGGTGACCATATACTTCAGTGATATTGTCGGATTCACAGCGATCTCAGCTGAGAGCACACCCATGCAGGTGGTACAGTTCCTCAATGATCTGTATACCTGTTTCGACTCGATTGTGGAGAACTTCGATGTGTACAAGGTGGAGACCATTGGAGATGCCTACATGGTAGTCTCCGGACTGCCAATTCGCAATGAGAACTATCATGCCCGGGAGATTGCACGCCTTGCTCTTGCCCTGCTCGAGGCGGTTCACAACTTTAGGATACACCACCGTCCCAATGATCGCTTGAAGCTGCGGATTGGCCTGCACACGGGTCCCTGTGTGGCAGGTGTTGTTGGCCAGAAGATGCCACGCTACTGCCTCTTTGGGGACACTGTGAACACAGCTTCTCGCATGGAGTCCAATGGGGAGGCACTCAAGATTCACATCAGCGAGACAACCAAGTTGGCCCTCGATGAATTTGGCTGCTTTGTGACCACACGTCGTGGACTGGTGCCCATGAAGGGCAAGGGGGAAATGCTGACATACTGGCTAGAGGGTGAGGTGCCCAAGCCCGATGCCCTGATGTCTCCCAGCAAGCTGATGCTAACGAGACGCTCCTCGCTGAAGCAACCTCAACGTCAGCCACACATGTTCTACAAACAATACTCAGAGCTGGGTGTGGTGGCCACATTGGCACCACCAGTGCCAGCGATAACGCTGCCATCTGTGGATAAGGAGACCTCGCCCAATCTACGAGTGAAGCGCAAGATCAGCTCCAGTTCGCCAAAGCTGAATGGCAACTGCTTTGACCACAGTGCGCAACAAAAGACTGAGGCCAATAGTTATCATTTGGAAGCTGGACAAGCGCAGCATCCATGTGATATCTATGGCAGTCGCTCGCTCCGCAGCGTCGAAGCAGAGACAGAAGGTAGTGGTATGGATGGAACTGCTAATGATAGCTGGGAGTTGGCCCACTTTCGCCTGCCACTCAGCGGCACACTCAAGAATCACACCAGTAGCATTACCCATGGCCATCATGCACAATCCAACTCCAATTCCAATTCCAATCTGAGTGGCATTTTGCAGCCGACACCGCAGCAGACAAGGAGTCGCTTGAAGCCATCGCCCACGATCTCAACACTGCTGAAGACAAGTCGCAGCGATGCCTCCGGCACAGAAACTGGCAGCATGGGCAGCGGTCAGCGGATTAAGTTTGCCGACTGTGATGAGACTCCACTGATAAACAACAAGCCACCGGCGTTGCCGACAGCTGTGACTACTCTCGGTCTCGAGCGCAGCGGAAGCAGTTGCAGTAATCAAAACATTCCAAGCCTCAGCAGTGATAACCCCTATGGCTATCTAGTCAAGAACTACAAGCAGCTGTTGTCCAAGAACGCTCCCCTCTCGAATAGCCATGGTCATGGACATGGACATGGACATGGACATGGACATGACCTTTCAATAAACGAAGATTGTCCGCGTCCAACGGTCTCGGCGCGTGGGACAGGAAACAGTGCCGTGACGCAGCCGCTGTTGGCCAAAATTAATTCATAGCTGTAAATATTTAAGACTCATTGCCCCAGCCCGGCAACCTTAAGATTTCCGGTCCAATGACCATCCCTTAGTACCTACTCGTAATGATGCATATTAAATGTACTTGTTTGTGATAATAATTTAAATCCAAGTTGAACAATTTAGTATATATAACCAATTGAAATTTCTATATAGTACATATAAACACCCATGTACTGTTCCGACTGCTTGAATCTGCAAGAATTCGTTTTGCGTTTCAAAATTTCTTTCTCCAAATGAGATTTCTTCAGAAGTCAATATAACATTAAGACCTGGCACAGACCTTATAGCTAATGAGAAATAATCAAATTCGAAAATTGTATATTAATTAAACTTGTAGCGCTTGTAGTTTTAATACATCGAAATTTAAGTAAATAATTTTGTTTAGCTGGCTGGTTAAAACTCATAATATGTAAATAAGATTGTATAATAATGGTTTGAAGATTTTTAAGAATTGTTCAAATGTAGTTTTTGACTCCAATAGAATTGTTCCTGTCACTTAGAAATATTCAACAACAAAACTCAGAAACTCGTTTAACTGATTTTGAATTAAGTTTAGACTAAAGATAAGTAAATATATAAATATTAAATTATGCTATTCGAAGTATTAAAACCATCAACAAAAAAAAAAAACAACTTTGTTACTTTCAAGAATAAATATTTATTTACAAAATATAAGTAAGTAATTTAATATTTAACACTTAATAGTTTTCATTAGATGCGGAGTCATAAATAAAATTTACTTTGATGTTTCACGAAGATACAAAATTGGTTGGCAACGACAAAAACGACGTTTAAAAATACCGCATAAATATATCGATAGCAATATCATCGTAAAAATGTCTATCAATTCTTTTCGATACCGATAGGCTTCCGATATTAGCATGCCATTTTTAGTTCTACCTAAAATTGATGCAAGTTGGCAGTTCGCATAACAAAACATCAGTGTTGTTTTTTTTTATATGCAGCAAGTTTTCAATTGCATTAAATTGAAGATAAGTTTTACACAAATATTACTCATAATTTACGCTTAGCGTAAGGAAAGGTAAAAAAGGAAACAAAAATAAATTGTGTAGAAGAAATAATGATTTATCAACAAAAACAATTGAAATATAATTGCATAATAACAATATAAATACAACACAATAACAATACTTTGAATGATTTGCAAGTTTTATTTTTTACTTAGTGGACATAATCTTTTTAAACACAGCCAATTTTATTTGATATCATTTAATTTATACTGATAACTTCGGTAATTTTTGTCGGTTCTTCATTAAATGGAAATTGTGAAATTGGCGGAAAACAAGTTCCAATTTTTAATAAATTGTATAATGTGGTTAAATATTTACTATTATAAATAATTGAATAGACTTATCTTGAAAATTCAGTTTGCTCACAACACAAACATAGTTTTCACACTGTCCGGTCTGCACCCGACGCAGCTGTTATCGGAATTTAATATAATTATCACATTTTGCGCACGTACTTTTTATGTCAACTTCGCGGAAGGCATTTAAGGTCTCAATAAGCTGGTGTGAACTTAACTAATTTGAGCATTTCATCAATTGCAGGGCACACAAAATGTTGTACTGTCCGCCCAATGTGACGTTCGGGGAGGTTTGGACGAATCATGGAATTTCCCACTGTTTTATGGACACCGTGGGACCAGCCGTCTGTGGTGGCTTTCTACTCCTCTTTGGCGGCATACAACTGTTGATTTATCGCAAATATGCCACTCCCAAGGATCCTACACAGATCTCCAAATCCCGTCTCTACGCACTGCAACTGTTTCTGCTCCTATTTGTATCTGTGCTGGCGCTACTGCGTTTCTTTCTGAACGCTCGCATCTATGCGGACAGTGCAGTCTATGGTTATATGGTGAGTATATTAATATAGTTAACTTGAAGACCTTTGATTAACTCTTACTATCATTGGCAGATATTTTACACATGTGTTGTGTGCTTCTCGTATCCATTTTGCATCTGTCTCATAGTCAAGGAGCGACACTATCAACTGCCCTCGGTACCAACACGTGGGCATGGCCTCATTTTGTTGCTCTTTTGGACTTTGGCACTGATCAATGAAGCGCTGGCAATCGTGAACTTGGGCCACGAGGACTGGTGGTTCCATTTAAAAAAGTATGTTTACCTTCTCTATTTGCATTACACTCAAATTACGTGGTATTGCAATCTGAAACTTTTAATGTGACTCTGTGCAGGTACAGAAGTTTCAATTTTGTTGGAGATTTACTTATCAGTTATGATTTTCGAGACATGTTTATGATTGAGGGGCGTATCATCAATATTATCAGTAATATTTCCTACCCTTTACATTGATGTATTAAGCTCCAATGATAAGGCAAATCAAAGTAATGAACACAAGTGATTTTATTTCTTCTATTTCACCAGTCCGATTTATTTCAGATTAAGTAATGATTTATTTTTTAATTTTAATATATTTTAACAATAATAATTTCATTCTTAGCTATTTTTTAAAGTACTTATTCATTTAACATTTTTTCTATTCGCTCAGCAACAAAGATGAAATTGAAATGGGCATGTTTGTTACTCGTTTTCTATGCTCTCTGCTCATATTTGTGCTCGGACTGAAGGCACCGGGCATAATGGCGCCCTATAATCCGCATCAGCGTCTGGATAATGAGTCAACAGAAAACTTAACGGGCGATGTGCCAAGTGGGTCTGCTTTTCGAAATGGTTGGCGCAAGTTACGAACACTATTTCCATATCTGTGGCCCAAAAAGGATACAATGCTACAATTTGCTGTCGTCGTTTGCATAATTCTACTTATTGCCGGCCGCGTCATTAAATTGTTTCTGCCCATTTATCGCAAGTTGTTGGGTAGGTCATGTTATCGTAATAATGAAAAGGCAACTTAATAATGTTATCTCCCGTTTCCCCGCAGTGGACAGCCTAACCATTGAGCCAGTCGAATTCCGTTGGGACTTTGTGCTTATTTATGTTGCGTTATCGTTTCTCCAAGGCGGCGGTACGGGCACCATGGGTCTGTTTAACAATCTGCGTACTTTCCTATGGATTCGCGTACAACAGTATACAACCCGGGAGATTGAGATTGATCTATTCCGGCATTTGCATCAGTTGTCTTTGCGTTGGCATTTACAACGCAAGACGGGCGAAGTGCTGCGTGTCATGGATCGAGGCACAGATTCTATAAACAATCTTCTCAACTATATTGTCTTCTCAATAACTCCAACTATACTCGATCTTCTAGTGGCTGTTGTCTACTTTATCTATGCTTTCAACTGGTGGTTTGGCTTAATCGTGTTCTTAACCATGTTCTTGTATATAGGTAAGTCAACTTGATGAACATTTTTGATTATCTTGTAATAAATTAATTTCTGTCTTATCCATAGCTTCCACCATTGCCATAACAGAATGGCGCACAAAGTACCAAAGACGAATGAATCTTGCGGATAATGAGCAGCGTGCCCGAAGTGTAGACTCGTTGCTTAACTTTGAGACAGTCAAATACTATGGCGCTGAAGGGTACGAAGTTGATTGTTACAGGGAGGCTATACTAAAGTATCAAAAGGAGGAATTTCTGTCAATGCTCACGCTGAACTTGCTGAACACGGCACAGAATATTATTCTCTGCCTTGGTCTATTAGCGGGATCATTACTCTGCGTCTATTTGGTGGTGCATCATCAGACCTTAACTGTTGGTGACTTTGTGCTCTTTTCCACGTACCTCATGGATCTATACATGCCGTTGAACTGGTTTGGCACATACTATCGTGCTATACAAAAGAATTTTGTGGATATGGAAAATATGTTTGAATTGCTGCGTGAGGACGAGGAAATTGTGGATGCGCCAGGCAGTTCACCATTGCTTACAGCTGGCGGTGGCATAGAATTCTCCAATGTAACATTTGGTTATTCGCCAGAGAAGGCGGTACTGCGCAATATCAGTTTTTCGGTACCGGCAGGAAAGACTGTTGCCATTGTGGGACCGTCTGGCGCTGGCAAGAGTACGATTATGCGATTGCTCTTCCGTTTCTACGACGTGCAAATGGGAGCCATATCAATAGATGGACAGAACATCAAGTTGGTTCAACAGCAAAGTCTGCGAAAGGCAATTGGTAAGCCAGCAATATTCAGTTTATTATTATGACAGCATCTAACAAATTAAATGTCTTTTAAATTTTGCAGGTGTTGTACCTCAGGACACGGTGCTCTTCAACAACACCATCTTCTATAATATTGAATATGCCAAAATAGGATCAACAGCTGATGCCGTTTATGAGGCGGCGCGATCAGCGGATATACACGACAGAATCTTGGGATTCCCCGATAGCTATGAGACTAAGGTGGGTGAGAGAGGATTGCGGTTGAGTGGCGGTGAAAAACAACGTGTGGCTATCGCGAGAACTCTTCTCAAGTCACCCATTATTGTATTGCTGGACGAGGCTACCTCTGCGCTGGACACGCACACAGAGCGCAATATTCAAGCAGCATTGGCCCGTGTCTGTGCCAATCGAACAACAATTATTGTTGCCCATCGCCTGTCCACGGTTATACACGCAGATGAGATATTGGTGCTGAAGGAGGGCAGCATTGTAGAGCGTGGCAGACACGATCAACTTGTGCAGCGAGAAGACAGCATCTATGCAGACATGTGGCAGCAGCAGCTTAAGAATCTAGACGCTGAACAGAGCGTTTCTGAGGACGCAGAATCAACAGCGTCTACATCTGGTGGGGGTACTGCTAATGGAAAAGGGGAACGGCCCTCGGCAGCGGCCAGTGGTGCAATGTTTAGAGCGGGTCATGCGCACGGAGGTGCACGCTAAGGGATTGAAAAAAAAAACAAAAGACCTAGATATTAAGCCTAATTTCGATTATATTTGTTATGTGTGATTTATGGTACTTGTTGTACATGAGCAGCTTATCAGAGTCCTAGTTATTGTCTATATTATTGTAATAATAAACATATAATTCTAATTTTTATAAATTGTGCATGTTTTATGCTCTTTATTTCAAAAGCTCTTTTTTAAGCGATTAATTGTAAGAGCAACTGTCTCAAGAGAGTCAAGATGCTCTTTACTTGAGACTGTTGCTTATCAGTAAGAACCTCCAGCAAGGCCAGAGCATCGGCTTCATTCCAGAGCCAGCTTCAGTTCGAAAGCAGATCGCGAGCTAAGCAGACGTGGAATTCAAAAAGTGTTCGGCAGTACACGTTGGTGATAAAGAAAAGCGGCGTCTACTTTGACAAAAATTTTCCAATTACATATACATTTATGTATATAGTAGTTGATATATATACATATACTGCATGCGATCAGAATCTGGCGTGTAAATCGTTATTAAATCGCTATTAAAACGATTATTAATTCAGTAAATCATGCGGCGACTGAAGTGTTCCGTGTTTGTGTGTACGTAGAAAGTAAAAAAATAACCTAATTGATAAACCCAAGGAACCATATCAAGAATTTATTCAAGAACATGACGCAATGTTTCATTGAATAACATTAAATGAAATTAAAAAAAATAAATAAATATAAAAAAAGAAAGCTCAAAAAACCACAAGCAATATGTACATTCATAAATATATTGATTAAAAAGATTTTCGCTTTGTGATGACCACATTAATAATCTACGTACATAAGTAAAAATATGTACATGTATTTATATATACAAAATTCAATTGATAAAGTTTTTTAAATGCTGTTGCCCTCGGCTTTCATCACACACAACTTCTTCAATTTCTTCTTGTTCTTGTTGAATGCATACGCTGAACATCATTTTCAATTTTCAGTTATATTTTTAATAATCGATGTCGGCCATTCATTCAACTTTATTGGCATTAATAAGCAAATGCTATACGAATATGTGGGCAATGTTCTCGTCGGTTCCAAGTCCCAGGACGAAGGACGTCCATCACCTCCAACAACTGGTTGGATCGTCCGCGGAAAATTAACTCTTCAGCGACAAAGTGAACTGATCATGGCCGCTGCGGTGAGTCAACAAATTAGAAAGTTCTGTAATTATATTATAAGGGAAAACACAGAAATGATTAAAATCAAAGGATTAGTAAAGCCACAGTTATTAAAAAAGTTCTAAGCCCATTCTCTATTGCGAATTTGAATTTCTATTAATATAAACTTGATAAAAATAGGATCTTTCAAAAATACATGACAGTACTGAAATATTAATAAAAAGTTTGGACAAAAATGTTTTAAAAAAATCTATTTTATTAACCTTACATATTTAAAAATATTAAAAAATGTTAATAATTGTAAATATAAACTTATTTACTATGTTTGCATCATCTTGACATACATACTACATATGTTTGTATGTATTTATTGGTAATCAATTGGAAACCAATGGGAACTGAAATAAATTGATTGATTTCATGATCAATTTGAGCAATTTAATAAAGAAAGTTAGCATTGCCTGTGAGGCTGTCAAAGAGACCCAGTTTATTTCCAGAAATGCTGAGAAGTCTCCCAGTTATAGTTTTTTTTTTTGCAGAGACTGCAAAAGAATTCGCAGATGAATTAAAAACAATTTAACCTTTCACAGTCTCAGTGCACAATGAACTGAACTCGGCTGTGAACTTCTTTCATTGAAAGCGCAACAGATAATATGATGCTACCAGTGTGCACATTCATACATACATACATGATCGCATACAGTTAGTCAAGAAAGTGCTTTGATAATATCAAATAATTTACACATTTCCTCTATCAAAACTTTTAATATAATAATATATTTTAATTATATTAGGAATATTTATTTTAATTATTTTATTATTCTTAAAGCAAGTTACAAAAAATCGAAAAATATTTTTTTGTGCACTGAACTATTTTGAAATATATATTTTTTGTCAAAACACTATTGTGGAAAACTGTATGTGCATATATAATAAGTATGTATATATGTATATACAATACAATCCTATGTATATATGTAATTACATACGCGGCGTAATCAGTTTAGATTGTTTTGACTGCGGGAATGGGGGATTTGAAAGCGGCGCTATTCTTATCAAGAGACATAGACGACATATGTTTGCCATATGTAATGCTAGTACTCGTATGTATAATATATGTTAATATGTATTCCTATTATTGCCGCGATCAGAGGCCTGACTAATTATTTGCTTTACGATAAACTCAAGCGAGTCTATCAACTCAGACAGCTGATTTGTCCCAATGCATGTGGGAGGATTGAAGATTAAAGATTACAGCGTTACGGGATTTCCCGACACATGAAAGTGCGAGTACTCGCTTATCAATTATTTTCATCTCTTTCGCCATTTAGCTTGTCATTGACGATGTAACGTTGAACAATTCGGGCGAGAAGTTTCTTCAGAACAAGGAAATGTATCCGCCATATAAGCCCTTTAAAATAGTCCTTACCAAAGAGGGCACAATATCCCATGTGGTGTTCAAGGAGGGTGATCCCATATGGTCGATGAATTTCAAGCGTGCCATTGCCAGCACATTGCAATTTCAGATGAAGTCCAGCGGCGCCTTTGTTGTGGATGAGGTGAGTGATCCTCGCCAAGATACAGCAGTATCCAAATGATATTCATTATTGTAGCGAATTTATTTCAGACGGGCATACACGGAAACTGCTCGACCGAGTACTTTGTATCCAATAAAACCAACTACATATCCATACGTAAAACTCCCGAACTGATGACCTGTGATCCCTATTCGGAGGCGGTGCATGTCACCCGCAGCAATGTTCCACCAAATACTTGTGAATTTGATCATCAGAAGAGCGTAATCATTGGCAATGAGGCCATCTATGGTATATTGCCGCACAATGAGACGGGCTACTTCCTGAGCATGGCCCATGCAAAGGGAACCACGCTGATTCACACCTTTGAGTCCACGGGTGAAGCTCAATACATTAACTCAGAGTAAGTGGCGGAATTATCTTAAAAGATCACAAACTAGACATGCTCATTTTTCAGACTCTTGCTAAACTTTCAAAATGAAACCCCGATCGATAATCCCATTGATATTGAAACATCCATGGCGGCAGAGATTTCGAATTTACAACTGCAACCACTGGAAATAAACGATCCCACTGGCGGACGTAATCCTCAGCAACAGGAGACTCTCATCTCTGCTGCAGGTGGACTCCTGGACAATCTGGCCGAAGCGCTGGAGAGTACAGATTTCAAGTTCAGTGAGCCGTACGATTCGACATTATCGGATGTGATAAAGCTGCTGAGTGAAATGGATTTTGAGTCGTTGAAGAAACTGTATACGGAAGTGGACATTGGTACATCGTATCGACAGGAGACGATAAGAAACATCTTCCACGAAATCATACCTCGAGTTGGCACCAAAGCCTCAGTATTTCTAACTCGCCATCTGGTCGTGGAGAAGTCAATCAAGTCACCCATTGCTGTACAACTGCTCATCCCAATGCCATTCCACATATTCGAACTGTCGGCGGAGCTGGTAAAGGGATGCGAGGACTTCCTAACCATTGGACCCGATCGTCCCGATGTGAGGCAAGCGGCAATTCTTAGCTTTGCCACCCTGGTCTATAACGTTTATGTGGCACGTGGCATTGACACGGATCAGTTTGAGGAATATGTTCAAAAGTATTTTAATCTCTATTTGAGTAAGTTTCCAAGCGATTGATCTATATCATAGGATTGTAATCCCTTGAACTTTCCAGACGATCGTGACTATGAGCAAAAGATGTTATACCTTCAGGGATTAAGTAACTTGCAACTTGGCAATGTCGCCAGTTATTTGGAGCCGATCGTGCTCGATGCCGGCAATGAAGATCTCCGATTTATGGCTGCCTGGACAACCCTGGCTCTGGCCGATAAGCGTGCTGAACGCATCTACGAGATTTATTGGCCAATCTTTGAGTCACGTAATGCCAGTCTGGAACTTCGAGTAGCTGCTGTTACTTTGCTTTTGATCTCCAATCCAACGGCCGCTCGACTGATCAGTATACATCGTATTATACAAAGTGAAACTGATCCACATCTGATCAATTATTATCGCACCACAGTCACTAGCATATCGGAGACAACATATCCCTGCTATCAGCATCTGTAAGTATCCTTCCTAATCGATTTCCCTTTGATCATTGATCGTGGTACTATGATCTTTGGTATATAAAGTTTTATTTGTGAGTTATGATTTATGATCTGCTATATATCATCTCTCTAATATGTGATGTTTGTCTGTGATCTATAGACTGAGATCTATTCTATGATCGGTGATCTATTTAATTATTTCAATTTGGTTTCCTAGCGCTACAATCTGATGCTTATTAGTTATGGCACTAGTCCTAATTAATATCTGTTTAATTTAATGAAATCTTATCAAATTTCTCTATAGTCGTCGTCTGCTCTCCTATATGCATCGCCATTTGCCCCAAAAACCAGAGCCCCGTTATTGGGTAACTGGTAATTATATATTCGACTATCGTGACTCCAAATTCGGAATTGGCGCCATGCTACAAACCTTCCTAGTCGGCGATCCCAAGTCGGACATGCCTGTGGTGGCCTATTTTAAATTTGACACCGAAGCGCTGGGTAAATTCACGGGTCAACTGGCGGTGGGTAATTCAATGAATTTGGTCATGTTCCCATAACATAATCATACTCTCATTCTTAGCTTTATATCAAGGCGAGAGGTTTGCCTGACGCCATCTGGCAGACAATACAGTCCAAGTCGAATAGCAACGATACGTTCAGCTTCAGGAGCATCAAGACATTGCTGACCATGCTTAAGGCTCCTATTGTCATATCAAAGAACCTGCACCTTGAGTTCATTCTGCAAATGGAGGGAAAGACTGTGCTCTCCTATTATCTAAACCAGCGCATGTTCCAGCAACTGACCTATGACAACAGTGAGTGTGATCAGTTTTAGACCAGGAATATGATCAGCAGCTTAATCATTCGCCTATTTCCTTCGTTAGTTTTGGATCGCCTGCAAATGCTGATCCGCACAGATAGCCACATCAATATGCAGACGGTGCGTTGGCCTTTCATGAACAAGTACTCGGTACCCACGGTGTTGGGAACTTCCTCGGATGTGCTGCTGCAGACAACGGTTCTCACCTCGCTGCGTGGCAATATCACGGAGCATCGGACACCTCCTGGATCCAAGCATACGCTAGAGATCGATGCTCGATATTCATCGTATGCTTCAGTGCGCAGTCGAAGCTACAATCCCTTCCTCAACCTGGACCATGAGATCAATCGGGAGCAGGGCTTCCTCATCTACATTCCATTCAGCAGTGAATTGACCTTTAATGAGAGCGGCAGTTGTGCCCGTTATTCCTTCACACGGCCACAGAACCTGACCAGCGGATTGTCCTTCAAATCTCGAGCGGTGACCTCCACCCGAGGACAGGTGACCAAGACAGCCGCTGCACCGTTCGAGGAGATCATGTATCCGGAGCGAGGCATCGAAGTGGTAAGCACTTCAGTTCAAGTTCCAGTAATTGTATTTATTTAATTCATAAACTTCCACAGTTCCAGCCGTTTAGCTATGCCCTCCCAGACTTGGGTGTCAAACTGAGGGTCAATATGAATGTAAACGAGCTGATCAAGTTCCGTGGCATGCTGTTCAAATCGGAGCTAATAGACAAGTAGATCGATGATGATCCCATATGACTTTAATCCACACTTCCTTCCTCCTCCTTGCAGTGGCTTCTCTCGCAGCATGGTCGTAAGTCTACTGATGTACGTCTTCGGCTTCACGCAACTCAGCTCCATACATCTGGGCCATGATCGAAACTTCTCGTTGCTGATGTACAATGAGAACGCAACTCGGGTGAGACATTTACCAGACATCAACATGATTATAAGTTACTACTATTCCCTTTAATTCCCCTCCAGATTGATGGCAACATCTGCGTTGAAGATGTGCTCAAGACTTCCGAGCTTATCGGCAAGAAAATTGATTTCACTTTGGAGCATGCGGATGAGACACAGAATGTGGAGTCCTTGCACAAATGGAATGTCATCTTGGATGTCCAGAGCTCAACCAAGTCGAATTGGTTCAAGGTAACCGGAAAGGTGCAGCGCAACTCAAAGGACGATGAGGAAGACTGGAAGGTAAGTGGGAACAAGTTTTCCCAGTTTTTTTTTCGAATGCATAAGACCGTTTTGTCATTAATCACTGGTGTAAACTATTGAAGAGGTCTCAAATTTATTTAATCAAATATTAGTGTAATTTAAACTATATCTTAATTGGTTTAGACTTGTCCAGATCCACGTTCAGCACTCGCACATTCAGTTCCCGTTCACATTTGCGTTTCTTGGTGGTATCCACCTGAGATTCTAACCTTCCTGTCCAGCTATCTCGAGCTCCTCCTCGGCGTTGATTAGGGCAACAATCCCATCCTGCAAGGACTTCACCAACTCGAACTCTGTGTAGCCCAGACGGCGCTTGTTCGAGATGTCCATGACGCCATCCTCAATGGCTGTGTGCTCACCTCCAGTGCCTCGGATCTGCAGAGACAGTTCCTCTGCCATGGCCTTTAGTCGTTCCTCGTCCTTGCTCAACAGCGGCAGGCGAATGTGGACCGAGGCACGGAGTGTGGTGCCCAAATTGGTGGGACACGCACTCAGATTGCCATAGCTTTGATGGCGACCAAAGGTTAGGTTCTTCTCCAGCTCCGTAATGCCGTTGACCAGGCGCTGATAGACATCACCCAAGTCACCGCACTGTGCCATCGATATGATGCGCAGATGATCCTCCTCGTTGACCCAAATTAAAAATGTCTCGGCAGGATTGTGATAGACACCGCGACCAGTGGGCCAGAAGCGGAAGCATCCGGCGGTCTGGAGAAAACGATCTCCTCGCTGGAAAAGTATATGACGCTTGACCATCTCCTGCTGGGTTTCCGTATCAATGTCACCCAATGTCAGATAGGTACCAATCAGCTCCCCATCCATTGTCTCTGTGGCGGCACGCACCTTATCCTCCACCTCGATCAGCTGCTTCTCCGTCAGTTTCGGGAAGAAGGGATAACCCTCAATGTTGCGGGCAATGCGAATACGGGCGGACAGTATATACTTGCGTTCCGCATCGAGATTCTCAATTTCATCCACATTACCCCAGTCGATGTCCTTTTGGAGAACATCGCTTTCGTTCTCCTCCTGGCCATGGTACTCCTTGATAATCGGCTCAAAAAGCTTGGTGAAGACGTCATAACTCTCAGGATCGGCGGCATAGATGCCCACATGGGAGTCATGATGCTCGAATCCGGAAACAGCACAATCATACAGATAAGCTTCCACAGGTGGCGACGTCGTCACCAACATATATTCCTCCAGCAGTTCAGGTGTAAGGTATTTACGCAACAGAGAACTGACATTCTCCTCGTCATCAATGAGGGATTTGTAGCCAGCCATAGTAAGCTCCTGGTACTCTTCCGGTGATTTCTTGCTGCAAATACAAAGAAGATTAAAAAGATTGTCGGATAATACGAGATCAGAATATACATTTGTCCACGAAGGCGCTCCAGTTCCTGCTCCAAGCGCGATATAGTCGTCTTGGCCTCATCCAGATCATTCTTCATCACATCATACTGGGCATCATCCGGACAGCTTTCACACATGAATTTACGTACAAATCGTATGGCATCTTCGGGCTTGTTCTGTTCCTCGTAGAGCTTTATTAGAGCCTTGCTAAGTGCATCTATGACTCCGGCACGTTCCAGGTACTTGCGATATTGCACGCGTTTGGATTCAATCTAAATCGAGAATATTGATTCACTAAGATACTTTCTGCAGAAATCAGTTGATTCCCTCTTACCGAAGTCATGTTTTCAATCGGCAAATGCAAAATTGAAAAAAACCAAAATTTAATTTAATAACAGAAAAACTAAAGTAATATGCTCAGATAGATTCCTAAAGTGACACGATTGACACACTAGTGCTATCAGATTTTTCACACACTTGCTTTAAAAAATTAATTTTCTACTGAATTTCCAATGGGAGAAATGCGTCTGAAACGAATCGTAGCTGACTGCCTTCTAATCCCGTAACAGGACCGTAACATATTGATCAAACTGACAACGTAAAGCACAAAGCCATCTCAGTTCACCAAACCCGAAACAAAAAGAAACGAAACGAAACGAAGCCAAATGTGTATGCGAATGTGGGACAGCAATTGTGGTAGACACCAGTGAGCGGGTGCTCCTCCTCCCTCTGTCCCACACAATGCCTGGCTCTTGTGTAATAAAGTGGCACGCAGACGGAAGACAGACAACCTGGCCTGGGTAACAGTGTACCAGTGTAACAGTGTAACAGACCCGACGACAGCCACCCAGGATATGTGTAGGCTAATCGTTGCCGCAGTTGTTGTGGTTGTCGTTGTGCCTGACGTTTCGTCATGGTAATCTGAGCCACCCTCGCAACACTCAAACCACCCGAAAACAATTTACCTACAACTACGTTACACACACCAACGCATAGTTGATTATAAATAGTTTCAAAACGTTATTTGCTTATCATGCAAATCTAAATGTTTTCTTTATTATATTTCTCAAATATTAAAATAAGAAATACCGTAGTTCTTTTAATTCCCGTTTTATTCTATATTTTTTATAAAATATTTTAAATTTTTTCGCTTTTCCCAGAGAAGTAAACTATCCGCCTTCAAATACTTAGGAACTTGACTTTTAAAACGTCTAAAGCAAATTATTAGAGCTTTCCTTAATAAAGATCAAGCATTACTCATAGCTACATTCTGATAACCTCTATTAACTACAAGCTGATGTATCTTTCTACATTTATTTTTCACATCTGTTTAATTTTTAACAACTTTCCGCGATTATTACAGTTATCAACTAAAAATATAACTAACAAATCTGGCATAAAATAGTTCCCTATATACAGACTCAACTTTATTTGACCAAAACGCGAGTTTATTATATTTTCAATACTGTTTCTAATTATGTGCTTCGCATTGTGCATGCCTCAAGTATATACAGGGTGCTGGTTGGCTAATGAGAGCACTTGACGCGTGTGGCAGAGAACACCACTTGAATTCATTGTTGACTTCCAAGCTCACTTGTTCTCTCTCTCTCCCTCTCTGTTGTAGGCCTGCTCCAAGTTGACCTATGAACCGCTTGTCTTCACCAAACGCCCACACACACTCAACGGATATGTGGTCTTTGGCCTGGCCGCCGAGGACGGCGAATGTCCGGAGAGCGAATCCAAAGTACAGTTTGCGGCACGCGCAGGCGTAAGTATTTGTATATGGAATTAAGCCAAGTAAAGATGATATACTCGCATTTATTGCAGCCCTCGGAGCATGCTCGAGCCTTTCTGCGCTCGGATAAAATCTCGCTAACGGACACCGATTTCTGTCCCAAGGAAGTGCTCAAGTTTTCCCCGATACCCACATCGAAGTACTGCAAACGCAGTAATTTTGAGAATTTCACATCAATAGCGCAGTATGATATGGATCTGAAATTCAATAATGTATGTGAAACTTAACAAGATCGAAGAGTATGGCATTCATTTAATTATTTTTAGATGCCCGCCTGGTTTGAGTTGTGGTCAACGCGTCTGGATCACTTGGTTTCCGCTCTGTCTGACCATAAGGTGGATAGCTTGCATATGAGTCAACATATTAACATAACGATGCACAGGCCGCACGATCACTTCTGGCTGACTGTGGATGTAAATGGGGTCAATTGGCGTATCTATCATATACCGTTCCTGTATAAGCTGGACTCCAAGTTCGATACATCGCACGAGTTGGCCTTCGATTCGGGATTGAAGCGATCCTGCTCGGTCATTAATGGCATGATCAATTCATTCGATGATTATCTGATTAATCTGGGCGATATTGTCACCCAGCCGGATTGTCTGACACTGCTTGTGGCGGATTGTTCGCCGTTTCCCAAAATGGCTGTGTTCCTAACGCCCTCACCCAAAGCCGGAAGCCTGGCCAGCAACTATGGATTACGTGTGCATATTGGCCAACATTACTTTAATTTCCATTCACGTGCCGGCAACAGCAGCCAGGTGGATGAATCACCTGTATTTATCTATCTGAATCAGGCGCAAGCGCCCCATGATGTACGACAGAAGCCTTACCAATGGCCGGTTGATGACAGTGACTATGTATTCCGGTAAGTTCATTCATATGTACTGCTCATCGTATAAATAATCCTCTTCTCCTGCTTTAGCGTTGAATTCAACGAGCAAAACCTGTTGATCATCGAGTGCAAGGAGCTAAGTGCCACCATTCAGTTTGACATGTACAATATCTTGAATTTCGAGATCTATGGCGTCTACAAGCATCAAATGTGTGGATTGTGTAGCAAACCCTTAAACCGAATGCAGAACTATACGCTTTGTGAGTTGGATACTACGACGACGACGACGACGACAATGCCAGTGACTACGACGACGACAGCGACAACTGTGGAGAACGTATCTGAAATAGTTCTTATATAAAAATGATATTAACGTGTAACTAAAGTAAAGAGAACGCTGTAGCGAAAATAGCTCGAAAAACATAGTTAAAATATATGTAAAATTCAGCGATCATTAATAATAACGCACACAATAAGTTAATTATACTCTAACAATCCAAAGCAAACTACGTTTTTAAACTCAGCTGATAACAAACTTTTCTATTTGTAGCATACTTATGGGCATCAGTCAATTATACTCTTATAAAAAATTATGCGCAATAATTGATAAATTTGTTTATTGAATCCGTGAAAGGAAAATTGTATAATAATTTCCAACTCTCTTTCCAAGTTAAACTGCTTATTAAAATAACAATAATAATAAGGAAAACATTATTCCATTGAAATCCTCTTTTTAAATGTCTTTCGTTCAATTTCTTTTTTTTTTCATATATTCCTATATATATCTATAAAGCTAATGAAATCAAAATCTTAGATTCCCAGTTGTTTGTCTTTTGCTTTATTAAAGCAAAGTACTTTGGATTAAGTAAAAATTATAAAAACAATAAAACTTCTCTCAATATAGATTTCAAATGTCAAGTTAGTCGTTCTACGTCGTTTACATTTACTTGATTTAAGTATATTTCTTGGGACTTCTAACCTTAAGTAATACTGATTGCAAAATATAAACTTTTTTAATATATTATTAAATGTCTATCTTCTAGTTTGTTCGTACTTTGTATTTTTGAAGTACATTTTTGGCAAATGTAATAATTATTCAATTTAACAAATCAATGTCCACTATCTGTCATTAAATAAATCTTGTAATTAGGAAATAAACTATAGAAATCTAATTCAAAATAGATAACTAAATGAGACTCTATTCGTTGATTGTCCTTTGATTTGTTTAAGTTAATTTTTTTTTGGCAATTCTAGCACATAAACTAATGAATTCAATTTCAAAAAAGATTATTAAATGTGAAGCTCATTGTTCTGCTGCGCTTCAAGTGGAAATGTATATATTTTACTGCTGGTTCCAGCCAATTTGCTTCTCACGATCGCGATGCAGCTGGGTTAGCAAATGTAAACGCAACTGGTCGACGCTTTCTAGAGTTTTGTTGCACAATCTGCATGTCTTGATTGTCATAGTGCCATCACTGCAATAAAGTCAGTATTGTATATAAAACGAGCATTTCAGGTCGCTATATACTTACAAGTTTCGCCAATCGTATAACTCCTTGCAATTAGCTTGTAAAGCCATCAAGTTGCACATGTCTTCGTTCTCCAGATCGTGAGAGCAATGCAACGGAAATATGGAACGCTTGCCATATGGTTCTAAGGGTGGCTCCATGTCATCCATACTCTCCCAAACGTATTCCGAACTCGACACATGACGTTCAATAAAGCTACGATCCTTGCTAAGTAGTCTGCAAAAAACAAAATATTAAGAGTGACTGACTGTTCTGTGGGATGACTAATACTAACCTGGTGAGCAAAATGCGCAGTTGGTTAAAAAATACAACTCGATTTTGAACTCCTGCTGAGGGCAATTCATTAACATCATAGGTAAACAGAACACCATCCATATTATAACGCATTTGATTTATCTAAATGTAATAGATTATTAAATATAATAATTTTAAAGATACAACGACAAGAATCAATTTACAAATAAATACTTACAATACGAATGTCATCCTTGAGTATACAGACATCCAAGTTGACAATCATGTCATGTTCTTCATAGTATGGCTCCATAGTTTTTGGATTGTAACCCAGTCCAGCCAGCAGGCAGACATACTTTGAGTGCTCTTTATTGCATTTGATTTGCATGGTAGGGCAAAAAAGCATAGTCATTAGTGCCCCAAAGCCGTGAATATTTGGCATCAACGTTGTGCCACGGGCAATCAAACTTTCACCACTCTCGGCCACCGAAGCTGCCACCACTGTCTGATCGTGACGGTCTTGTGGGTCGGAATCCAAAAGCACGGCATTAACCGAATCTCGATCAATTGAGACCGACTTATACATGCCAATGCGTATCATGGAGCTCAAGCTTGTCTCTAATGGACTGAATGGACCTTTAATACATATATTTCGGTTGCATTTATTAAGAGGCGGTGGTTCCAAGTCCTCATCCACTGGTTGCTGAGCAAAGCGCAAATAATGTTCATTAATGTGCCGCTGTTCCGTAAAGGACACAAATCGCTTGCTCTCTTGTTTGCGAGTACGAAAATCGTGATCCTTCCGTGACATATAGTCCTCGTCGGCACGTCGAGCCAATTGACGCTCCACCAGTTTCTCGTTAAGAAGGCCGTCGCGCATCTGTATTAAGACAGCGGCCACGTTGTCAACCAATGAGTAAATCTCCAACTCGATGGAGCCGCATTTGGACACAGAGCGTAACATATTATCAGCCTTCTCCGGCCAACGATTATAGACACTTGTAACCGACGATGGCTGCACCAAAGCGAGCCGGCATTCAAACATTCTTGGTGGCAGTTGCTGGAATTCATTTTCTAGCTCATTTGGCATTAAACGTAGCTGATCCATGGATAACAATGCACTATCGCCATAATCAATGAAACGCACACGAAATTTCGGATTCTCTCTTGTTTGAGTCTCCACATTTACAACAACTGCGCGCTGAAATAAATGCTCCCGTTGTCCCAACAGCATCAGACCTTTGGTAATGACACTCGCCTTCTTCACGAGGCATTTTAGATGCTGTGGGTCATTAAATATCTCCGTCATACTTCTAATACGCTCAGTCATCACACATGGCTGGAAGTAAAATTTTCCGCAGTTGACAATCTACAAAAGAATTAATTTTTTTATTATTTGTAAATGAATATGTAATTAAAATCTGAAGAAAATGAGATTTATTTTATGGCAATTTAGAAAATCGGAAAGGTTATCTTTCGCACGTCGAAGATTTGATACCCATGCAGAACCCTGTATTCAATTCTCAACTGATCATTTTTAAGACAGCAATAATAGTCCGACTAAGACAATCTAGTTCTTCAGATATCTCAAAATTTAAAGCATGGTCTGAAAAAATTATGCAATATATTTACACTCACATGCGAAATGTTGCCTGTGAGAGTCTTATCAAAGACAGAAGGCAAGGTAAGGAGCTCTACATTCCATTCCTTTGCTGGTGGAACCCAGACGCAGTGATTGACTACGCCAATCTGACGTTGCCGCACATAGTTAAGGGCATATTCTTGTCTGCAAATCGAATGAATATTACTTAATGCTATTACTAATGTTAATAAACTCACTCCATTACAATCAGTCGACGATTAACATTTTGAAAACGCATGCGAACTGCTTTGTAGACCTCAGTCATAACACGGCCTGGAACTTGAATAGTATTTGCGGATTCACTCTCATCTTCGTCCTGTTTGAAAGTAACAAATATCTTTTCCGATCCGTGTTGAAAGGTAACGTCAATTTTGTCCGGTTTAATTTTTGTCTCTGAGAAGAGTTCCTTGATGCGACGAGTGTAAAGTTCGCCCAAGTAGCGCTGATCAAAGTTTGTAAAATAGACTGTGCGGCATGGATCTTTGCCACAAATAGCGTGGTAAATGTCGCGATCGTAATCCTCATTTAATTTGTTAGTGCGCATAAAATAATTGGGATAGAATGCACCGGCAATGATAACCTTTAAGACTATAGCCTTTTCACGATCATTCCACGGCTGGCAGGCTTCAAAGGGCATCGACTGCAGATTAAGACGCGCACATCGTTGGCGCAGTTCCTGTACCATTAAATGCATCTCCTTGAGCGAGCGCAGGTTGACATTAAATCGACGAGCCCATTGCCGTGCCGACTCTGTGAGCATACGATCCTGACACATGCTTAGATAGATCTACAAGATGACAACAGAATTTATATAGCAAACAAGTTAAATGTTTATATTATGCTCTTACTCACTCTATACACACGGTAAATAGCAACCAAGTCCGAGCCTGAGCCATCGGCAAATATGTAGTGCATCCAAAAAGCATCACTAAAGTGTTTGCCGGAAAGAAACAAACCCCGTACATTCATGCCAGCAGCTTCAAAGGGAACAATTATTATAAATATAATTTTAGGACAATTTTGTATTGATTTGTCTCTCTTACCGATGATTATGACCTCGTCCAGGCAATTATAGATATAGCCAAGGATGATGAGACGACTCAAATGCACATCAAGTGGAAGCTTGGACATTATTGTACCCCAATAGGTAAGATCACCGTCGAGATCCTCGTAAACGTCATTCACTGTAGTGTAAAGGGCTCCAACTTCCTTTAACATCAGCACTGTGTTGTGTATGTCCGATAGATTAGGTGGAGACATTGCCAAAGCCAAAATTTCCGATGGCTTGCCCATATCAAGTTCCTTAGCTTTGAGTACGGAAGTTTGAAGAGGCGAACGCAGCATTTCGGGCACACCAAATTCTTTCATTTCCTTAATATAAAAATCTTTGGTTACCATGCGATAAACTCGTCCACTTCGTAGGCGTCCAACGCGTCCAGCACGTTGGCGGCAATTCACTTTAGAGGCCCATTCCAAGCGCAGGCTGCTAAAATTGGTGGCCGAATCGGTGTACATAACTTTCGTCAAGCAAAAGTCAATCACATAGGACACATCTGGGACGGTAATAGAGCTCTCGGAAATATTGGTAGTCAGTATTATCTTGCGATGACCAGTAGGTGGCGGTTGAAAAACTTCTTCCTGCGAGTCCGGAGACATCAAGGAGTGGCAGCTCACAACGGTCACTTTCATGCTGGGACTGTGTGGGATTCAAATTATTATTATTATTATAGCAACCTCGAAAGAGATACAATGTTACTCTTTACTTACTTTCTTTCTACTACGCCGTTAATATGATCTGTCATGGTATCAATCTCATGAATGCCAGGCAGAAATATAAGCACTGCTCCAATACGCATTGCCTCCTCATAGGACTGCTGGGATGTTTCAGCCGCCTTGCGTTCCATATTATCAATGATCAGGAGCATTTTAACGGCATCATCATAGCCGTAGTCTGTTATGCCGGGCTCCCTCTGTTGCGGCTCATCCATCCAATGAATATTTTGGAGTTGATCGCGATAGAATTTCACCAGCGGATACTTTCGCCCGTGACTTGCGGTGACCACGGGCGGAAGCGATGTACGGGTAGCGAAATATTTGGAGAACTCGCGCGTATCAATTGTGGCGGACATCAGGATGACTTTAACATGTCGCGAATTGAGCGCCAGCAGGCGGCGTACAACAATCAGCAAGAAGTCCATGTCCTGATCTCGTTCGTGCACCTCATCCAGAATGATGTGCGTGTAGTGGGTGAGTGTCTTCTGCTTTATGAGATTGTTCAATAGTACACCTGTGGTGCAATACAACAGTCGCGTGTCTTCCGTATTGGCCGAGCGATGCAGGCCAACCTGATAGTTGCACACAGTTCCCGGTTGCCATTGCCGTTCTTGGCAAACACGCTTGCAAATCGAGATCGCAGCAATACGACGGGGCTGTGTTACAACGATATTACAAAATTCGCGCCGTTTGAAGGCTTCGTCCAAAATATATTGCGGTACCTAACGGCAAAAATGTGCAATATAAATCGATAAAGTAAATATTTCGATAATGTAAAAACGATAGATATTTCAAATGACAACCCTGCGGCTAAGCAAATGTAGACGAAATAAATGGCGCCATACCAAAAAAAAAAAAAAAAAGTAACTGGAAGCCAAATGTGTATATCTATTTTATAGATTTAAATTAGTCGAATAGAAAGAGAATGTGATAATTACCTGAGTTGTCTTGCCGCAGCCAGTCTCTCCTTTCAATATAACCACGGGATTATTATTGATGGCTGTCACAATCTCTTCGCGCTGTGCATAAATTGGCAGATTCTTGTTGCGATTCAAATCAAAACGATATTTCTCATAGTACTCTTCATCTGAGCGTACGCGCGGCAATTCCTCAATTTCATCGTCGTCATCGTCACTCTCAATGTCATCGAGTGTTTTGTTGCGCTTAGAAGAACTTGGTCCATCGCTGCTTAGCTATTAAGATAACAAGAACATGACACTCCAAGTAAAAGCATACTTATTATTAATAGCGTACTTACTTTGTTCATAAGTTCCCTCTCTTTTTCGACAATTTCATTAATATAATCTGTGCCGACAATCTCGCGTTTAATCGGCTTGGAATCTTGAGTTTCTAACGCGAGTATATTTGGATCGCCAGTTATGCATCCTTTCACAACTGGACCACGCTTAAACTCTTTCGAAAAGTCAAAAAAGTCCATCAAATCGGATCCATCCATGTTGTAAAAACAAAAAAAATGCAAGATTAGCACTTTATAGAGAAATTCTCACTCGCCGACCGCTTCCTGAAAACGATGTGCGCACTTGAGCTGTTGAACGGTAAATGAGAAATTTGATCAAAAGCTTAGATTATAAATTATCGATATTCATATTATTATCGATATTCATATCGATATAATCTTCTATGTTAACATATTCATGTTGAAGCAATTTAACAGTGGTAAAAACTGTTAGATTTAAAATTAGTTTTTCAAATTTTCAAATTGCCTTAAATTAATTAACAATTGAAAGAGAATTTAAAATTCGAAATTCAATAAAATTATGGTAAGAATTTGAAAAATGGTTTGAAGTTCGTCCGCCTTCGGGAAGAGAAGTTACAAAACATAAACTGAAAAAAAAAAAAAATATGAAAAAATCTAGAAAATTCCAACAAAAATTATGCAAAAATTTAAAAAATTCAAGCTCAAAAAAAAAAAAAAAATTTCAATTTAGTTAAATTTTCGTAGTTGCAACTAAATTTAATTTTAACCTATGTTAGAAAAAAGTTGCCAGATCGGGGGAATTCTGTAGGGTGGCAACCTTTAAATTAGAAAGAGTTGCCAGATCGGGGAATTCAGTAGGGTGGCAGCCCCATGAAGGGACGGTGCTTTTTCTTTGTCGACTTATTTTCATTTGACATTAAAAAATAAGCAATTTATAAAAATAATAAATTTTACAAGTCAAAAGTAGAACTCAATACAACACTTGGATCAAAATTGTTCAGCTAAAGGAGCTGCCCAAAAGTAGCACAAAAAATGACACGTAAGTCGACAAACCGAGAATTTCTGTTGCCGTTTTATTGTTGTCCAGTTTGGCTTGTGCAAAAG
The DNA here is from genome assembly GCA_951394115.2 of Drosophila phalerata. Classification (NCBI taxonomy): domain Eukaryota; kingdom Metazoa; phylum Arthropoda; class Insecta; order Diptera; family Drosophilidae; genus Drosophila; species Drosophila phalerata. Next base: position 25,543,342 of record OX596005.2, read on the forward strand.
ATTTATTGGTCGCAATGACAAAATGCAAAATTAGTAACAAATAAAAATGGACAACTAGCATGCATTATCAGTTCATTTGGATTTGTACATTTTGCCAATGCAACATCGATTTAATTTACTAACTACTTGTGTGAGTATATATATTTTAGCAAGTACAGTTAGTTGATTAATTGTTTTGACAAAGAAAATCATACGTTCTACTCTTCAAATTAATATCTTTTATCGGCTCATCATTTGTATTCTTTTTTTAATATTGTTGCTAATGATAACACAACTGTTATCAACATAAGAAGAAATAATACTTTGTCCAAACAATTGCCTGACTAACTGTATTTTAGCACGCGCTTGCCGTGAATGCTTCTAACCTCTATGTATGTATATTGCCTATAGTAGGACTTGGCATGTGGAACTAAAGATAACCCAATTATGAAGAATACCCACATAAGAAGTATATAAAGTTGATAAATATAAAAAAACAACATTTTTATGCATAATACAGGCGGCAATCAACGAGACCTGGCGCGCGCCAAGAACCAGAAGAAGCAGGCCGAGCAGACCAGAGGCAAACGGACTGATTGCTTGACCGTGGAGCAACGTAAAGCCAGGTAAATGATGGGTGAAGTGGTAGCATTGACTGTACAGCATCTTAATATCTGTATTTAACATGCAGGGACGCTGAAGTTATGCGAGAGAAGCAAAAACGGAAGGAAGAGGAGGCGGCTGCCGCTGCTGCTGGAAAAAGCAAATAGATAACGTTTCAGCCGGAGCAGCATTCAATCGTGTCGTCATCGTCGTCGTCGTAGGTCCCAAAATCTTCATTAGGCATAAACAGTAACAAGAGAACGAAGCAAAGCAAGAGAAACAGTCCCGATTCGAAAGCTTCGAACAGCGCTAGCAAATAATCCCCCAGGATATAGTATATATAAAAAGCTACAAAGCCGTCAAATAGCAATAACTACGTATCCCAAGGCAGAAACACTCAGCAAAAGGCTCAATTTCTTTAATGTTACACATCAGTGCTGAACAATTATCATAATTTTTCTCTATATACCTGACTAAATTATTTACTGTAAAATATATAAATTTTCAAATAAAACATAATATACAGCCAAAACAACCAAACGTTATATTTTGCTACATATTATGTATTATTATATCTTTTTTTTTTACGAAAATGTATTTATTAATAAGAAAATAGCTCTTAAACGATTACAAGTGTATTATCCAGTGGCGCAAAGAGATATAAATATCGAATGTGCACACTTAATAAACCTTTAGAATTTATTTCTAGCTTTGTCTTTGCATTCTAGGTCGATTCTTTTTTTGGTCTTCAATTTTTGCACATGACTTAAAGCTGTTAACTAGATTGATTTACTGATAAGGAGAAACATAGTCGGAGATATAAGAACGGTGAATTTGCAAGGTAAATATTAACTCTGACACTGATAAAGCTGTGGGAGAACTTCTATCTTTTGTTGAATTTCGGATTTTTTAGAGTTGAATTATATAACGAGTGACGAACTTCCAACTTTCATGAAACTATTCTCCTTTATTTCAACTAATTTCGAATTAAAATTTTTTATAAATTATTGCAAAAGTATTAAAAATGAACTGAAATAAATCACATATGAATTGTGCGCCAAGCCTAAAATTGGTTAGATTTTTCCAAATAAATATGAATAAAGACGGACGCAAAGACTGCAAGGCCAGTTTGAGTAATGCAGACCAATTTGGCGCACCAATTAAAACTTTAGTCCCTTTTCTGAATCAATCTATCAAGGAATAGTTGTAATTAACCGGTCTTAAAACCGTCCTACAGCATAGCAACAACTAACATAATAGAAACCAAATCGATCAACTGACCAACTGAATGACAGACAGAAACTAGGCGACAATATTGCCAACCCAATTTCCCCTTTGCCCTTCATCATTGTCGCTTGGACGTGCAAAATCAAAGAGAGTGAGAGCGGAATCTTATCATAATTTTAGCCACATAATTTTAGTAAAAAATCGCTAAAGTCTATTAAACTTAATTTTATTGAGTTGTCAATTTCATTCAATTCTCAATTCTATTTTGGAAATTAAAAATTAAATTTGAGAAAATTTCATTAAATTTCATTTCTTATTACAAAATAATCTCATATTATGAGATTTCCTTCCTTCGACCAACAAGCTTGGATCATGAAGGGACTTTCAGAAGGGTCCTCCTCCTCGCTGAGTCCTGAGTTGTCCTCCTCCTCATTCTTGATCGGCTGTTGTTGTTCTTGTTCTGCTGCTTCATCGACGCCGTTATTGCGAAGAAGCCGCTGACGGCGTCGGCGTCTTTCATCAGTGGCAAGCATTTCTTTTTTCTTGAGAACCTTAACCCTGTCCACCAAGTGAGGATGGGATCGCTGCAACAACAAGAATTGTTAAAAAAAATTAAGAAACAAGTGGAAAAATGGGGGGCGGGGAGAGACAGACATACCTTGATGTGCTTGTGCCAATTTCCCGTCCCGTTTCGAAGATTCTTGCAAACATACATCTTCCTGCAGCACACACATTGGACGTACACTTTATCGCCTTGTCGTTCCTTGATGCGAAAAATAGTGCCGTTCAAAATATATGGAACTTTCTTTCTTTTCCGGCGCCCAAAAATGGCAGAAAGTACCGTTTATGGGACGGCGTCTCGAGAGTTGCCCATCCCGAAAAAGTTTGCGATCTGGCTTGATTTTTTTGGCGCCGGCGAAAAAAAAAAAATCTGGCTTGATTTTGAATTTGGATACATTTTATTTTTGTATCTTTTTTCGTTTTTTTTTTTGATTTTCTAGAATTTTTTAAATTTTTGCATAATTTTTTTTAGATTTTTCTTGATTTTTTGATATAATTTTTTTTTTTCTCAGAATTAAATTTCCTATCTTCTCTTCCCGGGGACTTACGAACTTCAAATCTTCATTAAAATGTTAAGTTTAATTTTGTCTAATTTTTAAATTTTAATTTTCATCAAATTTGTTAATTTTATTGAGTTTTTTGCGGAATCTAAAATCAAACGATATGATGCGGCATCTAGCGACAAAATAGTGCAACATTAATTGAAAGTGTATAATCGATATATTCAAAGCAGTGTTTCCACACCAGTGCTGACAACTTTTCCGAGTAAAAATAGCTATTTCTGGCTGAAGAGCATCTTAATTTGTTTTGGAATTTGTAGGAATTCTTTCACAGTCTTACCAAAAATATTAATAGCAAAACTTTGCCGAAAATACATTTAAAATAGCCAGATTTTCAGCTAATAGAAATTTGTTCTAGCAAACGAACTTTGAAATTAGCCATAGCTAGCTATTAATTAGCTAAGTTGGCAACAGTGGTAAAGTGCAAAACTCAAAATACAAACAAAAAACAAACAGCAAAACAAAAACAAACTTGAAGCGGTTCATGGAGCCATATGTGTATATAGATTGTTGGCAGCTGATTCAGCGCTTTGGACGGGCTGCCGACGAGTTGCAGGATGCCAATTTCGAGCTGTTCTCCCAATGCTGGCTGGAGATGCAGATGCAACACATTTACTCGGCACAAACCAACCACGTCGAGGTGATGGAGACCACGATGGCGGCACTGCACGTGGCTAAAAGAGTCGCATGTGGACGCAAAACCAACGGTGATCTGTTTGAGGCAAAGCGTGCTCAACGCATTGGTGGCATCTATTTGCTCTATGCCATCTATAACAAGCAGCCAACGAAGCACTTTGTTAAGATTGAGGTTTCACCGAGTACTTGGGAGTCACTTACCGGCTACGTAGAGCAGCTGCGCCTTCAGACTGGAGAACGACGCGATACGCAGCAAGTTAGTTACATCTTCTGGAAACTAGTCCAAGAGAATGCCTTCCTCTACACAGCACTGGACTATTGCCAGGCACTGGATGCACTCGCCGCCTATGATCACTTGGAAAGCATTGCGGTTGCCAAGCAACAGAATAACCGCTCTGCCTCGCTATTAAAACAGCAGTTGAAACCAAGCAAGGTCTACCTTAACGAGGAACTGCATGGACTATCGGATCTGGCCTCCATTTGCAAGCCGCTTTGCCAGCTACAGGAGGCGTACAACCAGCAAATGAATCGCCATCGTTCATCGTTTGCTGCCACGCAGATCTTCAGTCAGTTGCAGGATGTATTCTGTGAAGCCAACGATAAACTGATGGGGAACAAGCCCCCCACTATGACCAGTGCAGCAAATGATCAGCTGGAGGTAAGGAAGCTTGTACGGCAAAAAGCGATGTTTGGAGAAGCGAATGCATCAATGTCAACAGACGACGATGAGTCTGAGCAGTTGTCGCCCAAAGCTAGCACTCTGCACGAGCGGCGCATGTCCTCAGCGACGGTTTTTTATGCCAGACTGCCAGAGGATGTACTAAAAAATTTGCAATCTTAACAGGACTTTCTAGGCTTACATGGATATATCGAATGAAGTAAACAGACGCTTAAGAGATTGTAAATCGCGTAGAAAAATGGGTCACAAATAAAAAAAATACCTGGAGAAACTATTTAAGGAATTCTGCGTACGTTGAACCTGCTACAAGTGCTCCAAGAGGATGGAAAGAGTCAATAGATTGATCCAAATTATTAGCCACTGAACCATCGAACTGGTATAACTACATGTTGTTGAGGTTTGATTTTGAGTAAGGATACTAAAGGAATTTGAGGTTCAGCTTCTCAAAATTCTAATTGATGAGTTGCTTTAAAATTCCCAATTCCTTAATTTCCACATTTGTTTTTGGAATAAAAAAAAATTTTTTAATATCCGGTATTATTATTATTTTGTTTTCTATACAAATGTCATAAATATTTAATAATATTCGACTTCAAAATTAGAAATGCCTTTTACAAAAAAAAAAAAAAAAGTGCTAACGATAAATTTCCTAAGAGATTTGGCTTTGCGACCTTTAGTAGAAATTTGCATACAATGGATCATATTTAGGTCAAACTATTAGTAGAAAAACAAGTAAAACAATACACTAGCAATGGAGTGCTGGATCAAGCTGCGGAAATACCCTATTTTTCGAGGCTTATAGCCTTTGTAATATGTTTTATGCAGTTGCTGGGTTAAATATTAAATCAATAGTATTTCAAGATTACAAAAGTGCTTAAAAAATTACTTGTAAATAACAGAACAGGCGACAAAAACAAAGGGATGTCGAAATTTAAAAAATAACATTATAGACAGTTTATCTAAAAATTGGTGCTTATAGCTAATAAAGTCTTAGAAAACATCCTTCTGGGTAATACATAGTGAGTTCAAAGCTATTATAGACATTTTTACCCAAACACAAGATAAATTGTAATCATTGAATTTGAAATAACAGCGACACAAATAATTTAATAAATACGAAAGTAGTCAACTGGACACAAACTCTCGCCAAAGCCAAAGGAGCCCAACTGCCAATAAGTAGAATCTTGTATTTACCATTTCAACATGGGTGAAATGCCCAAAAACAAAATAAAGAAATAAGAAGTAGAAACAACTAACTGGCAGAGCGACCAGTAACCAAAAATGGGAGACAGCAAAGCGTGTTGGCATCATATCTATGGCGCGTATCTTATAAGACTAGTCGCCATTCCATGGGATACGGATGCCAGTGCTGGGATTGAGACAGAGACTGCCAGCATCTGGAGTCTGAGGTGAGTGGAGTCGCGTGCATTCCTGGAAATGTAACGACAACAACAACGCAACTGCTGGCCAAGTAATGAGCGACTTTTAATGATTTGTTTGTGGCTTCTAGTGCAAAACGTTGTAACTGATATCGCAGAACTAACAATGGCCCATTGTTAGTCAAGTTTTGCTTGTTTGATAAGTCAATGCTGCAAAAACAAAAGTCATAGACAAATAACACAAGACAACAAGAAGAAGAACAGGTTTGTGGGATTCACTAGCACCCACAGCAGAGAAAGCTCCACAAAGAAAGCTTCATGAGCTGAAAACAACCTTTAGGTTTCAGAACGTTTTTATGCCGCACTAAAAACTCAATCAACTTAAACGTCGCTGACGTCGACGTCAACATCGCGGTCGCTGTCGCGGTCGCTGTCGCGGTCGCTGTCGCGGTCGCTGTCGCGGTCAACGTCGCAGCAGCCCAACGTTGAGAGCGTTTGCCGTTTGCCGTTTGTTGGCGATCGCCTCTCTATGCGACTCTCACAAGCGTCGCGCGCGATTTCAGTCGCAACGTGAAACTCGCCGCAAACACAACGGAATCTCGCGCAAATACCGTGCCAAAAGTCGCGTCAAAATTGAACTGATCAAAAATTCTAACAAAAAAAAAATAAAATAAAAAAATATATTCATATTTATTAATTGTTAGCCAAATACCAAAAGTGTAGTTTGGGCAAAATTAGAAAGTGTAAGTGAAATTGGCGAATTGCCTACGTTTTTGGCACTTATTTGATCACTGATCGAAATGCTAATGCAAATGCCAACTGTCTGACATTATCAGCAGGCAGTTGGCAAGCGAATGCAACTGAATTTTAAATTGCAGTCAATGTCTGAATGCGCCTGGGCATCAAACGATCGATCGATTGATCGCCAAATGCAAATCAAGTGATAAACGATCGCTACGAAATTGAAATAACAGGCGTGCAGCATTAAGTTGACGGAGGAGCAGCTAACCGCGTCCCCAGTGCCCAGTTGCCGGGAGGGGGGGGAGCCTCTTTTCCCCTATCCCATATTTAAAGTCTGAGGCGATCGTCTGCCGTAGACAGTCGCGAGTCGAAGTCACAGTCGAGTGTGTGTGTGTTGTTGTTTTTTTTATTTTTATTATTTATACAAAATATATTCAATTTCATTTAGCTGTCGCTGTCGTCGTAGTCGTCGCCAGCAATTTCAATATTCAAATGATCATGATCACTTGACTTTGACTTCGTCACATACTCGAACCGATCGCATTTCAAAGCTCTGCTTTTTCTGAGCGCCTGCAACAACAACCCGATAAATTATGATTAATACGCTAAACAAAACGCAAGAAAATATTGAAAAAATGAAACGACTAAATATTATTACTTATAACAGCTTCTGTTTGTTTTGACTCCCGTTTGTGGATCTGATCGGACGTGCATTCTGTTGACCCAATTTGTTGACGGCATTGATGAAAAATGACGAGCAAAACAAAACCGTTTGTTTGTTTGGATTTTTGGTTTTGCAACTACGCTTAATATAGACAGGCTTTTGCCCGAAAATGTTTATATATCTCAACAAGTACGAATATTATGCATGATATGGATTCCCATTCGAATATATATATATATGTATGATGTCAGTCTCATCTCCCACTGGCACAATGAGAACATGTTGACATTGAAATTAAAGTCAACGACAACCTGTAATGTTTATTTTTATTTTTGGGCATTCGACTTGTCAGCCTCGAATTGTCCAATTGAAGAAAGCACTTGAGAAGGATATATTTAAATTTCCAAAACAAATCCAAGTAAACAAATTCTGTCTTTCAGAAATCGCTCAATTGCTTTCAAAGCTCTTTGGCCTGCGTAGGCGTATACGTAATATTTGCATACATTTTTATTTTTGGCAGAAAAAAACAAAATAGAGTTAACGGGTTGAGCCACTTTTTAGGCATGCCAGTCAGCTATGTCCAATAAAAATCACATTCGAGCTGGAAATGAAGTGACAAGCTTTGAATAATATTGCGATCATTTTTGTTTTAACGAAATTCTTTCATACACCTGTTACTTGTCAAACAAACACTGAGATAAATAACTAACCAGCTCGTTTTTTTTTATTCAAACAAGTCGGTATATATAATTAAAAAGTCAAAGATCGTGCAGCAGTTATAACGTTTCAACGGATTCCTCGCAAAGTTCCACAACCACTAAAAATTAAAAAAAAATATACCAAAAATAAATACACTTCTTTTCCTTAAATTTACAAAATATTAAGTTTATTAAAATAAATTCAACATTAACTAAAAGAATTTTACTATCGTTATTCCATCGATCTTATGGATGGTTTGTTTGAAAACGAATATACCCATTTGATTCATTATACGAACAGGGTATGCCTGTCGAAATGCCAAAAAGAAAGAGCAACGAAACGTGAAGGTTAAAATTTACAAGGCAATCAAGCAAACATTAAGATAAAATAGCAGAATTCTAAATGGAAAACATACAGTAGACTATTTCTAGAAAAATGTTCTAATGCCATAAATGAGGCAGGCAGCACACCTACGTTAATGTAGGCGTTGACTTTGGCACAGTGGCACACAAAAGTCTTGTAACGGAAGTAAAGTACTCGGGGATTCGATTTAAAGTTCTATATAGTACCAAAATTTGATTATTTTTTGTGATAGTTATTGCTAAAAAAATTATAATATTAAGCCACGTTGTGTACAATAATTCCATTTAATTACACATCTGGCCTGGCGGTCAGCCTGAATGAACTGAGGCCGACTAAAAGCATTTTATTTTTCATAAAATATATAGATTTCTAGATCCGAGAGCACAACACTCGAGACCTTGTGGACTATTTATAATTCGCTTTGTGCTTGTGTTTAGTCTGTTTCAAAAATGAATCATTTTTACGGCAATTTTATATGTTTTCTTCTCACTTTCGCTAGAGCGCGATGCGAATGCAAAATTTTAGAGGATTATATATTAAAGTTAGTTGTTGAACGCGTTCAATGTCTGTTCATGACCATGACGATGTTGACAACAGACTGCGACTATTTAGAAGAGAGCAGATAAACATGCAACGCGCAAATTGTATCTCGTATCTCGTAGATACAAGTGCACCGCATGCTAAAGACAGAAATTGCCAATGCGAAAGTATTAATTGAAAGGAAATAAAAACATCGCTTCACTCTGCAGCTTCAAAGGCGGCAATTGCAGCTGCAAAAACTTTAATTGATTTATACTTGTGGCATTTGCCAGCCATGTGATTGAAAGCCATGGCAAAAACAATACCAATATGCGGAAAGACCAACAAACAATTTATAGAGTTTTTCATTGCTTTAAGACAAGTTTAAATTTGAGTTTGGCAAAAAAAAAACAAGCAAAAAAACAACGCGTGCTTTTAACTTGTCATATTTGGTAGAACGATTTTTGACCGGTTTGTCAAGGCACAACGTCATCGTCTGCTCCCACTAGCCAGAGATCAGAGATTGAGCAATTGAAAGAGAGAATGAAACTCACTTCAATTGCAGATACAATATGCCATTGTATCTTTGTGTGTATCGCGTAAAAAGTAGCACAAAAAATGTCAAACTTAATTACGCGTCGAACCGCAAACAAATTATTCGAATGGACCTGGGGCCATCGAAAGTTCGGAATTGTTAAAATCAACAACAAATAGCTTCAGATAATTGGCGCCCGCTTTGCTGGCGGCACTCGATAAATGATTAAATGATAAATGGCAAATACAAGCATGTATCTGCAAGATACAAAAGCTCGACACGCGTTCACTGCACACACAAATTGTGTTAGGGGGAGTGGAGTGTGGGGGATGCGGATTCGAATAGAGGAACTTGATTAACCCATATCGACGCCTTCGCAATTGACTTTTGTTGTTTTCCATGCCCGCTGAATTTTAAAATCAGTCCAATTGAAATGATTTATAATGAATATATTTCCATTTTATTTCTATGAGATAATGGGTTTTTGTTTACACAGGGGTCTTGTGAGACTACGATTATAAACTAATCGTATTTCTATAATATTTTTTGCTGGAAAATAATGTGTTATTTTCGTGACCTTATTATTTGATGTTAATAAAAAAATCTTTTACTTTGAACTTTAAACAAATATAAATATAAATATAAACTTACAAAATCAAAATACATATGTAAAACATGTTTATGTAAAACATTTATATTTTCAACTGTTTTAAAGTATTACTGATTAATACATCAATTTCAATATAATTTGTTAAAGACTTTTTATTTTCTTTAATATTTCGGTAGCTACATAATCTTTAAATCCACAAACTTTTCCCTATTTGCATAGACATATCCAATTACTTATTCAAGACTCTTATCTGGAAACCTTTCACATTTTTCGAAATTAAACGAGGTTTTCTTTGCAGCCCACACACAAACAGAAATGCAGCAAGACAGCACGTTGCAATGACAAACGTGGCAAGTTGCACTTGTCAAGCACTTTCCAGCTTAAACCCACACATTCATTGACAATGACAACAGCAGCAGCCGCCTCAGAAATTCTTGAGAAAAGTCGCCAGAAAAAACGCGCTGGTGTCGCGCGCGTTTTAGTCCGCCCACGATTTCGCTTGAACTTGACTCTGTGAGTTTTGTGAGCTGTTTATGACTGCATACAGTTAAACTATGTGCAAGCGGAAGTTAGCGTCACCATTAAACATAATATATTAATATGATTATTACTTGGGCTATTACTAGATGAACTTCGCACATGGCTAAAACCGGTCAACGTGGCTCACATTGCCCAACTGATAGCTGGAGCATTGTCTCTGTGTGTATCTTTGGAGGGCACTTAGTCAGCCGGCCACCTACACACTCTATATATAATATATAGTACTATATATCTACATGGCACATTGTTTCGCATACTTGACATGCCTGCACTGCAATGAATGTGGGTTGCCTCACAGTCCGGCTAATTGGCCACATCAAGAGCTTTAAGTGCTCCAGTCAAGTATCTAGTATCTTGTATCTAGTGCAGACTCTGACCAAACTCTTGCCACACAGTATATATCAATTGTATCATATGGCAATAAACAGAGGCAACTTATGCGTTTTGTAACTGGAGATGGAAGCCCTAGCTATTCTGTGGCAACTGCGCATTTAGTTCCCAACATTTTAAATTTATTCATTATTTACACAACAAAACGGATAGGCTGAAAGACGCGTACGAATCGCGGCGAAATCGCGTCACTAACGCGCCATATGTGTGGTTAATTCAAACAAGCTCACCGACCTTACGAGTAGTATATCTATGTCCAACTATAGCTCAACGTGCTTGAGATCTGCTCATATTAAAAAAGTTTACTCTCCTATTCTATTCTGTCTATTGTTGCCCCGTCGTTCGTCTTCCTCCCTCTTCCCTGCCCTCCTTTAAATTGCGTAATTTGCTTAGCGTGTTTGTTGCCATTCTATTTCTCTCTTTTAAGATTTTCTCACATCTTTGGGTAAACTTTTTAGCTGTTTGTTTTGCCAGCATTTATCGCATGCGATTATTGCAATGTATCTTAAAAAGTATCTCGTCATCTTAGAAATAAAAGTGTGTATAATGTTTGTACATTAAATTAATAACTTAAGCTTTTAATTAAGGGATAATTATTTGAACGTGTCTTTAAAGAAATGAAAAGTTTATTTTTTATCTTTAGTCTATAATTAAGTACAGTGTATGTAAAAGTCTGCTGACTCAAACTTTTTTCTATTTGTTCTTCATTTATTTGTACAATTTTAAACTGTGTGAAGACTGATATTGATGAACACAGCGGAAATTCTCATTTTTACGATACAACGACCCGACAAAAGATACTTGTATCTTTAACTGCTGCTCTGCCAACTGCCAATTGAGGTAAACAAATTTCGATTGAAAACTGTTGTAAAGTGTTTCCATGTACGACAAGAGATTTTGTCGTGTGATTATCTCATCAGCGTCATATAGCCGCAGGCCTAAAACTTGTTAGACAGCACATTCGAGTCGTATGCATCTGATAGATACAAATACATAACGGGTTGAATTTGCATGTGCCAACATCAAATTGGAGCTGCTGTTGTCGGCGTTGCATGTTAAGCGTTTGATTAATTTAATGACAATGCCCGTAGGCTTGCTACGATGAGGCATAACTTATACTTGCCACATACGGTTAAATGGATGATATCAGCTCTTTAAACTCCTGCCAGCAAAATAGCCGCTCAGCAATTGATTTAGTAAACAATTTAACAATTCATAACGAGTTTTATCGAAAATATTGAAGGCGCCTCTCAGCGATGATTCGCTGATGTATTTCATAGCTATATTTAAATTTAAATTGAATACATAGTATATTGTGTTTGTGGCTGAATATATATGGAATTATTTCAAGCTCTTTTGTTATTGTGCCGTTTCTAATTTTAAATGAATTTTGTTTTATAAACAATTTTGTGCTGCCCATTGGGTAGCTGGCAAATGTTGAAGTGTTGCTTGACGTCACAACAATATTTGTATCTGGCTTTTTTTACTCTTTTGTAGAAGTAAAGGTGTATCCACAACGATCTCGTCATAAATACTTCCGTCAGCGAATGTGCGAGTTCTCGGAGTATTTGTGAGATAACTCAGTCATTCTAGGGCAGCTTTGAAAGTTGTTGCTTAAAGAGAGGAGCATTGACTCAAGATTTTTACTATTACCCTCTCTCTCAAAATTAAACTTTGTACAGGTTTTTAGTCCGATTATTATCATCTAGCTTCCTCCATTTCCTACAATTCGTCAATCTATGGAAATCCATATGAAGCAAGAATTACCAAGCAATCGTCATAATATATTATCTTACTTTTTTCGTATAACAGATTAGATTGTCTTACCTAAAAATAACAATTTATAATGCATCCAAAAATTGCAACACTACCTCATTGCTTTAGCGGTTCTGGCAATCAGTTAAGAGAAGTTTGTTATCAACAGTAATATAAAAACGTAACCAAAATTAACAAGCTTTTGTCACCAAGCCATCTGTAAATAAGTCATTTTTAATTTGTTTCTTGGTCCAAAAATTTTTTAAATATATTATTCATTTGATAAAAATAATTAATTCTACTATCTTATATTTTACATTTGCTTTTAGTTGAAAGCAGTCTATAAATCTCATCCAAAATGCCGAAACCTCTCGTAAACTCCTGCTGTCTGTGTCAAACGACACGGAATGGTTCTGTTATATCCGGAATTTTGGCGATTGTGTTATCCATAATCTCTATAATTGTAATATTCACAACACGTGTGCATTTCAAAACTATTTTGTTTGACTTTCTGTCGAATGATGTAGTAAAAATCATACTCGTGATAAATCTATGCATGACTATTCTAATATCGACGCTCATGATCGTTGGCGTCCTCAAGGTGCGTATATATTCTATACTTATATTAGGATATCAATCTCATGATCGAATTTCTATCCAATGGTTTTACAGCGCAATCATTATTGTATGGTGCCTTGGGTGGTACTCGGAATTATGATTGCCATCGGACTGCTGATTTCGGTAATCTATACTGGCGTCGTCTTCTTCATCGATGGCTTTTGGCTGACGGGCGTTCTATGGCTGATCTTCGGTCTGATCTGTAGTGGTAAGCATAAACCGGCGCCGGGTAATTGTGGCTTCTCCTTGTGCGGTTTTTAGCACCGGATGGCATTTACACTTTATCGACGCATTTATCATGCGTCGATTATGATCGGTCATTACCTGCATGCTGAAAGCCGAAAGGGGGAGCTCACTCGACGGACAAATGAGGCGCGAAGTGCTTGCCCCACAATTAGTTTCGCTGCCAAATGGCAAAAATAATAAATGGCCATGTGAGACAACACAGTAAACACTCGCAAATGAAAACTACACACTGTATGAGTGGTAATTCTAATTCGAAATTCATGAAGAACAACTAATAAAACGATATTACCATGTTACAATCTTAACTAACGTCTAACTATTATAAAAATTAGATTCAACAATTTTTTTAAGAAAGTAAATCTCCCCAAAATATAACTGCCAAATATGAAAACTCTGAATAACAACGAAGTTCGAATAAATATATGATGGAATAATTTAATTATGGAGAATCAAGATTAAGAAGAGCCCCAAGCTAATGAAATTTAAATTAAATTACCCATATACTAAACAATTTCTAACTTCTATTAATTATAAATATGTTTGCTTATCTTCATTCAGCTGTTCTCACATATTGTTGGTGCGTCGTCTACAGCGAGTATGCAAATCTGGCGGAGGAGAGTGAACGCGGACGCTACAACAAGCAGCCTTATCGCCGTTGATCAGATGGTGACCCCGATGATCCAATCACATCATCATACTCCGCACACATCGTATATGTTAGTTGATAATACTAAAAATGCTATGTTCGTAATTAGCTCATATGTTTAACTAATAATTTTAATTTAATTATTTAATAATGCGTCACCAGTTTACCATATTGAAGTGCATACATTTAAGTATATGTATATGAAGTTTATAAGGACCTTTGTAAGTGCAATCGAATTACTTTAACATTTAAATATTTATCACGGTCCAAAAAGTTTGATGTAATTTGTATGTAATTTTTGTATGAAAAATAACAATAATATATGTATATCTAACACGTAAAAAATAAAACAAATTTTAAATACCTAAAGTGTACGAGGTCATTGTGGGTTTATTGTGTGTGTTCTTTCACATTATTTATTTCAAAATAGATATTTATATTTCTCTCAAAGTCTATCAAAATTGTAAATTAACTATAATATATGTATGTGGGCGTTTTCGTTTTGTGAGTGGGCGTATGTATATGTATATATCTCGTAAATAGCTATTTATTTACAAGTTAATTTATTTACAGTTCACTGCGAGAATATTTAGGCTTGAGCTCCTCGATACGCTTTATGAAGTCCGATTTCTCCAGACAGCCATCACAGCTCTCATCCCAATCGTTAAGAATCTTTTTCAGATCGCGAACCTTCAGCTTTTTCAGATCCACATTGTTCAAATCTATTTGTTTCTCTACAAAGTTGAAAATACACGTCATCAAGTTAGAATAATATATATATATATAAATTTAAAGGTAAAAATACATACCATATCGTAGATCACAAATTTGTGCATCCTTCTTCTTCAGCTTCTCACATACTTTCTCCGCTGGCATTGACCAACTCATGGGCTTGCTTAATTCATTCAATATACCCGTGGCAGACTCCTCAAGACCGCCCAGGTAGTAGCACTACGTGGAAAATGAAAAAAAAGTGTGTTTGTCATTGATTTGCCGGCTAAATGGCCTTGAATAACTTACAAATCTGTGTTCCTTGTTTTTCTGTGTCTTGCAGAATTTCTTAAACGCCGTCTCAATCAGCTTATAGTCCTTCTTTGTGGCATCGTCCAGTGAGTCGCCAAAACGCCTCACAGTCTTCACACAAACTATAATTACCCATTCAGTGTAAATTTGTTGTAGCACATTTTATACTTACGTGGCCATCAAGCGGCACACTTTAACACCAATTTTACATACCTTCGCAATCGTCCTCTTTGAGCGCCAGCGCCGACTGCGCCACTCCGACTATAATACAGGCCAGGAGTACTATATATGACGTGTTCATGGTTGCAAGTTTTCTATATAATTCAATTCAATAATTTACTTTTTATTTATAATGCCTACGTTTGCTTGCTTGTCAGTCAACTTGTTAACACCGTACCGTTTTATGGGACGGCGTCTCGAGGTTGCCCATCCCGAAAAAGTTTGCGATCTGGCTTGATTTTTTTGGCGCCGGCGAAAAAAAAAAATCTGGCTTGATTTTGTATTTGGTTACATTTTATTTTTGTACCTTTTTTCGTTTTTTTGTTTTTGATTTTCTAGAATTTTTTAAATTGTTGCATAATTTTTTTTAGATTTTTCTTGATTTTTTGATATAATTTTTTTTTTTCTCAGAATTAAATTTCCTATCTTCTCTTCCCGGGGACTTACGAACTTCAAATCTTCATTAAAATGTTAAGTTTAATTTTGTCTAATTTCTAAATTTTAATTTTCACCAAATTTATTATTTCCAAGCCACAAAACCGTATTCAAAAATTCAATAATTTCAACTTGTTAACACCAGTGCTGCCAGCCAGTGTTGGCATTTTAGCAATTTTATTGCTAGATTTAGCGCTTTTTTAATTGCAAAAGCTAGAAAAATGAAAAAGATTTTGAAATTTTATAAATTAAGCAGGAAAATTAATGAATCATTTTCAGAGGTCTTTTTGGGATTTGAGAACCCGAAAAATATTTTATTTTTTTTCTTAGCTGTTTTTTCGAATCTAGCAAGTTTATCCCACAATATTCTGGCAACACTGCTGCCAGCACTGGCGAGGAAAACTGCCACCCTTCAGAATATTTAACCGATCTGGCAATGTGAACCATTTTGGGAACATTGTAAAAAAAATTTCACACAGTACAATTTTTTTATATATTAAATTTAGTAATTTCTCTCCCCGAGGGGTGACGAACTTCAAACCTTTATTTAAATGTTAACGTTAATTTTATGTAATTTCGAACTTCACATAAACTTAAGTTTGTTAATTTATTACAAAGTTATGGCATTTATAAATTTGCAATCAAATACATTTAAAATTTCCAGTGTGGCCACACGCGACCATTAACGCGTTGTAATAAACGGATTCACTATTTTATAAATTAAAGTGACCAACATTTAAGTAAAGCTGGGTCGTTTCGTTCTGAAGAAAATCAAATTAATCGGTCATTGAAATGAGCGAGTGCAGAAATTTAAACTTGAAATCAAAATTCTACTTTTAACAGCTGGAAAGCACATGAAAAATAACTGCAATTGCGAGGCAAAATAGCTAAAAACACTAGAAAAAAACGAGCGCGAGTTTTATTTTTTAAACCTGCCTGAAAGTATACCACAAAATCATAGATAATTTTTGACTTGCCCCGGTTAACGGTTAACCCGAAAACTAATACTAGAACAAAAATAATATTTAAGCGCATTTTAAAAGACGCTATTTGAGTTATGGACTCAAAACTTTATCGCCATAATTTTCATATTCGGTAAGCAATTCTTGACAAATTATTTACTTTGTTAAATAATAATGTTTAAACAGCTTTCGCGAAAAGCTAAGCAAATGTTAATGATCCCTGCGAAATTTATTATTCCAATTTTATTTTACTTATTAAAATATTCCAAAATTAGTCAACTTAATAATTACTTTGTTTTTAAGATTAAATTATAAATTTAAAAAAAAAAACATGTACTCCATTTAGAAGGATTGGGGAAAATATAAATATTAAACACTTTCGCAGAAAGTGAATATGATTTAAAAATAAATTCAGACATGGGAAAAGAGTAATTACAAGTCGGCTCGCTGTTTATTTTTACTTTCTGCGCTGCTTTGAGAACAGCCGAAAAAATTCTCGCTCAGTATTGAGTCACTCAGACTGTCGGAAACAACGCGCGCGGTTGTGTCTCGCCGCCTTATTTAGGTTTTACTAATATATGTACGTATAGCACTTCTCGAATACGAGTATGCACTTCGTTGCCAGCGTAAAGTACCTTATCCGTGACGTAGTTGTGCGATCTTTGACACGAATTTTACAGTAAGAACGTCGGATCTTTGATTACAATTGAACAGTATTATTCGCGCAAGCAAACTGTAAAGACCTCTCTCAAGGTATTTGCCGCTCGGAGATTGTAACCGTGGGCAACCCAATTGACAAGAATATCGAGGAGCCAAAGCAAAGCGAAATATTTATTGTTTACAATTTGTTGAATGAAATTTGCAATTTACTGCAAGAATTTTGTATAATTTAAATTTGTGTCGGTCTAACTGCTAAAACGTGTTCGCAAGCCTATTTTTAAACATATTCGAAGCGCAAATATAAAATGTCTGAGGTAAAATTCCTGATAGTGGTTCCAACAAACCCCGGCCCCGATTCAGACAGGATGACGAAACTTCTGATACAAGGAAGCCTGATTCAGGAGCCCCAGCAGTAAGTTAATGAACATAAGAATAAAAAAAACGTTTAAGAAAATCGATGATGTGCACCTAAATACCGTATGCTTCTTAGAAAACGGAAGCTATTTACATGAATTTCGCGTGCAACAATTTTTAGTAGCTTATAATAAAATAAAATTACGCGAAAACAGAAATATTGGAAACGATTTATGACACACAGCTGGGTGTGCCTTAAAAATTGTTGGAGGCAAAAACTAAGAATTTAGGAATATGTATAAGTTTTTCTTATCATTGAATTGGACTTATCAGCGAGTTTTATTTGGGATTAAATTAAGATATCGTAATCAGGTAAGGCGTAGACACTTAAAATCACTTTTGGCATTTCTATATCAGATTAGTTCCTTTCATCAATGACATCATCAACACGAAATTAAAGCAACAGACACGCGTTAAAGATGCCGCTAAATTGCCGACAAGTGCGACGCTGAGAGAGAATAACAAAAAACAGAAAAATTGTTCAAAACAAAAACAAAAAGAGAAGAATGCGAACAGAACAGATGGTAAATCAACAGGTCGTAAATAAATAAGCAAAAAATAATCTCGCCCATTCTTTAGCTCGATGGTCACTGAACAAATGATGTCAATAAATCACAATTCTTTGAGTTTCTTAGATAATTTCATCATGGTTAAAGCTTGTGTATTTTCTATTATTCGGATCCGGCTTCGTTCTGTAACCCTTTATTACGTATTTACAAGACCTTAAAATCGATATCGTTATCTTTTCGACGATGATAACAAGACATTAATAGCTCATGCGAAAAGTCCATCGTTGAGTATCAATGCAGTTGGATTGATAAGGTCTTTAGATATGACTAATATGTGCAAACAATCTACTTAAACTGCTGCCATAGATAAAAATCATTCACATAACTTCCACTGTTATCAAATAGAAATTCTTCGTAGGAAAAGCTAATGCTAAAGGTACATCCGAGAAACTCTGTATTTATCAGCACTTTGTTGTCCACTTCAAGTTGGTGGATCCTCGATTCAATTACAGTCACAATATTTTCCAAGAATTTAGTAAACAATTTCTCCTTAGTAAATCTAATTGCCTACAGTGTAAATTGCACACTTAATAGAACTGTGGGATATCCCCATCGTAGATCACGTAGATGAAAATAGCTAAATTTAGATATTTCGGAAACAATTGATCAACTCCTAACGTTGAATACCAATTAGCACAAATGTTTGAATAATGAATCACGTTCGAAAATTATAAATACCGGTTAGAAACAATATATTTATGGAACAAGTTGTAGGTCCCGAATAGTTTGCACGCTTTTCACACCTACGCTTAATGTTGCCCAGACATGTGCCAGCTTCTCAGTTGCTCGACAGTTTAAAAGATATTTCACACCTGCCCCTAAACACTGCTCACATAAAATACTTGAATACTTTATGTTTATTGCTATAATTAATTGTATATTTACTTTATTACAGATTCTCCATTAATTTCGTGAACAGTCCCAGTTGCACGGACAATATAACATATCATTTCAAAGTGAAGATTCCCGAGCAAACGATTGTCGAGAATTACAAGAGCGACGGCGAGTGGAGTGCATCGCATCAGGAGAAATATTTGAATATATTCGATGGTAATACCGATACAGATATATCAAATACCCCCAGTATTACAAACGGTTTTGATGCCGTACTTAACTATTCGTCCACAGAAACGGCGTTTTCACTAATGTTTCAATTAGACCACGAAAATTCAATCATTCACGTATACCAAGTGCGTGGAAAGGGTCAGAACTTTGTTACCAAATATGAGACCCTGTTTTCCCTCTCAGAAATTCAGTCGATTCAAGTATGGGGTGATGTCAAGAAAATTAACCAGTTCACCCTGAGTTACGATTGATTGGATATGCGAAAATCAGTTTTAAGGTTAGCCTTACACAGTGTTTCCCAGCAAGTTTCTTCTTTCTTGTGTTTCTTTTATTCTTTGTAGACGTAGATTGCTTGGTTTTTGGTTGGTTTGTTGGTTCGGTTTGTCATGTTCTGTTTGGCTTGGTTTGGTTTAGATTTGTTTTGATTTTTTATTAAAATTATATTTGTTCTGCTCTTCATCTAACAATGTATCCGCACTTAGTTACTTGTATTTGCATTCACAATCCTCAATAAATCTTCAATTCACGATCATTCAGATTGCAGCTAAATTTGAAGTATAAGTCTCCCTGAACGTATGCTACGCTTTTTTCCACTCGTCGACCAAAATTTTCCTGTTGAGCATGTGCATCATTAAGCCGCTTCCAGTGCCATGCAGTAGTATTTATTTAAAATTTAAATAGTTACTAATAGTTTTAAGCAAATATGTATGTACTTTTGTTTTGTTAAGTTAAGCCAAAGAATTTTTAATTATTGTTTCCCGCTGCTGAATTAGTTTAAAAAAAAAATAGCATTTATATTCTACATGTTTACATCCCACACCCCATTCAAAGTATTAAGTAAAAGCATATAGCAACTGCATCCATCGGCTTATGTTACAATCCTATACGAATTCCATTAAATGTTATTTATATTGCCAAATTGCTCATCAATTTGTTTCATTCGAATTTTCAGATTGTTTTGCATACGTTTTTCCGAGAAACGTGCTTAAATTTGCATCGCTACTATACTAAGTATACAAGTTAATGCATCCGATATAATTCTAGGAAAAGAAAATAATAAAAGGATAGCACAAAACTGTTTCTCTTCTCGATCACTTTATAGTTGCCTCACCAAACTTTGGATAAATATTGGGGCCTGCCTGCCATCTGTTGTACATCGCAGCAAAACCATAAATTACACCATCGCATTCGCATTTATTGTAAATTAAATTTTATGGTTTTATTTTTAATTTCGATCCCAACAGGTATGGTTTTTATTTTATAATACAAATGCGTTTACAACTACTGTTCTTCTATATAAATATTTACAATAAAGTACGCTAATAAATACAAATACAAATCTTAATCGGTGTACATGCTTAGTATATAGTATATATACTTGTAATATTGGCGATACATTTAATACATGTTTAATTTACAAAAATGATCGATTGATGATTTAAAAGAGATTGCTTTGGAATACAGAATTGGAAAGAATAAAATATATTGTGTATATATAAAAGCAAATTAAAATTAAACACCGAATATTGCAACTACGTGAAGCACGAAAACTATATGAACAGTGAATCAACTAATAATTAAAAATAGAAAAAAACATAAAAAGTAAATAATTTATATGTCTTTGAGACATATTTTATAAAAATACGAGTTTTTAACGAAACTGGCAAGGACGAGAATCAAAATGAAACTAAACCAAAGACTAGAAAGGGATTCGAGGATCAAGATCAACCTTATTTTAGTGTCTACTTTTCAAGTTTACAAACTATTTGGTTTGCAGGGCCGCTGGTGTTCTGAAATTGTGAAAAGCCCAGTTGAACAAAGTTTGCCAGAGATGTTTGCATACTAGAATCAGAGGCCTGTGTGATTGTTATGGTGCTCCCATCCAGATCCACGTGCATTATTTGAGGCTGTTGTTGTTGTTGTTGTTGTTGAATTTGCATTTGTGTCTGCGCAGGCTGTGTTTGGGCTTGAGGAGTTGCAGGTGCTGCTGACTTCACCTCATATATCTCCTAACAATTACAAAGAGAATAAATGTAAGTCGTTTGAGCTAAAAAATAAATTTGTTTGAAATTACTTGTGTCTTAGCAGCTTGATGACCTCCTCCTGCTGGCTGTGTGGTTGGTGCTGCATTATCTAGACGTGATTTCTTATGCATCTCGCGATGCTTCTCATAATGTTGCTTGGATGCAAAGTTTTTATTGCAAATTTCACAGCTGTGCAGTCGAGTCTCGCCAGGCTGTGCGCTGTGTGTGCTGCGTATAGAAGTAAAGCAATAAATAATTAGTTCTAATCATACAATATCGAATGAATTTTGAGTATCCTTCAAATTTCCACTTACCGTTTGTGCTTGTTGAGATTATCTTTGCGCGAGAAGGGCTTCTTACATTCCTCGCAAGTGAACATTTTCTGGCCAGAGTGAGATACCAGATGACGGGACAAGTGCTCCTTGCGACTGAAAGCTTTATCACAGCCTTCTTCTGAGCATTTAAAGGGACGGAGACCCGCGTGAAGTTTCACATGTTGTGTGAGATGCTCCTTCTTCTTGAACTCGCGTCGGCAGGTGGGACAGGTAAGTGCACTGGCTGGTGTCGCTGCGGGCGTCTCACTGGCCAAAGTGTTGGTCACCTGTTGTTGCAGCTGCTGCTGCTGCTGTTGGGACGGTGTCGTCGTTTGTTGCGCGGGTACAGGCAGAATCTGTTGCTGCGGACGTGCGGTCTTTAATCTCTGATTCACTTGTTGCTCTGGCAGCTTGCGATTAATTTTTCTTTGGTTTGCAATACTTGTGACTACATTGGTTGTCACTGGCTGTGGCAGTTGTTGCATTGCCAGAGCTGGCGGTGGCAAAGGTTGTGGCTTAGGTGTTGATGGAACTTGTGAGGGAGCTGCAACTGGCGCCGGCTTAGGTTCTGGTTTGGGCGGTGCCTGCGTTGAGATGCGACTGATGGTAATATTTTGTTTATTTAATACCGGCAATTTATTGCTCGTCCCAGACTGCTGTGGTTTGGTCAGCTTAGTGATCGTTGTGTTGGATGAAAGCCGTTGCAGTGCAGCCACATTGTTTGACGTTGTCGTCGGCTGCTGCTTCACCAGCCCCACTCGCTTGTTGTACTCCGTGTTGGCACTATTATTGGAAGCAGCAGCAGTAGCAACAACTGCACCAATTGGAGTCACATTTGGCGGTGTGGTTTTATATTTAACCTGTTGCTGTGGTTGCTGCCGCGGCGATGGCGTCTTGAACTTGACCGAAGCATCTGTGTTGCTGCTCGTTGGTGTGCTCGGCTCGGAGCTAACATTTCTAATGATCAATTGGGAATTAATCGGATTTGAGCGCGGAGATCTAATGATTTGTTGTGAAGTAACTTGCGCTGTATTAGGCGGCAATTGTTGTGTTTGATGTTGCTGCTGTTGTTGTTGTGGTTGTGGTTGATGTTGCTGTTGTTGTGGTTGATGCTGCTGCAGTTGTTGTTGTTGAAGTTGCTGTTGTAGTGGTGGATGTTGTTGCGGCTGATGCTGCTGTTGTTGTTGTTGTTGTGACTGTGGAACAAGGAACTGATTTTGTTGTATTGTCGACGCTGTTTGAAACGATGTCGCATTGCCGAGAGTTTGTGGAGTCAACTGCAATGTGGCTGGAATGGAAGTCGGCGTTAATTGCATAATAGGCTGACCATCGGCAGTGGCTAATTGGGGCTGCAGCTGCAAATTGTGTAAAAAAGAAAAGAGAATCGTTAAAAAATAATGCAGATTGATTAAAAGTCCTTTAAATTAAGTTAAGATAGGTCACACGCCACTAATATTTTTTTCGTTAATAAGTTAAAGTTAACACTAACACTATTTAAAATTTAACAGTCAAAATCATAAATAAAATGGAAAAGATCTTAAATTCTTTACTTGAGTATCACAAGTTACATTTAACAATCTTTATTGAAAGATTGAAAATTAAATAAATATTATAACTGAGTCTCACCTTCATTTGCACTTGGTATGTGGTGGGCAGTACCAGATTCTTGGTGTCTATATGCGCCACAATCTGCTGATCAGAGTTCTCATCACGGATGGTAATCGGTAAGAAGCATTTGTTAGGCGAGAGCATATTGGCAGCTCCATTGCCACCGACAACCTGAGTGCCAGTCAGGCTGGAGAGTAAAGCTGCAGCATTAAACTGCTGTGTTTGCTGGACAGCTGTTGCATTACTGGCAGTTCCACCACCACCACCAGGCAGAAGTTGCAGTTGAATTTGGGGCTGTGCTCCACTGAGGCTGCCAAACTGTTGCAAGCTTCCAGGAAATTGTGGAGCTGCCGCTGGTGACGAGAGCACAAAGTTCAGTTTAGGTTTCTTGTCAGCGGATCCCATGCCGTCATCGGCACAACTATTAAACTGTGTCTGCGACTGAGCCTGCAACTGTTGAAGCTGCTGCAAGAGCGCCTGTTGTTGTAGCAATACATTGAGCTCATTAAGCTGCTGCGGTTGCAATTGTATTTGTGCTGCTGGAGCAGCAACTGCTGTTAGCGTCTGCGCCGACAACTGTTGTTGTTGTTGTGGTTGATGCTGCTGCTGTTGTTGTTGATGATGTTGCTGGTGCTGCTGCTGTTTGCTGTTGGTCACGGAACTCGTACCAGGTGAGCTGTTTACGTTGTCCTTTTTCCCCAGCGGCGTGATTTTTATGTCGGGCTTGAGACGTATAAACTCCTCCAGGGTGCTACAAAGTGAATTACAGTAGTAAATAACTTTAATCAACTTAAGCGCAAAACTTACTTTTGTTTCTCACTCTTGACTTCCTGCTGGGGTGGCGGAGGGGGAGGGAGCTGCGGATGTGACTGCACGTGACTGTCAACAGTAATTGTGTATTGCTGCTGTTGCTGGAGCGGTTGTTGCTGCACCTGCATGCCAACTGCCTGGATGATGCTGCTCAGCAGATCGTTGGGCTGGTTGCTGCTTTGGGGGGCAACGCCTACCACATTAAGACTCTTGCCCGCATCATTGATGGCATCTTTGATGAACACCTTGTCATCGGTCTGCAGTGTGCGATGATTAAGCCAATTGCTGAGTATTGTCTGCGAGTTTTTCGAAATATTTCGCATCTCGTACATTTGTTCCACTTGGTGGGCACACTGGGCACAGACTACCTTGGGCAGACGGTCCTTCTCATCAATCTGTGGAGTTACAATGTGAGTAAACAGGTAATTTGGTTTATCCTAGGATTGGACTTAGCAATCAATACTCACTTGCACTGGAAGACACTCGGCAATTTTATGACTGAGATTTTTGGCGCGACCATCGGATGAGTAAATGTTAATCTTTTGCTCACTGCTGGCCGTGCAGATGCGGCACAGATCCCAAAAGTTAATGCAGCGCACATTGGACATTTTGGACAAGCACTGGGTATAAGTTAAGTTGGCTTACAAAATTGTTAACAGTTGCGATTCCCGCGTTCGCACTTTGTTTATATACACACACAAGACGCACATACACAAACACACACAAATATTCAAGGCTGTTTGTCTGCAAGCTGCAACAAACAACAGACTTTAGAAGCTCCCGCCTAAATAACTATTGCACATTTTAAAACACGTCCATAATTTCACACTTGTTGTGTTAACTTTTTCGCTTTTCTCCAGCCAAAACTTTGAACATTTTCATTTTTATTTTGCAACAAAAGTTGTTTTTTTTTTTGTACAATCGACGCCGCGTCGAAAACAGGTTGCCCATCCGGTAAAAGTTTCCGATCTGGTTTGATGTTTTGGCGGTTTTTTGGGGTTGCCCATCCGGTAAAGCTTCCGACCTGGTTTGATTTGATTATTTTTCATTCTTCTACCTATTTTTGAATTTTTTTTTGATTTCCTAGAATTTTTTAAATTTTTCATTATTTCTTTTTTAAATTTTCTTGATGTTTTGATATAATATTTTTTTCCGAAATCAATTTTCGAACTTTCCTTTCCTAGGGCTGACGAACTTCAAATCTTCATTAAAATGTTTAACTTAATTTTGTCTAATTTCTAAATTTTAATTTATATGAATTTTATAAATTATTATTGAGTTTTTTGCGTTTTAAAATTTAAAATTTTTATCAGTGATGGCAAATTTTTAATCAGTGATGAGACGACAGAAGCGCCACCTACCGTGGGTTTGACCAACTCTGACAGCACGGTGTGGAAACACTGTTTTGGCGAAAAGGCCACCGGTCCAGATTTGGTCTAGTTACATGTAATACTTTGGGAGCAAAAGTTGAAAAAATTCTATCTTCTTAAATTTTTTAAAAAGTTATATTTATCTGAAGAAGCTATTTTCGAAAAACTACCTACATATTTACCAGATCAAAAATTTCACTGGGTGGCAACTTATGATTTTTTCCTGTAAAAAATTGGTAGCACTGGTAGACATTTATGTATGTGTGTAGTTCATTTGTGTGCGTAAATTGCGTGACGGCAAAAGTTCTGAAAAAATATAAAATTATTTTTAATTTCTGATTTTAAGCGCTAGAAATATTAAAAGATGGGCTCTCGCAATGAATGTCGCATTTATGTTGGAAACTTACCCCCAGATATTCGCACCAAGGATATCCAGGATCTGTTTCACAAGTTTGGCAAAGTCACATTTGTCGATTTGAAGAATCGGCGTGGTCCGCCATTTGCATTTGTCGAATTCGAAGACGCGCGGTGAGTAATGAAAACTTATAGTGTACACACACATACATACATGCATGTATACACAATGCACCCCCACCAATACACTCGCATTTGGAGCAAAGATAATAAACAATTTATTATTGGCGGCATATAGCGATGCGGATGATGCGGTCAAGGCTCGTGATGGCTACGACTATGACGGTTATCGCCTTCGCGTCGAGTTTCCACGAGGCGGCGGTCCGGGCAGCTACCGCGGCAACAATCGCAACGATCGCAGTCGCGACGGCGGCGGACGCATGGGTGGCCGTGGACCACCAGCTAAGCGCTCACAGTACCGCGTCATGGTAACGGGCTTGCCCGGATCCGGATCGTGGCAGGACCTTAAGGATCACATGCGTGAGGCGGGCGATGTGTGCTTTGCTGACACCTACAAGGATGGCTCCGGCGTAGTGGAGTTCTTGCGTCACGAGGACATGAAGTATGCCATCAAGAAGTTGGATGATTCGCGTTTCCGTTCACATGAGGTCAGTATTACCGAGGAATATGATTAATGCTTTTAGAACAATGACCTAACTTGTTCACTGTTGTTTTCAGGGCGAGGTTGCCTACATACGGGTGCGTGAGGATAGCGGCGATAATGAACGCGGTGGTGGTGGTGGTGGAGGAGGCGGTGGCGGCGGCGGTGGCAGTCGTGATTATCGCGATAGGTAAGTTGGAGACCTTTCAATTGGCAGGCATTATCTTTTCTTTGAATTATTTATAAACGTATATGCGGTTGAAGTGATGTTACATGATTAATAATTGAGTTTATTGTTTACAGGTCACGTTCACGGTCGTTCTCATCGCGACCTCGTCGCCGCGGCACACCAACATATTCCCCGGTGCGTCGTCAATCCTATTCCAGGTCTCGCTCACGCTCTAATTACTAAATTACACAATCATTATCCATTAATCTTAATATTTCTTACGAGCAGGAAAAATTAGGAAAAGCAAGCTAAACTATCAAGACACAACCCCCGCCCCCATTTAAAAATACTTATACTTACTGTTTGTTTAATCATACAAACTGATTGTGAGAAGATTGCTCGATCAGTGAAATATCAAGAAAACTTTAAATCCAGACTGGAGAAATCCAAATGCGAATCAAACAAAAAAAAAATAACAAATTTGAGAAACCAACAGTAAACACTTGCTTTACTCTCAGTGCAGAGATATTCTTTTAAATTATTATTTAATGCATTCAAATACAAATACAAATACACATTTGACAAATTAATTTTTAACGATATAATTATAATGGTAGGAAAGGTTGCTTTCCCATTGCCATTCCTTATTTTAAACATTTGGCTGCATTCAGAAAGCATAATTTATCAGAATTTATCTCTTACCTGCAAGCTTAACAAACAACAAAGAGAAAACCCACATTTATTAAGAATAAATATATGTAAATGTAAACAAAAAATGAACACAATTTTCTGTGAAGAACATTTATACAAATTATTAATATTTCATTTTATTTTTCTTCTCTTCCCCATTTTTGCGCGTTTATGTTTGGAGTAAAATGAGGATTGTTGGAGAAGGAGGAAGGATAAGGATGAGGATGAGGAGGAAGAGGAAGGATAATTTTGATAATGATGGTGAAGTGGAGTGTAATGTGGATTTGGAGTAAATTAGTGTGGTGGCAGGATATTTGGAAAGCATAATTGTCTTAAAAAAAAAAAAAAACAGTGTTATCAGGAAACAAAAGGATTTGGATATTAGGAATCATAAAAGGATTTGGATATTAGGAATTTTCATTCATCTTTACATGAATGAAATGTAAAACGCTAGGACAACGTGGGATGCAGTTTCCCCATGGCACTCGAGCACTAAATATGGAGGACATTATTCTGATTCTAATCTCCTTTGCTCTTACTATTTGGAAACCCTTCGGTGCTTCGTTACATCTTTTGGGTTTGTGTGTATTCGATTCGGATTAAAGTCATTTTGTGGGTAAAAAAAAAAGATCGTGAATGATGATGTGGAGGAGATGATGAACGTTTGCACTTGGACAGGATTTGCAAGGATTTTTGGAAACACAACCCTTCGCGCTTCACTTCAGCATTCGTTTCACATCGGATTAGGAACTAAATTCGCATTTCACTACCCTTCGGATAACATTAACTCATCATACATATTTCGTGGCCTTCGCGCCCATATCTATGGAATTTCCGCATCATCCAACGTTGTCTTGCGCCCAACGCTGGATAGTGCCCGGTCCTTGTCTTGTGATCTTCCTCTATCTCTCCTTGTGGTATGTTCGATTTATGCGATCTAGCAACTGTTTTCAGTTTATTTACCAGTTTACGTTTTACATAAGCCAAATATTTGAAAATTTAACACTTGTCGTCTTAATTGGTGTTGCTTATGGCGACTAATTTAGGCACACGCTGTATATGTATGTACTTAAGTATGTATTATATATACAATAATGCCAGAAAACTGTTGCCATATGCCATATGTGTATTTGTTTGATTTTCTCCAAGTTTTGACTAGAAACTCAAGCCCAAAATATAGCCTTAATATCTTGCATGAGGTTTATTTTTATCCAAACATAATAGTAAATAGTATACTCTCAAATAATCAGCGCAGAGAACAAGGCACAAACAAAAAGAGCCGGTGAAAACAATTCGATACAAATGCTAAGTTCTCTTTGCTCACATTTTATACCTTAACTAACTATAAAATACACATTCATAGTTTTAAATTCATATATTTTTGAAACTTAATAAATCACAAAAAACTACAATAAATACCAATACGCGATGCTGTTTTAAAACTTGAGGTGGATATTCTTCAATAGGTTACTTAATTAAGGCAATAAGGACAGTGAAACAAAAAACTGCCGGACATCGAAAGCAAGAACTTTGTAAATAAAGCAAATTTCAAAAAATCTTGTGCTTGCTTTTGGACTAAAACATTGTTTATTTGAAGCTTGCATTTTATTCGATTGGCTGATAAGCCAATTGACCGCGATGAAACTCCTCTTCCTGCTTCCAGGGATTCCGATTGACGATGTTCAAGTCCAGCGATCGATCTGCAATTGCATCCACAATGCAATCATCCTTTAATGGACTTCCTGTGCCGAATTGGATGATGAACGACGCTCCTCCGATCTTAATAACAACTTGGTGGGCGTAGTTGTTGTCACACTACTGCGATTTTCATTGTACATGAAAATAATTTTGCTTCCAGCTTCGCGCGCGCCAATTAATCGAACCAAGTAACTTGGTGGCGGGCTATATGTGATTGTGTAGTTATTGCCATATTTGCGCAGCAGTTCGGCGTATATATTTGCAAGACTCGACATTCTGGGCAATAAACGAATTAAAATGGACTTAAACAAATTTGTTCAATTCGACACAAAGAAAAGCACCGTTGAACGCGGCGTCCCTTCATGGGGCTGCCACCCTACTGAATTCGCCTACTGAATTCCCCGGATCTGGCAACTTTTTTCTAACATAGTTGAAAATAAAATTTAGCAACTACGAAAATTCAACTAAATTGAAAATTTTTTTTTTTTTGAGTTAGAATTTTTTAAATTTTTGCATAATTTTTGTTGGAATTTTCTAGATTTTTTCATATTTTTATTTTTTTTTTTTCAGTTTATGTTTTGTAACTTCTCTTCCCGAAGGCGGACGAACTTCAAACCATTTTTAAAATTCTTACCATATTTTTATTGAATTTCGAATTTTAAATTCTCTTTCAATTGTTAATTAATTAACTTTTTAAGGCAATTTGAAAATTTGAAAAACTAATTTTAAATCTAACAGTTTTTACCACTGTTAAAGTTTAATCAGTTAACAGAATTCATAGAATATCGATACTATCGATATTAATAAGAAAAAGGGCGATAATAATGGCGATAATAATTATTGCGGGCAGCAGTGCTGCCAAAACCGCTTTTTTCCCGTCAAATCTGGCTGTTTTTGAAGGCCAGCAGCGGGAAAAATTTTGGAATTGCGGGAAGCGGGAATTCTGGCTTTTTTAGAAATGTATTTAGCTTTTTTTCGACTTTTTTTAATGCTTCCAAAGGTTACATAAAAAGTATAAAGAAGTGGCATCTTCATTACTATTTCTACCGATATTTCCCAAAGTCAGCACTATTTTTGGCCATTCTATCCATCTTTATACCAAAAGTCGGCGCCAACTGTAAAATTTTTTTCGAAATGCCAAAAGTCTCTGCTCGCTTAGTTCGCCTCTGATGCCGTCCGAACCAACATAAGTGGAAAAATATTCTATAAATTTACTTAAGATATTTCAAAGAACAAACAAATTGTTTATGCTTTTACTTGATTTTTGACCGATTGATGATTTGCGTACAGTATTCAAGAATCTACATACCAAGCCTCTAGCTCTTATAGTCTCTGAGATCGATTGCGTTCAAGCAGACGGACTCGACTGTTGAGCTGATCAAGAATATATATATTTTATGGGGCTGCCACGCCTTCTTCTGCCTGTTACATACATTCTGTTCAAAACTTTACACCCTATTTTGACCATTTTTAATGAGCACAGGGTAAAAAACATTAAATTTGTGAGCCCATAAGTACCGCTTTTTTTTAAGCTTTTTTCTTACAATTTTTGGCTTTTTTTGTGGGTCCTTCCAGTCAAAAACGGCTCTTTTTTGGTCTCAAAAGTTGGCAGCACTGGCGGGCAGTCGAAAGCAAAACTTCGGACAAAGCGGTTGTGGTGCGGACACTTGCAACGTGTTGAGCCCAAAACATAAATACGTTTTCTTGCCGCTGTCATAAAACAAAAACAACAACGAGTGCTACAAGGTAGCAGAAAGTGCGCCAAAACACACAAATAACAAGTGATTAGTGTGCAAATCGGTTAACAAATTGCCCGTCATTTAGTCCACGCGGTCAACAGGCAACTGACAATTGTCAAATGCATTCACAATTGCCGCGGGCTTTTCAAATTCAACTTGTTATTAATATAACGTAAAGTGCATTGGCGTGACGCGGCGTGTGGGCGTCCGGCAACTCGAAACGGATGAGCAGAGTGGGATTGAGACTGGAAGTGGAAGTGGAGGTGGAATCTTCATTTGTTCGCCTTATCAACATAGGCGGCATTGTTGTTTTATAAACTCGCTCGCTCATTGATTGAATGATTTATGGCACGATCGTGTATTTTATTACTCCATTCGACGGGTTAATTGAGTTTATTATTTCCATTAAAATTTCAGGCTTCAAGATAAATAAACTCTAAGAAATCAATAAAAGTGGTCTTTTAAAGACACAGTGAACACAAAGAGGACGAGTTATATTCGCATCATCTTAAAGAAAACAAATACTTACAAATAAATACAACAAGGTCGAAATACACCAACTTGACAGCAAGATAAAAAAGTGAGTATTGTTTTTTAGATTTTTTTTTTTTGAAGATTCACAGTTGTCTCTCAGATCTGTTAGCGGCTACCGATTAATAATACTCTAAGAATGACACTTGGGTGTCTTGAGTGTTTTTGTAACTCGATATGGGAGACTTGTGGATGCGGTTCTTGCATCCTTGTGGCAAGATCAACACAAAATCGCCGGCATGTCTACCTACCAAGTGCCTTTATTTACCTGATCTCTCTCCCTCTCTCTCTCTCTCTACCTTTTTGTCTCACTGTGTCGCTCTTTTAATGCTTCGATTTGTGTGTGTGGCCATTTTCGTTGGGTCGTCTTTCTTCGTTCCGTCTTTTATCTAACTTGTCCATCTGCGATCCGTGCTTTTCCGGCGTGTTAATCTTTTGTTGTTATGAGATGCTTATCGCGCCCATGCTGTAGGTCTCTCTCTACCAGCTCAGTTAAACTGTTTGTCATTGCGACAGGTGCGTCTCTCTGCCTCTGCCTCTCGGTCAAATAACGCAACTTTTGCCTCCCCTTGACTCTTACTCTGAGCTGTCTCCTCCTCCAGCTCCTCACTCTCTTTCTCTACGTTCATTGAAATGTCAGAGTTCATTTGTGCGAATGATTGACGGGCAGCTGTCCTAAATGCGAACCCGGACCCGGACCGCAGAACCCCTTTAGAAGGCAATGAAGCGCAGCGCGTACGCAATTTATGTTAATTGCTCTTCTGTACTAACCATTTAGCTAGTTCGGGGTATATTGGCTCTATTATACAGTTGGTTGCAAATCTATAAAATCAAAAAATGGTATTTCGAGATGAATTATTTTAAAGTTTTCACTTGCCGTTTGTCTGCCTGCTACCGGTCATACATATGCTCTCCTCACGCTGTATGTATTTAAGCTAGGATAATGAAATTATGACACAACATAGATTATTACATGACGAACATTTCTGCACCATTAACTCAAAGTTCGTGTTTTTTTTTTTTTTTTACTTATTTCACTCTTCTATTTAATGAGCGATATGTATATTTAAGCATGTTAATTAATAATAGCTTTATTTATATTTAAAACATTTGTATTGAATCTCTTGGCCTCAAAAATTTAACACATTTTCTAAATTTTTGAAGTCTATCATTACAGTCGAACTTCTATAACTCGAATTTCTTTAGGTCGAACAAAATTGAGTGGCAAAAGCGTTTACTGAACAATCAATTCTGCTTCCATTACTCGAAATTTTCATAAGTCGAACATTTTCTTTGGATAATGGGTTTTCAATTTAGGGAAGTTCGACTGTAGTTGAATTATATAATTATAATATTATTATATTATATTATATTGTAGTGCATAGAAACTTCAGCTAGGTTTCTTCTTTACTATTTATATAATTTTGTTACGCTCTCGCATTTCCTTAGGGGTAAATACCAACGTATTTAATTACACACTTTTTACTTTTCACGCTGCAAGTAACTCAACCGTGGTCGGGAAGTCAGAGTCTAAGCCATACCCATACCCAGACCAAGGCCCGACCCATGGAGGAGCCTGGCAACAACTTTTCCGGCTAGTCTGCGGCCTGTCGCAATGGCAACAAGTTGTAAGAGACCCGCCAGGCTGTCTAATTGTTTTGACTGGAGAAATTTCTCTAGGCCTTTTTTGGATAGTACTTATCGTGGTAGACGAGGTGTGCTCGAAAACGTTGTAACTGGTTTTCAACGTACTCTGGCTGAAATTGAGAATTTGGCCAGCTGCGAGTAACACTGTCTGTTTGTCTGTCTGTTCACAGTCTCACATTTAGGGGCCAACTACCGTACGAACTTTTACCACAATCAGCTTTCGAGAACTGATTGAATAAGCTAATGGATGAGTGAATACGAATGCGAATATCGACAAAAGATTTCTACAATCTGCTTGAGCTGGCAATCCATCAAAACTCGAACTGCACACACCTTAACCAACTCTTAATTGGCTAACAAGCCCAGCAGACGCCCCACATTTGCATTTCCTATTGGCCAATCCCCGTTTGACTAAACTGCAATCATTAAGCAATAATAGCTAATACTCATATGATTATTATTATGCAGACTTGCTGACATTTAAATACACTCATAAAAGATCCACAAACGACGACGCGACAGAAGCGACAGACGAGACAGACGCGAAACACGCGTTCTGGGCGCCGCTTAATTGCACGACCAGAGCGCGCGTTTCTGGAGCGACTTTAACCGGTTGCAAAAATACTCGTATTGTGTGACACTTTGTGAATGAATACTTAATTGAAGCCAGCTTGTTATATATTTTTATTGCAAGTGTTAATTAACATATGTATGCTTGCATATATTTACACACACTTTAGATGCTTGAATTGACAGCCACTAATTAGCTTCAAATCAATTTCAATTTTTCTAGTTCTTGTCCATTTTTGCGAAGTCTGTTGGACATTTGATAAGGCAACCGCTATCTGGTTATATTTAAATTGCATGTTGTTGCTAGACTCTAACCCTACTATCCTAGACATCGTGGATATATCTTAAGAAACAGTCTTCGCTTTTATACGAGCAGTGTATTATATTTGCTATTATCTATTACTTGCTTGAATCGATTGCAAGTTCTTACACTCATCGTTAATAATGCAAAGAATAGTTAAAGAATGTTGCACTTAAGTAATAGCGTTTAAATTGTTCTCAGTAATAATGGCAATAATACCATCGACACGTGCCTCAAGAAACAAATTGTAGCCCACTTTTTGCATGCAATTTTGTTGGCTTGCCCAACGGCAGTAGGCGCGTTTTAAAACGCGGCAAAAAATCGCACAACACATTAATGAAGATTACGCTCGGCACAATAGGGACAATAGGTCCAGTAGTGAGCGAGGCTGGTGTGGTGGTGTGTTGTGCAGAGAGAGAGGGGGTTGGTATATAATTATATATGTACATAAATACTCGTAATTGCAGTGGCTATTAAAATAATTCAACTCGTCGCAGTAATGGGTCTGCGCCGGCGCGCCATCATGGGGGAGGAGGAAAGATTAGTTGCCAACGGGGGATTAACATAATTTTGCTAATATTTTGAGCAGTACATCCAGCATAATGCGCTTAGAAATGTGAATAAAGGCGGCATTAACCTGAATGACCGCACCAGCTGCAGCGGATTGCGGGTATATAGGCTTAGAATGAGACTCAGATTCAGGCTGAGGTGCATAGTCTGCGGATTCGGATGCGGATTCCAGCTGCATGATGAGCTGCAAAACGCGCCAAAAGCAACAACAGCAACAACAAAAGCAACGACGACGACGACGCAACATTGTCGACTGCATTAAAGTGGAAAATCCTGTCTGACAACATTAAAACTAAAGAAAAAAGAGTCTCAACAAACAACACATAATAAGCGTAAAAAAAGCAAAATGAGAGCAAACCAAACCAAACCAAACCGAGTCAGATCCCGCTCTGGTCTGGCCAGGATGAAACAAGCAATGAAAAGCGAATGCGGCTAGAAAAAAAAATCACAATTGTAACTAGGAACGACTAGATAAAGTCGCTAGACCAGGAGATTACCCTGTATTATTTTTAGTTTTTTTTTTATTATATTTAGATTTAATTAACAAAAGTATTCAAATAAATATTTCATTATATATTTATTGGTTTGTGTGCTCCAAGCATATGGCTAGAAATCTTTCCCTGGCAATATGAATAACATCTCTTACCTGCATGGAAATCACATGATTCTGACAAACTGCAGCTGTCAAAAGTCTCTTTAGAAAAGTTCCCAGAAATATTTTCAATTAACACCGACCAAGAGGGCAGCTTTTTGAATGAACCTTTAAAGCGGCACGCTTTAGGTTCTGTTTAATTTAGCGTAATTTATTTGAAATCATTAATCAAGGTGCCCCACGCTTGAAATCATTTAGCAAACGCCACATACATTTATTGTTATACATATATAATATATACATCCGATCGATTGCTTTGTTGCTTTTCAACACATGTAATTCACGCTAAATTCGCACATTTCTCATTTATTTTTCCAAAAAAAAAACCTAAAGGTATTTAAAAGATATAAATGATTCGAGTAATGCATTGAATCAGAAAAAAATTCTTTGGAAAACCGTATTTATTAGTTTGGTTTGGAATATCATAAAGTTTAATTGATTTTTATTGATGCATACTATAAAATAAATAAAAATTAAATAGGAAACTCGTAATAAACTTTTACATTATAATATATTTTTCTTAAACGATGCAAGTTTCGATCAATATATAGAGTCATTAAGTCGATAAGACCAGGAAAGTAATAATGTAATATTGCTATAAATTTTTAGCTTATTCTATAAGTCTAATAGTTATTAAGGATAATAAACTAAAATCATTAAAGTTTATACATTAAGAGGGAGATACGCAAATATACTTTCCTTTATACATATATTGTTATTTGTTTGCATAGAACTCATTAGTTTTGTACTGTTTTTCATATTTACACAGTTAACAGTTTTAAAAAGGAATTTGGCCCTACAATATTTTTTTACTGTTACCATTTGAAGTTAAAAGTCTTTCTGAATTGAATTGACTCAAACGTAGAATCAAAGAATATCCATATCATATTGAGAGCCCGTAACTGTTAGCTCTTTGTGCATGTGAAATAATAAATATGCCAGCATTTTGTCAAAGTCAAAAACAGAAAAGGTAGAAACGAAAATCGACAAACGAAATCCATAAAGCAAACCAAAGGCATTTTAACTTCTTGTGTCATGCTCCCTTCAACTGACTTCCAAACATGTGACTCCGAATGTGGGTATGGGAATGTATTCACGAGTTTGTCGGGTCTGTCATTAGCAACAAATGACAGACTGTTAACAAAAGGCCGGCAACTACTTACGAACATGACATTTACACAATAACCGCCTGGGCATAAATAATTTCACTGCCTTTTTCCAATGTTCAATGAGTTGTAAATATTGAATAATTAATTTAACTTTGTGCTTTATTGTGGCCCAATAGTTAAATCAATTAATAACCAGCTGCAATTGTAATTGCAAATTGCCACAATTGCAAAACTAAATTTGCCGTTGATTGTTATTTATGTGCAGAATTGGCAGTAAATCATTGCTTTTATATCCAATTAATGAGTGTTCATAAAATAGAATTTATGGAATTGACAAAATGGAGAAATAATAACGTTTTTATTTACCATTTATCATACACTCCCACCTTAAGTTGATTTTCCACGTGTGATTTAAGATAAACGGTTTTTTTAAAACTGTAATTGTAATTTGTTTAATAGCAATGCGATTGTCCTTAATTTATTTTCAAAACTCTATGCAGCCAATATTTCTATTACAGCAAAACAGCTACAGCTAGTTATTCATATATGAATGAATATAGGTTGTTTATATTTATTTATAAAATGCTTGACAGATTTATATCTGGTTGTAAGTAATATGCAGAACGATACATTTATTAATGAGTATTGCTGATTTGTCGCACTCTATAATTAACATTCTTGAAATGGCAGTATTTATGCACTGTTTTTTTAATAGAATTTACTTAACTTTTCCTAACTAAATTCAACTATTGTTCAGCATTTCCGCACCCACCGTTGATTCTATTCAGGCATAACCTAAACCATTTGATACCCAATTCTCTGTGTTTACATTCATACACCTTCCGACGTTTAGCCAGTGAAGCATTAACTATAGCATTTTTGCCATTCCATTGTTTATATTTGTTCCCCTTTGCTAATTTTCAAGGGATGTACCGAGTATGAAATCATGCAACCACCTGTTCCCTCGTCATTCGATACTATTAATAGCGCACTGCGCAATCTAATATGTCTGATGAGCTAATGACGGGCAATAGGAAACACTTTCCTAGTTGGCTTCAAGCCTAAGATCATTGACTTTTGGTGCGCTTATCAAATGTTATGAATTTATCAGGGGGGCAGTGAAAGGGTTGGTTTGGAAATGTAGATAAAACAGTCGGCATGATAAATGGACAGCTATCAATAATGAGAGGCTGCAACATTGCTCGTATGCTGTCTCTGCCAAGTCAAGTCAAGTATTTACCTGCAATCAAAACAGTTTATATATATTTTTTCTCTCTATCTGTTTGCACTTGAAATGTTTATTTACATGATTGTGTTGTGTCGATGTGTTTGACGAGTTAGTGAGAAACAAACAAACCGATGAACGAGCCACTCACTTTTCTGTAGCTCACTTAAATGTATTTACAATCTTTTTATTGTGTTTGTTCGCATGGACACACGCTGCGTATACGCAATGCGTGCATCTTATCTTTCTGGCCAAGATATTAGTTTT
The DNA here is from genome assembly GCA_951394115.2 of Drosophila phalerata. Taxonomy (NCBI): domain Eukaryota; kingdom Metazoa; phylum Arthropoda; class Insecta; order Diptera; family Drosophilidae; genus Drosophila; species Drosophila phalerata. The sequence goes on from OX596005.2 coordinate 25,580,948, forward strand.
ATTTGTTTTCAATAGATTTGGCAGAAGGGCAAGGTTGTCAAGTCGACTGCTTCGACATTCGATTTAATCTCCCTTGCCCTGATTTACATGTTAGACAAACTCAACTGCCAACAAAAGGTGTTAATGATAACAGAAACTAATGGCAGGTAAAGCTTATTGTGTTAAAGACGAGTAGGGGAAGGCATATTGCGCATACGCAGCGTTGCAGCCATACACACATAAAAAGCAGTTCAACACGCCAATTGCTTTTCCTGCTGTTTGTTCAATAAAAGTTAAACTACCAACAAAATGATTGAACACCGAAGTTGGCATACACTTACTTATATTTTCATTCTTAATATCTGAGACCCACTTCAAGTATATATACTGTACAGAAGCAGAACAGCAGAAGTATATCTATTGTGGTTTGATTGTTATAGTTGCAATTTTGGCCCGACTTAACACTCTTGGCAAGTGACTCAAGAAAACTTACATAAATCTTAATTTCCAGTTGCAACTAAGCGTAATGTTTGTGAATTTGAAACTCAATTAAAATACCAAGTTCAGAGCCTGTCAGCATGTAAAACTGACAGCTGACAGATGGAGATGTTTGTAGGCAAAGAAAGCGCTTGTGTGTCGGGTCATGGACTCTGTCAACATTTTACAAACTTCGTCACTCACTCACTTACTCACTCACTCATTCACTCACTCGCTTAGTCGCACTTACACAGTCACTCAGTTAAACTATCAATCATTCAAGGCTCGCATTGCCTGTTTTTCCACATTTCGTTTGAGACAGGTGCGAATTGTGTCAGTTCCAAATAAGACAAAGTTCAAAACTTTTCAACTTTTACAATTCGACAAAGGTACATAAGTTCTCAGGCACACAATTTTGTTACGTGTACAAACTTCAACAGAACGTAGGTCTATTTTAATTGGGTCTATAATAATGTATGGTAAACTAAGTTGTTGTTCTATAATAAATTTAGAAGCAATGAAAGTTAATTTCATCTTAATTTATTTTTAGAGAAAATAGAATTATTTTTTTGTAGCAAGCGAAGAAAAGACTTATTAAAACATTTTGAAGACTTTTAAGCCCAATTAAATAAAAGCCCCATTCTTTCGAACATGACATGGTGATAAAAATCAGATAATAGATACTATTTTTATTGCTTATTTAATATGACTAAACACACTTCCAATATGTTTGTAATTAATTTGATTAATTATGTTTTTCGTTTTAGATATAACAACAATTCAACTTGGAATACTCATCAAGTAAGTTAAAGTTTGATTTTAAAGAATTTCATTTGCTAATTCAGAGTTCTGCTTTTACGATCACATAAAATACAGGAAACGATTAAACACATTACATCACTGCGAATAATCCTTAAGTATTCGCAATATCGAAATTACTTTATAATGCAAATGCAATGTTGGAATTTATTCTCTTAGGTAATTTACGGCAGCTAAACGCAATTTCTATGCGATTCCGTGTGGCCGCACATTTGGCCAATTAAATGCAGTTTTTCTTGACCAAATTCATTCGATTCTTTCCATTTGACTGAACTTTATGCGACCCGCTTGCATCTTACGAGCAATTACACACAGAAGAGGATAGATGGGGGGAACAGGAAACTAAGAAACAAAGGGAGACGATGATACGATGAAATTACCACCTTTTGGGGGTTGACCTGTCACCTCCTCACGAAGCGTCGTGAATTTGTGTTGACAATGTCGACACGATTAATTGAAGTGCAAAATCATGAACATGCATTTAATTCACTTTGTGGTTGGTCTGGGAAATCTGCTGGGAAAGCTGACAAAACATCAGACAGACAACATTTTTGCACGCATTTTGCAGCTTGTCTATTCAATTGGCCAACAGATTGCCCCCCTATCTTGGCCAGCATCTGTGAGTTGGACCGTTGACCATTTAAGGGCATTGCAAACTTTTTCCAGTTATCTACGGGCGTCTGTTGGCGAATGTTATTGGACTGATGGCTGATGCTGTAGCTGTTGCAATTGTCCTTTATTGCCATTCTTTCATTAGGTTTTGTATCTTCAGATATTTTAATGCCATTTTTATGCGCATTGCAATGGGCTGATTTCTTGGTCTTACAATCATCCACGATAATTTCAATTGTGATTCATGTAATGCATTTTATTTCTTGTTGTGCTTCATGAGGCATTTGCCTCAGTGGCATCCTCTGCACACAGACTGAACAATGGGAAAATCTTGTTGAAATGTTTTCTTCGGCATTCTTTTCAAGTACTACTACGTATATTATCAATTAATTCTGCATCAATAAACTGTCTTCAATTTATCTCACTGAGAAAGCATTTGTGAATGTCACTTTATACTTAATTAATATTGGCAATTTCAGCCACTTTTGTATTTACGTAGACTGAAGTAACAGCTGTTGCTAACAGAAATGATGGAAGAAGCATATTTAATTATGCATGAAATGTATCTGAGCCATAAAAGTGTAATAAAGACACAGATATAGAATGCTGGCAGCAAATTAAAAACAACATTTTTACCTTCAAACAAACTTCAGAAAAGCGCCAGCAATGTGTCAAAACTGCTGCACGAGCCGATCAGTCGGATCCAAATAAACTATAAGACGAGTATAATACAACGCCACATAATTTACAGAAACTAAGGAAGTTTATCCCCTCGCACATCCAGCGGAGACATAAATTAGATCATAATAAAGTAAAAAAAAATATGAGAAGAGAACAAACTTCGACGACCGCAAGGCTTATAAAAATAGTCTTCATTGGCTGCGTTGTGTGAAAATTAACAGCATTAAAGATGCGAGAAGGCATAAATTTCAGTTAAAGTCAAAAATCTGAAACAGCTGCATGAATAAAAGCATTTCTGACATGAGCTCGACTAATATATACTCTAATTTTTTACTTAATACAAACTTAATAAGTAGCGATAATACCCGTCGAGTTGTACTTAGTTTTCTGACTTCACGGAAGTGAACGAGGCGTATGAGCAATGTGCCTGCAGCTTTTAATCGGAGTCGTTGTCGTGGACTCCGTGATCGAGATAAACAACTACAAGTTTAATAGATATATTTTTATTGTATTACCAGTTTTTTATATTTTTGAGTAAGCTTCTGCTTAGTAGGCCGTGACATCATGTACTCGACGGAAACGATGGCCAGCCTGTCGAAGTGTCAGGCCTCGAGTTTCCGGCATCAGTACGACAAAGACTAGCATGCTGATCACTAGGATAATGCCCACAGACAAAAAGTAAAAGTATAGGGGCTGATAGAAGATTACAATGATGTGGATCGCCTGCTGGATGCAAATAATTAGGCCAATAAGAAAGGGTTTGACACGCATCGGGAACGCTTCTCCCAGATAGATTGATGTGCAGGGAACGTATAAGCCGGCGAAGAACTGGAATGCTATGGATATGCGATAGACCTGGGTCATGTAATACACATTAACCTGATTATATCCGTTTGCGAAGATTCCAGCCATGGCCAGCATCAGAGCCGCCATGCAGAGTAGTCCCAACACCGAGGTGAACTTGCGGCCCACTCTGTCCACAATGGCTAGAGTAATGCATGCGCCAATCCAGCGTAGAATACCCCACACAATAACCGTCCAGTCTAGATAATCTCCTGATATCGTGGTGCTTATCAAAATTGTCATGCTAAGGGGCACTGAGAAGGTGAATGCCACGAGGCAGCGACAGAAGAGCATCTTGATGAAGGGCATGAGGGAAGCAGAGAGCTCTGCGCCAATGCTCATGCTGGAACCATCTGCCACATAGCGCTTGGCCTCATCAAAGACCCTATTGAAAGCATTATTAGGCGCCGAGATGTTTACATAACACAATTGGCAAGATCGTGCCTTTTCCTCATTATTCTTGCGCAAATGAAAAATTGGCGACTCGACTGCCAATGCAACGAATCCCATTGCAAGAAGGGAAAATACAATTCCACAAATGCCATGTGCCAAATTGAGTCCGGAATCATTATTCACATTCCACTCTTCAACAAAGATCACCTGCAGTGCAATTCCCAGAGCTAAAGCGTACTGTTCCATGGCTGAAAATATGCCACGATTTTTACTGGTCGTTATTTCCGAGTTGTGTATAATGTAGGACACCGTAAAGAGTCCAATGCCCGTGCCTCCTATATATCGAGCGGCCAAAATTGCATTGTAGTTGCTCGATGCACTTGTAAATAGAATCCCATCAATCAATTGCAGAAATGCTCCCAAGGACTAAAGTATAAATATCATTTGGATAGGGCTACCTTTTGTTATCTGATTTAATACTCACATAAAAAATCCACTTGGGCACATGAGTCACAGAAAGAGCTGCTAGTACAGCTCCAATAATGACTCCAACGAACCAACTGTATTGGAATTCATATGTGGCTGGTGTTCCTGAGCCAAAGTTCCAGCCTAGACCCTGAGCCATATCCATTCCGCCATATATAAACACAAACATGGCTGAAAAATTAATGAAATAATTCTCAATTTTCAATCAAATATGTAAAGTTTTAAAAACGATAAGCAATTAATTAAAGAGTTTGATATTATTGACTTATACACATTTATTATAATAGTTCACTAAAGTTACAGTAAGTTAATTTATATAAAATCACTTTCACTATCGATCACTTTATATATTATAATTATGATTATAACTTCATTATTTCATTGTAAAAATCGGAATATACTCTATAAATGTTTGGCTTTTTTGTGAAGTATTATTTATTATTATTTTATATTATATACGATATTTTCTTTTTGAAGTGTCATTTAACCCTCTACCGCATATAGTGCCATATATGGCTTTTCATTTTTAACGAAATTTATTTTAGTTTAAATGATATCTCAGCGAAGTGGATTATTATTGGCAAATATATTTGCACTATTTTCTATTGGAAAAAAATTTAAAAATAATTATAATTCGGCTTTATTTCGTGTTTTTATGTAATTTGTTAAGACGTCTTTCGTGAACGAAAATGAATTTTGATGAATTTGATGAACAATGAATTTTCGTATGAAGTTTTCACAACAAAAAACAATTTTTTATGTTGAAGAGTAATTTTTGTCTCAAAGAACATAGAGTAATCTTTTATAAAAACTTATAATTTGACTGTAATTAAACCTTATATTTATTATTTTAAGCAAAAACTGAAAAAGCCAATATCCTATTTTCTCCTAAACTATTTACCCAAAAAAAAAAGTTTGCTCAAATATTTCTTAATTTATACCAAATACACTTTTATATGCATGATAAAAATGTTTTTCGTTAATGATTCTATGAGCATGCAGTAGAGGGTTAAAGATCGACAAATTTACAATCACGGTATGAAATTATGACCAATTTAAGCTTTGAAACTAAATGTGGGATTAAATGATAACGCGTTATCACTTATTTTTAAAAATAGTCACAAATTGTTGGGTTGAAAACTTTGTAAATATTATAGTTCTGGTTTTATGTACGTTTAGTATTTATATTCATACTATCTATGTCAGAGTTGTATTCTTATGTTTACCTGATAAAATGGTATTACTTCTACGTTGTTGCCAACGTGATCTCCGTGGCATTGAATTGTTGATCACCGTAACATAGGTGGTTTGTGGTGGATTTGGAGGAGCTGTGGCTGTATAAGCTGTTTGATTCTGATTCGCATATTGAATCGGGGGTAATTTCTCCGGTGTTGCGTACACTGTTTGAGTCGGAGGTAATTTCTCCGAATTTTCGTAAGCTAGTATCATTTTTCTAATATAATATACATATGTCTTTCGTATGTCGACTCGTTCGATATAAAGGCTGCGCTATAACTGAACTGAATCGGACTCATTTGGGTTTATTTATAGGGATAAAAAGCCTGCGATATCGGTATCTTATTATAGATAGTGTTCATTGTAATTATCATGTGATATATGTATAAGTATTCTTTACCTTGATAGCTCCATTTGACCAGCAACCGTTTTGATAGACTGCAAGTAAACTTTGCCATTGATTCATTTGGGTAGGGATCCCGTCTTTGTTTAGTCAGACATAAGTCATAGTCATAAAGTTCAAAGTAACAGTTTCTACAAATCTACATCGGTGTATTAATGATAAGTTTTTCTTCTGCTTTTTATTTTAAATTGTTATCAGCACGCTATTGATAATAAAAGATTTAAAGCTTTAGAGTGTAATAATCTTTATTTCCTAAAAAAAGGTTTAAAATTAACGTTAATTGTTTGTTTATATTTATACTGTTTAGTAGGACATGACATCATGTACTCGACGGAAACGATTTCCCGCTTGTCGGAGCGATAATCCTCGTGTCTCGGGCATAAGTCCCGCAAAGATGAGCAGACTCACAACCAGGATAATGCCCACACCAATAAAGTATTGATATAGGCAATCAAAGGTTTGCCCAAATGTGACAATGACTATGATATGGATGACCTGCTCGAGGCAAACAATGAGGCCAATGAGGAAGGGCTTGACACGCATTGGGAATGCCTCGGCCAAATAAGTGGGCGTGGGTACGATAAACATGCCAGCAAAGAACTGGAACGCCATTGAAACTTTCGATACTTCAGACATATAGTATGTGCTGACTAAATAGCTATTATCCGAATAGATGCCCGCCATTGCCAGCATTAGACCCGCCATGCAGACCAGCGCCAAAATTGAGACAAATTTACGTCCCAGCTTGTCCACTACGCTTATTGCCACGACGACGCCAACGAATCGCAGAATACTCCACAAGATCATGGGCCAGCTGAACATGGTTGTCTTCCAGACAACCGTGCTGATCAGCATGGACCAGCTGAGGGGCACTGAGAAGGTGAAGGCCACCATGCAGCGACAGAAGAGCATCTTGATGAAGGGCATTGCGGAGGATGAGAGTTCCGCACCAATGCTCATGCTGTTCCCTTCAGCCACATAACGCTTGGCCTCATCAAAGATCGCATTGTAGATCTCAGTTGGTGCATTTGAACCCAATAGTTGGGTTTGACTGTTTCGCGCTGCGTCTTCATTATCCCGGCGCAGATAGAAGATGGGAGACTCCACGGACATGGCCACAGTTCCCGTTGCTATAACGGCACAGATAATGCCAATAATGCCATGTGCCCTATTGCTGCCAACACTCTCATAAGTGCCCCACTGTGAGTCCATTAGCACCTGAGTGAGCAATCCCAGTGCCAAGCCATACTGCTCCAAGCCACACCACAGGCCACGGGAACTACTCAGCGTAACCTCCGAGTTTTGTATGATAAAGGCCACAGTGATGAGGCCAATACCCACTCCACCAACATAACGAGCTGCCACTATTGGGTTGTACTCATGGGGCACACTCACAAAGATGATCGCATCGATGAGCTGCATCACACCGCCTAGAATCTGCAGAAATTACAAACATTAGGAGGAAATTGTATTGAAATTATTTTGAATTACTCACATAAAATATTCTTTTCGGTATGTGAGTCATGGCCAGAGCAGCAACAACAGCTCCAATGATAACCCCAATGAACCAACTGAACTCAAACTCAGCTGTGCTTGCTATTCCCGAACTCAAGTTCCAGCCCAGGCCTTGGGCCATATCCATGCCGCCATAGGTAAACAACAAGATTCCTGAGAAACCAAGAAATCATGATTAGAACAAGAAATAGAAAGAATTATAATATATAATTAAAATAAATAAATTTGTATTTATAATTGCTTTTTACCTTTCAGTATCTAGCAAAATAATTATGTAACATGGTACAATTAAACTATGCGAACGTATTAAGGAAAGATGATATAAATTATAGTATATATGTCTCCTATTCCTTTAGAATTTATTGATTTTCTTTGATTTCTGTGGAACTTACCGATTGTCGCAGTGTGAGCACTGTGTTTATTTGTCCAACGATTGTAATTTTGTGAAGTTCTTGGATCTTCGATGACCTCAATGTAGGTGGGTTGCGGTTGCACTGAAGCTGTGGTAATGACGGTCGTCTGACCCGATTGACCCGTAGTTATATAGGTTGTCGTCATTTTGTTCACTTAAACTGACAATGGCAAAGGTTCGTTCGTAACTGAGCTAAAATGGTAAAATTTTGGTAGTATTTATGATATCGATATCTCTACCAAAATTTTTTGATAAAGTTATGTATATTTTAATCAACTTGTAGATATCTGGGTAGTCTTTTGCCAATGCTCTGAGGGGCCAGCTACTGTTGACAGGTCAGATATTGCCGTGATTCATGGGAACGGCTTTTCTTATGCTCATACGTAGGCCGCATTTGAAAAATGAGCTCCGATAACGCTTGCCAAATTTTATGAAACACATTTATTCGTTAGTGACCAAAAATTCCCTTACCACATCAAATTACTGACTCACTGAAAACTTGGAATTTTTATTTTCTTTAAAAGCTGAATCAGAATATTTCGTGTTCGTTTTGTTGTCATCTAAATGTTCTAATCGAAGAAAATCTGTTTATTTACTATCTTACCATGGCCTAGGCTATTAGTTTGTATTTATTAATTAAATCAGTCAAATCTGACATTTTAAACGATATCTTTAATAGTTTGTTTACTTTTTGTTTTTAGACTAGTTACCAAAATACTATCAAATACTTTGTGTTGTCGCTAAATTTGTTGAAGATAACACATATACCAAGTTAATTTTTGTTTTTTAATATACAATTTAATTATGTACTTAATAAAGTTATATATAATATCTACTAAAGTATGTGAGTATCTAAAATGAACAGATAGTATTTGTTAAATTTTAAGAATGGTAATTGCTATTTATTTTTTAAAGTACTATTACAAGTTGTTTCTTTTAACACTTGGTGTGCGAAACATAATGTAACATAACAAATAGTTTTGTTTTCCTGTTTTTTTTTGATGGGGGTTAACATAACACAAATTGGAATTTACGTCTTTTCTTTATTGAATGCTCAACACGTTGTCGTACTCAACAGCTTATCAATAGTAATTTTATTGGCAAGCGCCTTATCTTCATAATTACCTCAAAATAAAAAAAAATCAAATTGTCCACATTTAAATTCATATTTCCAAAAATAAATAAAGCTAAAAAGTGAAACCTTCGAATTGATAGTGATAACATTTTAAAAACAATGTTTTAAAAATCGAAAATTAATAGAATATCAGAATCCAAACTATTTGTTCGATCTAAAAATTAGTAAAATATAGATCAAGAGGATAAAACACGTTTTCATTTTGGGCAGTTAAAAATAATTTCTATTTATTTCCAGTTCTGGTTTAAATAGTAATATATATTAAACTAGATCTAATTATATAACTGAGTCGCATTTGTACTTAAAATTAATATTGTACAAACAAATTCTATAAGAATTTATTGAGGTAGAGCCTTCTTGCTTCGATTTTATTGATGTCTCCAGCTAATGTGCGAATACATCATGTAGACGACGGAAGCGATGTCCTGCCTGTCGCAATGTCATGTTTCGAGTCTCCGGAAGCATAACTAGAAGGATGACGAAGCATATGACCATGACAATGCCCACACCCAAAAAGTATTGGTAAAAGTTGCCATTTTTTCCGAATGTGACAATCACGATGATGTGAATCAGCTGCTCCATGATCACAATCGTAGCAATCAGGTAGGGTTTGATGCGCATGGGGAACGCCTCACCCAGGTAGGCGGGAGTGCTGGAAACGAACATGCCAGCGAAGATCTGGAATGCCATGCATATCTGACACAATTGCCCCATTTGCTCTTGGAGGTTCACAATCGATAAGTTGGAATAGATGCCTGCCATGCCGAGCATTAGACCAGCCATGCATATAAGTCCCAGCATGGAAAGGAACTTTCTTCCCAGCCTGTCTAAGATGATGAATGCGATAAGTGTTCCAATCCAGCGAAGGATTCTCCAAACAATGATCGGCCAGCTGTACATGGATCCCTGCCAAGCAATTGTGCTTACAATGATTGTGTCGGTGAGAGGCAAGGAGAAGCTGAATGCCACAAGGGAGCGACACAGGAACATCTTGAAGAAGGGCACCATGGCAACAGTTAGTTCATGGATCAAGGTCTCACTTGTGCCCTCAGCCACATAGAGATTGTTTTCTTCGAACGCGACCTTGCAGTCCTCTGTGTTGGCCTTCTTGTCCAGCAGTTCCCACTGACAAGTGTTTGCCTTCTTGGCATCATTCCGGCGTAGATAGAAGATAGGCGACTCCACGGATAGGATTAATATGGCTATTCCAATAATAGCAAATACAATTCCAATAATGCCATGCACTTGATTATTTGCAATTGGCAGAGCTGGGTCCCACATCGAGTCCATAATGACCTGAACGGCGATGCCCAATCCCAAACCGGACTGTTCCACGGCACACCACTTGCCACGCTCATTGTTGGGCGCCACCTCCGAGTTGTGTATGATAAAAGCCAATGTGATGAGCCCAATTCCTATGCCACCAATGTATCTAGCTGCCACCATAGCATCGTAATTGTAGGGTGCACTCACACAGATGATCGCATCGATCAGTTGCAATAGAATTGCCAGACACTACACGGATTAAAGATTAGAAATTAAAAACTGAATACTAGGAATACTCCTTGACATTGTTACTCACATAAAAGAAAATCTTGGGCAGATGCGCTACAGTGAGGCATCCGAAAAGAGCTCCAATGATGACGCCAATAAACCAACTGAACTGAAACTGTTGTGTACTGGGAATTCCTGTATATAAGTTCCAGCCAAGACCTTGGGCCATATCCATGCCACCATAGGAAAACACTACCATGCCTATAAGACCGGGACAATAAAAACCGAATATGAAATACTTTTCATTCCATTGCTTATGTAATATTACGTAATTGTAAATCACATTTACAACTAGATGTGGCATAGTTTTTAGTCTCTGAAAACACACCTGTTATGATATTATGAAGTCGCTGTCTATTGAGACAGCAACCATTTAATTTACTCTCATGTCGAGTATCACTGATCACCTCTATGGTGACCTCTCGCGGGTATTGACCTATTGCCATATTGTTCACTTAGTTTTTACCGCTGCGAGTTCGTTCGATTCGAAGGCAATGCCAAAACTGTTTTCAAATGTACAATTGCTTGTCCATTTATATGCGATAACATAGTTCCATCATATCCATATCTTTTACGTTCAAATATATTGTAACTACATCGATTGGGCGACAGATAACATGCGGCTAGTCCTGATTGTGTGATTCATTCGTCCCGACATCGGCACATTCCCAATCGTATACCCCACATGGAATTAAGCCTTGATAACAGCTACTCGGGGTAGCTTCGCTATAGATAATGTAAGGTGTTGAATTTATATGACTCATTTGATCACTGGAGACTTTAATATTCTCCCTAGGAAACACCCGCACTGAATCATTTAACTTGACCGATTAATGTTATGTGTCTAATCAAATTATGATATATTACTATGCAAAGAGACATTATACTTTCTATAAAAAGAAAATTAATATAATTTTACCTACTTAGTTAAAATGTGTGTTACTATCTGGTATTCGCATGTCTGCTATCTACGTTACACGTTTAGGTACTATCTATAAACCCAGTGTTTATATAAATTCTTTTATCATTTTTATTTGTGATGTCAACTGTGATTTTATTATATTTGTTTCAAGACTGCACGCCTCCACTTGAAGTACTAGTAAAAAAAAAAACAGTTTGCTTTCCATCATTTCTTATAAATTTGAAATTTTTAAACAATTTAATTTAGATATTAAATTATGGATATTAAATTATAAAAACTATAAAATTGATTTTTATTTTCATTTGTATTTTTATACCAGGGTATTAGTTTTGTGCCTTCCTATATATTTGTATTTACATTCTATGGCTTTCTTTGGCATTCTTTGGCATTAACGACGTATTGCCACACCTTGACCTATCCTTAGCTGACGGGCCACTTGATGTGGCAAATGCCTAATATAGAAAGCCCCCCCACCTGCAACATCTTCATTAGCTGGAAAGGCAAACAAATATCATTAATGTTGCAGCAACAGTCGACACTCAGCCCGGAGCAACCCAACAACATCCCTGAGGCGGCAATCTCAAGTGTTTGCTTGAGTTGTTTCAAATTGCGTAATGTCTGCACTGGAGTCGACTCCAACTCCAACTCCATTGCCATCTCCATTGGCATCGTCACTGTAAGCCAATCTATCTTGTTGCGCATCAAACTGTCAAATTGTACACATGTCTCCGAGTGTCACACTCTGTGGCATGAAAGAAGCTGAGTACGACTGGGGAATGTTAACTCTGGGCTGGTCCATGTCATTTGTCGTTGCTCGACAAATTATCCAAATGCGATGCCAAATGGCCATGGGTTCTAGCTTCGCGTCGTCTCATATTTTGAGACATTCAAGTACATTTGAATGAGTTTATGTACCAAGTTCTCTAATGGCGCAAAAATTATGAGCGCCACATCAAGTGCCTTAGCACATGCTGTCCATAACTCACACTCGGCTCCAAGATACAAATGTAGAAACAGCTAAAGATACAGATACAGATACAAGCGACAAGAAGAGATGAGCACTTTGCATCAATTTCTATGTAGATATACGAGTATGTCTGTGTCTATGATTCAAGGAAGAGACTGCCACTGCTTCTGCCACAGTCACAGCCACTAATGGAGTCTAATTACTCCGACCGACAGGCGACGACCGATGCGGATCCCTCTCAGCGCTTTAGCTAATAAAAGCATATTAAAACGTTTGTCGTTTTTATGCTTGACAGACAGCCAGACAGATAGAAAACATTGCTGCTTGCCAATTGCTCATTATTTATATTCGTACTCCCCAAATAAAGCGTAGAACCCGCAGATTGTGTATCACAAGTTGCCATGTTGCTATTTCGGTTGGCTAAGACCTCGACATCGACACCCTCCAGTCTAAGTGCTTGGCCCAGAGGATTTTTTCTGCATGTATTTAAAAAAAAACAGGCTGATGAGCTTTGTCAACTCCTGGGGAAGCTGTCAACTTGAATTTAAAATCAATATTTCTTTTTAATACCAGGTATCTTTAATGGTTATGGAAATACAGTCTAATAAATTAATAAGATATAGTTAGTAATTTTTGTACATCAGTAAAAAGCAAAAAATTATAATGACCAAATGTTTCCGCCCGGGATTGAACCGGGGGCCTTCCGCGTGTTAGGCGGATGTGATAACCACTACACCACGGAAACACGTTGTCTGTGAAAATTAGAAAATGAAAATTTGGAATAGAAAACTCTCTGTCTGAACTTGTTTACTTACCTGTTCCAATATCCACAATATTGATATGAAAGCGCTTTGATAAGCACGCAGAGCGGTAGTAATAAACTAATTAAAAATATTTTAAAAAAATGTATGAAAAATACATTAAATTATTGCAAATTAAATACATTTTAAAAAATAATAGCAAAAAAATATGAATAAAAAAAGTTTGTATTGCCGAAACCCGGGATTGAACCGGGGACCTTTAGATCTTCAGTCTAACGCTCTCCCAACTGAGCTATTTCGGCTGTTGTGCAATATCCGGCAAACTTTGCATTAAATACAAAAGTACTTGAGCATATAAGGCAGATAATAAATGCAACTGAAAAAATTCCAAACTTTGGAACATCATATATTGTATATATATACAGTACTGTCTAACACAAAAGGTACACTTGCAAACAATCACTGTGACAAATGCCTGCTGTTCCGCACAGTCCTAAAAATAGAAGGACGCCTTCCCAGTTTCACAGGGGCACATATGTTTATGATTTATTTATGTGTACAACTTTTGGCGCAACTTTTTTGTTTGACTGACAGCCATGAAAATAGCGTTGACAGTTGCATGTCTTTATAAATTTGGTGCAGTTGCAAAACTTTTTGCAGCTGCAAAATTATAAAATTTTCAAATTTCCACCTCCTGCCATCTCATGAATATTACTGAGTCCGGTGCATCTTTTAAATATTATATTTGATTTTATGTACATCAAACAAACTTTTCTAGCTGAATATTGTCAAAGTAAAAATAATTCAATAATAATTTGTTTACAACATTTTTGAGAGTGAAACAGAGAGAGAATATATGTGCAACGGTAAAGACATTTATTACATTGAATTGTAAATTTAATGATGCTTGTGCGCAAAAATAAGAAATTATATAGCTCTTTTAATGGTTCTCAACGCTAGCAACGAAGCATATCTCAGAGTATGGGAAAGTGAATTTTTCGTTTTGGCACAGTTTCAAAATGTGCTGTGTGGAAGACTAATTGTTCACAGGCATTTATAAATATACAACAATATTGGCAAAATAAACTTTGAACTTTTAGCATGCATGTACAAATCTGTAAACATAATTTACAAATTTTTTTTATACAGAAATGTAATGAAAAGTAAAAGTTTACGGATTCCAAAGGAAACTCAAAGCTTTATATGAAGTTTTGTCGAGCAGTGTGTGAATAACCTGATATGATCACTTTTTGACTCGGTCTTTTCTATGTCTCTCTCTCTCTCTGTCTCTTTGTTATTCTTTCTTCTTTTTTTGGTGCACCTAATGCGGCTTCCGTTTGACGCCCAGTGTTGAAAGCTGAGCTTCGACAGACATCGAGTGTTGTTGTTGCCATTGATGTAGATGTTGTTGTCGTTGTCGTTGTCGTTGTCGAGGGACAGCTTCACCTTTTACCAATGATTCACATTCCTGAAAGGCGATCGCAGTAGCAGTCGAAATTCTTTAGAAATCCACACACACCACGCCCACCAGCCAGATATGATTTATAGCCTGCCCACAGAGTGCTCGGCGGCAACTCTGCTCAGTTGTTGACCAAAAAAGGCATTTAGCCCAAGGTAAGCAACTTTTGAAATAGTTGTTGTCGAATTTTTTTTTGGATTTCGGTGCCATCAGCACAATTTCCATGGGCCCTAAGTTGCCTGCTCTGGAAGCATTTTAGCGCTGTGACTATTTGCACAAAACAACATCAACAACAACAACAACAATAACAACAACATCAACAACAATGGAGACAGCGACAACATTCTTGTGATATGTCACGAGAATTTTTAACATTTGCACTAGAATTTCTATTTTTGTTACGACTCCTCCTGCTTTTTCCTCTCTCTCTCTCTCTCTCTCTCCGCGGTCAGCTAGCTAAACTCTTCCCCAGCTCACAATCGCATATGCTGAGTATTTTAATTTCAATTTGGATGTGGATTTGGATTGAGTTGAATTTGTAATCGTATTTACCGTTTTTGTCGGCCAGACCTTGAGGCGTTCCCAACAAGTGCAAATTGCTTTTGCGGTTGCTTTGTTTAAAGTTGTTCCACATTATTCGCAATTAGATTTTATGTGTTTAGAAATGAAGTACGAGAATTCGACTTTGATGATATCCGATGATGGTATCCTGATTGTAGATTCGTAATATTACCAATTGGTTCTGATGTTGTCTTCTTAAACTTTCATTTACTTCACTCCATTACGTAGATTGAAGTATTCCCTGTAAAAAATAAAAAAGGAATTGCATTCTCTGCTAGTAATTCCTACCCCCATCCAACACATATTTGCCACACATTCAACTTGAGAAAAAGTCAACTCTGGTTTATGCAAATGTCAGTCAACTTGCCGAATGTCCTTTGCCAAACAAGTTCCTTTCGAATGCAAATTGACAAATTGTGGGGCAAAAACAAACCGCAGTGGAAGTAAGTTTCCTGTTAGAAGGATTGTTTTTTTTTTTGTTTTTTTTTTGGGTTGAACTGTGCAATGTTTGGCAAATGTTTCGTTAGTTTATTTTGCTACATTTTCTGATTTCCATTGCAGTTATTTTGCCCTCTGTATAAATATAACATGACTTTTTGCTGTCACTGTTTTGTGGATTTTGCCAGTTTACTGTTGCAGAAAATTGTCAAAGCTTTTAAGTGGGTCACTATTTGATTTGATTTGTTTATGTCACCACAGCAACAACAACTTTTGTAGGGCTTGTCCTAGTCATGAATTCAACATTATTTATGTGTAGATGTTGTTGCCTTTAATTGGCCAATACTTTAGGTAAAATGAACATATCAAAAGCTGTTCTATCGCATTGCCAGAGTCAGAGTTGGTATCACTCATGGCCATAACTGCAGCTGTTGCCATTTAGCATTTGACATTTGCAGAAATTATAAATAAAATATAATATTGCGAAAGCCTCTAATTAAGTTGGACAGCAACTGCCTAGCAATTATTACAATATTTTTATTCTTCTATCAGTTACAACTTTTTCAAAATATTAACACACAAATAAAAAAAATAATTACACTCGTGTTAAAATTCCATAAAGTGCGCCATAAAAATGCCAGCTTAGCAGATTATACAAAAACGATAAACAAAAAAATATATAGACAAGTATTTAGTTTTTTAATACATTTTGATGTCGATTCAATATCAAGCAAATATTTTTGCCCTTTGCTTTGATTGGTCGCTATTTATAATTAAAAAAATGGCAAAAAAAATTGAAACGTTTTACTTGGCACTTTGTATACCCTGTAATTGAGTTGATATTATAAATTGTATTATAATTATATTGAATCTTATTTGACAAACTCTATTTAGACAAATAAATAAGGCAATCGATTTTTAGCCAATATTAATTTAATCATATTTAAAGTTCTTTCTACCCTACATTAGTTGCCTAATTATTTTTATTTATTTTTTATACAAATAAAAAGAATTATTCTTGCGCATTCCAAAACAATTTGTAGCCATTAAAATTGATTGTTTCGCTAGAAGCTGCGGCTTTGAGTGTATTCGAATTTAAATATATACATTGAATTTGTGTATATTTTCTGTTTTCCTTTTTATTAAACAAAATAAATTTAGCTGCCGTATCTCCCCCACAGGCACTCATACTCACTCACATTCAGAGATGAATAAAGAAAATGACAGAGGCGCATTAGACATTTGTTTTGTGTTTACTTCGCCGTCGTCGTCGTTGTGGTCGTCGTCTGACACTTGTCTGCCAATCCGAACGTGCGCCAAAGTCATTCACATTGAGCAGGTTTTGTATTTCTCCTTCAGTTTGTGCACACATTTCATTTTTCAGCTTTGCACTTGTACTTTGCAAATTACCAACGAATTTGAATACATTTTTTCATATTTAAATACCCTATAGAAACGTACATTCTTAGCTATCATAGACTCAGGCTATGATCGACTCTATAAAATATGTTTTATAAATTGTATAAGCAATATTATTGAAAAATAAAATACTGATTTATTTTGTGTCTCTATTCTGATCAAAAACAGTATTAAGATACAAATTTAAATAATTTAATATATATTGCAATCTTAGTGTGGTTGATTTGTCATAGATATAAAAGCACTACTATATTTTTCAGTAAAGTATTTTACAAAGATATTGTATATTTGTTCAGCTATTCGTGTTTGCAAAATCTGTTTTTCTCTCGGAATCCGAAATGAATCTTTCGTAACTCAACTGAAATATTAATGGCCAAAAGCAGCTCAGCTTAACTGTCTCATGAAGTACACCTTTTTGGCTACCATGCGTGTCCAAAGTTTGTTGTAAAACCGCTCAGCTTCCTCCTCCCCGCTGCCCTCTCCCCTCTCACAGCATAAATATGGCTAAAGCTACAGCTAAGTGACATTTACCACATGTATGTACGCAAGTAGTTTATGTCTTGTTCTCATGAATGTTGTGGGCTGGCATAAATCGAACTTAGAAGAGGAAGAAGATGTTAGTCAAGTGAGTGTGGAGGCGTCTAAAAAAGCCCACACCTTCTCCCCTCTCGCTCCCTTGTTTGGTATTTGCAGCGCATGATTTACTTTTCAAATAGTTAGTTGGTTAAGCGTTAAATTGACTTGGCACCACTTGAAGTTGAGTTAACTCTTTAACTGGCCTGCTCTGTTAATTGTCTAATTAAGCGCTGAGTTGGACTCGGAGGAGCGACAACCCACGCAACTTGCTCCAAATTTGCAGACGTCAGTTAAGGCAGTTCCAGTCGCAGTCCATGTCCAAGTCCAAGACGGATGCGAGTTGCCCACACTTGGACAACTATTTGCACATGCGTGTCGTTGACATGTCCGCTAATGAGCCATGAGTCCGACTCGTCAGACAGTCCCGGCATCGGTTAGTTGCTCCTCCAATGGAGCTGATAAGCGAGATTTATCATTTGGATACCAGCTGTCGCCTGACTGTCGGATTAGCGGCATCAAGAAGTCAACTTCACTTTATTTGCATATTCATAAATCTGGACAAAGCTGGAGAGTGAGCAACTGCAGCACTACCGGATCAGGGAATGCTTCTAAAGATACAATCGGCCTGGTCTGAGTGCTAATTGAAATATGTATTTACTTTTAATTGAATGTACATCTGTCTGTTGATTTCACTGTTCCCGGTTCTCTGTTTCCCCTCAACTCTCTACTGTTTTGACTTGTCTCCTCCATCTGCATTCTACGACTTGTACTTTTGCTGTGTAATCACTTAATATCATAATCTGATATGCATTCATTTAGCTCGTCCGTCCAGAGACGGTAGAAAAGCACTCTCTGAATCAGCGTAATGTGATTATCGTCGAAATTTAAATACTTTGGATGGAATCGAAAGTTTGTCGATGATGCAACTAAACTTTGACAATATTTCCCTATTTTCATTAATGTATTATTATTGTTAATAGAAGAAATAGCCAGAACAGAGAATTCTTATTTCTAAAAAAAAAAACTCAAGCATAGTTGATAAATATTAATTAACTAACTGATTCGAAAGATATTGTCCTGTTCAATTTTGTAAAACTATTTTTATGTATACATAAACTTTAACTGTAAAATAAAAAAAATTCCAAAATCTGTACATATCATGTATAGATACTTTTGAAATACGAGTTTTCTGACCAATAAATAAATAGCACTTCTGACTCATACTATTTTGTAAGTTGAAACCAAAGTTATACGAACCATTAAGATAATCAGTAGAATCTATAAAATGCGAGAAGAATGCAGAGATAATAAAATTAAAAAATAAAATCTACAAAAAGCGTGGGATAAGTTACAAAAAATTCACAGGAATTAAAGGAGCACAATGGTTATAAAGCTATAGTTATAGCTTATAAGTGAGATGGATCTAACAAATAGACATCTTTTTCGCAATGATATCAGTAGTAAACTTAAAAGCAAAAAATTTCTAAAAATATAATTTAATGTCCTATTTTAAAAGGTCTACCGGCCTTTTTTTCGACACAAGACCAATGGAAATACCACGGCAAAAACCCTTTAAAAATAGCTTTAGAAATCCGAGTACAAAAGCTACAACTCTTAAAATGTTGTAATAAAATTTTACGAGCGGTTAGCAACAGGCACGACTTTAAAGAATCGACCTGTCGGAGAGTTGCAGTCACAGAAAAAGTGCCGAACAAAATGAATAACAAGGCAGACTAACAAACTAACAATGACTGAAAGAGTTGGCTGAAAAGCCAAACAAGCAAAGCAAAGCAAAGGACACAAAATAAATATCGTGAAATTCATGAATGAATCAGAATCTGAAAATCGTGTTGCCCTGGCAAATGGAGAATGACTTAAGCTGCTGTTGCTAGCCGGGCACACGTTCTCTGTGGTCCGGGTGTAGAGTCAGACTCGGACTCAGACTGAGACTGAGACTCAGTTCCAGGTTGAGGTCCAGGTTCCAAGGTGCAGGTCGCTGCGCATGCGTGACGCGCGTCAAAAGGGAACAGGCGGTAAGAGGGAGGAAGGAGAGAAACAAAATCAACTCTTTTGCAGAGCTTTATATTTGTATCTCCTTTTTGGAGTACGGCCAGAAACATGTTTCCTTTTTAGGGCCATGGACTTGGGTCAAGCTGGTCAGCCAAGCAAAACTCGTTCTTGCTCATCGTCTTTCATTCGTTCTCAGTCGTTGTTGCATTTTAAACAACCTTGGGGAATAAGGAAGTCAATGTTGCTGTTGCTGTTGGAATCAAATTCGGGGATCGGAGTCAAAGTGGAAGACGCTGACGCCGACAATTTCCAGCTGCTTTCGACCGAAAAATAAAAAAAATCATCCACTTCAGCTGTTTTAGCTTTCTTTTGAGCCGCAATACATTGCAATTTCCTACCACTCGATCGGCAAATGCAGCATAATTGAGCATAAATAAATAAATGCCTGGCCAAAAAGATTGCATTCACCCAAATAGTCGGACAGACAGACATTCAACTTGTATACTTATTTGTATATTTGTTCATTTTGCATTGTGCCCCTTCAAGTGGCCCATTGAGGCGCCTTCGATCTCTGTATTTACCAGCTATTTTTGTAGCTCGCCCCGTTGTTTGTTTTTCGCATTTACACATAAATGGCCACATATATATATATATATTTCAAAGCTAAAATAACAGCAATTTGGCTTTTCCCCCACTTGAGTGCAGTTCAAATGCGCCAACGATTCGATTGAAGATGAATATACTATGTACTATGCAGTGTACAATTTACATATATCAGGACTTTTTTCTAGCTTCTTGAATTTCAAATGAAACTGACTTAAAGTAAACAACAATTCGATATATCAAACAAAAAAGCATTTGAAGAGAAACTTAAACTCTTTATGTCTCAGAGAGTTGTAATAAAAAATGAGTCGAATTATGTGAGCCCCAAAAAAGAGTCAAATTTTAAGAGCAATCGTGTAAAGAGTATACTGTTCTCTTAGCTAAGTGAAGGGCATATCACTTCGTTATTTAATTTTTGTTTAAGAGTGGAAACATCTGGCTAAATCTGTCAGGGCCATATCGTTTATTTGTTAAACTCAGTGAAGAAATCAAAAGTTTAGTACATTGAACTGAGCTAAAGTAAACAGATATTAATAAAGTATCTAGAATGTTTTTAAAACTATATAAAATTAAAATGTCGCTTGCTGAAAGCCAAAGTTAAAGCCAACTGGCAAAAGCTCTTAACTGCTGCGGCCACTACATAAATCACACTTAGGGAAACCCTAAACCAGCAGCTCAAACTCAAATGCAGGTTGCACCTTTTACTTTTGCTGCTACTTTGGCCAAAGCCAAGCGCAAAAGCACATTAAATGCATCCGAATAACATTGACTAGCAGCAGGAGCAGGTGAAGGAGCAGGGGATGGAGCGGGGAAAGCAGCAGCTATTGCAGTTTTCACTTAACCGGCAAGTGGCACATAAATTTCAGCAAGGACATTCGTGCACTTAAACCAAAATCAACAAAAAAAAAAAAAAAAAGGAGCAACAACAACGTCGACTGCGGTGACAGCCAAGGCATTTCCTGATAAGTGAGCAAAATGCTTATAGTTCTGATTTGGTTGGCTTCCAAGACCGAAGAAATCCCTGGAAAACAACTTGTCGCCAAGGACTCTTTGAGACTCTACACAGCACTGAATGATGATTTACGACACAACAAAATTAACCCAATTAAGATATGCAAATCATAAAATTTGTAAACAATTTAAAAATCTTTCACTACTGAGTGTATACATTTTATTAATTCCAACTCTTTTTTTTTTAAATTTCAGTCAGTTAATTCAGACATAGTTTCATTATTTAAGTAAATCTCAATTTCTGTAATCTTACAAAATTAACACTGAAGTTATTGATTAACTTTAGCACTTAAACTAATTATAATTAAATCTATATTTAAATATAGTTTTGTAGTCTAAAATGATTTCTCACCAAACTTTACTCTTCTGTCTCTTTGCAGTATAAATTTATTTCGCGCGTTTTCAACGCGTTTTCCCAGCGATTCTTGCAGTCGTTTCATGATGTGTATGATGACTTAAAGTGTAACTGCTGCAAAAATAATACTGAGCGTCGTCGCAGTCTCTATCTATGGTAAAATGTGGAAGCATCAGATCATTTATTGTCTGGCGTTGCTCGTTTTTGGCCTAAATTTACTGCATGGTCCAGCTGAGGGAAGGGAACAGCAGTCAGTTGGCCAGGAGGGACATCAGCATCAGCACAAGCAGCAGCATCGCAGCCACTCGAGTGGATCGTCATCCAAGCGCTTCTCCCGTGACTCTAATGCGGCGCGAGAACGTCGCCCCAATATAGTGTTCATCCTGACCGACGATCAGGATGTGGAACTCGGTTCACTCAATTTTATGCCCCGCACCTTGCGACTGTTGCGGGATGAAGGAGCCGAGTTCCGTCACGCCTACACGACGACACCGATGTGTTGTCCGGCCCGGTCATCGCTGCTAACGGGAATGTATGTGCACAACCACATGGTGTTCACCAACAACGACAACTGCTCCAGTCCACAGTGGCAGGCGACACACGAGACACGATCCTATGCCACGTATCTGTCGAATGCGGGCTATCGCACGGGTTACTTTGGAAAGTATCTGAACAAGTACAATGGCTCGTATATTCCGCCGGGATGGCGTGAATGGGGTGGTCTGATCATGAACTCCAAGTACTACAACTACAGCATCAATTTGAATGGACAGAAGATCAAGCATGGCTTTGACTATGCCAAGGATTATTATCCCGATCTCATCGCCAACGATTCAATTGCATTTCTTCGCTCCTCCAAGCAACAAAACCAAAGAAAACCCGTTCTACTCACCATGAGTTTCCCAGCGCCACACGGACCCGAGGATTCGGCGCCACAGTACAGTCATCTCTTCTTCAATGTGACCACACATCAGTAAGTTTAGTTAATTTTGTATTCAGTAATAGAAAACTTAGCTAGGTTGTTGAATAAGGAAAAAGGATTGAGAAGGCAATAGCAAGAACAATTTGATATCAAAAAATATTTTAATATTTTATATTTTTTGCTTTTGAAATTTTGGGCAGGTTGCAGAAATACGCTAAAAAGAAAAGAGGCAGAACAAAACCAAACCTGTTGTCATAATTTATATCATGCAATTCTATATTTACATTTACATATCGATGAAATTAATATTCGTATTTATTATTTTTATGGAATAGAAAATTAAAATTGGTTAAAAAAAAATTAAATAATTTTTTGTTATAAATATTAATGAACGAGATTTTTCTTTCCTAATTTCTGTGCTTTAATATAAATTTCTTGGATTTTATTTTCTTTGTTTTTAACCTCATTTTATTTCCTATAAATTTTATTCTTAATCTTTTTGTTGTTGCAAACATAACTACAATATTTATTTAATTTTATTTAGTGTCTAATTAAGTGCCTCCCATTCACTTGCAGCACTCCGAGCTATGATCATGCTCCCAATCCCGACAAGCAGTGGATCCTTAGAGTCACTGAACCCATGCAGCCGGTTCACAAGCGATTCACCAATGTCCTCATGACGAAGCGTCTGCAGACACTCCAGAGCGTCGATACGGCCGTGGAGCGGGTCTACAATGAACTGAAGTCACTGGGTGAACTGGACAACACATACATTGTCTATACCTCGGATCATGGATATCATTTGGGTCAGTTTGGTCTGATCAAGGGCAAAAGTTTTCCCTTTGAGTTCGATGTGCGTGTTCCCTTCCTCATACGTGGACCCGGAATACAGGCATCCAAGGTGTAAGTATTTGAATAATTGCCGGATGAGTAAGTGAATTAATCCCGTTTGGAATCTCCGACTGCAGCGTCAACGAGATCGTATTGAATGTGGACTTGGCGCCCACATTCCTGGACATGGGTGGAGTGCCAACGCCTCCGCACATGGACGGACGGAGCATCTTGCCGCTGCTGCTCAGTCGCAATCGCATTGTGCGAGACACTTGGCCGGATAGTTTCCTGATCGAGAGCTCAGGTCGCCGGGAGACGGCGGAGCAGATTGCCGAATCTCGGGCACGCTTGTTGGCGGAACGACAGAGCATGAAACTGGTCAATAGCACGTTACTGGCGGATTTATTGGGTACAGGGAATAACAGCAGCAGTGTCAGCAGTACGATGGCCACTCTGCTTAGCTCCATGGCAACCACGACAGAGCAGGAGGATCTCGACGATGATCTGGATACCGACAATGAGGATGATGATGCGGACGCGGATGCGGATGGTGCCATGGACAGCTCAGCACCTGCACTTGACGACGAGGAACTGGAAGATGCCGCAGCCGAGGAGGACGAAGACTATGATCTGGAGGAGCATGACAACAGACTACCCTTGCCTCCCTACATCACGAAAATGATGCGACTCAACTCGGAATGCTCAGATCCTGCGCTGCTCAAGAACTGTCTGCCTGGCCAGAAATGGAAGTGTGTCAATGAGGATGGACGTTGGCGCAAGCATAAGTGCAAGTTCCATGTGAGTATTCCAGATACGAATTTATTTAAAAACGACTAAAAAGGGAGTCGAACAAAAAAAAATTTAAACTTATATTCAAGCAATTTTAATATATAGATAAATTAAAAAACTAGGATTTTAAATCGAAAATTCAAAATATATAAATAGTATAAAATTAAAAAATTATTGATTAAAAATGAAAAATAGTTTTCAAAAACTATTAATTGATATAACATTTGTTACAAGGTTTAGGTTAATTAAAAAATATCCTGTTTAAATTAATAAGTATTAGTATTAGAAGTTATCGAGAGAATGTTAATAGAAGATATAAAGAACGAAGTAAAACTTATATAGAAGTTCGGAGGCAGAAAAACCCAGTTTAAGAGAGATTTGAAAAATTAAAGTGTTTGAATTATTAAGCAATTAAGATAAAAATAAATTTCTGATAGCTAGATAAAGACTTAAAGCTGAGTTTGAAGTGTTAAACAGAATTGCAGTTGGCACTAATATATAATAGTTAAGTTGCAATTTTAATATACAACTTCCCTTGTCTCTTTCAGTTGCAACTGGAGAATCAGCTGGCGACGATGCCGCGCAAGCAATACCAAAGGAACTGTGCCTGCTTCACCTCGGACGGATTAGTCTACACCAAAATACGGGCACCGACAGCATCGTTGCATTCACATCGTCTCCACAAACGCACCCAGATGCAGCACCAGCAGCAACATCCACAACATTACCAGCATCTGGGCAAACGTCGCCATAAGCGGCAAGTGGAGCAGGCAATGGAACAGGAGGTCTATCATACAGAGTTGCCCTACGAAATGGAAGAGCTGCTAGATCTGGATCAGTCACTTGCTGTCCTCGAGGCACACGGTCACAGAAGCAAGCGGGATACGCCAGGTCGACAGAATGTTACATCAAGCAGCTCCAGCTCCAGCTCCAATGATGCCATTGCTCTGGTGATACAGCAAATCCAAAGCACGCTGGAGACTCTGGAACACAAGTTCAATGAGCACGAGCTGAACAACGACAGCAATAGCAATTCCTTGGGGCGTGGTAATAAATTTCTTAAGGGCGGCACTCGTTGTTTTGTGGAGGATAGCACGGACAAGGTCAACTGCTCGGATGTGATCTATGACGATGAGAAGACCTGGCGCACATCCCGCAACCAGATCGATATGCTCATTAAGCTGCTGAAGGACAAGATCAGCACATTGAAGGACATGAAAAAGCAGATGCGGGAAAGCAAACAGCAGGCAGCTGCAGCTGGAAGACGTGGCGAGGGTCGCCGACGCAATGATCCGACCTCATTCCACGAGAGTCCTGGTCCCGAGTTCAACATGAGCTACTTCACCGAGATCGACAACACGCCACGCTCTATACTGTTGCCAAATGTGTCCAGCACTGGCCAAAAGGAAATCCTTCGTGGCGTTGACGATTCCATGGAACACTCACCACATACGCCGCACTATGCCTCGCGTGCCGAGTGCTACTGCGAACCGGATGTGGGCGAAAGGTGAGTCCTATAAACAACTGGCCACATCTGGATTTTCAACTTATTTTTATTTACTTGACAGCTATGCGGACTCCAAGGAGATGGCTCGTGAGGCACGACGCAAGCTGAAGGAGGAGCGTCAACGCAAAAAGGAACGCAAACGCATCAAAAAGGCGCGTCTGGAGAAGGAGTGTCTGTCGGAGAAGATGAACTGCTTCTCGCATGACAACCAACACTGGCGGACAGCGCCCTTCTGGAATGACAGTCCCTTCTGCTTCTGCATGAATGCCAATAACAACACATATTCCTGTCTCAGGACCATCAATTCCACTCACGATTATCTCTACTGCGAGTTCACAACGGGTTTAATTACCTTCTACAACTTAACCATAGGTGAGACTGAAACATTTATTTTATTTATGTCATAGATCATGCCAAAATGAACAAAAATGTTGACTTGTAAATTTGATAGCACAAAGGTTCGCCCAACTTCAAACAATCATAACTTTGTCAAAATTTAAACAATTTTCAATCGGTATATCATTTTGATCATGGTTTGGCCTCTTTACACATGCTGCATTCAAATAAAATACATAACTTAAAAACAAATATTTTCCTCTAAATCTAGGCTTCGATGCCAAGGGGTCCCCCTTTGAAATTTTGAAAATTGAAAATTCCTTATATCATAATTAGTATAAAACAACACTTTAAACTTGATTCTGAGACCTTTCATTTTCTTGTCAAAAATCATGGAAAATTGAGTGAAATTTTTGACTTGTAAAGTGCTAGATCCAAAGTCTAACCAAAGTCAAACCGTCATAACTTTGTCAAAACTGAACCGATTTTCAATCGGGATGTCATTTTGATCATGGTTTGGCCTCTAAATTCATCCTGCATTTAAATATTATTAATTTAGAAAAAAAAGTTTTTTTTTGTTAAAATTCGATTTTGATGGTAAGGGTCCCCCCTATGAAATTTGGAAAATTCAAAATTTTAAATCTCAAGTTTTCACTTTTAATCAACTCCTTATATCATAATTAGTATAAAATAACAGTTTAAACTTGATTCTGAGACCTTTCATTTTCTTGTCAAAAATCATGGAAAATTTTGTAAAATTTTTGACTTGTTAAGTGCTAGATCCAAAGTCTAACCAAAGTCAAACCGTCATAACTTTGTCAAAACTGAACCGATTTTCAATCGGAATGTCATTTTGATCATATTTTGGCGTCTAAATTCATTCTGCATTCAAATATTATTAATTTAGAAAAAAAAGTTATTTTTTGTTAAAATTCGATTTATATGGTAAGGGTCCCCCCTTTGAAAATTCGAAAATTGAAAATTTCAAATCTCAAGTTTTCGTTTTTAATCGATTCCCTATATCGTATTTGGTATAAAATAACACTTTAAATTTGATTCTGAGTCGTTTCATTTTTTTGTAAAAAATCATGTCAAATTGAACAAAAATTTTGACTTGTAAAGTTACTAAAACAAAGGTCGTACCAACTTTAAACATTCATAACTTTATGAAAACTGAATCGATTTTTGGGCGGAATGTCATTTTGATCATGGATTGGCCTTTAAATTTATTCTGCATTCACATTTAATATTTCTGCACTAAAAAAAATAAATTTGATTGTGGTCAGTTGTGTTTTTCAAACATTTTAAATTTTAAAAGTCAATTTTCAACAATCAGAAATGTAAATTAACCGAAAAAGCAACTGAATCTCAATTAAAATAAATTAATTTAACAAATATTCTTTTAAAATCATTAGCTTGTGCTTAGAGTCCTTATTCACCTTCTTGTTCTTGTTTACAGATCGCTTTGAAACCCAGAATCGTGCCTCAAGCTTGACGGCCGCTGAAAGATCACATATGCATGACACCCTGGAGCACCTGAAGAGCTGTCGTGGACGCAACTGCAGCATACGCAGACAGCTGCCACAATTGGGAATGGGAGCAGCTCTCCAACCCACCGCTGTCAATCACGTGCAGCGGAACAACAAACGCAAGCATGGTAAGCAACTAACATGATTGCATAGTATTCACTCTGATTCGAATAGATTTTCACGGAATTTATTACTCATTTTAGCAGCCTTGTCGGCCAGTGTGGGCAACTTTGGATTTGTGAGTAGTCGATTGGATATGGATGTGGTGCCACCTGCCAAGCGGCGTAAGCTCTCCAAATATCACAGGTGAGCTGACATTTGAGTGCAGTCGTGACTTACACTTCCATTCAGTATTATTGCCTCCGACCACAGATGGACTAACTCCCAGCACACACATCTCAAGCGTCGTCCCTGGAAGCAACAATCCCACAGATTCTTGCCCGAGCAGCCAGTGAATGCAACAACCGCCTAAATGGTGGGAATTCAGTGTATCTATTCAGTATCCCGTGAACACATATTCACAGCTTACCCAGCTTGCCACTTCGTACAGCGCACTACTCCGGTCTACATATATATACATACATAGAGTGATGTATTATGCGTTCTGATATCTTTTCTACATAAATAAGACTGTGTTTTTTATTCAACTTAATTGTAGTTATTATTTTTAACATTGTAAGAACTTTTTTTTGCTTCTTCAGCTTTTGACACGCAATATAAATAAATTTAAATTAGTCCTTAAGTGATTTAATTTGTACATAAATTTGTAATTCAAATCCAAAATATGTATTTACACACTACATAAATTATTTAGCGCAATTGGTTTAAATTTTATTTAAATTACATTAAATTAAATAAAATTAGACGATGAGTACACTTAGCCAAGAGAAATCAAGTTATCATAGAGATCATATTTACATAAATTGTATTTATTGGAAATTGCTAAAAACGCTACGCAAATAACAATTTGTTATTGTTTTTTTGACAAATAAAAAACTAATATAATAGTTATTAATTTTAATGCCGATGTGCTGTAATATTTAAGTCGCGAGTAGTTCGTTCGTTTAGCAGGTATTTTGCGCCCCTGAACAAATAATGTATCTGCTGTAGAAAAGTTAATATCGTACATTTAACAAACTTATTCTAACAAATTAAATATATATGTATGTGGAAATAAAAGATATATACATATTAAAACACATGATTTTTTTTTTAAATTCAGAATCTTTAATCAGAATTTTCGGAACTAATATTTATTTCTTTGTGCATTTATAATTTATTACATATTTGGCACATAGTTTAAATTTTGAGAAGATTCTTATTTAAAAAATCCTTAGAAAGACTGTGAACTGTCTTAAATCGGGCTAAATGTAGCGCCTAAAAGTAAACAGTAGTTTTGTAACTTTTCATGGGAAAATAAACTTTATCATTATTGAAACTTATATAGCACACTTTTCAGCGTAATTACAAAATAAATAGTGAATATGCAGTTCAACTAGCCAGGTAAGAATTTGGTGATCAAAAATGAGTCCGATTAATTTGTGTACAATCACCTGAAGAATGTGTCTTTTGTCTTTATGAATATCAAGAACTTTACAAGGAAATTTAAGAAGTAGTTGCTTTGTTCTTTAAGCAATATCGAGTCGTCAAGAATTTCTTTACTTATAAATAAGCTTGGAGATATATAGTTGCTGATGTAACAATCTGCTTTTTAACACACAACTTGATCCAGAGTATAAAAATGTTTATCATTATATTGTTCATTTTAAGTAATCCAGTTTTTGATACAATGTAGTGAAATGTGCTAAGGTCGAGTGGACTTTTGTTTTTATCTACAACAAAAATGTATATGTTCCATTTTTGTAAATTGTAAACTATGGCCTTGAGTTTTATAGCAAATACTGAGTTATTCGTTTAGTATTGACCAGATCACCTATAAATCCGGTAAGCATTTGAAAATTGCTTAATTAGATTGCAGCTATCGGGGTGAAATTATAAAGATTAGATGTTGACCGATAATTGAGGTCCGATGCCAAAAAGGAGCAATCAATTCGAATAAGTTGCGATCCATTGAGCAAATATGTTTGCGAAATCATTTTGAGCTAGTGTGCAAGACAACTTATCACTGATAAGTGATAAAAATGATAACACAGAAAACTGCTACAAATTAGAATGTGGTCGCAACAGAGTGAACACTTGATCACACACTTATTGAGGGCCTGTTTCTTAGGGTTAATTGCGAATGAAAGAATGGGCAAAAGAGAGTGTGTAAGCCGGAGAGGACTGAAACGGAAGACTCTTTCAGCATCTGTAGATCCAGATGTAAATAATAAATGTATGCGCTAATTAACTTGCCGAGATGTTTTCATGAGCTGTCAAATATTGTTACCCACTTGGCAATTCACACTTGACACTTGACGCGCTAATTTCCGTTCCCCGGGTGTGGAAAGGGGGGAGGGGGCGGGGGGGGCGGTAGCTGCTCCCCATAACGTATCTCGATCAAAACAAAGAGAGAGTGGGACAGCGAATGAGAGAAAGGGAAAGGCAGCGCGTGCATAGAGAGCTTGACAACCGCTCGGAGCGTTCATGTGGAGATATCGTGTTAAAATTTTGCGCAAGCACCAAAGTTATCAGCTTGAAATTAAGTATATTTATTGTTGCTTACTCGTATGCGACTGAGAAATACCTGTGTATGCCTACGGAGAAGCGTCTGGTGTTTATTGCGTCAAGCGTCGGAGCGTCAAGAGTGCAGAGAGACCTTCCATCGAGGCCTTTGCACAGGTTGCTCGATCTTCGGTTATATATTTGAAAATAGTGTCGAGCATTTATTGTTCGCTATTGCTGCTTTACGATCCGCACTTCAATCGAGATATCGTGCTGAAATTTCACAATTTTCAGTATTGCAAAGTCTCTGAGGCGGGGCCTCTAGAACATAGGTTTTCAATGCCCCGGGCACGTACACAACCCACCGAACTAAACTAGGCAGCTGTTCAAAATCATAAAAGCAACTTGTATCGTTGAATAGAACGATGAACTCACACAAAGTCCAAACCAACATTAATTCTAAACTGAAATTTCAGAATTTAATTAATTAGATAATTATTATAACTTATTTAGCAAATTTACTCTAATAAAAGTTCATCTTCAACATACGACATCTGGATCAATGTTTTCATCAATTTGTTTATCGGCACGCTCGCTTAGTAATTAAATTAGAGTCGAAACAATAATTCGTAATTAGCATTTAGTATAATACAAACGTAAACACAAATTGTTCATCAGGTGGATTCCCAAATAGGTAAATATTTATGACAATTTGTTGTTAAGACTCAAAAACAAATGCACACTTTAATGATCTTATATAATATGAAAAATTGCTGAGAAGAAAATTTCACATAATAACATTTTATTTGCATATTCATTGCAATGACAAACAGTCTTGAATCTTTTTCTTTTCTATCGAATGTAATCTTCAAATTAAAGTACAAAATATTGATATTCAGATACTCTCAGCAATTGAACATATAAAATAAATTGTTTTTTTTTTTATTTTAATAACCAAGAAAATCTAACTTTAGAAAGTCTAAGATTAAATACCATTGACTATCTACTAGTCGAAAAATAAGAATGAAGAACTTAATATATACAACTTTTCTTCATTTTTTTATTGAATTCACTTGAAGTAGATTAAGGCGTAGAATTCTTGTCACGAACTTTTGTATAAATGTGGACATTTTATTTACTTTAAAGCTGAGTAAAGGATATATCCAGATCGATCATTATATCTTGTTTTTAATTTAATAAACTTCTTAGCTATCTGATTTAATTAAGGAAACGAACTTTTTTCTTAGTTGTTGATTAACTAAAAAATTCCCCAAAGAAAGTTGTATCTCCCGAAAAATATGTTCTGAAATTAATTTCTTTATTTTCATTATGGCTTATATTTAGTAATAAAATATTTTTTAAGTATTATAAATAATTTAAATAACAAAGGAATACCTATGTTACTCTATAAGATTACTTAGTTATTACTTATGTGATAAGTATTGGTATTTATTGTAGTTCTACAATAGTTTGTCAAAATTAGACTATGATAAAAGTAGAGTAATAAAAAGCATAATAAAAAAAATTGTATTTTTTTTTTTTTTTTAATGTTATTTCTTGTTTTGAAATTTAATTTTATTGCTACTTAGATAAATAATTTTACAATATCTATGTATGTACAATCTCTGCTTAGCAGTTAGTTGGTAATACTAATAGTAATTTTATGAAAAATGAAATTATTTATGTTTTGGATGGGCCTCTAGAATATATTGGATTACTTGACGCAAGACCTGCAATTTCTCCTGATCTTTTTGGGATGCCACCAGTTGCTCGGCCTCGCTGTGATGTGAATGATGATCTGAACTGGATTCAATCTCCGAATGTTGATGATGGTCGTGATCGTGATCGTGATCGTGATCATCTGTAGAGGAGCAGCTGCCGTGACTGTGTCCATGACCACCGCTGGCGCCTGTAACCGAAAACAGATTATACAAATTATTATTAACTTTGTTACTGAAAATGATGTGGAAATGTTTGCGAATGTAATTATAATTTTTGTAACCGGCAAATGACATCTACAACTGACTGACTGACGTTGGGGTCTACAGACGGTTCTTTTTTCACTCAGTGGTTATTCCCAGTGGCTGAGATGATTTCACTATGGGGTTTTTTCCCAACCTGTTTTGCGGTGTACAGTGTACAGTGTACATCTCGCAAGCCACAAACTGACAAGGTCTATTACAAGGCCAACAAGGCGAAAAATTAAAAAAAAAATAAAATAAATGAAAAATGTTGTTGGTCAACTGTCTTAAAAGCAACTCTGACATTAAGAACCTGTTCCTAATTCCCTCGAATATCGATTCCGGTTGAAGAAAAGAAGATATGTCGTAGTCTCACACACACACACACACACATATATATATATATATATATAGAATTGTACTTGATTATCTACTTACCGAGCTGTTGCAATCCGAACATAATCAGAAACCCGACAAAGAGGGCGAGATAAGCCAGTAGACCGGATCGATTCTTTGATAGTATCTCAAAGAAAACGACATAGATGAGTGTGCCGCAAGCGAAGCCTTGTAGTATGGCTGATATGAGATTGGGCCCGCTTCCACTTTGGCCATGGCTTATCAGTATACCCAGTCCAATGCCCAGGGGACTGACCACGGCAAATGTCAGCACGTAGAGGACCGAGAGACTGAGCCGAGTCCGGGCCACAATCAGTTCGACGCCAACGCAGAAGGCGAGTACCAGTTTGTGGGCAGAGACAGCGCCAAACATGAACCACACCGAACTGGCCGATCCCTCCAGGCCAATGGCCATGCCCTCAAAGAGCTCGTGCAGTGACAGGGCCAAAACGATGAAGAGTCCTCGCAGCGAGGAGGTGAGCACATCCCCAGAACCGTCCGTCATTGGCATGTGACTGTGACCATGACCATGACCATGATTATGACTGTGACTGTGATTGTGACTATGATTGTGACTGTGACTGTGCTGATGATGATGCACTGCACCATACTTTTGCTGCTCCAGATCATTTTGCATCAGATCCTGCACAGACAGTGAGCCATTTGGCGGCGGAGTTGTAAGCTCAGCTGAATTGGCAGTTGGCGCTGTCGCGGACTTCATCAGATGGCTGTGACGAATGCTGTGACCACGCTCGAAGGCAGCGCTGGCATCGTCCTGATGAAACCGATGCATATACGAGTGCATGGCCTCCTCAATGAAGTACATGAGAAAGAAGCCACAGCACATCAGGAGTTCGGCAAGTGGGAAAGATAGTTCTCCAATGATCTGGCATTCCTGCAGTTGCTTCACCACCTCCTGCACCTCGGGCAGCAGATGCAGAAATGTGGTGGCCAACAGGACACCGCCACCAAAGTACAGTAGGCACTTGACCACTGTCGCTGATCGGGCATTCGTCTGATTCTCAGTCCAGTGATAGAAGCGATTCAGCAGGAACGGAATGGAGCCGCAGAGAGCGCTGGCACAGCAGAGAACCACCATGGCGGTCACCTTTGCCGTCAGCAGAGAGCCGGAGTCATCATCGTGCTCGTGATCGTGATCGTGCTCATGATCGTGATCGTGATCATGCTCGTGATCGTGATCGTGATCATCGTGACGTGCTGCCACCAAATGGCTAACGGGCTCATCAATTTGCAGGAAGCATTTTAAGAAATTATTCACTTGTGTTTGATTCATTGTTGATTGTTGTGTTGATTTTTATGCTCGTCGTTTGTCTCGTCAGATCAACAGATCAGTTAACGCTTATTCCTTGTCTCCCTCTCTCTCTCTCTCTCTCTCTCTTTGGCCTATAATCGCCAAAATGTTATTGTTATTGAATCGACAGCAGCTGCATTTGGGATTTTATTTGAATGTATGCCTTGAATGTCAACGAATTTCGGATGCAGCCTTTTCACTTTCCTTCCGATCCGCACGTTTCAGTTTTAGTTTTCCTCTTCAAAAGGTTTTTCTCGAACCAAGCCACAAAAAAAAAACGGGATTCGGCAAATGGTTTTTTTTTTTTTAATTTCTTGTTTAATTTGATTTTTGTGATTTTTCTTATTTTGCCGCTGCGCAAGTGTTAAGTGCTCGGAGCGATCACACAGACTGAATGGCGTTGGCTGAAACCGAGTCTGTTTGGAGCTCTTAACTGCTTGTGCTGTCGCCGCTGACGGTGACGTTGATGTTGACGACGACGTTGGCGTTGGCATCGAAGTTGTTGTTGGAAGTTAGTTTTCAAGTTTTCTATCATGCAGTTTATTTGCTTTGCTCTGTGTCGGCTCGCCCGCCTGCAACATTCCCGAGCTTACTCTCCCGACGACGCGACGCGACGACGACACGACGCCGCTGCGTCGGCGAAACGTCGCGACGTGAGCAGCAAATTAACTAAGCGCAAGCAACAGAAATTCTCATTTTGCCAAGCTTATTTGCCTCTCTTCCGCTCTTTCGCTCTTCTGCTCTCTATTCGAACGTTCACCTGTTGTTGAGCAAACACTACTTCTTGTATTTCTTGTACGCACACACTCACACACACAGGTAGTGGGTTGTACAATGCACAAAGGCCAATGGAATTAACATTAGCTTGGCAAATCTCCGACTGCATCCCTTCACTTTTCGCACCGCTAGACTCAACGACAGAGACAGAGATGGAGAGAGAGAGAGTAAGCAAGCGAGATGAAGGTATCTGACCTTTAGTTTGCATTTATTAGGAGCAAACCGCTTTATTAAGATTTCATAAATATGAAAAGCAGCAACAGCGAATTTGTCAAGGCGAAAGCTTTAGTATGTAACCAAAAAGCTGTGGTTCTGGTCGTAGCTAAACCACTTTATGTATTTAGCTGCAAATCCGTATTGAAGAGAAAATCTTTAACTGCTTTAAAATCAACTTACGCTTTGGTAATAGATGAGCTAATTTACCTAAATTGTTCAAGTTAAACTTGTGAATCATCTACACGTTTTGTTTACATTAGCGATATTTACATTCTTGATTTTTACTGTTTTTAATTAACTTTTTACAGCCGCAGCTCTCTCTCTCTCTCTCTTTTAATGCTATACTGTTAATTATAGTTACTAGATATAAAATTTCCAGCTTAATATGAAAACCGCAGAATCAACTTTTTAGCCCGTAAAAACGAACACTAATATTTTTGGAATTTTTTGGGTTTTTTCAGGGCTTTCCCCGATTGCTAAAAATGTTAGATCAATTGTAAAATTTTTTTAAGACACCCATACTAATTGTAATTGTTACTTTAATATTTTAGTTTCTCAATTAAAAGTATTTATAACTTATTTTAAAATTTTGCACCCTGAATCCCAATTTAATATTTAATTCACTTGATTTTTTAATAAATAGATTAAAATATTACAAATTAAGTTGGGATAACATCTAAAATGGTTCGAAAATCGTAAACTAAATTGCAACAAATTGAGGTTCAAAAATAAGTATTTTGCATTTTTATAGAAGCTTTAAAAGTTGTTTACATGCTGGAAACAAAGTTAGAAATTATTTTATCTATCCCTATTCAGGGCAATTAATAACAAGTACACTGTCACTTCTAGGAAATAACAATCTAACGAAACTTAAGCAAATAACAAATAATAAAATATATATAGACTAATGACACTAATTGTGTTTCAGACTAGACAATGTTGACTAAGAACTTCTCTTTATCGTCAATTGTTCTCAATGCATTTTCCATATGTTATTTATAACCACATGACATGTATGTAATTGAATTGCATTATATAATCATTCCGGACTTAAATGTAATGTACATACTTGATTCTGCCGACTGGGTCAATACATTTCAAGTTAACCCTAGAAAGCAAAAGCTCTTGCTTTGAACAACTTCAACCAAAAGATACCCTGTATTTACTCCTAATAGTCTATTCTATTCCGTAATCTTTTTCATAAGGCAACCAAAATGCATGCCTTTATAATAGAAAAATTATAAAAACAAAGATGCAAATAAATTGTTAACACACAAATGCACACACATTTTTAAATAATTTTCTTTTATTTTGTTTTCATTTTTAGCTTGTTTTCTGTTTTTGTTTCTCTGTAAGTTTCTCGGGGTTTTCTTTCTTTTGCTTATATCTTTTATGTTTTGTTACTTATAATTAATAATAAATCATTTTTATACAATATTTATCTTTTACATACTTCTTTTTCAGTTGTCAACTGAAATGGCGATTAAACATTTCAGCTGTAAATGACTTAAATATTTCAATTGTTTCTGGTTTTGTTTTTGTTTTTGTTTTGTTTTTGTCGCTCGCGTACGCAATAAATTTAAATGTTAAATTTGTTTAAAACTGCTTGCCAGAGTTAACAATGTTAACTGCTTTACCTGCAAATTAGCGAAAGGCTATGCGTGCACTGCTTGCCAAACGGTTATTCCGCTTCCGCTCTCCTATGCCTCCTCCTAGCTCCTCCGTCGGTTCTGTTCTGAATGCCTTTTCAATTTGATAAATTTCTTTAATGTTTTTCCTTTTTCTCTTTCATTCTCGTTTTCTTTTGTTTGTGTTTGTTTATCAACATTAAAGTACATTGTATTGTATGTTAAATCTGTTATACTTGACTTTTTATAGAAATATCGCTTTCTTATTATTGTTGTTTAGCCATAGTTTTGTTTTTTGTGTGATTTACGTTTTAGACTTCATATATAATACAAATGATTTTCATTTAACTATACAAGAAATTTGGTAAATTTCATATGTAATTTATTTCATAATATTATTATATGTTATCATGTAATGTTCGAAAATTGATTTTTGTTTTCCCATGCTTTGAAGAAAATCGCAAAAACACATTTAAGGTTAAGTTTCGTTTCATTTTGATGTTGTTGTAAAGTTAACACTATTTTCCACATTCATTCATAATTTTTATTTTAGTTTTATTTTTGTTTTTGTTCTTGTTGTAGTATGTATATTTTAATAAGTATAAAAAATTTGTTTAAAATATATATATATAGATATCATAGAGTTGCTGTTGTTTTTACGCTTTCTGTTTATGGGAAGGAAAACAAATTCGTTCAGATGGGTTGAAATTTATTTCGAATATTTCATTATTTCAATATTATATATTATTTAAAAGTGTTGTAGTTGTGTTCATGTTTCGTATGTATGTATGTAAGTTGGGTACGGGAGGCGTAGCTGCAGGCAGCTTTCAGTGTAGTAAGTATGTAAGTTTAGTATCACGTAATATCAAAATAAATAGCTCAGTACTTTGTTTTTGTTTTCGGTTTTCGATTTTCTGTTTATTATTTTCTTTTTTATATCTTCCTTCATTTATCCATCAACTATAAAGTGATTGATATTGAGTAGTTTATATCTTTCTTTGATTTCAATTAACTATTGCTACTGGGAAACATAGTGCCGCCTAGGAGAGTGTGCTACATTTTTGGTTAAGGCTTTATGTGTGGAATTCCAGCTGCACTGCTTGCGATATTCACTAAATTTCGTAATTGTTTGTAAATAAAATTGACCTAAAAAACACACACACTAAACAAATAAATGCACTAATCTTGTACAAAATGAATTTCAACTACTAAAACATTAATCGCATTTCATCTTCCTTCCTTCTTCGACTTTTGTTATAAAAATTATGTACAATAGCATATACGTACATAGATATTAAAGCCATGTACATATATACATACAATATATATATATATATATATATGTATGTGTGTAAAAAGTGCATCCAAAAGCAGAGCTAATCAAAAGCTGCCTACGCTAGAAAGAGAGGGAGTGTGAGCTACAAGTGATTGTAGGGAATCGCATGGGATACTGACAAGGACATGGGTAAGTGTAAATGTGCATTAGGGTGGAATAAAGAAATTTCGTTTCTTCATTTTGGCTTTATCAAAACATTTCAGATTTCTTAAGCCATATCTTCACGTGGCGCTGTAGATTAGATTTTTTGTTAAACAATTGTAATGCAGAATTAATAATTTATTTCAAATGTTTACATTTACATTACATTTTTTTGTGAATATATCAAGCAAATTCAATTATGCGCCAATTAAAGTCAATGAAAGTTCGTTTGATTTTTGTTCTAAAAGAAAAGAAATTACCTTTTCACTCCACCCTAATGTGTATATGTGTATTATATGCTTATTATATGTATGTATGCATGCATTTATAATATACATTGTATATAGAGGCATACGAATACACAAACATACATAAATAGATTTAAATAACTAGCTTCATATGTTCAATAGTTGTTCGAATGAATTGAATATTTGTTATACGCGTATATTAATGTACAATTTGTTGTTGTCTATAAATATTAATGCATGTAATGCTTTGTAGTTTTTCATTAAATGATGCTGCACTAGTATTTAAATAAGTTTATATCTGTAAATATATGTATGTGTATATAAATATGCTTTAAGTGGTTTTCTCTGGTGAGTGTCAGTGTCAGTGTGTCAATGTGTGTGTGTGTGTGTGTGTGTGTATGTATGTATGTCCGTGTCCTTTTGTTTCAAGTTCTCATCAGTTAAGAGCAATTGGTTTTCATTATAGAGTTTCAAAGCTGCCTGGCTTTGTTTTTAGCATTATGAAATTATTATGACAATTTGGTATTTGTTATGTTTCAATAATTTTGTATGTATATTATTTGCATTTTGTTTTGTTTGTTTCTTCTTTTTTGTTTTTTGTTTTTTATTAATAATATAATTAATAATTATAATAATTTATATAATTAACATAAACGCAAAATTGGTAAATAATAAAAATAATAATAAAATTGTGTTTTTGTTTTTGTTTTTGTATTGTATTTTTTTGTTGCAATTTTCTGTTGTTGTTTTTTTTTACTGTTTTTTTGTTTTTATGGTGTTTAATGTTTAGGTTCTTTTTTTTGTTTGTTTTGTTTTGTTTTGTATTTATTTTTGCTTTTGCTTTCTATCTTCTGTATTTATATAAATTACAACGGAAGTGTCGGTGTATTTGTAGTTGGTGTTGGCGTCAACATCGACGCGGATGGAGGATAACGCAACGTGTGCTGCGACGTTGCTTGTTGTATGTAATCCTGACTCGGATTATTCAATACGCTATCCCGTGAGTTTGAATGTGAAGTGGCGCGCAGCAATGTGACTGCCTCGCGTTCTGGACTACATTGTACACCGTCTAGTCATTTTTGGCGCGTTGATTTCTTCTTCTTTCGTTTAAAGAAACAACAACATCTGGAATATAAGGAACCACTAGAAACAGTTACAAGAAAGAACCGGAAAGAGAGATGCGCATTAAAACGACTAAGCAAAAAAAACACCAAGAAACGATTTGACTTATCGATTGATCGATAAATTGATTCGATTGCATTACCGATCGATCGATCGATCGATCAATCGATAGATCATCATCATCTACATACTTTGTTTCATCGACAAGCTCTACTTCGGGCTGCTGTGTGATGGGTGTGTTCGAGTGTCCGGCCGTAGGATCGTCCGCATTCAGTTCGCCATTTGTCGAACTCACAACCTGTAACAACAACACAAAAAAATGGCAAAGAATTGCGCAAATTTATTTGCATTAGTTTCGGTTTCTGTTTCGCACTTACACTAAACATAGAGTATACATATTGTCTGCATTCTTATTTAGTATTTCGTGTTTATACATAATGGACGTATTACACACTTTCTTTTATCTTATTTTGTTTTTATTTTTTTTCATAGCTCTAGTCAAAAATTTTAAAAAGTAATTATTTTTACTGCCAGAGAAAAAAATTACAAAAACAATGGCCCATCTAAATTTCGATGAGATTTTGCTACTGGTGTGCTACTATCAAATGATAAATTCATGTGAATTGTGACTGACACTACATGTGAACTAATTTTGAAGATGTTCAGATTTTCAAATCTTCCACATGATCTCTTCAAGATGTCTGCAAACGAGCCTCGAATATTTCACTTCCTATATTTCACTCTATAAAAGCGGTTTATTAATGACTTATGTTTTTAAATGAAGGTTAAGGAATTATGAGGTTGAATAAATAGTTTGGATATGCGTAGTGCAAAGCCATTGAATTTGAATTAATAACAGCTTGTTTAACGGACCCTATCTACCAAAAATTGGTATCTCTATCTATATACAGACAAACTTGAAAGTCCTACATTCGTCTATGGTTTAAATACATTTATTTTAATACTAAAAGAAACATTTTTAATCAAA
This sequence comes from Drosophila phalerata, assembly GCA_951394115.2. NCBI lineage: Eukaryota > Metazoa > Arthropoda > Insecta > Diptera > Drosophilidae > Drosophila > Drosophila phalerata. The sequence continues at coordinate 25,621,218 of OX596005.2, forward strand.
TGTCTGAATCTTAAAAATTATCTATTAATTTATAAATCCAAATTTTTTTTTTTTGGGTTAATTAAATGTAAGTTTTACTGAAATGTGATCTTAAAAATATGATGAAATAGATCAAACATTCACTAAGAGCAGTTCTCGTCTTGATTAATTTTTATTTAGGATCTAATGATAAATAACCTTTAATTAGTTGATGAATACTTCAGAATGCAATACTTTCATTTCTATTAAAATACTGTGCTTTATTGATATATCCTATTACTACAGAGATTGCCTTTTTATATTCAGCTCGTTTGCACTAGCACAATAAATTATAATTGTGTGTACTTGATTGATAGAAAAGAGACACATACACAAACACAAAGGACACACACATTTGTATATACATATACTGGACACAATCACACATAGAAAACGATTCAAACTGGAGGACAGGTCACAGGATATTTATGAAATACCTCGCGCTCTTTGTTGACCCTAAATTTGTGAGTATTTAAATAAAACTTGAAAGCTTATTGTTGGTTTTGGGTAGGCAATTTAATTGGACTTGATGGTGTAGTAGTAGTACTAGGTAGTAGGTAGAATATAGTAGATAGTATACAGTAGATAGTGGTAGTAGAATTGGGATGGCTTGGCTTATTTCTTAGCTTCGTCCTCGCAGTCGCTTGTCTCATAAGCATCAAATGGGCTATCATCGTCCGAGCTTGAATCTTCGGGCAATCTCTGTAATAAGTTTGGCTTCACAATAGCTGTCTCTATATAATTTATGGGCATGCCAATGAATTGCAATTGTACGATTTATGAAGAGATAATGATCTTCCAATTATATTTGCCGAATTCTTGCTAACTTTGCTGAGTGGGTGTGTGTGTGTGTTTTTCTATGTGTATGTTGTGAATTATGTGTTGTATGTGTGTGTGTGTGTACATGCAGTGCTAATTCCATTTGCAGGACATGCATATAGATCGGTGTTGGTTAACGCCATGCAGTGCTGCAAAATTATATCAAGATGATTGCATCTATCTCTATAGATTTGATTGTCATTCGCATGCATTCATCATATTTTTTTTAAGTACTAAAATCAAAGCTATATGCACATTACATTTTATAATCGGAACTGGATTTATTCAAAAAAGAAAGTCCGAGAAAAAAGAACTAGTGGAAACGGAGCAACGAGAGAACAAACAAACCGAACGATAGTACACTTGGGATATATATTGAATTCAGTACCTTGTTGAGCTAATGTAGAGTAAATCAAGTGAAAACATTAGAATTGAAAAGGCCAAAAATATAACAGTCTGCGAGTAATTCAATGAATAGATATTCTTTGTTGTAATCATCATTATCATAATATTTATGTAGGTTTATATATAATCTATAGATATGTGTATGTGTAAAATTATGTTGATATACATTTATGTATTCATGTATTTTTGTATTATGTAACGATATACACATTGAATATAAGGATTATGTCAGGCAATTTACGAGCAGAAAACGAATAGAATTAAGAGGAAAAACATGTATACTATATTTATATATGCTTATGTATTGCTATATATTTTGATCCTAAAATTGAAAACCCAACATTAACATGTAGGATTGTCTTTCGAGTCTCTCGAGTTTGAGCATGGTTATTTTTACAGAAAACTGAACAGAACACAGAAAACGAATAGATCTTAAAGATGGTTGTACAAATTTGACTTCTTTTTTATTATATTCTAATTATTGTTGTTGTTTGTTTGTTTGTTTGCCTGGCCTCAGCTTAGACTTCGGCTTCAGCTTCGGCATCGGCTTCGTCTTCGACTCAGAACTTACCTGCACTGAACCATGCCGATCGGCGGGTGTCAAATTGCCAAGGGTCGCACCCGGTTTGGGCACGTCCGGCCACGCAGCAACACCTCCTTTGGCATTTGTCTGTGGATGGTTCGGAGATCGAATTGGTTCGTTTCGTATCGTTTCGTTTCAGATCGGATCAGTTGGAGTTTTCGGTTTCGGAGTGTCGGGTTGTATATAATGGGTTCAAAGCGAGCGATCAATGCATAAATTTGTCAATTATTAATTTGTCAATTCATCGATTTGTTTATTATTTTTCAAGAGACAGACTAGACTCTAAAATTTGGTGTCTAACAACAAAAGTATACAACTAAAGCAGTTCAAGACGAATGTGCGACCAATAAAACTAAAGTTATTACATCAATATAACCAAGGTTAAATATAACATTTAAAGCCAAAATTAAAGTCCATTGTTTTCAATTGTTTTGAGGTGTGTGTGTGTTTGTGTGTGGGTGTATGTGTCGAGTGTTTTATGTGGTTTGTGCAGCAGCATCAACGAAATATTTATGTATACCAGTAGTTAGAACCGTTCACCAAAAATAACTAAGCCCGAGATAGCAGCAATTCTGAAAATTTGTTAGTGTCTTCAAATTGAAATAAAATCTAAATACATATGTATAAATAATCTTGTCTTGAACAGATTTTAACTAGCACTAAATCTTTCGACCCACTCTAGACAAATATTTTATTTGTAAGATGTTGTTGAGATGCTGATTATGGGAATCTAGAATTCAGATTTGTGTAATTTAAGCCTCCTTACTCAAAATTCTATTAACAGCCAAAAGACTACAACATAAAAAGCATCATATAATTGGTAATAACATACAGATATATAGTATGTATAATTCTAGCAATTACATAAGTACAAGCACGATATACGTATGTATTCCCTCTCTAGCTCACTGAAATTACAAATATTAATGCTTTCTGTCAATTAGTACGTGTGCTCGTATAATACAGCATTTCTTGTTATTATTTATCCAAGAATACAAATCAAAAATGTCTAACCTGAAGTATTATAAATTCTTCATTCTCATTATCAATATCATCAAAATCAAAATATGAGACGTCCTAAATCAAATTACGTTCAAAAGATCAGAGAAAAGTAGACAAACCATTTTTTTTTTTTTTTTGAAGTGAAAGAGAAATTTAAAAGCAGAGTTTAAAATCAATAGATCAATTGTAGTTCTTGAAAGTGGGAGGAGTAAAAGAGGAAATTGCAATATTTATAATATACAAATAAAGGAAAAAGGAAATAAAATATGCATGTTAAATAGAATTTTAAAGCTTAGTAAAAACACAATGAGATAACTGATTGCCTTATAACCGGGAATATTAAATTAAATTAGATTTAGTTTTTAAACAAGACAAAAAAAAAAGGAAAATAACAATAAAAGAAAAAGTATCTCACAATATTTGTCAGAGATAAATTACAATACTTTACCTTTGCCGTAACATTATGACGATCTTTATTTGGTGAAATGATGACTTCATGGCCAGTTTGCAGAGATCCGACGGGCGTCGACTGTGAGCGTGGTTGGTGGTTTGTCAATGATATATATATGGATGCAGTCGATTTATTTGATCGATTTTTAAGTTGTATTTAATGCACAGTTGAAGATATATATTCGAGTTTTAGACACACAAATACACGCATAGACACATGAAACGGTGTTTTGATTGATTTATAAGTTTAAATAATTGTTTCATTATGTTTTGTTTGTTTTTTTTTTTTTGTTTCGTTGTAGTTGTAGACAGGAAATTTCAAAGAGAGAGAGAGAGAAAGAAGAGAGTGCTGTTAGAATGGCTTCGATTACAGTTAGTTTTCTTTGGCCTTAACGCTAGTGCTTAACAACTATTAATTGGAGCTTGCGACAAGCATTTACCAACACTGAACAAGCAAATTATCGGCACTTTTGGCAATATATGTAAGTATTTAAATACTTCAGCAGAGTACATGTAGTGTAGTGCAGTGTATTGATTGTGGTACCTTATCGGATTTATTCTTGGCCAAATACGAAGGCGGCGCATTTTTAATGACCTTCATTTGATCCAGCTGGTCCTTGGTCTAACACACACATACGAGTACAACAATACACAAAATTAAATCATCTTAATCGGATTTATAGGCAAAAATTGCAAGCGAACAATTAAAAATAACAAAATATATATTGTTTTTTTTTTTTTCATTTCTTTTCTTTTCTTTTCATTTTTTTTTTTTTTTTTTTTTTTTTTTTTGTTGGGGTGTTACTTTTTCTGTACTATATTGAGTGGTTTCTCTATAATTTAATTTTGTAATTGGCGCGTTATAAAAATATATATATAAACGGAAAAAAATAACATAGCGCTGCAACAAGAATCGATATTGAATTGAACAATCTGGGGCCCATCATCATCATCTCATCATCTCATCATCACCATCATCCCCATAATTATCACCTGCTGTAATGCTGTTAATGGGCATCTTTGGCTTGCATGCTTCCAAAATAATTGAATTGATAACTTTATCAACTGTTAACTTTACCGGGGGGAATCTTGAACATGCTTTCACCCATTTCGAAAGTGCATTTTTTAAGTTACATGAGGAGGCGCATTACTCAAGTGTTAGTTAATGGGTAATTCATAATATTCTTAAGTTTCCTAAAAATTAAATATGAATTTAGAATTCGGCTTAAATGCATGTATGTACATGAGAATGCGGATATCTTCGAATTTGTAGAAGTAGTAGTAGTAGTAGTTGTTGTTGTTATTATTATTTTAATAGAATCGATGTCTGAGCGAATATATTGAATTGAATATACTTCTAAATTGTGACCTACCATTGTCTTCCCTGTCCAGTCAAATTCGCCCTCGTCGGTGTAGCCCTTACGTTCGAATAAGTCTTGAAACAGTCTTCGCAGAAAATCATAGTCGGGTGTTTCGAAAAAATCTAACCGCCGCACATAACGCAAATATGTTGCAAACTCTTCGGGGTGGCTGTCACAAAGTACCTGGAATATTTCATATAATTAGTATAAGTTTATATATTAACCAATTTTGTACAAATGATTTCGATTGCAAATCCATCTTAAGTTATAAGTCTTCAATTAAATATAATGAATTTCTTTATCTTTATCCTATAGCAACTATATCAAATCACTATTAAATTAAATCTTGTAATACTAAAAATATTATTACAGACTTTGATCATGGATGGATAGATGGATTTACAATCAAAAGTTTTATATAGAATTTTACAGTCGACTTTTGTAGAATCTAACCTCAATGGGTGTTGCACGTTTTGTATCACCGATTTTTTGATATCTCTCTTTGAGTGTATCAGCCTTAAGGCCTTGCCACGGCAGTGAACCTCTTAAGAAGTACATAAACATATGACCCAGGGCCTCCAGATCGTCACGCCTTGACTGCTCGCGTCCCATATGCGTATTGATTGACATATAACGAGCTGTTCCGGTCAGGGATTTATGCTCCCGATATGGTATATGTCTATTTGTATCTAAATCAATGTATTCTTTGGCCAAACCGAAATCTGTAATATGTATCAAAAATGTATAGTGATTAATTGAGTTGCAAATGAATTGAAATTCCAGCTTAAATCACTTACCAATAATGTGTATAATTTTTTCACGTTTTGTTGATGTTCTGCCAATGAGAAAATTCTCAGGTTTCACATCCCTATATATTAAGTGCCGACTATGAACATATTCGATCCGGTGGAGCTGTGATTTACATTAGAATTGTGTTGTCAAAGTGTTGAAAATAGACGAAAAGATATTCGATTAGTTATTGTCGATATGCAAAATGGGTACATACACACACACACAAGTCTACCAAGGAGCAAATAAAAAAACTAAATTAGACATTTAAAATTAAGTTTGATACTACATTACTTTTCGTGCTCATTGACAGACTGTGGTGTTGTGTTTAATAATATATTTTCTTATATAAATTAGATTTTTTGTAGTGTCTCAACTAGCTTAAATTGTGATTGTTGTTGATTTGATGGCAGCGAATTTCGTCTTATTAAATTGATTTGAATTTGATTTTGATTGAAATTATAAATTAACGTGAACACACTTTAAATGCAAACTAAAATATTTTCCAAGTCAACTACATAATAAATGTACATGCAATTTGTTTGTATTATTTTTTTTAACTGTGTATAATAATAATTATTATTATTATTTACGATTTGTACAATGAACGTTGGCTGTTAATAACTAAATTTAAAATATTATGTATTAATCGGCTAGTTAAGAAAGCAGAATTAAAATGTACGTGACATAAGAATGCTTAATATGATAATGCTAAATTAAATATTAATAAGAAAAAAAAACTTAAAATTTTAAATTATTCCTTAACCAGGTATTGTCAATTTCATGAGTTATAAATAGTAAGGAAGCACAGAAGGATACGCAAATAAAATAATTGTTAAAAAAAAAAACTACGCGGCATCCTCCTTGTTGTTGTTAGTAAGCCAAATTATAAGAGAAGAAATAAAACTTAAATATATGATTTTAAATAAATTATTAAATTCAAAAAATTACCCAAGCAGCCCTACACTCATACACTCGCAATCACACACAGACCCACACACACACACATAGTCACGCAAAATAATAAATTAATCGTGGATTGGGAGGGATATAATGTGTGAAATATTGCGCTGAGGGGGCCAGTGTTGGTTAATTGCCTTAACTGCTACCAGTATTGTGTACGTGAGCAAAAATGTGAAATGTACTGAGAGAAATGCGCGTGCTCGAATAATAAAAACTTTGCATATTATTGCTTTTGTTGTAATTGCTAATTGCTAGTTGCATCTGATTATGTTTTTATTTTTTTGTTTTTGTGGTGGTTGTTGCTGTTGTTGTGGTTTTGTGGTGGTTTTTTGGTTGTACTTACTAATTGTATAGCTATCAGTAGTACGCTCTTCAAAGTGAAACGTCTGCCGCAAATATCGAACAAATCTTCAAGTGATGGACCAAGCAATTCCATAACTAGAGCATTGTACTTGCCGCATGGGCCGAAGTAATATACTTCTGGTACACCCTCTGCTACAGGTCAACAAATTGCGGACATTTTGCAAATAATGTTTGTGTGTGTATTTAAAGTTACAAGCAATTTATTTTTAAATTATTTATTTTGTTGTGGTTTCGGGGTTTTTGGTTTGTTTTAGTGTTGAGCAGCGCACAAAAGTAACGTAGATTTTTGGAATACGTTGTAGATTCGTATGTTGTTGTTGTTGTTGTTTTATGCAAAGAAACGAGAGATATAAGGAAAGAGAGAAAGAAGAGAAGAGAAAGAGTGAGGTAAGAGACAAAAAAAAAACATTTTAGATATTATTTTTGTAATATTGCAGCTAAATATTCTTTTATAAGGGAATTACTGGGCACAACAAGATATAGACGAAGAAAGAGGGAGAGAGCGAACAAACTATAGTCAGATATTATATGGCTCTTTTAGGTTAGTTTAGCGCGTCTTACGTATATTACCACCTTTTTCTTTATGTGTAGTATTCTGCGTCATCATTTCATAGAGTCAACAGCGAAACTGTGCTAAAAACAACAAGAACAACAAAAATAGAGATTCTCGAAGCATATTACGAGGAAGCCTGTAAAACGACCCTGCAAACTTTCCTGATATAAAAAAATGGCTGCAATCTATTATTATTTGCGAAAAAACTAGGCGTTTTAGTTGTGGTATGTTAATATGTATAACAGTGCCTGTATAACACTTAAAGCTAGTAGTAATTGCTTTGTTTGCACTCCTAAAGGCAAATCTTAATCATAACTTAGGTGTAGAGTTGTGTGTATAACAGTTAAGTGTTGGCCCAATTGGGAGAGCCCAGTGTTGTTGCTATAGTTTTACCACTTCAGCAAAATATCTCTTTGGAGCTGTGTTAGTAGTTGGTTAAAATAAGTATAATCATATAGAGCACATACAAAAAGTTGTTCATTAATACGGAAAAAAAAAAGAAGAGGAAACAAATAGAGGAAAATTCGTTAACTTAAGCAACTAACGAAACTGTTGTTAAAATGCTTTTGTAATGTTTTTTTTTTTTTTTGGGTTTTTCTTATACGAATAGAAAAATAAATTTGCTCTTTATTATTTACATAGGAACATTGTAAGTATTAATTTTTGTTTGCCTATTTACGACGCTTAGTATACATGCTTTTAATTTATTTATTTTGTGGTTAAATTGTGATTTCAATTTCAATTTTGTTTCAAATGAGCTACAACCCAAAGAACAAAAACAAGATCTTAATTATTATAAACTACGACAGAGGTAAGTGTAAAAGGTTTGTATTTTTAATTTATTTGGAATACTTTTTCACTACATAAACTAAAATGTTGGCACTAACGTTCATTGTGTTGTGTGTTGTACTAAGGTTTTTTTATATGATGGTTTTTGTTTAGTTTTTTTATAATAACAAAAATTGCTTGCTAACTTGAAAGGCATAGCCGTTGAGACACTTTGCTTTAAAATGTAATTTACAATTGAAATTATAATGTGTAGAACTGTTTAAGCGAAGTGAGATACGGAATTCACATGAAACTGTTATACAACTTTAAATACTAGAGTATCAGTATCACGATCATGTCCTCTTGGTGGAATCTCAAAACTGTGAGATGATATCCAGTGAAAAATGTACTACAGTGTGTATGAAATTAACGCCATGTGAAGTCCGCGACAATTCGCTTAAACAAACAAACGAAAAAATGTTGGCCATTTTTGCATAAACTTACAAGTTGTTTCGCTATCATCAATACAGTCTTAAGTGAAAATTTACGGGAGCAAATATTGAAGAGATCTTCTAATGATAATCCCAATAACTCTAAAACCATGGCATTATAACGGCCACCACAAGTGCCCAGGTGATAAATGCGTGGTATGCCTTCTGGGGCGTTATCGGCTGTGGGATCATCGGATTGGTTTTGTTTGGTTGTTGTTTTCATATTTTTACAGGGTATGTGCCATGCCATCATAATGTGTTATGCAATAAATCAGTTGATTGTTTTGGTGGGTTGGTTGATTGATTTGGTTGACGCACGATGATTAATATTTGAATCGGGATTTTCAGTATCGGTTCGGTATCGGTATCATTTTCAATTTCACAGCGGATGGTGTTTTTGATGATTGTATGAAGGAACAGAGCAATATACATACATTTATATATTGTTTTTATATAAAAGAGCAACGAAAAATAAAACGGGCGAGAGTAAAACGTAAGATTATAATAAACAGGTTGAGTTGAGAAATCAGCATATAGTAAGTTGGTGGGTATAACATCAGAACAAAATAACAGTAGCCCAGCTACTATAGTAACTGTCTACGATAAAAGTATAATTATATTTTTCTTGTTTTTTTTTTTTATATGTTTTTGTTTTTCGTTTTTTTTTTAAATCACGCACCGACCTCCAAAATATGCTTGAGAAAATCTATTCATGTCTTCTTATGTGTATTCTTATCGCACTCACAATACAAAGTGTTATATAGAGTTGAGTTTACAAGTTTGTTTATCAAACTAACGAAGGTGGTAACGGTGCAAAACATAGTTTAATTGGAGTAGTAAGGTTGGTTAGTAATTTATCATTAGGTCGACAATCGGGCATGGATAAAATAAAACTTATTTTTCCTTTCTTTTTCATATAAATTGTTAGTAGTTTTACTTTTGTTATTGTAAGGGATAGTTTTCAATATAAAGGTTATTTTAGAAAAATTTCAACATACCATGTGATCCTAATAGCTTATAAAACCTATACTCTAAGTGTAGTTGCGGAGCCTTTGACTTCATAGGCTCCATTTTTATTGCTACATGTTCATTGTTGTAAAGATTTTTGCCTGCAAAGAAGAAAAAGAGAAAAATATATAGTTAGCATATTTGATGATAAGATGTTAAAAATTCTTTATAAAAGTAGTGCAACCCAACCCATGCCTAAACTCAGAGACTGCCACAAATACATACAAATAATGCACAACATGCTCACGGGCGAAACTGGAAGAAGTCTCCAAAACTAGCCAACTAACTAACCAGCATGCAATATACCATTCCTACCTGCAACATTTTCAGCACCACGCCCACCAACTGGAGCGCCTCCAAAACAACACAAGCGACGACCTGACCGTTAAGAAAACAATTTTTAAAATTCGAATTTTTTTGAATCCTAAGTATATATTTTCCTATTTTAAAAAAATATTAAAAAACATTAAACATTTCCATAAATGGAATACCTATCCTCGGTGTATGTATAGCCGATGTATAATATTTAACTCCAATTCTTGTAAATTTGAATTATCTTAAATTTGGATTTATTTGATTAAAATAAAAGTCGCTTAGACGAATCCCTTTTTTTTTATAACCAGTTCTTAAGTTTCAAAAGCTTTAACAGGTTGTACTTTCAATAAATTACATTACCAGACGTTGGCTTTAAATTATTATTATGATATATTACAATTAGAGAGTTCAATGAATATTTAAAGAGTAGAATTGATTCAGTTCAGGTTTAATATACAATTCATTTGCTTTAAGGATCTGCTCAGAAAAACAAACAACGGATTGAAAGCTCTGAATATATAGAACAAAACTATTATCATTTGAAATTCTAATTAGCTGAGCAAAGTTTATAAATCAAATACCACAAATTAAGTTCGGAGCTTGCCAAAGTCTCTCAGGTGCAAAATTATGTCATGACTGGGAACGTGAAAGAGTAGGTTGGTTATCTGCTTAACAAGACCACAACATTGGGGACGTTGATAGAGTTGTCAGTCAAGCACTCACACTCAAATTCACACTTACATTCGCATATTCAGACCCACATGCGAAAGGGCGCATGACTTTGATTGCAACAAAGCAAATTTGTATGCGGGGCAATAACACGCCTTGCCACGCCCACCCGCTGCTCGAGTGTTTGTTTATATTTATTTATTGAATAACACGAATTGAATTTACCATAAATATGAAAACACAAAAGGTAAACAAAAACTCATCTTCATTTGTGAATGTCTCCGACTTCTCTCTATTTCACAGCTGGCAATGAAATTGTCTAAAATGGCTTTAAAAAAAAAAAAGCACAGCTATAAAAAAAATAATAATAACATAAAAAAATTTATTTCAGATTCACGGAAAATCTTCCTCCATATAAGTGCAATTTTTAAAAACAATATTGTTCTATTTTTGAAGATAAACAATGTGTTCCATGGAAATTTTGAATATTGCCTCACTCTTGATATTAGAAACGCCTCTTTGAAAACGTCACACATTCTGTCGAAAACGTTAAATAATAAATGGAAACACTTATTGAATTAATGGCGACAGCAGTGACTCTCAGACTGTGTTTCTCTCATTCACGTTTTATAGCCGTGTCGTAACTCAAGCGTAACCAAAAACTGTCCCGACCTAACGCAATACGAGTATTGATATATGTATATATACATGTAGACGTGCATGTATATAAGGTCTGCCTTTGTCATGTCTGAATATGTATATAATACATACAGGTATAATGCAGAATCTACAATATATACGAAACGCCTTACAAATACAAAATATTGATCAACCACAACGGAAACAGTATATATTCTATATAATTAAATGGCAAATACCCACGCAAGCCGGTTACAAATTTTATCCAAGAAACAATAAAAAATAAATAAAATGTTCTTCGATTTCCACTTTTTTTTTATCTTTGGAAATTGTGACCAATATTTATAACAGAAAAGCTAATATTAAAGGGGGAAAGATAATAAAGTTATGTTATTATCGTATCATGATATTACAAATATTGAAAACAAATGTATCACTATTTTTGTTACAATTTTTAAAAGTTATATTAAAACAAAGCAAGAATTGGCGATGAATTGAATTTCAACAGCGCATTAACAGTGGACTGTTAAATCGATCAACAATGCAATTCAAACTGTGCGTCAATGCTTTTTTTTCATACTGTCAATTGTGACGGAAACATGATATTTTCTTTGTTTATAGTATCTATTTTTAAAGTATAATGGATTATAGCCTACACTTCTAAATTTAATTATTTTAATAGGCACAAGTGATTTCTAAATTATTTTACATATAAATTTTACTGTTTTAAGAACAAATTTAGCACAGACCATATATGGTTTGTTTGGAAGTTAAGAGGTGTTTTGCAAACAAATGTAAAAGATTCTCTCGAACTTAGCATCATAACTAAATGTTCAACAAAGACCTGCATACTTGTATGTGCTAATTTAACACACAGCTTTTGTGTGGTTTCATATATAATTTTTTTGTGGATTTGTGTACCTTGAAGACAATTAACTGCGTGACTCATTCACATAAATAAAGGAGAGAAAAAAAATGTCAAGCGCCAAAAAACACCAAGAAAAGTTAAAAATTGCATTCTGTAGACGAGAGGAATTGACTGTGCGATACCCTGCGACCAGCTACTAGTTTTTATTTTAGAATATTGCTAATTACGTTAAATAAAAAAGGGTTTCTCTCCATCGCCTTTTTACAGAACGGATATTGAGAATTATGGGGAAGGTAAAGAGCATCTTAAGCCACAAAGTACAGTTGATAAATATGTATAGAACAGAGAATACGAGAAGAGTCTGACAGCTGCAATTAGTTGTCATTCATCGTCAACAGTTTTAGCAGCACTGAACGTTTTGTTTGGCTACCTGTTGCCAATGTGATAAGTACAATAACAACAGATGTACATACATACAGTATGCAAATGCATAAAAGTGGCAAGCCCCACGAAAAAAAAAAAACAAAAAACAAAAAAGGAGAAGCAACAAGAAACACACACAATTTTATAAAAGCGCATTTAGCAAACAAAGCAAAAGTGACGACGACGAAGGCGACGACGGCGACAAAACAGATGGCAGAATGGAATGGCATTTTATTTTATATTGTGAAAAAGTTCTCGTTGTGGTTTCTCTGACTGCCATTGTCGTTGTTGTTGTTGCTGGTTACTGTTTGTTGAAAGTGTTGTTGTTGTTGTTGCTGTCCTGCCTTTTGTTGGCAGCCACAAAAAAGGAATGCACATGCAAAGGAAGTAACAAACGAAAATGTCTACACAAATAATACTTGATGCCAACGTCGCGTCGCAAGTATGCCAAAAAGCTTAAGCAGCAACAGCGAGACAGAGATGGAAATAAACAGAGAGACATAGAGAGAAATAGATATAAGACTTGAGAGTTTGTAGGAGGAGGAGGAGAACGGTCTTTCAAGTCATAAACATAATTTACAAGGTATGTACTGTTACAAAACGTTAGTGCTTTAATTCACAGTTTATTGCACTGTCTAATGACGCGATTTGTGTTTTCGAATTGAAAAGCTTTTAGAGTCCGTTATTTTAGCCCAGTAACTGACTGTATAAGAAAGTTGAACAGCTTGACAATTATACCCACTTTCCACTACAACTACAACTATTTCAATCTTAAGTTTTAATTTTTAATCGATCCCTGATATCATATTTAGTATTGAACACACTTTAAATTTGATTTTAAGACGTTTCATGTTTTTGTAAAAAATCATGTGAAATTTAACAAAAAATTGGACTTGAAAAGACTTTTCAACCAACTTCAAAAATTCATAACTTCGACAGAACTATACCGATTTTCAAACGGCATGATATTTTAATCATGGTTTGGTCTATTTACTCATTCTGCACTCAAATCAGTTTATATCTAATGGACCGGAGGTCGACAGAAATACTGTCAATGTTAACTGTTTTAAGCAAGAAAAACAAAATCAAAAATATTCCATTTATAATTATAGTTACACTCTATTTTTGACAATAAGAATTCCGGTTATTCGACTATTCGCAAGATTTTATTGACAGGATTATATATTATACTATTTTGAATCTATTGCTGCCCTCATAATTCTCATGTGTGAATCGAAAATATATATTATTTAAATTCACCAAATTATATAAAAATCATAAAACTTACCTAAACGCAATTCGCCAAAGTTACCACAGCCAATTTTTTTGCCAACACGAAAATTTGGTCCGACCATAAGGACACCAGTTGTGGTGCTTACAGATTGGCGGGTGGAATACATGTTATTGCTTGCGCTTTTACCACCGACGATGGTATTGTTAGCCACATTACCAGCGGATGGACCGGCAGTTGTCGTCTGTGGACCACCGCCACTGCAAATAGAAAGTAAATAGATCATTGATTAATACATTTCAATTAGTGTCAGTGTGCTTGTATGCGTATGCTTGTATGTATGCGAGAAATGGGATTGATGATGGATGATGGGATAATTGGATAATCGAATGATGCAACAACCTGAGATAGGTCTTAAATTTCTCAATCAACTTGGGCGCCATTATTAAAACGAATTTCACGAAATCTAATGAAAACAAAGATAAACACAAAAAACGAAATTTAACAAGATTCAACAAAACAACTAATTGACTAGAAACTTTAAGAAAACGATTATTAAAACACAGCCGCGAATCTCCGTGTTTACAAGATATTCTCTTTTTCTATTTCAGCAGCTCATTTGTTGTTTTTCTTGTGTTTTATTTGTAAGTACGTACTCGTTTTTTATAAGCTTACGATACATTCAATTTTGAGAGACTACAAAAGCAAAGCAACGTAGTATTTTCGAATCTAAACTGATGTTCCTTTAACCAATTCAGATTGATAGTCTATCAGGTGAAAACATAATGGCTTACAGTATACATAGGTTGTAGAGCTAATTTATTTTGGAAGTAGATTATCTGCTACTTCCATGTTTATTAATTTAAATTCATTTAGCAAACTCTTTTTGAACTTTATGCAATATTTTCCTAACTAATACTTCCTCTTGATGTGAGAGGTATAATTTGGCCTAAAAACTTGAAGCTACTGCCAAAAGGACAATGACACAAAGTGTATAACGCTTGTAGTTTTTAATAGCCACAACAAAGAGACACAACTACAGACACAGCACACACAACAGCCAATCATAGAAGCTGTCCAGCTGTCTTTTGACCAGCTCCAGCATCGTTGCCTATGGAGTCAACTCGTCCGGGCGTGACGCTGACTGACTGACTGACGCTACCGGTTGTGGCTGACTCATTCGAAATACAGATATACAGAAATACGAGTTAGAGTACGAGTATATTTGATTAAGACAATAGGTTTTTATTATTTGTCATTCTGCTGCTTTGAATTTACAATATGTTTATTATATCTTGGGCGTGGCATTAAAAAGCCTTCTTTTCTGTTGCAAATCTGGTTCAATGTCAGGTCAATCATACGAATTATTGCAACAATTGCCTCCTCCCGATCATCCTCCTCCTCTGCTGCTGCTCACAGTCACGCCTGAATGCAAGGCAATAGGAAATTCAAGGAGAACGCAATGTGCTTGTCTAAGGTCTCAGTCTCAGTCTCAGTTTTGTTCAATAAGTGGCGTACTTTGTTTCGGATTACCCTGACCTTTCCCTCAAGGTGTCAGGAATAGCATGCGAGGTCTTCAATGCAACATTTCATTGTGAATCACAATTGTTTGCTTAAGAGTTTTCCCCTTCAGTAAGTTGATATTAACGAGAATTTATGAATAATCTAAATTTCTTTACAACTGTAATACAAAACCATATTAAATCGACAAAGTTCTCTTTATAAATCGAACAAATATTAAAAATTATGATGAAGATAACAAATAAATGTGATTTTTTTTAGAGTTCCACATCAATTAGTCATAATTTCATACATAACTATCTGTTCACGAGTTCTGAGACACAAACACCCACACACACACACACACGCACACCCAAACAGTAACAAACACCGATAATTGTACCGTTAAGTGTTGCTGTAAAGGAAAAAGAGTATAAACCAAGCGATAACAATTAAAGCCAAGGCAATAACAACAACAAGCTTTCTGCAAACTAACAGCCAAATTGCTAATACTCTGTGAATGTGTACTGTCAGGGGGCCAAAGGCAAGGAGAGAGAGAGAGAGAGAGGTAAAGAGAGGAGGGCAACGCACTAAATCGAATGGAAACTCAAAGAAGAAACGAGTTCTTTACTCCTCGTTTGTAGCAGTTGTTGGAGTTGGCTGACTGCCTGTTTTTATGGCTTAATATCCTGCGGCCAAAACTGGTTCAATCCCATCCATCGATCGATCGTCTCGACCAACAACTCCACTTTGCTGATTTTCAGTTGTTGAGCTCAGTTTCTTTCGGCTCGTTTGCTTTATTTCGTTTTTTATTTATTTTTCTTTTCTTTTTTGTATTTTTCTGCTTGGCAAACGAGTTATTCCTCTCCCTCTTTCTCACTCTCTCTCCCTCTTACTCTGTTTCTTTTCTTGTCTTAATTCTTGTCTTTGTTTTAAACTGCATGTCGTTCCTTTCTTATGAATTAAATGTAAGAAAAAGGCTCAAAGCTGGTAGATCGGACAAACGCACAGCTGGCCGGAATATCATTGACCGGTTTCTAGGTTGCTCCCAATGGCGAAACGAAAGACGCAACGAATTGAGAATAAACCCTCCCACATCTTTAGCCATACAAATAACTGTTCTTTGTCAATAACAGTTCGTCTCTGTCCTCAGAAAATTTACCAATTAATTTCAGGTACTCTTTTCTTTAGAGTTCTTACTTAAAGCATTTTTTAGCAAATTCCGTAGAGTATGCAAATATCAATTACGAAAACATTTGAATCATTAATTTGCAAAAAGAAAACTGGAATTTTGAGAAATTGCTTTTGTTCAACTAATTATTATTATTATGATTAGTAGAATTATTGATTCGCTTTACATTGATATATACTCCATTTTCATTATTTTAATTTAAAAACTAGTTCACAAACTTATTATGTGAACAAATTATATTACAGCAAAAGTTCTCACTTGAGGTAAATATAATGCGGTGAAGGAGAAGGAGAACTAGATTGAAAATCAATAATTAAAAATAAGCCATTGGCTAAAAATAAAACGTTTCCATGCAAAAGGTGGTTTTACCCATACTCACACACACTCACACACGCTCTCATATATACCTACTAACACATATTAGAAGTGCGCTCTCTCAAGAATAAATCAAGCACAAATTGAACTCAGTTTTGAACTAGAGTAAAAGAGCGAGAGAGAGAGAGAGAGAGAGAGAGAGAGAGAGTGAGAGAGAGAGTGAAGCGAACGTCATGCTAAAAAGGGTGGGGCCGTATTTTGTTTTGAATAATCGTCATAGGCGGAAAATCCCAATTAGAATTTGTCAGGCATTTGTCATTGCATGGCAACACAACTATCAAATAATCAACAATATTTGCCAAATTATTGATTTGATTGACAGCGGGACAGTGCTTGTCAAACTGTAAGAGCTCACTGAACTAATGATAATTGTATTTAAAAACAATCAACAGCAATGTGACTAATTTTTCAATTTAAGCACAGAAATAAAAAAAAAACAATAACATGACACTTAACAGAGCTCAGAAACCTTAAAAATATCTAGTCACCAATTATATAAGAAGCGGGGGAGGAGGATAACAACCCCAAAAAACAAATAGCACTTAAAATTAAACAAGAACAATCACCAAAAATACAAAAAAAAACAGTTGTATATATGTAAGTATCAAACACACACGGAATACATATACGAACACACACATTATGGAAACGCCTGATAAATTAAGTAAGCTGATAAGCTGTTTGCGGAGCGTTTGTCGTTATCAACACTGAGCTAAGCTACTCCCCGACACAATCTCCGACAATCGTTTATTTATATGGACTTGACCTGTGACGCGTTTCACATTTGCCGCCTTTTTATGCTCTCCGGTTTTTTAAATGCAAATATATAATATTGCAATTGCGATGTTGCTATTTTAAGACACAAATCGATTTCATTATAACTGTCAGACATGACTGGAATTTGAATTATAAGCAGAATAAAACCACTGATAATTTGACTTGTCAAATACATACTAATATAATATTCTCCAAATTGATTATACGCCAGTATTTTAAATTTAAGCAATTCTTCACAAGTTTCAGTGTCTTTTATTTTTGTTTGTAAATTATACAGAAATCTGGATACATTTTAAAGAACAGAAATCTCAACATTTCTAAATCTTTGAAATGCTCATGTCGTGTCCATTTATATTTAGAAGAGTGGGAAAAAATAGTTGCAAATCCAAATATATTCATAATTCAATTCCATTGACAAAATGCCAACAATGTGCATTGTTAGTGCTTTTATTACTTATGTCATTATATTATTGTTGTTTGTTTATTTGTTGTTGCCGTTGTCGTTGTTGTTGCTGCGTTCGTTTGTAATCGAATTGCGGCCCATAACATGCCAATATCCATTTTCAATGGCATTTTTGACGCCTAACAAAAAATTATTTAAAAAAAAGTCGAATAAAAGGCATAAAAAAACGCGAGCATCAAAGCAACAACAATGTTTTTATTCACATAACACAAATGAACAGCCGGTTGTGTCCCCCTGACGTCCGACCTCCCCACCCCACCCCACCCTAAACAATGACCCGTTTAGAGAGACAACAAGCAGAACGAAATGATAAGCAAAGAACGCACACACACACACTCAAACATCTATACATGTACTAAACACTGACGACGCTGCAGTAATAGACACTTAAGCACACACACACACACACACACACACAAGTTGGCTAGATAAGGGCACGTTGATTAGGGGCTGACAGACAATAGCGAGTCCAAACGAACGAGAGAGAACGAGAGCGATGCGAATCGTTTAAGAGAGTGCCGGTAAAAAGAACAGCGACGAGTGCAGCAACCGTTCGCTGCATAAGCCGACTGCGACGGCGACTGCGACTGCAGTTGGGTGGCTTTTGGGGTTAGGCACTTGGACGTCACAATGTGTGTGTATGTCTGTGTGTGTATGTTTGTGTGTATGAGAGAACGGCGCCTCAATGGCCGATTGACCTTTGCAAGTTAGATTAACAGTGAGTATGTCTGTGTGTATCTATGTATGTAAATACCTCAATGAATGTATGTATGTATGTATGTATGGGGGGGTCTGTGTGCAACTATGTATATTTAGTGCATTGGGGGGCAAACCAGAACAGGCAACGAGCCACTTTAATTAGTTTAGCCTGTATTTCACACACGTGCAAAGGCTAAAATCTATGCAAATGAGTTTTAGAGGTCAAACTTTATCAGCAAAATGCAGCAGCAACGCCCACCCAGTCAATTATATATACATACAGACAAACCTACAATGTATATGTATATGTATATGTAAATTGTCTGTAATTTGCTTTCTAGTGTCTTCTTCCTGCATAGACAACATTTTCGCTCGTTAGCATTGCAAATACAACCTACCCAGCCCCCACCTCTCCCCGTCGCCCATCTTTACATTACATTCGCACTCGATTCCTTCCTTCCGCTTGACAGAGGACGCATTCTTTTACCCCACATCCACCCCCACCCACATTCGCATGCCCAACCCCAACCCTAACCCCATTTGACGTGCCTCACGTGCATTGCCAACCACAATACTTGCTCTAGTAAGTAAACAAAAGTGAGTGAGTGTGCGTGTGTTTGTGTGTGTGTGCCTCATCTTATTTTGTGGAGGTCAAAGTCGCGTACTGCATTTTGAGCATTAGCGCTTGTTGTTGTTCTATTTTTTTTCCTTATTGAAGGCGAGAGAATTGAGAACTGGTCACACTACTCGAATACAATTCACAGTTTGGTATGCGGGTTCTGTTCAACACATGTTTAAGTATCCACACACACATAAACATACACATGTGATGGATGTATGTATGCACATTTGTTATATGTTATACTGTACTACAAACTTGAACTAACCCGGCAAACTCCGTCAAACGGCGCTTTAAGTTCTGCTTCACTCTCACGCGGGCTCTCTCTCTCCCTGTCACTCTCACGCCGCCGTGGTCTCATGCATTGACGTTGACGACGATGCGGGGGAGCGTCGACGCGTCGCTCCTCTGCTTGCAAACTGTAAGCACAGCTGTTTCTTCTGCTGCTGTTTCTGCTGCTTTTGTTGTTGTTGCTGCTGCTGCGGCCGTTCACTCGCGCGCTGATTGGCTGCTGCTCCTCTTCCTCTTCTTCCTCTTATTTTTCTGCTGCTTTTGTTGTTGTTGTTGTAATTGAAACTGGTTTTGATAATTGTTTAAATGTTATTGCAACCTTTTTTTTTGTTTTAATATTTAATGCACTTTTGTTTTATATTGACAACTCTTGTGGGCATTTCCTTGAAATGATAATAATTATAAATTCTTGTTACTTTGGCTTTTCCTTATAGCTTTTCGATTTGCACACTTTTGCAATTTCGCCAAAAATTTTCTCGCGTTGATTATTTAACGCCAACGCGCTGCGCTTTCTTTTTGTTTCTTTTTTACACAATACACACTAATCAAAAAGCAACAATGGCAACAGTCTCCACTAAATGTTATGTTGTTGCTTTAGTTTCGTTTGCATTTGCTTTTGTTTTTGTTTTGTGTTTGCCGCTGTCTGTCTACAATTAAAGCTCAACTACAACTACAACTACAACGCTCAGTTAAGTTGTCGAGTGCTTGGAGTTCGAGTGAAACATGTAAATATGTTTTAATTTATCATATCCGTTGCGCTTTGTCTTTGTCTTTGTCTTTGCCTTTGCCTTTGTATGTGGTTATGCGAATGTGTGTGTGTCAGAGGGAAAAAGAGGAATTGAGCTTTTGTGGCAAACGATTATGCTGCAATCTGAGACACAACTTTCGCCACATTATGAAATTTAAGAAGCACAGCGCCCCCAACTGCTACCTTTTTACAGTTTTGTTTTTTTTTTGCAGGTCAAAAGTCTGAAGACTTTATGTATGTATGTACATATGTACGTACAAAGAAGAGATACAGATACCGAAAAGGCAGGCATAAAGCAAGCAGGCAGGCAAAAAAAAAAAAATATAAATTGTAGAAAAAAAAAGTCATAAATAACTCGAAAAACCAGTTTGTGTTGCCGGTGTACAAACCAGGCAGCAACAAAAACATCAACAGCAGCAGCAGCAACAACAACAATAAACAAATGTGCAAGAAGTGCTGCTGCTGCTGATGATGTTTGAGTGAGTGAGTGAGTGAGAAGGTGAAGTAAGAATAACACTTAAAACTCGTTAAAGTTGTGCAGAAGGAAGAAATAAAGCACAGACAGCAGACAGCTGACTCAAATTAGAAAATAGATACGAACGCACACATACACACACGCTGGTGTGCATGTGTGTGTTAGTGTGTGTTGGTGTGCGAGAGACAACGACTCTTTAATAGACTTGAATAGTTAAGTAAAAGAGACAGAGACAGGCTAAAGATAATAAGTATTTACAGTTTGACTCAGGTGCATATTTCAATAAAAGAAAAAGAGTGCAGAGGAAGCAAAGATAAAAAAGCGTAACAGATAATAGATAATACTTTTATATTTGTGCGTAAACTAACTTTAGGAATTGTGGCAAACACAAATTAAACAAAACGTCACAACGACAGTGTGTGATTAGCTCACACACACACTTGCACATACACATACACACACACACCGGAGTAGATGTGTATGTGTGATGTGTGTACACCCACACAGACACTCACTTAGCCACGCATGCAACGGCATACAGAATTTCCTCCATGCGTTTGCTTCTGTCTGTCTATCTGCCTCTGTCTGTCTGTGTCTGTGTGTGTGTATGTGTGTTGTTGCTGCTATTTTTTTTTTTTTTTTTTTTTGTATTATATGCACACCCGCAGAGCTCCGCGCGACCGAGCGTTGCAAAAACAACTTTATTTTTTTGTTGTTTCAAGCCAACAGCGACGATAATGGCCGCAAGGAAATGACAACTGTTACGGCGCACGATCGAAAACGAACTGAGCACGAACGAGCGCCAAACTGAAGCAAAAGCGACAAGCGAGCGAGTAACAATTGCGAGAGACCTAAACCAAAAAGAGAGAATGAGAGAGAGAGAGCAACCACTCTTACTCTCCTCTCCCAGAGATACAGATACAAAACACTTGTGCTTGTGAGCGTGTGAAAATTAAAATGCGGCAAATGAGCATTTTGTATTAGTATGTAATTATCGTTGTTGTAGCTGCTGCTGCTGCTGTTGCTGTTTCTGTTGCTGTCGACACAACGTAGGGGAGATACATAGGCAACAACAACACTTGAGGGCAGTCAATGTGCGAGAACGAGCGACATATTGATAATGATAAATAGTTGCCAGTGTGCGTAGTATATATATATACATACGAAACATACATATATCATCTGTGTGCACATGCGTCAGAGCAAAAACTACAATACAAACTCGTTACACAAACAAAAAGCACCTGTCAAACACACACAATCAAATGCATACAAATACACATACACATATTCAACTTTTCTAGATACATGTGTGTACGTAAGTAATACAAGCAATACCGGCGACAGAAGAGATCTGTGCAGCGATTGAATGTGACCAGAGTTTGTAGATTTAACTGAAGTTGAGTGAGTCATGCGCAGGTGCATACATACATACATACAGACACACATACACACATAACTGTGATACAAGAGCAGCTGTTTGCTGTTAGCTTTAGCAGCGATTGCAGTAACAGAGACTTGAGGTTAATGTTAACAACGAGTAAATTTATAAATGGATTTCACATTATAATACAAATAGAACTATTGGTATTTCAGCAGCTTAGCTTGTTAGTGACTGTTTCATAAAGTACGGTTCAAAAATCAGTTCACGGGTCAATGACATTTGTTATTGGGCGATAAGAGGTCACAAAAACTGTTGTTCGTCCCACCAATTGCGTGAGATAATTACTTTAAAACTCAACGACTGCAGCTGTTATACTGCACTGAAAAAAAAAAAACTCCTCTTTTTATTCCGCTACATTTACAATAAAGACTAGAATTCTGGGATCGTATATAATGATTCTTTATTTATTTTTGTGTTAATTGAGAAAATCTATCACTTATGGTAACTTTGAGAAGGTGTTAAATATATTTAAAGATTTCCTACTTTTATTGATTGACTCAAGAAACATATCTGTTTTGAGCAGAAATAATAATGAATAAGAAATAATGTCCCTCACTTAATCAACACTAGGGAATATATATTATTACACATTTTATACTACATCAAAAACGAATTTGAAGAAAAAGCTCTTCAAGTTTTTAATTCATAATAATTCTATGAATCTTATGATTATACGAGATCTAATAAGAGTTTCTACAAGGACATAACAAGAACTACTACATCATTAACTCAAAAATCGTGTTTTTTGAGTAAATATATAGTATTTTGTATAATATAGGGTATCCTCTTAAATCGAGTGATTCTCTAATTAAACATTAAGTTCAAATACCCTTTTTGTGTGTTAAAAGCAGATGCCTCTTTCTCCCCGTTGCATAACTTCTAGCAAACCCAATATACTCTTGCTCTAAGAGTAACGGGTATAACAACGAGGTCGGTGTCAGACATTGTTGCCAACCAACGAACACAACAACATAAAATACAACTTTGTGTGTGACTTTTATTATTTAATAGTGTCTGAGGGGCTGGCATAACCTAAATTTTGCGCTATCCCAGCAAAGCAAAAAACAAAAAAAAAACAGAAACAACAACAAGTAATGTCAGAATAGTAACTATAATATTGTGTAGTCTTGGATGTGGTAGGATTGCCACCTGCCCCGAAGACCGCAAGAGGCAAAAGTTGCGTGTGGCTTCAATAATCACACTCAAATGTGGATGAAAACTTGACGAAAGCGTCTGTCGGTCGGTCGTTCGGTCGGAACGACAGTAAAAGGGGGTCAGAGAGGTGGATAAGAAGAAGGCAAAGGCGAAGATGGAGACGAAGAAGGAGAAAACACTATGCCAACAGTGAACAGCAGCTGTGGCACATAAAAACAAGGACAAATTGCGGATTTAGCAAAAAGAATGTGAATGTAAAAGCGTATACACACACAAAGAAACAAAAATAATAAAAAGCAAAGCACATGACTTTTACAGCAGACAAGTGGAGAAACGAGGAACGACAAACGACAAACGGAGCAAGTGACCCATCAAACATTATGCGCCAATGACGTCATTAAGCTCTTGGCGACTGTCAATGTCGTCAACGTAGCACATCACTCTCTCGCTCTCTCTCTTCAAGTGTGTATAATTATGTGTGGGTGCACATAACAACAAGCAAAGCTAAAACCATAAGACGTTGACGATTAGCAACAACAACAACAGCAGCAAGAAAATGAAGAGATGATGCGGCCACTCTTTATGTTAAAGTACATATGTATGAATGTGGAGAAGCATTGTAAATGAGACGGAAAGAGAACCAAAGGAAGAAATTAAGAATGAGTGCAGCAGTCGTCAAATAGAAATGAACGTTTCTGCGTGTGGGCGTAAACGTAAAAGTGTGTGTGTGTGTGCGTGTATAGCAATCACATGAAATTAAATAAAGTGTGCATAAAAACAGAAATCAATTGTTGATAAGTGTAAACGATAATTACATTGCTTCAATAATTACTGCCTTACATACTTACAAATGTAAATAAATGTTGGAAATTCAGTTGTTTCCATTTACAAAACACCTGGCCAACATGTGTGTAAGGGATGAGAGGGGAGGAAGCTTTGAATACCGCAAATATACTTGTATGTATAGAAATAAAATAAAAGAAAAAGGTGCACAGCAAATAAGCAGCAGTAGAAGAAAGCCAATAGTGTGAAAATTTCTTCTAATTAAATTAAATGCCAGTCATGCTTGAATCCAAAAGCTTAGCGAGCCACAACAGGACAGAGACAGAGAATCAGAGGTGGAGATGGAGACGATGATGACCAACCAAGGTGCAAAGTAAAAAGCCTGTCAAACAAATCGATGAGATTTAACGTAGGACAGCAAACAGTAAGACACTCACACACTCACAACCACACCCACACGACACAGCTGACAGAAAGCTTAGAGAGAGAAATAAGTGCAAAGTTCAATAAGGCATCGATAGTGTGAATCATGAAGTGACTTTGAATACTATTGAAGATTATGTTGATGACAGTATCTTAAACTGTCCAATATACAGTTAGTCAACTAATTGTTTTGACAGAATCAAACACATATTTGTCTTTTATTGTGTTTTGATTCGTTAGGGTAGTATGCAAGTTTATATTATATATCAATTTAATTTATACTATGTTTTAACTAAATACTAAAATTAGAACAAATCCAAGAAATGAAATTCAAGTTATTTTAATAAAAGATTAGTACAAGTGCACATAAAAATATAATTATTTATATATCAATCACATTAAACATATGTAAGTAGGTGATTCTCAGTGTTGGCTTAAAATACTCGTAAGTTGACATGTCCATGACAACGCTGCTCGTTGGTTGTTGCAGCCACAACGAGAAGAGTCCTTTACACTGATAAGCAGTTTAACAGACGGCTCTTCACTGTGAATGGCAGTGTCAAGTGACTGACAGATATAAGCTGTTCATTACCGACAGCTGCTCGAGGGGGACGCCTGAAGGCGATGACAGCGATGACAGCGCAGCCAGTGTTGATTAACTGTTATGTTAACTAATCCGTTCGTAAATAGACAATAGTGTAATACCAGACAATACCAACTTTTTTAACGGAAATTATATTTGTTTTTTAATTGGCTAACTTATTTATCATAATTTCTAATTGAGAAGAAATTGTGCTTATTTAAATATGAATCCGAAATGGTTGTTTTGCAACCTTCCGGTATGTTCCGAAACCAGAACCGATATTGGTATCGTTTTGATTTGGTTAAATATAATTATTAAATCTTTAAAAATTTGTTAATATGGTATTTATCTTAGCTCTTCCAAGGATATTCTTCTTCCATTTTATGCTTTAATTGAAACTTTCATTAAAATGAATTGCACTCTTTACACTCTTGCGGCAAATCTCTTTCGCCAGCTCTAGAGATTTCAAGTGCAAAGTAAACGCCAAGTATTTTTAAAAAGTTTTTAAAGCCCCCTCTCTTTTAGAGCTAGCTCCGTAGCAGTTATATTTGTCTTGGACTGCGTCGTCGTCTCTATCATCGTCTGACACTTTTTCTGCCACTCTGTCGACATCGACGTTTGACGTTGACTCATTAGAAGCGCTAACAAGTTGGTCAAGTTTTCAATTTTCAGTTTTCTTTCTTGGCTGCTGTTCGTGTAACCACGCCAAATAATTCACTGGTCAAAAAGAAAAGTCTGTCAATCCGTCTGCGTGAAACGACGGCCAAAGTTGAGTTATTTTAAGTGAACCCAGATCGGTTTCAGAAAAACTTCCTTATGAGTATATTCAGATCTTGTCTTTTCGTTTTAAGAAGTAACATTTACTTATTTACATTGACGATGTGAATTATTAAATTATATTAATTTATAATTAATTACTTTAAAAGCAATATCAACAACCAACGACCCACACACACACACACACATTCAAGTAATATCTCCGCTCTCTCTCTCTCTGTCGTTTTATCTCGCTCTCGCTGGTTTTAAATGAGGTCAAATAAGCTACATATCATCGTCTGTGTGGAAAGCTCAATAACCCCAATCTCAAGTCCAAGTTAACGCTATGCTCTCCCGACGCTCTCAGGGTTTCTCCGATAATTACACCCTATCGAAGGTTAAATTATATTAATGTTAGTCAAATGTTTGATCATTTAATTATGAACATCACGATAGACCAGACGCAATATACACAATATTCGCAATAGAAATGTTTACACAATGGAATATTTACGATATAACAGCTTTTCACGATATTTTTAAAATCTATTCATATAATAAGAAACAACTGATATTTCTCAGTCTGACTGTTACTTTTAAAATTGACTTCAGTATTAATTTTACTTTCAAGGGAACACCAATACCATTAACAAAACAACATATTAACATTTGTGGATAAACTTATGAAATTTTTAAATAATAAAAGAATAATAACAGCATTAAGCAAACATGTTTCTACCTGATATGCAATATTGCCGGCAAGAAACTATGTATGTAGTAAATTCTTGTTTGTATCGCTCGAAGTCGTAAAGCTACCCGAATAATTATTCTCTAAGGCCCCATTGCTTTTGTTAACTTATTGGTCCCACAGGGAGCCAAAAAAAAAAAAACAAAATATAAACACACTTAGTACAAAAAATATAAGTTTCTGTTTATGGCGAAAGGGAAATCCACTAACAAGAAACGCATCATGCGAAAGGGAAAAACCAGCAAGATAATTAATATACATTTTGGGCATTGATTAAAATATAAATGCAAGAAGAAACACATAATATGAAATAAGAAAGGAAAACAAAAAACTATCAACTAAACAAACAATAACCTAGAAATGTCAATAGACCCAATGCGAGGTAACAAAACTTACAGCAACAACAACTACTTTATATCAACCCACACACACCAACACACACACACACAGATGCCGAGCGCTTTTCCGATAAGCCTGACACAAGAGGCCGATATCTATTCAGATATCTATACATAACTTATTTAAACGTATGCATGTTTGTATTTGACTTTCCGCTTCCTTAGAAAAGGCCTCGCATTCATTATAGATTTAAAACCCATTTTATTTAACCCTCGTGACAAAAAATCGCATTACAAAAGTGGCAAGAAATAGCGGAAAAACACCAAACAGTGGCAAAAATAATCAAAGAAATACGCAAGTTTAAATAGAAATGATGTTTACTAAAAATAGATTAAGAAAATCAACAAAACAACAAAAAACAAAAAAAATATAAATAAAACCAACAAAATCAAAACAAAAATTTACTCAATTTGTGGTTTCGACTCTTTTTCCTGAGACTGAGACTAATGACGAAAGCAGCAGAATAAATACTCAAAGTGGGCATCGATTGGTATTCAGATATACACACACATCAGTATGTATATATGTGAATAATACAGATTTTTCAGAGCATACAGGTGTCATCTGTAACGTTTCCTCAGTGGCAACAGAAGCAGCCTAGGGCCAAGTATATTTGGCATTGAATATAGAGCACATGTGGATACATATGGTACTGAGAGTGACTGGAACGTTATCGGGTCATGAAGACAATGGACAAACATTGGCAATGTACACACAGAAGTTTTCTTTACAAAAGTTTAATAATTAAATCATACAAATTTATAGTTTTTAAATGAATTTTGAAATGGCTGATTTATCCACTTGTACATAATTATTTCCTAAGGTATAGAAATCTTATATTACTATCGTTATTATTTCTTAGAAATATGACGATGACTGTACCTATATGCTAAAACTGAGTTGGCTACTTGTGTGATTGCTCAGGAAAATGAAAAAATTCTGTGCTGGACACATTGTAGGACATATTGTCGTCCAAGTTTCCGAAATTTAGTTTGTTTTTTTACATACCCGTTTACTATAAACTAAGAGATATTATTGAATTTCAAATTCATTGCTATACAAAGAATCTTTAAAGTTATTTAACTAAAAACTTAACTAGACATTGAGAAACTGGGTCTACAGTATATATAATCTTCGGTGCATTGACGTATTATTTTTTTCTTGAATTATCTAATCGTCAAACATTTTGCGAATTTATGTATGTTTCAATAATAGACTGATAACAAACCTACATACATCATTATAATGAACAGGTTTCCAAACGTTATCTAAGTTTCAAGATAACAAACACTAGTTTTGAAGTCGGCATTCAATAAAAATGTACTAATTTTAGTTTAAGTAATTATATAAAATTTAAATTTTGAACAATAAGTTCAGCAGACAGAATGTTTATTATCTTGACAAATTTATTGTCAGTTGGTGAACTATGTCTCTTCTTTAATATAGATCGTTATAAAGTAGGCTTTTTGTTGCCATTTAAGTAAATAATGTTGATGATGATATGATTTGGCAAAAATTAGAGTATTGAAATAATACGCACAATAGTCGAAGATAGATATATAGATCAATGGAGGAGGAAATTGAGATCTTGTCATACCACGAACGTAATGTCTGAACAATCACATTGAACCAATGTTGAATGAAAGCAAATTTGCTGTTGAAGATTTATCTTATACATATGGATGATATATGAATAGTAGATTTATTGGGTTTAGCACTCACCTTGTTTGCCGCTCCCGTCGCTGCATTATGTCGTCGTCGTCGTTGTTGTTATTGTTGTTGTTGCTGTTTACTTTTAGCTGTTGTGGTTGTTGTTGTTGTTCCGGCTGATACCGATGGTAGAGTTATATTCGGCACGTTCCCTTGAATTTAGTTTGAAAAACGCAATCACTTTCCACAAAATTTTGAAAGATAATAAATGAAACAAATAGCAACGGCTATTGATTGTTGATAAGATTGATCCAAAACGTTGTTGAAATGCGAAATTGCTGCTCAGAGAGTTTGTTTGTTAAACTGTTGAATGTGTTTTTTTATTTGTTGTTGTTGTGCGCGTGCACTGACACTAACACACACACATGCACACACACACACACACTCACTTAACGTCCACGCATGTCGCGCATGCGTCCAATGCATACGAAAAGGAAAGCAGGAAGAAAGTCGCGCTCCTTCTCCTTCTTCTCCTTCAGCCCCAAAAGTGCCGCAACTGCCTAACTGTTGTTCTATGGTTGCTGTTGTTGTTGTTAGCTTACAGATTTTTCTGTTGTTCTAGTATTTGCTGTGGTCTCAGTGCTGCTGTTGCTATTGCTTGACATTTAATTATTAAATTTGAGCATTTTCTTCTTTAACGGCTGAACTCTGTTGACTGTTGTTGTTCTTGTTGTTATTATTATTATTGGTGTTGTTGTTGTTGTTGTTGTTCTATGCAGTTTTTGTTTGGGCTTAGTGTTTGTGTTTACTGTTGTGTGTGTGCTTACTTTTTTGCCTGTTGCGTCGAATTGTTGTTGTTGTTATTTTTTATTGTTGTTTTTAATGTTAGATTAAGAAAGGCAGTTACGTTCTATGTAGTACTAGGTAAACAAATAATTTTGGCTAACAATTTAACAAACACACTTTTGCACATTTTTCCCCCACAAAAATTTTGTAAATGTATCGTTGACGTATTTTGCAAATGTAACGCCAACGACAACACACAAACAACAATAATATTATATTATATTATTATTATTATTATTATTATTTAAATCGTGTAGTCATACAATTCCTCCGTTCGTATTTGGCGCGTGCACGTTGAATATTATTTAATTTGATTTTCTCTTCGATTGTTGCAATGTTGTATCTGCTGCTTTTTATAGAAGTAGACCCTGTATTTGTTATCATCTCATAACGGGCTGCAAATTTAGAAAACAAACAAGCATTGAATTAATTATGAGTAATATAATAATTGCTGTCATATTAAGATATCGCTTAAATTATTGTCTATTTTTTCTAATTTGTTTAATTATTTATTAGATTTTATGCTATCAAAGAATACCGTCTGAAACTACAACAGTATTTTGTGGTATGTTTGCTTTCTTTGAAACGGTCACACTTGCAACTGACAGAGCCTGTCGCTACATTGATTTTCATGCACATGCTTATTATGTTTGCGCATAATTGCTGCAAAAGTTGTTGACTATATAGTTGAATAAACAATTTAAACAATGCCTTGACACTTGACAAAATTTGCATCTCTTAGTTACTTAACACAACAACTGCAGATGCAGTAACAATGCGGAGCAAGTTGCCCAAAAATTAGGCCAATTAGTGCGTATACTACTTATATGCACAAACCTACTACACACTGGCGAGAATGGCAAAAATTATTCATATTGGTTTTGAAAAACAAGAAGGCCACACCAAATACACAAACTGTCTATGAACGTGATTTTTTATTTCATTTGCTTTTTTGATGCTTTCGGCACGCAAAAAGCTTCTTTTTTTCAGTTTCCACAAGACAACAGGGTGCAACTGCCTGAAATTGGCCATATTTTTTTTTCTTTTTTTTTTACTGCCAACGCGTCATGAATATGTTGTGCCGTTTTTGGATTCAATAATTAAGCAGTTCAATTAAGTTACTATTAGATATATTTGTGTTTTGTACCTTTTCAGAAATTTTGCACATATTCCTCACCTACGCCTCATTTTTCATTGCTCACTTACACACACACGCGCGCACATACACAGTTACACACACACACAAGCGCTAGGCCGATTTCTGCAGTTGGAAAGTGTATGCATGCGATTATGCACTAATACATTTTTTTAACGTGCCCTTGCTGCTGCTCTTTATTGTAATTGCTTTTGTTGCACAACTTAAGCCAACACTTTTTTAATATTTGGGCGATTTGCCATTAAATTGTTTTGCAAAACCAAACGTACGCAGGAGAGCACGAGAAAAATGGAGCGACTTTTTCCCCTGCCTTTCACACACACACGCACATTGACACTGTTGCCAACTTAGCTATTTTATAGATAGTGCTCCCTCTAAACACTTTGCAACACTGGTGTGGAACACTGTTTTTTGCCCAAAGGCTGCCACCCGTTCTAATTAATACTGATTCAGTATTTATAAGTAGTCACTGATAAAAATTGCAAATTTAAAACGCAAAAAACTCAATAAAAAATTAATAAAGTTCATTGGTTTAATTCTTAAAATATCCGTCATTTGATAATAAAATTTTTATTTATTGAAATCGACAAAACGCGAGGTTCGTGGCGTTGTCATTTGGCCCAAATGCTGCCACCCGAACGAAAGGCTGCCATCCTGTGAAATTCACCGATCTGGCAGTCTACATCGATTTGGGTGAAATGACAAAATTGGTTATTTAAATTTCTTAATTTTTAAGCTAGAATTTTCTAATTTTTGCAGAGTTTTTTTTTTTTTTTTTTGCAATTTTATGAATTTTGTAATATTTTTTTCAGATTTAAATTTGTAACTTGTCACCCTTTGAGATGAAAAGCCTCAAAACTTTATTAAAATGTTAACCTTATTTTTATGTAATTTCGAATTTGAAATTTTATAAAAATTATTAACTTCTTGCAAAGCTATGGCATTTTCATATATATGCAATACCTACATTTAAATTTAGCGGCTGGCGCAAACTAACTTAGTGCTAATAATAAACTAGTTCACTGAACTAAATGACCTACAGCGATTCAGTTCGTTCACTTTAGGGACTAGTTCAATAGAACAATTCAACTATACCAACACGTGCTGTGTTGTTTTTAATAAAGCGTTTAAAATGAGTAAAATAAAATCAATTAAACAAAAACTGGTAAGTTAAAAATATTAATTATAATACAGTACTCTCAGTAATGTCGCCATATAGCTTCCTGCAGCAACCCGAAATTCCACAGACGACTCGATGTTGGATTCACATAGCGAGGAAAACAGTGACAACGAACATGTTGTTGCCGCCTCCAGTAGCGATGATGGCTTCGAGGAGCCAAATCAAAGCACAGCACAAAAACGTAAAGTTTCCATAACAAGTGGCGAGACAAAGAAGAAAAAGATGAAGCACACGGAGAGTGTAAAACCTCCCACATTGGAGGAAATAAAAGAGCTGCGAGATACACGCAACTTATTTCACTCAAATCTGTTCAAACTGCAAGTGAAGGAAATGCTGGAAGAAGTTCAGATCAAACCAAAATACAGCACATTTATTACTACCTGGCTGGAGACATTTACAACTGCAATAGAGGGGCTGACCGATGGATTACTAGACGCCTGTCAGCTGGAGGTGCCATTGCATCTGCACAAGAAACCATTCAACTTTCAGTTCCTAACGCCGTCTTCACCGCCCAAGTTAATTGGAGCTGCTGCAACCGGCACTTTACTGGGGCCCAAGATTGTAGTGGATGTGGCACTGGAAATGCCCGCTGCCTGCTTTCAAAAGGAAGATTATCTCAATTTAATATACGATCAAAAGCGGGCTCTTTATTTGGCATCGGTTGCCAGTAAAATCAAAGAACTTTCGTCATTTGCAGCAGATCAGTTTGTCTATAATTACCATGCAAATAATCCGTTAAAGCCAGTGCTAGAGATGACACCGGCTGCCAAAGCGGGCAACCATATAATGTTCCGGTTGTATATCACTGCACCATCGGACATCTTTGCGCTAAGTCGCTTTGTGCCCTGGAACAACAATATTCGGCCATCAGCCTTTGGCGATAAGTGGGATGAGAAGCAATCCTTGCCAGCTACCCAGCACTACAATGCCAATGTGCTATTCGATCTGACTCTGGCGCAGAATGAGACGCTGCTACTTAGCTCCTTCCAAGGACGTCGCAACTTTCAGGAGGGATTGTTACTACTCAAAGTGTGGCTGCGACAACGTCAGCTAGATGTGGGATTCAGTGGCTTCAGTTCACACCTTCTGGCTGCATACATTGTCTACTTGTCCCAGAATCGTTTGTTGCATCTGTCCAGCAGCAGTTACCAAGTTGCTCGCACAGTCTGGAATCAATTGGCCAACAGCGATTGGACTCAGGGCATAACGCTGGCCCAGAAACCGTCGGAGAAGCATCAGCTAAGCACCTTAGCTGGTTACTATGATGTCTGCTTCATGGATGCAACTGGCTATCACAATCTGTGTGCCAATCTTCCCCTTGCTGTATACAAAGCTGTCTGTGCGGAGGCCAAACTGGCCGTGGATTTGTTGAATGACATCAAAGTCAATAGCTTCTCGCACATATTCATGCAAAAGTCACCGCTCTACACTCGAATGGACAATATACTAAAGTAAGTGCTGGGAGAGCTCTTCTGTCACAATTAAAAATGTTAGGAAATTGTCAGCTGCAATGTATGTAGAAGGAGCCATATGCGACCATAAATAGAAGATTAGAAGATTCTTGATCATCATAAACATTCGAATAGATTAAGAACCATTCGCTTGTAAAAAGATCTAGGTCTCAGAGACTATAAATGCTGGAATCTTCTCTGTTATAATTATTTATCTATTATATAATAGATTGAAGTTTAAAATTCCTAGATAAAATTAATATATATTATAATTGAATTGCGGGTAACTTACAGTCAGAATCTTTGACTCTCGACTAATGCTATATTCTGTGTCTTTATTTTCCATACAGAATAACGAATCCAGGCAGTGTGGATCAGTTGCTTCAGATGCATGTACAGCCGCAGGTCAAATATGATTATGCCAACTATGCCTATCCACAGTTGTTCAAATTACTTACAGAGTAAGTACACGCCTATCATTTAACCATAATCATATTAATGGCATATTAATTGCATCTTTAGGTTGCTTCAAAAAGGTCTAGGACAACGTATTCATGCCATTCTACCACTTGAGACACCCTCCAGTCCGTGGTCTGTGGACAGCAAGGCACCGGTGATTGGACGCAGTCTGCAGCTAGGTCTTATACTTGATCCGGAGCACGCTTATGAAGTGCTGGACAAGGGACCGGCAGCCAATGAGGATGCCAGTGGTGCTGCCGAGTTCCGAAAATTCTGGGGCGATAAATCCAATTTGCGTCGCTTTCAGGACGGCAGCATTACAGAAGCTGTTGTCTGGGGCGCCGCAACGGATGCACCGAGTCAAAAGCGTTTAATAGTGCGTCAGATAGTGTTGCATCTGCTGGAGCATCAGTTGCAGCTGGAGGCTAGCGATGTGCAGTATATTGCCGGTGAACTGGATGTTGTGTACTCCCTAACACCATCATTTAAGATGTCGAAAGTGCACACAAAACTAAAGTTGCAACAGGAAACAGATGCGGAAGCACTTACTCCACATGTCATACACTGCTATGATGCATTAGCCCGCCAGCTGCACAGTCTAGAGGAGTTGCCTTTGGATATAGTGTCCATATCTGGTATTTCGCCGGCTTTCCGCTACTGTGAACCAGAGCCGCCGGTGCCACAGGCTCGTCTAGTGGCAGATCGCATGCATGCTAGTCAAGTGCTGCGTGTGATCATTCAACTGGGTCCTAGTGGCAAGTGGCCTAGTGAATTGGGTGCATTGCGTAGTCTAAAGACTGCCTTCCTTATACAAATTGGACAGAAGCTGAAGGCACAGCATAAACTACACTCGGTGCTTTGTGAGGAGGGATTGATGGTGTTGAAACAAGGCTATTGTTTCATCTTGGAGTTGGCGCACAGTAAGGAACTGGCGTTGCTTAAGCAACAGCAAACGGAACGTGGAGTAATCACCTATGTGGACAATCCAGCCAGTCGTGAGCTAGAGCGGAGACATTACATACTCCCGCGAGTTAGTGGAGGATTGCATGCGTTGCATCAATCCCATCGTGCCTTTGGACCCACAGTACTTATTGCAAAGCGTTGGCTGGCTGCCCAACTACTGGATGATGGTCTCTGGCCATCCATGGCAACGGAACTCCTGGTGGCGCATCTGTTCCAGCAGCGACAGTCGCCACACACAACAGTTTCACCCCAAACGGGCTTCATTCGATTCCTGCAGCTGCTCGCCCACAGCGATTGGAACGGCGAACTGTTCCTGCTGAATTTCAACAACAGCTGGACAGGTAAGCTGCCGGTCTGAATCCCTAGTTTACAGTCTGGTTAATGTATTATTCCTTTTGCTGTTTTGCAGAGCAACAAATTACGGATTTGGAGCACAGTTATCGCAGCGGGCGTGAGAGTTATCCACCGTTATGTTTGGCCACATCTTACGATCAACAGCATGCTGGACGTCTGTGGACTACAGACGACTTGCCCAACAAGCCAGTTCTGGCTCGAGTCACTTTGTTGGCCAGACATGCCCTGCAGCTTATCGAGTCGAGTCTGATGTCTCAGAAACTCGCGTTTGTGCGTCCCGCACAACTGTTTGTTCCCTCCGGTGAGGGTTATGATCTGGTCATACAACTTAAGCCGGATCTGGTGATGAATACGCTGTGTTATGACCTTGGCTCGCCATTTGCTCCATTGAGTCAGCGCAATTTTCGTTTACCTTTAGCGGGCAGTAGCCAGTTGGCCAGAATTGTGGAGCAACTAAGGGTAAGTGAAAGTAACACAATAACTACTATTGCTTATTTTAATTACTTTTAATTTATTTTATGTAAAGGCTGCCTACTCGGAACATGCGGCGTTCTTTTACAATCCTCATGGCGGCAAGGAGTTGGCCATTATGTGGCGACCAGCAACAGAGTTTGCACCCAAACCATTTAAAGTTAACGAACTGCAGGCATGTACTCCTTGCTCCGCTGGAAAGGTACAGGTGAATAGGGATACACTGCTAGAAGATTTCAAGTTGCTGCTGAAAGATTTTTATTTGCGCATCTGCACACCTGAGGAATTGAAGCGAGAACAACGGGAGCACAGCAAACCCAAGCGTTATTTCAACGGCCAATCGGATGAGAACTCTGAGAAGCCACTAAAAAAGAAGAAAAAGAAACAAGTGCCCCAAGCAAAAGTAACAAAAAAACAATTAATGAAAAGTAAATCTCTAAGTGCGTTATGTTAATGCCAGGAGACATAGAAGGACATAGAATACATGTATTAATATTAAAATGTAAATAAAACATTTGATTTTTCAAAGTTCAGACCATTTCAAAATTAAAGTTCATCGTTATTCCCATTAACCACACAATACGGCGGCACCATCGACTTTCTATCTCGACGTGGACGATCTGATGGCGACAGTGTCGTCTCACTTGACTGTTCCCGTGACGGCTCACAACGATCCTGTGGCGCATGGCTGTTGGAATCGGACAAGCTATCATTGGAGCGATGCTTTTTGAACCATTTGCTTGGTTTCTTGGTTGACTCCGTGTTGCAGGCCTTGGAAGTGGTCTGTGCGTTTGTCTGGCAACTGCAATGCTTCCTAATCGGATGACTCTCATGTTTTGGAGCCTCAAGATTGCTGGTCATTGTGCCGACGCTGTAGCTAATGGGATATGGTGTGGAGGATTTGCACGACTTGGACCATGTCAGTTGCTTAGATACATTGGCAACAACAGGATGTGGCTCCTCAGTTTGTTGAGCTGCCTCTTGGTTCATTGGACAGCTTTGGTGGCAGTAGGAGATTAAGTTTTGTAATGGTTGAATCTGTCCTGCAGTCGTGGAGTTGGCCAACTGATTGGGAGTCACCCGGCTGTAGGACATGTGACGGGTGTCCTCCACTCGCCTCACATCCTGCTGGGTAAGCATAAACAGCTCATTGCCCACCATAACGGGTACTGAATACACATTAATTGTGGTCAATAGAAACATCAATATAAATATTATAAACTCACTGTGCACCGCGGGAGCTGCCTCCTCGGAGACCTGCAACACCTTTGTCACTGTTGTATTATTTGCCATTTTTATGTTGGACAATTTTGCTTTAAAAACTTATAATTTTTTTTTTGATTTTGATTTGTATTTTTTTGGTACAACCTACATAGGAAATGTATATAAATCTAATAGAATGGGGGAATTAAAAAAGGAAGAACTGACAGAGAGATAGCGAAAAGCCTCCTAAATAAATGACTTATGTTATATTGAAAATCGAAAGAAGTAATATCTATTTTAAAAGGGCTCTTGACTTCTTACAAAATAAATTTTTAATAAATCTTTTCTTTAATAAGCCGAACTTGAAATTTCAATGATTTTATTGTAATTAATCGTAATTGTCTTGTTTTTATATCTTATCCTGTAATTGAATGGGTAGCATTTCTTAGCTTCGTATGGATTCATCCTTCAAGTTTGACGGTATTATGCCTGGTGTTAGAACATCTTTCTCCTTATTTCCAAAATCGGGATACAATTTGGCTGTTTGGCCTAACGGTGTACAAAGGCGGCCAGAGAAGTCCAATCGTTTGCTGGATTGATTGCGTTCGGCATGGCTAATCATGTCCAGCAGTGAGCTACAAATGGAGTTTGTATAAGCATTTAATAAAAGTTCTATGCAAATAAAAATAAATGTTATTTACCGCTGCCCGGAACTGGACATGCGTCGCTTGCTGGCCTTGAGAAGGCTGCTGGAACTGTTGCTACCACCGCTATTGGGATCCAAGCGTTCGGGTGAAAGTGGGGATTCTGTGTAGGATCGTAAATGAGCAACACTCGCATCCGATTTGTTGCTGACATCTCCATAAGCAGCGCGTAGACTTTGCAAACTCTCTAGCAGATTCTTATGGTGCGATGTTTGAACATTTAGCTGAATTAGCTGCTCCAGTTCTCTGTAGAATAAGCGATACTGATCCTTGATTTTGCTTGCCTTCGGGCTATAAGAAAACAATGTTAAAGTCTGTTTAGTTTAATTAACAAATACAATAACTTACCGCAAGTTAGTGGTGTTGCTAAAGGGTAACATATCGCCGCGGGATGCACTCTTGTATAGCTCATGGATTTGCTGTTGGCAACGAACTTCCTCCTGCTTGTCCATGTCTTCTTTGACCAGTAGATGCAGAAAATGTGGCAGCCAAGTTAATTGACGTTGCAGATTGAAAAGAATGGTTACATTTGTGGTTCTGGGAAAGTAACGTGGCATTCGTCGCCATAAATGTTCGCCTGGCGAGACTTTGCTCTTGGGCTTGGTCTTTAGCGGCACCATTCGCGACATCTTGAGCAGCTGTCCCATTTCTGGTATGCGATAATCGGAGACTCGTCCACCGGGTCCGTCGCTAATCGAGGGCGCTTCGTCCATAGCGGACCGTGCGATTGACAGAGAATGCACAAAGATTTCACCTCCTCGGGCAGACAACATATGGCTGGTTGTTTTGGTGCCCGTTTTGCGTGGTACCTCCAACAACACGGAACGACCGTTTAGCAGAAAGTTGATTAAACAGGAGCTGGGACGTGAAGTGACATCCACAGGTGTAACATTATATTGGCCAACACAGGGCTGTAGGTCAGCAGAGCCGCAGCCCCGAGGCGTGCACCATTTTAACGTGACTGTCTCATAAGATGTCCCTGATTTTATGCTGGTCGGAAGCGTAAAATCCGGACCACAAACTTTTGTGTGGGCAGCACGTGCATGTAAAATTTCTACATCGTAATTGGCGCTGGAGTTTGCATTCTGCTCTTCTTTCATGGGTATGTTGGTAACCGTGGTGCTAGCCAGATCATAGTGTCCCATAATAAGATGCAACAACTTATCAGATATATCAGGGGCGTTGACTGTGTGTATTTCCACATCCAGCAGCGGTGAAATGTCCAGCAAACTGCGATTTGTAACCAGAGATTCCACACCCAATGGCACAATGTTTAATATCACCAAGTGGCAATGGTCAATAAGAAGACCCTTCTTGCCGGACGGAGCGACCAAAGCATTTTGCTGCAACAGCACAGTATTGAAGATGTCTTCCAAGCCTGTGATGAGAAGATCAATTAATGTTAAAGAGTGTGATCATTGGAACTTTAAGCTGACTTACTCTTCATGCTCGTATTATCTCTCGCCGAGGTGATGCAGATAACGCGTCCTTTGTTGGGTATTTTGTTGCAACCGACTTGAGCGGCATGAACTTGCTCGTCTGTAGGCTCTGCCAGTGCCTCGATGGCAGCCCGCAGACCGTGTATGACCGAATAGTCCGAGGATTGTGGTATACTGCGCGATGGTACACTAACCATCATCATGGCATTCGACACATGCGACATATTCTGTGTGCTTGAGCTCCAGGTGTTCACAATGTGTGCCGCCGTATCGGAGACAATGAAACGTACATGCTTCTTGCCCGGAAACAGATCCCACACTATGCGACAATATTCTATGGAAGATTCCACAGCACAAGTCCACAAACTTTTGCTTAGCTGTGTGACGCCAACTGCGGAACTACTGCCGGCTGCCAACTCAGGCGACGGTTTTCCCTTCAAGTAATCCATCGTTATATATTGTTCGCTGGATATGCTGAAGTAGCGAGTGTGGTCCAGCACAAATATAGTCTTTTGATTGCGCTCGAACATGATTTTAAGATCGTTTGAAAAGCCAGCAACAGTTAAAAATGAAATTTTCTACTCGAAAAATCGTTTGTTTACAAAATAACACAGCTGTTGCATCTTGCAACTAGAGATGGGAAATATCTTATTACCAGTGACCTGTTCACATTGAATATTTCAGTGATATATTTAATGTAACAGGTATTATAGATGTAATTTAAGCTAAAGTAATATAGCTTATTTAAAATATAATAAAATGCAATGCAATTTCTATTAAATTCAGTTCGTTACATTAGTTATTTTCAAGTTCCTCATAAAGATTGTGAGGCTTTCTTTGTTAAGCTTTCAGAAAATAAAAACACAAAGACATTCTCAAGATCAGCAAACTCTGTCTATTTTTTTTTTAATACACATATTTTTATTAAGTATTCATAAAATAGCCAACTATCGCCATTTTTAACAATCGATACCTCAAAATAATTAGTATCGCATAATCAGAAATTGCTATCGATGGGTTTGTTACATCACTAGCAGAATCACGTTGTCGTGTTTGAACAAAAAAAAAGCGCTACAAAAATTTAATTTTGGATTTTCGTGCGTTTAATTGTGGCAAAATTACGTTTTGAGTGGTTGTCAACATTGTCAGAGCGTAAAACAGATCGAAATGTCTTGGTTATTAGGTAGAAATCGTCAGCAGCCGGCAGCGGACTTTGGTGGTGGAGCCGATGGAGCTGATAATCCAGAGGGCAAAACTGCCGGCGAACGTGGAGGTGACACGCAACTTACAAAGGCCGAACGTAAGGCTATGGAGGCGTATAGGTTTGATTCCTCAGCGCTGGAACGTGCTGCGGATGCAGCCAAAACGCTGGAACGGTCAAGTGAGTGTCTTCCTATACATATTTCATCATCAATTGTGCGCATTGCATAACCGATGCCTCAACTCTAAATGACGTGCATGTGTGCGTGTGCGTGTGCATGTGTTTGTATGTGTGTGTGTAACTGTAACTGATTGGAACCTCTTACAGAACATGCGCGGGAGGCACTGGAGTTGTCCAAGATGCAGGAAAACACTAGGCAGCAGGAGTACAATACCAAGGTCAAGGAATACGAGGCGCACATCGAGCAGGCCAAGGTGGAGCAGAAGCGTATCGATCATGAGGAGCGACGCAAGACGCTTATCGAGGAGACGAAGCAGCAGCAACAACGTGCCCAATATCAGGATCAATTATCGCGCAAACGCTATGAGGATCAGCTGGTGCAACAGCAGCGAGTCCAGGAGGACAATCTACGCAAGCAGGAGGAGAGCGTACAACGGCAGGAGGCAATGCGTCGTCAGACAATTGAGCACGAGATTGAAATGAAGGAGAAGAACCGTCTTAAGCTATTGGAGCATGAGCTGCGCGCTAAAGCTCGTGTGGACCGCGAGAATCGTGACATTAATCTGGAGAAGATTCGACTGAAAGCAGAGGAGCATCGTACCACAGTGCTCGAGGGTATACGGTAAGTCATCATTGCTAATTATGCGATCTATCGAATCTAACAATGCATCATTTTCAATTGTAGCACTGCTGGTTCCGTAATTGGCGCCGGTGCCGAAGCCATGCTGACGGATTGGGACAAGGTACTGACTGCTGCCGGTGGCTTGTCGCTGCTTGCTTTGGGCGTGTACAGTGCCAAGGGTGCAACTGGTGTTGTTTCACGTTACATTGAGGCGCGGATCGGTAAGCCCACGCTTGTGGGTGAAACATCACGTTTTGCTTTCCTTGATGCCCTCAAGCATCCGCTCAACTACATCAAACGCTTGCGTGCCAAGCCCGCCGATGCCCTTCAGGGTGTAGTGCTGAATCCCAAGCTGGAGGAGCGACTGCGTGACATTGCAATTGCAACGAAAAATACGCGCATCAATCGCGGCTTATATCGCAATGTGTTGATGCATGGACCGCCCGGAACGGGTAAGACCATGTTTGCCAAAAAGCTGGCCGAGCATTCTGGTATGGATTTTGCCATTATGACCGGTGGTGATGTCGCGCCCATGGGCAAAGAGGGCGTTACGGCCATACATAAGGTGTTCGATTGGTCGCATACCTCCAGACGCGGTCTGTTGCTGTTCGTTGACGAGGCGGATGCCTTTTTGCGTAAGCGTTCATCGGAGAAGATATCGGAGGATTTGCGTGCTGCGCTCAATGCTTTCCTGTATAGGACATCGGAACAGAATCCCAAATTCATGCTTGTGCTGGCATCGAATACACCTGAACAATTCGATTATGCCATCAATGATCGTCTCGATGAGATGGTGGAGTTCACCTTGCCCGGTCTAGAGGAACGTGAGCGTCTGCTCCGTCTGTACTTTGATAAATATGTGCTGCAGCCAGCGGCATCTGGTGCCAAGTAAGAAACATTTCAATTATTTATCAAATCCCAGTTGTAAACTTTGACTCTTTTAGGCGATTTAAACTGGACACCTTTGACTATGGCGAGACGTGCTCCAAAATGGCTCAGCTATGCGAGGGTATGTCGGGTCGTGAAATATCCAAGTTGGGCGTGGCATGGCAAGCTGCTGTGTATGCTTCCGAAGATGGTTTATTAACGGAGAAAATGGTACTAGACAGATGCAATGATGCTGCCCAGCAGCACAAACAGAAGGTAAGTTACAAATCCCAAATATATACTCTCTGAATGACAACTAAAATTAAACTCAATTCTTGCAGATGGCCTGGTTATCGGAGCATGAGCGTTCCGATCACAAATCTATAACCGGCTCGGAAGCTGCTAAACCACCGCTAACGCTCAGTTCTTATAAACTGTGAGTTGGCTCTGGCGGATCTGTTTGTTGACTAGCACTCAAAATTTGTTTAGTTTTAAAATGAACTAATGTTAAGTAAAACGCGCAAAGCTTTTTTTGGTCACTCGATCCTTCGGTGTGTATATACATGTGTGTAGACATGCATTTACTATTGTACAAAACTATTTGACACAAGACTGCCAGCAATTATTAATACAATTAAGTTTTTCTTGCTGATAATTGTATTGTAATATCACCACATTGCATCTTGATTGTTTATTGTGCAAATCGCTCAAGAGCTCTTCTTTCTGCGAATTAAAGCTTTGGAAATAGTTTTTAAAATTAATGCCAATTGCTAACAGCAATTTTCAATTGGTCACGTCAGCACTGTGAGAGATTTATATTAAACTTCTCGCTGGCGGTACCAAAAATTTGACTAATTTGGCCAGTGTTTTCCTGATACAGAATTCATTATATATAATAAATATATAATTGTTAAATTAATTGGTTTTAATAAATAGTAGAAAAGTTTGGTATTAATGGGATACCATTTTATAGAAATAAAATGGTTTTTATTCAAAATCATATGGTAGTGGTGAATACGGTGCTCCCAGTTCTTCAGTCGGCCATCCATTGTCATACCATGGTTCTGGTGATGGTAGTGGTGTATACCGTTCTCCCAGTTCTTCATCAGTCAACTCTTCATCTGTCATACACTCGTGTTTGAAATCAGTACGTTCCTTTTCCTTGGCGGACGCTTTTTCCAAAAACGTATCAAAACTTTTCTGTTTTGTTTTTAAGCGATTTAAAGATTCACTCGTTTCAGTAACAAACGTGTTCAGCTGGTTCTGCAGTGTTGTTATATTCAAAGTCTTCTCAGTAATAGATTTTTCCAAAATAGAATCGAGATTTTTCTGATTGTTTACCAAACGATGTAAAGTTTCGGTCATCTCGAAGTGCTTGGATTGTGTTTTATCAAGGAACTTCTTAAGCTCATCTCGGGACTTGTCTGCCAAATTTTCAAGTGACTTTATATACTGTGTGTCTTCATCAATTTTTTTTTTCATATCATCAAAAACATTGAAATTATTCATTTTTAACAAAATAGCAGTTTAAGATTTACGCTTTGAAAAAAAAAAACTTGTAAAAACAAAAAATATTTTGTTTAATGTTATTAGACGACACCTTTTCGAATGTAAGTTATTTCTGGCCTAAACTTTCGTTCTATTCTATCAGCCTACTGTGTTCGCTCAATAACCATTCTGATACAATTTTAGACTTGTATATATTCACACTTTTGAAGTTTTGGGCATTCCGTCCTTTAAAATTTTCCTGAACAGTTCGATCAAGCTGTTTTGGGAGTATCCCTAATGCTTATTAGTAAATTATCACTCTCCCATTTCGATGACCCGTTCACTTTTTTTGATTAAAGTATGAATTTCCTATTTGGTTAATGAAACCCTTCAATTGATTTTTATTTTATCCTAATTTTAATATATATAATATTAATATATATTGGGATTTATTGGGAATTGGATCACCGAACGATTTCTAGTCACTGAACTAAATGACCTGCAATCAGGGATTTAGTTCGTTCGCTTTTGGAATTAGTTCAATAGAACTTAGATCGAACGATTTGATACAACTCTATTGCAAATAAATAAATAACAAAAATAAATAAATACGCCTGCTGCAGATTCACATAATGTCAAAATGAATGTGGAGGAGAGCGAGATTCCAACCGCATACAATGGCTGTATTAGTTTCAATGCCCAGACGTGTCGTGTCTGTCTGGAATCCCACAAGACCACACTGTGCCTTCGCGATGAAATTGAGTACAATGATCTGAATGTGGAATTGTGGCAGTTGCTGGAGAATGTGTCCAATGTGAAGGTAACTCTGGAGTTATTGCCGAACTGTGACTTGTTAACCTTAGCTGAAATTTAATTGCAGTGCACCTGGAATGAGCCAAATCTTCCAACAAAGCTGTGTCAGAACTGCACACGACGTCTTCTCAGCGCCTATGAGTTTATACGCGAAGTTGAAAGGTCACAGCAAACGCTACAGGAGTTGTGCAACAATCTGGAGCAGGATCAGTCAATCAGGCTCATGTCCGTGTTGGATGAGGACGAAAACTTGCCACCTAATGAAGAATTACCTGACGCGGAGGAATTGTCACCCATCGAGGAAGAAATACCACAAGATGAGGAACAATTTATACAGTTGGAGCAATGCGAATCCATCATTGAGTTACATGAGGTAGAGCTCACGCCGTCCGAGGATCATGCGGCTGCACAGCCTGAACACGACAAGGAGCTAGATGTTGGCACAAAACATTTAGAGGAAGAACCCAACCAACTCGAGCAGGACGAATCCGATGCAGAAATAAACGATGATGCTGATCTAACAGAGG
This sequence comes from Drosophila phalerata, assembly GCA_951394115.2. Classification (NCBI taxonomy): domain Eukaryota; kingdom Metazoa; phylum Arthropoda; class Insecta; order Diptera; family Drosophilidae; genus Drosophila; species Drosophila phalerata. Next base: position 25,665,940 of record OX596005.2, read on the forward strand.
AGCGTCCATCGCAGCTAGGACTGCGATTGACGCACTCACAAAGCTTTACGTACAAGTGTGCCAATTGTCCAAGAATCTTTGCGAAAAACAAATCTCTGGTGCGGCATTATGCTGCAGCACATAGCCAATCGGCAGATGTGGCGGCTCAGGAGCTGGCAAAGGAGCACAGCAGCAGCGGAGCACTGATCTGCGAGCACTGTCCGCGCATCTTTAAGCGACAGGATACACTGCGTCGACACATGCTGGCGTTTCATCCCGATGTAATGGCAGCTAGCGGATATAAGGAGGAGCAATCAATTTCTACAGCACCAAAGCGAGCTGCCAAGCGACGAGAATGTCCCCATTGTGGCATTAGTTTCCCCGTCTCCAGTCTAACGATACACATACGTCGTCACACCGGCGAGAATCCATACAAGTGTGATCAATGCGACAAGGCATTTCCCCGCAGCCAGGATCTCAGTCTGCACAAGCGTCAGCACACTGGAGAGCGTCCAAGTGAATGCAAGATATGCGCCAAGAAATTCATCTCCCAGAACAAACTGGCGCGTCACATGCGATTACACACTGGCCAGCGTCCCTATGCCTGCGACAGGTGTGACAAGAGCTTTGTGCAATCCAATGACCTAAAGATTCATATGCGACGGCACACAGGCGAGCGACCGTACACCTGTGGCGTCTGTGGCAAGAGTTTTGTTTGCGGCTCACTCCTGAATATCCATCGCAATCAGAAGCGACACTATGAGACTGTGAAGCAACGCGATGACGATGGTCACCCCGATCCAGATCCTGATCCCTACGAAAATAGTCGCGTTAACAAGCGACGTGCTGAGGATATTGAACGTATGCGATTAAAGCGAGAGAATGAGGCGCTCCCAATTAATCTGCGGCCCTACAACTGTGGTGTCTGTGGGGATAACTTCAAGAGCGGAGCACTCCTCACAATTCATCGCAATAAGATGTCCCATTATGAGATGGGCAAAGTGGACTATGGCGATCCATATGAGCAGAAATACAAACAGCAACTGCCCCCCAAAACAGATCAAAATGAGGACTCGAATCTAGACACTAGATTAAGCTAAACATTTTATTTATATCCGCGTATATTAAAAAATTTTAAATAATTTTAACTCTGTTGTTTCATCTGAACATTTTACAAGTTTCTTCAGCAGTTTAAATTTTTTCTATTTTTATGTATAATCTGTAAAATATATAAAAATCGTTACATTTTATTTTAATATCATAAGCCTTGACTGTAATCATTTATTTACTTTAAATATATTATAAAAAATTGTTTTCTAATTTAAATTAGCTCCCTATTTCTTCTCCAGGTTAACTGCTTCAAAAAGAAATATAAAAACTAACCTAGGTGTACCAAAGCTTTTTGACTCACTGTTAGTACAACATATGTATGTATGTATGTACAGATGTAAATCTACTTCAATATTGCAAACGTTTTTTTGGCTCTTAAATAGGCCAAAGAGACTTTTCTTATAACGTGGCTTACAATAATTCTAAAAAAATTGTCATTAATATGCATGTTTTTAAGATGCAGTATTTGAAAATTGCACCAATTTTTGTCTCAACTTCAAATTGTTGTTTGACAGCTGTATTTTTATACCCGTTACTTATAAAAAATAAGTATAAGGGTATATTGTGTTCGTTGGAATGTGCGTAACAGGGAGAAGGAGACATCTCCGACCCTATAAAGTATATATATTCTTGATCAGCATCAATAGCCGAGTCGATATAGCCATGTCCGTCTGTCCGTCTGTCCGTCCGTGTGAGCGCCTAGATCTCAGAGACCATAAGAGATAGAGATACCAAACTTTCACTAAAAGACTTCTATATACCCCACGCAGATCAAGTTTGTTTCAAATTTAAGCCACGCCCCCCTCCGCCCCCGCAAATAGCGAAAAACCGTCTAAACAAAGAAATCTCAGAGACTATAAGAGATAAAGTAACCAAATTTGGCACACAGATTTATATACACCTCACGCAGATCAAGTTTGTTTCAAATTTAAGCCACGCCCCCCTCCGCCCCCACAAATCGCGAAAAGCTACCACACCCACAGTTTTTAAGATAATATAGTTTTTCTTGTAGTCACTGATATCTATTATTATTATTTATTATCCCACTGAATCGCAACACGATCGGACAAGTAGAACAGCAGTTATTGTCTGAAAATGATTCTTTAAGCAATACATGGCAATACATGCCCCTAGAGTATGCAATAGATTTTGTATTGTTAGAAAATTTTCTTTAAAGTACTTTTATATGTAGTGAAATAAGTAACGGGTATCCTATAGTCGGGATCTCGACTATAGCCTTTCCCACTTGTTTTTTTTTATGAAGAGTGTAGATAGTTTTGTTTGGAGGGGGTTAACTAAAACCAGCTTAAGCAAAAGCTCTGCTTTTTTTTGTTTAAATTAAGAATTTTAATAATATATACATATTTGTATTCAAGAAAGGAACATAGCTCTAAGTTACAAATGTTTTTTATTTAATTACACTTTTTAAAAGTAAAATTTTAAGCAGATAAGCTTAATAATTTGATATACAAAAAGATTTAGTGCAAAGTAACTTTAAACTTAAAATCTTTTATTTAAAATGTAGTTTAAATTAAAATTATTACTTTGAATTCAAGTTGAAAAGAAAATTTTTAATTTTAAATATAAATTTTACATTTACAATTTTACATTTAGAATTGTAATTATATAGGTTTATTACTATCATACGAATATTTATTTATCAACGACAAAGTTGATGTTTGTAATAATTCAAATTTTGAATGACGACCCTGTCTACGCCACTGACCAATACAGCTACAAAGGGTAGGTTTTCGGTTTCAACTTTAGGGTTGCACTGCACTTGCACTCGCATTAAAGCATAGAAAAAAAATAAGAGCAGAAAAGCAAAAGTTTTGGCGTAGTTAACAACTTATGCAATTGACGTAGGCTAAATCAGTGTGACATAACACACAAAATATAAGTAAATACAAATATAATAAAAAGAAGAGAAGAAAAGAAAAGTAAATGTGTGTGTATGTATGTATATTTTATGTATGTGTAACGAAAGCTTGCAAAGTAAGCGCTCGATGTGTGAATTGATTGCATATTAATTAATGCGCAGCGCAAAACGAAATGTAAGTCAAAAATCGATAAGCATGTGCAACTAATTAATTGTGAAAACAGTTTTCTCTCTAGAACAGATAACAGAAGGTAGTTAAATAAATAAATCGACAAAATGGACGGGCAAACTTGTGAGACGGACGTGGATATTTCGCAATTCATGCTGGATGATTTGCAGCTGGCAGCGGAGCTGGGAAAAACTCTGCTCGAACGGAATAGGGAATTGGAAATAATGCTGAAGGAGCACAAATGCAGAAACGAGGAACAACAACGCGAAATTGTACATTTGCGAAAGCAAATCAATGCCATGGCCGAGGTGAATGACACCCGATTGAAGGTCTACGAACAGCTGGAGGTGGGCATACAGGATCTGGAGCGTAGCAACCATCGATTGACATTGGAGAAGTCACGCGACAAGAAGCAAATCAAATCGCTCTCGGCTAATATCGAGTCATTGGAGGCACGCCTCGAGGAGATCACCCAACAGCTGGAGGAGTCGCGGCAAATTCTAAGCGCCGAAAGACGCAAAAATTGCAAGCCATTGCAGCAGCAGGAACGTTATGTAGCCCGGACAAATGTGGAACAGCTTTCCGTATCGAAACAATGGTCTGGCCAAGATCGTGATATCATTGATTTGAATGCCACGCCCATTGAGAATAGCGCTTTTGCTGCCAATGCCAATTCAACGGGTGTCACAGATGTCCCAGATGTCGCAGATGATGGCTCCATGTCCATGAGTGAAGTTGGCAACTCCAAGGAGATGATGCAAGTTGCCGCTGTCATTAAGGGTGAAGACAATGAGGAGCTGTTCACTCTCTTCACTGATTATGAGTCCAAAAAACGCGACTTGATGGCCGAGAAGCAACGCAACTGTGAGCTGGAGGAACAACTGGTGGCCATTATACAAGAGAATCAGACGCTTCAAAGCCGAATTGCCATAACAAGCACAAATGAGGAGGAGATGATGTCCATGCACGATGAGTTCTCACTGTTGGATGATGTGAGACAGGGTCAAATGTGTAGCCGTTGCTTGCGTGCCATGGAGGAGCAGGAACAGGCATCCAACATCGATGGTCAGTCGTCAGTAGGTCCAACCGAAGGCGCTGTCGAGGACGATGAGCGAAGTCTGCTTGGCAGTGAGTATAGCGCACCCTTGGCCAATAATAATAGTGTGGAGGCACAAGAATTGCTCGAGCTGAAGAATGGCAACAAATCAAATCCCTACCGTGACTTGGTCGAGAAATATGAAGCCTTGCTGGAGGTGCAGCGTACATCAAATGTGCATAAGAGCGAGCAGCTCTCCAAGGAACAGCAGCCAATTGAGGGACAGTCACAGGCACAGACTCAGGCTCAGGCACAGAAGACCATCCAAGAGACTTGCTCAATGGCAGACAAAGATTCGAAAACAGCTCGTGGACGAACCTCTACCGAGTTCTCAGAGGCGGAGACCTCGTCGTCTGGCTTTTCCGAAGAGACTAGCAATAAGTATACACAGACGGATGAACGACCTGGTTACTTTCTGTGCTCCATCAGCAATGGCGAAGAATGCAAATTGAGCATATATGATGATGTTAGTCCAATCGATACACATTTCCAGAGTCGTCCCGAGTATAGAGAGCTGTTCAAAGAGATATTTGGTGTGTTGAAAAAAGCCGCCGATAATAAAGAGGATGGAGATAAATCGAAAACATTTGATGCGGATGAGACGCAACCAAAGATTGACACAATTACAACACTTACGCCGGCCAACGATGAGTTCTCTGTGGACTTTGGCGATGATACCCATAGTATTATATCATCTGTAGTGTCGGATCAGTCGTTTGCCATGTCCGAGTGTGTCACTAAATTGGAGCGCAGAACGGCCAAGAAGCATATCAATGAATGCAAGACTCAGGAGAACAGGCTGCCTCAAAACAACTCTGCATCCGTCGCACAACTAAATGGAAATGGAAGTGGAAATGGCCTTAAACAGATCGAGGAGAATGGACGTCTATTGACTCCAGTTAAGCGTGAACCACTCGAATTTTTGACAGTTGCCGTCGGCATTAAGAAGAAGAATCGCCGCAAGAACCGTGGTCTCAATGGCAATGGAGTTCGAGTCGAATCGCCACTTGCCCAACCATCGCCATTAGCACATCCGTCTCCACCGCACAGTGTTCGACGAACACGTAAGGACTTTGTGCCAATCCCCCCAGAAATGCTGGCAACGGAACGCGTTGTCCGCCGGCCATCGGATCGTTCCACCACCGAATGGAATGGTTCACCAATGATCATTTATAATCGCAACATGAGCGCCACACGGGCAAAACGCACCGGCCGCGTTATCGAGTTAAACGGCGTCGAGTACCATCCAAATACAGTATCGCAAGAGTTCCACAAACTGAAGAGACTCGATCTATCTTACGCCGAGGTCCTACGTCGTGCCGATGCCTGCGAGCATCAAAGTCAACCCATGCGTGTGCAACGGATGCAGCAATCCCGCTGGAATGCAAACAAAAGTCAAAGTAATCGCCGCTAAATATGGACACTCAACTTAACCCAACACTTAGCTATAGTTCCCTGTACTTGTCTTATCTCTAATCAGCATGGATCTAATCGACTCTGCATCAATGTCTTTTGATGTTGGAGCTCCTAGAAATAGTTTAGTGTATTTTGAATTTGTAATCTTAACGTTCTCGAATTTTGTAGTACGTCTTTTTCGTCCTTAAGCCCTATTTCCACTCCAATCGAAACAGGCACAACATGAAAAACTCCATATAAAAAAAACAAATAATCGGAAATTTCGTATTTTTTTTATATAAAGTGTGTCTTATCGTGCCTGTTTTGTTTCGAGTGGATATAGGGCTTTAACATTCAACTGTTTTTGAAAAATTTCCTTACGTTTCCTTTAATTTGTATTTAATACGTACATTCCCAAGCTTGTAGCAACTGCAAAAGAATCTCGTTTTACTTTGGACGTTTTTCATGTATCTTTTGTAATTAAAAACCTAGATATATTTACTTCTTATGTAACCAAAAGTTTTACTTGTATTTTAAACAATTCAATATGCTTGATACTAACTATATAATGATATTAATGTACGAATATGTATGATGTTCTCTAAGATATTTAATAAATAAGCATGTGTGCCAACTCTAATATAACTGAAATAACACGCAGCGCCCAAATCTTTTCAATAATCAAATAGATTTATCTTTACCTGAACGTCTGAAGATGCGAAATACAAAAACATATTTGAATTAAAGAGTACTTGTATATTTTCTACTCAGCATTAATGCGTATTATCATTATTATCAAACAGAAGAAGACTATGTAAATAAGTATAATAATTTCAATGCCGCTTGCGCTGCTGGTGTGTCGTGGATGTGGACGAATAGGAGTTGTGTGTGCTGCGTGAATTGGAGCGGGATCGAGTTCTGTCCCGATGTTTGCCATAGCTGCTGCTCTGATGGCTGCGGCTGCTGCTGTGCCGAGAGCTTCGTCGATAGTCACTGCCATTCTCATCTCCAGAGTTACTAGAATCTCGCCGACGCTTTCGTTGACTATTCCGACTGCTATAATGAAGAGCATGTCGATCGCGATCGCGATCTCGTTCTCGGTCCCGATCACGTTCACGCTCGCGACTGCTGGGATGACGACTATAAGAGTGTCTACTGCTGCTGTGACCCTTGCGATGCCTTTCGCGACTCGTCTCGCTTCGCTGTTTGCGACTGCTGTTGCCTCGATTGCGACTATGGCTGGAGCTGCTGCGTTTTTTGGCAGTGAGACTGCTACGGGTACTACTGCCATCGGTATTAGTGGAGGACTTGGAACTGTTGGAGCTGGAGTTGCTGTCGCTGCTTGAACTGCTACTGCTGCTATCACCACTGCTGGAGGAAGATGTTGAGGATGACTGTCGACGTCTGGTCTTGGCCTTTTTTGATGTTTTCTGGGCTTTGTCAAGTGCCTTATCAGCAGCGTTTAACATGCTTGCCATGGATTCGGGCATTTGCAGTAAATTGGTAGCAGGATTAGGCACAGGCTTTAGCTTCTGGGGCATCACGTTGTTCTGCGCAGCAGCAACTGCGGCCACTTGGCTAACATAGCTCTGGGAGTGTTTGCCATCCTTGTTGTCGCTGAAGCGCGTAGTTCTTTCTTTGCGACTGAGGCGCTTACCTAGCAATTAAATGGGAATAGCTTGTAAGCGTGCCATGTCAAAGCATGATCAAGTTGTACCTACCATTAAATTTCTGCGACTTCTCATGTGAACTAGCTGACGTCGTTGCTGTTGCGATTTCATCCATAGGTGACTCAGTGCCAGAGATTGGACGTCGTTGCTCATTGGCAGCCTTAGTTTGCTCAAGCTCCAGCTTGCGATGGTGTTGCAACTTTTTCTCGTCCACCTGTTCCTGCAGCGACACACGCTCCTCAATGTCATCAATGACCTTCTCAAAGGCGCGCTTGCTTTTTCGTATGCGAGCCTAAAAATGAAAGCCAAGAATGAAATATATATATTAAAATTTTAATATCAGTCTTGAGGTTTAGATTTTATTGTTAAGGGTTCCGCGTTTAAAATTTTAAAAATTGAGAATTTATTAACTCATGTTTTCACTTTTAATTAATTCCTGATATCGTAATTAGTATAAAACAACAATTTGAAATTGAAATTTCGGTTGGATTTTCTGGTGCTTAGTGTATGTACCAACCTTGAGTTCGTCCGCGGAAAGCTCAGTGCTTTTGTCCGTTTCCTTGGTAGTAGAGTCAGAATTCGGTTCAACTTGACTACCATCGATGTCATCGGTATTGTCATCCTCTTCGCTATCGCTTGAAGAATCGCCATAGACAGCTAAACCTATAATTCAAATCAATCAAGTGCTAGTTGTTGCTGCCAGACGTAGTTTGAAAAAGGCGCATGTTTTCTTAATTGGGGGGGATAGTTTTGGTTTCGGTTGGCGTTAAGATTTTTATAAAGACAGAGAATAGGTGGGAAAAAGGGTGCAAGATGTTACACCATAACTGGCCTGGCCAAAAAGCGGTTTAATTTAAATTGTTTAAATTTATGCGAATCTTTGAAAGATCAAGTAAAAATGTTCACAAGAAAGCAAATATGTTTAGTTAACCAATCCCGTTCACGGCATACGAAATATGGGTACAATACTTTATAACAGGGGGGGGATAACAGTGAGTGTAAGCAAAACTCAGACTACCTATTAAACAAAAGTGTACAAGAACTTACGAGATAATTTGGAATTTGTTACTTACCCAAGTTGCCGGTAATGGAGGACAAGGCGCTTTTGCGAATCACTTGGGCTGATGACGCTTTTGATTTTCATACACATATATATATATATATTACGATTATATAGTTAAATTCAGCATGTGATTTGATTGTTTGTTTTGTTTCAAGTATAAGCAATGACATAAAATTATAGAGTATTTATTTTTAACTAATTAAAAAGCTCCAGGTAGCTAAAAGCACTTCCATTGGGTGAACAATTCCAAACGTTAACGTCGTCGGATTAAGTTTTACTTAATATACTTGGGCTTTTATCACACAAACTCGTACTTACACGTATACACACTAATTAATTCACTGTAAAAGATTGTTTGGCGATAAGCTTACTGTTCTAAATTTGTGTAAAATGTACCTTTAGCGCGATGCGCTTTGAGTGTTTCAGTAGCAATAGCTGCAATCTCTTCATTGGTGGTTTCCAGCAGTATTTCGGTTAATGTGCGACGCACAACAAGCATCTATAGATTGGTTTTTGATAGATTGGTTGGGCTATTTTAAATGCCTGTCAATAACAAAGTGATCGCCAGACAATGAAACCCGATAGCAATATTCAAATGAGACATCAGTTTCATCTATGTTTTAAACTAGGCCTAAAATTCAATATTTTAGTCGTGCAACTTGTAACATTCTGTACAATTCATTTCCCAGTGAAATTGGGTTATAGTCGTTTAGATCAAATTTTGTTGATGTAATACAATACGACTAAAAGTAAAGATACAAATTTTGTATGCTAGATTAAAAGGTGTTTGGTTTTTGGGTTTCATTATCTGGATAATCGCACATTGTATGAAAACTGTGATGCCTACCAAATCTGCAAGTCTTTCTTCGTAGTTTTTACCACTTAATGCAGCATCAGCATTTGCTGCCCTTGCAACTGTAGATTTGTGTCGATCGACAGCATCTTGATTTTGCGATTTTGCGTCTTGATGTTTATCCTCCACATTATCCTGTTCGTCATCACTGCCAATGGTCTTACTTAATACATCATTACCTATTAGCTGAGCCATGCTGGTCGCATGAGTTGCCTCCTCAGCGTCCTCAGGAGCAGCAATTGAATCTTCGCTGTCGCTTGCCTGAATTTCAAGTTCATGTTAATTGCTAGGCATTCTCTACATTACATACACACACTTTGGTCTGGTATGCATATTTTGTGTGCATTTTTTTGGGCAACCAATTGAATAATATGTTGCACTTGGCACTTGCACAAGACAAAAATTTAGTTATATGCAGCCAGGAACGCACTCTACTTACCACATTCGAAATGTTCAAGAGATTAACAGGTGTTGTTAGTGTTTTGCTTGATACTTGCTTAACATTGATAGCTGACAACTCATTTTCCGGTGTTGTGGGCTGTTGACGCTCCAACTGACGTTGCTTTTCGCGCTCCATTTTCTCAAGACCTTCCCTGTAAGACACAAATCAGTTGTATTTTATTCAGTGTATCCTTGTTTAATCCTATATTTAATAGCTATCATTTTACGGTAGTCTTACATCGGAAGCATTAATGTTTTATTGGTATTCTAAAATTGCAAGCTTAAGAAGGTTTTTAATCCGCTCTAGGCTATTTTAAAATCAACAAGAAATATATCTTAGTCAGGATATATAAGGGCAAATCACAAACTGTGAGATTGCTTGATATAGTTAAACAAAAATGAGGTTATTCAAAGTAACTTTCGTTTTACCAAGATATTATTTTAAAAATATATTTTTTTACAACCGATTCATCGATTCATTGATTTTAATGAATAGTTAGATTGGTCTAATCTTACCGTATCCAAGCTGGCAACATTTTACGTTTATTTGCATCGATTTCACTGCTGGCCACATTAACAGCGCTGTTATTGCTTTGCTGAAGTTGGGGTTGCTGTATTGGCTGCAGTAGATGCTGTGCCTCATTGGGATTGCAAACGTTCAGCTTCAATAGCGATGGAATATGTGCTGTGGGATTGGAACGCGATTGCCAATTGATCCACGGTTGAGGGACGGAGCCGGCTAAATAGTAAATAAATGCAGAAAATTCATGAATGAAACGCATAATGTCACAAGTCAATCAAAATTTTAGAGCCACTCACCCGAATCGCTGGCTGCAACTGTAATAGAGGCATCGGTGGCGCTGCCCTCTGTCCATTGAGCTAGCGTAGCAACGGGTGGAGGGGGCACAGTTTTATTATCATGATTTGCTCTTTCATTATTCTCATTCTCCTCTTCATCCATATCCATATCCATTTCCGCTTCGCCGTGCTCCTCATAAATCGGTTGAATTTTGGGTGGTGGTTGCTGTCGTAGTTCGGGGCGATTTTGATGGTACTCCGGCGCATTGCTGATGATCGGCGGAGGAGGCGCAATTGGCATGTTCATGCTAAAATTAGCAAGAGGCGCCGCTGGCGCCGCTGGCGCCGTGTCTCGCATGTGTATCCATTGCTGGGCCAACTGCGCCCAATCGATGCAGCCCTGCATGTTAAGTGGCATGACGGGCGCCGCTGATCTTAGCGTATTTCCAACTCCTGGAACCGCAACAGTCCCTGGATTTGGAGTTGTCAGAAAATGAGGTGGTTGCGCCATATATGGATTGTGTTTATTGTAGCCTAGATCGGCATTGGAATTGCCACCGGGAAACATGTTATTTGTTACTATAGTTCACTTCACAATTATTTGTTTGTTGAGTTATCTAAAATTTTCTAAAACGATTTTTCGACTTTTACGCCATTTTCTTGCTCTACACAGGCAATCACTGTTGCCAACTTAGCTATTATATAGCTAGATCAGTTTTTCACAAATTGTTTGCTAGAAAAATTTTCAAAATTGCTATTGGCTGGAAATCTGGCTAATTTAAATATATATTTCAGCAAAGTTTTGCTATTAATATTTTTTGTAAAACTGTGCAAATCTTGCTCACAATAACAAATTTAGATGGAGAGACAGAAACAGCAATTGTTCCCCTAAAAAACTTGCCAGCACTGTGTGGAAGATTGCAAGCCGGTGCAAAGGCTGCCACCCTGCAAAGTTGTCCAGTCTGGCAAGTCGAAAAATGTAAAAAAAAAGTATTTGAAAAAATACCTTTTAAATTTTTTTTGAAACTAGAATCTAGTTACTTGATTTTTAACATTTTTAACAGTTTTTGATGGAATTTTGCAATTTGCAATAGAAATAGCTGCAAAACATTCGAAAAAATAACTGAACTTGCAGTGCAAATCAACAACGATTATCGAGATTATTATCGGCAATCACAGGGCAACGCATACACGCGCTTCACAATTCAAACGAACGGCATTTTATTTTCACACAAGTCACTTTGAGTCTAGCCTATAAGTTTTTGACAATTGATTGAATTACAAGTGCTCAAATTGAGATAAATATCGAATTAAGTGTACTCAAAATGTCACACAAGCCAAACAATGTGCTGCGTTCTAAAGAAAATGCAATGGCAAAGCCGGGCACAGGAACTTCAGCTGCACTCTCTGCAATTGCGATGCAGAAAAAACAATTGTTAACCAAAATGGTTTGTGTGATATATAAAAACATTTAATTTTACATTTTATTATCATACAACTCTGATAGCATACACAGCCAACAAAAGAGAATGTCGCGCTTGCGCCAAGCAGCAGCAAAACTGCCGCACAATTAACAACAACAACATCAAAGGCAATGCCAGGAGAACAGCAAATGCCAACAGCAACCAACTCAAAGGCTGACTCTGTTTTGACCAAGTCTGATAAGCCGGGAGCGACTGCAGTCCCCAAGAGCAACAGCACTGATAAGGAAAAGACTGGTAAGCGCTTGATTCTGTAAACTTTAACTTTATTAAGAGTTATTACTAAAATCAACACATTAACAGAAACCGCAACAGGAACGGCAAAGCCTAAGAAGACATGGGCCTTGAGCAACTTTGATATTGGTCGCCAGTTGGGACGTGGTAAATTTGGCAACGTGTATTTGGCACGTGAAAAGGAATCACAATTTGTTGTGGCTTTAAAAGTGCTGTTTAAGCGTCAAATTGGCGAAACAAATGTGGAGCATCAGGTGCGGCGTGAGATCGAGATTCAATCCCATCTGCGACATCCACACATCTTGCGTTTATATGCCTACTTTCATGACGATGCACGGATCTATTTGATTTTGGAATATGCGCCACAGGGAACTCTCTTTAGTGCCCTGCAGGCTCAGCCGTTGAAACGTTTTGATGATCGCCAGTCCGCCACTTATATCAAGTCCCTTTGCTCAGCTCTACTCTATTTGCATGAACGGGATATTATACATCGAGATATTAAACCGGAGAATCTGCTATTGGGACACAAGGGTGTTCTGAAAATTGCCGATTTCGGCTGGTCTGTACACGAGCCGAATTCGATGCGCATGACACTTTGTGGCACTGTTGATTATCTACCGCCCGAAATGGTGCTGAACAAGCCACATACCAAGAATGTTGATCTATGGAGCTTGGGCGTTCTGTGCTTTGAGCTCTTGGTGGGTCATGCGCCATTCTATTCGAAAAACTATGAGGAGACATACAAAAAGATACTGAAAGTTGACTACAAGCTGCCTGAACATGTTTCAAAGGCTGCAGCACATTTGATATCCAAGCTGTTGGTGTTAAATCCTCAGCATCGACTGCCACTGGATCAGGTTATATTACATCCATGGATTGTGGCGCACACGCAGTGATTTGTAATCTTTATGTTTTAATTTAATATTGATTTTAGTTCTAGTTTTGTTTCATCTTCATCCCCAGTTTATGAGAAATTTTTTGTTTGATTTTAACTTGAGCGCCTAATAATAATATTTAATATATGTATACCCAATAAGTTATATAACATACACATTTTATATTTTAACATTTATGCAATTCAATTTATTATGCTTCAAATAAAGTTTTTGTGTTCTAGACACGTTTTGTTCGATCCAATATTTTATCTTACGAGCTAACTAAATAACTAGCGCAGGGTGTTTACTTATCATATACTTGTACGTATATATATATAAATGAGTATAAGCACTGTTGTTTAAAGCAACGAAAAAATGCAGCTTAGCAAGTTTTTATCACAGAAAACAAAGTATATACTTACAAACTTCAAGAAATATGAAAACCACGAGATTTATACCTTTAAAAGCCAACTGCAAATCTTAAATAATCAAATTTTTATTAATATCATTCAGTGTAATTAACTCTCAAAGCTCAAAATAAATATTTACTTGACAATAAATATTAATAATAACAGTTCTACATAAATATTTATGTATCTCATAAGCCTGCTTGAGTTAATATTTTTTAAATGATACTTGGTATAAATCATTGAAACTGAAAACGTTTCATAACTGATAAAAAGTTATATTCCGAACGAAAGAAGAATTAATTAAGTCTCAAGTAGTTAATATTAAGCAATTCCTGGTAAATATTGCAGTTGGCTTAAAAGCTTGCGGAACAATTTATATTACTACAAATATTTCAGTTTTCATTAGATGATGCAAAATTTGTATAGAAATTATACTAATAAAAATCTGATGCTTGGACCTTATAAACTAAAGTGGCTGGTTTCTTTTCGTTATTCAATAGAGCTAAGAAAGTGTGCCAGAAGAGATGCTGTGACAAAATACTAATGTGAGAAATGGATTATTGCATTAAATGTGAATCTTCTAATTTCTAACGGCCGCATCAGCGCCCGGCTTGCGGGCTGGCACATTATAGTCATCCTCTAAAATGGAAATGATTTTAAAAGTGCATGAGATATAAGGTATAATAATTAATTACCATCTTGATCTTCATCCATGTTATCTTCAAGATGAACTCCATCGGCAAATTCTTTGCCCTGATCAGCAGCAATTTCATTATTCAGATTGTCGCCATCGAGCATATGCTGTTTGACAGCCACATCTCCCAGCATAACGTCGTCATCATCATCACCGCCACCAACACCACCACCGCCAACTGCGGCAACATCGGCAGCCAGTAGCTTATTGTCCGCTTCTTGGGCATGACCCGCATTGACTTCGGCATCAAATAAATTCGAGTTTGCACCGGGCAAATTAAAGTTCTTTTCGTTTAAAGGATCTTTAACTTCATGGGCACCAGAATCCAGTGCTCCTTGGTTCTTATTCGATTCTAAATCGTTCACCACATTGGAATATCGATTGTTGTTTTCGTTTTTAGGCAGCTCTTCAGCAGCCGTATCTGCATCAGCTGCCAACTCGCCTTTGCCATCGAAATTATCTGGGATGGGAGCTACATTCTCGGGCAGCTTACGCTCCATTCTTACTTCAGCGGATGGCTTGGCTGGTGGTATGGCCAATGGAGGTTGACCAGTGCTACTGCTGCTGCTGCTGCTCACGGCAATCTTGGATGCCACCGAGGCATTTGGTGCGGACTCCACATTTGGTGTACTTGAGATGGATTTGCGTGGTGCACTTAGAGGTGAAACCAGTGCATTCGCAGCGGCAGCGGCTTCGATGGGATGCTCTTGCTGTTGTTGCTTATCAGTGTCATCCGCTAACGTTTTAACTGACTTGGGCACAATCTGAAAATTTTCAACAGAATTTAGTATGAGACTGTGATTGTTGTTGCGCAGGTCAAAGTGTTGCAAAGGTTGCAGTTGCAGTTCCATATGCTGCTCCACACCACCGCCACCATGAGGTTTAGTTGTTGAGTTAGTTGATTGGCTCGGCTTGGCAACGCCAATCTTGTACAGGCCATGACTCACTTGCACTTGTTCGTTGAATGACTTATCGTTGCGTGGCTTCTCGATGCTGTGGGCCAGTTGGCCAGGGCTGGAACGACGTGCGGGCGTTGTTTCTGGCGTCAGTAAATCAGATGGCTTATTCAGCTGTTGTCCCTGTGGCATGTAACTACAGTGAGCCCTGAATTCATTGAGTGCAGCTTCTAAAGTCTGCGTCTTATGGTCCGATTCCCGGAGCAATGTTTCGTACTTAATCTAAAAACATTTTAATGCAAATAGTAAGTTAATTAAAGGAACTTCGGACCACGACTCACCTTCCAGTCGGTTGTGTCATGTTGTTTCTTATCCTGCTGCAGCTGTTGCACCTGCAATAATAGCGAATTCCGATCCTCCATGTGCTGCTTCTTGTTCTTGGCATATTCAGCCTGCAGGTCATTGTGCTTGGCATCGAGCACCTTGAATTTGCCAATTTGTTCATCATATTTCTTCTTTAATGTGCGCTCCTCTGCCTGTTGCTTTTCGTAGTCCTCTTGCATACGCTGCTTTTCGCCGTGCATCACTTCTACCTTCTTCTCGGCCGACAATTTGTCGTCTGTAAGTGCTGTAGGGTGGGATAAACACTTAATAATTATGCTATATAACTAGTATAATGACTTACATTGCAATTGCACGTTTAATCCCTCCTGATTCTGTTCGCAACGTAAGCGAAAGGCTCTAGTCTCATCTAGTTGCTGCTGGGACATGTGGTAAATGACTATCATCATTATGAGCACAATAAACATGCTCATCAGTATACAAATTCGAGCTCGTCCGGAACGCGCAAAACGTGCCGTACTCATTTTTAAACAGTTAAGTTCTAATCTTTTTTAGAATTTACCAATATTTTTGTTTTTGTGCCTGCGGAATAGTGCTGCCAGATTATTGGAGAAAAAATTCTTAAGCTGCCACCCAGTAAAAATTTGCGATCTGGCTCGATTTTTGTTACCCAAACAAAAAGGTAAATCTCAAAAAAAAAAAAGGTACACGGAGGAAATGTACCTCTTTTTAATTTATATAGTTTTTAAGCTAGATTTTAGAAAAAACAAATGTTTCTCGCCAATAAGATTCGAAACTACTAAAAGCAAAACATAGCTGAATATATATATAAAATAGGTAAAAGCAATTTGCCAAATTTTCAAACAATCAATTTTTTTAAATATCCATCCAGAAATAGTAATATTTTTAGCTAATTTCTCATCGCTTGTCTGCTCGATCAGTGCTGAGGGACAATTATCGCTTTCATACTACAGATATCGATATATCGGTTTAGCAGAGCTTTCTGCTCATTTGTTGATTGTTTTTTTTATATTTTTAACAAAGCTTTTCGCAGTTTGCGCTTATGCTGGTTAAAACAAAAACTAAATTATACAGTAACCGCCGGCAGCTCGTTGAGAGAGAGAGTCCAATTGCGGAAAGAGCATTCGTGTTTTAAGCTTTTGTTGAAGCTGAGTGCCGTTCGCTGACGACGACGCGCGGAAAATCGGTCGAAAACAAAAATATATATTTCGTAAAATACATTTTAAATTAGTTGTATATTAAACACAATTGTTAAGTGTAAAGTAAACAAGTCAATTCACACTGCGAAACAAATTAAAAATGTGAGTTGTGCTGCTTGTTGTTGTTGTCAACAATTTCAGCTACGTCGACGGCGCACACGCCAATTTATTTAAACATATTAATATACACACACACACACACACATATGCACACAAAATATGCATATGTATGTACAGAACACACACACGCACACATTTGTTAAGCCAAAGGTTGCGTCAATCAATTCAATTTACGAGGCATCTGCTGGCTTATGATATAATAATAATAAGTAGATCAAAAATTAAACAACATTTACCAAGAAATTTGCTATCCTGATAGCCTACTGGCTACTTATAATCACTATATAGACGCCTTTTGCCTTCACAACCTGTTCTAATATGTGTACATAGAAGTCATGCCGCAATGAAAACAACAAAACTCTCAATAGTTTCACACTTAAGTCGCTCAGCTTTGACTTTTCAGGCAGCAACAGTAATCGATAATGCGATACGACTTGATAACAACAATTTAAGCACACACATACATTCATATGTGCAGTTGTATGCATATACATACTGTATTGATATAGATATAAACATAATCTAAATCACTTTATAATGCTATAACAACTTTTCTTGGTGACATTGAACGAAACAGCTTTTTGGCCCTGTCTGTGTCTCATATCTTTATGTTCACCATTTTCTGCCATTTTCTGTCCAAGATAATAAAAAGCAGGAAAGAAATGTTGTGCGATTCGAAGATTAAATACTCTTGCCGAAATACAAATAAATTTGATTGATTAAAATCACAAACTAATCAAATTTCAACTGTATTTTCAACAGTTCATCAACATAGGATTAAAATATAATTGGGTTGCTGATAAAAATGTGATAGTTAAAAACAAATTGTTTTAAATATCTTATATTTAATAAACTGAGACCTTAACTAGACATTGAATAATTGGGTTAGATTATCCAAATAACTCATTGAATTTTTATTAGAATTTATAAATAATGCTATCAGCCTTATCAGTTTCAGCGACTTAAAGTATTTATGAATTTGGAAATGCTTTCTATGTATTACAAATTGTTATAAAAATTAATGGTATACAAAAAGTCACTTATCTGCTGACCACTGTATACTGTCATTTAATTTAGGTTTTTATTGTATTCATTGAAATGTTCCAATCTATTAATTAACACATCTGTGTTACTTAATAAAATATGAATACATTCCATGTATTTCATAAGCACAAAGTTAGTATTATATGCAGTTGTTTCCATTTAATATTCATACTTATCTTTCAAGAACTCGTTTTCAATGCGGTTTAATAAACCTTTAAAGTCAGTTCAGATTTCAGAACTTTTCTTATCGCCATTTCAATTGTATATTATTAAGAAACCTGAAGACTGCACATTAATTAACATACATATCTGAAAATATACACTTATCGCTAATAGGTTAATTTTATAAGCAAAAAATTTCACACACGAGGACGTGTATGTAATACGCTTTCATATGTACTTATATTTATAATAATAACCCATAAATCTAGCAGGCCCATCTTGCTAAACCTATACTAATATTTTCCAATTTGTTATTAGTTAAAATTGTTCAATGTTGTATGAATAATGTTGAAATTTGTGTACGTTCCAGATATATTTAGCATTTTAACCCTTTTTTGACCGTGTGTTTAATTCAATTAAATATCAAAATTTCTTGTATTTAAGAAACATAACCAGCAATGACTGACAATAAACCACATGCTCTACAGCAGCCCCAGCAACAAAAGTTCGCGTAAGTTATCAATAAATAACAAATAATAATTAGAGCACATGAAATAATTTCTAATGCAAATATAAATAAATGACATGCGCTCACTGCAATTCGTATCAAATATGTACTTACATGCCGACACAAGTGTGTATGCTGATATAGTACATGTATTATGAACATATATTAGTACAAGTATATATATTTATATTTTGTTGTTTTCAAGCATGAAAGGAAAGTCAACGCCCTTGCATTTGTTCTCGCTTTCGGTCAAATCTAAAATGATATTATATTGAAAATAATACGCATATCAAGAAACTTCTTATTAGTTTTTATCTGAATTGCGTTTGTTATTCTTTTTGTGGGGCTTGCCAACCAAAAATAGCTTCTAATTCATATACACTTTGTTGACAGACTGCATTCGTTATATATATGTATAATGCTGGCAAGTCCCCAAATATTTTTTCATATTCATCGAAAGAAAATAGATAACAAAAGTTTCTCACTCTTTTTAATGGTATGCAAAGTGATGCCCGAATTTAATAAATTAAAAATAGTAATTTATAGTAAAAAATAGGTAACAAAAATTATAATAATATTATTTTGAATTGTATATCAAGCTTAAGATGTGAAAATTCACATAAGTATCTTTTTTCAGTATATTGAAGGTACATAGTATCTTTTAGATACATCTTTGACAATCAAAGAAAGCAGCAGTTGTTTCTTTTATTTGTTTGCTAGAATTTAAAGTAGGCAAACTCAAGCTATAAAGTAGCTACAATGCCAGCACAGATAATTTATCGATAAACCAAGTGAAGCGATAGTTTCAAACTGAATCATTGCTGATCTTATCAATGTCAAGGTCGCTTGCCAGGGAACTGATTTTTGTTGTTACAACATAAACAAGAGAATGTAAAGGTTAACGCAGTGCAAATATTTGTCAATTAGCCAATAAAATATCGCCACTCTCTGCTAAAGTACCATTTATATTCTATAGATTGCTACCCAAGATTATTAACGGTGGCATTGCTGGTGTAATTGGAGTAACATGTGTATTCCCATTGGATTTGGTCAAGACTCGCCTGCAGAATCAGCAAATCGGTCCAAATGGCGAGCGTATGTACAGCAGCATGTAAGTGTAAAAACATTAAAACTTCCTGCTTCCGAGATTATCAACGTCTTAATTGTTTTCTAGGCTGGATTGCTTTCGCAAAACGTACAAGGCGGAGGGATATTTCGGCATGTATCGCGGATCGGCCGTCAACATTTTGTTGATTACCCCAGAGAAGGCAATTAAATTGACTGCCAATGATTACTTCCGACACAAACTTACCACTAAGGATGGAAAGCTGCCAATTAGCAGTCAAATGGTAGCTGGCGGTTTAGCTGGTGCCTTCCAAATTATTGTAACGACGCCCATGGAGTTGTTAAAGATTCAGATGCAGGATGCTGGTCGTGTAGCAGCTGCAGCAAAATTAGCTGGCAAGCATGTTGAAAAGGTATCGGCCACACAGTTGACCATGTCATTGATAAGGGAGAAGGGCATCTTTGGCTTATACAAAGGACTTGGCGCTACGGGTCTACGTGATGTTTCGTTTTCCGTCATTTACTTTCCATTATTTGCCACGCTCAACGAATTGGGTCCACGACGTAATGATGGTTCCGGCGAGGCGGTATTCTGGTAACAAACTGGCATTATATCATCACTTTCTTTGCCTATTCTAACCGATATTTATATTTGCTTTAGGTGTTCCTTCCTGGCTGGTTTGGCGGCAGGTTCAACAGCTGCTCTTGCGGTCAATCCCTTGGATGTGATCAAAACTCGGTTGCAGGCCATCAAGAAAGCCGATGGTGAAAAGGAGTTCAAGGGAATTACCGATTGCATTACGTAAGAGACCTACTAATATCACAAATAGCTCAGCAGCGATATATTAATCATTCTTTATCGCCCAGGAAAACTCTGAAGCACGAGGGACCCACAGCATTCTTCAAGGGCGGTCTTTGCCGAATGATTGTGATTGCGCCACTGTTTGGAATTGCCCAAACTGTCTACTATTTGGGCGTAGCCGAAGGCTTGATGGGCATAGAGAAAAAGTAAATGGATAAAAGAAACTAAACCATACGAAAATTACTAGCAAGATGACGTATTCCGATGTGGTAGAAAGTGAAAACCAGAAAAGAGTACAGATGTAAGGAATACCTCACCATGTTAGTATAATTACCTTGAGCTACAAGAGCTTCTTAACGATTACTCTCTGAATGTTAAATGTATATGTATGCGTTAATGCTATTGTTACTGTTAAAGCTGTCGTATTTCAATTTAATAAGCTAAAAGCACGCCATAGTTGTTATTTAAAGCCAATAATGTTATCCCGACCACATATATGTATGAATAGATACATATCAATACTGGCGATAACACAAATTAGTTCAGTCAATTGAAAGCAAATATTACTCCAATGACAATAAGATTATGAAAATTCATGATATTATTAAGTGTTTATGTTAAACAATACTTAGAACGTTTTTGCTCTATACACAACCTCTTAGACAATATTTAGTTCCGTACAAAGTTTGCATTTTTTATTTGATTTTAGGCAGCTGCTTAACTATTATATACACACAAAAACATGTACTAAAAGAAAGCATTGGAAAACATTAATTTGTATAAATATATAATATGACTATTAGCCAAATGACATAAAGAGATATGAATAATACAGTATAATCAAATTACGAGTCTTTAATTTATTTATGCATTCAAAGGTGTTGCAAGATCGATCGATGGTAAACAATTGTACGTTTTCTTTTTTTTCATACTTCCCCATGACTCGATATTTGTAACTTGATATAATATTTGATGATTTATCATATTTTTAACTTATATTATTTTTAACTTATAGAAAGAGTATTATTGCAGCTCTGGCGTGTAAATTCACCTAAACTGCAATTTGAATAATATCTATATTCTTAAAATAACATAAACATACATGTAAATATTAGAGAGTTGTTAAAAAAAAAGCAAAAAAAAAACCTATTCGATTATAAATTACAATCATTACGCGATTCCTTGAATTTCCATAATTATGTAGATCTAGATGTCTGTATATAAAATAGACTAACTTAAATATGGAACTACCCTATGAACAGTGGTGGGCAGCAGCAATCAGACATCGTACACTATTTCTTAAGAACTCCACAGGATAACAAAGCGTTGCACTACAGACCGTGTGATTGTGCATTCTATCGTAGCTAATCTCTATCATCTTCGTATTCCACAAAGGCAAGCTTTCTAGGCTTGGTAAAAACAAAGGGATCCTTACGAGAATTAGTTCCATCTTTAGGACTTTTTGCAGGCGATACCATCTCTGCTTGGGTATTGGAATATCCAGCAGGTGCTTTATCTGTACTGTGTTCATGCATTAACTGAGTATAAGGTATGTCAATCCCATGCGATCTAGGAGAGTATCCCTTTTTGAAACGTTTCAGATACGCTGGAACTGGTCCCACGTTGCCCTTGTCATGGTATCCAACTATTCCACTTATGTGAAGCGGACGGAGCAGGCTACAAAGTTGAATTAGATTAATACGATTAGGCACTGGAGTCCACTTAAGTTTGGAGAGTGGATACGGTCTTCTGCCTGGGAAGATGTTTGTATTAAATATTTTGACAGTTATCTTGTAACCAGGCTGGTGAAAGTATCTCGTGTCTGAAGTCAGACAGCAAAAATTACACATAAATCTTTCCTGCAATTCAATATGACGAAATAGGGTAAACGTTTGAGCTAGCCTTTGAACAACATATTCATAGCCAAAGAGGGGAGTTTTAATCACAGCCTCGTTGCCCGTGTCCTTGCAATATTGTGAAATTTCTGCGGCAACCTCATTAAAATCTATATGGACAAACGGTTTATTGGCGGCCTGAAGATTTAAAAAGAGAACCTCGGTGCCCAGTGAAATCCACTCCTGATAGGTGGCATTGCCCATTAAACGACTGAGATTGTCCTGTTGTACCGCTGAATAGTAGTAGAGTAAGCTTCCTCCATGCAGCCTTCGAATCAATAGCATAAGACTGCTTCCAAGTTCATTTCCTGCACAGAGCATTAACTCCAGACGCTTTCCGTCGCTAAGGCGAATGGTAAAGGGTTGAGACTCCTGAACTATATGAAAGTCTTGCTTAGAAATGTTGGCATTACGACGACTTAAATATATCAACAGCTGATTGGCGAGGGATTGAGTTGTGTACATCTTGCAGAAACGCTTTGGCAGCCGCTCCACTTGCTCCTCTATACCATAAAGACTTGTGATGAATACTTTGCTGTTGTTCTCATAAAGCTTCGGTATCGTATCCAATATGATGTCCTGGTACTCTTTTAACCGCATATTGTTGATGAAGTCTCCAATGCCGAAGGATGTTAAGGACACTCAGTGACGAAAACTCTGTTCCGAGAGCGGTAACTGTATTTCCAAAGATGCCCTTAATATTCTGTTTGCTATTTGTTATTGTATCTTTGTTGACACATTTGCTACTTTAATGTAAAATTTAAATTGAATATTTTAAATGCTGCTGTTGTGAAAACAGCTGATCGCGAATTCAGCCAGGGCCGCAACAACAGCCATGACAATATCGATAGTATCAATATGCCTTTGAAAGACATTGACCAAATTACAAACATATCGATATTTACAGCTTACAGTTATCGGCATATTCGTTTCGTAAAAACAGAGATGTTCGTGATAATAAACTTTTGAAAGTATTTATTTGTAAGCTAATTTAAATTGATAGGTATATTTTAGAGATCCATCCCAAAACTGGATAGCTCTATAGCAGCCCTCCTCCCATATCACAATCTATACAAACTTCGTCAACATCCTGCCTTCCGTCACCTTAGATAACATCAGCGGGCTGACTGCTGGGCGTGGGTGCAGCATCTGCAGTCATGTCCATATAGCGAATGCGCTGCCAACGGGCGAGGGTTGAACGATACCATTCCACAAATATAGCCTGTCTGTACAAAATGATGCCCGTTTGCAGTATGAAAAATCCTAGAATAGTAATTAAATTCATAATTTCCCATTCGGCAAAGATGACAAATGCCCAGATGAAGTAGACACGTATTCCATCAGCGAGCAGACGATTGCCGCTCGAGGAGAACTTGGAAATGGACATGCCCACACAGTTGTGAATGGCACAGGAGCATGTGAAGCCGACAAGTGCCAGGATTAACATGGTGTTTCCACGCAGCTGCGGAATTAGATCGGTCCAATCATCAAAGACACCACGTGAGCTCTCATTAAACGGTGCAAGGATTGGCACAAAGTTAAAGCAAATTGCGGCCACTGCAGTGATGGCAATCCCAAAGATGCCTTGCCAACCAGCCGCCTGAATGGGCACCAAATCAGAGGCCTTCATATGCTTCTCCTCGTACACGTACAGAAAGGCATGAAGAACTTCGGCAAATATGACCAATAGATCACCTGTAAGGATCGTGTTGTGATCTGTATGTGGCAACGTTACATAATCGTAATCCACACGCTGCACATCTAAAGCCAAGATGTCGATGATGCCGCATGTCATGGTGAATATGGCCAGCCAGTGACGGGAGCTCAATGTATGGTTCAAATACATGGTGCTAAACAGGCCTACAAAGATCAGTGCAACGCCTGCAATCGGGAAAGGGGCTTGAATAATATGAAGCAACAACAGTGACTGCTGATAAACGCACCTCTTATCATTTGAAAGCTGGTCGCATAGGTTAAAAACAAGCCGGTAAACAGCAAAATGGATGCAATTGAACGTAGAAACGATGGCAGCAACATGCTGAGGGGATGGAACTCATTGCTGCCGCGTGTCAAAATATGATCTTGTTCTGCGCTCATCTGAGGTAGCATCGTAAAAGTGGCTCAAATTAATATTAGCCATTTAACACTCGATTCTGCAAAACTTACTCCACGTCGAGACATCAGTGCGTTCACCACTTTGTAAACTCCAAAACATACAAATTCGCCCAGAAACATGAGCATGGTCAAGACGACGGGATGTTGAAAATGATGCGGCTTTCCATCACTGCCCTCCACATTTTGATTGCTCACCCATCTGCAATGCACGTAAGTATGTAATGTATGTGTGTGTGTATGAATGCATGTATGTATATATCGCATTCAGCGTTCATCTTACATTTGTGCAATATAACAAATTATTACTCACTTGATTAATAAAACATTCAAGGTGCCGCTCAACACAAACAGCAGTGTTATAAACACACGATGGTCCATTTTAATGCATTTAATCTGCGAATGCTGCAAGTGTTTTAATTTAATTTAAAAATTATTGACGTTCTTTGTGCATTATTCGATGCGCAGATAAAGAGCACAACAACAGCTCTGGCGAAATCTGTCTAATTGGCTCTTATTTTTACTTTATGTGTATTATTTTTGCTTTTACCAACTAATAATTTAATTTTACCCTTTTTATATTGCACTTTACCTGGTTTTCGAACAACGGTTTAGCTGGACTATATTATTTTCGTGATAACTCGAAATTTTTAATTGTACATTTTGGCTTGCCAAAGCTTGCCAGACCATTGAAAGCTTCGCGTTGCCACACAATAAATAAAAGCTAGAAATCAGCTGTTTTGTTTTCAACTCTGCGGAGGCGCGCCAAATAAAATTCAAAAAAGTCAATAGTAAATTTTTGGGTTTTTTTTTTATTAAAACCAAACTTAAAAAATATCACAGGATATAGAAATTAAAAAGAGCATTTAAATGAATTTATTTATGTGCATGTCAATTGCATTTAAGCCGTCTTGGTTGCATTTTGTGCGATTTTCCTGGGAAAGTAAAATGATAAAATAAATTAATAATATAAAACAGTTAAAAATTTTAGTTTTCAAACAATCAACGAATGACAAAACAAAAAGCGTGTGCTTGTCTCACCTGTACTGTTTTTTAAGTGTGATATTAAGATATATTTGTATTTGTTTGAGGTGGGTGTGTGTAAATTTAGAGTTCATCTCTTTCGTGAGCCAATGGTAGTGTCACCTCCTCAACTGTGCCCAGTCTTATAGTTTCATTTGGTTTGGAAAACTTTGGTATATATTCTACTGTATCACTGTTGCTAAACACCGAGTTGTGTAGATTGTCCACTGGTGCAGCGGGATCAGGACTTGTGAGTGTTATTTTGGATTTGGTCGCCACTCTGTGGAATGTATTTATGCATGCATGTTGTGTTTTTTAAAAAAAGTGTTTGATTTGTGTTGCTGTGTTTGTTTGTTAGTAAGGCACTACACATAGAGATTAGAGATTAGGGTTTAAGTCCGTGCAGAGTCAAAGAGTTGCAGTTTCATTTTGTACCTTAAGTACAGCTATTGGAAGTGAGTAAAGTTGAAGAACTTAATGGGTAGTCAGAGTGTAAAGTTCTATTGACGCTGGCGGGTTCCACCGCGTGCTCCGCGCAATTTTTGTGGATTTCTATGTTTTGATCATACACATCCAAAAATATATAACAAAAATATATTTTTATATGCACAATATATAATATATCTCTTACCTGTCTCTGGTCTGCATGCTGGCCTCCACATCCAGGCTGCGTGGCTGACGGAAATCACATTCCAGCGAAAAAGCCGAGTCCCCAGGCGTAATAAGCTCCGGATCGTTCTGAATGACAACAATATTTGAGTAGAGTTCCCCCTCCTTTAGCGTCTGGCACTGATCCAATTGGAAGTTCATCTCCAGCGTGCGTGTTCCCTGATTAGCATTGGGCTTCATGAAACACGGTGCCGATTGCTTGTAGAAGCTGCCTCGGGTGTACATGACTCCAGTGAAGGGTTTCTCCGTCTCCAGCATCACATTCATCGAGTTGGCGCCACACTTTAAATTAACCTTTTGAATGCCCTGATCGCTACCCTCGATTTTAAAGGTGTCCGACAAGTCTTGCTCCCAAATTTCTGCAACGATGAAGGTAGAACTTTTTAATTGTATCCTGATATATTTCTTAAGTCTATTTTAGTTATTGCTTGTGGGAAAGATTTATGAATATTTCTAACTTCAGTAAGACGAAATAAAATTATTTTTCGATTTTAGAGAAATTACAAAATTTAATATAGTTTCTATCGTTTAATTGACTATATTAACTGTAAATTGTTATGTGTAGAAAGCCACAAAATATAAGGTAAATTTATCTCAAACTACCGAACCACAACACGAAAGTTCAAACAACTTTAGGCACATCTCTTTTCACTCTTTCTATATAACTACGCCGGCTACAGACATAAGTATAAACCGGTTCCCTTTGTTTTGTTCTGCCTAGAACTGACTTCGCTTGTCATTGAAAATTTCTCCACACCTTGCATGATTCAACTCTTTGTAGGGTCTTCTCAACGGGCGTGTCGTTAACCCACCTTGATTCTGTTGTTCCTTCTTATTACCAGTTGCGTAGACGGCTAGTAACATGTTGCAAGCCAATAAAAGCAAAAGCATATTTTGCATTTTCAACATATTGCACTTGACTTTAAATTAAATTATTTAACGCAAATTTTAAAAATTGCCGTGAAGCACAAAAGACGTCCCAAAGACTCAAAGCTGAAAGTAAAACTGACGCTTTGACTGCGACGGCGCAGCGTATATAAACGAAGCCGCCGCAAAGCTCGGCTTCCAGTCGTGAGAGCAAAGAGACGGAGAGAGGAAATCAGAGAGCGAGCCCCTGCGCAACTGAGAATCTGGTCAATCAGCTGTAGGCAATGCATTGATAAGATTCACCAATGAACGTGTGAATATGTATGTGTGCAAGCAGTGTTACATATGTAACACATGCACATACATACAGTAAAAACAAAATATATTTAAAGCTCTGCCAGAAAATTATTGCAAGTGGAAAACGCAAAGCGGAGTTTAAGGAAAACAAAATGTGGCTTCATCGACAGCATTTCCGCTTTTCATGCGGATTTTTGTTGTGCATTCATTTCGCATTGCTGCGATTTTTTTTTTGTTTTTTCTGATTATTCATTATTCAAAATGTTATTAAACTTCCCCGTTTTGTACACCGCGACTCGCTTCGACGATTCTCCGTGCTACAACAATTCGTGTGGTTTTGTTTCTTTTAGTTGTATTTGTACATATAAACAATTGCGTTAATTAGAGCTTAATTAGTGTATTAGCCGATTGGTAGGCTGCTGACCATGGCAGCGAAAGGTGGAAGTCGCAATTTTCGTATCTTGTGGACAACTAAATAAAAAACTGCATTTCGTAAACTCAGCCAATTAATCAGTTAGTATAATGGATTTATATACGTAAATGAGTATGTTGTTTATCACAACCATATAAGCCATATAATTGGAGAGCCATCTGCTTAGTTGATGATAAGTATAATTCGTGAAAATTACAGTACAATTATTCAATTATTTCTTTCTAATCTATAACTAACCTTCCATAAATTTTTTTGCAATTTCTCGAATGCTTTATTATTTTAATTATTTACTAGGGTTATCAACGTTTACACATACTGATTAATAGAATTTATAAATCAGAGGCAGTCGTCAGGCATTTTGAAGGTCATCAATTCCGTATCTAAATCAACACTTCAGGTTATATTCTGGTTCTATTTAATTCTGATTTTATTTCGCAATCACAATTCATTTTTTTTTGTCTTACTTTGAAAAATTAAATTCATTAAGCTGTTCATATTGTCTTTTATTAATTATATTTAATATTATTTTCGTTTTCAGTATTTTACAAACTTCTAAACATCATCTATTTGCTCTTAAGGGCGCTCCAGTATCTTTCCACTTCGTTACCCTCCCAATTAAAAGGCTTCGTCAAGACGCTGAAAAAGTTTAGTTAGGACAGGGAGATTATTCAAATTGGTTCGGTTAAAAATAAAATCAAAATAAAAAAAATAAGACTGTAATCATAATTCGATTAAGGCACGAAGCTAAAACAAGTTCAACATCGACAGGTAATGGTTGAACTAGAGACAGACAGAGATATGTAGAGAGATTGAGACAGAGAGAGAGAGAGAGAGAGAGAGAGACAGTTGCTGGCTGCCTACTGCACCGATGGCCAAGATTGACAATGAGTGTGCACACATATACATACATATATCTTAGTAAATGGACAAACAGACAACAGACAACAGACCAGACTTGAATTCGAACTTGCCGATATCTCTGTCTGCAAATGGAGTCGGATATGACGCAATAGTAACATTGTATCCGAGTTGCACAATTTCGGTCAACTTCCGAGTGCAAGTGCAACTGCAAGTTGACCGCCACTCACTTTTCTCTCAGATGCTGCAGCACTTCCTGCTCCTTAGCATTGAGGCCGTCTTGAACGGCAGCCAAATTCGTAGCGAGCAATTGACGGGTCTGCATGCCAGTCAGAAAGGTGGTCACTTCGTTCAGTTGGATGGTGTAGTACATGGCCAATTTCCCCAGTTCAACATCACGATCCTTGCACACATTGGAGGCCTGGCGTGCCAGTTCCTTTTGCTCATCGCTGGCCGGATGCCAGGCCGGTGCACCAGCGTTGGTCAATAGGCCCATAGCATGGGCAGCAGCACAAACAATGCCCATATTCTGGGACTTGAAGAAATCCAGATACTCCAGCAATGTGTTGTCAATGAGCGTATAACGTGCATATGCAAGCACCGTCTGAAAAAGGTAGGAGTTTGGCAAGGTCAATATTTATCAAGCTAATAGAGTTTTGAAAACGAATACTAATATCCAAAAATATTACTAGCACATGCCTAGGAAATTATTTTTTTAAAGTCATAAAAAATTATTCAATTAAGAAATATTATATGTATTTTTATCTGTACAAAAATCCGAAATCAAAATAACTTTTACAAAAATAGCGCGATTTTTAAGTATTAATTTCTTATTGCGCACATCTTATCTATGCAAATTTTTCTTTTATTGCTTAATATTTTCTTTAAGTTTCAGAAAACTTATTAAATTGGAATAAAACATAAAATTTTGTTGGCTTATAATTTTAAGTATAAGTATTGCTATATTTGAGTAGAACAAAAAAAAAGTAATGTACAATATATAACCATTTTAAAAAACAACTAAACTGTTTCCTAATATTAAAGTACAATATTTTCCCTAATTTTTTAACTCTTAATGTTGCACTTTTTTGAATTTCTTAGTACTTAGTAAATGCTATTTAGTATACGTATCTTTTATTGCAATTCGTATTATAGTTTCTCCATATTTTGTTATAATTTCTAAGTGCTTGTTTAGGTAAATCTTATAAAAATATTCGAAACTTGCATACTTACATCAAATCTGCCTGCAGCACGTGAAATGCATTCCTTCAGGACAGATATCGGATAGGCGGATAAACCAATATACTTTGCCTTGCCCTCCTTAACCAACTGTTCTAGTGTGGGCAACGTCTCGTTGAGCACGATGTCCAAGTTTGGAGCAAATTCAATGTCATGTATTTGTATAACATCTACATAGTCCAATCCCAACAGCTTCAGACTCTTCTCCACACTCTCACGAGTCTTTTTCGCACTGAAATCAAACATATGCTCGTAGTCCAGCTCATAGCGTGCCACCTTAGTGGCTATATAGTAGGCTTCCCTGGGCACATCCTTGAGCGCCTTGCCGAGCACCTCCTCCGACCGTCCCTGGCCATACCACGGAGCTGTGTCAATGTAATTAATGCCAGCTTTTAAGGCCTCATGCACAGTTTTAATGCCCTCATCCAGATCAAAGCTGCAATAATAATGAATGTTCTCTTTCATTTAACGAACAGTTTCTCTTAGTTTTCTCTCTTTCGAACTGTACCCATAGTTAGCGCAGAGTGCACCTCCGCCAAATGATATTTTGGAGACTTCAAGACCCGTTTTGCCAAACTTGCGGTATTCCATTCGCTTCACTTGCTCCTCATTGTGAAAACCCTTCACATAAGTGGCTGGTAATATTCCAGACATGTTTATTTATAGATGAATATTTATTTTGCACTATAGCGAAATTCGTACACTCAACGATGAGGGCACAAGGAAGACTGATAGCTAATTCTACAATTTACTTTATTATTCTCAGACATTGTGCTTTCGTTATCAGAGAGCACAACTGTATATGTATTCGTGGCTGTGTGATTGTGTGTGTGTGTGTGTGTCGAGTGTTTGTAAATATGAAGAGCACTTAATTAAGTTTGCAAACGAATTAGTTTCTGCTCTCCCGGTTGTTGTTGCTGTTCGAGAGCAAAGAGATTTTCGATCCCAGGGCTGGTTTAGTCAAAATGGGGCTTACTGAGAAATATTTATGAACTGATGACTTTGATACCTTATTCGAGTTGTTTGGTTCAGATTCGAATAAGCTAGAATTTACTAAATCAAATGGTAATCTTATACCGATCGAACATTGTACCCATTAAAAGTCATAAATAAGAGAATTATATTTTCTCGAAATGTTTTTATTTTATTAATAAGAAGATTCCAGAGCATCAAATATATAAGCGATACAAGTGATTAGACAACAAAGGTTTTTTATAGATTAAAATAGGTGTGTTTACTGATGCCGATCAAGTTTATTTATAATTATTTTACATTTAAATTGTTATTATTAGATATATTATGCATTACATGCAATGTGAATTAATCAGCAGCTGATCTTGAGCTGATATTGAAGCTATTAGAATTCTCAAATATTCCACGATACATTTGAGAGTGTATTGTGTCTAGACATTATAGTAATTATGACCTTCAAAAATAATAATCCTTAAATTTTCGAGTAATTTGCATTCAGTTACCTCCAGCAAAATATACCCAAAATGTAGGTATTCGGGAGTACTGTCAAGTGGTATAAAAACCGCTAATATAAATAGCAAGCGGACTTCAAACAAAATTAAACTTACATAATTTCCGTAATAAACATAAAACCTCTGCAAAAAATAATTGTATAATTATATAAAAAATAATATATACAAACAATAAAGATTATAATACTAAAACTCAATAAATCTGATTAAATATGAAACAGTCGTTTTCAGCGAATAAGTTCAGAATTCAAGATATTCAGACTTTATTTAGGGTTCATAAGTTTGTATCTCTAAAATTTCAAAATTGTGTGTAACAACTGAAAATTTTTTCTTACCCACTCTGTCCTACAAAAAAGATGAGTTCATTATACACTGGCTACCACAAAAAACACATAAGATATTTTTCTGAAAATATTTTATTTTTGAGTTGTTACTCTTTTGTTTATCATGTGCAACATATGAAAAAAAATTAGATTTTGGTAAATGTAGTATATATATTTTATAGAAGTAAACATAAAAGTCAATATATCTTAAAAAGATTATATTGATCAATTGGCATTAACTCCGACTTGTTCCCATTGCAAATCCATGGCTTTTGAGTTACTTAAAGTCCCCAACCGTCGATAGAGTGGATCCCCAGCTGTAGGATCGCTTAAAAACACTGCAATAGACAAAATTGAAGAGTTCCAGTTTAGTTTAACAGCAAACGGGTTGGCATAGGCCAAGTTCGAGTGCCCCTGACGCAATGCTAACACCAAATTCGAATTGCACAATTCCCCAAAACGGGTTTACTCACTTTTCGCGTAGATATTGAAGCACTTCCTGTTCAGCGGCAGTCAATCCGTTCAAGACCACATACAGGTTGAGCTTCAGCACGTGTCGATTGGGTATACCGATTAAGAAGGTGGACGCATTCTCCAGCTGCATCGTGTAATACATGGCTAATTTGCCCAGCTCCACGTTACGTTTCTTACATATATCGGCGGCTTGTCGTCCCAACGATTTCAGATCGCCGCTAGCGGGATGCCAGGCTTGTGGGCCGGCATTCGAGAGTAGACCCAATGCATGGGCTGCGGCACAGATGACGCCCACATTTAGCTCCCTGAAGGTTTTCATGTGCCGCAACAAGGTGTTGTCGAGGAGCGTGTAGCGGGCATAGGAGAGCACCATGTGGACACGTCCATTGGAGCGCTCGGCGCATTCCTTGAGTGCGTCCACATCATAGGCAGTGATACCAATAAATCGCGCCTTGCCAGCCTTCACATACTCCTCAAGCACCGGAATGGTCTCATTGAGCACCATATCCAGACTGGGTGCAGCATCCACATCATGCACCTGCAACACATCCACATACCACAATCCAAGTCGATCCAGGCTCTTCTTAACACTCTCACGCGTCTTGGCAGCCGTAAAATCAAACATGTTCTCGGGATCCGTTTCGTAGCGTGCCACCTTTGTGGCTATATAGTACGCCTCCCGGGGCACTTCCTTGAGCGCTTTGCCAAGCAGCCGCTCCGACTCCCCCTGGCCATAGAAAGGCGCTGTATCGATGTAGTTAATGCCAGATTTAATTGCCTCGTGTACGGTCTTAATAGCCTCTTCCTCGTCGAACTTCTTGTCAAAGAGAGCGCTTAGAGTGGCGCCACCTAGCGCTAGGGTAGACACTTTTAGACCAGTGCCGCCTAACTTGCGGTATTCCATACGGCGGACCAGATCCTCATTGTGAAAGCCCTTCACGAAGGTTGCTGGTAGTGTTCCCGTCATTGCTGTGCTCTTAATTAAACTGTGCCGTGCAACCGGAAGGTCTAAGCAATTTATACTTGCATTTCTAGTACGTCATTAAATTGTATATATAAAAGCTTGCAAACCAGAGAGCGTACTCGAGAGAGAGTTCGA
Source organism: Drosophila phalerata (assembly GCA_951394115.2). Classification (NCBI taxonomy): domain Eukaryota; kingdom Metazoa; phylum Arthropoda; class Insecta; order Diptera; family Drosophilidae; genus Drosophila; species Drosophila phalerata. The sequence goes on from OX596005.2 coordinate 25,699,019, forward strand.
AATGTTCTCTCACAGCTTTTATGTACTGCTTTCTCTTAAGAATCAGCTGTAATACATTTTGAAGAGAGCAAAATAGAAGAATTTGAACACTGTTTGAAGTGCTCTACAAATTTGAAAGGTTTTGAAATATTTGTTAAACGGTATGTTTTTAAATTTCTATGTATTTTATTTATCAGAGAGACACTCAACTGCAGTTTTATCTTTGCTTATGTGAGTTTTCCATCGAATTCAATTGACAAATCATTATAAAATAATATAAATATATGTATAATATATAGACATGGATATTTATTAATAAATATCGCTTCTGAAACTTGTGCGATGCTTAAAAGAAACCATCGAAATCGTCATGGGGCTGATAGTTGGGGGAAATTTGTGGTCGACGGTGTTGCTGGGTTGGCCTGGGCACAATGACATCATTGATCTCGTGCAGAATTCCATTGGTAGCCACCACATCGCATTTGGTAACGCCGGCATTCTCGATCTTGGGACGGCGATCGCGTGTAATGCGAAGATGATGACCCGAGATGGATTCGATGGAGCGCACAAATGGCCAATTGGTGGGAATGATGCCAGCACAGCAGACCACATCGTTGACAATATGCGTCTTGACCAGAGCCACAAGCTCCGCCTGACTCTGTGCGGTCGCCTTGGATTCGCTGGACTCGCTCAGCTCATCGAATACATCGTTCTTGGGCACCAAGAGCGTAAAGCTGTCCGAATCATTTGTCAGCAAATGGGTCAAGTTCGCCTTGCGGACCAACTCCAAGAATTTGCTGTAGTTAGGATTGGCCTCCAGGGATTTTAGCAAGTTCTAAGTGAAAAGAATATATGTATTTATATATTAAAATTTGAGTGGTTCTCAGTTTTTTTTTTATATCTTACATTCTGGGGCGGTGTCAGTGGGCGGTCCAGTTGATGCAACACCGAGCCGCAGCTCTCGTCATCGAAGTGGACCAGGCGGGCACAGTTAACGGTTGCCCGGTTCATGACGTCCGAGAAAAGGGCATGGGTGGAGTACAGATTCAGGCGAACATTTGTGCCCTCCATGGTGGGCAGAGAGCTCTCTGAGAGATCGCAGGTCTTAATCATGGGCTTGATCACATGATAGTTGAGGAACTTCAACAAATCCTTGTTGCCCTTCAATGATTCCGGTTGCTCTGCCACCAGACGTGCCCATTCCGAGTTCTGGAGAGCCTTATCCGTAGGAGCAAAGATTGTCACATTGTCCAAGTCATCGAACTGATCATCAAAGCCAGAGGCTTCCAGCAACTGCTTGAAGATCGTTAGATTCTTCTGCGACATCAACGAGGTCATTGGCAATGCCGATTCAGTTGGCAGAATAGTGTCAATAATATGGAGCACTCCATTGGTACCCATTATATCAGCATCCAGAATCTTAGCCACACTATTGATATAGACTGCACTCTCCTGTTCCTCTGTTGAATTTGCGGCACGTTGGGTGCGATTAAATAGCAACGGTTCTCCGAGAAGATTATATGCGGTCGTCTTGGCTCCCGGCAGCGTTGCCAGCGAGCAGAAGGTCAGATCTAACATATGGTTCTTCAGTATATCTGTGGAAAGATTTAGGAACTTAGTATAGCTTGGATAGAGAACATTTTGATAGATCACATAGCAAAGTTAAAGTGTCAATTTGTCTGCTGATTATGAATATAAAATGAATATGGAATATGATAGGTCTCGAACCACGGAAAATTTGATTTTTGAAAAACTTCGGTATTTATAAATCAAGAATGATTAAACTATTAAACTAAATAGAAAAAAACTTTAAAATTTTCTTGTGATTCGTTTGACAGCAGAAGAATGCAGAGAAGAGTTTGTATCAATTAACTATAAAGAAGAAAATCTGAAGTCTATAAATCGAAAAATAGATGAACGTGCTAAGTATCTAGAAAATTCATACTAGTATGTACAAATGTTTTTAGGTTTGTATGTAGATTAAATATTAGGAAAACATTTTTAAAATTTATTTTTCTTTTCGGGTTAAGTAAGTTTGTATTATGTTAAAATTCATCTACTTACTAGAAGCACAGCCACGTCCCTCCTTCAGAGTGCGTCGTAGATGTGGCTCCAGCTTTTCGAAGGCCGCGTCCGTGGGCACAAAGATGGTGACTGGCTTGTCGGCCTCCAGCATGGCACTCATGTTGGTCTTCTCGAGGACGGCACGCATTATGGACATATCGGCGCGATCTCGAATGATATCCATAACCGTTTTGGTCAGTGGCTTAAGAACGCCATTCAGTGTGTGAACCAGAGCCTGTTCCGAGAGCTTGTCGTGCTTCTCAATGGGCACACAGTTGGCGGCAAAGCGATAGGGTTCCGGACTCAAAGCCGGCGGTAGCTGATAGCTGTTGATGCGTATCTTCTGGCCGGGAAGTTCACTCTGGAGCAGCTTCTCGTTGGGCACATCCTCCAGCTGTACATCACCCAGGACAGAGTGCAGTTTGTAGATTGATGAAGCTTCCGCTTTGGAGTCCTCCACGTTCTGCTTGGCAGTCGAAAGAGTCGATTAAGTAAACAATCATTTATAATTAAGTGGAATTTCGTGTCTTACATTCTCCTGCTGATGTTGTCCGCGATATTCCTGGAAAGCGGCATCGTTGGGCACGAAGAGAGTTACCTTCTTGCCACTGTTGCTGGCCAACATATCGGCCAATTCACCAGCACTCTTGGCACTCTCAATGAACTGCTTGGCTCCCATATCGGCGGCTGTGGCTTCGATGTCTTTGATCTCGATCTTTTCACATGGTGTGGTGAAGTCCGCGTTGCGTGGACGTCCATATCCGTGGCAGCATTGTCGTGTCAGAGTCAACGTCTTCTTTTTGCCATTTTGATTAACGCTGCGTGTGATACAAGAAATGAATAAAACATTAAGTATACGCAACGTTGGCGGTTATGCAAATGGTTGCCATTTCTGCATTCGATTTTCGTATTATTGTTGTTGTTGTTGTTGTTGCTGTTGTTGTTGCCCCACTTACATCTTGGTGCAGACGTGCTTGTTCGGTTTCTCGGCACAGGAGTTCACGCTAAAGTGGAACTGGCCAAAGAGCGGTGAACGGACAACGCTGCCAGCGCCATCACGTTCCTGACCAAAGGTGTCCAAGCTTTCATCACCATCGGTTTCCGTGGTTGCACCTTCATTTTCCTCTTTCTCAGTGCACACATTGGGTCTACAAATTAGTGAATGGAATTATACAATAATCATTATTAAATTACGTAGTGATTTTGTATATTAGATCAACTAATATTAGCAAAGAATATAGAATATAGAATATAAATGAAGAAGTAAGTTAATAATTATATATCTATTAAAAATATATTTATATTAAAATTAAATCTTATTATTTTAAACATCTATAATTACAAACTCAAATTAAAATTTCTGATAAAATACTGATTTAATTTTTTGTATTAAACCATTTGTAAAATAAACAACCTTGATAAAATTATATTTTTCAATTAAAGTTTTATGATCGTTTAAAATAAAGAAAATGTTCAATGTCTGGTAATAATTTTTTGCTTCATTCATTGATACTTCTACTAAGCAAATTACGTTATAAATATTCTCAAAATTATTTGGTTATGAGTCTCCGAGTTAGCTGCCTGATGTTCTAATGTAGACAATCCCTTAAAATGATTAGATCTTCGCTAAATTTCGACTTATTATTAACGAGCATTACTTGCTAATGCTTTTGTCAAACCATAGAGTTGCAAATTAAAAGTCAATGCACCCATAACTACAATTCGTAAATATTCGTATATACTCTACTATAGATACACATAGATTCATGGGTTTACTATAAAGTTTAATACGGTTAGTCAGCGTCTAATAAACGTACCCCATGAGTGAACATATTCGTATTGTAACTGTTCATCAATGTGAGCGTTGATTAATGTTTACTTTAGAAATTTGTATATGGAGGAGATGTATTTTCACAGGGTTTTATGGCATGCTCATATATGGGTATGTATATGTTGATATAGTATATATATGATCTATGGAATTATCAGCTAAACAGCTTTGCCTGCCTTCAATTCAATTTGCTCTACAAAGCGGTTCATTGTGTGGACATAGTTTTCGAAATTTCTCGACATGAGCATATAGATGTGTATCTCAGCTCATTTATATATATATATATATATAGTACGTATTTCAACTCTTGCTGTTTATTTGTATTTAGCGCTAATTTTTCAATTGCTGCGTCTGATTTTCGTTCTCAGTTCAGCAAAAACAAATGCAGTGAACACTCGACCAGTTGATTTCACAATTTTGCTTTAATAACAATTTAGAAAAGTGCAAACGAGTCTATATCTATGTATACAGATTGCATTATATCAATATAAATATGTATATGGGTTGTATATAATAAAAGCCAGTTTACAAATCTGCTGACTGAGTAATTAATTGAAAAATTATTACCTTTGGCCAACTAAAGCCGGCCAAGCAAATTACAATAAGTTTCTCATGTATCAATTATAGATGGGAATGTTAAAAAAATCATTTAAAATTTATATTTTATTTACTTATTATTTCTTATGCACGATGGCCATCTCAGTAAGTACAGAAGTTTCAACAGCTGGCGATAATTCGAGAGACGTTACGAATTAAAATTATATTTAATAGCTCAAATGAACTTGACATTGCGCTCGGTTAATTATCAAATGCCAAGAACATTGAAATCAGTCGAGTGTGGTGATTAGGAAAGCACCAAAGCAACCAACTGACCATAGCATATTTTTTAAATCTCTTATAAATGATAAGTGTGATTCAAAACAAACAATATTCTTTAAAATCTTATATAACTGGAATTATTCACGGCGATTTTGATCAAATTAGAAACGATTTTGTACATATTTTTTTACTTTTCCCTTTTATTATTAAAATTATCAAATGAGTTTTATAAAGCTTAGAGACCTGTTAAGAGAAACAATGAAATTGTGATCTACAACTATTTACGCCTTTTTTTAAATGTCTTACTTTAGATCATTTGGGAACAGTAAAGGTATTGTTCTGAGGGAATTTACTTTTATCAAATATGTTGAAAAGATAGACAAATAGATAGGAATCAAAATTTTCTTAAAACTAACATCTTCTAAGGATTTACTCAGAATAAGCGCTACTTTATGAAAAGTTCAAGAAATTTCATATTTCACATATTTTAAAGGTTTTTTAAGACTTCTTAATATGGAACTCTTATAATATGACTCTTATAATATGGAAAATATGACGTATAATGTAGAAAAATTTTCAATGAATTATTACTCACCCTTTCCACCAAGGTTCCTGGGCATTACCGAAGCCAAAACCGCCAAATGAGTTGAAGAATTCATTGCCAAAGAATGGGAATGATTGCTGGAAGAACACTGCCGGATTGGGAGAATTCACATCCGAGGTGATGGTATCGACATCTGAATAAATAGATATAGATACATACTTAAAGGGAACTTCAATTGATCTCTGATTCTGTGACTTACTAAAGGGTTTCTGATCAGCCTGAGGTGCAACATCCGTGACAACCGTATCCTGTCGTCCTTGTTGCCGTTGCTGATGTTGCTGCTGCTGCTGCTCGAGGGGCACAAACTCGGTGTCGGTGAGGCCGTCGCTGCCGTAGCTGCTACTGTAGAGTGGCAACAGTGGGGCGTTAAGTTGGGCTTGGGGGCGTGGCTGCTGGACCGTCAGCGGAGCTGGCGGCGGTGCAGCCCAAACGCTTGCCACATGTTGTGACGGCTGGGCTCGAAGTGGCTCAAGCGGTGCAAATGGAATGGGCCCAAAGAGCGTGCGATGCAGCGGCAATGGACGTGTTAAATGTTGCATAAAGCTGTCGAGGGGGAGGAGGGGTGGGGTGGAGTGGAGTGGAAATGGAAATGGAAGTGTACTGTTCGGTTAGTGTATATCGTGTTGTGTTTCCTTTGCAATCAGTTGGTGTGGGTGATGAGTTTTGTGCTGTTTCATGCATATATGCCAAACCAGAACTTAACCCTAAAACGGATCCCCACCATAATTCATATGCCTTCCATTGTTTCGCACATAAAAGAAGAAGCTACGGTCTGACTCGACATTCTCTCTATTTATATATCTATAATATACAGTATACACTCTGATCGTGCTCATTGTTCAACAATTGTTGTTTTGCGCAGCATTTCTGTGAGCTGCATACTTAATTGTTTGACTCCATTAACTGTGAAGCGAACACAATAAAAATCAACTGAAAACCAATTGTATTTTTCAAATGCCCGAAATATCGTTGCAAAAATTCCCAAAACAAAATACGTTGCACTCCAGTGTCATTAATCAAATGGGATTTATGTCTTTCGATTTTAGGTGAACAATTATAACTGCTACTTTAAAATCGGACAAATGTACTAGTTATACATACACTCATAAATCTTAGTATTCATTCCATATGAGTCATGGAACGCTTCGTGCAAACAAATTGTAAGTCCGCTTTCTATTGACAAACTGCGACAAAAAAATTTGTAAGTTAACTTTTCCTATATATCTACCCGTTGTTGGCACCCACCTACAAATATATATATATATATATATATATATAAATAAATTATTTTTTTTCTTAGTAACATATTCGGGATCTTTTTTGTTGATTACGCTCATTATAAATGCGCGCCACGGAAGTTAATTAAAGCCAAAAGACATAAAAAAAAAAACTAAACAAAATATAAAAAATGTATACATATATGTATTTATATACTTTAAATAATATGCTGGAAATGGCAAACATAACAAAATTTTTATAGCATCCACGGTCGGTTAGCGGTGATCTTACGTCTGACTTCTGGTAATGTTTTCGTTTTTTTATGACACCTTTATCGTATATACACGAATGAATCATGATTTACGTCGTGAGCAAGGGCTTGTCTTGAACTGACTTCTGGTAACTCCTCTACAAGTCGAATCATCTTCATGGATTCGGGCATATCACGAACTGAGATTTCTATACAAGATTTAACTTGGTAAATAACTGACTTGAACCTGCCTTGAACTTGCTGGAATTTGGGATTTTTAATAGAGAAACTTGAAACAAAATCTATTGAAGCTGTTTAAATGGGAAAACATATTCAAATAATTGAGCTATTTAATACTAATTCAAAGCGTATTCAAAAGAGAAATTAATAACTGCGAGTGCATGTAATTTGTGTTAAAAATAATTATTTTTACAAATTAATCATATGTTTTCACATAAAACAATTGATACAAATTAAAAATAAAATTAAAAACAATAATGTTCAAGTGAAAAACCAGACATACTGTTTGATGAAATAAAAGACTTGCTTTCTACAAACTTCTAGAATTTTCCGTTGATTAATAAAAAATGCATAAAATAAAAATAATATTCCTTGATTACCAAAGCGAAAGTCATTGGCCACACAGTTGGTTAACGAGCGATCGAATCAAATCTGGTTAGGTCCCAATGGTTGGTTGATTTGATTAAAACTCTACCATGGAGCGCATCGTGTAGAACCAAACAAGTTACACAGACCTGAGCACAGCCAGACTCTAGATGACCCAGTTTTAGGGGGAATATTTTAATTTATTAAATTAGGGCGCTACCTGGTCCAAAATTGCATTTAATGAGGTGTCAAAAGTTAATTAGCTTCGTGTCTGGCAATTTTCGCGTTTGCTTTCATGACTAACACTGAAAATTGTGTCAAAATGAGTAGTTATCAGGTCTACAGCTCGTATCTAAGGTTGTCGGGTTTGCCATGTAATCAGCCAAGTGTAAAAGGCTCAGAGACATGCAAGCAACGATCCGAAAGATATACAAAGCTAAAACAATCATCTGTCAGATCCCGCAACTCCATCTCCATCTGCATCTGCATCTCCATCTCTTGCGGATGCCCTTAAGTCGATGACCCACTTTTGACTGGGCATTGTTCTCATCCGTGTTGTTGTTATTTGTGCAATGCCTTTCGCAAAAACTTGAACTGCAGGGTTAAATGATCTTTGCGGCGTTTTTGTGTGCCAAATTTCGATCGAGATTCTCTGTGTTTATCGCCTCGTTCTTTAATTTACTTGAATTTATTTAAACAATCTCTTGTGTAGGACAGGTTTTGGTTTGTTTACTCGAATTCAAAGAGATGGAAATTGAGATACCATCTCTCAATTCAAATATTTTTAAACTATTAGTTGATTTTTGTTGGGACTGATCAATTAAATAGAGAGATCAACTGTTGAACTCAAGACTTATCTCTTGATTCCGACCAAACAAACAGTGTCTAATACTATGGTGAGGATTACAGTTAGTTGGTTTTTAATGGAACTTAGGCTTAAGTATTTAAATTGAGGTCACCGCAATTTGACTTTCTTTCCGCCTTTTCGGGGATTTTTTAGCCGTCTGTTGTGTTTTCTTTTGCTTTAGACTCAGATTTTCGGTATACTTTATTTGCAATATCGTTTAGCGCTTGTTTTTTCCTTTTTTTTTGCAAAGTCAATGTTATAAACGAGAAAATTTCTCCAAGCAAGCACTTAAAGTGCTTGAACAAATATCATAAACAACTGAACTTGCATTTAGGTGGGTTTTATGATATGTCAATGAGCACAAACCCATAAAAAATATCTGTAGTTGCCGTGTTAATATTTGAACAGAATGGCACAGTTGTCGTTGGGTTCGGAGTTTGTTTTGTGAAGAGGTTGTCAAATGCTGGAAATGATTGCTAGGTAAGAATTTCACCTGTCTGAGAATGATGATAAATCAGAGTCATCGAAGCTGGAAGCTGAATCGAATTCTTCACTGTAAAGAAACTTTACTGCTTTATCACCGATTGAAGAAAGTTACTATATTAAATACAGTAAGTATTAGAAACTTGGGGCTTATATTATCTGGTATTACAAAAACGGACGCATATATTAAGTAGTTAATATGAATTCAATGTTAATATTAGGTGCATTAATTTCAATCGTAAAAAAAAAAATTATTTCAGATTGTCTAATGTTCGATAATGTTTATGATTATGATACTAAACAATTCAAAAATCGAATAAACTACAGAACTTTGGAATGCATGAGCTAAGAGATATGAGATTTCAGACACAAAAACCACACAAATAAATGTTAATAAATTTTAACTTGTTTCGGGTACTTACTCGCTGTAGAATGGTACCGCTTGAGCGAAGCAGACCAAGAGCAGGCATGCCCAGAGTCTTAGCATTTTTCCTTTGTAAAATATCCAAATATCTTAAATAAAAAACCCGCTTTTGAAGCTAAAAACAAAAAAAAAAAAAAAACATAAGAAAGAAATAAAAGAAATGAAGGAAAATAAAACACATGAAATTTCACAAATTCGAATGGAACAGCTGTAGAAGAGATCGAGGACTGAGACGAAAAACAAACAGAAAATACTGGTTTTTCACGCCAAAGTGCACTCAAGCTGGCTGAAAAAATATGTAGGTGACTGTGGACTGTAGATTGGAAATTAACGAAGAAATTTTCCACAGTCTTCATGCGTTAATTACAACGTCAATAGTTTTTATATAATTAGTGGCATTAATTGTCTTGCAAAATTGACACACATAACATTTTCATTCAAGCAAGTCGCATTTTCCAAGAGTACCTATTTGTGGTATAGTAAATATAAAACACTGTCTTTGAGTCCTCTTTCACCCACACGTAGAAGCAATCACTGTCACAAGCGCACACACACACACACATATACATTCACGGGTACTGACAATTATCTTTTAGGCTCGTTGTGTTGCCGAGTTTCCGACGATGTTGACGTTTTGAACGGCTGTTGAAAACAAACTGCCTTAGAACGCTCTCTGTCTGCTATTTATAAGCTGCGATCGCTGTCACAGCGAAACAAAGCTTGAGAGCGGCATTTGAGCGGCTGCCGGCTTGATTGAGCTTTCACTCTCAGCAACTCTCGCAAGAACTTTTAGTGTGGGAGAGAGACAAGACTTAATGCAAAATTCGTGTACAAATTGTGAAAGTAAGCGATAGTAATAAGTGCTTACACTGCACAACACACGATTGAAACTCAAACATTAAATCTGACTTACTCTCAAGTCATTTAAGCTGCAATTTTAATTACTTACAAGTGATTCTCAGAAATAATATTTGGTAAAGTACTATTTCTAGGTACAGGTACAGATTCATATTATCGGTTTCGTCTACCTGCATATCTTTTCTGTTATACTGTTGAGCTGTTTCGTCGCTACTCTTCTTTTTTATTATACTTAAAATGTGTATTCACATATTCATCTCAATGTACCTCCTATTTATGGAAATTTATATATTTATAAGGTGCAGATACTGGTGGTACAATAACAAATGTTTTTATGACCTATTCTATGAATTTCCATCTTCTTTCTGGGTCTTCAACATTATCTACATACCCTAAACAAAATAAAGTCAAGGTTGTCACTTGTATTATGTGCTCTTAAAATATTTTGCAAATTCATTTTCCAATTGAATATTTAAAATAAAATTGAAAATTAAATAATAAAAAAAGAGATTTGAGAAAAATATTAACTTAAACAAGGTTAGTTTTGTATTCTGCACCTAAATCTTAATAATATGTTAAATAATATTTATTTATTTATTAAATTTCTTTTTTAAATGTATTTATATTTAGTATTTTTTTTTACATTTTTTATTCTTTCTTATTTACAATAATTAAATAGACATTTGTGCTATATAGGTGTGTATATTTTCGATTTGTTATCCTTGGTATATAGTTTTGTTTTAATTTACCATTGTAATAAATAAATTGCAAATAAATTAACATTAATCTTACATACGTTTTTCTGTGTATGTATCTGAGAAATCTATATTAGGTACATAGTATGTACTAATTAAGATGTAATTTTGATTAATTTGTTTACAAATAGATATGCAAATAATTCAATTTTTAGTGTCATTTGAAGCTAGGCCTCAAGCGTGATTTTAATTAAATAGATTTATACTAGTTCTTTACATAGCCGTAAGTCTCGTTTACATTAACAGAGAAAAGCATATTGTGTATACCATACATGTGTGTGTGTGTGTTTGTATATTACGATTTAAATAATCTCCAGCCCAGTGATTATTTAAACATTATACAATTATTTGCCTAGTCTTAAAGGAACTTCCGACTGTCATTCGTCAAATGTAAATGAGGAAAACGCTCGCCTATCTTTGCCACCAGTTCCGTTTACTCCACAAGCGCTACAATGGGAGAAATTGAATGGAAGAGTAGATACTATGGGGTAAACTTCCCACCCACCTGGACGTTTGCCCCGCATGCCAACAAAGCCGCTTGGTGCACGCTTCTCTCCAATGAGATAGTCCCAAGGTTGTACTGCATTCTGCTCTATATCGATGTCATCTCCCAGGTCACTCTTCTTGCCACGCACAGCCACAAATTTATTGTTAAAGTCCGTATATCTCTGCTTCTTGCCACGCACATCGTATGCCTTTTTAAAAAATTTGTGCCACATCTGGCGACGGTTAGTTCCATAAATGTTTTAAATTACACTTAGTTGAGAATTTAAGATGAGCACATGACAGACGATACAATGCAATATTAATGGATTATTATTTATTACAATATTATTTATTCAACACCTGTCACTTACTCATCCACTAATTTGCTTACCTCGGACAAAGCAGCCCGCTTGTAATGTTGATGTGAGACATCTTTTTTACCTCGCACGCCTACAAATGAGTTAACGGGAGCTCGTTTTTCCAGCAGTTCCATGGCGTCATCCTCATCCCCGAGAGCATCGCTGTCACCCATGGCCGGACGCTTGCCTCGCATCCCGGTAAAGCCAGTCGGCGCCCGTTTTCCCACATCGCCATCATTAATTGCCAGATGATCGAGGAAATCATGTAGAATATTCTCACGCAGTCGCTGCTCCTCCATTTGTTGAACTAAATCCCGCAGATGATTGTTGCCCATCGAGAATTTCTTGCCACGCATGCCGACAAAAGCCAAAGGTGCTTTCTTCAATCTCCTCCCATTCTCAGTGTAATAGTTGTCCACATCATCTTCTCCGTAGTCTAAAGGATCGGGGCCCAACCAATTTGAATCTGACATGGATTCCTGTTCCTTTTTACCCCTCATGCCAATGAAGCTGGAGGTAGGAGCACGTTTCACCAGATTCCTCGATAGCTGCTGCCCTCCAGGCGTCGATTTGGTCATCGAGCCGTCTGCATCCATTGTTTCAACGTCAACGTCACTGCTAACAGTGGCTGCCGCTGTTAACAATAACAGTAACACTAACAATTTCTGATTTTGCATGGCCGATTTCTGTAGCGTGCTTTTTTTTAGGCGGGCGATTTAATTTACTACCGATGTTATCCGTTGGAAACTATTAAATGAATAATATATAATGAAATAATAAGAATTTTACAAATATTAAAGAATATCAATTAAATTTAACTTCGATACTTCTCTTTCGGACTAGCATTAGATTTATGAGTATGTTTCTTGCTACTCAAAGCATTTTCTTATCAGCAGCGTTATACGAATAATTATTTTGTTATTATTATAATCGAAACATCTTATAAATGGAATCTGCATTATATATATATTCACATCAGTTCACATATTTAGTAAAGATTTCTTAATCATAACAACTGCCGAAATAGCTCAGTTGGGAGAGCGTTAGACTGAAGATCTAAAGGTCCCCGGTTCAATCCCGGGTTTCGGCAATAATTATTTTTGTTTTTCTCAAAAAAATTAATGAAAATAAACAAGACAAATGCAGTCAAACTTAAGGTGCTTCTTAAAAGTAAAATTAACATAAATTTCAGAATAAAATTTCAATATATGTAGATTTGTTTAAGTGCACTTTTATTTAAACACAAATAACAGAAATGTCACTGGGTGCCCTCTTGACCTGATTGTGGCTTGCGCTTTCAGCCGAGGAGAGGAAATTCTTTAAGGGATTTATGTGCATGTTGAACGAACATTCATAATGGGTGTTTTCACATCTCAATTGCAACTGAAATAAAAATCCAAAGGTTGCAGCAACAATTTATAGTGGCATAAGCAAATATTTGCAGCCACAAACAAGCGTCGATTCCTTGAAGCTAAAATGGGTTGATGCAACTTCTTGCCATTGATTATGCTTAGTAGTTGTCAACACCCTTCTTCGCCTCGTTAAGTCAAATTGCCTTGCAAATGCTTTGGCAATGCCTGAGAGGCACTCTCGATAAGACGGTCATATGCATATCCAGTCAGCTAGGCAAATGGTGTCAACGCCACAGCAATAACATCAGAATCAAATGTGGATTCGAACAATAATCGACTACACACTACCCTATAAAAATTTTGAGAATCTAAAACTTTATTTTTGAACATATCATTCGTATGTTGACGGCTAACGAAAAAGTACAATTATATTTTCAAATTTAGACCCAACAAAAAAAAATATGATAACATTTAAAAGTTTATAATTTGAATAGGAAAATACCAAAATCATATTTAATTAATTATTTGGTTAATTATTATATATCTTTAAAAACAAAAATATATATTGATTTTTTTTTAGATTCGAACAACTTAAATAGTTTTTTTTTTTCCAACGTAATAAAAACCATTTTTAAAAAGGGTTTGTTTTGTTAAATATTCTAATATTTTTTTTAATTCTATCAAAGATTGGTAGATTACAAATATATTTTTTTGGGTTTTTTATTTTTGCATATACCCTATTAAAAATTGGAGTCTTAAGGGGAATAATAGCACTAACGATGCGCGCACAGGAAACTGGAAACATGTAATTCAATTGATTGCCGCTGGCGACGGGATAAAGTTGCCGGGAAGAATGGAACGTAGGAAATGCAGACGCCAAGTGGAAATTGAATGGAACGCAAAAAAAAAAAAAGAAATGCATTTGAATTAAATTGATGTTCAATTTGTGGCAATCAACAGGTTGCGGGCGAATGCACTTGTTTAAGCTGGATGGAGGTTTGTTTGTTTTTCTCTTATTTTGCATCTGGTTTTGTTGGCTTTCAGCTTAAGTGCCTTGTTCTGAAAGTTTTTAAAAACCAAACACTATCGTGTAAACGCAACTCAACGGAAAATGTCAAAGCTTCAGGCAGGCATGGAGGGCGTGGGGGTGTGGGGGGCGTGGCAGGCGTACAACCAATCCCAACGCATTGTCATAAACCAAAGTTTCAGGCACAAAATTAGCAGGCAGCAAAGTGTGAAGCTTCCTGTTTTTGAGCCACTGTAGCCTCTTCGGTCGCCTCATCGTGACATGAAAGTGACAGTCGACAGTCGACAGTGGAGAGTCGAACAATGGCTTAGAAATAGGAGCAGACCTTAACAGTCCCTAAATGTGTACGTATGTGTAATATGTGGGTGGCCTAAAGCTAAGCCGTTAACTTGTGAGTGTGTGTTGCGTGTGTGGAATGTCTAATTGTCTGTGCACATCTGTATCTGTGTGTGTGTGTGTGTGTGTGTGTGAGTGTCCATGTGTGTGTGTTGTTTCAGTCTGTTTGCTTTGTGCATCCCAACGGACACTTTAAACTGCCTACGGACGTGTGAGAGCATTAAAGTTGTGTGAGAAGCTGTCGAATAAGATTTACATTTTGGCCACGCATGTGAATCTGTATGGGTAATAAAAGCCCATTAGCCCAGCTGGTGACCCACAATGCAAAAGACGACAACAATAACGAACGTATGAAATTAATAATAAAACAACATAGCATAGAAAATTTACTTTTTAGACAACTGTTCAGTCCCTGTTTCCACTTTCAGATTCAGTAATGCCCGCGGCTGCATTTTCATCTCGTCAACTCGTCATCACCCTTTTTGCATATTTCCAGAGGCGCCAACAAATTGGGGGACTCCCACAACAAACAAGGCAACAGAACGTGTATTTGAGCAACAGTTAATGCATAGAATATGAAGCGTGTCCATATTTCTTTATTTCCTAACCCTAACTGTAGCCTATTTTCACAATTTTATTAGCATACCAATCAGACTCAGAAGTCTGGTATTGATATTGGAAAGAAAGTAGAAGAGTGGGTTCGTATTTGCCTTTGGCTTGTAGGTCAATCTAAATGTGTTTACATTAACAATAAAATGAATGAATGCTTAATATACGATATTACCATATGAAAACACAAATATGTATAACAAAGGACTAAATTATAATCAATTTCTGTTAAGTACTCGTAATTATAAATTTGTTTTTTTTAAACATAGTCCACATAAATTTAAATAATGAGTTTGATTGTCATTAACGGCATACACATAAGGAAGTTTAGTTAGAAGCATTTAGCACATTAATTTCTTAACGAGACAATGTTATGCACATTTAGTTGTTCAGAAAAAATAGTTGCTTATATATTTTATATCATTATTTTATTTATTTTAACAGAAATTAGTTGAAAATTGTCCATAGCAGCAATGGATCAAGAGAAACGAAATATAAGTTGTAGAAATTTACCGAACTTGAATTTAATAAAAATTGGACAACATATAAAGGGTATGGTAACAAACCGAAGAGTCCATATTTTAAGCTAGTTTATATATTTATTTAACCAATTAAAAAACAATCTTTAAACCCAAAAAACAATATTCAAAAAAATGTTCTATAGTATGCAGCTGGCGCCATCTAGTGCTTTTAGCTAGCAAACTTGATAGTAACTAAATGTGTTTATATTAATTTATATTTGTAAGTTTTTATTAGGTTATTACGGAGTTGAATACAGGATATCTTGTATTCAAGCACACTCGTTTAGTGTTCATAAATTGTGAAATTAGGAAGTAAAAGCTCTATATTTATTAGATTAAAATATGGCGTTTAGTAATCAAATGATTTCCCAAAAACAACGAATTTACGGCAAGTGTGAAAAATTGTATTTCCTGCATTTGCAGATGTAGTTCCCATTGCATTCGCACACTCACGAGTGCACTCACTCGCACATCGTACATCTAGTTGAATAGTCCACATAAATGATTCAAGAATCGTTCCCGTCTTGTCTTTGAGTGTTCACTGCACTTATCAGCAGCTCGTCGTTTGTAGCCGACGATCGTTCAGTTCAGTTCAGTTCGAGTTTAGCTTTGATGCAGAACACACGGTTCTCTCCAGACGGGAACACGTGAAATGTGCACAGTGTTTAAGCGAAGAAATTCAATATTTGCTCATAATTGAAATATATAAATAATATAAATAATAACTAACATAAAGAACAAATTGTGAAAGACAGTACACTGTGGAGTTCTTTGTTAATTGCGAGGTGAGTGAGTATGGCAATTTTGCCAAACAATCTACAGCAACTACTATCTCCACAAAATTCTTAAGCGAACCCATTTTGACCTCTTGCTGGGAAGTATCGCTTAGCGTTTCGCTGATATTTCATAGAATTTGAGCTGATCTTTAGAACGGCCAAACGAAAATGGCACACAAATTAACACGAAGAGCCAAAGAAAATGCAGAAACAAGAGACAAGAAACAACTTTCTCGGCGGGGGGAACTCTACAGGGGACTCTACATGGGACTGGGACTGGGTCTGGGTCTGGAACTCGGGTTCAGGCATGCAAAATAATTGAATTGGGTCAAATGCTTAAAATGCTTCAAGTTGTGCGATTGACTGACGCTGAATCACATTAAAAATGTGCCTGAGAATTTGATGTTGTTCTTGTTACATACTAAGTACTCTGATGTGATGTACATAGGAGTACACGTACATAAGTGCATATACTTGTAGGGGCATATCATTTTAGTGATTGCCTTAATTTTGGGCAGCTCTACGGCATTCGTTCAAGTTCAGGGCCGGGAATTCACACATCATTTAATTCAACCTCAATTAAGAGCACGCATTGCATTAGTTTTGTTACAGTTCAGCAGATTTCTCATCATAATACGCGTACATATATGAAACTGATACATATACATAAGTATGTACCTCGATGGTGGATCGCGTTGTGGGATTTACAAATAGTAATCAAAATACCAGATGCTCAAATGGGATCAATAGGTTTTTGGTAAAAAACACTTGGGAAAGCACAAATCCAGCAGTGATATACAAATATAATCTCAGCTATCATTAAAATTTGTATGTTTTTATATGAAAATCTTTTTTGATGGACGTAACGAAAACTGATCTGAACAAAACCATAATAATTATTATGATAGTATATGAAAAACTACTTTGTGTTATCAGTCAAATATTATTTAAAATAAATTAGTTAAAATCTTAAACTGACCGGGATTTTCGTACTGTACTCTTCCAGAAAAATGAATTTTCCTACATCGGGGAGACATGTGTCAATCAATATACTGATAAATACAATTTATTGTTGATTCATAACAAAGAGTTTTATATATATCTGTGGAAGAAATCTTCAACCCATCTTTCTTATTAAAACCATCTATTTAAAGAAATTGGCCCAATTTTATTATCACTTGTTTTTATTAATTTTATTTTTATTATAATTAATCTGTTTACATAAACTCTAGCTATTATTAGGGCAAGTTATCAATAACTTTCATAATTTGTGATCCCATTTTCACCTTATTCATGTTTAATCATCAAGTTAAATAAACAGTTATTTAATAAATTGATAAGCAACGCAATTATTAAATAATTACTATTAGAGATTATTCGAATTCAATTGAAACCAGATCATTTTGATGAAACAGACAACAGACAAAAACACATGATATAATATAATATGTTGCTTATATCAGTGGAGCATTAATGAAGTGACAATCGGCGAGGGGAAAAACACACGTACATAATCGTCTGCCAAATTGTGAATACCTATGTGAGTACTCATGTTGCGATAAGAATTCATAAGAGAATTGTTAGAAGTCGCAAAAAGTTAATCGGACAGTAGACTGAGGCAGATTTCTATAGAATTGTTGGAAACAGCTGTTTGGCCGTAAGCCTGGCCAATGATGTTTCATGTTCAAAGTCAGAAATAAATAAATAATAAATAATTTTGAAATATGAGTGCGCATAAAATTAGTGCTGATGAAAATGTCACTGGTTTTGGTCAAAAGTTGTTGGCCAAACAAAAGCAGCATAAATACGTAATTGACTTAAAACACGAGGCGATGCATTAAATTACTCGATTTTCTTAGTAAAACAAACAGACTGTTGCCTCTGTCAGTCAGTCAATCAGTCAGTCTGTTAGTCAGGAAAGAGACATCGTTGACACATGACGAGCACGTTGTCAACTAACTAATTGAACCATGAACTTGAATTGAGGTTTCTCATCTCATCTCATCTCATCTCATTTTATTTCAACCCATTTTATCTCAGATAAAAGATTTGCGGTAGCTTGTGAATACATTGCCTATTCATATTCGGACTTAGGAAGCTGACCGACTTTTATTTCCGGCTGTGTACATGGATATTCCTGTTGTGTAGTGTAAACTTAACAATGGTATTATGATAAGCTAAATTTGCATGGACGGAAGTAGCATTACATTCCAGTGAATTATTACAAGTAAATTGTTTGAATTTTTAATTGTGGACTTCTGCATTTAAGTATCCGAAAATGTTATTATCCCAGTTTGAAATATATAAAAAAAAAATTATAAGAGAGCTGATTAAAACCGTTTAATGGTCGGAGTTAAAGAACAATAAATATTTTTGATAATAATTATTGTATTAATTTTATTATTAATATTACAATATGTATAGCTAGAAAAAGAATTTTATACGGAAAGTTCGCTGTAAAGTTTTCTTCAAGAATTAATTCCCTAATCTCTTCAGTTATTCGTATCCCAATAAAATAATTTATTTTATTGAAATTTTATTTCTACAGCATCATGAAATTTCGGAAAAGTTTTGTGGCAATTTTAGGGTTACTTTCGCTACTGGGAATCGCCAAAGCCAATCGGAGTTTTGTAGTGGATTATGAAAATGATCAATTCTTAAAGGATGGTCGACCGTTTCGCTTTATCTCCGGCTCGTTTCATTACTTCCGGGCACATCCAGACACCTGGTCGCGACATCTGAGAACAATGCGAGCTGCCGGTCTCAATGCAGTGACAACGTAGGTCAACCTTTGGTAAATGACCTTTGAATGCTATAATCACGTTCTGAAATCTATTAAAGATACGTGGAATGGTCACTCCACAATCCACGTGATGGCGTCTACGTTTGGAGCGGCATTGCGGATCTGGAGCGATTTATACGGCTGGCTGTGGACGAGGATCTGTTGGTGATACTGCGTCCAGGACCATATATTTGCGCCGAGCGAGATATGGGAGGTTTTCCCTACTGGTTACTTAATAAATTTCCAGGAATACAACTACGCACGGCGGATACAAGTAGGTGCCATAAATGATATTACAATCATCAACTAATCCAACTGAATTACAGATTATCTGAGCGAAATTCGCATCTGGTATAACCAGCTAATGACTCGCATGTCACCCTATCTATATGGCAATGGTGGTCCCATTATCATGGTACAGGTGGAGAACGAGTACGGATCTTTCTTTGCCTGTGATCTCACCTATCGCAACTGGTTGCGCGATGAGACCCAGAGTTATGTTAAGGACAATGCTGTCCTGTTTACAAACGATGGACCCACTGTATTGCGTTGTGGCAAAATACAGGGTGTATTGGCTACAATGGACTTTGGTGCCACACGAGATCTGAAGAGCATTTGGGCCAAATTGAGACGGTATGAGCCGAAGGGTCCGCTGGTGAATGCCGAGTACTATCCGGGTTGGTTGACACACTGGACCGAGCCCATGGCCAATGTGAGCACGGAGTCCATAACGGGTACTTTTATGTAAGTTAATAAATTTAACTTGAATTAAGTATTCTATATGCTTAATTATATTCTCTCTCTCTCTCTCTCTCTTTCTCTCTCTCAGTGACATGTTGAATAGTGGTGCCAGCGTCAATTTCTATATGTTTTATGGCGGCACCAACTTTGGCTTTACGGCGGGCGCCAATGATAATGGTCCGGGCAATTATATAGCCGATATAACCAGCTACGACTATGATGCACCCATGACCGAAGCTGGCGATCCCACGCCCAAGTATTATGCTCTCCGCCGCATCATTGCCAGATATTTGCCCATGCCAGATATACCCGTGCCAGATCCCGTGCCCAAGCGTGCCTATGGAACCATTCGACTGGCGAGCTGCTGTACACTTTTCTCCAGCCAAGGACGACAGAAGCTGGCAACCGGAATGGTGCGCTCCAACAAGCCCAAGACCTTTGAGGCATTGGATCAGTATTCCGGACTGGTCTTATATGAAACCTGGCTGCCAGCGTACTTCAAACGTGATCCGAGTGTATTATATGTGCCTGGATTGGCCGATCGGGGCTATGTGTATGTGGACAATGAATTTGTGGGCATCCTCGCGAGGGAAACACCAATCTATGAGCTGCCATTGAGTGCCAGCTCGGGAAAGCGCCTGCAAATCCTGGTGGAGAATCAGGGACGCTTGAACTACGGCAGACAATTGAATGACTTCAAGGGCTTAACGAATGATGTGCGATTGGATAAGCAGATGTTGAGCAACTGGAATATGACCAAATATCCACTGGAGTCCTATGACGACATAGAGCGGTTCATTGACCATTCTACGGAGTCGGCACATAGTGGATTCCAGGAACTCAGAAAGCCACAATTATTGCTACGCTCTGGACCAGCAATCTACCATGGAACACTGACCATCGACAAAGATGATCAACTGGCTGACACTTATCTGGATATGTCTGGATGGGGCAAGGGAATTGTCTTCATAAATGGTGAGAATCTGGGACGATACTGGCCACTCGTGGGACCTCAAGTAACACTCTATGTGCCTGCCCCGGTGCTAAAGATGGGCAACAACCGTATCGTCGTGGTGGAATACCAAATGGCACCCACATCCATGGAGCTCGAGTTTCTCGATAAGGCCATTCTTAACGCCCAATCCTTATATTAGCTTAAGGTTCAGTTAGTAAGCACATCGTTCATCATGTAAATGTTAATGTTAATGTAAATGTAAAATGTTGACTGGATTAACATTTATTGTAAGGCATTAAAGTATGGTGTTGGCACCTTCAACCTTTTGTAAACCTGCCGCTAAAAGACTCATTACTGCAACAGAAACAACCACCAAATGAGGCACACATGTGTCCTCTGTGCTTCTGCCTTGTCAAATTAATCCCAAATGATTGAAGTCCACAAAGCAACGCAAACGCTGATGAACTCAAATCAGTAAAAGTCCAAAGTCAACGTCTTGGCTCGTTGCTTTTAGGGCCCAAGTTTTAATATGTAAGTACATACATCGAAAACATATATACATACATATATGTAAGTAGGCGTATGTGCTCTTACGACTTTTAAGTGATTTCAAATGAATATCTTATGATGGACTTTTTAAATGCAGCCCAAAGCGTTATCTGCTTTGTACAGAAAATCCATTATACAATCACTTTGGACAATCAAAAATCTCATTTTAAAATGCAACTTAATAAACTATATTGTGCATAAGTTATCATTGAAATAATAATGATCTTTTATATTAAACAATAAAATTCTAAATACAATGGTCTTGCGTTTTTCCAGTGAATAATACTGCTATATTATCTTATCCCGAAGATCTTTTAAAAATTTAAAAGTCATTCACTTATTTTCTTTTGGGTTCTACAAGTTAAAATTTTAAAAATTATAGAATGCAAAGCTATTAAATTCTGTTCATATTTAGAATATATGTCT
Organism: Drosophila phalerata; assembly: GCA_951394115.2. Taxonomy (NCBI): domain Eukaryota; kingdom Metazoa; phylum Arthropoda; class Insecta; order Diptera; family Drosophilidae; genus Drosophila; species Drosophila phalerata. Next base: position 25,720,676 of record OX596005.2, read on the forward strand.
CTTTCTCTGTGTTATTGTAATTATAAAACTATTTTGAGCTAACTGAAGTGTACTTTGTTTGAAGCCAGAGTGTACCTTAAATTTATATAAAATGTCAAACCAAAAAAGACTCCCCACTGGATTGTTGTTGTTCCTCATGTTCCGGTTAATTAGGACACGCTCAAATCCGCATAGTCCATTGCACACTCTCGCTAACTATTGGACATTCGTTTATTTTATTTTCCTTTTTTTTATGTTTTTTTTTTTGAAGCATCTTTTAGGCGCAGCTGCAACTCGAGTACTTACATGTGTGTGTCTTTGTGTGTGTAAGTGTGTGCATGTGTGAGCAGGCAAAGGTGTGTACAATGTACATACTTAAGTATATTTCTCGCTACACATGTATTTATGTACTAATTGCGACTGTTTGTTGTCCGTGTTGTTCTTGTTGTTGTTTTTGTTGTTGTTGTCGCTGTCCAAGTTGACATACAACATGTAAGGGCCCTGGGGCAGTTTTAAAGCGTCGCCTCGTGAATGTGTATGAATGTTTTTAGTTTACTCGGGGATTCTGCTTTTTTTTTGGTCATGTTCCGACAGTCCCATAATGGACTCCGTGTTGCGTGCGTCACATCACAGCACCGGATGCGAGTGACTTTCAGTTGATGCCACCGGCTCGCCGATGCTTGCCACAATTGTATCTTTACATTGATGTGGCTTTTTATTAGCTTTTGCCGCCGGCTGCTGCTTAAATGTCGGCAGTCTATTAAACAATTTTACAAACAGTGTGGCATAAACATAAAATGGTCACAATGCATTTTTAATTTTGTTTAACGCCTCAAGTCGCACGGTTTTTGGATTTGTCAACCAAATACAATATATTGTCGATCGAATGAGCTTATGAGTTCTGATCAGATCATATAAAAACAATTCGTAGTTTACTTAGCAAATTTATTCTCACGTAAGTCTTTTTATAGAAAAGCTAAAGTGATTGAATAAATCGAAATCCCATTCCCTGAACTTGCAAGAAATCTATCCTGTACAATTCTAGTTTAAGAAACTTAATAATAAATTCTCTGTTTTTTCTATTTGTTATTTTTTTTTTTTAACTTTTCCGAAGACTTGTCAGAAATAATTTTCACGTTCTATCCATTTGAGAACTCTCAAAATTCTTGATATAAAAAATAAGTTTTCACATTTTCCTTCAAGTAATAAAATGCTCAAGTGTTTTTAATTAAAATACGTATTGAAAATTCAATTTGCATACAGATATTTCATTTTTTTTGACAATATTTAGTTTGAAAAAAGAATCACAAATAGAATCACAAATATATTTTCAGTGAACTTCAGTGGCAATATAAATGAAATAGATTTCATTATATTTAATAACTTTTAAAAAAAAACCTCAACTACTTTGTATTTAATTTTCAGAATAATCTATTTAATTTAAAAATACAAACTTAATATTAATGCACTTACAAATGTCAAATTTGAATTAAATTTTATTTCTGTTGCACAAAGAGTTCTCTTGCTTAGTCTTTTATTTTTTCCCAAATTCAATTCTGATGTTACGCGCCGAACGAACACGCCGAGATGTATGCAACAACTGACCGACAGATCAGAGCGGCAATGGACTTTATAAATGCTCGACAGGCGGCCAGCGAAGAATACAACTACAAGCACAATTACACGTTGCTGATACGCTTCGTTACACACACGCACACACGCACACAACAAACAGGAAACGACAAAACCGAGGCAGTTCGTGTGTCGCTCGGCGCTCGCTTGCTTCGTCCGTGTGTTCGTGCATATCAACAATTGGTCGAATAGAAATTTAAGTGTGTCTGTATTGGTAACTGTATTATATTGCGTGGGTCCCATGTATGTGTGTGTGTGTGTGAGGCTCAAGGCGTGTGTTTGTATAGATGTTGGCGTGCTTTCATGTGGGCGCCACTTTGTTGCACAAAAAAAAGGAGGCTAAAAGAATAAGCGTTGCATACTTTCAGGTCGCGGAGCGCAATTGAATTGAACGGAAATTCTGTTTGCATATGTGAATAAAACATTAAACAGTCAAAAAAAATTTGGGTCTGCCCTCTATATATGAAAATAATATTCATTGCGGCATGTAACGTTATTGCTTTTAAATTAATTCACTACAGACGATTTTTTATGTGGCGAACTCTTTATACCAAAAATATCGAGTATTTAAGTTTTTCAGATGCCATAAATATTCGCTTATTTGCATTTAGCATTAATAATTTACATTTTTTTTCGCTAGATAAATAAATCTTTTAATTTTTACAGAAAAACCCCAAGCAATGTTTATCAGTTTTGAATATTTGTTTGTGGTATTTTTAATTATTTTTGACGTTTGCATATACATAAACTTAAATGTGCATCTTTTACGCGCTCTGGCACTGCATTTAAGCCTCGGACGGTACTTAAGTCGAGGCCAGCTTTGAGTGCTGCAACACCAAGACCTAGACCGTATAACTAGAGACCAAAATACAAGATACAAGAAGGCATGCGCCACTTGTAAAGGCCAAGTGTATGCAAACACAACCGCCCACATCCTTACACTTATCCTTTTCCGTACATCCTTTGCTCATAGCCAAAAGGCAAATGGTTATTACTGCAAGAAAAATATTAAAACAAACCTATTAAATTTGTGTGAATTTAGTGGTTGAGTTTAATAAGTGACAAATATGTTTAGCAGTTTTAAAAATTGTTAAATGGATTTTTAATTAACATTTAAATAGATTTTTTACCAAATTAAAATTTAAACATAATAAAAACTAAAAAAAAGAAATTAAATATTTTTAAGTTATTATTCATAGTTGGTCCTTGTAGTCTCTTCTCCCGTCTTTAAAAATATTCCATTTCTAATAACCGAATTTTTTCATATAGGGTATATTAGTTTCGCGCATACTCTTACTACTTGTAAATGTTGTATTTACTTTTGTGGCTAGTTCAGACAATGTTTGCGCTTTTTGGGATAAAATTAAACAAGGAAACGGAGATGTTGCCCCTTCCGTTGGGTCGCTTATCGTTCATCCGCATTTCTGGCATCCGGATGCATCCTTCGGATCCGACGATTTTCGCGGCCATAAAACTCAATTGTGCAGTGCGGCAATTTGCATTTAAATTGCCCGATACGCCTTGTAATACACAGATTGAGTTGCATTATAGTCGCGGTTCCAATTAACAATATTCCGTCTCTCATTCCAACAGCTTTTTCAGCAACCATTCAAATATTTACGCAGGCCATGACAAACATAATTAGCATTTAATTAAAATAAAATTGCGCAACGCTTTCGCCGATAGACAAGCAATAATTGGCTGATTTGATTATTGAAATCAAATAGAGCTGCCGCAAAAGCCGCGCTGGCTTTGCCTAAGTAAATATACAACATATAGATATACCGGGAATACTGATAACAATAGTATGATTAAATCCCGCAATATAGCCCATCCATGAGGCGAGTCTTTGACGATTGGGATTGATAGGAGTGATTTATCTATAAATGGAATTTATTCGAGGACTGTTAATTACATTATGGTCCCCGGAATTGGAGCTTTGTGGCCTGAACGATAAGCAGAATAGTGGATAAAATTTTGAGGTGGCGACCTGTTGTTCGTGTAAGGCAGCAGCTGTCCAAGTGCAACAGTAGGTGGCATAAATTCAATTTAAAATGTCATTACAACAACACACCAAAGTGCTGAGGGAAGGAGATAGTGAAAAGTACAAAATACTCGAGGGCTATCCAATAAGTTGCAGCTGTAACTGAACATAAGAAACATATATGCGAAATTTCTGACATTTAAATTGACTATTATTTTAAATGAAAAATTTAAGTTTGAATAATTATAAATTAAAAGTTTTAATTTCCCTGTATCAGAAACATTAAATTATTTATTTAATTACCAATTTCACCAAAAACACGTAATATCTTGACTAAATTTAGAATAAGTATAATTTCTTATAATTCTAGCTAAAGATAACCGAAGTAAGTTTATTCTAAGAATTTTTGTAAAAAGCTTCAAAATATTAAATAATGAGATAAACTTTCGTAAGCAGAATGATTGAAATAAAATCAAATGGTTGAAATTAACATTTTTTAGTCAATTGAGTTTGTCATATACATATAAAATCAATCTTCTTGGTTGCACCTGAAACTTATGGAGTTCCTCTCTTGTATCATAAAAAAAGTGCAAGTATTTATTTGCACATTCCTGATGTTTGCCAACCAAACACGAATATGTATTGTTGAGCAAATAAAGTGAATTTGTCGCCCATATGGAACACAACAATTGATTTATTCGATATGCGAAAAATGAGATTTGTATGTATTTGAAACTGGGACAATTGGATTACACCCAGAAATAATAGCGGCAACATGAGAACAAAGTGGATTAAATCTATAAGGGTGAATAAGATTGAATTAAAGAAATATGATTTATATGTTTACACTTTAATGAGTATTGATAGCTAGGAATACATTACTAACTAACAGAAATATACAAGTGGAATGATATACACTTAACAATCCAGATCGATACAAACAATTTTAAAAATAGAGCTGTGACCAAAGGAACACTAAAGCTGAGATGCACACACACATACATTATGTAATTGCATTGATTTACTAAACGAATAACTAGTAGAGCATTTTTGGCTAGAAAGCTAATCAATACGTATAACTCCGGCACCGACACCGCCACTATGTGCACACATTGGCGGCATGAAAGTCCATTTGTCTGTCTCCGGATCATAAACTTCAACGGTGGACAAATTTGATTCGCCATCATACCCGCCAATAGCCCAGAGTTTACCCATATTGGCAGCCAATGCAACTCGCGACCTTTTGCAGTTCATGGGCGTCACCAGTTTCCAGATGTCAGTCAGCGGATCGTAGCATTCTACGGAGCGTAGAAATGAATTGCCACAGTAACCGCCACACACATAGATCTTGCCATTGAGCGTGGCCACGCCCAGTCGACAACGTCTATTCAGCATGGGTGACATCTTAATCCAGACATCCTCGTTTTGATCATATCGCTCCACAGAGTCAAAAATGGACAGTCCATCGTGACCACCCAAGGCATAAACATAACCATTTAGCTGTGTAACTCCACCTGCTGAACGATACTTCATCATCTGCGCCACCTAAGAAGGCATAAAAAGGCATTGTCAATAACTATATTTAAGAAGAGCATTGTCCATTTATGCGCACCGTTTTCCATGTGTTTGACTTGGGATAATAGACCTCCACAGTGTTGAGCGAAGTAACGCCATCGTATCCACCGCAAACATAAATGCAATCATCTAAAGCTGCGACGCCAACGGCGCTGCGTTTGCACAACATGGCACAGCCCTGAGACCATTTGTTCTTGCGAGGATCATAGACTTCCACCGTGGACAGACGCTCCGTGCCGTTGAAGCCACCGAATGCGTACAGCTTACCATCTAAGACGGCCACACCGACTCGCGAACTGAAAAGAAATTCAGATCTATATATAATCGAATCCATTTAAATCAACTAATTTTAGCTCACCGCATCATGGACATTTGTTCGCCCATTTTCCATTTCTTGGTGATCGGATCGTAAATTTCTACAGTGCTCACTGATTCGCCCGTACTGGCGAGTCCACCGACGGCATAAATTTGACCAGTGAAGAATTCGCCACAACGTTGACGGGTGCGAAAGCTCTGGAGCAAACCTCTGCGCTCGGGCATTAAATGAAAGTCTTTGGCCTCATCGAGCAGATCCCGGCATTGGTGTGATGAACGTATTAGCTCCTCGCGTGCCACACGATCGGCCAGAAACTGGGGCGACAAGAGCGGTAGACGCACTGCAGCCAACACTTGTGGAAACAACTCGGAGCGCTTTTCCTCGGCATATTTAACCCAGCGCATGCACGCCTCGAATATGACTTCCTCGTTGCGTACGTTCAGCTCATCGCGACGCATTAGTTCCAGGAGTTGCTCACAGTCCAACGTAGAGAACTCCTCGGACTGGGATACTTTGGCAAAGTTTTGATCAATATACTTATCGGCAGCCTCGATCAGCTGGCGGCAGATCATGGAGTCGGCAAAGGTGCGTATGCCCAGAACGTTATGTGGATGGAATCGAGAGATCAGGAATGATGCACAGGCATCGCGTACATTTGAGAGTTGCAGGAAAGATGCACCCACCATAAGGCTCTGTACATTCTGGTTATCAATTCGCACTTGGCCGCTGTACACATAATTGATTAGACTCTCCAAAGCACTAGGCTCAATCTCCTTCATCGTTATCTCCTTGATCCGACTCTCAGCCATGTTGTTCGTAAACATTGCATAGAAATATGGAACTGTGGCAGCCAACACAACGCGATGCGCCGAGAATGTCTGATCTTCAACCTGTAAGCAGCGATTGACACATGCAATACAAGAAGAACATATTTGTTTATATTTAGACACTGCTGACAAATAGACAGTGATAATGCTCAGATTAAGATAGGGGGGTAATTGTTAGCCAACCTTCAGTGTGACATCACAAAGCTTGCCCAGTCTTCGTATCTCCTTGAACAGTGGAAAACTCTCGATGAATAGCTGCTCGTGCTTGTATATAAAGGATTGGTCCTCCAGTTGGTTATCGCTTAAGTCCATGTTTATGGTCCTAGGCTGCAGTGCCACCAACAACAACGACCAAAAACAGCTTTATTAAATAAATTAGTGATGGCAATTGATTCGATTTGTAATCGATTAAATCGATTTAAATTAATTTTGCAATTAATCGATTTAATTAAAACAAAATAATTAGCAATAAACGTTTTAAAAATTGGAGGAAACTTTTAATCCATTTTATTTAATTAGATAAATTGAATGTGATCAATTTTATAAAGGTTTGAAGATCGTCAACGCAAACTGAGAGAAGTGACAAGTTGAATTATGTCAAAAAATTTATAAATTTCTAAAAAAAATTTTGCAAAAATTTAAAAAGTCATGTCTATAATATTGAAAAAAGTTCAAAACTAAGTGAATTTTTTTGGGTGAAAACAATTTTGCAATTTGATTAAAATGGTATGACTTGCCAGATCGGAAAATTTGGCATGACCGGGTGGCAGCCTTTCACCCCAGTGCTGCTCGGTTTAAGGGGGAACAAAAGCTATTTCTGGCTGAAAAGCATATAAATTTGGGATTGTGGAAACTTTTGCTTAGTTTTACCAAAAATTATTATAGGAAAACTTAGCTGAAAATATATTTATATTGCCAGATTTCCAGCCAATAGCAAATTTGAGATTTTTCTAGCAAACGAGCTCTGAAATTATCCACAACTAGCTATAAAATAGCTAAGTTGGCAACAGTGAACATCTGTTCAGACAACACTAGTTTAAAATAACCATCTGACGACTTGTTCAATTTTTATTTGGTTAAAAAAGAAAACAGGAGGCAATATAAATCGACACATGAATGAATTTATAACAGTGTAAGACAGGTGGCAAATAGTATTGAGCATGGACACATCACATAGAGACACGCAGGTACGTACTATCTCTATTAAATGAAAACAAGCAACGAAAGCAAAACAATGACGTTGATATGTGTACATTTTTAATGTTTGCTTGCGTGTATGTGTATTGTAGAAGAATCCAATCGAAGCTTTGAGTAAAGATGAACTCATTTCCAAATATAAAGGGTTGCTCGGCATTGCCAAGAAAGCGAAGCTAGCCAAAGATGGTAAGTAAATATGTGAAAACAGACGACCTACATATATTTCATACTTCTATATTTCCATGACAGAGCTCACCGAGGAGAACCGACAGTTAAAGGAGGCTCTGACAAAGGCCGCTGCCAAGCAGAGTAGTCTTGCAGCAATGCAGGAGATGCTGCAGGACTTTACCGACAAGAATCTTTTATTAACGGAGCAAGTCAACAGTCTACAGCGCAGGACCAAAGAGGATGCGGATCGATTGGAACAGTTCGAGATTGAAAACGAGAGTTTGAAACGTCAAATAGGACGTCTAAGCGATGAAAATGATGATCTCCTGGCGGACGTCGAACGCATGGAGCAGGCCATGCACCAAGTTAACGCACTTGGCAACGAACAGCGCAAGAATCTCGAATTACTCGAGGTGGACATTGCCAAGATCAAGGAGTCGGAGGCGCAAAATGATATATTAAGGGAACAGGCCGAGAGTGCAGCGGAAGAGACGAGACTGCATGTCGCCAAGCTTGCTGAGCTCCAAGAGAAATACGATTCAGTCAAGCAACTGAATTCCGAGCAACGCAAAAAGTTCAATGCACTCAAGGATCGGTTCATTGATGTGCATCGAAAACTTAAGAATCTTAAGGAATGCAAGTGTGTTTTGCTAGAAACGCAGCATGAATATGCGGCATCCGTTTCCAAATGGCAGCAGGAGATTGTCAAGGCATCACAGTTGCTCTGCGCCAAAATGACAACATTGCAAGAAGAGAACCTAGAGCTAAAGGAACGGCTAGAGGCAACAAACCAAACGTCCCAAGTATCATTCTGCAATAAACGGTTGCTTCAAAAGGTTTACGAGATGGAACGTTTGTCCAAGTTGGTCAAGGAACAGCAGACACAGCAACAGAAGCTTCCAAAGAATGCACTAGACATAGATAGTGCGCTGGCCAAATTAAGCCGTGTAGAGCATCTGGCGAATATCGTGAGGGAGCAACTGAGCTCCCAACAGGCTGAACCAGCTGCCAGTACTCTCAATGTAGCCCACTTTAATGAAAGGATCAATCGAATGCAGTGTTTGGCTCAAGTGCTGCAACAGGAACGAAGTGAGCACCAATCTGCATTGGAATTAATGAAGCAACGATGCGAGCGCGAGAATGCGCAACTGGAGGCCAGTTATGTGGAGTTAAGACAACACAATGATGACTTGCAGTCGCGATATCAACTGAAGGAGCACGAGCATGCCGAATTACTGGCCGAGATGCGGGAACTGAACGAGGCACTCAAGGCACGCGGCGATGTCATTTCACGTATGCAGGAGCAGCATGACAAGAGTCATAAGGAGCTTCAAGTTCTAGCCGATAAGCTGACGGAGAAGTCACAGCAGCTGGAGCAAGTTCAGGGCAGAGTTGATGAACTGGAGCAGCAGGATCACATGAATGGCGATGCACAAAGTGATGTGCTGTCCACCTCAACAATATCACGTGCCGAGGAATTGAATCGCCTGCGGGAACTGGACGATGGATACGAGGAGAAATACAACAAGCTGCGTTCGCTGGCCGCTAAACTGAAGAAGAAACTGCAGGAACAGACCCAGCAAATTAAAGACATGGAACAAGCGGGCTCAACAAAACTAGAGACCGAACTAGAAGCCATCAAATTAGCGCAGATACAGCTGCAACAAGACTTGAATGCAGCGCGTGCCGAGAACCAAAAACTTAAGTCCAAGGACAAGTCAAAGAACTCAAATGTATTGAATCTTGAAATTGAGGCGACTGAGAAGTCACTGGCCGAAGTGAGTACCAAGCTGATGGCCAAGTCCACAGAACTGGAAGCCCTCAAGGAGACGCTCGTTAGCAAGGAGAGCACCATAACCATGCTGCGTCAAGAGATCACCATATTGGAAGAAGCTCAGAGGGGAGAGGCAGCGCATAGCAAGCAACTTAAGCAGCAAATTGATCTGATGCAAGCGCAGATTAAAGACGCTGTGCATTGCAAGCAGCAGACACTCTCCGAAAATAAGGAGCTGGAGCAGAATGTGGAGCAGCAGACGCAGCAAGTGGAGCAAATGCGTCTGCAGTTGGCTGAGAGCACACAGCAATACGAGTCCAAGCTGAAGCAGTCCCAGGAGATGTTAACCAGTTGTACACAGCAGCTAGAGTTGCGAGTGGATGCACTTGCTCAACTGGAGAACTCCTTGCGTAACACTGAGCGTGCTAATGAACAGCTTCAAGCCGAGTACTCTGACTACAAGATTAAGGCGCAGTCGGTGCTGCGCAAGCAACAGAACCGTGACACGGACAAGGAGCACGACCTCGAGGCCGAATTATCCACGATGCGGGACAATGAACAGAAATTGCGTGCCAGAAATGAAGACAGCGTCCAGCGAATTGCACAACTGGAGACGCAATTGGATAACTTACAGCAGGAGAACACACAACTAATGCGACAAAGTCAGAAGCTGTTGGGTGCCACCGATGAGTTGCGTGAGCAGATCGACAACTTAACCCAGGACAACCAACGGCAGCTGCAGCAACAACAACAGCAGCTGCAACAACATCGCCAGCAGATTGAGCAGATGGATAGTGTGCATCAAGTGCAGGTATCCCAACTGCAGCAACAAATTGAACAGCTCGAAAAGGCAGCTCCAGTCATTCCCCTTGTCCCACCAATGCCCAAAGCGGGTGGAGCTGGCATCGATGTCAGTAGCGCAGATCAGAGCAAGATTGATTATCTACTGGACCACGACAGCAGTGGTGAGACACTGGCACAGCTGGCAGCACAGCGAAAGATTTCAACTGCTTCCCGTCGATCACACGATTTTATGCCACTGGATGAGCTTCTCAATACATCCTTAAATGCAATCAATAGCGATACGGTGACGACGATTTCCAACTTTGGACGCAGCGTCAGCATGCAGGATGATGACTTGGAGCTGGATGCACGTGGAGAAACGCAAGCAGCACTGTTGGCCACCAAAGAGCGTTTAAATATACAGGAGAGTCGTGTCCGTCATCTAACTTCCCTGCTGGCCGAGAATGAGCAGGATCTGGCCAAGCTAACGCAAATGAATGATATGCTCAAAGAGGAACTTCGTCGTCAGGAACGTTCAGAGGAGCGGGAACAACACATGCACAATTCAGAGTATCTGAAGAATGTGTTCCTGAAGGTAAGCATTGCATTTTCTTCGATGCACCACAACTTCAATTAATGGTTGTCCATTACAGTTTATTACACTGAACAACACGGATGAGAAACAACGCCTGGTACCGGTGCTCAATACAATACTACGTCTGAGCCGCAACGAAATGGAAATGCTGAATTGTGTGGCCAAGGGACAGAAAGGTAACTCAGCCGGCAACTTTAAATTTCCCTTTTATTGCTAATTAATGATTATTTGTATCTCATTCAGTTTCAACGGATGGCAATAATCGAAGTTGGACGGGTTTTCTAAGTGCCTGGAGTGGAGGAGGTAACTCGGCGAGCAATAACAACTAACTGCCGTTCAGTCCTATCGTTTTTATTGGTATTATAATTACTTAATAAGGGAAGCCAGCATATGCATTAATCCCTTATTAGCCAGTTACTCTGTATATGTGTATTGTGTAAATCTTGTATATGGTTATTGTCCCCAAAATTGTATTTATGTATTTAAAAAAAAAAAGAATTACCTATTGTGTTTTTTAATGTAGTGTTGTCCTTTGAAAGGTTTATACTTATTTCTACATAATATATGGAGCGTCCTATACAGCACTCTATAAGCAATATATAATAAAGAAAGAATATGATAATATAAATAAAATACGTACTTTTCTGTGAACTTTTCAAAAAATTACAATGTCACATAGGACAACAGCGAAATATGGAAATTAAATTCTTGTGTGTCATTGAAATTTGTATTTGTGGATACATTTTTATTTGAAATTCTATTCCCACAAGGGTCAGACTATAAAATCAATGTTAGCTTGTTTTTTATACGTATAAACTTAAAGATAAAGTACATGTATTGTGTATATAATCTTTAAATTGTATAAATACGAACTGTAATTGTCTAAAGCTGCGTGAAGCTAATGCATAAATTTACAATTAATTATTGTAAAAATCAATTTATATGAACTAAATCGAGTAAAATAAAGTGGAGAAATCAAAAATCACATTTCGCACATCGCAGCAGCGACGGCGATAAGTCTAAAATCAAAATATATACTAATGCCTAAATACTAATCAGTTTTGTGACAGATGTATGGATATTATTGCCAAACGCCCGCATAGTTCCCCACCAGAGTGGCAGGAAGGGGTCCTCCCGCCGCAAACAGACGCATCCTTGTGCTGTCGTAGCAGTGTGTGTAGATGGCGGGCACATATTTCACCTGCTGGAAACCGTCCATTTCATCCTCAGGATACTTGAAATAAAGTTGAAATTGTAGGTTATATATTAAAATTCAATTAGGAGTACTTACCACAATGCCTTTGCTGCATTTGAGAGCGACAGTCCTGGAAGCATTTACGCTACTCTCCAGATACTTGCCAGCACGTATATCATAGAAGAGCAGCATGCCCAGACCGGTGCCCACGGTTAACAGATTTCCCTCAAAGGATGTGGCACGTATCCCACAGCCGCTGTACCGTGATGTGATCTTCTTGATGGTCTGCAATGTACGGGCATCCAGCAGAATTGTGTAGGAGCGACATCCGACAGCATAGAGACCATCGCTATGATAGGCAATGCTCACATTGTCTTGGCAGTTGGGTAGCTTGCGAGATAGTGTTTGCTTAAAGGTCTCTGCGTTAAAAATATGAATATATCCGTTTAACGAAAGCGCTGCAATCTCCTTGAATTCCTTGTTAAAGCACAGCGAACGTATCTGCAATAAATGAAATGAGATTAAACCTATAATATCGAGGAACTAACTACACTCGCATCTTACTCGTTGCGCAGTCCGAACTTCTTTAACGCTAAGTGGATGTATTGTGGCAAATGTTGGACACGACTCTTCGCCGCCGTCGGGAAAGTCCATATGATCTTCGTTAATGCGCCACAGGGCCATGCGAGAGTCCTTGGAACCGGAAACCAGAAACTGATCGTCCAGCCAGCACATGCCCATTATCAAATCCCGATGACCATTCTCGCCCACACAGACCGGATCCAGAGTTGGCAATCGATACACGGCAATATCGGATGAATTGCGGGCACCCGTGGCCAGAAATGAACGGCTGGGCGACAGCTCAATTGCATGCAGACCGCCTTGGATCTCTGGATGATTGGCACGACTATTGGATAGCGTGGGAATTGCGTCCACCCGACGCATATTCACATCATAGACGAGCAATTTATTGCATTTGGTGCCGAACACCACCTGACGATTGCTCAGCCATTTGGAACAAAATACCTTGTTAATGTAGCCTAAATTGATCTGCGTCTCACGGAGCATATCATGGGTGAGCACATAGCGACTGGTGAACTCCACATTAACGCTGCGACGCTGCTAAGACGATAACTCTTTGTTTTTTAGCAAAGACATAGACAAAGACATTTTCAACACTTTTACTCACGTCGCACAATGAACTTTCTCTGCTCCGCAGGTAGTCGCACAGATTGTAGGATGTGTTGAGCACCTCGTCCTGCTGTTGGGGCGTCTCCTCATCGCTGCCAGAGTCCTCGTAGGTGACAAAATCATCGGGCTTGTCGGGTTTTCGCCTGCGTTCCTGACGCATAGCTCGTTGCTTAGCTCTGCGCTCCTCTAGACGTGAATTCACATGGCAGGATGGATAGGTGCCCACAATGCTATCACGTATGGTCTTCACCATACCATTAAACATTTTTGCGGCGATGATTTGTTTTCTTAATTCTAAAAATTATTAGTGTATTTTGAAAGACGTTGCCACCTGGTAGAAATGCAAATTCAGTTAATGCGAACGGCTGGCAGCCTTGAAATCGCTTGAAAGAAATTGGTTCCCATTAAGTTCGATAGAACTATTTATCGTGAACTGACCACCTCAATAAGTGAACTAAATGAATAATCGGTATTCTTTAAGCTGTTGTGCAACACTGTAAATAGAAACTATTGTGATTTTCTTTATTTGTTGAAATAAATGAATTAACCAAAACAATTGCCGTTGATACTGCTGTTTATGATGAACTATCAAGCAAAGCGAGTGATGCGCCAAAATTCGGTGTCAGTTGCGGCCAATGATGTTGGCGGTGTCGCTTCACCGTCCCCCATTATGACAACAACCTCATCGGCTCCCAGTACACCGCAGTTGCAGAATCTGGAAGACAACAAACCCGTGCACGTTCATCGCCAGGTCATATTGGTGCAGAGCGGCAACGTGCCGCAATCGCAGCATCAGCAGCTGCAAGCAGTGACAGCGGTGACACCAAATCAAAATACAGTGATGACCGCCATACAGATTGCAGACGATGCGCCCGTCTCCTTGCTTACAGAGATTGCTGATATAATGCGCAGTTTTGGCGACAGCGATCAACCGCGCACGGCCAGCGTCAAGTTGGTGGAACAGATACTGCAACAGCAACTGCGTGGGATTTTCAATGAGGCCTCTTTGGTTGCCATGCGCCGCAAGCAGAATCCCTGTCCATCGCAGGCAGACTTTGAGTTCCTGATGCGAAATCATCCCGTGAAAATAGCACGGATGCGTAAGCACTTGAAGGACATGCGTATATTGAAACGATTCTTAAGCATACGCACTGGGAGGCCGCAAGATTTTATGGACGATCTGGAGCAGCAGGAGGAGGACGAAGAGCTTGCCATTGAAGTTCAGGAGCTGCACGACGAAGATCGCATGCGTCGACTGTTTCGTGCCGATCGCATCTCACAAATACTCACCGGACAACAGTATCTGGAATTTAATGAAGCGCGAAAGACATCATTCTATTGTCGTCACGGGGAGAAGATTAAAAACAAGTTTAGACGCTTTCTGGACTTACCCGCCGATTTGCGTATACCCACGCCCACAATGAACATATTGGCCTATCTGGCACACGAAACTATTGCGGCTATTGTGGACTACTCAATATTAACGAGATTGAATTCAGAGAACCGTGCCACAGAGCCGTACAGTCGGGTCACCTCAGCCGGCGGAAGTCCTGCCATGATGCATGTGTGTCCTGAAGTAACCCAAGGCCGAGGCATGGAGGTGGTCAAGCCCATTAGTATACAAGAAATACACGAGGCAATGCGACGCTTTCGTCAAATGAGCAACCGCAAAATTGGACGTTACCGCAACTCTTGTGACATTGACTTCAGACGCAGTTTCCTGGCCATTTAAAGGATTGATTAGCTTTCAAGAAATCATAAAAAATGTTATAATATCTGTTATAATATTAGCACGGTTGAATCCAATGCTTAAATTATTTTGAAACTACCACATTGAATTGAATATCCTTGTATTAAATATAAACATAGTTAATTTATTCCACACATGTGTTTTATTGTTGATAAACTTTACTCTCCTCGTGCATCCATACTTTTCTATATTTAAAAGCACATTTTAAGTAAATTCACATTTAATTAACTCCTGATATCGTATATGGCTTTTAACAACACTTTAAATTTTATTGTGAGACGTTTAAAATCAAGCAAAATTTTACAACTTCAAACTTTCCTAACTTTCTCAAAAGTTACCATCAATAATTTGCTGTATAAAAATTTAAATGCTCTAAATTGATAAGATAATACATACGATAATTTTTGTAAAAACAGAAATTGATTATTAAGATCTACGATAAAAGCTCTAAAGTTAAATAAAATACAAAAGCGATGAAAGCTTTAACAAACAAACAGAAAACAACCAATCATTTAATAAGCTTAATAGACTTGTTTATATTTTATTTAGGTTCGTTCTAGGCACTCTCTGAAAAAAGATACAGAGAGGGAGAGTTGGAAATCGCTAAAAAAATTTTGGACGCTATCTCTGCTTGAAAGCTTTTTCGGCTGTGAGCATAAGCACTTAAAATTATTTGATCACCATGATTAGTTTAATTTCAGAGGCGACCAAGTGTAGACCAAAAATTGGCCGAAATGTTGAAAATACGCAATTGTGTGGCCATAATTCAGGGTCAAAGAGCGGGCGTTGCTCTATCCGCATATACGAACAAGCAAAAAGTAACTAATTTTCACTTGTAGATAACGATATAATATTGACTTATCGACTTTCATTTTAGCGTTATCAGAGCAATGCAGCCGCAGCAGTTAAGGAACAAAATGTTACCAGAGAAGATGTTGAGTGGCAACAGGCACGTCCCTTTAATGAGATTCCAGCTACAAGTGCTTTGTCAATCACCTATAATATGGCATTTCCCGGTGGCAAATATAAGAATATGGACTTGAACCAATTGATGTTGGCCATGCGCACAGATTACGGTGACTTCTTTCGCATGCCAGCCATATTCGGTAGCCGTCCAATGGTGATGACACATAATCCAAAAGATTTTGAAACTGTCTATCGGCATGAGGGCATTTGGCCTGATCGACCAGGCGGCGATACGGTTAGATATCACAGAGAGAAATTTCGTAAGGATTTCTTCCAAGGCGTCGAAGGTCTAATTTCCACCCAAGGTAAACCCTGGGGCGATTTCCGCAGCATTGTGAATCCTGTGCTGATGCAGCCCAAGAATGTACGACTTTATTACAAGAAAATGTCTCAGGTGAACTGCGAATTTGTCGAAAGGTTGGTGGTAAAATAAGTATATTCTAACTTTATAGTATTTAAAGATCCTTTACTCATTTATTTGTAGCATCAAAGCCATACGAGATCCCAACACTCTGGAGGTTCCGGACAATTTTCTTGAACACATCAACCGTTGGACTTTAGAGTCTGTATCTGTTGTTGCTTTGGACAAACAACTTGGACTCCTTAAGGAATCTAACAAAAGTGAAAGTGTCAAGCTGCTCTTTAAGAGTTTAGATGAATTCTTTACATACGGTGCTGTATTGGAAGTCAAACCCTCTCCTTGGCGTTACATTCAAACACCCATGCTAAAGAAGCTAATGAAGGCTTTCGATAACATAAAGGACGTAACTTTGGAGTACGTTAATGAAGCATTGGAGCGTCTTGAGAAGGAGGAAAGGGACGGAGTAATAAAACCCGAAAGCGAACAGAGTGTGCTTGAAAAATTGTTGAAAATAGACAAAAAAGTAGCCACAATTATGGCTATGGATATGTTAATGGCCGGAGTCGATACTGTAAGTAGGTACATAACGAGGATTAATCTTATTTAATTAATTTCTAAAGACTTCTAGCACATTCACCGGTGCAATGTTGAGCATTGCGACTCACCCAGAAAAGCAGGACAAGTTGCGGGAGGAGGTAATGCGGGTGCTGCCCAATAAGGACTCGGACTTTACGGAGACCTCCATGAAAAATGTTCCGTACTTACGCGCATGCATCAAGGAATCGCAGCGAAAGTATCCCCTTCTCGTTGGTCATGCCAGGACAACCAGTCGGGATTGTGTTCTCAGTGGTTATAAAGTGCCAGCAGGCACATTTGTCTCCATGTGTCCGTTGAACCCACTCTCAAGTGAACAATACTTTCCTCGAGCCTCGGAATTTTTGCCGGAGCGCTGGATGCGTAGTGATGCGGATTCTGGAAAATGCCCGGCAAATCCGTTAAAAACAACAAACCCATTTGTGTTCTTGCCTTTCGGTTTTGGACCTCGTATGTGTGTTGGTAAGCGCATTGTGGATATGGAACTTGAGCTCGGCATTGCTCGGATTATTCGAAACTTTAAGGTGGAGTTTAACCATTCTACGGACAATGCTTTCCGCTCGGTACTTATTAATAAGCCCGATATACCACTAAAGTTTAAGTTCACGGACTTAGACAATTAAATTATTGTTATTCATTATAAAAATTTACAGAATTGATGTTAAAAATCATATAACTAATGTTAACACTTATCACTGATCTATAAATACAGTTCTTGCATTTTATCTGTTTACTAATTTAAATATAGGCATACATAACAGGAGAAAAATTACTAACCCAGTTTAAACCTACATATGTTCTTTGAAATAACGAAAAGATAAGACGATTTACTAACATGATGTATATATTGGTAATTTGTTTGTGTTGACATTATGTAAAGCTAATTTTAATGTTGAAAAAAATCTATGTGTTTACCAAAATAATGATTGTTAATCGAACAATAAGAGCCACAAGTCTGAAGAAATACAAACATACAATGAAAAGAGCAATAGTTGTACATTTTCAGCAATGCTCAGCAGATAGTAAAATTATATTTATTGTCATGGTAAATACTAATGTGTCCATATATGAACCGGTTTTTAATTTAAATAGTACGGATGTTTTGATGGGGACATGCCTTTTATTTTATTAAGTTGGTAACACTGCCATACTTTCCACTTATATTCCTTAAAACATATATTTTGCAAGATATAGAATGCTGAAATTTTGGCATAACATAGATACAGAGGGAACGAAAGAGCAAAATAAACGTATTTTCAAACTCATTGCTATATTGGACCTCGTTGTCAATTCGACAATATTTATGAGATGTTTATTTACATGCATAAAGATAATAAGTGGATTCATTCACAGTTAAGTGCTTGCGTAGATCAAACCCAATAAGCTATTCAATATATTAGTTATTTATGGAAATAAAAAAAAAAATATAAAGCACTTGATTCATCATATTACTATAAATATAAATAAATTTCTATTTAAAATGAAATTAAAAAATATAATGCAATTTAAATTGGTATAAAACGATTTACTTTTGCTAAGCAAATTCCATTTCATTATTACATTTATTGATAAGAAGTATATGCAAAAATATACTACATATATAAGACAAAAATTAAAAATACGCTTAGAATTGATATAATGATAGATAAGATTACTTTTTAGCCAATGCAGAATAAACAATTAAGTTTAAGGTCAAGGAAATTATTGTTAAGCAGTGTTAAACAAATGAAATTAAAATTATTAATAAAATTCAAGTCGAAAACTCTCGAATAAAGCTTTCTTACTTGTTTAAATTTTGATGACGTTCGTTCACGGCACTCTCAAAAAGAGAGAGCTAAAAATCGTTTAAGTCTCTGATTAAAAGCTCGATGCAAGTAGTTTAAATTCAGAGGCGAACGAGTGTAGACCGAGAATTATACAAAATGTTGAATAGAAGCTATTGTGGGGCCATAATACAGGGTAGAGGAACATGCGTTGCTCTACTCCCAAATGCAAACAAGCAAAAAGTAACTTATTTACACTAATAGATAACGATATAATATATACTTATCAGCGTTCGTTTTAGCGTTATCAAAGCAATGCAGCCCCAGCTGTTAAGGAACAAGATATGGAGTGGCAACAGGCACGTCCCTTTAATGAGATTCCAGCTACAGGTGCATTGTCACTTACCTATAATATGGCATTTCCCGGAGGCAAATATAAGAATATGGACTTGAACCAATTGATGTTGGCCTTGCGCAAAGATTACGGTGACTTCTTTCGAATGCCAGCATTATTCGGTAGCGATCCAGCGGTGATGACATATAATCCAAGAGATTTTGAAACTGTCTATCGGCATGAGGGCATTTGGCCTCATCGGCCAGGCAGCGATACCATTAGGTATCACAGAGAGAAATATCGCAAGGATTTCTTCCAAGGCGTCGAAGGTCTAATTCCCACCCAAGGTAAAACCTGGGGAGAGTTCCGCAGCATTGTGAATCCTGTGCTGATGCAGCCCAAGAATGTACGACTTTATTACAAGAAAATGTCTCAGGTGAACTGCGAATTTGTCGAAAGGTTGGTGGTAAAATAAGTATATTCTAACTTTATAGTATTTAAAGATCCTTTACTCATTTATTTGTAGCATCAAAGCCATACGAGATCCCAACACTCTGGAGGTTCCGGACAATTTTCTTGAACACATCAACCGTTGGACTTTAGAGTCTGTATCTGTTGTTGCGTTGGACAAACAGCTTGGACTCCTTAAGGAATCTAACAAAAGCGAAAGTGTCAAGCTGCTCTTTAAGAGTTTAGACGAATTCTTTACATACGCTGCTGTTTTGGAAGTCCAACCCTCTCCTTGGCGTTACATTCAAACACCCATGCTAAAGAAGCTAATGAAGGCTTTCGATAACATAAAGGACGTAACTTTGGAGTACGTCAATGAAGCATTGGAACGTCTTGAGATGGAGGAAAAGAACGGAGTGATAAAACCCGAAAGCGAACAGAGTGTGCTTGAAAAATTGTTGAAAATAGACAAAAAAGTAGCCACAATTATGGCTATGGATATGTTAATGGCGGGAGTCGATACTGTAAGTAGACGCGTAATGAATATTAATCTTATTTAATCGATTTCTAAAGACTTCTAGCACTTTTACCGGAGCAATGTTGAGCATTGCGACCCACCCAGAAAAGCAGGACAAGTTGCGGGAGGAGGTAATGCGGGTGCTGCCCAATAAGGACTCGGACTTTACGGAGGCCTCCATGAAAAATGTTCCGTACTTACGGGCATGCATCAAGGAATCGCAGAGAATTTATCCTCTTGTCATTGGTCATGCACGGACAACCAGTCGAGATTGTGTTCTCAGCGGATATAAGGTGCCAGCAGGAACATTTGTGTCCATGATTCCTTTGAACTCACTTACAAGTGAAGAATACTTTCCACGAGCCTCGGAATTTTTGCCGGAACGCTGGATGCGCAGTGATGCTGATTCTGGAAAATGCCCGGCAAATCCGTTAAAAACAACAAACCCATTTGTGTTCTTGCCTTTCGGTTTTGGACCTCGTATGTGTGTGGGTAAGCGCATTGTGGATATGGAACTTGAGCTCGGCATTGCTCGGATTATTCGAAACTTTAAGGTGGAGTTTAACCATTCAACGGACAATGCTTTCCGCTCGGTACTGATTAACAAGCCCGATATACCCCTAAAGTTTAAGTTCACGGACTTAGACAATTAACTTATTGTTATTCATTATAAAAATTCACATAATTGATGTTAACAATCATATAACTAGTGTTAACACTTATCACTGATCTATAAATACAGTTCTTGCATTTTATGAGTTTGCTTATTTAAATATACGCATAAATAACAGGAGTTCTATTCTAAATATTTTCTTTTAAAATACGATGATTTACCAACTCAACACAAATAATATTTTTAGATAACTAAAAAGCTTTCTGCTTACCAATTCAAAATTCAAAACTAAAATCTGTTTTTTTTTTGAAGAGAGAAATAATTGCAATTTTCTGGCATATCTCAAAATAAATATTTAAATTGTGCGGAGGTTTTGGTGGGGACAATATTATTATTTCTGTGTTGGTAGCACTGCCAGACTTCCCACCAATATTTCTAAATACGTTCTTGTGGCAACAAATAGAATGTTGAAATGTTTCCATAATATGAATAACTAAATCTTAAGGTTTTAATAGTGCAATAAGGCGTTTTTTTTTCTTCGAAAATTTGACCATTTTAATTATAAATTCGAAGCAAAAAAATCGTATTTGCACTCTATTTAAAATGAAATTAAAATTCAAAAAACAATAAATTGTGTAAAACGATTTACTTTTGTTATAAAATTTCTTTTCATCATTATTGATAAGAATTATAAGCCAAAAATATACTACATATAAAAAATAATAAAAGATTCGCTTTGAATTGATATGATGATAGATAAGATTACTTTTTAGCAAATGTCGAATAAACAAATATGTTTAAGGTCAAGGAAATTATTGTTAAGCAGTGTTATACAAATTAAAACAAAATCATCAATAAAATTTAAGTCGAGCACTCTCGACTAGAGCTTTCATACTTGTTCTTGATGACGTTCGTTCAAGGCACTCTCAAAAAGAGAGAGTTAGAAATCTTTGAATAATTTGCCTACTATCTCTGTTTAAAAGCTCGAGGCAAGTAGTTTAAATTCAGAGGCGAACGAGTGTAGATCGAGAATTGGGCAAAATGTTGAATAGGAGCTATTGTGTGATTCAGGGCAGAAGAACAGGCGTTGCTCTAATCACAAATGCGAACAAACAAAAAGTAACTTACTTACACTTATAGATAACGATAGAATATAAACTTATCAGCGATTATTTTAGCGTTATCAAAGCAATGCAGCCACAGCACTTAAGGAACAAAGTGTTACCAGAGAAGATGTTGAGTGGCAACAGGCACGTCCCTTTAATGAGATACCAGCCACAGGTGCATTATCTCTTACCTATAATATGGCATTTCCCGGTGGCAAATATAAGAATATGGACTTAACAGAACTAACGTTGGCCTTACGAAAGGATTACGGTGACTTCTTTCGGATGCCAGCATTATTCGGTAGCGACCCAATTGTAACCACACATAATCCAAAGGATTTTGCAGTTGTCTTTCGGCATGAAGGTATTTGGCCTCATCGACCAGGCTTCGATACAGTGAAACACTATAGACAGAAACATCGTAAGGATTTTTTCCAAGGCGTCGAAGGTTTAGTTTCTTCCCAAGAAAAATCCTGGGGCGATTTCCGCAGCATTGTGAATCCTGTGCTGATGCAGCCCAAGAATGTACGACTTTATTACAAGAAAATGTCTCAGGTGAACTGTGAATTTGTCGAACGGTAGGTGAATATATTTCTTAATTTTATTGTATTAAAAGATCTCAGACTCAATTAAAATAGAATCAAGGCCATAAGAGATCCCAACACTCTGGAGGCTCCAGACAATTTTATTGACTTCATTAATCGCTGGACCTTAGAGTCGGTCTCTGTGGTTGCGTTGGACAAACAGCTTGGACTCCTTAAGGACTCTAAAAAAAGCGATAGTGTCAAGCTGCTCTTCAAGAGTTTAGATGAATTTTTTGCGTACGGCGCCATTTTGGATGTAAAGCCCTCAATTTGGCGCTATATTCAAACACCCATGATGAAGAAGTTAATGAATGCTCATGACAACATAAAGGACGTGACCTTGGAGTACGTCAATGAAGCATTGGAGCGTCTTGAGATGGAGGAGAAGAATGGAGTGGTAAAACCCGAAAACGAGCAGAGTGTGCTTGAAAAATTGCTGAAGATAGACAAGAAAGTAGCCACAATTATGGCTATGGATATGTTAATGGCGGGAGTCGATACTGTAAGTAGACGCGTAATGAATATTAATCTTATTTAATCAATTTCTAAAGACTTCTAGCACATTTACCGGTGTAATGTTGAATATTGCCACCCACCCGGAAAAGCAGGACAAGTTGCGGGAGGAGGTAATGCGGGTGCTGCCCAATAAGGGCTCGGAATTCACAGAGGCCTCCATGAAAAATGTTCCGTACTTACGGGCGTGCGTCAAGGAATCGCAGAGAATATATCCTCTTGTCGTTGGTCATGCAAGGACAACTAACCGGGATTGTGTTCTCAGTGGTTATAGGGTGCCGGCAGGCACATTTATTTCCATGATCCCGTTGAACTCACTTTTAAGTGAAGAATACTTTCCACGAGCCTCGGAATTTTTGCCTGAGCGTTGGATTCGCAATAATATGGATTCGGGCAAATGTCCAGCAAATCCGTTAAAAGCAACAAACCCATTTGTGTTCCTGCCCTTCGGTTTTGGACCTCGTATGTGTGTTGGTAAGCGCATTGTGGATATGGAACTTGAGCTCGGCATTGCTCGGATTATTCGAAACTTTAAGGTGGAGTTTAACCATTCTACGGAAAATGCTTTCCGCTCGGTGCTTATCAGTAAGCCCAATATACCACTCAAGTTTAAGTTTACAGACCTGGACTATTGACTACTGTTATTAGGCATAAATATTCCACTAGTTGATGCTTAAACTTATCTTCGATAATTAAATGTTTAATTTTTTTGTCCCAAGAAATAGAAATGGATATTTCATTTTAAACATTTAAAGCTATAATTCCATCAGTTTATTACATTCACATTTAAAGAGTATATGGGAGTATGTAGAAATAATTATATCAGTATGTATATATATACACACATACCATACAATATGTAAATATATGCACATTCAATAAACACTTGAATCTAGACATATATATGTAGAAGTACACTCAATATACTTATAATACCAAACATTTTACAACATTACAGATAAATAGCTCATGATATTTAGTTTGTTTTCATTACAATGTAAATGTGCATTAGATTGCAATAATTTTCTAATTTTAAATTTTTAAACTTTTCATTTAGTTTTTGGCCAATTTCAACAATTAATAGATTGCTGCCTTTTTTCAATTTAATGTTTTTTAACAATTTTGTAAATAACTTGCGAGTCGTGTAGAGTAAATAACCGCAATAGTATATGTATGTATTTATTTATGTATATAGACCTATAATTATATAAATAATTACTTATGTGTGTATATGAATTTTTATATGTATATGTAATTAGCAATTTTATGTAAAATATTCATCGATATACAAGTACGAGAATACATCAAATTCTATTTTTTCTGATTGGTATTTTGGTCCGATTGCCCAGAATATTGAAATATTATTGGATTGGTTCGTTTTTTTGTTTTGTTTTGTTTAAATATTTTCTTTTTTAATAATTTCCAAGGATGAATGTATGTTTATATTAGTTTTAATTTGAACTATACTTTGTTTAGTATTTCAATGCTTAATTTTAAATATGGAAAATTTAAATAACAGATTACCCTTTTATTTTCAATATCTGCTGAGTGTTTTAATGATACATACATAGCTACTTACATATTAAATATGTTTTACTTATGTTGTTATTAAATGTTTAACTTTTTCGGAATTTTAAAATACATTCAATGAAATAGGACATTAAATGAGTTAAAAATAAAAAACAAAATAATTTGATTTACACAATCAGATTACAAAAGCTTACAAATTGTCTAAATGAGTTCAGTCCTAAAAACGGTTATAAAAAGTTTTCAATAACTTACACACAATATTTGAATATGTACTGTTTACCTATATTTTAATATAATATTGAGGATACTTGAACTAAATTATATAACAAACAAATAATTCTTTAGCAAAGCTCTGGACTTTCTGGTTATTCCACATTAAATTAAATTTAAATTTAAAAAAACATTTTATTGTTTTGTTGCTTTACTTTTATGTTTTAAGTAATTATTGTGGCCACTTTTGAATAAGTTA
This sequence comes from Drosophila phalerata, assembly GCA_951394115.2. Lineage (NCBI taxonomy): Eukaryota > Metazoa > Arthropoda > Insecta > Diptera > Drosophilidae > Drosophila > Drosophila phalerata. The sequence continues at coordinate 25,745,442 of OX596005.2, forward strand.
AATTAGTGTAGTTATTTATTTATTTTCTAAAGGAGTAGCAGCGAAGATATTTTTGTATTTTTCATTTAATTGGCTAATAAGTAGGCTTCTTCTGAGCGAAAAGAAAATTTGGTTAAAAAAAGGTAAGTGCTACTATTTTATTATGGCATGTCTACGTTCACACATATACGTATACACATATTAAATGGATTATTTACTTAATGCACTCCCTTGCTATACATGTGTATGTGTATTTGTGTGTACGTGAAGGCGCAATAAAATCTAATTTGATATATGCAACCACACACAGACACACTCACCAATTGGTATTCAAGGAAAAAAGTTGTTAAATATTACGCCTCAGCTGCGAAACGAGGCGCACTAAAAAAAAAAAAAGAATTGCCTACTTTGGGGCTGAAACAAAAACCGAAAATGTGGCCGGAAGTGGCGTCGACGCTGGACCTGAGGGCGCACACGCCACAACCGGAGAGCAGTTACGGTAGGTAGATTAGGTGGCAAAGCCGTAGATAACGGGCGGCAGTAACAGAACATGCAATAAACATTTGCAAAAAGAAAAAAAAAAAGACGGACCAAGAACCCAAGAGGCAGTTAACGCTGTCTACGCTGTCTGTGCCGGTTCCTGCTTTATGTATGTATGTGTGTGTGCATGTGTGTGTGTAAGAGTGTGTATCCGCATTGTGGGCACTGCGTTAATTAGTTTTTCTTGCTTGTTGTTCGGCTATTTTATTTTTGTGCTCCTTTGTAGCCAATTAAAATTTAATTTGCGAGTGGCAGCTGTCAGAAGTATATTGTGTATTGCAGTGTATTCCGGACTGACCTTTAGACGGCACTTGACCTGCTTGAGCCAGGCAAGCGTCAAGGTATTATGTGTAGGCCACCATAAATTTCAATATTTCAAGGACATGAGGCGGGCCTCACCGTAACCGTTTTCATGTTGTTGCTGCACGACTTTATAAATCAATTGTCGCATTGCCTGCAACTGACAGCCGCCAGGGCCAGCCAACAAATTGCAATTTCACTAACCTCCCCAAAGTGTGCCTGTCTGTCTGTCTCTGTGTGTGTGTGTTAGTGTGGGTGTGGGTGTGGTTGTCGTTGTGTGTGTTTTTCGAGTCTATTTTGACTTGCTAATCTGTGAGTTAGCCGCATTTCTGTGGAAGCATGCAACAAAACTGATAATTGATGATCTCAGATTAATGTCAACATTCAAAAGCACCACAGTGCGTATGCTTGATGACATAAACGTGGTGTTGGCAAAGCACGATAAGAAAAAGAATACAGACAAACATTAAGAAGAATTAAGGTGACATCATTTTGCAAAACATTGGACCGGTAACCAAATACATTAAACACAAAGCAAAACAGAACAACAACAATAAAATACAATATTACATGCTATTAAACATCATCAATTATGGTTGCGTAGAACCTGGGGCGTGACCCTTAATAGATAGATATTAACCATAAATATAATTATTTAGGTGAGCTTAACTTAAACGTAAGAAATATGCAAAATAATAAAAAGGACGCCTGCTTAATATTTGCGGCCATAGGTTGGCGTGCCGGGATTTAGAACGCGACAATAATGCGAACTGGTCACGCAATAATCCGTGGCGTCGTCGGCGGTGTCATCGTTACTGCTCGATAGTTGTCGGTGCTGCTGCTGGTGCTGGTGCTGCTGCTGGTGCTGTTGCTGGTGATGATGGTGATGGATCAGCTGCTGTTGTTGCCGTCGGCGCATCGACATTGGTCATTGGCGCTGTTCGGCGCTGCTGATGAAATCGCCGTGTTTTTGCACCTACAAAAACAGCGAAAACGAAACTAGTTAACGGCTCTGCGGTTTGTTTTGTTGCATTCCAAACACCACACACTTACCACATCGGCCACAATGGGCTCCTCTATCTCCAGGCCCTGCAACGCCTGTTCGCGACTTAAATGCAACTCATAGGAATCTGTTGGCGTTACAAACACAACCCGATGTTTGCGTGTCTGCAGCACGTTGGCAATCACCAGCTAACGAGGAAAATGCATGAAATGGAAAACACATTGCAGGTGTATAACGAAAAACAGAAAATCGACATTGCTTACCTTATGCTTGTATTTGTTGAGGCTGTCACGTGCCTTGACAATCAATAGATTCTCATCCGTTTCCAGCTTAAAGGACACCACAAATGCATGCGGCACCCACAGGCTGGCCAACGGAGCCAACATTTTTGGCACCAATTGCAGTGAAATCGTTGGTGCGCCATCTCCTGATTGCATTTTGTGTGTGGGCTGAAATGTCGGTGGTTTAGCATATTAATGGAATGACAAGTCAACGATGCGTATGAGTGTTGCATTCAAATTGCCACCGCTTCCTCCTAACGGAATTACATTACACACACACACACACACACGTACACGCAAACACGTTAGAGGTGGCCTTGAATATAGTACACGGTGTAACAGCAAAATGTGTGTGGCAAAGTGATAAAATAGGGACATTAATCAGGCAATAATTAGTATAAAACAACACTTAAAAATTTAGTTGATGTTTTGTAAAAAATCATGGAAAATCAGCCAAAAATGTTGACTTGTAAAGTTGCTAGGTCAAGGGTCTGACCAACTTCAAAAATTCATAACTTTATGAAAATTGAATCGATTTTCATTAAAAGGGCTCCAAATTCTATCTGCTTTCAAATGTAATTAATTTTGTAAAAAAAAATATTTTCCTCTCTGAATCTAGGCTTAGAATTTAATACTAGGGAAGGTTTTGAAAATTGAGAATATTTGAGTACATAAACTTCCTGAATCATTATTCGATTCGCTAGTCTATGGAGTCGGGAACCATAGAGGTTTATTTGATGGTAACATAAAAGTTACAGAGTAAGTCTAGAGTTTCGGAACTTTTAATTTAAAAAAAGAAAAAATTTGGCTACATAACTGTTATTTTGTATTCCTGATAAAAACCACTCATCTTATTTGTAAGATACATTTATTGTGATACCACTTTAAGATTCAGCTGTTTTTTGTTGTCAAGAATTTGTTGCTATCGCAGTTGAGCCACATTTCATTTGGGTTTAGTTGTGTGAGACTACATTAGTAAATGTCATATTTTTATGAATTTCTTGTGTGCTTATCGTGTTCCTAAATAGCTGGCCCGTTCTCATCACTAAGCTCCTTCTACATACCACAAACATATAGTCAGTTCGTGTGTCCTTGTAAATAGACAGCCTCCAACCAGAGGGAAAGGCCAGGGTTGCTTTATGCTCCAGCACATGGCACATGTATTTCAACTAATTAAAAGCATAACTCAGACGTAATGAGCTGGCGGCGACGCCTCGTTGCACACATGCCTTAAAGGTGATAGACGCTTTAAAAATTACATATACGCCATGTAGGCAGTTGTCTGTTTTGCTACTTGTTGAACATCCCACGACAACGCTTATTTCTCTCCCTCTCTCTCTCTTTATCTATATCTCTCTCTCTTTATCTCACTCTGACATTTCTAAGCTGACCAGATGACCAGTTTCATTCATTCAGGAGACAAAGCGACTGGCAGACAAGCTGGCAGGATGAGCAAAGACAGAAGGACAAGCCTAAGTAGCCAGGACATAGAGAGAAATGAAAAAAGTAGCTGCAGGCATTAAGCTGACAACGCAGACAAGTTTAAATGACATTGACAATTGCACAACGCTAAAGCCGTAGTCAACATTGCTGCTAATGCCAACTTTAAGCTTTTGTGGCAATAACTTTTTATGCCCTGTACTTAAACAAATGAGAAAACGAAGAATATCCCAGAGCACAAGCTTACGAATTTTACAAGTGTTTCTTAACAAAAGTATTATTTTTATTTGCAAATGCAACAAAGAATGTTAAATTTTGAGATTATAACTCCTTCAAGTTCAAATTGAATTTATTTGGCAATAAAATATTAATATTGATTAGTGAATTATTAGACGATTAATCACGAACTGTTGGGTGGGCTATTAGAGCATAAAGCCGTAACAGCTGTATATTCTATATCAAGTTGTGCAAATAAAATTACCCAAATAAAGGTATCTCCTCGTCGAGCAGTCTCCTTGAGTATTCAAAGTTATTCATACTTGTTGGGCTTGGTTTTAAGAACTGCCAACAGCTGTTGACATTGAATTTGGCTTCTTATTCTCCCATTAACTGTCTCGCTCGCTCTCATTGCCCCAATGCTGTGTCATTGTACTCACTAACTATGTATGTGTGTGTGTGTGTGTGTGCGTGCTAGTGCTTTAGTATAACTGTATAATTTGATATCTCTCTGTGTGCGTTCATGCGTGCTCTTGTAAAATCTTTTGATTTGATTTGCGGATTTCAGCACGTCTTCTTTGTTTGCCTAAAGTAGACAGCAGTATCTTTCTCTCTCGCTCTCTCATTTCTCTTTGACTCTCTGTGGTTTCCATTTATAATTTCTTGTTGGTTTTGGCTTATTAGAATTTACTTTGGCAACGGTGTTTATCAGTCCAAAACCCATATTAAATTTCAAGTTTGTTGCCTTTGCATAAATTTATTTAAAGACAAGTTTTCTTATTGAAATTTCAAATTGAATTTCTTTGTATCGTCCTTAAGTGTTCAAGTTCAACATACTCTTGATATCTCAAAGTTTGCAGAAATTATGATCAACATTTGGATAAGCCAATAAGTATTTCTCCAGACTCAAGTAATATTTTCTTTTATTTATTTTATTATGGCTGTTTTAAGTTTTTTATACTGTTGTAGATACAATTAATCCATATATAGTATGTATGTATTTAAATCAAGAAATGGATAAAAGACAAAGAAAATGCACTCAAACAATATGCAAATAAAATTGGCAGGCAAATCTTCTGTCTGATTTGGAGGTCCTTTGTGTAGACATCCAGTTGAATTTGCTACAGAATATGCGCATAAATTTAAATGTACACACATCAACATCATCATCAAGAGGCAATTTTTTCGTCGTTGAGCTTTGTGTAGCAAACTAACGAGGAGCTGGGAGAACATTCCATCTAACAATTCAATCAAGCGGACGGACGGAGGGACGATTTGTGGCTAACACGCCACAACCACTGACACTCAGACACTCAGAGCGAACGCCTTAAGCAGGAGGCCGAGCGGAAATGCACGAGTTGAGCGGAAATAGAGCGTTGAAAATGTCAGCCCGAAGCTGAGAGGCTCAAAACGTAGGCGACAAGTGGAAAAACTTTCTGTTTACCTGCTATACTATTTTCCAAGTGCATCTGCCTCTGTGTGTGTGTGTGTGTGTCTTGATGTTGGCGTTTATAAGAGCTTAAGTCAAGACTATAAGATACCCTAACACTTATACGCACTCATGCATGCACCAAAAAAAACCCTGCTTTATTCCATCTTCTACACAGAATAAAAATCGGGGTTCTCGGGCTAAAATTAATCCAGTGCGGTGTAAGAAGTACGGTAATCCCGGATTCTTTTAAGCCAAGCACACAATTCTTAAAACAAGACCGATTTTTCTATAAGATTTGTTTTCAGTTAGATCAAATTATAAAGGCTTCTTAAACTTTTTACTGTCGCCTTTTAATATCGTTGCTATTTTATCTATGTAATATCTTAATTTAATAATTATATCCTGAATACGTACTTCAAAAATGCATGCTAAAATCAAGAATTTTAAACTTGAATTTTAGAATGGATTTTTTTTCTGTTTACTTCTGATCTGATGAAATGTGGAATTGTTTCTTGAATAACTTGCGAATTTATTATTGGATTGGTTAGAAATTGTCAGGGAAGATTTCGTCTTGATGGTCTTACTTTAACGTAACCTGAAGTTAATTTGTTCTGCCAACATAAAAATAAACACTGAATATCAATTAGGTGCTTCTAGCTCTTACAATCTCTGAGATCTGTTTGATCAAGAACACTTCTGTTACCCCCTTATTACAGGGTATAAAAACGACGCGACGACGAACGCCTCCAGCAGCTGAACATTTGATGTATGTACTTGAAAACCTTTTGCCGCTGAGTACAGTATATATGTATGTAAGTATGTGTGTATGTGAATAGTAAGGCAGTAAGTCAGCTGACTGGAGACAGGAGACAGGCGATGGGGGACAGCGATGAGTTAAGAACGAGGCCAAACGAGGAGGACAGAGAAGGGGACTTTGACAAGCTGAGGATGCAACCAGAGCTGCATGAACATGTAAATGAGTGTAAAAGTGAAGTGAAAATGGAATGTGGCCGGTAAAGGGAATATGGACACATGGAGGCAAAAGAAAAAAACAAGCAAAATTATGCAAATCAAATTAAAGGCATGATGACAATGTTAAGGTTGATGATGGCGTGAGAGTGTGTGTATGTGTGGGTGTGTGGGTGGGTGTGTATTTGTATATGTGTATGTCTGTAGATAGTTACTGCTGTTGACAGGCTTTTGAGATGCAAGGCCAGGACGCAGCTTGTTAGGATTCATAGTTGACTTAAAGCTGCTTCCGCTGTTGCTCCTGCTCCTGCTCCTGTTTCTGTTTTTGTTGCTGTTTCTTTTCTGTTGCTGCTGAGCCTGACGTCAATTATGTGAAGGGAGAAAGGGGACAAGGACTGAGAGCCAATCAACATTGCAAATCGATAAAAAGCAATTTCCAGGCAACTTGAACGGCAACTGGCGACGACGACGACGACGACGACAGTCATTGAATGACGAGTGCAATCAATTACAAGATTTCCCACATGACATCCATCCCAAACACAAAGATAAAAGCAATAGCAATACATTGGGGACTCACCATCATGTCCTCGGGTATATAGAAATCGGATACGGCAGCTGCCAAATATAAAACTGCACGCTCCTCAAACGCCGCCAGACACTCGCAGGCGGCACGCAGAAGCCACATGTAATCGACAACGCTGGTGAAGTTGACATAGAGTATCATTTGGGTCTCTCGAGCTATCTTGTATTTGGCCAGCACCGGAGCAAACACGTCCACCGAGTCCGGCTTGATGGCTATCGTTGAGCTCTGGCTGTTGTCCGCAATGTCCAGCATATCGAAGAACTGTTGGCCCGTAAAATGGCGCGTGAAGGGCTCCAATGATTTGTGTCGATGCATAAAGATCACGGCATAATCGTGATCCAGAAAATACTCGGCACTCGCCGAACCACGTGTGCCTGCACTGAAATTATCCACAAATCGCACCGTATTATGCTCCAGGGGCACTGTGGTCCCGCCAGACTAAGGAGCAGATGAAACGGAAAAGATTATTATGAAGAACAAATGGTCAACTCATTAGCGGGGATTAAGGATTTAAGTGATATTCATTTATTTACCGTGACGAGCACAATGCGGTTTTGCAGCTTATTGTGTCGCTCGCAGAACTCCTTTAACAGTGAGCGATTATCCTCGAAATCTGTGGGCGGCAGATGTGTATTGTAAAAGTCCTCCCAGTGCGTCATATTGTGTCCTGTTGATGTTCTCCAAAGGCTGTGGACGGAGGGCGGGGGGCGGGGCACTCGGTTCCAGGAGCGACGAAAGGAAATGAAGGAAGCACGCAGGGAAGCACAAACAGAATAGCACCGGAAACGATACTATGCTTTTACCGTTAATTGATATGACAACGCACAAACACCTACACACACAGGCACACACGCACACACAGCTAAGAAGAAACGAGCGGCAATCAAAGCAACAACAATGGCAAACTGAATTAAAGCCACGCAACTACATAAATTAATTAAATCCCAGAGTGTGCTGCATGCGGCGTCGACAACTACAACAACAACAACAACAACACGACGGACAGCGATTGAACTTTCGCACTATTTAAATATATATACACATATATTTCGTATCCTCGTATCTTGTATCTTGTATCTCGGATCTCGTATCTCGTTCTGCACTTTGGGGCGCAACGCTGTCTGCAGCGACGACGACAATTGTGTACTGACAACTGACAACCGATGTCCGATTTCGCAATCTCTGCCGAGACTTTCACTTGCTTTCTTATCAATGAAACTGTGCGACAAGAGCGCGCATTCGCACTCTAACGGAGAGCATCCGACTCTCTTGTCCCTGATTCAAAAGATTGTGTATTAAATGAGCAGTCGAACTTGTTCGATATGCAATTTCCATATATATTTTTTGTTTCGGCCATTTTATATTTAATAGATTTAATATCTTCTCTTCTCATTCGATCCTGTCGAAATCAAATTTGTTCAATTCGACACAAAGAAAAGCACCGTTAGAACGCGGCGTCTCTTCATGGGGCTGCCACCCTACTGAATTCCCCGATCTGGCAACTCTTTCTAATTAAAAGGTTGCCACCCTACAGAATTCCCCGGATCTGGCAACTTTTTTTTAACATAGTTGAAAATAAAATTTAGTTGCAACTACGAAAATTCAACTAAATTGAAATTTTTTTTTTTTTTTGAGCTAGAATTTTTGAAATTTTAGCATAATTTTTGTTGGAATTTTCTAGATTTTTTCATATATATTTTTTTTTTTTTCAGTTTATGTTTTGTAACTTCTCTTCCCGAAGGCGGACGAACTTCAAACCATTTTTAAAATTCTTACCATAATTTTATTGAATTTCGAATTTTAAATTCTCTTTCAATTGTTAATTAACTTTTTAAGGCAATTTGAAAATTTGAAAAACTAATTTTAAATATAACAGTTTTTACCACTGTAAATAGCATTAACATTTAACAGCACTGTAATTTCACATAACAGCACGTTAACAGCAGACATACATACATACATATATACAACAAATGTTGCTCCTGTTGCACCTCAAAATACTTACTTACTTGTTGCAAAAAAGAGCGCGCACGACAGCGAGTTCACTGAGAACTTTAAAGCGAATCTGAATGAAGAAATTAGGACAAACACCACCAAATCTCGGATGCGGGACACGCGCACACTCAACTTTGGCACAGTTTAACACAAAACAAGACAAGTCAAAGTGCAAATAGCTAACATGAACAGCTGTTTGTTGCGAGGAGCACTGCTGTCCAATGAGGAGTAACTCTGTTAAATTAGAAGGAATTTGCAAACAGTTTATTTAATATTTCATCAATAGAATGTTTAAAATACTATATAATTATCATAATTAATAAGGTAATTAACGTGAAAACAATCTGTTCTGAGTTATTTGTAAAAATTAAAAGCGCTTCTGTTAAATAGCAGCAAGTAACAATATGGCAACGCTGTCACAAATTATATTATCGATATTGAAAAGCTGCCAACTTGCTCGATTTTATGGCGCCACCGTTAATTTGAAATTCCAAAAATTCTTCAAAATTCAATAAATATTAATAAATTTAATGAAAATTGAAATTTAGAAATAAGACAAAGTTAAAATTAGCATTTTAATGAAGATTTCAAGTTCTAGATTTCCATTTATATATTTTCAAACATTTATTGAATAAGTTGTTTCATTAAAAAATAAGTTTGATTGTTGGCTCTCAGCATGTGGTTAATATATAAAGTCGTGCAAGGAGTCTCTAGAACAATATCACAGAAACTTAAAACTAATTGGCTTGTCACTTCGCACTAGAAACTTCCAGCAGTTGAGCGTATTCTAAAATGACCCCTTAGGTATTATTATTATTATTTCACTTGTGACTGTATGTAGTTAATTGACAATGCTCCCATGTGCACACAGGTGTGTGAGTGTAAATTTATGGCATTCATTACATGCACTCTCACTCGTATGTAAGCTCTCAATTAACGGTTTTATAAAGTGCAATTTAAAGTAAACTTAAGCTTAATTGAATCTCGGCCCACACAAAACTGACACCAGACTACGAACGCATCGTAGTCGCCGTTGTTGTTGTTGGAGCGTAGGGGCTGAGGGTATGAGGATAAACCACATGATAGTCTGTATCGTCGATGCCCTCCTCATCCACATCCCGATTGACAAGTCTCTCGCGCATGCCATAACGTTGCCTGTTAAACAAAACATAAAAAACAATCAGAAATTAGCACTTTTCTAATTAAATTCAATAGTAATTATTTAGCAGTTTAGCCACTCACTCCAAATGTGACCGCCATATAACCAGTCCAGCGTAAAGGCAAACGGAAACCAGAGCCACAACCAAAAGTGTTATGCTCAGAAGCATATGGCTTTCACTAATTGCATTTGATTCCACGTCCACGGGTGTCATTTCAATATTTTCCGAAACGAAAGAATCTGTATCTGTGTTGAGGATACCATTACCCTTAAAACGTTCCTCCAGCTCTTCACTGCTTTCCCGTTCCGCATCTTCATTGTCTCCCGACTCGAGTATTTCCACATCGTATTTGTAGTTTTCGGCCAACACCAAATTTGTTGCGGTGTTTAGCTGAAATACGTTTGTACCGTTAGATTCCCTTCTATAGGTTTTTTTTTTGTCGAATGTAAAGCTAATATGGTGACGCATTACAGTCCACTTTTGGCAAAAAAAAAATTATCTAGGCACGTGATTGTATGTCGATTTATTAATTGTTGTTAGGCGGATTTAGAAATATGACAAATTGTGAAAATTGAACAGTAATACTAGTGTGGGCTGGTAAAAATAATATTGCATTTTTCGTTATTTTTGAGATCATCTTGTAATGCAACAAATGACATCAATTCAAAATAATTGTTTTGTCTAAATTAAAAATCTAAAACTTATGCAAATACATGTGATTTTTTGCTGTCAAAATAATTACACACCACACTGTGTAAGCTTTCCCTCTTAAAGACATTAAATGAGCAGAGCAAGGTCTTATGACTGTTATTAGATGCACAGTGTACTCTTGACCAGTTCTGATTACACAAGATTTCCATTGACCCAAAGGTCATTTATTCAGTAGACCGCAATCGGTGTGCTCTGTAATTTAATAAAGCCGCATAAATCTGAGAAGTTGAGGCTAAACAGGTAATCGAGGTAGATCTCAACAACAGCAGCAGCAAAAGATACGTGAGTTCTCTTATTTACTCTCTTGAGTTTCATCTCATATTACACGGAATTAGAAATGCTTGATTGGCTAGTGACATTTAAAAAAATATATAAACAAGTGCTAATATAATAAATATTTGAACAGGTGAAATGTATAGACAATGCGAAAAATAAAACTAGTATAATTCTGAACTTTAGACCTGGCTGACATTGGAACGTCATAGAGTTGCAAAAAAATATTCATAGAATTTCGATTGAAAGTGATTTGATTGGGATCGCGGGTGAGTCATGAGTATGACGACAAAAACCGTATTGTGGACAGGTGAAACACGCAGGGGTTTCCACCACCATTTAAAAAGCACACGACGAGCTTCTTGAATTGCCCGTTGTCTGTTGAATTTGACCGTTTCAATTATATGCCCATTTTTATGGAATTTCGTGACTAAGACGCTAAAAACCCTCATCGCTGTTTAGCGAGGCTTTTTCACTTGTCTTTAATTTTATGCAAATGTTGCGTGTGTCTCAGCCTCATAAGGTAAACAACGCGCGTGTCTTTCTTATGGTTCTTCTTGCATTTAATCAAAGTGAAAATAAATAAAAATTTCTTTAAGCGTAAATTTCCGGTTCTGTTTATAAATAAAGCGCCCCAACTGCATACCCATCGACTCGAATTTCATTTTCGGGGCCTTATTTTTTTTTTAAGCCTGCGATGCGTCAGTGATTTTAAGTCGGGATTTCGGACACTGGCCCAGTTACTTGTCTTATTAGCTTACCTCCTCGCCAGCGGTGACAGCTGTTTTATTTTTGGGTGCCTGCACACTCGAATCACTTGGCACGGTATCAGAGTTACTTAACTCTTCCAAGGGTTTGGCATGGGCTGTAAAAAAAAAGCAATTAAGCAGAAAAGATCATGACTTTAGTTAAATATTTGTACACGGCGTTTTCTCTTGAAAAACATCTTCTTCTGCACTATTTGCGAATTTAATACACATCGCACCTTTATTTAGTGTCCTAATCAAAATATTTATCTTTCCAGCAAATGCGAAACTCACAACAAAGATACAACAAAGATTCAATGCTGAGACTTATCAGAAGTCATCATAATTTTTGGAGGAACTTTAAAGCAAACAAACGGGCAAAAAGTACAAACCAAACCGGCAAGCTTAACAAACCAGTCTATCTGTAGATACATATGCACATATATACTAGATATTATATATAAACTATATGGCACAAACAATAAACACATTTCTAATGCCAAAGGCGCGTTTCACGGACTGTTTGTCATGCGAGCCACATAAATCGCACATAAATCGCGTCAAAAACGCGCAGAAATAAAGGTTTTGCCAAAAATTTCATACTTCGATCTAGATAAAGTTTGCCGCAGATATTTGCAATTATTTGAAATATGTACATTACACCACTGTTTGGAATTATTATTGTCAAAACAATATTAAATATGTCATTATTTATTAATTTTTTATAATAAAATAAAATAGATTACTTGTGAATCAATCGCTTATCAATGACAGGCATGTGTTAACTACCGCAATTTTAATCATGTGCAATATCTTATCGAGTACTGACTAGGCTAACAGCTTTATAAGGTAGTGAATACCTCACAAAAATATAATAAATACAATTTACTTGTACGAATCCTTTATTTTCACTATACGGAACCTTGACAATTCATTTTATGACCTCTGGCGACTGTCTGAAGGCGATTCGCGTTATAAAAACAGATATTTATGAGCTGTAAACTTGTCTCAGAAACTGGCCCGGGACAGAGATCGGACCCCAACACAGACCTGACCACTTAACGTTAACGTTAACAGTTAACAGTTAAGGCAAAGGGTAATTGCCAACTGTCCAAGAGTGTCTCTGTCCAGCTGCATTGGAAACTAGTTTCCAGTTAATGTTCGCATAGAAAAATAAATATTGAGACGCTGCGTGGATTTCTTCTATATGTATCTCCTCTGACTATCTGACTACGAATGTCTATTGTACCCATGTGTGTGTGTATGTGTGTGTACTTACAGAAACCCGTCAGCAGCACCAATATCAACAGACTGCAGAAAGATAAACTATTATTGCTGACACGCATTTTGGCTTTATTTGACTGAACACTTTTTATCAATGGTAAATTAATTCGCTTATCACACGCGAATGTATTGATTGTATCCGGGCGTCTGTTACCAGCTTTTATTTTAAGCCAGGTGAGTAAGCGTTGGAATTTTGAATAACCACTCTTCAAAGAATATTCACCAAACACTTAATGATAAATTAACACGTTCGGCTCCGACAAATTCTTAGCGCGTGCGTCTCCGACGAGTTGTGCTTGAAGACTGAGCGCAAACTTTTGATGCGAGCGACGTTAAAGCTTTCGTGAGAGAGCTTGCGCCAAGTTCAAAGTTAACGGCCAGATCAGAGAGAACTACAAAGAGAGGTTTCCTTTGTGTGTATGTATGTGAGTGTAAACCAGTTCAAATTATATTCTACTTATTCTGGTACTGGGTCTTAAAACAGGGATCGCAAATAAGAGTTATTAATCCACGTATTGTGAATGTTTTCAGATTTTGGGAAAATACCGTTTGGTTCAAAAGATACTTACATGCAATACCTATTTAAAATTTTTATTAAAAAAATATTTTATAATGAAATTTTAAGATTTATGAGATTAAGTTAATTTGTATAATAAAAATAACTCTCATTTGCAATCCGGGGTTTCAAATTCAAAAACTGAACAGCGTTTGCATTACAAATATTTAGATTGATTTTTCTTATAATTTTGTACATTTTTATTTTATTATTTGCTATACATCCAATGTGTAGCTACGTTGTTTTGGTTTTACAATTTATTGTGTGGCTGTTTATAAATGTGGCTTTGTTAGTTTCAGCTAATCGGTACAGTAAATTTATGTCTAACTCCAAACAAATTGGCGATTAGACAATTTTATATTTACAATTAGTTTCGGAACAGGCCTTAAAAAACGTAACAAATCTGCTATACTCAAAAATTTTACTTAAAAATTACTAATTCCATGCACTTTTAGCTTCAACGTACAAATTTGGGCCATACACTTGCGGTTTCCGAGCGCCGCCAGCCACACTGCACTCTGAGCTCTGACCCAAAAGCTCACAGGTTCTTATACAGCTTACAAGATAATTTTTAAAATATACAACAAATATAACACACCCTGAATGGGCGGTCGGTCAGGGTGAAGCGTGGCTGACGATGACCGTGATCCGCCAAAGTCGCACGGTGTAACAACGATCCGAGCCAGTAAATCTGCTGCATCACAGATGAGAAAGGAAACTGACCAGCAGCTCCGGCTCGGGGAAGTACACACACACATGCGACTATATCAGCTTACAAAACTTTCGAAGTGGTATAAGAGCGAAACTTTTGCACAAATCAATAACCTACTGCTACGGGTATGTAGTGTAGTGTCTGTCGTTGGTCTGTAGTGTCTGGGATTTATGAGAAACTTAAACTGCTTAGAGGTAAATTGTGTGCAGTGCGACGATTAAACAAATTGCTCCTGGCTGTTGGCCGACAATTCCATAAGCCGCCAAGCAGCCTTTGGATTGAGCTCATTGGGATCGCGGCATAGCACCCAAACGTAATGGACACGCATTACTTTTTCAGGATTGCCCTCGACAACTTGGGCCTTCTGGTCGCGCACGCACATTATCTGCTGTGCCTGGAACGTGATGATCAGCACTGGACCCTGCTCCATGACTTTGCCCATGGCCAGCTCAATATTCTCAATGTCCAGGATCTTTGAGTCCAGATACAGGCCAGACTTTTTCGCTTGTGTTATGGGCGTGGCAATTATGTTGTACGTACTCTCGAAACACCAGTCCTTCAGAATTTCCAGATCGCCCCGTACAATGGCTTCTAGAACATTGGGTATGATGTCCTTTTCACAGTCGTGCAAAAATTGCTTCTGATCGAAGTTTGGATCGATTTTGACTAGTTCAGTCATCGTCTCGGATAATTCCGTCTTGGAGAACAGACCGCCCATTACATCAGATACCTTGTCAGTTAGAAGACGTGAGGCTCTGATAACAGGATTTTCTGATTCATCGTATTTCACTTTCCAGTCGAGAACTTTGTTCACATAGGTGTTGTTATTCTTAAAGTTCTCCCAAGACTGATAGAATTTAGAGTCCTTGTGAAGTTCCAAACCTACAAATCGAACGTTTTTACTATTCATGGATCAATCGAATTGGGAATAGGGAATGGATAACTCACCTGTTGCTTCCGTATTTGCTTCTACAACACGTGAGCTATCTGCCATATCTATTTGGACACGCTTGCGCAAAACAACCGGAGAGCAATATACGCGACTTTCTATACTCGACTCATTCATTTCCTTTTTGATCATTTTCGTCGTATCTGAAATGGCTTGGAAGGCGCCCGATTGTCCAAGTTTACCACTGGTATCCGTTATCGTATCGCTGACGCCTCTCGCCGTCTTGGAGAGCTCTTCGCTGACCTTCTTGGCCAGGTCCGATTTGGAAGCATCGTCAAGAACATCGCCCACTTTCTCCTTAATTGCGCCCAGCTGCTCCTTCAATATACTTGATGACTTTTGCGCCTCCGATTCAACAATGTTGAACTTTTGCCGCGCCGACTTCAATGCATCCGATTGTTCCAGTTTTTGGGCTTCCTCTCGAAACTTTTGAATGCTATCCTTCATCTCCTTATTCTTGTCCATTTCGGTGCGCACATTGTCAATGAATTGTGAGAAGAAACCGGGCCGGCGTCCGGGTGAGCTATAGAGGCGTTGCTGTCATGCACAAAATAAATAAATTGTTTATATTTATATGAAGAGTATAGTAGAGTATAGCATATATAGATAACTCACCGGCTGTTGCTGGAGGTTGTATGTTGCCAATTGATATGTTATGACACAGGCGCGCTCGCGCGCTAAAGCAGCCAATTTATACTGTGAAAAGGAAAACAGATTTTTTGATGAATTAGCTGAGATGCTACCAAGCATAGTTTTAACCTCGAAACGGTCACATGTAAATTGTATCTTGTCATTCGGCTCGCTGGGAGATTGTCAACATAAAATGTATGAACCTACCATGATAACTGGTGTGGCTGCTGCGTAGACTTTTCGCCGGATTTTTGCTCTGTGAAGAATGCGTTAAAAACTCACGACAATAGTCCAAAATTTATGTAATTCGCACCCTGAAACACGCACGTATAAAAATCTGAACATCAGCTGTTTTGCAAGTGGGCAAGCAGTGTTGGCTAACGAGCAGTACCAGTGCTGTGCAACAACTTTGGCCGCCGGCGCGCAATTCGAATTGTGAATTGTGAATTGGAATTGGAAATTGGAGTGTATGTGCAGCAACTTAATAATTGGAGTGATGGCGAATGATAGTCGTCGCCACAACTAGATGTACTGATTTATGTATTAGATGTTAAGTACTGATTTACTAAAACTTGCTTGCTCTGTTTTCGATTGTCGTCGATTCCTTTTCCCCCACTCAAACACTTGTTCGCAGACCATGTGGCAACGCTTAAAGAGAGCGTGTTGCGCATTTTACAAACCGTTACTTTGCCGACTTCCAGGAATTGAGCGAATCGAACGGTGTTTTTATGCTCATTTCATTTATTTGCTTTTGTAACTGGCGCCAGTTTGCCGGTCTTTGGGTTTTGATCAAGTTTTATAAATTTCGCGCCGCTTTTACACAGTGAATTTAAGTTGTATTATAAAAAAAAATAAAAAGAAAATATAAAGAAGTAGAGCATATAAATACTTCAATTATTATATTTTTTAATTAGTTTCATATGCGTAAAAGTGTTGGTGCAAAACGAGAAGCGCAATAACGGCATTTGGTATAAATTACATTGCAATTATTGGAATTTGTCATGTTTCGCAGCAGTACGAGCAGCCTGGAAGGCACTACACCAATTGTAAGTGGACGCCATTTATAATTATATTATATATATGTATACATATGTATATAAACCATTTTGTGTGCAGGATAATTTTGCAGCTTTCAATGGACTGGGCGGCTTAAACATGTTCCTGGACACGAGCACACAGCAGAGCATGTCGCCATCGCCACCTGTGTCCTCGTCGGCAACACTGAGCCCACCTGCCACACCATTGACCCCGGAACCCGCAATGTCATCCACTCAGTTCCCGCTGCTCACGGACAACAACAGTGCGGCCATGAGTCCAAGTACTCTCCTGCTGCAGCGGCAGTATCAATATCATCTGCTGCTGCAGCAGCAGCAACAACAACTGGCACTGGCTCAGCATCAGTTGGCGATGGCTGCCTCAGCAGCTGCGGCGAATCATCACCAAAAGGATGAGATAGCGCACTCTCTCAAAATGTTTGCGCTTCTCACGGCCTGCAATGCAGGTGAGTGGCAGTGGGAGTGAGAGCAGGATAGACAGATAGATAGATAGATAAATAGAGAGCGCTGCAACGGTACAGTCGCCATTGGAAGTTTTGCATTTAAAGCTTGTGCGGTCAATGAACTTTTCAGTTGCCGGGTTCACACTGTGTCACAGATCGTCACAGCTTATTGTCACAATACAAGACTTGATAAGTTCGAAACAAAGCCTACTTCATTTGAAGATTTATTAGCATTTGGGGCTTTGTGACGGTCTGTGACTCAGTGTGAACATTATGTTAGTTATATATCTCTTTCATATTATCCTTATCATTCTCAATTATCAACTATCAACAGACAATGGCAACGGATCTACACAGGATGCGATGCAGGAGTTTGCAGCCAATGGTTTTGTCACTGATGACTTGAATCGTTTTCAGTACACTAATCCAGGTTCCGTGACTCCACCATCGTTACAATTGCCACCACAGTTTCCCATGTGCCCGAGTACTGCCATGGCAGCTACAGTTGGCAATATACCACACTCCCTGGCAGCTGCCCATTGGATCAGTCTCAACAACTATCGGGAGCAATTGAACAATGTGTGGCGTAGTATGTCTATGCCCTATTTACCCAATATGGCTAACAATGCGGCACTTGGATTGGCAGCAGGCAGCAGCAGCAGCCAGAAGAATCTCAATCCAATGGGTCTGAGTGTGCCTCCAGATCACATGAGAAATGTCAACAATTCCAATTCGAACATTGCCCACAACAAACTAAACAAGCGCCTTGTTAATGGGAAGACCAAGGAAATGGTAAGTATTTCGAATCCATACAGATTGATGGCTTCTAATTGTGAAAATCCCTATATTTAAAGGTCGCCCGTCACTGTGTTTTCTGTGAAAACAACAATGAACCCGAAGCTTTGGTTAACAGCCATTCAGTACGCGATTCATACGGACGTGTGCTGTGCCCTAAGCTGCGGACCTATGTGTGCCCCATTTGCGGAGCATCGGGCGACTCGGCACACACCATTAAGTACTGCCCTAAGAAACCCATCGTTACAATGGAGGATGCCGTAAAGGCTGAATCCTACCGACTGGCTAAAAGCAATTACTACAAACAGCAAATGAAGGTTTAAATCGTTGGAGAAACTCTGGCAGCTTCTCGCAAATTCATATATATACATACTAAATATGTATATCCTCGATCTACTTTAAAACGATCACATAACGACTTTAAAAATGTCGCGCCTGGCGCGTTCGATTATATATGATATATACAATTTTATTATATTTTTTTTTAAACTTCGATCAGTTAGCTTTATAATTGCTAGCTAATCACACGTTCAAACTTCAATTCAAAATGTTATTTCATTAATTCAATAACTAGAAAATACTCACAATATCGTAATATTTGTTAAATCGTAATACTGGCTTATTGTTTTGTGCCAGCATTTTTGTTACCGTTAACGATTCTTTGCGGCCAAATAATTTGCAATATTGGTCTGATCAGTAATCAATCATTTACTAATTTTGGAATGAATCAATTTTGAATTTCAAACTGCCAATGGTGATAAAGTTTAATTTGAATATCTGCTAAGGAATAACAATGAATATTTTCGTTGGCAACGATTTCACAGTACAAGTTTTTAAAATTTTGACATACATAGTTGATTAACAACACAATTTTTAATAAATGTTCTTATTTTTTGTTAAACAATACCAATATATATATATATATATATATCTATTTTATATATTTATTAAATCATCTTATCATCTAAACGTACATATCATAAACTCATCATGTATGGAATATGTATACAAATATAGTATATTATATTTTTTTTATTAAAATGCCAAAAGAAGAATATTACAAATGTTCATAATAATTGTAAGCCAATTTAAGTTGAAGTTGAAATTACCTGTAAAAAAAGCTCGAATAAAGTTTTTTGTAAACCTAATGCTTTATTTTCTCTAGTTCTGATCATCTTCGCTGATTTTCTCGAACATGGCGAGAAAGATACCATCGGTAAGATCGTGATCCGGAAGGCAATACAAACAGTTCTTGCCGATCTTAGCATACTCCTTGTCACCGACATTCTGCCACTTATTCCGCAGTGCCTTCTTGCCGTTGAGCATTTTAAATGAAGGATTGAGTTGCAGACAACGCTGGACAACTTGCTCATTCTCCTCCTTCCAAAGCGAGCAAGTACAGTAGACAATGCGCTTGACATTGGGAAACGATTTCATGGCATGGCATAGAATCTTGATTTGTAGTCCAGCCAGTTTGAAGAGACGTCTGTCATCCTTTTGCTCGTCACAAACACTGATGCGACCTTGCATTCCATTGCCGGAACAACTGGGATCCACTAGAATATACTCGACATCGGGGCATTGCTGTGGACCTGCATTGGAAACATGATCAGTAACTGATATTCTTGATTAAAGTGGACTCTTCTCTGCTTACCAATTGTCAGAACATCGGCAATCATGGGGGTAACTATTTGACATCCAGCCTCCTCGGTTATATCACACAGTGCCTTGTAGCGATCTCTGGCCTGTTCCACAGCATAGATGCGACCCTGGTTCTGCATCACATTGCAGATATGCAAGGTCTTCATGCCTGGAGCTGCGCACATGTCCAGCACTGTTGATCCAGGAGGCGGTGCAAGCAATTCAGCTGCCAGGCAAGTGGCCTTATTTTGTAATATGAATTTCTTGCTGAGAACAAAGTCATGACAGGCCCAGAAATTTCGGCTCTTATGATGGAATATCAAAACCCCTTCCACATTCAAGTCCACAATAAATTCATCCTCTTCTAGTGTGCGTACGGCAGCCAGAAAGTCGCTGTATGTTATGTCAGGATCAAGCTCCTTGCGTCGCCATTCCTCACTGGCCAAATACTCCAGAGCATCGGCAATGCTGAACAGATTGGTATTGATGCGCACATAGCGTGGATTGGGTTCTGTGTGTTTAAATGAAAGATCAGCATTGAAAAGAGTGTTACAATGTTTTTATTACATCTGTTGTTAAACTAAACTACTGATCCTTCTTATTATCCTCTTCCCGTTCCCCTTCAACGGGCAATGCAGGTGGGTCCTTTTCACGTACAGCCTTGAGCACATACATGGCCACAATGGCATTAACCACCAGCACAGCCGTCAACACAGAGTAACAATTCTTGCTAAATACATCCAGTTCGGGAAATGATTCATCCAGCCAATTGCGAACACCATAGAAGCCCAGGAATGGCAGTGTAAACATCAGAACACTATAGGCCATTAGCCAGAGAAACACTTCTAGGCTCTTGTCCTCGGTTTGCTCTTCAGGTGGCGCTGTATCAGATATCTCGGATTCATTCTCCGACTTTACTGGCTGTACGGCCGTGCTGGCTACCAGCGTCTGTTTCTTTGTCTTTTTGCTCATGGTCTTTCAATACACTCAACCGTAGGCTGATACTGTTAATACTGTTAAGTCTACAGATACGTCTATGTGAGGACACCTGCCTTTCTTCTCGAATCCCGCGCCTTTAATCGCCTCCTGCAGTCGATCTTTGTACAAGCGCACTGTTTGCACCGGTCTGCTCTCCCCGTTCAATTGTCCTCGTCCGAAAATCAATTCAGTGACAAGCACTTTTGCCAGCGCCGAGTCCAAGTTGGGATTATCCTTCAGCAATCCCGCCTCCTCGATAGCACTATCGATAGCTCCTCTGTTGTCGCTGTAATGCTTTAACACCGCCTGCAAACTGCGTACACGCTGTAAACACGAAAAGACACGGAATGCTAACGTTTAGTTGGCTTATTATTTATGATTTAATTCGTTTGCCTACCGCATGTTTTTCCTCAAATATCAGAGACTTTATTGACTTTTGCTTTTCGATAGCTGCTTTTAATATTTTCGCTGTTACTTTATATTGGGTGGGCACTTTTACCGAATGTGTGAATTGGCTCATGATGAAGTTGTTTGTCACGTGTGTTACTGTAGTAGTGTAAGGTTGCCACCTGGTCCAAGAGATGCCACCATGCAACAATTTCCAATCTGGCAACATGCACCACTTTGGGTCAAATGAAAAAATTTGTAACTTTTAAATTTTCCACCTATTTTTGACATTTTCTTAATTTTGAAACTAGAATTTTTTAATTTTTTGCATAATTTTTGTTGGAATTTGCTGCATTTTTAAATATTTTTTCCAGAATTAAATTTGTAACTTCTTTCTCCTGGAAATGAAAAGCTTCAAAATTAATTAAAATGTTTTTCTTTATTTTATATAATTTCGAATTTTAAATTTTCTTTAAATTATTAATTTATTGCAAAGTTATGGCATTTTAAAATTTGCAATACCTTATTTCAATTTATCGCTAGATTTAGCGATTTCGCGCCAGCTTCTGTTCCCCCTGAAACATGGCAGCACTGGTTGCACCGGGTCAACAAAGGCTGCCACCCTGCAAAATGTTCCGATATGGCAAGTCAAAAACAAACTGAATTTTGATTTGACAGTTAAATTCGAATTCAAACTTAACTCAATTTTAGTTTAAAAAAAAATGTATCGACAAATCGTTAGATAAATGTATTCATTTCTTAAAATGTTTTATTTAAGTTTTATTTCATAGACAACGACTAAAATGCATTTTAAACATAGATTTTAGCTTAGCTAATTGTGTATGTGAAATTGTTGAGTTTGGTTAAAATTAAGAGCGTCAAAAATGTGATTTAAACACATTATAAAAGGTGCCTAAAACTAATACGGGATTATGTTATTTATGTTATACGAGTATGGTAATTAATGAGTACAAATTCAATTGGTAACTGCTTGCAGTTGTAAATGCTTATCTAATCAATGAATTAAACTATTGCACACCTGTGTGGCCAATTCTCTACGTGCTATTGTCATTGATGTCGGGCTTGAGTAAGTGCAACTTGGTTGAAATGGGTCGCAATGACGATGTTATTGATGATGGCGATGATGGCGATTGATATGGGCTGTCCGTAGCACCGGGCAGCGTCGAAGTGCCTCCCGTATTTGTATAATCCGTAACTGGCTGTACACCCGGCTGTAAGGTCGATAGAAACTCCTCCGGCAATTCCCCACGATAGACACCAAATTGCGGAGTTGTGCGTACCAATTTCTCCGATGCTGAGAGTCCGTAGTGAGTGTGACGAGAGTGTCCAGTGTCGCGTGCATCCAACTTGGGTGGTAATACCAGTGTGCTGTCCACCACCGACTTACCATCGAAGGTGTACACAGCACCGCTGGGAATGCTGGCATGTGGAATCTTGCGATTATCTGGGGGCAAGTAATAGGTATCTATGCGTTCAGCTGCTTGGGCGACTTTGTCATCCGGTTCCGACTCTAGATCGTCATCTAAATTATCCTGGGCCTGTTGAATCTCCTCCTCGGTGTCGAACAGATTGGCTAAGTCATCATAGTCCGAATCCTCCTCATGTGCGTCTAGCATTTCAGCCGAGTTTTGCTTCTTTGAAACCACATAAGGAGTATTTGTTGGCGTTATTTCATCCTGTTGATCCTCTGCATCACTTAGTGGTTCATCATCGCCATCCTCATGGAAGAGCTCTTCTAGAGAAGGCTTACGAAGTTGGGCAGCCGATGGCAGAGAATGTTTAAGAGCTGCTGAGGGTAATTTCAAGGCCGACGAGGATGGGATTACAACGGGATCAACTGGATCTTGGGGCGTCTTGGATGCCAACCTGGTCGCATTGGTACTGTCCAGCGGAGATGGTATAAACATGGGCTCAAAGCTCTGTGTCTCACTGCCGCCTTGTTGTGCGGTTAGGAACAGTGTATCTGTCTCCATGACCTCATCGATTTCAGTTCCCGCATCCTCGCGTCTATGTGCCACCTGTTCGATCAACTCCGGCGGAAGCTGTACTCCATTGCCATCGGTTCGCATAATCGGACGAAAGCCACTCTCAACGACCACGGAGTCCGGCTTGAATCCTTGATTGATTGCCGGACGCATGCTGGCGATTTGTTGAGGCGATGGTTCATCAGGCAATGGGCGTTTGATAAGGGGCGTGGTCGTAGTGGTTGTGGTGGTCAATAGTGGTTTTTGATCCACTTTGGCATTTACATTGAAGTAGGAGGGGTTCTTAAGAGATGCTTGTGGCTCAAGGTCAACATAGGGCACGGGGAGTGAAA
This sequence comes from Drosophila phalerata, assembly GCA_951394115.2. Classification (NCBI taxonomy): domain Eukaryota; kingdom Metazoa; phylum Arthropoda; class Insecta; order Diptera; family Drosophilidae; genus Drosophila; species Drosophila phalerata. The sequence continues at coordinate 25,768,841 of OX596005.2, forward strand.
CAATGGGCTTGACCTTTACCTTGCCACGGTCTGCGGCATCGGTCTTCCTCTGCCCCAGACCACTGAGCTCCGTGGGCTGACCTAAGAGAAGTACGGAGGCGGCAATGGGTTGTATTGGAAAATGTTTCTCCTTGAGGAAGGGCTTCAACAGACCGGGAACCGGTTTACGATAATGATTGACAATCAGCGATGACTGCGGAAGAAGGCCACCGATCGGAGGATGCTGTTGTGGCAACACCGGCCGGGAGGCGGGTACCTTCTTAATGGGACCCGGATATGGTCGACGTCCGGGCAGCTTGACGGGATGGAAAAGCGGTGCATTCTGCGGTGGTCGTAGATATTCGGATAAACTGATTGTTTTCTGCGCCAGCGCTGGAATATTACTGGTTAGATTGTGATGATGATGCAGTGCCAAGTGAGCATTATGTGCATTATGATGATGTGCATGTGGATGAGGGTGTGGAAAGTGTGGTGCATGGTGCAGATACGGAAATGGCAGACGCTGATGCAAATGAGATTGTGGTGCAGCGAAAATGGGCAATTTCGAGTGAACCAATGGAGGTGACGGTGAAGCTGACGAGCCCGAAGTTAAAGTTGATGACGATGAGGACAAAGATGAGGATGAAGATGAGGATGAGGATGATTTCAATGAATGAGTTTCGCCATGCAATATCTCTGGTCTGGCCGGGGTTAGCAATGGTCTCGATGGTATTCTAGAACCGTTCTGGCTGCCGTTATCTTTAATGTGTGTCGGTGGTGCATCGGCGGCGATTGTTTGGTTCCTTAGTAGGCTCTCCTCGAGAGCCTCAGCAGCGCGGATGCCATCTGAAATCAGTTTGGTTATTTCCGAAGATTTTGTTATTTCAAAACTCAGTTTAGGCGGTGTTCCATTCATATTGTGATTCTTAATCAAATCGGTTTGGTGCTTCAATAAAAAATTATCGTTGGGGCTGACCTTGGTTTCGTGGCGTATCGATGACTCGGCGGCGTAGTCTTCCCGGATGGGCGCCGGCTCCCGAATCTCATGCCGATCTGAGGCAGCACCAATGCCATCACCAATGCCATCGCAAGTGTCGTGCACGTGGATCTTCCAGCCCAGATAGCGATGCGTAAAGCAGTGATAGTACACGGTATCCGGCGTATTCTTATCCGGTTTCCAGCTGATCACTCCGGGTTCACCTGCGTCGCACTTGAGCGTTAATGTGCGTTGGTATGCACCAAAAGATTGAAAATCATCCGCCGGTGGTCCCTCCACATCCGGTGTCCAGTTGCACAGGCGACCCACACCCGTGGGCGTCACCTGGCCGGACCGGGATCGATGAACACCAGCAAAGATGCGTACAGCCTGATCACAGAAATTTATTATTTAAATATGATAATAATTACTTCAGTTTCCGCTGACTTTACCTTCTTCTCCTCCTCACGCTTGTGCTCGTAGCCGCCAACGGGATCGTCACTAATGTAGAACGGATGATACTTGGCGGGTATGTCGGGATTATTGCCACCCTCTACCACAAAGGTGTAGGTCCTGCCTCGCACCACATGCAGCTCGGGAATGAGCAAACCATTAATGTACCACGAGATTCCCCAGCCCACGTGACCTGACAAAATCGATTTAGAATTTTATTTACTTGTAAAATCAATTTATTTATTTATTTATTTTAATTATTAATTTTGATTTTAGATAGCCGAAAATTCTAATTTATTTTGAATATTATTCAATAACTCAACAATTATCAATTTTTAAAAAATTAATTTAATAAAATTCATCAATAAAAATCATGCACTGATTTTAATTTACAAAAGAAGTCAATAAAAATTATTCACTCACTCCTTTGAAGTTTGTTGAGAATAAAATAAAAGAATAAATATAAAAATCTAATAATTTTTATAACAAAATAAAAAACAATGGATATTATTTTTCATTTAATTTTTCACAAAAAAATTCCGAAAAGTTATAGACTTGATTTTTGGCATCAAATTAAATGTATTGAAACTTTTCATTAAATTGTGTATTATTCAAAAAATTAAGCCATAGATAACCGTGATTTTCGATTGCTGAAATAGGCAGTTACTGAATACTCACCGGTTATTGCAGGATAACCGTGCTTGCCGCCCGTTGGACCCATTTGGGCATAGAAGACACCATCCTCTGGCTCATGGCATTGGATGGGCGGAATATCCCAGGCTCCGTTGCTGTTAACCGGCTTGGGCGTCGGCACAGGACGATGTTGTGTGGATAAAGCGGACTCCTGGCGTCTTTGGGGAGCATGTGCTGGCGTGGTGCCGTGTAGAGCCTGAGGGCGATTCTCGTAGAATTCCTCATCGGGTTCAATGTTGGGACGACCCGCTGGTGGATATCCTGCACCGCCAGTGGAGCTGGCCTGAGTGACTTCGTCCTCTTGTTCGGCGGAATTGATGCCCGGCTTGGCGCCCTCCGGCAAGGGACAGTTCCATTTGGGCTGGCGACCAAACTCAATCTGATGCAAGTGCTTGTTGTAATAGGTGTGGAAGGAGACCTCTCTGTAGTCATTCAGTGGTCCAATGGCCCACACAACGGACTCAGCATCGCTCACGGAGATGGGCAAGTCCAGACGATCCGTGGCAGACAGCGAGCGTTGATAGGTGACAATTGAGTAGCCATTGACCATGGCAGCATTGAGCAGACGTATGGAATTGGTGTTCTGCTGTATCTTGACATCTGGACAGGCACCGCGTCCACCTGAACACTGAGCCTTGCCATCTAGGAAATAATCCTGGGCAAAGCCATTGCCAGTTTCCGGATCCACCCAAGCGACTGTCGCATCGGCGCCAATCATTTGACTAATATTCTTGTTCGGTGAGATGCCAAAGGACATGTAATTGTTCGGTTCTGTTGAAGAGTCAAGAGTTGGAGGGAGTGGCATTCTCAGAAATTCAACAAGCAGGCAATTGGGAGCGCAATCAACGAAAGTTGTTCGCCCCATTTCTGGAGGCCGGACAACATGATTCTAAATTGGGTGCCTAACCAACCGGTTGCCACAGGTCTCTGGTGAAAATTCCTGTTGGCATTCTTAGCGGTTCGTATCCCACCGGCTATATGCCCAACCAGATGCCAAGACCAGTAGCATTCGCATTCAACGCGTGCCGTGATAGAAAAATTGCACTCATAGATGGCCATGTTTCAAGAGATTGAGTGTGTGTGTGTGTGTGTGTGTGTGTGTGTGTATAGAATGTTGAATGCAGATGCAGCAGCAACAACATCAGCAACAACATCAGCAACATCCACATCCACATCCACATCCACATCCATGGCCATTAATTGCCCCTCTGTGCGTTGCGTTGCGCAATAAACCAGTCGTCATATATTTTGCAACTTGTTATTCTACTAACGATGCTGCCGCTGATCGGTCAATTCGGAATTGCTGCTAACTGGATTTTTGTTGTCTTCAATGCTCGATGCTCCTTTATTATTATATTAACTGTACTCGGTAAAATGTCAAAGCATCATAAATCGAATGAAGACGCCTCTTTCTCAATTGAGCAGTGAATCAATATGTCTTTGCTCATGAATTGACAGACCTACAATCGGGAATTGATGATTGTAGCTCGGTAACTAGAGCAATCAAGGAGTTTCGAAAATAAATTGATATTTATATTTAGACAAATCTAATTGCGAACGAGAAATATGAAATTTTATTATGCAGATGACAATTGATTAATTCAATATAAATTCTGACCGAAGAGTTGGAATTTTTCAAATCTCTTATTAAAAAATTTCTCAATTTAAATTTCAGGCGATAAAATAACAGAATAGTTAGCCAAGGTAATTGTTGTATACTTCTGTTTAAAATTGAATTTTTGCCTTATGACAACGATCTCACAAAAGCAAAATTCAATTTTAGCGAATTGTGGAAAAATACTTTTTATGGACTCAACTCCAAAAAACGATTGATTTACGAACTTGCCAATCAATCTTAATTTACCTGTCACTTTGTTTAATGCTTTGATTTAACCACTTTACGGTAATTTCTGCCAAATTATTGGCGTGCGATTAAATTGATTTCGCATCCGAGCTGAGCTGAGTGTCAAGATCGAAATAAACATTTCCGCATCGCTATTTTTTTTTTGTTTTTTTTTTTCGTTTTTGCGCTAAAAAACTTACCCAATTTAGCGACCAATTGCACAACGATGCTCTCACCGGCAACGGCCCATCGTACTTCAAAGGCCAGATCATCATAGAGCACCTCACAGTTAAGCTTCGACTGCAATAGAATTATTGTGCTTTTATATTGTAGATAGTTAGGCATTGGAAATGGATTTGGAATGGATTTGGAATGGAATTGGAATGGAGATGGAGATGGATTTAGTGTGTGAAGCATTATGATGGTTGGTATGGTATGGGAATTATGATCATAATTCGCGCTTGCCAAAGTCAAATTTTGTGTATCGAAAATCAAATTTTTAGTCTTTTTGTTTTCTGTATTCAAAAATGTTGCTTTTAAAGAAGAATATGTGGAATATGTGACAGATTCATTTCTGATTATTAACGTTTTATGAAGCATATACAAAATGAAAATGTTTTTTTTTTGTTGGTGGGGACCAGGATATAGACAGGAACTGGAACGGAGACGGGGACATTCAAAGGCAAACGAAAGAAAGTTAGTATGACGCATGTTCATATAATATTATAGTATATGTATGTATTTGTGTGTGTTTGTTTCGGTGTGAGTGTGTTTGTATCTGTATCTGTATTGAGGATAGGATAAAAGGAGTTGGGAAGTAATGGGTTAACCCAATTGAAAATATTGCACACATTTCATTTTGTATAGTCGCCAAAGCAAAAGTTTTTCAAGTCGAATTCAACAACAAAATACAGAAGACGAAACACTTGAGTATTGTATATAAAAATGTGCAGCACATATATTTTATATGTATATTATTAATAGAAGAACAAATTGTTTAAATTATTATTTGTTTTTTGTTTTTTGTTTTTTTTTATAAAGAAATGCACACTTAGAGTCTAGTAATTTCAAAGCAACCCGAAAGTACTCGCTATTGGATACAAATAAATATGAATAATAGTTGTTTTTTAAATAGATTCCTCGAACACACATAAAATGCTTGGCAAGTGCCTATGGCAATCAGGTCTGCAGCTCGCTTAGTATTAGATTTAACGGCTTCTTTACCTGTGGACTGATGCCCAGCATTTTCAGCGAGGGCGGCACATTGAGACCTTCAGGCAGGCGGACATGTCCGAAGTCAACGGTGAACGCCTCACACCACACACCAAAGTGACCAATATCAAAGATGGTCAAATCTTCCGGCAGCGTCAATACAATTGTCTTTCGGTCGTAGCGACGCAACGGATTCTCTTTGCCATTTTCATCGGGTATGCGAAGACCTTCGGGTGAGGGACGCTGACCACGACCCACCCAGAACTTGGCATCTGTAAATGCAAAATTGGGTATCTTTGTTGTCTATTAGGCAACCATCACTTACCTGGCGCCTCTCCATCGTAGCTAAAGTTTGGCACCAACAACGTCTGTGCATCCACAATGACAATGTTATCGGAGGACACGCCATGAACACCTCGCAGTGCACTAATCTTCTGTGGACGTGGAAAGTCCAAAGTGCTTGGTATGGCCACATCTCCAAAGTTGACGGCAAACTCATCGCACCACACCGAGAACCACTTGACATCGCGCAGTGTCTTTCCCTCTGGCAACGAGAGAGTTATATCCTTGTTCCGATAGCGACGTGTCAATGAAGCGGTGCCACCACGCTCATCTCTCAGACGTGCCGCGCCCTCATTGCTCGGACGTGCCGTATTGCCCACATAGAAGTAGGCGGCAGGAGCTTCGCCGTCGTAGTTGAATTTCTTGATGAAAATCGTACGCGAGTCGACGGCATAAACGTCGCCGGATACGCCATGATGCAGTCGGGTCAGGGAGCCGATCTTGGTGCCGTAGTATGGATAGGCGGCGTCACAGTAAAGTTGCAGTGCTGTTTAAATTGGAAATTTTTTTGATACGAAAAAAAACAAGAACATTTATTGGGCAAATCAAAACAAAAGACTTAGGCAACGAACTTGTGCACGATTCAAGCAAACTGCGCTGATCTGTAGCTTAATAATAAAGTAATAAATAAGCAACTCTCCAGCACCACTTAGCAGTCACTTAATTATTCGCATTAAATTTACATATTCGAGCTCTACAAAAGCAACAATCACGTCATATTCTTGACTGGCGATTCAAGTTGACCTGCCCAAAAACGAGACGATTCGAGACGAGACCAAACCAGACATTTGGATATTGGGCATTTGGCTATTGTTTGTTTTGGATTCTTCCAACAGCTGTGTTGGCTTTCATGTTGTTGATTATCAAATAGACTAGACGCTTGCTTTATTGATGTTAGTCATAAACTTGATGGCGTACAGGAAGTTTTCGCTTCATGCCAAATAAACTTTTCACAACAATGGCATAGAATTTGATCCAAACAGAGTTTGTGATGCGTGTAACACAGATCTTTTGTATTTTGCCATTTGTTTAATGTTTAAACAAAGCAGGGCAACAAAACTCATTCACGGCTAATTTCAAAGAGATTAAGCTAATGAACCCCCATTCCACAAAAGAGTTGTGTCTTCTTTAAAGGTCTTGAGCTCATAAATAATTCTTTTTATAAGATTTATGAATCATTTGCTAAATTGTTACTATTATTACGTATTTGCAAATTGTACGCGAATAAATTTTCAACTCCGATCTTTACCTTCGGGCGCCTTTGACCAAAGTTGGCCAGCAAAACGATCATTGTGTCAATTGTTGTTGTTGTTTTGAAAATTCAATTAATTTTTTTTATGTTTATGGTTTGGCTATAAACACGTTTCAGTCTTTCTGTCACTAACAGGCCAACTACATACTTCACTACTAGACTCGTAATATTATAGGCGGCCTCCATGGCCTGCACTTTTTGACGCGACTCAATTTGACTTTGGGGGTTTGGCATTAGTCTTAACTGTTGCTCTATGCCAATCGTGGCCCACACAATCGATTGGATCGTGGCCATGGCAGTTGCTGCTCCAAATTTGCAAATCGTCGACAAGTCTTTCCTGTCTGCAGTCGGCGCAAGAATCTCGTCTATAGCTGTGACACATACACATACTATGTTTAAATAACTGACAGAGCCGGCTAACATTAAGAATAACAACAAATTCGAAATAAAACTAATTAATATATGGCGCAATTTGGCAGCGAGTTCATGTCCTATTAATTTAAAGAAACAAGTCGTTGGGCTTTTAACTTCAATAAGATATTTCGATTGTGATTGTGACTCAGATTGTGTATGTTTAAAATTTAAATTGTTTACTTAGAAAAACAAATACAAAGAGTGAAAGAGAGAGAGAGAGAGAGAGAGAGACTCTGGCAATTACCAGTATATGCAAAATGCCAAAGGTGTAATTAAAAGTTAAATAAAAGCAACACAAGCTTTTTGCGTTCGCTGTGTTTTTTTTTTTTTGTATTTATTAATGATGCTCGGGCCAGAGTTAGACAGAGCCATTAGGCCAGGCAATGTCGATTTGATCAAGTCAAATCGTCTAACTTCAACTTCGAATTCAAACTCAAACTTAAACACAACTGGAACTGGTTGGTGGCAATTGCCAATCATTTTGATCCCGGCCAGCATTTGGCCAATCAATAGATATACATAAGTCTCTGTGATGCTAGTTCATAGATAAATCTGTGTATGTCTGTCTGTCCGTCTGTCCGTCTGTCTGTCTGTCTGTATTCGCGAAACCCAACAAGCAATATTCAACCTAGAGACCTACTTTCACGTTGCATACAAAAATTCAAGAAAAAAAGAGAAGAAGAGCAGCAGCAAAAAAAAAAAAAAATAAGAGAAAAAAAAAGACAACATTTCCATTGAGGCAATCGCCTGATGGAGGTCTCCGAATTGTATCAAGGAAACGCATACACATAAATTTATGTTAATCTGTCAGGCAATGCTAATGCAGTCAGTCAGTCAGTCAGTCGCCCAGTCAGTCACACAGTCAGTCAGTCAGTCAGCCAGTCAGTTCAGTTGGTCAATCTGTCAGTTGGCCAGTTCAACGGTCAGCGCCAATCATAAAACGTGGGCAGACAGTCGCAGCAACTGTTGAATATTCATTTGGCTTACTTTGCATTCATACATACAAAAGATGATATATTTGCGCCGTGCCAGCCAGCTTACGGCGTATTGTCTGTGCTGCCGCCCTCTGGCCATTAAAAGATACATTTGCCACTAATCTAGTTTCTTTTCATTATTGTTTAGTTTTTTATTTTCCTCAATTTTTCATTTTTATTATATTTTTTTTTTTTTTTTGGCTAGGCCCCCATTTGCATCACAATACACGCGTATGTTAAACCATAAATCAGAGCTTAATCTACTTACAGCTCAATGCGGCCAATAGGCCAACAAGCAGCAGACACGGCTTATCCTTCACGGCCGACATGGCTGCCAACTGGAACTCCAAATGGAGCTGCGATTATGACTATTTTTATTTTTTTAAATATTTATTGCAGATCCTGACACTTGAAACACTGAATCAGTTAGTTGTTTGTTGAATCCGACCGATGTTTAAGCACTCAAACACTCACACAGACACTCACATACACACTCGCAAGCTTTTGGGGCGACTTGCTTGGACTTGGGGGCGGTTTTTACTATTCCGACTGTTGCACGATCACGACCAGAGACGACGAACTCCAAAACCGCACTGAACGACGTTGCGTCTGCGCTGTGCTTGTGAAGTGTTCCAAACACTGTGCTACCAAGTTGCTGTCGACGTCAGCAGAGACAGCGGCAGTGGCAGTGGCAGCGACAGCGACTGCGACTGCGACAGCAACGGGCTGGTTTTTGTTATTGCTTACAAGTGCTTATAGTTGTTGTTATTGCTCTGACTACAGCTGTTGTCGTTGTTGTTGTTATTGCTATTGTGGTCGCCGTCTCATCAGCGTCGCCAATAATTATCCACAGTCAAAGCCTCAGCTCAAAGACTTCAAACGGCTATCGGCCGGTATCTTTTGGTTATGCTCAATTTTGCACATCTTTTCGCATTTATTTGTTGCCAATTTTTATGTGCTTATTCAAATAATCTTTTGCGCTATGAACTTGTTTATTGTTGCAATTTTTTTCCTTAGCTTTTATGTTGCGCCAACAAAAGCAATAAAACAAAAGCAACAAAAAATACTCCTAGAAACCTCGTGTCATTGGCTTAAAAAATATGCAAAATTCAAAACAGACAATAACCATTTCAATTTTTGGCTCATTGACTTTCATAGTGTTTGTTAGAGTTGGTCCAATTTATATATTGTTGAAATTGCTTGTCATTGTCTCCTCTATGTAAAGATTATGCTGTCCCTACACTGATAAAAAAAATGTACTTAAATCAAGATTTTGGTCTCAGAACTAAGATTTTTGGTCTAAGAAATGCATCGAGAATAAAAATTCTTAATTTAAGAGAGCACATCTTGGTTTTAAGAACATTTAAAATAAGTCCAAGTTCTTATTTTAAGAATAAATGTGCTTAAAATTATAATCAAAAAATAAGAAAAATACAAATTATTTTTTTTAATTTTATATATATTTTATTGTATATATTTTGTTGTTTATATATATAATCTTATTTTAAGAACCAAATATTTAAGATGTATGTTCTTGATTATAGAAGCTGGTCTTTTTTTTCAGTGTATGAATTTTAGATAGGGACAGATAGTCAAAGAGAAATTGCATTAACATTAACGTTAGGGTTAACGTTAGCGATAGCGTTATCGTTAGCAATTCGTGAGTTTCCATGTCCAAGTTCACTGCTGGTGGTCGCATCGTGGTTGCCCTCCGGCTACTTTGCACAACTCTCTCGTGAAAAGGGTTCGCAAAAGGTCAGGCAACTGTTTGAAGCTATCATTTTGGATAGCTTGTAACCCGTTGGCTGTGTCTCTTACATAATTCAATTAACATACAAATTATTATTGCGATCAGATCCAAAACAAAACTTTCAATTTGTAAGAAATCAACTCAAACTTGAAGTCAAACTGACTGTTTGAATAAACTGAATTGTTCTCGAATTATTTATCAAAATACAGAAATATGTGTATTGAAGATTGCTCTTCAATTTGACATGCCATTCTTTTTATTCTCGCTTTCTTTGACAACATCAAAAGTGATAATACTTAGTATATCTTAACACAAAAGATTCCATTCCAATCTTTATGTCTTTTAATTTTTTGCGCATTTGAATTTCGACACCTTTTGCGCATTTCAATTATTGATCCCAATTGTTGAAAACAAACAAAAAAAAAAAAACGAACAAATAAAAAGACATTAGAGACGGAACGAAGTTTACATACGCTTTAATATGCTCAAAATTAAATTGAAGTAGGGTCATACATATATAAGTTCATTCATGTACTTACTATATATGTATGCAAATGATATGGAACGAAGTTAAATGACGATTTATTACATGAAGTATGATAGTATGCTTAAGTGTCAATTGGAAAAATTATTCTTTGAAAATTGAATGTTACTTATTTATTAAAGGTTAAAAAAAAATATATGTTTCTGAAACCTTAAATTTTTGTATCGAATATAGTTATGTTTTGAGTGAATATATATCAATGAAGAATTTACATACTTATTTCCCTGTATCATAGAGTTATTTGATTAAAAAAAAAAATGTATACCACTCTTATTTTTTATTATGATTAAAGTTAGAAAGCTTTTACGCCCCCAACATAGATAAGCTTAAACGAATGTTTGCTCATATTTCATAAAAATTACAGAGAGCTATCACAATTCACTTTCTTATTTACCTTCTTTCACTTGAGTTTTTATTGAAGACAGCTAAATTTGATGTTTCCTTTATGTATGAAATACTTTCATAGTCATCGTGTTTTGAGTCGTGTTTTAATTGCGTGAGCGCCTTCAACTATCTCTTGGTATATACAAATTTCCCAGTACGGAGAAGATCCAATCAACATGTATGTATAATTTGAGTCGCCACAAATTAGTTTTTGAATTTCTTCACTGACATTGAAGTTCAAGACAGCCTCAGCAGCAATTCACATTCATAGTATAGACGTAAAGCTACCACATTTGCCAGCAGCCCAGTTGCCGACTGGCCAAGTCTGTTTTGGCCTGGTCTGGGCACTTTCGCAGTCGACTTTACGTATATACATATATTGTATACGGCTGACAAAGCACTGGCCGTTAGATTTATTGGCCGAGTATCTTCGCATGCAAATGCGCCTCTTACCTCGTCGAGTGGATTGATCCGAATAATAACTCCATAAGATTAAAAACAAAAACAACTACAAAGACATTGTCCAGTGAGTAATTAGCTTTTGTTATTCCAATATTTTTGAGTGTGCTTCTTCTGTGTTGCTTTAATGTTGATTACACTTAATAATACCCTGTTCGCAATAGATAAAAAAATATATTTGTTTTTATGATAAAATTTATAAAATTTATATATCTCTTTTTATATTTATATGTGTCTGTATTAATATTAAAACTATATCTGTACCTCTACCCATATCTAGGTCTACAAATTTATACATGCAAATATCTTTTTATTTTATTCAATGCCATTAAACTTGCATTTTATTATGATTTTAGTCATATTTGATTGTTATTTAATACTTATAGTTGGAATTGAATGACATAATTTGGTTATTGGGTTCGCAACCTCATTTTGATCTTTTACAGTGGAACAAAACAATCGATTTGTCGGCAACTCACATTTACTGCCATTTGAAATTCATATTAAAAAAAAAAAAACAAATTAAATATTATACGAGCATACGTCAATTATAAATGCTGTGAACAACATAATTTGAACGAGGCTGCGATTGTTTCCTTTTCCTGTCTGACAAATGACGTTACAATTATTACAAACTGTGATTATTTTGTATTTCCCCTTCAACCTCGGTATTTTGCACTCAACATTAATGTTGTAAGTATGCATATCAGGTTGGAATCGCGTGGGACGCAGTTGCAGCAAATTTTAAGCTTTCGAAACTGTTTTCGATGGTTGGCAACCAAATCACACACACTCACACACACACACACACTCACACACACACACACACACACACACTTTCAGCGCGCTAAGGTCAAGCAAATTGCACAAATCCGGAGGAGGCGCGTCTTAAAAAAAAATAACACTAATCAAAATCGTACAAACACAAAACGAAGATCAGCTTAACACGTCAAATTAGCTCAGTCGGTTGTAAATGACTACAAGTTACCCTGTAAAAAGTTAAAAATTTCCGAATTGCTTAACTATATATTGGAAGTGTCTGAGGAAAATTTCTGAAAACATAGTTATATATGTATAAAATGTAAATAGTCTAGTATACCCTATGTGTGAAATGTCTAGGCTATTAAAATTGGAAAGGCAGCATATTATATTTTATGACTGCAATGACTCGACAGTCTTCTAATCAGTCTAGGAGGCACAGCCATCGGCATTAGCAAAATAATATTCAAATTTTGCCGAAAAACAAACAACATTCGAAATTCTCGTATTATCAGTTTGTTGATTTCCAAGCAAATCGCGTGCCTTAAATTTATAATTAAGCTAATTAGCCGCACAAAAGAGCTTAGTAAATAGCTTGGTGCAGCAAGTCTATACTGTTGTCTTCCTCCTTCTCCTCCTCCTTCCGCCTCTAAGACAAGAAGAGCCCAAAGCTCTCTGACCTTGGGCAGACATCTCATTGTTGTTGTGTTGTTGTATTGTTGTATTTGCAAGCGCGTCGGAGGGGCGTCTATTGGCCTCTTGGGACCTTTCGGCTTGCACATTGTTTATGACTTGATTGTTCAGTTGCTGCTGTTTCTTCTGCTTCTTCAGCAACATCTAAAGCCATCGTCTTCTAGAATTCAAGGCCACGGGGAGCTAACACGGTCATTACGTGTACTATACCCGTATGCTAAGATGCTGGCACATTTGATCAAATTGAATGCTTTACGTTGGCCGCAATGATTTCTAATTTAAATTTTTACTACCATGCATTTGCAAATAATGCTTTGAATCTCAACTGTGTGTTGACTTTCAACTCTTGACTGTACACTGATAAAAAAAATGTTTTAAAGTCAAGATTTTGGTGTCAAAACTTAGATTTTTGGTCTAAAAATGGGTCATGAACATAAAATTCATAATTTAAAAATAAAACAAAGTTCTAATTTTACGAATAAGTGTTTTACAATTATAATCAAAAAATAAAAAACAGAAATTATTTTTTTTTTATTTTTTTTTATATTTGTATAAATTTTATTTTGTCTTGGGAATTTTATAAATGTTGTTTTTTTCAGCGTACTATACGATATGTTGTAGTACTATACAAGTATGTTGTGTGCTGTGCTTGTTTGCCTTATTTATGGCCAGCGCCCGAGTAATTAATCTTCTGTAAAGTTGTAATACTAAGATACATACATACATACATACATACATACATAACTAAGTACAGGTCTCAGTGCCACATTATTAGCCACATGCCATTAGTTTTCGCCGTACAGTTTACCTTTTTGCATGCATTTCTAATGCGACTCTTTATGACACTTGTGTGTAACAAGAGGAGGGGGAAGGTTAAGGGGAAGGGGGCGTCAAGAAGTTTTGGATGACTGAACCCGTATGCTAAGTCAAAAGCACATTAAACATTTAACTGTTTTGCAATAAAAAATCACTGTGAATTCTTAACGACAGTCTATCGATTTAAATAAATATAGACTTAAGTATATGCAACTTACATGTTAAGTCTAAATATAACCCCATTCATTCGAAATAATGTTCACAAATAAGATAGATCATGCTAAGAATACTTTCAAGCGACAGAATTTAACTTCCTTGTCTTTGAACAATAGTTTATAAGTGGTAGATATTTAATGACATGAGATAATAAAACATTAAAATCCATTAAAATGTTAAACAATATTAAAATATTGTGAGGGAAATAAATATATAAAAATAAGAAATGGGACAATAATTCTGTTATGAGCTGTAAATAAAAAATGGAGCTTGATAATATTAAATTCTTTCAACATCTCCATAAAATAAATACCCATAAATCAAAACATTGTATAATATATGAACATAGATGGGTTAGATAAAATTATGACAAGACACTGTTGCCAAATTTAAGTAACGAAATGAGTTTTTAAAACAAATAAAAGCTAATTACCACCGCAATTTAATAACAATCGTATTCGCATATGTTTCTTGTATTCCATTCAAAATTTTAGTATGGGGAAATCACCGTTACAACGTTACAACAGCGAATGTCTCTTGGCGACCCACGCATAGACAGTAATTAACTGGCGTATGACGACACATACACCAAACAACTAATAAACACTGAGAACGGTTTAGTCATGGGCGCTAGACAACAAGATACCCTGTACGCAATAAATATAGAAAATTTTCATAAATCTCATATTATTTCTGATACTATACATGTTAAAGTAAAGTGTGTGTTCACATTTTAAGACTATATCATTTGAAATTATGCTAATAATTCATATTAAATATAAATTTACGTGGGGTAATGGAAGAGAAGGTGAAATGCCTTTAGTCTTATAAGTAAAGGGTATAAAAAGACACAATGCATTAGATAAACAATAAAACATATTTATGGATGCATTCATAAATATACAATTTTACCAAAGTGTGTATGTATGTTCGCATAAATGTTTGTTAACGGTCGTCTACCTAAACACACACGTGAACACTCAAATGTGCATAATGCACTTTGTGAAAACCCGGAATCATCTGGAAACAACTACATACAATACATAAATTCGGAAATGTCAAACCAATGTAACAGAGTCAATGAGTGATCTGCATAATCAAATTTAATAGTGATTTATATAAATAAAATACTAGAAACTAAATTGACGGTGCTGTTTGCTAAGAGGTGCTCTTAAATGTACATATTTAAAATCCCCAAACAATAGTTGGAATATTATATTTTATTCCATATTCATGTTAATTTGCTTGACGCAAAATAATGAATTTGTATGATACAAAAATATTTTTCTTTGTCGTATTAACAAAAGTAAAAACCTTAAGGTCATTATAAACTATTTAAAGAATTATAATTAATGTATAAGCAGAAAATGTTTAATTTATTAATTAATTATATTTCCCAGACCTTTATTTTACAATAGAAAAGCGTATAAACAAACATCTATAATTTGATTTATTGTATTATAATTTCGTTAGCATGTAATATTTTAACACAATAAATAAATTTCAATAAAAAAAAAAAAATTCAAGTTATCTTATAAGTTAATCTGCAGTTATCACCCACAAAGGAAACAACTAAATTTAGAGGGAAACCGCTGAGTCGACAGCACTATTAACAGAGCCGGAGACCGAACCGAAGGTAACAGCGGGAGAGCGACGATCGAGAGCATATGCTCGGAATCTACATACATGTGCTGGCATTTGTGTCGAAGTATCTGAGTGTCTGAGTTCGTAGTATAGTCGGCATATCAGAGAACTTTTTCAAAAGCAAAACAGTTTCGAATCGTACGTGAAACAGAGCAAATCGTTTTGCTGTCGACCAACGATCAACGCGAAGAAGTAAAGTGTTTAATATTTGGGAAACGAAAAATATAGCAAATAGATAAAAGTATATTTGTTGATTAATTGAAATCGAAAGCAATATTAAGGCGAACACAAAATGCACAGCAAAATATTGGATGAGGTACGTGTATAAATCATTGAAAAGTATTTTCTATAAGATATTCTAATGTTTGGCATTTGTTATTCTGTTTGCCGGCTTGTGTATCTATTTTTGTGAGCAAATGTTTCGCCTCCACTTCCCAATTGGTAGTCGAGTGTGGTATCCAACGTCAGAGCCCACAGATCCCATTGTTAGTTGGTCATCTTAGTCATCAGCTCCCGAATTCTCATCCACACACTGTCATCGTTTTATTTACATCCATCACAATCATAAACATTGGCAGCCAATGCGTCGCCAACGCTTTTCCGTGGAAAATTCAACTGCGGAAAAGCATTTCTTTATGGCCCGAGAACAAAGCCCGTTAATGCTGCTTGGTTACCAATTGAGGAAATACTTCAGCTGTTCTAAATGAGATATATGTGCATTCATTTGGCCCATTGCGTACAAAATCTACATATATGTAAATAAACGAATATTCGGAGAAACACACGAGCGAGTCTTAATATTCAGTTCAGACAAGTTCTACTTGGGCCTAGATTTTGTACTCATACTCCGAATTATAGTGCTCGATGAACTGGTTTGCCAGCTCTGGGTAATCGGCATTCATAAATAAATACTATATATATATATAATACTATATATGTAGTACATATTGATTAAATGCTGAGTCTTACATAAATCTAGCTTTGTTGCTTATGCAAGTTGCTTATGATTTATTGTTTACACTGATTTTTATACAAGTTCTAGTTCAATATACGATTACCTAACTAACTTACAGTTCTTCAGCCCTCGTTTCCCTCTTCTTCGTCTCAAAAGCGCAATTGCACTTGCTATCATCACATTTTGATTACAGAATCAGCTGCATAAGCATATTTGTTATACGTTGCACTTGTTATACTGTCAAGCTGTTCTATTTGCTGACCCAACCTTCTCTTGTAACTTTCCATTAGCTGCATTATGTTTGTTATACGTAACAGTTGTTATACACGCAATCTGTCCTATTTCCTAATCCAAGCTCTAGCATATGTGTTATACGTTGTGCTTGTTATACCACTTATCAAGCTGTCCTATTTGCTGACACAAGCTGTCAGTGTCACTGTCACTGTTGTTGTTGTTCTAGCCTTAAATGAGCGCGTGTCTAGACCCACAAATCTAAATCGCCTGATTAAATTAATCCACCTCTTCTAAGCTTTTTTCCATTCAATGTTTGACACTTGCACGGTCGATTTATTTTTGTAAATGTTGTTGGCGCATTCGTCAAAAGGTGGGGAGCTGACCCCTCTATGTGATCGGTGCAGGTGTGTTGGTGTCTTTTGAATCACTGTGACTATTTTTACTCTCGCTTTTCATTTTGTTACTCAAGCAATTCGAAATATATCTATTTTATTTAACGAAACAAACTCTGAGAGCACCCACAACAAATGAAATGAATTTTATTTCTAACCAGTCGAATTTAGTATACTCTTAAATATTTGATACAACTGTTTGCGTTGCAAACTGCACAGCAAAGTGATAAGACTCTCTTATTAAAATGTGTGAATTTTCAATTTCACATTGAATGATTTCACGTACTGAGATTTTTGCATGTCAATTCAAATGGGCACTTTTGACATGTTTAGGAATTTGTTAATTAGCTAATAAAGGAATATAACAAAGGAATGACTCTAATACTTGCGTGATAAGCAAACAGACCCCCTCCACCCCCAGGGGGAAAAGAGTGCTGTACCCACAAGTGTGCGCGTGTTCCCATTACGAGTAGTTTGTCGGTCAGCCAAGCCAGATAGTGTTCTACAGTCCGAGTTCCAGACAAGCTGACAAACTGACAAACTGACGAAGTGACAATCCGAAGCAGACCAGACGACGCGGCAATAGGCGATAAGCCTCGTTAAATGTTTTATGAATCAATGCAGACCTTCCCCTAGTTCAAGCAATTGTACTTAATTTAACTAGCATCAAGGCTGTTAAGCTCCAAATCCAACAAATTCTACACTACAAAATACAAAATTATACAAGAATTAAATAAATCATTTACATTTAAAATTCTAGATTTTAGCAGGCTTTTATTAAATATGTTTTCTGGATAAAATGAAAATTATATTAAAAGGTCAACATTAAAAAAGTCAAAGATGCCTCAACTATTTAATGTAACTGAAATTAAAAATTTTATTGGGAAAAATCGTGCTTAATTTAAATATTTTGTACTTGGCTTCAGTGAATCCGGAATTACCGTATTTCTGACACCATATTGGATTAATTTTATCCCGGAACCTCGGATTTTTTTTTCTGTGTATCCAATTTTGCCTGACAACTAAGTTATTAAACAGAAAAAACATCATTATAGAATTATTATATCATTATCATTTTGTTTATCATTTTTTTAATCTCTCAAAAACAATCTAAAATAAATTATTGATTTTGAATTATAATAAAAATGTCTGAAATATAATCATTTCATTTGTTTTCTTGATATTATTATTATTATTATGATTATTAAATTGAAATTTATATAGCTAAAAATATTCTCTTTTTTTTGCAGTTCAATGAGAATGGTTACCTTGTCATAGAGGACTTTTTAACGCCCGAGGAGGTGGACACACTGTATCAGGCAGGACGGACACTCTGCTTGGATGCGCCACAGTCGAATCGGAAAATCTTTAGCACCATCAAGGCTGAGGATGCGCACAGCAAGGAGCTGTACTTCATGGAGTCCGGTGATAAGGTGCGCTACTTCTTCGAGCAGGGAGCAGTTGGGGATGAGGGTCAGCTCATTGTGGATCCAATGAAGGCGCTTAACAAAGTCGGTCATGCCCTGCATGTGGAGCATCCCACTTTCAATGACCTGACCTTTAGCAATCGGGTACGTGAGATTTGCTGGCAGTTGAATTTCAATCGTCCCGCCGTTTGTCAGAGCATGTATATCTACAAGAATTCCGGCATTGGCGGTGAGGTGACACCGCATCAGGACTCCTGGTTCCTTCACACAGAGCCCAACTCGGCAGTCGGCTTCTGGTTTGCTCTAGAGGATTGTACGCTCCAAAATGGCTGTCTGCAGTTCATAAAGGGTTCACACAAGAGTGGCGTGCACCGTCGATATCATCGCAATCCCGACAAGGATGCCAAGGAGCTAATGGTTTACGATCGTCCTGCTCCTATATATCCCAAGTCCAGTTTTACACCGCTGCAAGTCAGCAAAGGTGGGTTCGATTTGAGTTCAACTCTTATTTTGATTAGTGGTTATCCTTAAACTGTTTATCCTTTGCAGGCACATGCATTGTCATCCACGGCAATGTGGTGCACAAGAGTGAACAGAATCGCTCACAGAAGAGTCGACACGCCTACACCTTTCACGTAATTGAGACTGAGAATAATGTCAAGTATTCGGAGGATAATTGGTTGCAGGCGCCGCAGGACAAGCCCTTCCCCTTGCTTTTCGAGCGCAAGGCTTAAACGCCCAACGGATTAAATCACTGCTGTTTTCGGTATTTTTGCTTGTAAGATTTGAATGTGTCATTTGTGAATGATTTTGAAATGAGAGCGCCATATGTTTTAAGTTGCTGTATATGTCGAATTTTATGAAATTACAATAAACAAATAAATTAAATAACAAAACAATAAACAAAAGTTATTTTTAAATACGACTTTGGCGCCATTTGGAAATAGTTGGCAACGCTATCAATATGGCGATTAGAAACATCGAATAACTCAAAAGGGTTCTGTTCTTGGCTAAGTCTGAAGCCAAGACATTACCTTAAGTGATCAGCTGAAAAGTATGCCATGCATTTTATAAGTTTGAGTTTTGGTATTTTATAATATGCAGTCGGATTTATTAGCAGCCGCAAAGTATGCAATGATATTTAAATAAAGTGCACTGCGCCATCAGTCGGAGAGTGGCGACAGTCGAGATTTTATTTATTAAAAAAGTCGCTAATTTGCTATTTTTATTAATAAATTTGATGAAAATTAAAATTTAGAAATTAGACAAAATTAAAATTAACATTTTAATGAAGATTTGAAGTTCGTAAGTCCCCGGGAAGAGAAGATAGGAAATTTAATTCTGAGAAAAAAAAAAATTATACAAAAAAATCAAGAAAAATCTAAAAAAAATTATGCAAAAGTTTAAAAAATTCTAGAAAATCAAAAAAAAATACGAAAAAAGGTACAAAAATAAAATGTACCCAAGTACAAAATCAAGCCAGATCGCAAACTTGTTTCGGGATGGGCAACCCTCGAGACGCCGTCCCATAAAACGGTACTTTTTCTGCCATTGAATTTGATGGATTAGGATGGCGCCGGATAAAGAAAGACAATCGACAATTAATTATTTAAAAATTTAAATAAAAGCATATATTAACAATTGGTATAATAGAATTATAAAGAATTGTAAGCCAAAAAATACAGGCACAAATTCTAAAAATTATAATTAATAATTATTATTTAATTTCTTAAACAAATCATGATATTTATTTTAAGCTTTTATTTTCATTACGTTGGTATTAATTACCTTAAAGCAAGATTAAATATTATCCACAAATCCAGTTGATTATTTGGCCCAAATGCAGATTATCTCTTTAGGGCTTCCCGTTTTAACTCAAATGAGATAGAATCAGGCAAGGAGCCTTCGGTTATAATTAATGTGACTAATTTGTGATAATCGACATGGGAATCTTGTTTATTAAACGTTTTGGCAAAAGAGGAAAAAAATATCTGCACAGCTTCCACACAAAGAAGTCCTCCACATGTTGCAGCTATCCACACACACACACACACACACACACATACGCAAACACACACACACACACACACATACGCAAACACATTGAGTGGACAGTTTTTTGTTGCTTGGAGTCTTTTGTTGTCGCTTCGTTGCTGTTGTTGTTGTTGTTGTTGTCGCTGCTGTTGACTTCTTCTTATATATGTAATGTTCTTTCATGTTGCAAAACGATTTGTTGGGCGCAAGATTTATGAACTTGTTTTCCCTGACAGCCGACAGTGGTTAAGGTAACACACACACACACTCATACACACACTCACACTCATACGCACGCATACAAACTTGACCTGTGTGTGTGTGCGTGAACATGCCGCTAATTAGAAGATTTTAATTATCTGTTTTCAATCAGCTTCCACTCAGATAATGATAATGCTGCCTTGTTCTCGTTTGCTTATTTTTTTTATCCCGCTCTCTTCATTTAAGCCAAAATGTTGTTGACATTTTGGCGAGTCGACATTGTTGTTCGCCTGGTCAGCAATTTTTGGAAGGTGTTTTTGGTATCGCGGCCACGCGAATGCTGCCAATAAATGCTGTCAAAATGTCCTAAATCGATTAGAATTGATTTTGAGAAGCTCGCTGACAGTTGAGGCGAGCAAATGGGAAACTGGGAACTGGGAACTGTGGATAAACCCAAAGAGTCAGAGTCAGATACTTTGCCTCACTGTACAGTGTACACAATCACAATAGCGGATTACAGTTGTCTGTCGTGTTCTGCGGCCAGTTCGCTGATTGTCGGCCCTTTTTGCCTTTTGCCCAGTTGTCTCCCTCGCTGCGTGTTTAAGGCCCAAAAGGAGGCGATGTCGCTGTCATTGACGATTTATGTCAACTGCCGCCGCGGCACAATATTCAAATTCTTTGCATTCACTCATCACTTGTCGCCAGCTCGTTGCCTGCTTCTGCTCCTGATCCTGCTCCAGGTTTCTAGGGTTGCACGATAGCAGGGTTGCCTCATGGAAAATGAGGGGACGGCAACAGTTTTTGAAGCGGTGAGCTGCAAAATTATGTGTCCGTCATGGCATACCTGACGAGGGTTGCTCGATTGTTCGCTTGGTTCCAGAAATTTTTGCAGTTCACAGTGAATTAAATGTAGAATAGGTTTATTTTATGAATTAATAATATGCTAGAAAAATATTTAATTGATCACTTTATTATATTAGACAATTTTTATAAATTAGTTTAGTTATAATACAAAAATATTAAATTTCTTATCATTATGTTAGTAATGTTAGTGATTAGGGCCATAGTTTATAGGCATCAGCTTTTAGCGCTAGGAAATCAAAACAAAAAATTGAATTAAAATTAAAATTAAAAAATAAAAATGTAAAAATAGTTTATTTGTTTTAATGCTTAAAAATAATTGAATCTTTCATTAAAAAGCTATTAAAAATATTTAATTATTTCTTAATAATTGACATTTTAAAATGTACGCTAACTATAAATAAAAAATGGAAATTTACAAAATATTCATTGATATATTTAAAAATTGATTATTGAGACTATTTATTATATTAAAAATGTATTGAATATGAGACTGATGACTAGCTAAAAAGTGCCAAATTTGTATTACAAATATTGTTTAATAGTTCCACATCGCAATGAAATATTAATGCAAATGAACACTATTTAACAAATAGTATTTATGTAAGAAAATGAGTGATTTTTGAAACCTGTAAAAAGTTTACCTTGTAAGTTGAGCTAGCAACTAATTTATTTAATTCTAGTTTAGTTTAGTTTAGACTTTCATTTACACCTACAAGTTTTCAAACCACCCCCTGGCGAACACTGGCATTTGTGTCTAGTTAACTCGCCACTCAGTTTACCTTTCACACACACAAATTGAATTCGAAAAAAAATAAACAAAATTTATTTAACTCTAATGGATTTGGGCATCCCGAGTGGTTCGCATAGCTTTGCTTTTTGCATTTACTCCTCCCTGCCAATGATTGGGTATGAACTGTGGAGTTTTGGTTTGGTAGGGTGTTCACTGTACAGTGTACACCATACACCGTATAGTATTCAATTTCCATTCTTATCTGGGCCGTTTCTTGTGTGCCTTATGCCACGTCGAGCTGAGCGCGTTGTGTTACTTGTTACTTGTTACTTTGATTTGACAGGATTCGGATTCATTGTCTCCGCCACTTGAATGACTTCAAGCTTACGCGCCGCATTCTGAGGTACTGTATCTCAGTCTCCGTCTATGTCTCCGTCTCCTTTTTAGCCTCATTTTCAGTCTCATTTTAGTCTCAGTGTCAGGTCTTGAAACATGGCCACATTGTCCGCCTCGTAGAATTCATCGTCGTCCGAGAATGAAGTCAATGCGTATTGACATTTTAAATGCGCCCATCACTTTGGCTTCGACTTTGGCTTTTCGTGCTCGCTGACGGAATTGATTTAAATATATTTCGATCCCAAGGGGCCAACAGTTCCATGGTCATGTCAGTGTTTTAGTTGGCAACGCCAGTAAATTGGTCGGAAGCTGCTAAACCAAAAGGTATTGGAATTTATAAGTGACGCGCATTTTGGTTACTTTGATTGACTTGTGTCACTTTGTCTCATTTGTCAGACGAACGCCTTCATCCAGTTGCTGGTTTGATGCTTCATTGGCTCTGTTTGTGGCGCTTAAGTGTCAGGTGTCTCATTGGCCACTCAATTGAAATGTTTGTGCCATGCGCCGGCCCGGCCATCAATACAATTGAATCTGAGGTGGATGAGACATCACAACGTTTGGCACTCAAGGCTTTTGTCCATTCCGAAGTTAAATGACATGCGGTTGCATTCAAATGCCCATCAAATCATTACACAGTTGAACGGCGGCAGCATCGCATCCTTTTGGCAATATCCTGCCGCAAATCCAATGACCAACAACAGCTCATACTCATATATATATCTCATACTCATACTCATACTCATACTCATACGTGCGATTTATGACAGCTATGCCTGGTACAGGAAATGTCCTGCCTGTTAACCGGAGATATGTTTCATATCCTGCAACACGTATTCGTATTCGTATTCGCATTCCCATTTGTACCGTGGGAGATTCACATTCATTTCACAATTGAATGCCGCTCCTCAGGCTCTGTGACAGCCAAGATTTGTTTGTTTGCCATCTTCCCCACTCCATCCCAGCCCACCCCACTCTATTCTGTCCAGCCTCCAGTTCTATCGAAAAGGGTTTCATCTCCGATAATGGGCCAACATATGCGTGTCTCAATTCAGTTTGACTAAATTGAATTTCCATGGTTCTACGCCCTTGGGATGACAGCAAGACAGCAGCATTAAGTTCTCAATGATTCGCTTACTTTAAGTCTAGCATAGATATGATTAATATGTTCAACTGAAACGACACCTCATAGACTAATATTACACTTTTTTGTCTACGTATATAAATTTATGACTTAAACTCAGATTTCCCTAAGCATTGCCAAATTGTTTTCTTCAATATAAGATATGTTCCTTCATCGTTTGTAAGCCAAAGTTGAAAAAAAAAAACAAATTTAAGCAAATAAATAAAAAAATGTACCTTAATCAGAAAATAATACCGGAACTGTTACCAGAATTGTTAATCAAAACTTACCGTTTCATTTTTAGTACCAGAACTAAAGAGCCAAATACCGAAACGTTTATACCGTAAAATTGTCAAAGCGTTGACCAACTTCCAACTGGCATAGCTTGATCTAAACTCAACAGATTTTCAAATGGAATTTAATTTTGATCAAGATTTTTACTCTAAATTTATTCTGCATTCAAACATTATTAATTTTGTTAAAAAAAATATTTTTCTTTACATTCGACCAGATATTAATCTCGGTGCTAAGGGTCCCCCCTTGGGAATTTCGGAATTTCAAAATTTTAAATCTCAAGTTTTCACTCCTAATCAACTACTCATATCATTATTAGTAAAAAACAAGCGGGAAAGGCTATAGTCGAGATCCCGACTATATGATACCCGTTACTTACTTTAATATATTGAAAAGTACTTTAAAGAAAATACTTGTTTTTCTCTGAAAACTTTAATTCGCCATAACTGTCGTTCTACATGTCCGATCTTGATGCGATTTAGTGGGATAATAGATAATGCTAATAGATAACGGTAATAATCACAAAAAACGTATTATCTTAAAAACTGTGGGTGTGGTGGTTTGACGATTTGCGGGGGCGGATGGGGGCGTGGATTAAATTTGAAACAAACTTGATCTGCGTGAGGTATATATAAATCTGTGTGCCAAATTTGGTTACTCTATCTCTTTTAGTTTCTGAGATTTCTTTGTTCAGACTGTTTTTCGCTATTTGCGGGGGCGGAGGGGGGCGTGGCTTAAATTTGAAACAAACTTGATCTGCGTGGGGTATATAGAAGTCTTTTAGTGAAAGTTTGGTATCTCTATCTCTTATGGTCTCTGAGATCCTTTTGTTCATACAGACGGACAGACGGACAGACGGACATGGCTATATCGACTCGGCTATTGATGCTGATCAAGAATATATATACTTTATAGGGTCGGAGATGCCTCCTTCTACCTGTTACGCACATTCCAACGAACACAATATACCCTTATACTTATTTTTTATAAGTAACGGGTATAACAACTCTTTTAACTTGAATTTGCGACCTTCCTTTTTTTTGTAAAAAATCATAAGGATTTGGATACAAATTTTGACTTGTAAAGTGACTAAATCCGAAGTCTGACCAACTTCAAACTGGCATAACTTGATCCAAACTCAACCGATATTCAAGCGGAATGTCATTTTATTTATGATTTAGCTTCTTTATTGATTTTGCATTCAAATATTTTAAAATTCGGTAAAAAAAAATTTAATAAATTGTATATCAATATGCATATTCCTGAGAGAGATGCAGGATAATTATCGTGATAAAGGTTAATTTTTTTTAGATCAGATACAAAAATGTTATCAATTGTTTATAGTAATGGAGACCCGCAAAACATCGATTACTCCATTTTTTTAATTTAACTGCCAAAAGTAAGATTCATAATAAAATAATAATAACAATACTAGCAATTTGTGTTTTATTGCCCTGGATCAAATATCATAAATGGCCGGGCAGAGCTATATTTTTTTAGCACTGTCAGCTGGACAGCTGAATGTAGTTCTTGTAATTATGATTTGGCCAAGAGTTTGTAGCCAGATGGCAGCTGTTGTGTTGCAACGCCCAGAGGTGTTGCCGGGTCGATTGTAAATTGAAAGCCAAAGACGCCCCCGAGCAACACGCCCAATATGCTGAAGATTGGGAGCTGGAATTGTAGCTGGAGACTGTAGCTGGCTTTTTGGCATTTGCCACAATTGTCTGGCACTTTGTAACTGTCGGCGGCTATTAAGAGGCTCATTTTTTTGCAAACTGCCGGTGCACTATGTTCGACGGTGTTGGCATGCAAATCCAGATCCAACAGTTGCTACCGGCAACGGGCAACTTGCAACTTGCAACTTGCAGCCGACAACTGGCAACTGGCAACTGGCAACTGGCAACTGGCAACTGGCAACTTGGCGGCAGCTGTAAACTCCTTGCGCCTTGTAACAATGTGGCCAAAAACAAGAGCTGATCTTTGCCAGTTGCGTAATTTGCAAAAGGCAACAACAGCGTCGAGCAACAAGCGAGCAACAACAGCAACAACAACAGTAACAACTACAACACACTGAAAAAAAGACCAGCTTATAATATCTAGAACGTACATCTTAAACATTTTGTATTTAAAATAAGACCATTTTAAGACCATATTACTAATACTAAGAATATTAATCTAAAAATTCGAAGTTCTTAATATAAGAATACAAATTTTAAATGGTTAGGAAAGTATCAAAATATGAGACGCCGATTCATTCTTATTCAATCGTAATTTGTTAAAATAACATTTAAAAACCAAACAAGCTAAAAACAAATGATTAATATATATGAAAAAATAAAACAAGAATGTAAAATTATAAGTTTAAAATTAACTTTAATGTTTGCATTTTTGAGACCATTTTAAGACTAAGAACATTAATCTATAAATAAATAAAATAAAAATCTTTAATAGTTAGGAAAGTATGATAATGTACTATTTCATATGAGACGCCGATTCATTCTGATTAATTCGTAATATAAAATATATATGAAAAATGAACCAAAAATGCCAAATTATAAGATTAAAATTAACTTTAATTTTTGTATTTATTGACTAAAATTTTATGAACATTTATTATAATAATAAGAACATTTATTCTTAAAATAAGAACTTAGCTTTATTTGAAATGTTCATAAGCCAAGATGTGTTTTTTAACTTTAAGAATTTTTTGATTTCGACTCGTTTTTTAAGACAATAATTTTTAGTTTTGAGACCAAAATCATGATTTAAGAACATTTGTTTTTTCAGTGTAACAACTACAATACTCGTGTGTGTAGGAAAGGCTGTCGGCTGAGTTTTTGATTTCTTTCAAATTGGCAACCGCCGCGCAATCAACTCGGAGCAATCCAATCCAGCACCGCAAGTTGCATCACCATCGCCCCCTCGGAATGGCCAACGGCCTTTTGAATTCAATTCAAATTTCAATGCAATTTTGCATATCCAAGCGCATTATAGCCGCTTGCCAACTTACTCTTACTCTGAATCTGAATCTTACTCTACCTACTACCGACTACCGACTACCGACACAAAGCCTATTGAACTGTGGGCCATTTCAAGCTTTTTGATCTGCCGCCGCCGGGCGGATTGGATCGTTTGGCTTTGTGGCCAGGCGAGATTGAGTCTGGCCGGGAGTGATGTGCGCCATTTTGAGCTGGCTTTGAGTGCAACTGTTGCTGCAACTGAATTACGCAGGATACGCTCGAGAACTACGTGTTTGTAAGCTGCTCTCCTGGAGATGAACTGCAGACATCCACATTCACATCCACATTCACATTCACATTCACGTTCACATCGACGACATCAGTTTTGGCTTGGGATTTGTGGATGCATTCGACTTTTCGTGGAATCAGAATATTGACATTTTTTGTACAGCAACAACAACATTTGCTACATATCAACAGCAGCAACAGCAACAGCAACAACATCAGCTTCCAGTGTTGCCTCCATCGAGTAGAGAACAATGGCCAGAATGTGCCAGAGTGGGCAGGCATCATGTGGAGACAAAAGCTTGAGCTGAAACTGAAGCTGAATTTGAAGCTGAAGCTGATGCTGAACTTGGAAGCAGCTCCGTTCCGTTATGGTCTCGTTTAATGCCGCCAATTGAGGCAAGCTTAAGTTTTTCTTTCAACTAAAATGAAGAGCTGCGACTTGGCTGCTAAGGTTGAGTATACCAGAAAGACTTCTACAGTGAGCTACAAAATGTCAATGCTTCATAAATTAATTAGATAAACTAAGAAGAAAGAAATAAAAGATAATGAAAGAAAATAAATTTTAAATAAATTGCATTAAAATAGTAATAATAAATTATTTTAACAAATAATAAATAATTATAAGAAACTCGCACAGTGTTTGCACGTCCATTAGCATATTTCTTAATTCCCGGGAAAATTTTCCCAGGTTGTGATGTTTTTATAAACCTTCAAACAAAAAAAAAAATATAATATATAATAACTAAATATAATAACTAAATAAATTTAAATGGAATTTAGGTACAATTCTATTGAAAGATTTTCAAAGTATATACGTGTTTTAGTTTCTTAAAAATTAAGACATATTTATAATTAATAATTAAAATAGAATTATTTTCATTTGAGATCATTTTTATTATTGATTTCAGAGGCCTCTGTAGGTAATTACGAGTATGATACAAAGAAATTAAATTTAAAAACTTAAAATATAATAAAAGATACATGAAATATTAATATAGCTCATTATTTTAGAATGTAATTATTCTTACTATAAGATTTCAAGTTTTTCTCTAATATAAAGCATATATTCATTATTCGTATACTTTATAGTCAGGATTATCGATGGTATCCATATGCTGTGTCAATTGTAGCGCTCCAATACAATTGTTGGGGACAAGAGTGTAGACCGGGACTGTGGGCAGTTGGTTCGAGTACCAACAACATCGTCATCGTCATCGGGATCGGGATCGTCATCGGGATCATCGTCATCATCATCGATGTGTCGGCGGCTATTTGGGGATCGCTTTTTGTCGCTCCCAGTGGCAAAGACCGAAGACTGAGGTTGTTCCTCTGGCTGCTGTGGTTGCTGTGGCTGCTGTTTGTGTCTGGTTGGTTGGTTGGTTGGTTGGTTGGTTGGTCGGCTGCTGTTGGAGCTGCCTGTTAGTCAATGGAGTCATGTCCATGTTATAAGCACTTAATCTGATCTGCACAACTTGCCTTTGTTTGCCGCTGTTCTTTTTGCTTGGCTTTCGGCTTAAAGTTGTTGTTATTGTGTTGTTTTTCTTTTTCCTCCATTTTTTTTTTGATTGTTGCTAAATTATTTGGCGACTTTGGCCTTCGGGGAGCAACTAATTTGTTAAAGGCGAAGCTGCGACTGCGCATCAATTAAAAACAAAACATTTGACTGAAAGCCTTCGAACCCTACTCAAGATGTCTATCTGTCTATTGGAAAGGAAAGGCTCGGGAAAAATCAGCACAGGATGCTCTGAGGAAGTCGTAAATCGCCTAACAGTTGGCGTCCCCCCAAAAATAAAATCAGAGCCTTCATTTTATTAGTATTAATTTGTGTGTATGTGTGTGTATTTTTGGTTTATACAAACTGCGGTAGGTTAATGGCTCTCTCAAGTGCCCGCCATGCTTTCACTTGCCTGCTTTTGGGATCGAAAGATCGGAGACCACACAACGTTTTTAGTGTGGCAGGCACTCGTGTTATATGTCACACATAAACATAGAGAGCAGAAAAGGCGGTGCAGGCTATCATAATATTTAGAGAAAGGCGAATAGCTAAAGTGAAAGCAGTAGTCAAATTTTAGATGCACAGCAGGAGCCGTCGAGCCGTCAAGCCGTCGAGCTGTCGACCTGTCTAATCCCAGCCAGCAGCAGGCGGCATTCTACTCACAATTGACTTTGCGGCCTCAGCACAAAGACAAATCCGCAGCGACAACTGCGACGACAACGGACAACGGACATAGGACTATGGACAACGGACAATTGGACAGTGGACACTGGACATTGGTTCCTTAAGCGCTTTATTTGCATATCAGGCCAGGTCTTGGCCAGAGTTATAGTTGTATTTGGCTACTACTTTGTGGCCAAAAGCCGCTTGGCATTGCCATTTCGTCATGCTTGATAGTTGAGTGCTCCTTTTATGAGCTAAGCTGGAAGACAGAACTGAGCTGAAATTCGTAGAAAAAAACCATCAAGCCGACTGTGCACAGTGATTCCAGATACACTCAATACTAATCGGATTGTCAAAGCATTTAAACTAAGTCGATGGTCCAAAATTGATACACTTATTTCACACATTTCTCCCAATCTGAAAATATGTTATCTTTTATACATAATTACAGACTTTTAAAATTACAACAAATCTAAACAAATCTAAATTTGGAAGTTAGATTTAAGTTATAATCAGGGACCTTAACTGTTATGAGAAATAAGTAAAAAAAAAAACTGTTTTTTTTATCGGTTATTAAAGTATTTTATTTTATAAATTAAAATTAATAGTTAATTATGATTAAATAATATATATAAAGTTTATTTAACTACTAAAGTTTTTTTAGAGTAATATTTATAAATGCCAGTGGATATGCAATTAATGGTTGACCACTGTGGTCAATCGTCAAGCGACTGCGGACTCTTCCTGAACGTCTTCAACCCCAACCGATTGCCCAAATAAGGTGCAACAATTGCAGCATCAAAAGGTGCAGCAGGAGCCGCAGCAGGAACTGTAACTGCAACTGCAACTGCAACTCGAGCTGCAATTGGAGCTGCAACTGAAAACTGAACACTGAAAACTGAACACTGATGGCGCGGCGACTCCTTTGTTTATTTTGTTGACGAACGATTGCAATTTATTTGTATTGTTGCATTGCCGACATTTGGCAATGCATTTTTGATTATGTGGACTTATTTCCGTGGTTATATCAAACGAATATTGCCGACATGACTTTTGCTGGGACCGGACGCAGTAGGGAATTAATGCGATTACGAGAATGCTTCTCCATCAAGACCTATAGCTAGAAATTGTTGCCCTAATTTGTTTTGCGCCTCTTTTGTTTATTTATTTACATTTGAAAAGTCCGCCAAGCTTCTTGCTTCTTGCTCATGTTGTTTTTAAGTGGTGGCGCCAATAACCACAGCGCCAGCCAAGGGTCTGCATACCGCTCCCCATCCCGCTCCACTTCCACTTCCACTCCCACTCCCACTCCTCCAATGTCCTCCATTGGCTTTTTGGCTGCATGGCGCACTTTTGTTTAAACATAAATTTTTCATTTTTTTAAATCAATAAAGTGAAAAGCGCCAAAGCCAAACAATGCCACGAGACCAAAAGCCACAACAAAAATGATATTTATACCACAATCAGGCACACCATGTGTGTGTGTGTATGTGTGTGAGTGTGTGTTTCTAATTGAGCTTGACTGAAATTATATAAATAAACAAATCAGTCGCAGTGCTGCCTGCATTGTTGCCAACGTCATCAACATCAACATCATCATCAATATCAACATCATCATCATCGTCTTCGTATTGGTTCTCTCTGCATCTCTAACAGATTTGATTTCTGGTTCCAGTTGCGTCTCTTGTGGCACAAACATAAACACAAAAGTGCTGCAAATTAGCCAACACTTCACTCACAACTCACAACTTATAGCCTCCAATTCCACAGATCAGGGCGTGATTCAACTATGATAGATTTGCCGTGCATTGATGGATTGCTCGTTGTATTTGGATCCACATTTTAAAAGCGATATGTCTTCCAAATGCTAGAGATTGAAAGGGTATTCAATTTGTTTAGTCTACAGACAGCAGACATGATTAAATTAATTCAATTCATTCAGATTGACAACATTAGCACACACTTTACATTAATTTATTCTCTTGTTTTAATTTTAGTACCTTGCATTTTATTAAAAAAAAAAATTATGAAATGCAATTTGTCTAATATTGCTTAAAAAATTTTAATCATTTAAAGTTGTTGAAGAATTTTTCAAGTAATAAAAATATTTTTGACTGCTGTTAGATTCTCTGTAAATGTTGTTTTAGAATATATGGTGATTGAATTAAGGAATTGTTAATATGCTATAATGAATAACATATTAAGAAACTGATTTGTTAATAAAAATAGAAAATAGAAAATATGTTAAATATATATCTGAATGATAGCTCCAATTTCAGAGATGAAAAAAATAATTAGAAATAAATATTTGTATAATTCTTAAAATTACAGATTATTTTTAATATATATAAAACTGGAATTTAACAACACAATTTTTTCTGCGTAGTTATTGGGCATTTCTGTCTTAATTAAATGCTTATAAAAAATTAAATTGAAAAATTACAATTATCTCTGTCACATCTCATATAATTCATATCTTATAAAATCGTATTCAATATAGTATCTGACTGTCTTTATTGATTTTAATATTCAGTTAATTATCAAGTTGGCGCTTGCAGTTGTATCTTTCATTATACGATGTAACAACGCCTGCCACATCGATTGACTGACAGTTTAGCAATATAAATTTACTTGTAATATAAACCCCCCCCATATTGTATTCGAATAATCGTATAAGACTCGAGAATTAAGAATTGCAGACCAGGGCGAATTCCAATTACATTTTCATTTTTATTTCCACTTCCACGTAACTTGGCATAATCATAGCGTAACGTTTATATGCGCAATTTATCAATTTTTCAGCGCCAGGGCATTTATCAGATAATTGCTGTTTACACACACTCGAACGAACACACACACACACACTCATAC